>CM077001.1:164742290-166012498 GCA_039090855.1 Macrothele yani | reverse complement strand
TTACAGCCTTTGCTCCCTCACAGTTGGACAGGAATCATTGATATGTGGTTAAAATAGTGCAGAAATTTATAAGAACCCCATTAATTTTATAATAATTGCTTCTTTCTATAAACTGCTTTTCAAAGTGCACCTCATACAACAATGGCTATCAAGCTTACCATCAGAACGCAAAATATTTTTCGCCGCCCCGGTGGCGCAGTGGTCTAAGGCGCTGGCCACTCATAATTCGTCTGAAGGGGTCCGGGTTCGAATCCCGGTCAGGCATGGATGTTGTGTTTGTCTTACGGCACTGGCTCTCTCCTTTCCCTGGAACCAGTGACCCTAAATTAGGGACGGGCGACTGCTAATAGCCCATTGAGTTGCTCACGGTGGTCGTTAAACCACCAATCAAAAAAAAAAAAAAAAAAAAAAAAAAAGAAAGAAACATGAAAGCGCCCTGATTGTGTTTAGTTTCCAAAAAGAAACTCTGAAGAGAAAAAGGATTGCATATTTTTTATTTTTTTTTTTTGATTGGAGGTTTAACGACCACCGTGAGCAACTCAATGGGCTATAAGCAGTCGCCCGTCCCTAATTTAGGGTCACTGGTTCCAGGGAAGGGAAAGAGCCAGTGCCGTAAGACAAACACAACATCCATGCCTGACCGGGATTCGAACCCGTACCCCTTACGGACGAATGATCAGAGGCCAGCGCCTTAGACCACTACGCCACCGGGGCGGCGATTGCATATTTGGATAGATAAGTTTTCGAAATCGAAGTTCTACAAATTCTACTCACCAAATTTATAGCTTTAAATAAGACCACCTATTTATTGATTTTTTATGGTTCAAGTTATTTGTCATTATTAATATAAAATTACTACCTTTAGCTTGGTAATTTTGCATGCAACGAAGTTTTCTTTCATCATCCCTTATTTAAGCTGTACTGTAAGTTTGGCTTGCTATATATATATATATAAAAAAAAAGGTTTGCTCGTTATAGCAAAGTTACACCTGCAGGGGTCGACCCAGGTTTTTAAAGAGCATACCCATTTTTGTGAAAATTCGCCTCTTTTTGAGCCCAAAATATATTTTTAAAGATACCATTTCAGCTCAAAATATTTTTGTAAAATTACCGCTAAACAGGGTCAAATGCGGCCTGGATCGACCCCTGACCTGCCTCCCGTGTTCCTCTACCACAGTGGTTCCCTTTCCTGTGCTAACTATACAAGATTAGGCTTACGGGAAAAAGTATGACACATAAATTTTTAGAATTCCTCTAGCACAGTAAATTTTTGGAATTCCTCTAACACCTTAGCCATTATTTGACTCTTGTTAAAAACTGCAAACATCTAAATATTTCCTTATTTTGTAATCGTTTTTCCCCGGCGGAACTACAATACTTGATTAAGAAACAAAAAATTTATAATAATTATGGACTATGAGTCTATAGCAATAACGTGCCTTGGAAAACATACATTAGAAAAAAGTTGTTTCAAGGTGTCTTCTGTTATATATTCAAATTAATGAAACCTAGGTATTTGTTCGCATTACTTACTGTCGAGCCTAATGAATTTGTGCAATATTCATTGTGTACTGCTAATCAAAAATACAGCCTCTTCTTTAGAATTCGGACTGCATGCAATCTGCAATCAGTGAACATTATGATCATTGGTATGTCTTGTACTTCAACTAACGAGAGAGTCTTACCTTTCCTGTTTTAGAAAGCGTACATTCCACAGTATAGACAGTTTTTGTCTTCATTTTAGCTTTAATCTTTCCAGAAATAAGGAAAGCTCCAGCTTCATCTTGATTCGTCTGAGTAGCCGTCTCGATGAAGAACACATCCAACACAAATTTGTCATAATTTTTTTTTATTGGAGTTTTAACGACCACTGTGAGAAACTCAATGGGCTATAAGCAGTAGCCCGTCCCTAATTTAAGGTCACTGGTTCCAGGGAAGGCAGAGAGCCAGTGCCGAAAGACAAACACAACATCTATGCCTCACCGGGATTCGAACCTTGATCCCTTTCGGACGAATGATCAGAGGCCATCGCTTAGACCACTCGGCCACCGGGGCGGCTATCAATTTTCATCTGCTCCTTCAGGAAACTAATTTCTTCATTTCCATTTTGAATCTCAATTAGCTTATTTGCGTATTAAATCATTCAGATTACCAAAATTAATCAATAACAACGGATAATCTAGCAGTGACTACGCGGGTAAGGTCCATTGGGTTGTTCACGGTGGTCGTTAAACCTCCAATCAAAAAAATGAGCAGCCGTGTTGATCGTCACAAATCTACTTCTGACATCATATGAATAAGGTCCATTGGTGAAGATTTTCCGAGGGTAGGGCTTCACCTGCTGCTAGGGTTGGGACCAGGGGATGTCCATTATACTGTTTGGTGTCAATTGTTCCTAGGATTTTCCTCGTGTTTTAAATATGGAGTTAGCGAAGAAATCTTTCCGAAGATATTTCACTATGCAACTGAGTGCATCAATGAAGAGCTATTAGGAAGAGTGCATTTGAAATCATTGGATGATATAGTGCGGCGATGAATGAAAACATTAACAACATGATTATCGAAGAGGCAAAAAATATTTACAAGGGGACATTTATTTATACCACACTCACAGACCAGAACAACATACGAGATGTTACTTCGAACAACACTCGCCGATGATTGCTCAGACTTTATAATTCTTCACATCAGCGCCTGCATTGTGTCGCCCTCTCTTAATGCTGAGTGGAGACGCAGTCAGATATGTCACAATATGAATAGTTGAGCAGCACAATTTGTCAAAGCTTATTTGGGTAAATGGGTCTCCAACGCTATTTTGAGTTAGGCAGAAGGAGGTTATATTACTTATGGGGGTAGGAATAAGAGGAGGTGCTGTCGCCAACTCTTCCCATGCTAGCAAAGTGAAGCCGGGTTATACGCTTCCGCGGTGAAAGTAGTACCGCCAGCTTTGCCGTGGTTACCCTCAAGATGCAAAACCAGACGATTTTCCGTAGGAAAGCATTAGTGAGACCCTGTTCGTTTTCTTAAGATTTTACATTGTCTTAAATTATAAGCTAAATGGAAAAGCAGTGGAATAGGTTTAAAAGACTCTTAGGTTTACATGAAAGGAATTTTAGTACAAAAACTTAGATTTTCATGGAGAAAAATTGATCTAAAAAAGCGTCTTCCTAACGACTGAGACGTATATGAAATGACGATTAAAAATATGTTTACACTAAACATAATTTTATAAAGCGTTTAAAATCTTTCTCTGTCATAACGGATTATCGTAAAAAATTGTTTATCATAGAAATTGTGACGGTCGAGCTTCAGAGAATTTGTATTATGAGTGAAATTTTCGAAAGATCGCACTTTAAAGGGAGGGAACAATTCTGCCATGTTGTCCGGAGGAAAATTAAAGTAAACAACAACATTCCACGTATGTTTTACTTGAAGAACAATTATGATTGTTCTTAAGCAAATAAACAAGGCGAAGGGGGAACAATATTCACACTGAACATTATTATTTAAAAAAACAAAAATTTATGAAATACCTAGATTTTATTTCCAATCCTTTATAGAAAAAATGGGGAATCTGCGAGCTTGTTCAATGAAATTAAAAAAATCAGACTCAAAATATGACGTTACTGTGTCTTCATTTTATTTTTTATAATTGCTTTAAGCACTTGACTGATTTTAGTTTCTTCTAATGAAGATAGGAAATTCAAACTAGTTTAGTTAGAACTTGTGGTGGGCTTCAAAGGTATGAATGTAAATAATTTTAAAACTACAGGTCTTAATAGGAAGGGAACTTTTTTCGGGGGGGGGGGGTTACCTTTTTAAAGGGAGCAGTTTCGAAATATAGCAAGAAAATATACAAATTACTAGTTTGTGGAAATAGGATTTACAATTCCTGCGGATAGTAAAGGAATTCTGACTTGATAAAATCAGATTTACATAAGCAGCAGAAATAATTCCTACTGCAAGATCTCTTTCTAAATAAATCCAACCGCATTCAAAATATAATACTTCTGATACACATCACTATTAAGAGAGGCACATTCACAATGTAATAAGTTAATAGCTTTTAAGTAGTAAATGAATCAGATGTGTGTATATAATAAGGATTTTTAATTTGGTTTTTGAAATATACGTATACCATTTACGAGCAAGGTTTTTATTATTAATAAAGAATTCATTGAGGATAAATCTTGCAGTTTGTTGCTAGCGCAACATATGTTCAAGAATAGGAAAATCTGATCACACCAGGTGTAGTTAATCAACACAACAAGGTGATTAATTTTAGCTCTAATGGCAGAGAGCATTGTTAACAGCAGCCCATATGCTAATGCACATTTAACCTATATTTTATGGCCACAAAAATTAACGGATAACTAATCAGAAGTGCATGGGAAAAATAGAAAAGCAAATTTTCTGCAATCAGATACTAAATCATCTTTAATTCACTGTTATCTATGTAACATCTCCAGCACCAAAATCTGATTTCCAAAAATAATGCTGACCTTTTAAACTAGAACTTCTTACAACAGCCTATTTCATCTGATTAGTTAAGTAAAGTTTTCACTCAAGTAATTTGTTTCCATAACTATCAATTTCATATATTGCCATTAATATCTTTATAATTTTATGCTGTTATATTTTTACTTCAGCTGAATTCAAAATTTCCCCCATTTCTGTCATCAAAAAGCCTAGCTGTGAACTGCATTTCACATTCATTATGTACATTGTAAGCTGTAGAAAATATGTCAGTACTATCATTTCTTAATGGAGGTTCGATATACACTGACGGAAAAAAATCCCAACACCACGAAAAAATAGTTGTAGAGGAATGAAATGGCGGCAATACATTTGTATAGGTAACATATTTAATCGATTAAGGTTTCAAGATCACAGCTTATTGTAAGCGCGAGAAGAGCCATTTTAAATGTGAAATGCTGGTACATTAATAACCGGTGTAACCGCCAGAATTTTGAATGCAAGCACGCAAACGTTCATGCATTGTGTCATACAGGGGCTGGATGTTAGTTTGTGGGATGGAGTTCCATGCCTGTTGCACTTGGTCGGTCAATACAGGGACGGTTAATGCTGGTTGGGGTGACGCTGGAGTTATCGTCCAATGATGTCCCATACGTGCTCGATTGGAGAAAGATCTGGTGATCTAGCAGGCCGCGGCAACATGTCGACACTCTGTAGAGCATGTTGGGTTACAACAGCGGTATGCGGGCGAGCGTTATCCTGTTGGAAATTACCCCCTGGAATTCTGTTCATGAATGGCAGCACAACAGGTTGAATCACCAAACCTACGTACAACTGTGCCGTCAGGGTGCGTTGGATAACCACGAGAGTGCTCCTGCTGTCATAGGAAATTGCTCCCCAGACCACAACTCCAGGTGTAGGTCCAGTGTGTCTCGGCCGCAGACAGGCTGGTTGCAGGCGCTCACTTGGCCTCCTTCTAACCAACACACGGCCATCACTGGCACCCAGGCAGAACCGGCTTTCACCAGAAAACACAACAGATCTCCACTCCGTCCTCCAATGAGCTCTAGCTTGACACCACTGCCGTCGCAAATGGCAGTGGTTTGGAGTAAGTGCAATGCACGCTACACGGCGTCTGGCTCGGAGCTGTCCTTCAAGTAACAGATTTGTAACAGTTCGTTGTGTCACTGTGGTGGCAACTGCAGCTCGAATTGCTGCCGCAGACACGGTACGATGCGCCACAGCCATACGCCGTACAAGGCGGTCTTCCCTCTCAGTAGTGCCACGTGGCCGGCCGGAACTCGGTCTTCTTGAGGCAGTACCTTCCATTGACCACCGCTGCCAACAATCATACGCAGTGGCTACATTTCTGCCAAGTCGTTCTGCAATATTGAGGAGAGAAAATTCACCTTTTCGCAGCCCTATTACACGACCTCGTTCAAATTCTTTGAGCTGTTGATAATGGCTTCTTCGTCTTCTTAAAGGCATTCTTGACTAACATCAACACCCTACGTCGAATCTCAACGATAAATAACGCTCACGAACGTTACAGCGCGTATTTACAGCAAACTTGCTTTGCATGTTCCGAGGGGCGCTACTAGCGCCACACGTATGCGCCGAGCGCGAAATTTGCATAGACGTCATCTTACAGTACTCTCACCGCCTACCAACTGTCGTTTATCTAACACAACCACTTCTTGGTGTTGGGATTTTTTCTCGTCAGTGTATATCTAGTTACACAAGACAAAGAGAATGAGCTAGTTAGAACACGAAGAAATATTATTATGAGTTGATGCCCACATATATATTAAACCTTCTTGAAGTCATTTTTATATATGCGAGAAAGGAAAAATTTACCCAACAGTATTTATAGCTGGAACTTAGCTTACTGCTGCAATTCTGGTCATTAAAGACAAATATTTGTATTGAAATTTATATGTAAATCTAATACAAAACACTTATCTCAGATAGTTAAATCTTATCTTCAGTAACCTTCACTAGCAGCTGCAAAATGCTTTCCTTCATATACAATGGGTGCAACACCAGGTATGAATGTCTTTTTAAAAAGCTTAGTCCTTCAGTCCTAAGAGGAAAACAAAAAATGAAAGGTGGGGGATGCATGGATACACATCAAGAATACCAAAGAATATAAAATATATATATATACAATACAGGAAATCTGTAACAACTATCAAAATATTGGGTACAAGGGATTTACACTGATGTACAAAACAGTACAGGCTAATTACACTGAGCTAATCAGAACATGAACTGTGAGTAAATAAACCACCAATACCTCGGCTTTGAAGAAATTACAAACTGTTGATAAAACAGAGACAGGTAATAAGCTTGATAGACAAAACACACATGCCACACCCACTGTATGACCTGTTAGCTACATCTCACTGATTTTACCAAAAAAGTAAGATATGATTTAGAGGAAGAAAAGGTAACAAGAAGGACTTTAAATACCAAAAGGGAAAAGTTTAATTAGAACATATATGCTGTAGGGCATTAATGCTGTAATTAATATTAGACAGAAAAAGCAGATTATTCATGAAAACAATGTTTAATCACAGAACATATGCATGCATTACGGAATAGTAACTAAATCAGGTAAAGAAAACATTTGGTACCAGAAGCGAATGAAATATATGACTGATATCTTATTTATGGAATATCAAAGTAACTGATGATCCTTAAATGTTTACTGCTCTGTAAAATGAATAAGAGAACATGAAGTTTTAGAATACCAAAAGTGTGCAGTGACTAGAAATGGGGTGGCCGAAGAGAATCAAATCTAGTTTTGGAATGAACAGGAAATACAGGCAATTTAGAGATGCATGATTGCTGTATTAATAATTATAAATGTATTTCCATGTATTATGAGAATATTTCTTCAAAAATCAAAATGTGCATACATATGTTTACAGGGTCATAGCTTGAGAGGAGCCAGAAGTGCAAATCTTCACTGTAAGGTACTCATGTTCAGTCACTTTCAAATGTTTCCTTGTTCATTTGTCTCTTACTGCTATTCTTTTTTTTTTTTTTCAATCTTTTAAATATCTGTGCACCCTTTGTGCTTCAACTTTCACTTTTCTCATCTACTGTGTTTAGTATCACCATCATTTTATGTTTCACATACAAAGTGGTTTTGTTGTGAATCAGGAGATATTAACAGTGATGTTTTGCATTGTCATATAATTTCAAGAAACGGTTAGTGCAGTGTCTCACATGAAAAAGTTACTATTTTAAGGTACTCTGCTAATCCAGAGAATCTGTATTTGTACTGTGAAGTTCAGTTTTAAATAAAGGAGCTTCAGTTCTATTAACTGATCTTGTAGCGCACTATCAAAAACACCTTATCTATTAGTTTAAAATGAGTATTTACTAGCAATGGTCAAATCTGTAATTTGCAATACTGGTCAAGCCCTAAAATAGGAAAAAAGAAATAGATAAACTTTTGGTAAATGTAGCTAATTCCTAACCCCTATCGTTGTTGTTTATAGTGCAAATTTTTTGGATATGAACACTGTAATAATTATAGGTGGGTTATTAATAATTCAAAGACAATTATCTTAATAATGTAGTTATATTGAACATCCTTTTAAACGTGGTTCAGTTATGAATACCCCTCCGATTACATAACCTACACTATTCCAGAAAAATTTGCTACAACTTTCCTAAACAGATCTGTATAACGTACGTAAACCTAGCGACTTCTTTAATTTTGCTACAAATTTAGAACATTATATAATATGCTAAAAGCAAGCAAATCACAGCAAAATATACAATAGCTATTCAGAGTAAATTGCAATCGACGACTGAATCCCAAAGAACTTAATTAAACGTAGTAAACGGAAAATAAAGTGATACTAACCGGTGAAATGACATACCTGGTATTTTCTTTTAAAATTTATTTGCACAGCTGAATCCCACGGAGGATCCCATGGAAACTAAATATGAACAAGTTAAAGTATGTTGTCAAACACAGAAAAAATTCTACGCTGACAAACAAGTTTAACAAAATATCATCATCATCATCATCATTGTCAACCATTATCAATCCACTGCTGGACGAAGGTCTCCCCAAGTTTCCTCCACAACGGTCTGTCTTGTGCCAGTCTCCTCCATGTCACCCCTGCATACTTTCGAATTTCATCCACCCATCTTCCATGTGGTCTTCTTCTGGGTCTTTTCCTGTCCCTTGGAATCCAATCTAAAATTTCGGCTGTCCATCGATGGTCTGTCCTGGCAATATATCCAGCCCATTGCCATTTCAGGGATTTAACTCTGATCATGATGTCTTCCACTCTTGTCATTTTTCGGATCCACGAGTTCCTCTTCTTATCTCTCCTGGTCACACCAAGCATGCACCTCTCCATGCTGCTTTGAGTTGTCTGCAGCCTTTGTATGTCTCTTTTAGTTAAGGTCCACGTCTCTGCACCATACGTAAGCACTGGAAGGATGCATTGATCAAACACTTTTCTTTTAAGACATAATGGCATATTGCTCTTGAAAATTATGCTGTTTCTTCCAAAAGCTCTCCAGGCAAGTTTTGTACGCCGATTAATTTCTTCATCAATGTGACCCTCACTTGATATCTGCTGTCCAAGATAAACGTACGTGTCTGTTATCTCCAGCTTTTCTCCATCAATCGATAAATCTTCATTTCTTGTAAAAGCATTGAACGTCACTTTTGTCTTCTGAAAGTTCATTTTACAATCCCACTTCTTTACTCTTGTCAGCAAGTTCCTGGATCATACTCTGCAGCTCTGATGGGGTAGTTGCAAAAATGACTACGTCATCAGCAAAACGAAGGTGGGTTAGATAATCTCCTTTAATCTTTATCCCCTTGTTTTCCCAGCTCAGTGACTGAAAAACACCCTCCAATGTGGCATTAAAGAGCTTCGGAGATATGGTGTCACCTTGTCTCACTCCCTTTCAAATTTTCATGTGTGTTGTATTTTCAAACAGCCTAATCTTTGCACTTGCATTTTCATAGATGTTATTAATAATATTAATGTATGCATCTTCAATACCGCAGGTTTTTAGAGCCATTGTATGAGCTTCTAAATGTCAAAAATTTTCAATGCTCTCCTATGGCAGACACGACCAAGAGGGTAACCCAGCACGCTGAGGGATATCATTGAGTAAACAGATCGGCTTCAGAAATCTGCGGTTAAGGCTTCTCCTATATTTCCTACCTCCATGATATTACTGGAGCCAAGGAGGTTATATTACTGGAGACACCACTTCTATCACGCAGCATTGGCCGCCATAAGTCACCGTTCGTGCTGCAAATGACGCCATGAGCAGGCACGACGCAGCCGCAGAAAAGAAGCTGCTACCAATGGAACAAAAGCTTCTAAGCGTATAAACAGATAAAATGAGTAATTCAATAATCTTTATCAATAATACAAAAGCTTACTGTTTTATCAACGGTATAATTTAGTTCGTTTTTGCCTGCTTGTGAGGTCACACCATAGATTAGCTCTGACCTATGGTGGCGGAGCCCGTGGTCAAGGAGGTTAGAAGTAAGAAGAGGTGGCAACAGCCCCTCTCCCTGTGCTTCTGGCGTGACGCCACTTTTCAGCTGACTACGCCAATGCGCCCAACCTAAAAGTATCCTGTACATCTCTATGGGGAAATCGCGATTTTGAACGGGTTTTTTTTTGACCCTTCCTCTACCCATACAGGCATGAAAAAATTGAGGCTGAAATATTCATTCCCATAATAAAAAAATTCCAGAAAAAACAGGAACATATGTGTTGGTATTTCTTTAAAACATTTAACAAAATAATTATTTTTTGAGCGGAAGTGCATAGTGCGCATGGTTACTTACTGTCCATGTGCAAGTAACCATGTTTAAAATATAACCAAAAGCCTAATGTTAAGAAATAAGAAGTCCGAAATATTCCTTCTTTCCATCCTTGGTTTGCATACGCTAAGCAAAACTGCTTAAGCCACAAGAAGTGACGTCACGTTCCCGAACTCCCGCAGCGCAGACTTCCACCGCCACAAAGAGTAGACAGAAATAGCTGATCTGTTTTGGCTTCACTCAAAACTAGTCCCTTCACCTCCTCTTCTTCTAAACCTCCTTGCCCGTGGTGTGTCGATCAATCGCAGAAAGCCATGGTCCAGTAATATAACCTCCTTGACTGGAGCATGGGTTTCTGCTGTTAATCGTTATACTATTAATCGCAGAAAGATTAATCGTATAACGATTAATGCACAGTAATATATACTAAATTTAGATGAGGTTGGGCATGTTTCAAAACATTACTTACATGCACTCAAACTTTTCCCCCGATGGGTTTGACTTTCTCGTTATCCATGAAGCTAAAGACTTGATCGTGGATAACGAGAAAATAAATTCTGCTACTATTTATATTGTGGCATATCTGACAATCATCGGCGAGTGTTGTTACTGTTCTGGTGTGTAAGTGTGGTATAAATAGGCTGGCCAGAAGTCCCCAATTCTTGAGTACAGTCCTCGAATATAGATTTACTGTCCCCAAAAACGTCTGATGCCTTTGGGGACGCAAATTGTCCTAAAAATTTTATGTATATCCTCGAATTTACACTTCCTCATTAGCTTGTTAGATTTCTAATGAAAAATGTTCTTAAAAGTAGTTTCCGTTGTACTAATTTTCCGACATGCTTTTTGTGAAAACAAAATTTAACTTTTTTTTTTTCTTCCCGAGTTTAACGACCACCGAGAGCAACTCTAAGAACTATAAGCAGTCACCTCTCTCTAATTTGGTGACATTCGTTCTAGGGAAGAGAGAGAGAGCAAGTGCTGTAAGAGAAACACATCATCTATGTCTCAGACGGGACTCGAACCCGTTCCCACTTGTAGGAATGGTCAGTGGCCAGCACTAGGACACTGAACTACTGGTGCGGTCAAATTTCGACTGTACTTGATCTAAGTTTCCCCAAAAACTTTGGAAAAATGAAAAATTCGCCATGCAATTAGTTTGGTGTGCAACTTGATTTTAATTCGGCACATGTACAAGGTAAAGCATTTCTCTTTTGCTAATATGTTCTCGCCATCATAATTCTACTTTGTCAATACAAATTACCAACATTCTACAAGATATAACCTTTTAAGACACAAATTTTCATATGTAATATCACACTTATTGAAGCAATGCAGTTTTGTGACAAAAAGATTTGCATATTTATTTTGAGTACGAAAGTCTAACTCGTAACCGCTGATAACCAAAATATCCAAAACTTGCGTTAGTGGTATGTCAGTGGGATGGGGAAATTCATGTTAATTGTAATTTGAGATAGTGAAATGCGCAAATTTTAACGAAGGAAATAAGTAAATGAAAAGGAAAAAAAATTGCAAAATCGCGTATTCTTGGAGTTTTTGACTTTATTTGTCAGTTGATTTGTTGTCGGAATAACTGGCTAGGAAGTGACTTCTCCAAGGAGTGGAGAGGATGCTGTTTCCCAGGTTGTTCCCATTTTATAAGAATGCGGATATGTATATATATATTTGAAGAGGAAGGGTTTAGCTGCTTATCATATTTTATTGTTTATATTCTCCACAGTAAATTGATTGTTTAAATTGTGAACCCCGTTTCGTTTTGCCTGTACGTAAACGACATTAATTTTGCTGTGTAGGTATGAAGTTCAATTTTGAAATATAGCACTGTATTTAGAATTATCCTAACTTATCTTTCAATGTAACTCACAAGCTGAAATACAGTTCGCATGGAAGGATTAACTGCTTGTATTTGTATCTTTCTTACTAGTGGGACTTCACTTCAGCACAGGACTAATTAACGAAGTATAATGGTAGGTTCTCTGTATCAACCAAGTGAATATTCGAAATATAATTAAAAACAAGGAACTGTACAATTATACTTAAAATAGTGTAACTATACTAGTAATCCTAATTTTTGACATGTATAGAATGAAATCAAAATTTTTCTTTCGAACATAAACCAGATGGAATTTTCAAGGAAAGTAGACAGCAAACTGAATAATATTGGGTTGGTGTGAATGAACTGTCCGTCAAAAGACCAGCACACGTGGACGGCAAGAACGGAAAAGTAGGACAAGTTACGTAGGCAAAATAATCCCCTCTGCATCGACACATAGTTGCCACGTGTCCGGCAAGGCTATGATCGCAGAACGAAAAATGTCTTGTGGCTGGAACCCGAAGAAGTGATCAACTGCACGTTGAACCTCTTCTGTCGTGAACTGTTTCCCGGACAGGAAGTGGTCCAGGTGACGTCTGTCAGAGACAAGTCCAGGGAATAGGCAGAATGTGGCAGGGCTTCATAGCCCAACACAGTGTCAGCATGATTCATTGTGCGACATGAGGGTGAGCATTGTCCTGGGGCAGAACACCATGTCTGTTGACCAAAGCCGGTTGTTTCTGAAGCAATTTCCGGTGCATCTGGTGTAATTCAGCACAATAACGTTCTGCAGTGATGATTTGGCCTCTTGCCAAGAAACTCCGATGAATTATTCTGGCTGTGGACCACCAGACAAGGAGCATCATCTTCTTGGTGTTTAGCGGTGGCTTAGGATGTCATCCAGCGGGCTGTGCCTTACTTAACCAATGTGCAGATTGTTTCTGATTATCGTAAAGGATCCACTTCTCGTTGTAGGTGATGATTTGATGCAGTAGAAGTTCCTGTTTGTTCCTGGCGAGCAGCGATGTGCAGACTTCCAAATGTGTAGTTTTGTTGGCAGTTGTCAACTCATGCGGCAGCCACAAGTCAGCTTTTTTATCTTACCCAGCTCAGCCAGATGCCAAACAACTGTCGTGTGGTGTACACCTACCTCTGCCGCCATCTGATGACACGTTTTTTGGGGGTCTGCTTCAACCACGTACGTAACAGCACGTCGTCAGAAACAGCAACAGGTCAGTGACCACGTGCTTCGTTTCGCAGGTCCATATCTCCGCTTCAAAGCTTTACAAACCATCGCTGACTGGTTCGTTCGTTGGCTGTATTCTCCCCCAAATGCTTTGTTAATGTTTTGAATGGCAATTCTTGCAGAATGGTTCGGTTTAAATTCATACAGGAAGATGACTCTCAAATCTGACGTCTGCATGTTTCTTTTGCAAGCCATGTGATATCCAAACAAACTATGCCTGAACCTTGTTCTTCACACACGTGCTAGCTATTTATAGTAACTCTGTGATGTAATACCCGCAAGACCTATGGGTGGTTCCATTCCGCTGTGGTAGGGGTCTGTCTCCACTGCTCGTTCGTGCCTGACATTTCATTTGCACCAACCCGATGGAATGCTTCAACAATTTGAACACAGTGATTTGACTAGATAATAAATAAATAGATGCAAATGTGATTATTCATTTTGAGAAACGAGGCATGTTGATTGGACACATTACACCATGAAAGGAAAAACAGCGTAAAATGAACTGGTTCCAAGTTCATGGCAGTGCTAGAGAGATGCTATCATTGCAAGCCTCACTGTTGGTAATGATCTTCAAGGTTTTACTAGCTGCTCCGGTGGCTTTTGGTTACTTGTCCGAGATGAGTCTGGGTTTGAATCCTAGTGAGGCATGGATGTTGTGTTTGCCTTATGGCACTGGCTCGCTTCCTTAGAACCAATGGCCCTAAATTAGGGACGGGTGACGGCATATAGCCCATCGAGTTACTCACAGTGGTCATTAAAATATCATTCCACATAGGATCAGCAGACTTTAATTTGACTTCTCTGGATATGGCAGTGGTTACTTTTACATCCTTTATGTCTCTTTTATGTTCATTAATTCTAATCAAACATTTGACCATTTTGGTGTAGTATCATTTGTAGCCATCCAGATATTGTGGAGGGATGGCATAAACATCTGTCTTGTTGAAAAGATGGGGCTTGTCAATATTTCTCTTTAGCTGGTATTTAAAGCTACTGTCAGACCTTATGCCCATACCAAAATTCATCCTCCTTAGCACATTCTTGAGTTGATAGGAAGTATTTAGTATGTAGGGAATGGAGTCCAGGTAACATAGTTGCAGCATAGAAAGATTTACATGATGGGTTCCGGTTTTTCCAATAATTTTGGTTCTGCGTCTGGTTTGAAGTGTATCCTGCCTCAGTGGCTAATTCGATGGTGCTTTTTAGTTCACATTGTCTAGAACAAACGTCATAAGAGACGGTGAAGGCTCCTCTAATTTGAAAATAGAAGAAAGCTATTTTGTGATCGTCTGGGCAGAATAGACTGCAGAGGATCAGGTTGGGGATAAATATGGGTTTATAATAGACTTCTATGTAAAGGCAATTATCAGGTGATTTGTTTTCTAGGATGCCCGGATAAGGTAAGGTACTATATTGTTTAAGCGCCATAGTGAAATTGATCATAGGGTGTATATAAATTGACTTTATTGAGGTAAAATGGGAGTCTCCTTTCCGTGAGGCCATTCGAAAAATACGTCTGCATATCATAGCCAGGTGGTAGGCCTTGGAGTAATGTTGGTAAATATATATTGCTCAATTGGGCAAAGTTTTGCCTCCGCAAGTATTGCTGTAAGTGAGGATCCCATTGAAGCACTAATTATCTGTTTATAGATTTGCCCTTGGAAACTGAAGTAGGTGGAATTTGAGATCAAGTCCATTAGCTGGAAGATGCTGAAGCAAGGTTTCTGAGAATAAGGTGATGAATTAGGTATAGCCGCTTTTAACGCTCTGATGGTTTCTGGCATGGGTACCGAAGGGTAAAGAGAAACCATGCTGAAACTGCTGATAATGTCAGATCATTACATTTGAAACAAGTACAATGTTATTAATTCATGAGTCTGATGCATTTGTATCGTGCATTTTTTTTCATGAGAATGCAATTTTAATTATAATAGATAATGCATTCTTTCCTTTTCAGATGGCAAAAATACTAGTATCAATACATATCACATTTCTTTTTTGTTTTGTTTTGAGTAATATAGACTTGTTATACACATATCTGCAAATCTGTGACATGTTCAGCAAGACAAAATATGCACTGCTAATCATTTCTTTAGTCTTACCTGCTTCTGCAGATATCAGTGGCCTCAGAAAATTCAGAACTTTTTGTTGCATCACAGGTCAACCATGCACTTAATTCTGCAACCTGGTGACATTTCTAGATCATGACACCTGGAAGGACTTCTCTTGAGCTTCAACTTCCTGGCTCGGAACAAGACTGCCCTTCCTAACCAAATTGAAAGTGTCTGCTTTTTTCAGAGTCATACCGTCTTACAAGATTGGCTTTGGAGAGGGTTATCTTGCAGTCAAAACAACCACTTCTTGCAGCCATCAAAACGCTTCCTCAGCTCACACTGGCCGAATTTCTTCTGTTCAGGGTTTCATGAACTGCTCTTCTTGATTTTCACCTTTTCTCTTGTTGCTAGGGCTCTCTTTTGCATTCACTGTCATTTTAATAGCAGTAAGCTTTAGAAATGCAAGATGGTGAGATCATCTTGCATTTCTAAAGCGCGTAATCAGTATCAGAAATTTGGTAAAGCAAGATTCCAACACTTCATTTGTGGAGCCACCCATCATGTTTACTAATGGAACACTAGGTCTCTTTCCTGACCATGTATCCCTGAGATCTATCCCTTCTAATAACAAACTCTTAGGACATATTCAGAAATCTTTATTTCATTTCTGAAAAGTTTAATACATTACTTACTATTGCTACTAAGCCAACAAACAATTTGACTTTATCTGCTGTATGTTTGACCAGAACAAATCAGTGGATATATTTCTTGTAATCTTTTAGAATTGCTTTGCTAAGTGAACAGAATTTTACTAGGTGAAAACTTTTCACCTCAGGATTGACTAATAATTCACATATAAATTTTAAATCTTACTTTCAAGTATGTTGCATATTTTGTTTTGAATTCTGTAATTTTATATTGTAAATAGTGATGTGCTCCAGTCTAATATTTATGTACATAAATTATTGTGAATAATTTTGTCTTTTTTTCATGCTTGCTTAAATATTGTATGTGTTTTCACAGTTTTTCTTCGCACATTATGATTTTTCACTTGGTTAAAAAGTTCAGCTTTTTTTCGCTTGGTTAGCATTAATCTCATGTGTGGTAGAGTGATTGTATTCAGAAGTTAAGCCATGCCAGTATTTCATTAATTGGAACATTTCAGCAAACATTTGAAAACTTCAACTTGCTAGCACTTCTTAGTCATCGTCATCATTTTGCCTTCTGTAGATGATTCTATCAGTTCCTCTAAAGAAATTCTTTATTAATCAGTGTTTCTGTATGGCCCTCAATCTCAATTTTGTAGTCAAGGATGGTGATTTAAGTCATCAATCACTTGGGTAGCTACCTGAACAATATGATTAACTCTGTCAGTGGTTGGGACACCCTTTAAATCATTCACATACTCTTTCTGTAAAGTTTACTAAGATGTGTTGACTTTTTCAGGTTAGATTGCTTATTTAACATATGTGCTTCAGGCAGCAGTATTAAAGGACTTTCAACAGTCCAGTTAAATGTGAGATCAGCTCCTATAGTGTTATGTATCAGTGAAAGCATAAGTGTGATATATTTGGCTTTGAAACAGCAAATTGCAGTCAGCATTCTTATTTGCTTACCAGTGCATCACAGGAGGATAGAATCATTGTCTCTGAATATCACCACTTAGAGGTAAAGTCCTTCCTCTTCAAGGAACCACTTGTGGAACCAATCCAGAAACAATGCTACTATCAACCAATCATTTTTCTTGAATGCCAGATTGCAGGAGGTTATTGATCTTGCCTTCTAGAGCACAGGAATTCAAAGCCCCTATAGAGAAAGGCCAGCATTATTAAATGTGCATGTGCATTTCCATAAAACAATGGAGTTGCATGGTCTTTAGCTGATTAGAAGCTAGGGATGTTTGTCTTTCTGATTTCAAAATGTAAGTCTGATAGGGTCTTTTTACCAGAAGATGCCAGTCTCATGTGCATTTAAAAACATGTCTGGAAGATATTGGGTTGTTGGACAAGTCATGACTTATTTTGGCACCCAATGGCAGTTGGTCGGTTTTGAAAGTACTAAAGGCATGCTCAGCTCTGTTATCACTGTGGCATTCGACAGGTGCCAGTTCTAGCTGCAGTCTAAAAGGAATAGTGAGCGATTTGGTTGATTTGACATCAAGTTGAAGATGGAAGACCAAACTGTGCATTTTTGTCATGCTTGTGAAAAGTTGCGTAAAGTGTACGGTGATAATGCTCTACAAGAACGTCAGTGCCAGCGGTGGTTTGCAAAATTCCGTGCTGGGGATGTTGACCTCAACGATGCTCTTTGGTCCGGGAGGCCAATCGCGGTTGATGACGACCAAATCAAGGCATTGATCGAGTCAAACCCACGTTACACGACACGAGAGATTGCAGACACATTGCACATCCATCATTCAAGCGTTCACGACCACCTGAAGAAGCTGGGTTCCTCATGAACTCAAAAAGCTCAATTGACGGAGTGTATAAACATCTGCGATATGCTCATTAAACGTGAGGAAAACGATCCTTTTTTAAAGCGACTGATAACTGGTGACAAAAAGTGGATTGTGTACAACAATGTGCTGTGCAAATGGTCTTGGTCCCAACGTGCTGCTTCGCCTCAAACGACATCCAAAGCATACATTCCTCAGCAGAAGGTTCTGGTCTCAATGTGGTGGGATTTTAAAGGTGTCGTGTTTTTCGAGCTCCTACCACGGAATCAAACAATCAATTCGAATGTGTACTGTCAGCAATTGGACAGTTTGAACGAATGCATAATCCAGAAACGTCCAGAGCTTGTTCAACGTAAAGGTGTTGTGTTCCATCACAACAACGCGAGACCACACACAAGTTTGATCACCCGCCAAAAATTATTGGAGCTTGGGTGGGATGTGTTGCCACACCCAGCATACTTGCCTGACCTTGTGCCATCAGACTTCCACTTGTTTTGCTCTCTTCAACAGTCCTTGCGTGGTATAATGTTCAATTCAGATAAGGCTGTAAATCAACACCTTGTACAGTTTTTCGCCACGAAAGACAGGTCCTTCTATGAACGAGACATTCTGCAGCTCACTGACAGATGGCAAAAGGTCATCGAACAAAACGGGCATTATATCATTGATTGATCTTTGTTCTTTCTATCAATAAATGACCTTTTCAAAACATGGCTAAAATATGGCATGACTTTTCTGACAACCCAATAGCTATTTTATTCTGTGATTTTCTGTAATTGTTCAAAGAGGGTTTTGCTATCTCCTCATTGGTAGATCCAGCTTCACAAGTAATATGCACAATTCTGTAGTTGAAAAAGTTTCTAAAACCAACTTTGGCTGGCTTTAAATTTCTTCTCATCAGAAGACTGCCCATTATCTGTGGAAGGTTTGAATCCCATAGCTCAATGAAATTCTCACTCCTGAATCTTGATGGCACAGATACTAGATTCATATCATTACCAGCATATAAATGCTGTACATTTTACTGTTCCCCATGTAACCATCCTTCAGAAAATTTGAAAATTGCATCACCCTAATACAAGAATTGAACCTGCACCCCCTAATTTACGTTCAAGCATGCTGCTGTTACACCAACCTAGGAAACAAAGTGGTATAACGATAGCTTGTTTGAATGCAAATTGGGAGATGTGGGTTTGATTTCCATTCCAGGGCGATGCAATTTTCAAGTGTTCTGAAGGACGGCTACATGTGAAACACTTAAGTGTGCACTATCTACATTGGTGCCCATAGTCAGGGTTGTATAAAAATAAAATGTATCTGCTTACACAACTATTGAAACAGAAAACTTGCTGCAAACCTACGAATCACAATAACAATTGAATGAGATATTTTTTAGAAAAATTGATAAAATAATAAATAATTATCAGAAAATTACATATTCCAATGAGGTCAAAATAAGTACATCACAACTGAATGTGCAGCATTGTGTATTAAATGGACCTTTAATACAAAATATTAAAATATTTGACTATGAACCTCATAAAAACAAGAAACTAATTTTAAAAGAAAGCTTTTATATCTAGAAAAACAGTTCCATTAATGAACCTTCAAAAAATTATAAATTGCATTTTGAACAACTTAAGTCAAAAATAGCAGACTTAACAAATTACATAAGAAAAATATTTCAATTTAATAACTGGCAACTGCAACAGGAACCTGGCAGTAAAATTTAAATTCTTTCTGTGTAAACAAAACTTTTGACAGGCCTTTATTAAAATCTAGAGGCCAAAAACATCTGTAAAAACAAAAAACAAAAAAACTCAGAATATGCGAAAAATAATTGAAAGTTCTTAAAATTCAAATGGAATTAAATATATTAATCTGAGTAAAGCCTTGAGTAAGTGTTTTAATTGCTGTAAATAACATTTTATTTTTTAAATCTAAAAGCATAAAATTTATGCAAAATTGCTAATAATTTGGAAACTATCTGCATATGGTGTACATCTACATTCTGGTACTTTGCCTGTAGCTTAGTATTCAGGAGTGGGCAAACAGAATTTTGTAACTTTGAATATCGTAAATAAACACTGTAAACAAATTCCACTGTGGCTTCTTGTTATCTGACCATTTTTACCACACTATTAGCACATAAATTTATTCAAAAACCAGAAAACCTAAAAACACCATAAAAAAGATGAATAAATCAGATTAGACAGTATGTTAAGACAATAAGGAAATTTCTTTGTCATTTGTTTTATCTTTTAGGCCAATTGTGTCACATGTGCCATGAAACCCCAGAGACCACTTAATTCGTAATTAAGAATAAAAACCATTCCCTCGACAAATTTTTTGGGAAAATTGCTAGAGATCTTTGTTCAGCAGTGAATAGCTGCTACAAAAGATGACATATTTTTAATTTCTTTACCTTTCATACTTTCCGAAACTGTACGTATGTACGCTGTTCTTTAACATGCAATGGTGATTTTCATTATTTGTATTGTACATTTTTTTTTTTTACTGGAAAGTCCCATTGTTTTATTGTATTTTTACTGCAAATACATACATCCAAAAGTTCTACAGAAAAATCAGCAGTCAAGTTTAGTGTTACAGTAAAAATCTAGAGTATCTTCCAAGAAGAGAAATTGCATGTAAAATTCACAGGGGAGGGCAAGTTCCCCCTTTTATCCCCTATATGGATGCCCATGACCATCTATATGCCAACAATGATATGTATATGCTTTTCATGTACTTGTGAAAATTATTTCTTCTCAGGATTTGCTTCCCATTCATTTTTATAATAAGATTCTAGATTCACTGAGGCAATATTTATGTTTTAAAACTCAGGCTTCGTGCGACGATAACACATAAACATAAAACAAGCAAAACACAGTCACATATGGTAAAAGGTTTGTTTAGCGGTAGCTTTCGGTCATCCTACGACCTTGAACACCCGCGATCGACTGGATGGGCTGGTTGCCAAATCTACAATTTGAAGTTGGGGTGTTGGAACTGTTGCCATATTTTAGAAGAGAGATCCATATAAATGGGATTTGGTGAGGGGTCTCTGAATTGCAGTTTTTGGTGAACAAAATTTTAATGCTCTCTTGGAAACACAGAGATGCCTTGTTGATGAAAGGGGCAACTTTTTGGTTTCTTTCCAAATGGGAACTGCAGAGGTGTCTTCAAGGGTTAGTGCAGATAAAGCTGTCTTTGGAAGACCATTGGAAACATTTTTTGTGTGTTCAAGTCTTGTTTTAATGCTTCAGTATGTGCTTCCAATATACACTGAGAGACCAGAGGAAGTTGAAATGGGAATAGCATAAACTCCAGGGGTGTCCAAGGGTGAGGCAGGATTCCTGTCTTTAAGCAGGCACATTATTGCAAAAGGGTTTGGTTTCACTGTAAGAGTGTAGTCCATAGTTTTGAAAAGTTTACACATCTTATAAGAGAAGGATCCATGGAAAGGGATGGAACCAATGAATGGTGGTTTTTCCATTATTTTTGGTGAGAGAGCAGACAGATTTTTCAAGTGGGAATTTTTGAATTGTAGAAGGTGAGAACTGATGGGCTTCAGCAATTTTCTTTATGGTGTCAATTTCTTCATTGAAGGATGATTCAGTGTTGCAGACAATCCTGGCATTATTGGCATAAGTTTTAAAGGCTGCAAATTTGTGAGAAGTTGGGGAGTGGGATGAAAATAGGATTATGCTTGCCATTGCAGAAGGAGACAGATTCTGTAGACAGATCTGTTGAGATTATTCCCTTGCCTTGCCAGGTGGACATCCAAAAAGTCAATGCCTTGCTGTGATTCTTCATTGATGCTGAATTTTATTGATGAGAACTTTAGGGAAATCTTTTCAAGAAGAGATTCAAGGTCAGTTCTATTGTGTGGCCAAATTACAAAAATATCATTAACATATCAAAGCCAAATGGAAGGTTGTAGATTGTGTTCCATGACTATGTTTTTTTTTTTTTTTTTATATATGTTGCATGAAAACTTCAGCCAGAAGTGGAGAGAGAGGTGAACCCATCGGAAGTCCTTCTTGCTGACAGTAATATTTGTTGTTGAACTTGAAACAATTAAGATCTCTCAGAGTTCTTAATTGTTTCAGGTCTTTTGTTAGTGGGCCAGGGAGTGATTGGTTTTCTTTTAGCAATTTTACTAGCAGCATATGAGAGTGGAAAAGAGGGACTGAAGGGAAGAGAGAGACTACATCCAGAGTGAACATTTTATCAGAGGGTTCAATGCTAGGAGAGAGTTTTCTAATGAACTCTTTAGTGAAGGAAATCTTTTGTCAATTTTCTGACAAAATGTTCACTCTGGATGTAGTCTCTCTCTTCCCTTCAGTCCCTCTTTTCCACTCTCATATGCTGCTAGTACAATTGCTAAAAGAAAACCAATCACTCTCTGGCCCACTAACAAAAGACCTGTATGACTGCCTTCAAACTCTGAGAGATCTTAATTGTTTCAAGTTCAACAACAAATACTACTGTCAGCAAGAAGGACTTCTGATGGGTTCACCTCTCTCTCCACTTCTGGCTGAAGTTTTCATGCAACATATAAAAAAACAAAACAAAAAACATAGTCATGGAACACCATCTACAATCTTTCATTTGGCTTTGATATGTTGATGATATTTTTGTAATTTGGCCACACAATAGAACTGACCTTGAATCTCTTCTTGAAAAGATTTCCTAAAGTTCTCATCAATAAAATTCAGCATCAATGAAGAATCACAGCAAGGCATTGACTTTTTGGATGCCCACCTGGCAAGGCAAGGGAATAATCTCAACAGATCTGTCTACAGAAAACCCTCTACAATAGCAAACATAATCCCATTTTCATCCCACTCCCCAACTTCTCACAAATTTGCAGCCTTTAAAACTTATGCCAATCATGCCAGGATTGTCTGCAACACTGAATCATCCTTCAATGAAGAAATTGACACCATAAAGAAAATTGCTGAAGCCTATCAGTTCCCACCTTCTACAATTCAAAAATTCTTCCAAAATTCCCACTTGAAAAATCTGTCTGCTCTCTCGCCAATAATAATGGAAAAACCACCATTCATTGGTTCCATCCCTTTCCATGGATCCTTCTCTTATAAGATGTAAACTTTTCAAAACTATGGGCTACACTCTCACAGTGAAACCAAACCCTTATGCAATAATGTGCCTGCTTAAAGACAGGAATCCTGCCTCACCCCTTGGACACCCCTGGAGTTTATGCTGTTCCCATTTCAACTTCCTCTGGTCTCTCAATGTATATTGGAAGCACATACCGAAGCATTAAAACAAGACTTGGTGAACACAAAAAGATGTTCCCAGTGGTCTTCCAAAGACAGCTTTATCTGCACTAACCCTTGAAGACACCTCTGCAGTTCCCATTTGGAAAGAAACCAAAAAAGTTGCCCCTTTCATCAACAAGGCATCTCTGCATTTCCAAGAGAGCATTAAAATTTTGTTCACCAAAACTGCAATTCAGAGACCCCTCACCAAATCAAATTTATTTGGATCTCTCTTCTTAAATCTGGCAACAGTTCCAACACCCCAACTTCAAATTGTAGTTTCTTAACCAGCCCATCCAGTCAATCGCGGGTGTTCAAGGTCGTAGGATGACCAAAAGCTACCGCTAAACGAAACTTTTACAGTATGTGACTGTGTGTTTCGCTCGTTTTATATGTTTATATTTATGTGCCATACTGCAGGCTCTTATGCAGTTTTTCAGTAAGTCCAGTGCAGCCCATTTTTCCTCTGGCTTTGTGACAGATAGCTGTTTCCTCAGTAAAGCATCAAATGAAGTTTAGGGGCAGGGTTCTGAGAAAAATACTTGTCTTTGAACACTAGAATAATTTTTAGCATGGTGAGATGTGCACACTGTAAAATACTTTAACTGATTGAATTGTATCTATTCAATTCACATTTTATGATTCTATATATGCATTTATTAATTTAAAACATTTTCTATTGATATAATAAATTGAGTTATAATTTACCCCTACACTTTCATATTAAAGGTACACTTTCTACATGTGTTACTCCTTTGAGGTTCTTTCATACATTTCAAAATGTACAACCATTTGAATAGAACTTTTTTAAAATAACCAAATTAAAATTTCTAAAAACCTTTAAAAATGTAAAATACTTAAAAATTCTGCTAATCCATTTTTACAGCAAACACCACATTTAAAAATTAATAAAAAAATTAAATGGCTTTAGTAATCTTAATTAAGTATTTATGCTTGTTAAGTAGCAGTTTTTCAAAACATTCCATTCAAGCAATAATGCATTTTGAATTATATGAGATAGCCTCAAAGGAGTAAAACATGCAGAAAGTGTACCTTTACTACAAAAGTGCAAGGTAAGTTATAACTCTGTTTATTGTAGAATTTACTTACAAAAAGTTTTAAAACACTATCTTTAAGGGCCATGCTAAGCAAAGACTGACTGAGGGGACTGCAGATTCATGTGGCAGTTGCTGGCGTGTTTGTTTACGTTTGAGATAGCGGCTTACTGTGTGCCACTATGCGATATAAATAGTTCCACAGTGAAATGCAAAACAAGATCAGATTTTTATTTTTCTAAAAATTCAATTATGTATTTCAATGAAACACGTAAAATAGGTGGAATGGAATGTGAAAAATCTCGGAAATCATAATCTTCTTACTACTTCAGTGTGAAATCAGTGTCTCCTTCTTTCCTTCTTGGCAACTCATTTACGCCATTGGCTGATAGAAGTGGAAATTTGCTACGATGTCTTGAAATAGAATAATCATATGTTCTAGTTATTATCCATAGCAGTGTAAAGTGTCCCCCCCCCCCATGCACCTCCCTTACAAGAAGACACAGCTAAGGATATAACTGATAGGTCAGAAAACTATTGTGCAGTTACACACTTAGTGGCACAGCTGAAATGTAAACAAACCAGCCTGCAACTGTCACAAGATTCATGTAACAACACTTCAAAAGTCCAGCCCATATTTTTTACAGTAACAAGACCCCCCCTCCAATTTCAAAAGGCTGAAGTTTGCAATACTTTGTATTTAATACCAGAGCATTGAAATCATGAAAGAATACATTTTTGCTATAAATTTATTGCATTAAATATCAAGATTTCAGGAAATATAAGAGTGGGGAGAATGTGACAATGATGGGCAAAACACATAACAAGAAATAACAAATAAAGGTAAGTAGATCACGCTAGTTACGTTAAGAAGTTAGAACGTTTACAAAGAAAGTTCGTAAGTTGGGAGCTTTCAATCTGGTCTTAGTTCTTCATCACACCAATGAAGGACTAAAATTGTTTCCAAATTCTATATTTTAATTTTTGTTATTTTTGTTGCCAGATTTTAGAATCAATCTCTAGATCATCAGGATGTAGAGTGGAGATTCTGAATTGCAAGTCTTTAGGCTGAAAAGAATTTCCAGGCTTTCATGGTAACAGGGCAAATCGATTGTCTATTTTGACAATGGAAGACACTTGTTCTATTCCCCGCTGGAATGAAGCAAAACGTATTGCCTCTTGTGTCAATCGATTTGCCCTCTATTACCGTGAAAGCCTGGAAATTATTTTCATCCCTAAAGACTTGCAATTCAGAATCTCCTCTCTACATCTCGATGATCTGGCGATTAATTCTAAAATCTTGCAACAAAAATCAGGGATCGCATTCCTCCTAAAATTCCTAATATTTTGTGACCCTCCTTAAATTCCTAAAATTATACCTAAAATTTACTATTCTTCCTAAAATTTTCCTAAGCTTATTTATTAAAAATACAACCGTTATTAACGCCAATAAATTTACCATTACGGTAAGGTAAAAAGACTTGTTATTGTAGAAACACAGCCTATATTATATGCTGCGCTGCTGAAGGGAGGGAAAATGACGCCATCGAGATGCACATGCTTCGGAGCGGGGTGGGGTGGGGGGGTGCTCCACCTTTGTGCCTTCAAACAGTTTTCGAGAGTAACAGAGATCTAATGGAAAAGGCGAGGGGTCATTTTCACCCCTGGTTTGCGCTTTGCAGACGAACTCCGTGGCACGCAAACATACTTTATTTTTGGACATGCCTCGTGGACCCTCCTCTTTCTGCTAATGTTTCGTTATTGTAAACCGCAGGTGGGTGGAAGCAAAGAGGATACATGTGGTCTCCTTCCGTAACCTCCGGTAATGACGATGGGATGGTAGCTGAGTGTTATCGTGGCAGGCAGTAGAGCACGTGATCATTGACCTTCGATCGTGCGTCAGCGACAGCGACCTTCGATGCACAATATATCTCGGCTCCGACTCGCTTTGACTGAGCTTGCGTGAGATGCGTATGATAGTTTCTGGTTTTGCGTCTTTTATGGTGTTCTCTGTGCTGTGTGCAGGTTCAGTTCTGTAGTAGTGACTTTCTTTTTTTTTTTTTTTTTTTTTTTTTTCTGTCTTCTGACATCTTCGCAGCCAAACTTCGGGAAGTTCTCTGGTTTTGCAATATTGGAAATTTCAAGATGCGTGGCTCGCCAAAGAATTGGATGGAGTGAAGTTGAAAGAATGGTGTTCTGCAACTGAAACAATATTTTCTGCTAAGTGTATATTGTGTTCAGAAATTTTCAATATTTCTAATAGTGGCTTTTCACAAGTAAAAGCGCATCATAAAGGAAAAAAACATTTGCAGAAATTCCAAAGTAAATTTCAAAATAAGTCCATCTGAAAGCCTTTGGAGGATGGGATCTTCAGCCCAAAACAAATATTAGTGAAGTACTGAGTCATGATTTACAGCTGGCTAAAGCCGAAGCATTATGGGCCATGAAAGTTGCTAAGGACAATGTCTTTTGTTTCATGCACTGAAACAGTTGAACTTTTCAAAGAAATGTTTCCTGATTCTGCTATTGCAGCCAAAATTCAACTTAAAGAAAAAAAGTTGCTTATGTGATATCACATGGATTGTCAAAATATTTTGAAGAGGATTTGAAAAAGACATTGCATCTAGTAGCCCAGGAAAGGTTACTATAGCATTTGATGAAACTACAAATAGTGAGACGGCAGTTGGATGTGTATCTCAGGTACTGGTCTTCAGAAATAAATTCAGTTTCTTGCTGATACCTAACAAGCGTTTTTCTGGGTCATTCAACATCAGATATTTTGCTAAAAGAAATTCTTGATGTGTTATCATCCTTCAATATTTCGTTGAACAGAATTATTTGTGTATCCATGGACAGCCCAAATGTAAATAAGTGCTTTTTACGCAAATTCAATGAAGTTGTAAAACAAGAAACAGGGCAGAAATCTTTGGAACTAGGTTTTTGCAACCTGCATGTTGTTAGTAATGCATTTAAAAATTTTTTTGACAAGCTTAAATATAGATTTTGACAAATTTGCTACTGCTATGCATTACTTTTTAAAGAGTAGTGCTGCAAGACGAGAGGATTATAAATCTGTCGAGGATATAACATTGGTCACAGCCAAATTTCTTTTGCGGCATGTCAGCAACAGATGGTTAACAGTTGGTTCTGTAGCCCAGAGGCTCTTGGATCAATGGCTAAATATTACAGAATATTTTTTAAACTTCTTGCCATCTCAAAAAATATTTGAAAAACAACTACGCAATTCGGCAAGGTATAAAAAGATTCACTGTTTCCTGAAAAATGAGCTAACTCCTTGCTATTTAGCATTAATTTCATTTACACACCAAAATTTTGAAAAGTTTTCATTATGTTATCAGAGTGAAGAACCAAAAATACACCAGTTATATTCTGATTTAAATACTTTAATGAGGAATGTTATGGCTCAGTTTATCCAAGATGACGTTATTGCAGGGAAATTTGGAGAAGACCTAAAGAATGTAGATTTTGAAAACAAAAATTCATGGAAAAAACTAGGGGAGTTAGAAGTTGTTATGAAGACAAAAAATCTCCTCAGGAATGTTCAGGAGACCAGGCAGAAATTATTTCTCTTAGATGTAAGATCATCACTAATTGCAACCACAAAATATTTAAAGTCAAATTTTCCATTCTGCAATCAAAAGCTAAGAGACATAGAAGTTATAAAGGTAAAAGAACTAAAGAAAGAGTCAACTCAACTTTCAGTCACTGAAGGACTTTCGGAAATAACCAGAATTTCAAGTGTTTTGCATCTTTCTGAGGAACAAATTGATAGAGTAAGAGAATAGTGGAAACTTTTAAATTGCGATAAGCCAACTCTAGATGAACTCTTGAAAATTTCAGAGGAAGGGCTTATTCCATGTGGATTGATCATTACTGGCATAACATATTTAGTATTAAAGACTAGCGGAAAAGAAAAATACTAAAATCTTGCTAAACTCATCAAGTCAATTTTAGTTTTACCTCATGATAATGTTGATGCAGAAAGGGGATTTTCAGTTAACACTACTCTGTTGAGGAAAGGACAAGGCTAACTTAAAAGACTCAACTATAACATCATTAAGAATAGTTAAAGGGGCCATTAAACACTATGGATGTGTAAGTAAAGTTCCCATAACAAGAAATTTGTTAAATAGTTTTCGTGATTCACATAAATTTTGTAAAGAGTATGTTGATAAGCTGAAGGAAGAAGAATCGAAAAAGGCAAAAGAAAGGAAGCAGAAAGAGAGGGAAAATAAGGAAAAGCAGCTAGAGAAAAAAAGAAAAGCTGAGTTTGATGACAAAATAAAAGAAAATGATGCAGAAATAAATAGACTTAAAAAAGATAAAGAAGCCTCCCTAGCAGTAATTCAAGAGGGAACAGAAAGAATGAGAACAGCTGTAGAAAAACAAAATACTGTTGAAATAGCAGTTGCCTCTAACTTGATCATACAAGGTTCAGCTGAAATAAAGAAAACTGAAAGTAAATTAGTTGTGGTGGAAGCAGAAAAAGATAGGCTTATCAGGAAAAGGTTAAAACAATAATATGAAAAAAGTAATTCAGTGAACAATTTTACATAGTTCTTGGTTTTCAATTACCTTTTTAGGATATTATAATTTAATGTGAAACCTGAAAACTTTACTGTGAAAATCGTGAATTGCTTCTGGTTCAACAGCATATTAGTGTTCAAAGTGAAACTTGAATGTTGTAAATGTACTTGAATATGA
The DNA here is from genome assembly GCA_039090855.1 of Macrothele yani. Classification (NCBI taxonomy): domain Eukaryota; kingdom Metazoa; phylum Arthropoda; class Arachnida; order Araneae; family Macrothelidae; genus Macrothele; species Macrothele yani. The sequence continues at coordinate 165,983,541 of CM077001.1, read as the reverse complement.
TAATAACACGTGAAAAGATAAGAACTGAACATTAGAAGTAAATCATACTTAAACTTTAGACGTTATGCAAAAAATTTGGGTGTGCACTTCGACCATATATACCAATGGACTGCATATTGGCAATAGCTGCATCAAAGCCGCCATGGCTCCAACATTGGGCACGTCATCATCAGACTCCAAATTACGTGTAAAAATGCTGTTATGATTGCTAATTTACGCTGCAGAACTTCAGTGTTTTCGGTGTATTATGTGAATGCGCCTCATATATAATGAAAACTCTTCGGGTAAGTTTACTTATGAGCTATATACATGCATGATCGGGTTGTTTACATTTCGTGATTTATAATGTGATGAACATTTGCGAAGAATTTGGAACATGCATTCCATTTTTTTTCTTAAGTTACTATATTTTTATATCAATAGCTGCAAGTTTCTGGTTAAGTAATTGAACTTTATTGACTTAGGTATTTAATTTGTTTCTTACCCATGAAAAATCATAGAACTTCCTTTACTATATCACTCAGAGCAACCATAAGCACAGCAGGTGTAACCCATCTTTTTGACTGATGTCATGTGATTTTATGTTGGAGCCAGAAATTTTGATGCCATGCGCAGTCTATCAGTATATATAGTTGAAGGGTGTGAAGCAAACTCTTTACAATGTATACAAAGTTGTTTTACTAGATGTATACAAATATACATCTAGTTTTTATTGAAATACACTCCTAAAATTTTCCTAAAATTTTTCTAAAAATTCCTACTTAAAATTTTCCAGAAGTATGCTATAATCCCTGAAAAATTCAAACATAGAATCTGGAAACAATTTTAGTCCTCCATTGGAATGGAAAACCTAAGACGAGGTTGAAGCTCCCAACTTACGAACTTTCTATGTAAAAGTTCTAATCTCTTAACGTAACTAGCGTGATCTACTTACCTTTATTTGTTAGTGGGAAGAATGTATATCACCCATATTAAATGCACTGTCTATTATGCGATGCTGTGACAAAGATGCAAAACACTGTTGATTGGCACAAGTCCTTCTAGCTATTCCATTGATTGTTATCACTCCCTGTCATAAATAGGGAAATTTATGTACAGCAATGGGTGGGGGTGGGGGGTGCATGTCATTCCCTGATATAAATTTTTGATTTCACCACTAACCCATGCTGTAGCATTTGTCAGGATGCACAATAAGGTGATAGCCATGAGGCTGATGTAAGCTACCCATGTCAAACCCAAAGAGGGTTTGAACAGTGCTATATGACAAAGTGTAAAAATGCATGTCTTTGCAAAGCATCACATGGTACTGTTTCTGGGAATGAGTGTTCATACTAAATAAAACCCTTTTTCAATGGCTGCAAAATTAATGTCCCAATGCAGGATATGCTTAAAATCGACTAAAAGAACAAAATCCATCAGTAAATTTCTTTAAAATTTTGTGTGTGCATCTCCAAAAATACTTTCCCTTAAAAATACCAAAAATGCATTTTTCATTTGTGTTCCAAAATGTAGGCAAAGACGTTCTTGTGTGTTCATAAAATTTTTTAACTATGCATATATAAAACATTTAAATTTTTACCGACTAAGTCTTTCTTTTTTTCTATAAGCCACCCACGTCAAAAAAAAAAAAAAAAAAAAAAAAAAGTTACACCCAGAAGAAAGTAACCGACAGGAATGAAACTTGGTGGGTATGTTTGACGTTGTGAGACATGCAAATGATCAAGTATCACGTTTGGCCACGCATGTAAGGAGGGATCATAGTGCTGTGCCTGACCGGCTATATAAGGTCATCCTGTTGCACGTGCTTGCCTTTCTGACTCATGCTAATGTGTTGGTTGCATACTTTGCAAGTGAAGTATGCCTCGGAGAAAAGTTCGAAAGCAATTCGAGCCGTTTGAGGAGTTCGAGAGGGGCTGCGTCGTTGGGCTCTGAGAAGCAGGATGGTCTTACAGTTGTATTGCGCTCCATACAGGTTGTTCAGATATCACCATAGCACCCTGTTGGCGGCAGTGGATAGAACAAGGCACATAGCAGTGACAGGAAGGGTCTGAGAGACCTAGACGAACCACAGAGAGAGAGGATTGATGGGTTGTCCGACATGCGTGGAGTGACCCAACAGCCACGATTGTGGATATTCAACAAGCAGTGGTGCCCTCCATGCATTGTCCGATTAGTGCCAGCACCATTTGCAGACAGCTGTACGACGCAGGACTACACGCATGCAGACTGTTAAGACGAATGCCCTTAACAACAGTGCATCGTCACCAAAGACTGCAATGGTGTCGTGCCAGGCTGTCGAGGAACCACTCAGAATGGCAGCGGGTGATCTTCAGTGATGAGTCCCGCTTTTGTCTTGGAGGAAACGACCACCGAATCGGTGTGTGAAGGCACCATGGTCAACTCCAAGATGAACGGTTTGTTGTCGAGAATCACATGTCCAGAAGGCGTGGTGTGGGGTGCAATTGCCTACTATAACAGATCACCTTTGGTGTTCATTAGAGGCACTTTGACAGCTCAACGTTACGTTAATGAGATTTTGCAACCAGTGGCCCTACCTTTTCTGAGCGCTCACTGCGGTGTGATTTTCCAACAGGACAACACTCATCCGCATACTGTGCTGTCTCGAGAGCTTGCCTTCAAGGCACTGACACGCTGCCATGGCCAGCCGCATTGCCAGACCTACCGCCGATTGAAAGTGTGTGGGATGCTATTGGACGCACTATTCACATTCCACCTCTACCGCACAATCTGCAGGAACTGCGTGAGATTTAAGCAGCATGGGATGACTTATTGCCGGACACCATTAGGAAGCTGTACAACTCCATGCTGAGACGTCTGGCATGCTGTGTGAGCAAACATGGCGGCCCGACGCCATGCTGAGAGACACTACTTCTTGGCGTGTAGCTCAATAAATATTGCCCATATGTCTCAATGTTTAATCATTTATTGTTCCTAGTAACCTTTACCTTCCTTCCGAATAGCATTGCAATCCGACACGTCCTTCTGGGTGCAACTGTTTTTTTGACGATAAGTGTATGTTTGGTTAAGTGCTCTGAATTCTTGAACATTTATGTACTAACTGAATGTATCATTTGATGTTGCAGGTCATAAGGAAGGTGGGAAATTTTGGCATCCATGTGTCTGACCAAACACATCAGTGTTAGTGGCGAAGAACCAGAAGTGGCTGCTGTACTAAAATTTTGTGCTATTACGTTTTAGCCACCTTTGCAGTGAGTGTTCTCCTTCAACATCTTTGGCAGTAATGCCAAAGGCTAAGATTCATTGGTCATCTAATGCACAGCCACAACTTGGTGAAGTAGGTCTACCAAGTGAATGGTCTAAAAATGGAAGCCTCATTAACAAGCCCCCAAGAGGTTGGTTGCACCCGGACAGTCTAATTGTTGATGGTGGTGTTAACTATGGAGTTCGGGTAAGCCTGTTTGTAAACATTTTTGTATTATATTCCTATTTCTGAATTTAATTATTGCTGTCAGTTTCAACTGCAGTCGATAGGATGAATGATTTGTCATCTTCTTTTATGCAGGTTTAGTTGCAGATATTTCAAGAGTATGTCACTTAAATGTGCATTATTTCTTTTTGCCTTGACTTCATGTCTGCCACTGTTTTTTCCACTATCTTTTTCTTGGGTTTCTTACTCCTCTATTTCTTGACTTCTCCATTTCTGTTACATTTTGAATTGGGTGTTTGTCTCTCTTCTCTGTACAGGTCTGGTGAATCTTTGGACAGCTCTGTTTTAATTGTTCACTGATTTTTGTGATTCCAAGCTCTTTCCTGTCCTTTTACATTTTTTCTGCACGTTTGCAAGTTAGAGGTAGTTCTGGTTTAAATGGTAGTTTTAGACAATCAGACATCTTTCACTGCTCAAACCAGATTCAGATTTCATGTTCTCAAGCAACATCACAATTACTGTATATTTGATTCTCAATTAATGTGGAGCCTGGATGGTGCAGACTGAGTGTTTTGAAATTGTTCGACATTTGTTAGCATCAGCAGGATTGTAAGTGATAACAGAATCAATGCTCCTGATAATTGGGCAATGAAGTCATTATTCTGTTTCTGGTTATTGTTATTTTTGGTCATTGAAATTACTTTACTGCAAACAGTGATGGGGGTTCATCAGAATGTTCTCTATAAGCAATCCTTACAATGGATCAAGATTCTGTTGGAAATTGCTTTCCTCATAAGTTTTATACCCTGCAAACTGAGTCACTTGTTAAAACTGACATGTCCCATAAGTGTACATGTTTTAGATTAAGTGTAGCTGATTAAAATAGGTTCACAATGGACTTGCTTTTAAGAAAGCCTTAACAACATCAGCAACTCACAAAAGTTTCCTTGAACTGACATACTAAAATTAATATGATTACTTTTCAAGAAAGAGTGCAGTCATCACTCATAATTTCTGCCTTAAGCTGATTGGTGTAGTAGAGATTGTGTTTCACCATTACCACAACAATTTTTACTTTGACGTAGGACTACATATAACCCTGCAGATAGCATGGGGCGCAGCTTTCGGCCAACCGCCTGTGACAAAAATAGGTCCCAATTGAAATCATTATAGCGTTAAAAATATGTGCCACACATTAATTGTGTTAGGATATTTGTAAACAGCATGGAGCCCAATTCGTGTGCTGCGCAATACTTCGTGCGCGTGACACCCCCTATGCACGAGGGAGATGGTGCAATATTTCTGGGGGTGCTGCCGCATTTTACTCAGTCTTTCTTGGCAGCCGTGAGTGCAACACGATTGTGCGTGGTATCACTTTAAACTTCTCGACAAGATCTATTCAAACATATGAAAAACATTTTGCAGTGGTTTAAACTGAACATTTTAAAAATTGTTTTCTTGTGAACTGAACCGGTGAACACTTTGACAATATCGTGGTTTATTTGGACAACTGTGAGTGCAAAACAACTGTGTGTGGTATTGTTTTAAAGCTCTTGATGAGATATATTCAAATATATAAAAAACATATCACAGTGGTTTAAACTAAAATTTTTAAAAAATGTTTTTATGTGAACGGGTTTGCATTTTTGACAATGCCACAGAATTTGCAGATTGAACGCAAGCATAAGTGGAGAAAATCAAAACGAGAGGCAAGAGCAAGTGATGAGGAATGTAAGAAGACTGCAGCCCAACAAACTAAAGAGTATCAAGAGTGCCTGAAAGCAGCTGCCACCAAACAAAAATCCAACAATCCAACAGATCCGACGTGAGAGCCGGCGGCATGGCGATATATGAGAAGAATGGCGCAGCAACTTGGCCGCACCGCACATACTGAAGAAAGTCGACAACAAGTTCGATGAAATATTCAAATATGCTAATACCTTTGGTGATATGCGTGCAACAGAAGTGATCATCAACAATGCAAAAACGTTACTTGTGTCCATTTACATCAATCCCGGCACCTTCTTCAACGAACTGGAAATGTTCATACTCAGTAATCTTGTATTATGCACACGAAAGGTTTCAGAAACCTTTCTGCAACTAGCCAGAAAGGGATACGGCAACATACTGATCATTATGTTGGGTGATTTTAACTTGAACATCAAAGACAGAGCCACTTATGAGAGATTCAAAGTGTTATGTCCAGGGCTCGACAAATATGTTCTAGATCTAGGAGCCAGCTCCAAAATTTAGGCGCCAGGTGAAACGAAGTTAATAACGCATGAACAAAAACATGTTTGGTTATGACGCTGGAACGAAAAGTTGTAGACCATATTTGTTGTAAATTTTTTTTTTCTTTTTACCCAAACCACTTATTGCAAAATAAAGTTCCAATTTGATTCACAATTTTCTTTTTCCATTCTTTCAGTAGATGATCTCGGTTTTCGGTTTTATTAAAATACTACTTGTGGATGTCATATTTTGTACATATTAATTCAAAGTACCATATTTTTTTTTCCTTCGTGAAATCCGCAAAAGCATATAATCCAAAGGCTGTGAAAAAAAAAAAATGCCACACATAATTCGCAGCGGCATATGATTCGTAGATTGGGAAATTCTGAGAAAAACAATGTTCCACTTCGCATAATCTGCGGCATGTCTCAGACCATGATATTAGAAAAAACACACACACAAAAAAGAAACTACAATCCATACCTGCCAACATTTGCAACAGCCTTGTTACTAATAACTAGTATTGTGTGGCATACATAGACTCTCTTTACGAAATGATCCATCTCTTTGTAAAAAACAAATATGTGCCCCAACAAAACGTTACAACAAACAAGGACTCTAATGAAACAAACTTAACACCTGAGAAACACAAAATTGATTCCCCAGCGAGGGCATGATCGCAAGATTTAAGTTCGAACTTCCACCAGTAAAAATCAATAAGATGTGTTCAGAATTCCACAATGCCTGACAGACAGGAAATCCAAGCAAGTGAATGCGCAGTGCACGAACCTCCATTTACCACGTGATCATACTGCCTCTAAAATTGCAGTTTAAGACAAGATGAGACCAAAGAAGAGGGGGGGGAGCTGAACATTTTAACTGGTGAAAAATCAAAACAGACAGCAAGAATGCGGACTACTGTTAGGCTGTCTTTTGTTGACTCTGCTACTGCACAGCATAGATTGCTTAATTATTCTTTCTGCTATCATTCTCTCCCTACTTCTTCATTGTCGCTTTTCTTTCTTTTCCTGATTTTTGTGCCCTCTGATAACAACCATCAGCCTGAGGACCATGAGGACATGATATCAAAGCTTCAACTATTTCAGATAAATGGTGTAACTTTGGGAATATTAATACTTTTGAACACCATGCATCAAGTTTTACAAATTTTCCAACTTCGTCACTTCCATTTTTGGGAATTTCCTTCTTCCCTTATCAAGATTAAATGCAAAAACTTATGGGCCCGGGGGGGATATTTAACAACGCTGGAGAGTGGGAACTTCCGGGAATTTTGTCAGACTTCCGGTTTTGGAAATTTTTCTCCTATATACAAGATAAAATGAAAAAAATTATGCAGTAAAATATTACTTAAAAATACTGGACACAGGCAATATTGCGAGAAAAAAGAAATTACGATTACGGAAAAAATCTGAACTCCGTCGACTTTCCGTTTTCGAAAGTTTCGTAAGATGGAATTCCGTCCTCCGACGAACATCCCCTCCCCCCACACACAATTCTGTTTACTTGTGCATCGATCTCTTGAGTAGCCAACATAATGAAAAAGGCGGAATTTCTCGAATTTGCAGAAGAACCTGAGGCCTGAAGATTAGCAGGCAATTTTCGCGGCGTCTAACTTCCGTTTCCACAAATTCTTGCCTACAGTTTCAAGCTGAAATACGAACATAAATGCCATAAAATAATATTTAACAAGAATACTAGACACAAACGCAACATCAAGATAAAAAATTACGATTAGGGTAAATTCTTTTACTCAATTTAACTACTGTTTTCGAAAGCTTTGAAATACGAAATAGCGTCCCCAAACAGAAAATTGACCCAACCCCCAAATTTTCTTCAGTTTTGGATCAATCTTGAAAACGATCTAAATGATGACTAAAGAAAAACAAAAACGGAGAATTCCGCGAATCCGCTTAAGAATCTTATGTATATCATAAAATAATAGCAAAATAATTTTTTTAAACAAAATGAAAATTCATAGAATCGTAGACAACTAAATCCGTAGAAAATACGGGCATTCCATGGTAATTGGCATGCATAACAGTCATATAATCGGCTCCACGTGATCCGCACTTATCATGTTAATTGTGAATCATAATTTCCAACAGAAAACTGCGATTCAGAAGACCGACTCAGAAATCCAAAGATGCAAGAAAAAAATGAACGTCTTATTGAAAAAGTAACTGTCATTTTGAAGTACTTTTGTGTTACTTTTAAGTAAAAACGAACTAAAATCGCTAGCTGTTGCTGCATTATCGCAGTTCATTAGTTAGACTAAAAAATCCATTGAAATAGCAGACAGTCCATAGCATTGTCTTATTTCTGAATACGTTTCAACTGAATACCGAAAAACCTTAACTAATACAATCAGCGCACCAAAACTAGGCAATGTGATTCGCAGAATGGCTACACGCTACGGAATAGCTCTGCAGGATTCCCGAGAGTCATGGATTCTCTCACCACGTAGGCTTCTGCACACGCAAGTAGTAATGCCTTCCTTGCGTCATATTTTCTGTCAAAATACTTCTAAGTAAAAGATAAAATATATATTCTTACAATCTATTTGCTGTCTTCTATCTCGCTGTTACATTATAATTTTTTCTGTTACTGCATTTTCGGTACTTCCCCAATAACACCACCTCTCCTGACAATTACCTAACGTACTTTTTAAAAAATTTTAAAAGACAGTTTTTTTGTTTTTTTTTTTTTATGGTGTCCGCAGCATTTAAATTTATAACCTTTTAATAGATAATCTATGGATTATACAACAGAAATTAAGGCATTTACTGCAATATATTACGAAATCTCAACTAAGAAGAAAATTAGGCACCACGGCCCGAATTTTTAGGTGCCTGGGCGCCCGGGATTTGTCGAGCCCTGGTTATGTCCTGAGATCTCAGCATAGATGTAACCGATCCCACGCAGAACACCATGTTGGCTAATTCATGTATCGATCTGCTTTTTGTTTGCAATGTATCCAGCATTATTTGTAAAAATTAAGTGAGCTACTTTTCATATCATAGACCTGTGTTGGCTATAACTAATTAAATAAACGCTTTGAAACCATACTCGGCCGCCCCGGTGGCGCAGTGGTCTAAGCCATGGCCTCTGATCGTTCGTCCGAAAGGGGTCTGGGTTCGAATCCCGGTGAGGCATGGATGTTGTGTTTGTCTTACGGCACTGGCTCTCTCCCTTTCCTGGAGCCAGTGACCCAAAATTAGAGACGGGCGACTGCTTATAGCCCATTGAGTTGCTCACGGTGGTCGTTAAACCTGCAATAAAAAAACAAAACAAAAAAAACATACTCGACTAGCTCATTTCAACTCTCCGATCTGCAAGTCGTAGTCCTACGTTCCAAACTGACGATTCAATCAGAACTTGAGCGTACCTGCTTTTCTTTGGAAAGGGGTGGGGTCACTTATTTTCGTGGCTAAATCAGTTTTTATTCCTTAGACTTTATGCACTATCAGGTGAGAGAAGTTTAGAGCAGTGGAGCTGGCAGCTTGAATCCACTGTACAGGGTATGTATGTATGGCCACCTTAAAAAGCAATGTGGTCACAGTTCCTTCCAGTAGTAACAGGGAGATGCACAATTTCACCTTGATCTCAAATATATTGCGTGGCATTGTAATAAAGCCATTTTATATTAGGTCCATCTAAATAGTAACAGTAATATTTGCTATTCAAAAAGAATAGAAATAGCATTGTGATTAGAATGCCACAAAATTCTTGCATTATAGACCAAGTTACTGTTTTAACATTTTTGCGAATGCATGAAGTTAGTAAACTACTCAGTTGGCATACAGTGCAAGAATTCAGCACCAGTGTTTTCATTTTATTTTGAATGTGCAGACAAGCATGACATTTTATTATATATTCATACATATATAGACTTCTTTTGTGAAGTCTGTAGTGCCAGTACACTGTAATGGCACTATAAGTTGTCTAGTAAATTAACAAACAGATAAGGGCACATGCACCAGTACCTCAGTTTTCTTGGGGGATGTGGTGTTGTGTGTATATACATGTATATGCTTTGCAAAAACTATTTGGATGTTATAAAGTGGGAAAATTCACTCCACCACAACACAGCAGTTATACAAACACAGGGTTTGTATGCCTCTTGGAATTAAAGAACTCCTTAAATGCCCCCCTCAGTGATCTGTTTGACTGATAATCAGGATGCATGGTAACATCCACACCATTAAGTTATTTTTTTTCTTTCAATTTTCCAGTGATCAAAATTGTTTCAAACTTTCCAATCACATATATAGCATGAGTCTTACTTTGGAAATTTTCCCACCATTGCATCTTTTATCTTTGAGGCTTATAGTTTATTCTGGTAGAGTTTGAAAGAACATGCCTATATTGTCACGGTTGAAGATGTTGTTTTCTTCATGATTTTTACACAAATCTGTTTCAGTTGTGGAGACAATCTTGCATTGAAGTACTCACACCATGGAAATTCTTCTAAGTGATACTGTGTTGAGTTAAAAACTTGTGTAGCAATCTACTAGGGGCCTTGAATTCTGTAAATCCAAATTTTTTTGTGATCTTTAAGGCTTTTTCACAAATCCATGTTCCAGATAAAGGAATGCTACAGCTTTTTTATCATTACAAAATTATTCTTAAGTAGTCGCAGCTAAACCCCCAGTCTTAGAAAAAGCTCTTAGTTTCATGGTAACATTTTTTGCCCATAATGTCAAAACTTCAGCTTCATTATTCTTATTTTTTTTTCAGTGACTTTATTTTTTTTTTTTTTTTGTTTCTTTGCTTAGCTGCCAAATGATGCATACATATTTTTTCATTTTCACCCAGTATCCCCGTGTTGACTTTTTCTCTTAGCATCAAACATTTGCATTTTTGCAATTTTGAACACAAAAAAGTTAACAAGAATTCACTGAGATCCACAGCAGAAAACTTTGCTGCACAAATCATAGAAATTCAAAATAGCTTACATGTAGAAAATGCAGGTGTTAGCTGAATGGCCAATACTGCTTGACTGCACGTACCCCTCTCAGTGGCTGTAGCATAAGAACAAGGGGATGAAGACAATTTATGTTCTGATAGTTCGTACAACAAGCTTGTCAAACCATTACTATGTGGCTTATGTTACTTTACGATAGCTGTCAACAATATAATTGTGACACACGTAATTCTGTTTCACATGTTATTCATGAACAAGTAGACTACCCACGGGATCATGTCGTATGCAATTTTATATACAAAACATTATGCATTCGATTATGGAATTAATTAATGTTATCAAAATGTACTCACCAGGTTTCAGTTCTGTTGTATATTCCAATAGGGTTATTATTGCATTTCGTCTTTTTGCTTGTCCAAAGGTTGTACGTTTTGAAAAATGCCATGATATGGCATCTACAACATCTTTCAAAATGTACAACCTTTGGCCAAGTGAAAAGACGAAATGCAATAATAACCCTATTGGAATATACAACAGAACTGAAACCTGGTGAATACATTTTGATAACATTGATTAATTCCATAATCGAATGCATAATGTTTTGTATATTGCATTACATACGACATGCTCCTGCAGGTAGTCACTTGTTCATGAATAACATGTTTTGCAGATGTGACAAAAACCTGCAGAATATCCAGTGGCCCTAAGAAATGCTATGATAGGGCACCCCACAACATCGTGATCACCTCCATGCTTCACAGTTGGAACCAAACAGTCAGGGTGGTATGCTTCTGCAGGTTTTCACCAGACGTAGACTGTATCAATGCTGGGAAACAATGTGAAGCACTATTCATCAGACCAGATAACATGTCAGTCTTTAGCATCCCAGTTTTTATGTGCTTATACACATTTGTTTCATTGATGTTGGTAATCAGAGGTTTTTGGATTGCAGTACAGTCATAAAATACCAGCACAATGGAGTTCCTGAAGATCCATTATGATGAAAATGGGATCATTCCAACTGGTGTTGAACTGTGCTGCTTTTTGCAGTATAATGGTCTTGTGGTTCACAATCCATGCAGTATTTGCCTATTCCTATCTGACATATTCATGTGGCATCCACAATTTGCACATTTGGAGGCAACGCTCTGTACTTTTTGATGGGTAGTCATAATTTTTTATACAGTTCCTTCTGTTACACGTACTATTTATGCTGTTCTAGTAAATGAAGCTTCTGCAAGATGCACACCAATGATCATGCCTTTTTTGAGGTCACTGAGATCTGACATTGCTATGTGATAGCCAGCATCGTACTTCACCCCTTTCCATACTCCACATCCTGGCCTTGATTTCATTTTTTTTTTTTTTTTTTTTTTTTCAGTAGCAATATTTGCTAGTGGCCTTATTTTTTGCTAGCAAAAGTTCATGAACATTATACAAAAGAAACTTTAACATACCCTCCATTAGTTAATCATGACAAATTTTGGCTGCCCTGGTGGTGCAGTGATCTAAGCGATGGCTTCTGATCATTCATCCGAGATGGGTCCAGGTTTGAATCCCGGTGAGGCATGGATGTGGTGTTTGTCTTACGGTGCTGGCTCTCTCTCTTCCTTGGAACCAGTGGCCCTAAATTAGGGACAGGCAACTGCTTATAGCTCATTGAGTTGCTCACAGTGGTTGTTAAACCTCCAATAATAAAAAAAAATGAAGAATTTTGATTTCACCCTGTAACTGAAACGTTATAATACTGAAAAGATTACAAATATTTAGATATAACTCACCTTTTCATGACCTGACAGATTAATTCTAACAATTTAATTTGAATGCAAATATTTAAAAACATTTTTTTTTTTTAACTTTATTCACAAAATTCAAGAACACTATTCAAAATTTTAAGTTATTTTCCATGTGGTTTACAATCTGGGTTTAGGGTCTTATCATCATACCACTTTAAAACAGCAGGCCTGGGGTCAAACTTGTCTTTGGACGGACCTTCAAGCTCAATACTCATGAGAGCATTCAATGTTTGTAAGTTTAACTGCCCTCCATTCTCTTCGTGAAACTGAACCCAACGTCTCATGCAGAAGTAGATAAGGGAATACTGGATATTTCTACTAGTGCCAAAATGTTTTTATAATGTTTGTACTTTTCAAAAATATTCGTTTCTAGAAAGCAGTTGTTCCTTTTTGTATGTGTCTAAAATATTCCACACGTGCAATGCAGTGGCGCTTTGCAGTTCACACTAAAACATTCAAACTTTTTCCACTAGCAACTTTTGCTAGAACCACTTTTTATCACTAGCAAAATGCATTTGCTTGTCAAGCCCTGTCCACATCACAGGTGATGTTGGCCCTGTGATTTGCCTATAGTGTGCATGTACTCCAGTTGCGAAAAGTATTTATTACATTATTATGTCCATAAACAAATATACACTGAAGTGCCCGAAAAACTGGTGCACCAGTCTAATGCTTGGTAGGTCCCCCACAGCAGCGCAAGACTGCAGAAATACGATGACTTTGGGTGTATTCCGAAGTCTCCGATTCCTGTGTTTGATAGCTCGTCGCATGGCATCCCAAATGTGTTCTATCACGTTCAGATCTGGGGACTTAGTTGGGAATGGCTACACCCCAAACTCAAATGAATGCTCCTCTAACCATAATGTGGCGTCCCGACACTTGAGTGGAGGTGCATTGTCCCGTTGGAACAGGCCCAACCCATCAGCGTGAATGCAGGACATGAACGGGTGTACCTCGTCAGAAAGGATGCGCACATAGTGTTGGCCGGTCACAGACGTTTGCAGACGTACCAGGGGTCTCAGTGAAGTCCAGCTAAACACACCCCATACCATTACGAACCCCCCACCAGCCGGTACAGTTCCTTGATGACAGGGCTTCATGGGGTTGCGCCACACATGAATCCTTCCATCTGGCCGATACAGTTGGAAACGTGACTCGTCAGACCGGGCTACTTGTTTCCAGTCATCAAGTGTCTAGTGGCGGTGTTGCCGTGCCCAAGCGAGGCACATAGCTCTGTGTCATGCACCCATCAAGGGGACTCGAGTTGGGCGTCGGCTCCCAAAGCCCATATCGTGCAGGGTATGTTGCACAGTCCGGACGCTGATGCTTGTTGAGGCTCCAGCATAGAATTCTGATGATACCTGCAAGAGTGTTGCATGCCTATCGCGTGAAACGATTCTTGACAGCCGACGATGGTCACGTTCACCCAATGTCTTTTTACGGCCATACTGGTATTGTAGGTTGGAGGTTTTGCCGGAATTCTTGTAGTCACGGTACACCCTTGCAATGGTTGTCCGTGAAAATCTGAACTTCGTTTTTACCTCCGAAATACTATGGCCCATCTCATGAGCGCCAACTATGACACCGCGTTGAAAATCGCTGAAATCGTTATTACTTGTCATTCTCATGCCGTAAACAGCTCTGACAGCTGGCAAGGATGTCTATGACTTTATATACGCACTGGCAAACGTAACCGAGTACGCGCATAGGGGACGTTGCTATGTATTTTGCATAAGCTCGTCTGTACCAGTTTTTCTGGCACTTCAATGTATATAGTACCTGTGTACTGTATTTCATTGTATATCAAGGTGACGTATTAAGAAACCAATCAAATATCTTAATTTGCATATATTTCCATTATTTTGATAAACCCCTGTACCTCCTGAACACAGTATGTAGATCCCAGGTTGAGGAAAACTGCTTTGTACTATGGCCATAATGAGTCCTAGAAGACTTAAGAATGCAAATCTTCCTTTTTTTCTGAAGGGAGTGTATCTGTCAGCTGTTTTAAGATTTCTTTATGTTCTGCTATTTAGAAAATCTGCTGTTATGAAATAAAATGCTCATAAGATCAAATAATGTACAGCCTGGGAATACAAGAGTCTGCTCATAAGAAGTGTCTGTTAAGGGAAGTTTTGCTGTACTACCTTTTTGATTGCAGTGCCTGTCACTTTTACAGTTCCACAAATGTCTTATTTCTGTCTTTTCATGATGTTATGTTATTTTTATGTATCTTTAAAATTTGTGTTTTACCTTCTTTCTCCTTTAGTACATTGGTTGTTTGGAAGTCAACACATCAATGAAAAGTCTGGACTTTGACCTGAGATCTCTGGTAGCCAAGTAAGTTTCCCAGGTGTAAACAATGAATTTGTAGTTTCTTAAATTCAAATCCCAAGTGTGAACAAAAAATTTGTATTTTCTTAAATTCAACTTGATTGTATTAAACATTAGTCACTGAACCTACTTAAATATTAAACATTTACCATTCTCTTTTGATGTTCCAAACATCTTTCATACTTGTAATTTCTCGGATGACTTGATTGCTATTCTTGAAATTAAAATTATTAATGAATATGACTTCTTGATATATTAAAAACTGTGTAAATGTTTTTTAGTTATCCATTCTTACAGTTTATTTTTTTCATTAGCATAAAAACTAAATAAAGCAATTGAACAAAAAGCAGAATCTAGCATATCATTTATTAAACTTGACATTACCATAGTCTGAGTTGATCTTTGTTTGCATTTTGTTTGTCATATATCTCACTACTGTTTGGCCAAATGTGGTCTTTGTGCCAGTTTTTGTGAACAAACAAATAAACATTCATCGAGAAAGGCTAATTAAAGCAGCCATATTTTTTAACATATGTTGCTTCACCTCTGTTACAACATGTTTAGTCTTTTTACTTTATTATCACACCTCATATTATTCAAACAAACTATCTTGCTGTTTGTATCCAAACCAATATAGTGTCATGTAAGCACCAAATAAAAAAGAAGCAAAGCAACTAACATCACTTTTTGCATTACATTTGAATTTTTTTGTGGAAGTGACTGTTCTTATTTATTTGAAACATGCCTTGCTTACTACTTACAATCACAGAATATACCAACAGAGAAGTGTTATTGCTAAACTATACAGGAAATATTTTTGCACTGTCGTTTTAAGTCATTAAAACAATGTAGAGAAAATCATTATGTACGCTTTCCAACCGTAGGTTGAAGAAGCGTATATGCTCCAGCTTTTTCCGTCCATCTGTCGGCACGATAACTCACGTAAAAATGGTTCGATTTCGATGAAATTTTAGTATGTGGTAGGGGACGAACCCTATTGAAAATGGGTGAAGTGGGGTCAAAGGTCACGACATAAGAGCGGGATGTATTCCATTGCCCTTATGCGTCATAAGGTGCGTAAAAATGGTTCGATTTCGATGAAATTTTAGTAAGTGGTAGGGGACCACCTGGAGAGTAACCCTATTGAAAATGGGACAAATGGAATCAAAGGTCAGGACATAGGATCGGGATCCATTCCATCGCCCTTATCCCACACTATTAAGGTGGACGTCATAATTTTGCTTCCTATATTTCCAATGGAAAACCTTTTGTACACATTTCCTTCACAATTAGTGTGTTCCCAAGGATGGAAATTTGAACATTGATTAAAATAACTTCATACTATAACTTGGAATACTTAACATTTTGTAAAACATAAGCATAATTATATTAAAACAACTAACGTTTCTTTTGGTGGTGTTGAAACCAGAAAAAAGATGGCGCGATCTGTGCTTTGATGACGTCAGTGGACAAATAAATGTTGGATTGCATAATTACGGTTACGGTTTAGAAAATATTAAGTATTCCAAGTTATGAAATGAAGCTATCTTAATGGATGTTCAAATTTTCATCCTTGGGAATGCATTGTTTGTGAAGAAAATGTGTACAGAAGTTTTTCCATTGGAAGTATAGGAAGCAAAATTACTTGACGTCCACCTTAAAGTAGCAATTCTTGTATGTATGTATGTACATTTTATTTTGAAAACGGCTCTAAGAATTTTGATGAAAGTCGTTAACCTACAGTTTTCTGGTACTAGAAATCGATTTAGCTTGATCTCGACTTTAGGAGAATTCATTTAGTGGGTTAAATACCCACCCCGAATTATAACGTTTTTATTGGCATGGTGTCGTTCCATTGGTAACATTAATATGTTACCAATGCTTAGAAATCTTATGACATCACAATCTCGCGTTTGAGAATGTTGGCGCGCGGTCACGCCATCAGTCTCATTACGTCATGCGTTGTGTGTGGATCCTATAAAAGTTTTATGACGTCACACTCTTGCGGCGAGCAGATGGTCATGATTCCCATCTGCCTCATTACGTCACGCGTTGTGTGCGTATGTCCGTCCGCACGATAACTCGTGTAACAATCGTTCGATTTCGATGAAATTTTAGTATCTGGTAGGGGATCACCTGGGAAGGAACCCTATTTAAAGTGAACGAAATGGGGTCAAAGGTCAGTACATAGGAACGGGATCCATTCCACTGCTGTTATGCGGCATAACTAATGTAAAAAAGGATCGATTTCGATGAAATTTTAGTATGTGGTAGGGGACCACCTGGCGACAAATCCTATTGAAAATGGGCGAAATGGGGTCAAAGGTCACGACATAGGAGCGGAATCACTTCCATCGCCATTATGCGTCATAACTTACGTAAAAATGCTTCGATTTGGATAAAATGTTAGTATGTTGTAGGGGCCTGCCTGGGGACGAATTCTGTTGAAAATGGGCGAAATGGGGTCAAAGTTTAGGACACAGGTGCGGGATCTATTCCATAGCCCTTATGCATCATTACTTACGTAAAAATGCTTCGATTACAACAAAACTTTATCATGTTATTTTGGAGGTATACCGAACCGGTTCTGTTGAATATAATCGAAATGGGATCAAAGGTCAGGGCACAGGACCGAGATTTATTCCACAGCCATAATTCTCTTGAGTGATAACTTGAGTAATGATTTCTAGTATGTTGGAAAGCGTATCATAATCAATGCATTGCATGATTTTACTAACTTGTTTAATCGATAAAATTAGTGTAGGTCTAACAGTTTTTGCTGGCATCTTTATTTAATGTGCTACATTGTTATGATCACTTCAGAATGTGCAAGGAAGATGAATCTTTAATACACTGCCGGACAATTGCTAAGGACGGATGACAATAGCAACGATAGCAACCATGAAATGGAAGGCAGGAAAATGTGGAAATTAGCATAAGTGCGGGATACAGTAAGACGTGTTGTGCGTATGCAAATTTTGGATTGCCGAACTTGTTCGTGACGTCATAGCGCTGATAAGAGATATAAAGGATTTGACGCGTATTGACCGTTGTTGTTCAAACGCAAAGTTGAAAGGGAAAGAATCAATTGACGAACTTGCAATTTTCAGTATGTCTTCCCGACATCACCTAGATGATTTTAAGCGTGGTCGTATTATTGGCAAGATTGAAGAAGAGCGAAAAATAACAGATGTTGCCAGGGAGTTCGACGTCAGCTACAGTGTTGTTTCAAGGCTTTGGAAATCATTTCAAACAAATGGAGAGTGTAGCAAACGTCACGGGGGAGGTCGTGTTCGCAGTACGACACCTGCAGGAGATCGGTACATAGTGCTATCAACAAAAAGACACCGACGCAGCACAGCTAGTGAGGTAGCAAATCAGTTTATGGCTGCTACTGGCAAGTACAAGTTTCAAATTCACCATCACTAATCTAAACGAAATTCAGAATTCTGATAGAATCTGTTAAGAAAGTGAATCCTAATTTTTTTTTTCACATTTTTTTTATGTGTCGTTTTTGAGCTACGGCTGTCAAAAGATGTCAAAATTTGTCAAAATATGGTGAATAGAATAATTTTGAGTTGCTTATAACTTTGACCCTAATTGAGATAATGTGATGGGAAAGGTCTCATTTTAAAGCTCTTGAAAGGGGTTTTAATATGATATGCAACACAATATGGTTATAAGTGATTAAAATCTCAAGGTCATTAAAAAATTGAAATTTAAAAAATCTGAAAAAAAAAAACATTGTTTATTTGACATTCTTTAACAGTTCCTGAAAGTTTCAAAATGGGATCTTAGTGGAATCATATAAAAATCCAATTTTAAAACAATACATGCAGAGCATATTTCTATACTTTTCCTATACACATCGTAGTACAAGGCGCTGATCATGAAAATAAGCTGAATTACATACAGAACTTGGTTCCAAACTTCACAGCTGCTTCACTGCCAAAAGTTTTCTGGATGCATTTTCTTTCTCTGCCCTAGTCAGTGTGTAAACCCTTCCAGTTGCTGTTAACGGATCCACTTTTGTGAGGATATCGCTCTGGTGTACCAGAAGAATGTCAGGTACTGTAGGATATGTGAATGATACAGCTGGACCATGGGGCTGAAGGAAACTCTCTTTGATTTCCTGCTCATCTTCAAATGAATCGAGAACACATGCCAGCCACCAAAAGTCACCATATGCATGTCACAAAACCAACAATTTCAGTGAAGTCTAGTTCATCACGTTCTGTTGTCATTTCTGCCTCCCTTGAAGATGCCGAGAAGGAATGTGGTCAAGTGAGCACTTTACTCTTACTCACAGGGATGAAGGAGTGCAGTTTCAAGGTGCCTTCAATAGTTTGGGCAGATAGCTTCCTGTCCTTCAAGATCAACTCCTCATCTTTGTACTGCTGGATTGTGCTGTATGCAAAGTGCATGGAACTGATGTTGGCTTTAGCTCACTCATAAAGCTGCCTGGGTGTCATGATTTGCTCATTGTAAACAAGGCGTAGGCTTTCCCTTGCAGCCAATCTCTTCACAATGCCACCAATCCCATTGCATGAACTTTTCCCATGGGAGGTTGCGAAAGAGAATGCCATTCTGCTTTGACACCAAAATCCTCCTCATGTAAACACAGATTTTTAAAAATAAGCCGATTCTTGTACTGTGCCACACATCCATCAGAAAAGTAATATATCTTTAATGGAGTTGTAATGTGAGACCTGATGGAGTCCATGAATTGTCGTTGGAAACAATGAACAACAACAGTGTCATGAGTAAGACAATCAGAAATGATTACAAAACTGGTCATACATGAGATTCTTCTGCGAATTTGCGGAATTCTGTTTTTATCGTCGTCATTTAGCTCATCCTGGAGATCGATGCAAAAATGAAGAGAAATTTTTTTGGGAATTAATGGGGGGGGGGGGGTTCGTTTTCCATTTGGGAACGGTATTTCGTCTTCCAAAACTATGTAAAACGGAAGTTAAACAGAGTCAAAAAGTTTTTTCCTGTAATCATAATTTATTTTTTCTCATGATGTTGCCTTTGCCCAGTATTGTTGAATATCATTTTATTACATGAATGTTTGTATTTCAGCATGAAACTGCGTGCAATGATTTCGGTAAACAAGAGTTAACATGGCGCAAATATTTTCGTGTAGTCTTTAGGCATTACATTCTTCTGTGGATTTGAGGAATTCTGCCATTTCCCTTATTATTTGGAGCTTTCCCAAGATCAATGCACAACTGAACACAACTTTGGGGGTATTGGTGGTGGGGGGTTCGTTTGAGGACAGAATTTCGTCTTTCGAAATCAGAAACGGAAGTTAGATAGAGGCAAGATTTCTCCTGTAATTGTAAATTTGTTTTCTCTGTTGATATTCCTTCTGCCCAGTTTTGTTGTTAAATATTTTTTTGTTCCGTCAATATTTGCATATCATCTTAAAAATTGGGAAAAACGTTTCCGAAAATAGAAGTTGGATGAACCTAAGATTTCTTTAATAATAATTTTTCCTCTACAATGCAATGTTCTGTGTTATTAAATGTTAACCCCCCCCCCCCGTAAATGTTTGCATTTATGTTTGATATGGTATTCAAAGTATTCATATTCTCGAAGTTATGTAAAATAGCGAAAGCTTCGATGTAGTGCATTCATGGTCTTCAGGCTGAAAGTTTCTTGTACATGATGGATAAAATTGTCATTTGGGGGAATAAGAAGAAAAGGAAAGTGACAATGAAGAAATGGGAAGAGAATGATATCAACAGAAAATAAAATTATGCAATGAATGCTGTGCAACCTGCAGAGTCAACAAAAGACAAACATGACTGTTGAACTGGTTGAGAAGAAAGTAATACAAGAGGAAACTTAAACTGATGTTCTAGCAAATACAACTACAAAGCAAAAAAAAAAAAAAAAAAAAAAATACTGCATTTGAACTCAACAATTCCATCTCATAGTTCATTGTATTCACCACATTCCTATGTTTCATCCTGTTAAAAAGTTCAGTTTTTTTTTTCTTAATCAGTCTCATGTATGAATTGGTATGCTGCAACTCGCTGCTTGTGTCACTCCTTGAGTGGATGGAGAATTAATGAATTGTCGCTTATGCATTATTCCAATGATATCCCTGGGCAGCATTTTGCAATATAAAGGAATAGTTTTCAGTGAAATTGCAATGAATTAACCCTCTTTTAGCTCCTTCTTAAGATGACTAAGAAATGAGGATTGCTGCTTTGCAATAAAAGAATGTCGAAGTTTTGGAAGAGATCCAAGAAAATCATTTATAAATTCCTCACATGGTTTAGTAATAAAGCTGGTGGTCTTATCAGTTCGAACCCACTGTTTGAACGTCACATTCTCAACACAATTTACTTCAAAACATTCTTCCAGCCTGTCTCTGAGAACATCTGTTCCTGGGCAATTTGGACAGTCACTGAAGTAACACGATTCCGATGGATTATCACATATCATTGTTTGTAAAGCATCTTTGTAAGTTCTTATTGGTTTTTCACCTTCTGTCAATTCCGGGAATTTACACTGTGCTAACTTCAACTTAGCATTGTGGTGTATGGCACACACACAAACACTGTGTGTACCACTCATTCCTGCCAGAACACATTGTTTTGGCTGAAGTTCACGAAACTTAGAACATCCAAGTTGTATATCCGTTTGTTTCTCCTTAAAAAGTACAAACAGTTCTCGTAAATTACAAAGGATAAGTTGTTTTTGGATATGCTCACGTTTCCCACCTACTTTAACTGAGACAAAGTCCTTCTTCCCTGGCATGATACGGCTCACTTCTTCACTCTCATAAAAAGACCGTATTTTTGCAACAATTTCTGGGTTTAATGTTTTTCCAGGTTTAGGATCAGGGCATTACATAATTCCTTTCTCTTTTTGCAGCTTTTTTGCTTTACGAGCTGTGTAATTAGCTACATTGAATTCATCTTGAATTTTCTGTATTGTCCATCTTGTAGGCAATGTAGTTAGGATTTGCATTCTCACACTTTTATGTGTAGTTGAAAGAAACTTTTCTTTCAATTGGTTGAGTATTTCATCACCAGGGGAAGGTGTTTCAACACACTGAAAAATTGCACTGCTTTCTAGCAGTTTGGACCTAAAAGCTTCACTTGCTCTTTTGAACTTTTCCACTGGGTAGGTCTTTTCTCCTAATCGTAGCTTTTTTTATTGGTGTTTCATTCATAGCAATTAGGCTACAGTTAAAGTAGTAGAGAGTAGATAAATTCGCTTCCTGGGGTAAGTCATCATCTGTATCATCAGAGGGAGGCTCCACAGACTGATTTTTATTCAGTCTCAAACTGTTCTAGTGATAATTATGTCCTGGTTTATTAAGTGGATTACAACAAAACAAATTCACTTTTGATGTAGATCCATCCATTTTTCTTCTTCATAACTTTCACAATGCAATCAAAAGTTTAAGATGTAGCCCTAAAAGAATAAAGAGAAAGTTCACAGATTTTTTTTTTTTACCATTAATACACAAACAAATGCACCTTCCAGGAAGAAACTTCTCATCACAGCTGAACACTGACTGAGTAGTTCCAGGTGAGGCTTTCTGTGCATGTTGAGACATGAAATGAGCTTCAGACCTGGATTTTGCCATGTCATGGCATGACTAGTGTCTGAAAGTTCAAATACTCTGCTTGTTGGAACATCATTGTGTGAACTTGAAAAATATCACTTCACATGTGAAATCAAGTTGAACCACACTACACTTTATTCATTATAATTTTTATTGAACTATTAGGTAGCACATATTTATAAGATACTATTTATAAAATGAATTATTTTTGAATTCTTCAAAAAAATTATTCTTTCTATTTTATTATAACCTTTTTTTTTTTATTATGTGTACTCATAAGTGTTGAAGTCTGTAAAATGAACACACTATAAATAAAATAAGGTTTTTATACGATCCCATTTTGAAACTTTCAGGATCTGTTAAAGAATGTCAGAAAACAGAATGTTTTTTTTTCAGATTTTTTAAAAAACTACTTTTTTGAAATTTCAAGAAAAACCAAAATGTTTTTATGACCTTGAAATTATAGTTGCTTGTAACCATCATCATCATTGTCAACCATTATCAATCCACTGCTGGACGAAGGTCTCCCTAAGTTTCTTCCACAACGGTCTGTCTTGTGCCAGTCTCCTCCATGTTACTTCCGCATACTTTCAAGTTTTATCCACCCATCTCCCATGTGGTCTTCTTCTGGGTCTTTTCCTGTCCCTTGGAATCCAATCTAAAATTTCGGCTGTCCATCGATAGTCTGTCCTTCTGGCAGTATGTCCAGCCCATTGCCATTTCAGGGATTTAACTCTGATCATGATGTCTTCCACTCTTGTCATTTTTCGAATCCACAAGTTCCTCTTCTTATCTCTCCTGGTTACACCAAGCATGCACCTCTCCATGCTGCTTTGAGTTGTCTGCAGTCTTTGTATGTCTCTTTTAGTTAAGGTCCACGTCTCTGCACCATACGTAAGCACTGGAAGAATGCATTGATCTAACACTTTTCTTTTAAGACATAATGGCATATTGCTCTTGAAAATTATGCTGTTTCTTCCAAAAGCTCTCCTGGCAAGTTTTATATGCCGATTAATTCCTTCACCCATGTGACCTACATTTTATATCTGCTGTCCAAGACGAACGAACATATCTGTTATCTCCAGCTTTTCATATTAATCAATAAATCTACATTTCTTGTAAAAGCGTTTTACATCACTTTTGTCTTCTGAAATTTCATTTTTAATTCCACTTCTTTTCTCTTGTGAGCAAGTTCCTGAATCATACTCTGCAGCTCTGATGGGGTAGTTGCAAAAATGACTACGTCATCAGCAAAATGAAGGTGAGTTAGATAATCTCCATTAATCTTTATCCCTTTGTTTTCCCAGTTCAGTGATTGAAAGACATTTTCCAATGTGGCATTAAAGAGTTTGGGAGATATGGTGTCACCTTGTCCCACTCCCTTTCCAATTTTTATGTATGTTGTATTTTCAAACAGCCGAATCTTTGCACTTGCATTTTCATAGATGTTATTAATAATATTAAT
Organism: Macrothele yani; assembly: GCA_039090855.1. Lineage (NCBI taxonomy): Eukaryota > Metazoa > Arthropoda > Arachnida > Araneae > Macrothelidae > Macrothele > Macrothele yani. The sequence goes on along the minus strand of CM077001.1, from coordinate 165,959,769 downwards.
ATATGCATCTTCAATACCGCAGGTTTTCAAAGCCATTGTAACTGCTGATGGTTTCACCGAATCAAAGGCTTTTTCATAATCGATAAATGCCATGCACAATGGAATTTCATATTCCCTCGCTCTTTCAATTAGTTCTCTCAATATGTGGATATGATCTATAGTGCTGTAGCCACTCCTGAATCCAGCTTGTTCTCTACGAGCATATTTCCACGCTGGTTTCTATTGCTGTGACCAAATTTACCTACTGAAGTTTCATTCTGTTGCCGTTGCCCTATTTTTGCATTGAAATCTCCCATAATTATCTTTATGTGCTGCTTGCCTTTATTATTTAGATGACGAATTTCCTCATAAAATTCTTCAATTTCTTCTTCAGGATGACTTGTGGTGGGTGCATAAGTTTGAATAATCTTGTAACCATATTGTGTTATATATCATATTAAAGCACATTTCAAGAGCGTTAAAATGAGACCTTTCCCAGCACCCTGTCATTTAGGGTTGAAGTAATAAGCAATTCAAAATTATTCCGTTCATAATTTTTCTACAAATTTTGACATTTCTTGACAGCTGTGTTTTAAAAACGACATGTGAAAAAAATTAAAAAAAAAACTAGGAATCACTTTCTTAACAGATGCTATCAGAATTCTGAGTTTTGTCAAGATTGGTGATGGTGAAGTTGTGAGTTTGGTTAATTTGACATGGAAATGACCCAAGAGCAGTGTCTTCCCAACATCTCTTTCTTTCTAGTTTTTATAGTACAACTCCAAGATGTTGTACTTTCGTATTTACTTTTCACAAATTGTCTGGTACAACAGGAAAGATTCTGTCTGACTGTTGTTTTACTTTTTGGAGAAAGAGTGAGAATATTTATGCTACTGACTTCTTTTAAATCTTTATTCCTGCATAGTTTGTCAAAATTCAGAATTATATGAACATTGATGACTGAAATAAAAAAGAAAACTTGAACTATTTAAAGTCTCTCTCTCTTTTCAAACAGGGAATGCATTAATAGAGTCTGTGAAGCAGCTGGCTTAAAGACCATTGATAAAAAGCGTAAGGTAATATAGGCTTAACTTTCTCATAACTTCTTTACATGATAGTGCTGAGTTGAAAATACCATTTGCTTAAGTTGTATTTATTTGATATGTCTGAGATGGAATTGTTATTAAAAAATGCACTAATGGTGTGCAGGTTTTGCTGTCATATTGAGATTGAAAAAGTTACAAATATTTCTAGTTTGGAAAAAAGTATATGTGCTGTTATCCACCCCCTCATTAGAAATGCCTAAGATTTTGTAGTTTTTGTTAAAAGTACAGAGAGTAGATCAGCAGCAGAAAAATTCACACTTATTCAATGAGTTTTGACGTTTCTTCCGCTCCCCTCTCTGAACATAAAATGGCAAGTATACCACTAAAATTACTTTGCCCATGAAAATTCCATTGTTGATATGCTATGAAGAATAAAAAACTCTCAATGATTGTCTTGTTTTATCCCTCATTTTCATTCTCCTAAGCAAAATATTTTACAGGGTGGAAATGCTGTAATGTAAATTAATCTTTTTTCACTGTAATGATTTCTGCAATAGTTTATTAATTAAAATAGTAATCTTTGGGAGTGAGGTTTATTGGATTTTGTTTCACATTAGAGATGCCATTATTGTAATTGAAACTGTGAGTGCTTCATTATTTTTCATGCAGCATCATACTTTTTCTGTCACCATGAAAACTTTCAAGTCTTCATGTACTCTATCAAAATCTTCACATTTTCTCTAGCAAACTAATGCATCTTCTGCAACTTTTCATGCAACTCATGCACATGTGTTGTCACCTTGCTAGCAGGATGCTCTGGTTTGACATATGCCAGATCATATTTGAAGCCTTAGCTCTCCCTTACATCATCATACTTCTCTGTGGCTTCATTCTTTGCTGGCCTAGGTGCAAGCAAAAATAGAGGTGTCATCATATCCCAATCTCTCCGATTCCGAGATACAAACTTAGATTTGTGCTGAGATATTGTTTGATTTTATCGTTCCAACATTCTGTCAGATTTTGTGATCATAATGCTCTAGTGTGCGCCTTCCTTATACCCAACAGACTAATCACTTCTTGAATTTTTTTAGATTTGAAATTGCAATATTGGTCTGAATGTAATTCTAATGGGATGCTAAATTGGCTGATTAAGTTTTTGATGAGAATTCAAACTGTAGTTTTAGGTACCTTATCTTTCTATAAGTCAATAGTTGTACAACTATTATCACTACTGTTACACACGCTTTAAAGTATCTTCAAGTCGAGTGCTCTATGCTTCATTACTTTTGCTATTAGATAAATTTTCAAGGAGATAAAATATAAAACATTTCAACTGTTATTAATTTGTCCTGAGAATGTTGCACTTACCCAATATTGTAGCACAATTTGGAAGGTTATTGTTGGTTGATTTATTCCTCAGGTACAAATCGCCAACGTCCAAGTTGACAAGTTCGTGAGGAGTTGGTTCGTTGAACTAAAAACATTCACCTGTTTATTTTAAAATATACAACCAGAGTCCAGATTATGATAAAATGAAGGTGAAGTTTAAAAGGATTAAAGAGATAAAAAGACTATTTACAGTATGAATAAAATCTTTAGCCCTTATCGACGCCGTCAGCTTGACCAATATTCTGGCAATCAATCAATTCTTTGTCAGTGTGCATTCATTAGACATTTTGCAGATAGAAAAAGGCGATGCATCCATGCAGTCAGGTGAGTAGCATTCAATGAGTGATTCACTTCTAGGTAGCACTGTTGTTAATATTTTTACCAAAACTGTATTCAGCTGTATTACATATTCAGTAACACAATTTCATCGCCTGCAGCACACAACACTCCTTGTTGCAAATTAACCACATAGTCATTCACGTTGAGCGAATCAAGATTTAAAACACATTTATCAATGATATTAGCCTGTACGACCATGTGTTGAATACACTTGGTTTCAATTCGGAAAGCAATATATACCATACCTTTAGCTATTACCTCATCTCCATTGACAGCATATATTTCAATGTGAGGATTGGTATTCAGAATGTTTAATGGATCTGTCACCTGTTCATAGACTTTGTGATACAAAATTGGGACATCTGCTCCAGTTTCAAGAATGAGATCACATGGCTTGTCATTCACTAAGCTATTAACAATGAGTCCACATTTGAAAGAGCACAACAGACTCATAATTAAAAGTTTTATCTGTTCTAAAAAGAAAAAAAAAATCTTTGTGAAATACAAATGGTGATTATGTTATCTTCTTCAAGTACCATCATCAGGTTTTTACATGAAAAACACATGGCTACTTAATTCCTTGGTGAATTATTTTTATGTGGTTGTTCAATAGCTCACTTGAAAGAGAAATGCAGAAACAGCAATGTTTTGAGCCCAGGGTATGTATGCAGTGTGAGCTGTACTGCTTGGGCCTCCGACATTTAACCTGGATGTGATTTGCGCCTCCCTTGCCAAGTGTCTGCCTATACAAGCCAGAGTAGTCTACATCTACCCCAGTCGTCAGTGGTGTGTGGTCGGCCACCATTTGTGGTACACCCTTGATACTCTGAAACCCTGCGGTTCTTACCACTTGGATGATAGAATGACCCATCTGTTTTGTGCCGATAATGCATCCACGGTCAAAGTTGCTCATATCACCACATTTACCCATGTTCGTCGATTATAATACATTATTGGGAAGCTCTGCTGTTCACCTATTTATTGCCTGCATTTGGTTTGGTTCTGTTCCACTCTGCACGGGGGATGCCCATGTCAACTGCCCATCACCTCTATTTCAAATGTTTTATCTACTAACTGTCTTATTTTATAACACAAGAATTATATGATTGTCTGTAACTGTTCTAAGCTCTGAAAAGTAAGCCCAGAGAGAATCTTCCAGTGGAATGCCAAAGCTTGGCAAACATAGTGTATTTGCATTTATACCATTAAAGGAAAACATCACTCTCATGTAAGTCTTGTGTTATAATAGAAACTTAATAATTGTTTCAAAATTTGTATGTTCCACATACTTCTGCATACTATCAATTCAGAAATCATCAACCATTTCCAATCCACTGCTGGATGAAGGTCTCCCCAAGTCTCTTCCACAACACTCTGTCTTGGACCAGTCTTTCACATGTCACTTCTGCATGCTTCCCAATTTCATGTCTTCTTCTGAATCTCTTTCTGTCCCTTGATGTCCTCTCTAACATTTCAGATAATTTAAAAATACTTAGAAAGTCTAAAGTTATTTTGTTTCTTTACCAAGCATTTGTTCTTATAACAGCTTAAGTGTGCAGTATAATTTTTTTCATCAAAAAATGGCATTTTTAATGATAATTAACACAGCAATCAGACATTGCTGAATTGACTGTAATTACTGTTTCACAGGTAATATCAATCAAATCAGAAACCTTGAAAATTTTATTGCCGTTGTGTGGGAGTCAAACACGCATCTTCTGATTTCCGTTCAAGCATGTTAGCTGTTACACCACCCACAACGACAAAATCACAAGTATCTGAGTGTTAAGAGCATCGGAATATTTTTCCACACTGTAGGCATTTTTTTCTTTTAGTGCAAAGTGTTTTCTTAAAATTGTGTATTATACATGAGGTTCACTGATATTTCAGTAGAATTCAACTTATGATCTTGACATATTTCAGGTGGACAAACGACTTCTTCGCATGCTTGCTGAGAAACCCAACATGGATCATGCTGGTTCTAACGTCAATCTCATAATCACAAGTTCATATTTAAGCCTTACAATTATGGAATCTGGAGAGGTGATTTCATTTTTGGTTAAAGTAAATTAAAGATTTTTTTTTCTTTTTGGTGCTTTAACTTGGCTTTTGTTCATCAAACATTTTGTGTTTATTGAATGCTATGTGTCTTAAATTAGCATTTGTAATGAATGCTATGTGTCTTAAATTAACATTTGTAATAAAGTTTTTAAGGAAATGGAGTCTTTAAGAAATTATGTTTACCAAGACTGTCTATTGGTTGATGAAAACTACCAAAGATCAAAGACTCAGCAACAGCAGGCTGAGGACGAAGAAACAACCAGTGAAGGTTTCTGAAGTTCAAGAAATAAATTAGAAAATCTTTGTGTAACATTACTAGAAAAAGTAGCACTTAGAATTTCTGAACCTCCAATTATAGAAGATATGCGGCAGTGTTTCAGTAGCAGATACATAGCGAGCCCTCCAGATACAACATATGAGCATACAATTAAGAAATCTTTAGAAACACTTACAACATGGGTCAACAAAAACCGAGGGTGCAAGTTGGATAGTAAAGTTCTTTTTTCCCAGTTGAAAATTATGAAAAACAACCTTTTAAACACAGCTTTTTTTTTAAAAAGTACTTGATTCTTCTGAAGAAAATCAAAAACCAAACTTTATCATCCAGGATAACGCAGTAATAAAAGAAACATTTACTAACCCTGAAGTGTATGCCCACATTCCTGAAATAATTTACGTACTCGAAAACTGTTTAAAAATCTGTAGTGAAGCTGTTTGTGAATCAGTTGGATCTGTAATTGGCAACCACCTACACAATCGGAACATCCACTTCAACACCCTTTTTAATGAAGTCTTCATTTCTTGGAATGGACCTCCTGTTCATAAGGCTTCACAACTTTTAAAGGAATCCTTGGACAGGCATTTCCATGGTGGAAGATACCATTTCACACTGTTTTCTTCAGCATCTTGTCTCAAGGTGTATAAGATGGCAAAGGTGATTGACAAGCTTCACAAAGAGATGGGAAGACTGCCATTTCTTGGTGACAACTGATGTCGCCCATCAATGTAAGATTGTTTTTTATTTAATCATTGGAATATACATTAGTTTTTATTTTTTTTATTTTTAAGTAGTAGGCTTTAAAGATAGTTCTTAATCAGCGACATATACTCTAATAATCGCTTAGACTTGTATGAAAATCCGCTACAGTTTTTGGGGAAATTTCAGACAAAAAACATTGTGTTCTGGGGAAATATTGGGCCCTGAACTTTTTCTCCACCCCTGGTATACCATATATAAAAGTTTAGTAGATATTAAACCTAGTCACATTTTCAGTGACAGGTTTTGGTATTTAAGTATTTATCTGTGATTCTAAGTTTCTGATTAGCTGCAGCAGACATCATTTTGAACATTCTGCATTAAGTTTGCCTAAGCGTGTAAGTTGTTTGTTGTAGATTACAAATTGAACAGACGTATGGTTTCACTCACTATATTTTAAGTAAGAGCATTTGGATCGTATGTCCTGGAAAAGTCCTGGAATTTTGTCATTGAAAAGCGTTTGAACCATGCGAATCGTTATCGATATGCCTTGTTCATTTTATTGCTTTGTGCTTTATTGCAAATATGATGGAGGAAAGTCAATGGCAAGTATAGACTAGACCCGTATGTTATTAAAGGAACGGCCTACTGAAATCAAGATATTTCGCCAAAAAATTGCCCCGTTTTTCTGTTTGGAATACGGCAGAGATTACCGTATGGCAGTGCCAGGAGCGAGCACATATCTTGCCTTTGCCATATTAAAGAGTTGTTTTCTGTGCTTACTGAAGTTTATTTGCAGTTAAATGTATCAGTTTCAAGTCGAAAACTTTATACCTAGAATTTCATGAATTATACGTGATTGTTTTTACAGCTTTATTTTCCCAATGACACAGAAAATGCATGTTTTCGCCAACAGACATTTTAACTCACTTTACATTATCTACAAACTGTTTAATATAAATTAGGAATTGTTCATAACGAAAAAGTTAAGTGGTAATCGGAAAAACACCTGGTGAGACATTTCTGCGTATCTGTTAAAAATAACGAGACTGTACTTTTTGTCATTTGAGTAGGTCGTTGTTCTAGTCACGTGGGTCTAGGTATAGATATACTTGTATGTATATTGTATCAAAAGACATTTGGAAACTGGAAATATTCATCTTTGGCTAAAGTTGTGAAAGCTTGCCTTGCTTTATCACATGGCAACTTTGATGTAGAGGAAGGCTCTTCTGTATCATGGAAGAGTTCTTTCAGATGAGAAGGCAACTATGTCTGAGAAGATATTGAATGAGAGACTAACAATTCGAGATGCACTAAAAATATATAACAACCAAGTTGCAAAGGTGCCAATAACCAAGGAACTAATAAAATTAGCACTTAATGCACATGGGTCATATAGCAACCATTTGGAAGAGGAGCAGAGATTAAAGGAACAGCAACTGAAAGCAGAGAAAGAAAGTGCTGAGAGATTGAAACAAGAATTGCTAAATAAAGGATTTGAAGAGCAGAAAACAAACTATAGAAAACATGGAAAACAAGATAAAAATTCTTGTTCTAGAAAAAAGAGAAGTACATGAATCATCAAACTCTGTGCTTAAAGAAGCCAATGAGAGACTAAAGCAAGCATTAAAAAAAAAAACGTGTTTGCAGTATGAGTTGCACATGGCATTCTAGAGGGATCAGAGAAACTCCGACAAAAGGAAAGACAACATGAACTTGAAGCATTAAAAATGAATAGGGTAGTTCATAAAAGAAAATCCTCCCTAATTGATGCATTTATGCAGATAACCTCAAAAAAGGAATAAATCTAAGGTTACTGAGGAAGCTTTTTTTTTGTTGTTAAGCCTACCCTTATATGCACTGATGACAGTAGTAAAAATTCACACTCAATTTTTTGAAATAATTTACTGCATATAACTCTTCCGAATTTCTACCATAGATGGGTGGATGAAATTCGAAAGTATGCAGGGGTGACATGGAGGAGACTGGCACAAGACAGACCGTTGTGGAGGAAACTTGGGGAGACCTTCGTCCAGCAGTGGATTGATAATGGTTGACAATGATGATGATAAGAATAATGTAAACTTTAAAGAGGACCCCCCCCCCCCAATTGCTAAATAATAAAAAAACAGTTTGTTTATACATATTGGAGTGGGGTGGGGGTGGGGCATCATATAAAAGTTTTTGATGTTCCATGACAATAATTTCCAGAAGAGTTATAATCATTTCAAAAAGTTTGAGCCTTAGTTTTATTATTGTCATCAGTGGGTGTAAGGATAATCTTAGTTTTACTGTTGTTAGAGCTTTGAAAATCGATCGTTAACATCTAGGGATTTTAACTGTCTGCTGTTATAAAAGTAACCCAAATTAGAAGAAAGTCAAGTTTTTTGTTTTCTTATTTCTGTAATTATGAGTTGTAATAATTTTACAAGATAAAGTAATTTCTTTATATTTGTCTCAAAAGCATCAAGGACACTGTGAAGAATGACTGTAACATTATCAAGGCAGGTGTATATCAGTGTAATGTTTCATATCAATTATACCTGACCCACACAGACTTGAGCTTGAATCGTAAGACAGTTGTCCATGCCCTAATGAAATGAAGACATTTCAGACAGGTTTTTCACGTTTACCTTTCAAATATGGGAATCAAAATAAAATGTACTCTTTTACAACATAATTCAAAATCATGTTAAGCACCATTATTATTATTACTTATGAGTTAGAGTTTCCGTTATTGAAAAGGGAGATTACACTATACCCATTCCATTCCTGATGTATGATAATAAACTGCAAGTTTTCATTTTTTAGTTCTAGGCTTCGTGCTTTTGTTCTATACTAAACACATTCACAGTGTTTGATATTTATGGTCATAACTATACAAAAGACAAGTTTGAAATATTTCCAAATGTTCATCTATTCGAATGAGATTCTTGATATACCTCATATCAGGTAACTACGATTATTATGTGTACAGAACAAAACAAGTGATCATCATAACACTGAATGCCCACAACTATGGCCTTTGAAAGAAGAAATACACAACAATTTTTTTAACACATTGTATGAAGCCCACTTGGAAAATCTCATATTTTTTTACCAACCACAACACAGAAGAAAGCTCTCCATACTGGCTTGATACAGATGAGAATATCTGACCTCCAGAACAATGACAAAGAAGGAAATGTTTTGTAATTCCAAAGTTTGTATCAGGTTATTTTATGTAAGTAGTTTTTGATATATAATTTGGGGGGTGGGGAGGTGTAATGTCCATAACCTTTATACACTATCTACCAACAAGTAATTGGACACCTGTGATAGCAAAGGAAAACAAAGTTTATTCATTTTCAATAGTTGGTGGAGCCTCCACGAGCAGTGATTACAGCTGCGACCCTCCGGGGCATACTCTCAACCAGGCGTTGTACGACGGCTAGCAGTATTTTCTTCCACTCGGCTTGGAGAAGACAGGTCAGTTCCTTCACCAATTTCGGACGGTGGGGGCACCCCTTAAGTCGACGCTCCAACTCGTCCCAGAGGTGCTCGATAGGGTTAAGGTCCGGGCTCTGCGAAGGCCAGTCCATTCGATTAACCCCATTGTCACCATACCAAGCCATGGTGGACCTCGCAACATGACAGGTGGCATTGTCATCCTGAAAGTAACATGAATCCACCCCGTAAAACTGCCACAGCGTAGGAAGCGCATGATCATCCAAAATGGTGCAGTAGGTCTCGGCGTTGAGTCTACCAGGAATTGCGACCAAGGGTCCTGTGCCATACCAGGAGAAACACCCCCATAGCATAATTCCACAGCCGCCGAACTTCACAGTTGGCACAATACATTCCAGCAGGAGGCGTTCTCCTGGCAAACGCCAAACCCAGACCCCGCCATCTGAACGGTAGAGGGTGAACCTTGATTTATCGCTCCAGAGTTCAATGGTCCACTGTCGACGTTCTTTGCACCACGTTAGCCGAGCAGCGCTATTGGACTTGGTGATCAAAGGCTTGTGGGCGGCAGCACGTCCGTGATAACCGAGCAGATGGGCTTCCTTACGGATGGTATTCATCGAAAGAACACTCCCGAATGCCTGTTGAAACTCCTCACGGATGTGGCCCATCAATTTGGTGCGGTTCTTCCGAATTTCTCTGACCAGCACCCGTCGGTCTCTAACTCCCAGTTTTGTGCGTCTGCCGGGTCGGGGCACATTCCGACAGTCACCTCTCATATTCCACTTGCCAATCACGTAGGCCACTGTCGATTTTGGGTACTTCAACTCGCTGGATATGTCACGTATGGATCGGCCATTTCTGTGATACCCGACGATTACACCTTTCTTGAAATCAGAGAGCTCCGAACTGGGTGGCATCTTGCATGTGATATTTCAGTTTGAAAATGGAGGGAAAATTTCCGAAAACGGAAATTTGACGTCAAAAAAATGTTGCTATAATCTTTTAGGTATGAGAGTGCAACTGCTTCGAGGAATTTCTCCTTTTACGTCATAATTTGGGTTATCCTCGAGATCGATGCATAACTGAACAGAAATTTTGGGGCAATTAGTAGTGGTGGAGGATGTTTTCCGCCTGAAACTTTCTAAACTTTCGAAAGGGCAAGTTTTGTCTTTCAAAACTTTTGAAAACTGAAGTTAGACGTAGTGACAATTTCTCCCGTAATCGTAATTTTATTTTTCACGTGATGTTTCCTCTGCCTAGTATTGTTGTTAAATATCATTTTATTCCATAAATATTTGTATTTCAATTTGAAAATGGAGGGAAAATGTCTAAAAACGGAAATCGGACATAGCAAAGATTACCCCGAAACTGTAATTTTTTTTTCCAACGATGATCAGAACGTGTATCCTGTATTCTTAAATACCCCCCTGCCCCCCAAAAGTTTTGCATTTCATTTCAATTTGATAAATGGGGGGGCTCCGAAAAAGAAAGTGACGAAGCTGAAAAATTTGTAAAAATTGAATTGATGCATGGTGTTTAAAAGTATTTATATCTTCAAAGTTACACAATTCATCTTTTATCTAAAATAGGAAAAGCTGTCATGCATTCATGATGGATAAAATTGTCATCCAAGGGCATTAAAAAAAATAAAAAGCGATAATAAAGAAATCGAAAGGGAAACAAAAATATCAGCAAATGATAATTTTAGTTTAGTATTGAAACACCACAAGCTTGCGAGGCTAACACTGAACAAAATTAAGATTTTACTTTATGGTTTTTTAAATTATTATTTTAAACACAGATAATACTAATTTAGTTATTGTAGCATATGCAGAGATTTTTGGTGCATATTTATTAATATAATTATGTTTTGTTTTGTGTTAAATGTCGTTCGCGCAAAAGTTTTACTGATGCAAATTTCCAAAGTTGGCAAGTATGCCAACAGCTGGGGGAGCCCGCCCTGCCCCCCTTTCGCGCACCCTTGTACACAACCCTGTCTGACTCCTGCTCCAATAGAAAACCATTTTGATACACCACCATTTACTCGTACACATGCTCTACTGCAAGTATACATGACTTTCCACACTATTGAGTAGATTCTGAGTGATGACATATTTATTCAGCACCTTCCACAGAAGAGTCCTTTACTCGATCATAAGTTTCCTCTAAATCTATGAAGGCAGCAAAAACTTTCTTACCAACAGCCAGATACTTTTCAATCATCATGCATAATGCAAAAATTTGGTTAGTGCAGCCTTTACCAGGCATAAAACCACTCTGAACATCCCACACTTTCTCTGATGTAAGACCCCATACTTTTTCAATAATGACCTTACCAAACACTTTCCCTGGCACACTCAGTAGGCTAATACCACGATAGTTCTTGCTGTCAGTCTGATCACCCTTTCCCTTATACAAAGGAACAATGATAGCATCCCCCAATCCTGAGGGACCATTCCTAACTCCCAGCATAACTGGCAAATTTCAGTTAACCTGTCAATTACAGAGTCACCACCATATTTTAGCATTGCAGCTGTTATGCCATCCACTCCCAGAGCCTTACCATTCTGAAGAGATTTTAGAGCTTTACACGTCTTTTCTTGAGATACCTCCTGTACTTCCATCTCTCATTGTGACATTATCTGCTTCTGCCTCAGAATCACCTTTGCTTTCATGCTCTAATAACTCACAGAAGTATTCACCCCATCTTTCACTTATCTCATTGGGTTCCCATATCATTTCTCTGATCCTATTCTTCTTTGCCGCCCCCCGTTGGCACAGTGGTCTAAGCGATGGCCTCTAATCATTCGTCTGAAAGGGGTCCGTGTTTGAATCCCGGTGAGGCATGGATGTTGTGTTTGTCTTACGGCACTGGCGGCTCTCTCCTTTCCCTGGAACCAGTTACCCTAAATTAGGGACAGGCAACTGCTTATAGTCCATTAAGTTGCTCATGGTGGCCGTTAAACCTCCAATCAAAAGAAAAAAAAATATCCTATTCTTCACACAACTTAGAATTTTATTTCCCTTATATTTCCTATGTCTTATGTACTTCCAGAAAGATTTTCTATCTTTCCAAAAACACGATTAATGCCTTTCCATTTTTACCTTCTTATCCTTTGCCTTACTTTGGCGAACCAGCTCAGCTGCCTCACGCTTCATACAGCAATATTTATCCTCAGAAATTCTATCTTGCAACATCCCCAAATATGCTTCCTTCTTTCCCTTAACTGCTTCTTTAATCTCACTGTTCCACCAAACATCACCTCTGTTACCCACCATTGCAGTACTACAAACCTCTTCAGCAGCAGTGACAACACAGTTCTCAAAATATGCCCACTTCTTTTCTGCATCCCTCTCACAAGACTTGATCTTATTCAGTCGTTTTCTGAGTAATTTAGAGTAATGCTGATGTTCTTCATGGAGCCTTTCAACCTTTATTCTTCTCATCACAGGCATCTTCCTTTTCCTCTTTTTCCAGCCAACATTCAGTTTCACTCGTGACACTAACAAGTAATGATCAGAGCCAACATCTGCACCTCTCATTGCACGAGTGTCAACAACTGTTTCAGACATTCATCATAAAGAACAAAATCTATTAGTCTTTTGTCCCAGAGTACGATTTTCCCCAAGTGTATGTGTGGATATACTTGTGGTTGATTTAAAATGTATTGGATATCCACAATCCACTTTCAGTGCAGAGCTCAACTAACCTTGCACCATTATCATTCACACCACTATCATTAAACTTACCTAGAACATTATCAGAAATTGCACACCTACTTTAGCATTAAAATCCCCTGCTATTATAACTTTCTCTTTAGCACCAAACTGGCTGAAAACAGCTTTTAGCTCATTCCAAAAATCTTCCTTCTTATCAGAAGGTTCGGAGTCACAAGGAGCATACACTACAACAGTTACTATTCTCTGAAGTTTCATTTCGTTCTTCATCTTTTCACTTAAAATCACCCCTACGCCAGTGTGTCCTGTCACATTATTCAACACTACAGACCACATGCTCACTGTTCCATTAATTTCTTCTATCCCAATCTCTTCCTTTTTAGTTTAACTTACACACAGCACATCCAATCTATACTTATAAATTTCTTCAGTCACCTCATTCATCTTTCCATTTATACCTCTAGTATTCCATACACCAATCTTAACACTCACTCAGCTGAGATTTTTTTCTAGTATGCCATTTTTTATTTCCATATTGTTTCCATGGTGGACCATCCTTCTGAAGTGTGGTAGGTCCACCATATCCCACGCTTGAGTCAGTTTTATTTTTTCTTAGAGTCATAAAATCATAAAGGTACACCAGGGCGGGTGATCAGCCCACAGCTAACAGTTCCAGTTGGTCGTTCCACCTAAGGATCCTGGAACATAACCCAGTGAGTTGGGTTCTTTTTGCCAATGTCACACAGACTAGCTGGTACCTCTCTAAGATTCACAAAGACCCTTGTTGCTGTTCTATGTGCCATTGTTGCCCGTGGAGCACCCCGAGGAGGCAAACCATCTCTCACTAAGACTGCCCACATGTGTTTTCATAGATACTTTAGTTTGAGCAAGGGAGAGAATCACTTAGAGGCTAAGAATTTGTGGAGAGAATCGCTCAGAGGCTAAGAATTTGGGGAGAGAGTCGCTCGAAGGCTAAGAATTTGCTATCTTGATGGGAAAAATTTAAAATTTTCGTGATTAGAATGTGTTTCAGGACATTTATTGTGCATACCAGCTAGCAGCACTACAAGTGAATGGGTCTAGGGCAGTGGGTATGGTGTTAGAAGAAAGTGCATCAAGATTGAATCTTGAAGTCATAGATATGTTGCTGGTCACTGAACACAATATAAGAAATTTTAATTTAATACCAACACATCTATATATTGTTAAGCAATGTATGGTTTTATAGCATTGTAAAATTCCAGTTTTTCCTCCAGTCAAAGGTAATCAAAGTCCACATTTTATAGATGTTAAAATAGAAAATTGAAGTTCATAGTTTGATGTAATGATAAGTATAGTCTCAAATTCATTATTATGCATGGGAAATGAAAAAACTTTCTGCAAATTTTATTTGGCTAAACTTTCAGTTGGCATTCCAGTGGTTTTAGTGAGTCAGCTTCCTTTTCTTTTTTTTTTACTTTTAAATGTATTTATTTATATATGTATACTGTGCATTATATCTGTAGTAGTCCTTTTTCATATATCTAGTAGCCCTGTTTTGATATCTCTGGTTCCTCCTTTGCAAGAGCTTTTAGAAAAACCATGAAATCTGACATAAAATTTTAAATGACTTTTGAATTACATCTTCTTTTCTTCTTACAGGTCATTGCTAATCATGAGATGCAAAATGTGTCATTTGCTTCTGGAGGAGATGCTGTAAGTTTTGACTGTGCTGTTAATTTCATTCACTGTTTCCTTGTGTTTACGCTTTTTGCATGTTTATGTGTGTCATAAGTGAATTATATTTTGCTCTGCAGGAAAGTGATATGTGCTCGTTCTGTAAGGAGACTCAGATGCTGAACTTTGGGAAAGATGTGTGGAATCAGACAGTGTACCATCCAGTTTCTTCTTAGTTTGGAATGGAGGCTCTGCATTTCATGCGCAAGGATTAATATGGTGTGAGCTGGTTAGGGACACCTATAGGCCACTTCTTTTTTGATAGTGGAGTTCATAAATAAAAATGCATAAATGCTGGAAAGCCATCCTATCCAACAAGTTTCTCATTTTCTGTGGAGAAACCAGTGTGAGAGGTAAAAATGTCATGAGTGTCAAGATCACAGAAGTACAGTTTGCATTCCAACTTCAATGGAAGGAATTCATAGTCATGTATAATGAGCTAAGGCTTCATTACACAATACTGTATAATTAGGAAGTAAATGGGAAAGAGGTGGAATTTGCTAAACATTTAGTAAAATTCAATCTGAAAGTTGTTGGTAACAGTAAGTATGACTTTAGTAACAAACAGATTCGTTGTGGCTGATTTTGTTAGCATGGATTTATATAAAAGTTCTGGTGGTCTGTGGACCACACACAAAGTACAAAGCTCTGGATCTGAAAAGATATTTTTCTTCCTTTTCTGTTTTAGAATTTAGATGTAGTAGTTAAATCCACAGAAGGAAAAAGTTATGGTTCTTGCTGGCTTGTTAATAAAGTTGGAAATGGAAGTAAGGAAATTGAAAAAATGGTTGATATATTTGTGGGAAATAAACTCAGAACCAGGGCAAACATTATGGGGTGGGGGGATCAGGCTTGGGAGCACCAAAACTGGGAAGTTTGGAAACTCACCTCCTACAAGATAAAACTTGGTAGTATTGCCCCCAAAATTTCCAAGAAGAAAATAGGTATTTTTCTACTTATCCTAGAAGAATAACAAGGTAAACGTTGAATTTACCAAAAGTCTCTCATTCATGCTCCCTTTCCACAAATGTTGGTTTTCTGGGGCCACCAAGTCAAGTTATCTTTGTACAATAAACTCATAAGTACCGTTTCAAGCAGGTGCTACATTGTAAGTTCCCTCAGGGGCTTCCAGGCCCTACAATTTTTCATTTGCCCTCCTAAATCAAATTCTAGATAACATACATGCATGCAAGTGCTGCCAAAATGTAGAGTTCAGATTGCAAAAAGGCATGGAATGCTGTAAAACCAAACTCTAGATTGTAGCACAAGCACCCATATATCAGGATATTCAGGTATTTGGATATTTAAAATATGAATATCTGGATTTTGAATCAGGTGTTTGGCTGATCTACACTACTTTTTGTGAAAATTGCAACACCCAGAAAGTATCATGCTATTCAAATGAAATTTGTATCACAGATTCCTCATGTTACAGGAGATAACTGATTACATTTGTAGCGCTATACAAGATTTTTGCTTCAAAACTTGGTATCACTTGAAGCACCTCGAGCAGCAGTAATAGCTTCTACATGCCATGGCATTGAATGGAAGACGTCTTTGATATTGTTCTGGGAAATAGCCTACCAGGCTGCTTCTATGCAGGACCAAAGTTTATTTGTGGTGACTATCAAAGGCGCTTGATAAGCCAGTTGCTTAGCTATCATGTCTTAGACATTTTCAATCTGGAACATATCCAGCAATGTGCAGGCCAGGGAAGAAGCAGTATCTGCTGTGTGGAAGAGGTCTTGGACATTCTGGGCCACATGTGGCCAAGCATCATCCTGCTGGAATATAGTGCCAAGGTAACTCTGAAGGAAGGGTATCACCTCTACCGCTAAAACATCTCTGATATATTGTTGGCTGTTGAGGGTTCCCTCAATTCGTGTCAGATGAGATTGTGAATTGAACCCAATGGTGCCCCAAACCATGATGCTTGGCATTGGGCCGGTATGACGCTGCAAAGTGCCATTCACCACAATGTCTTCAAACACTATGCGACCATTGTGGTGCATCAAGTTGAATTGTAACTCGAGACCTCACTGCAGCCTGAAGTGTCTGTGGTTGAGGGTCAAAGAAATGCATTGCAGTGGGCTGCTAGCGACCAGTACTCTATTAAGTAGGTGCCGTTGAGCTTTGCTAGAGGATAAAGCCTAACTTGTGACAGTGTTTCACTGCTGTGCTAAAACTGTGGATGTTGCTGTGTGATCTGTCACTGTCCTGTGGTAGAGGTAAAGGTCTGTGTCATCCTGTGCATTTATGTGATTCCGCGGTTCGTTTTCCCAATTTCTGTGCATCCGAGCCTCATTTGTCCACTAACACCATGTCCGCATCACTGTACTTATGTTTTATCTCATGCAAATTGAAACTTCGCGGTAGGAAAATCCAGCTTCTCTCATCCCAGCAATTCTTTGTCATTCAAAGTCTGTCAGGTGTTCAAAATATGACCTAAAAGCAGTGATGGGGCATAGTGTGACCCAAGAAATACCCTTTCGATTGAATGTTGGCTCTTCGCTGATTGCAACGTCTTGTTTGAGCCAGCTGTTTATACCCAAGACTGAATAATTGAAAGTGTGCTACTTCAAAACCACATGTGCATCTTCACTGACATTTTAATCATTCTCTTGTCCCAACCTGTTGTACATATCCTGTAAGTTTCAAGCTAATACCAACAGTCCTGCATGGTGTAGCAATTTTGACAAATAGTAGTGTATTTTCCTTTGCTACTTTTCCTTTTTTCACTTATTTTTGTCTGTCTTTTTTATTTCTTTTGATTTTTTTATACTTTTTCTTTTCTTCTTTCCTCTGTTTTTCTTTCTTCCCTTTCTTTGTTGCTTTATTGATATATTTACAGTTTTTTTTCTCTCATGTCTACATAGTGCTGTGGAGCTTATATGAGATTTCATCAGGACTTCTCATGTCAGAGTTATGTAAACAGAGAAATACTGTTCTTTTGAAGTTGGCTGTGCATGCATTGCTTCCTTCCTTTCATGTCCAATGGGTCTTCTGCATGGGACTTTACCTTCAGTGTAAACTGGTGACCAAAATTAACATGACAAATACAAATTTGAGGATATGTCCAAATTGAGATGACATATTCTAAAGATTTTTCAGAGGCGTGCATGGGAAAACGCTAAGCAGATATGTCCAATTAACACTGTGCTATCTTCTGTGGAAATATGCAATGACGACCTACGTCACTCTGAGCTGGCAGGAACACCATTTTGTCCTAAGCGGGGTGTAGTAGTTGAAGCTTGAGTTCGACTGTTAGTGGATGAATGGCTCCGTACCATCACTCAGAAGACTCTTTTCAGTGGAGAGCGATCGATAGGTTGGAGCAGGGCAATTGCAAGCTGAGGTAGCAAGATGGCTGAATGTGTCAAGGCAAGTGGTCTCCAATCTCTGGAAACTGGAAGAATAACCAGAAGGCAGGGACAAGGATGCCCATGATCCACAGTGAGTCAAGACAACTGATATTTCTCTCTGACAGCTTGCCGCCATAAGGAGTTGACAGCCAGGCAACTCCTGCAGGAGCTCTCCTATGCTATGGGAATTGCAATATAGTGGCAAATTGTTTACAGAAGATCCCACAAGAGAGATCTGTATGCAAGAGGGCCAATGGTCTATATCCCACTCACCACATGAAGGATTCATCTGAATTGGGCCTGACAACATCACCCCTGGACCCCTGATTGATGGGCCTGTGTGCCTGAACACGTTTTCTTGACATGTGTACATTTCAAAAGGGGCAAAAAGCCAAAATCTTCCCTCCAACATCCGGGAAATTTACCATTACATTGGTGGAAGACTCCTGGTTTGGGCTGGCATCACATTAGATAGATGCAAGTCACTTGCCATGTTTCCAAGAAGCACCCTGACTGCTGCACGCTACAGAGATGACATCCTAGCTGGCTTTACAGAGGAGCTGTTGGTCCCCAGTTCCATTTTATGGACTATTAATAATGCCTATCCCCATACGGCTTGGCTGATTGATGAATAATTCGAGAGTGAGAATATTCACATGACTGAGTGTTCCGTGAGAACTCACCTGAACCCGATAGAGTATGTCCAGGATGTCGTGCGAAGAGCAATTGCAAGCCAGCAGCTCTTCCAAAACCTTTCTAAGACTATGACATACCTTGATGAAAGAATGACATTTACTGCCCCAAGCTCTCATTCACAGACTTGCAAACAGCATGATGGCTTGTTGTGCAAGCTGTATTGCAGTTCTGGATATAACTCCCTATTAGACCCTCAAAATTTGTGCCACTTGCTGCATCACTTATGGACTGCATACTGTCATGCCCGTGCTTCATCCATTTGGGGTGATGCCATTCCTTTTCTGTTGTGTATTGCTGTGTTATTGACATGTACACTCAATGGACAAAACATTAGGGATACCTACCTAGTTGTCCACTTGTGTATTGGTCTCCATACAAATAACAGCCTGTGCATACCGAGGCATTGACTCCACCACATGCCAGAGCATTTCTGGAGGTAATGTCGGCCATGCTTGTTGCAGCACTGTCCACAATTCTGCCCGAGATGTTGGTTCAGGACTTGTGGATCTGATGTTCTGCTCCACGTCATTTCAGAGAGCTTCCACAGGGTTTAAATCCCTAGAACCTTGGGGCCCACTGGATGGTTCCGAACTCAGATGAGTATCCCTCAAGCCACACCCGTGTGGTTGCAGCCTTGTGGAGCAATGTTAGCAGTTTTTACATTGTCCTGCTGGAATAATCGGGTGCAGAATGCACAAAGACCATGGAAGCATATAGGTGATCAGCCAGCACATGCTGGCTGCAGTTAAGGAACTCTCCAGGCACACTAAGGGACATAATGCATCCCAAGAGAAGGCTCCCCTAACCATCACAGAGCCACCACCGCCTTGAACACAGCCGACCTGCCTGGTATGATAGGGCCTTGGCCTCGTGCTGTTGACACCACACCCGTACTCTCTTGTCAGTTTGATACAGCTGAAAACAGGATTCGTCTGACCACACGACATGGTGCCATTCTGCAGAGATCGAGTTTTGATGTTCGCAGCACCAGGCGAGGTGTAATTTCTGAAGACAAGTAGTCAACAGTGACACATGAGTAGGGCGTCGACTACCGTAGCCCTGGCTGCTTGGGCCTCCGACATTTAACCTGGATAGGATTTGCTCTGCAAGATCCTGGATAGTCTATGTGGACCCCGGTCATTAATGGCCTGTGGTCAGCTTGCTCTCTGGGTGCAGGTATATCCATCAGTGGTATACTCACAATTCATCCTTGATACTACTGCTGTCTGGAATACTCACAGTGCATCCTTGATACTGTTGCTGTCTGGAATACTCACAGTGTATCCTTGATACTGTTGCTGTCTGGAATACTCACAGTGCATCCTTGAAACTGTTGCTGTCTGGAATACTTACAGTGCATCCTTGATACTGTTGCTGTCTGGAATACTCACAGTGCATCCTTGATACTGTTGCTGTCTGGAATACTCACAGTGCATCCTTGAAACTGTTGCTGTCTGGAATACTTACAGTGCATCCTTGATACTGTTGCTGTCTGGAATACTCACAGTGCACCCTTGATACTGTTGCTGTCTGGAATACTCACAGTGCATCCGTGAAACTGTGCTGTCTGGAATACTCACATGCATCCTTGATACTGTTGCTGTCTGGAATACTCGCAGTGCATCCTTGAAACTGTTGCTGTCTGGAATACTCAGTGCATCCTTGAAACTGTTGCTGTCTGGAATACTCAGTGCATCCTTGAAACTGTTCCTGTCTGGAATACTCACAGTGCATCCTTGATACTGTTGCTGTCTGGAATACTCACAGTGCATCCTTGATACTGTTGCTGTCTGGAATACTTACAGTGCATCCTTGATACTGTTGCTGTCTGGAATACTCACAGTGCACCCTTGATACTGTTGCTGTCTGGAATACTCACAGTGCATCCGTGAAACTGTGCTGTCTGGAATACTCACATGCATCCTTGATACTGTTGCTGTCTGGAATACTCGCAGTGCATCCTTGAAACTGTTGCTGTCTGGAATACTCAGTGCATCCTTGAAACTGTTGCTGTCTGGAATACTCAGTGCATCCTTGAAACTGTTCCTGTCTGGAATACTCACAGTGCATCCTTGATACTGTTGCTGTCTGGAATACTCACATGCATCCTTGATACTGCTGCTGTCTGGAATACTCACAGTGCATCCTTGATACTCGTGCTGTCTGGAATACTCACAGTGCGTCCTTGATACTGTTGCTGTCTGGAATACTCACAGTGTATCCTTGAAACTGTTGCTGTCTGGAATACGCACAGTGCATCCTTGAAACTATTGCTGTCTGGAATACTCACAGTGCATCCTTGAAACTGTTGCTGTCTGGAATACTCACAGTGCATCCTTGATACTGTTGCTGTCTGGAATACTCACAGTGCATCCTTGATACTGTTGCTGTCTGGAACCCTAGTGTTTTTTATCTCTTGGGAAATAGAAAGGCCCATCCGTCTTGCTCCGACAATGCGTCTATAATAAAAGTCACTCAGATCACCACGTTTATCCATGTTCGTCAATTACGATACTCTGTTGGGAAGCCCTGCTGTCAGCCTGTTTATTGTCTGTGTTCCGTCTCAGGAACTCCAATGTTCTGATACATTTGACAGATTTCAGCTAACTGACCTGTGATACTGTAACCACCGTACATTAACATCTCAACTGTTATGCCATCTACTCCAGGAGACCCACTGTTTTGTAGACATGTAATAATTTCACAAGCCCTCTTTCCCTTAACATATCTGTTGTGTTTATCTCACCCCCTTCCCTGTCCTCTGTGTGTGGCATTGTATGCTTTTACTCAAAAATTATTTTGCTTTTCTGCTCTAATAACTAACAGAAGTGTTCACTTAATACAGCATGCTCGCACATCATTCCAGTTCTTGTTCAACACTCAATTTAAAATGTAAAGTCGCTGCTAAGCTGGTCCGCCAGAGTAAGGCAAAAGATAGGAAGGAGAAGGTGGAAAGGCATGAACTGGCTTTTTGGAAAGATAGGAAGTCCTTCTGGAAGTACATGAGACTCAGGAAAAATAGGGGAAGCAAAGAATTTGTAAGTTGTGTGAATGATATGGGAGCCAATGAGTTAAGTGACAGATGGGGTGAATACTTCTGGGAGTTATTAGATCAGGAAAGCAAATATGATTCTGAGACAGACGCAGATGATGTCACGGTGAAGGATGGAAGCACAGGAGGTATCTCAAGAGAAGAAGTGTGTAAAGCTCTAATATCTATTCAGAATGGTAAGGCTCCAGGAGTTGATTGCATAACTGCCGAGATGTTGAAATATGGTGGTGACTCTGTAATTGACTGGTTAACTGAAATTTGCCAGTTGTGCTGGGAGTTAGGAATGGTCCCTCGGGAATGGAAGGACGCTATTATTGTTCCCTTGTATAAGGGAAAAGGTGATCAGACTGAATGCAATAACTATCGTGGTATTAGCCTACTGAGTGTGCCAGGGAAAGTGTTTGGTAAGGTTGTTATTGAAAAAGTGCGGGGTCTTACATCATTGAAAGTGTGGGATGTTCAGAGTGGTTTTATGTCTGGTAAAGGGTGCACTAACCAGAGTTTTGCATTATGCACGATGATTGAAAAGTATCTGGCTGTTGGTAAGAAAGTTTTTGCTACCTTCATACATTTAGAGAAGGCTTACGACCGAGTAAATAGGACACTTTTGTGGAAGGTATTGAATGAATACGGTGTTACTGGGAATCTACTTAATAGTGTAAAAGCCACGTATGCTGGTAGTAGAGCTTGTGTATGAGTGAATGGTGTTTTATCAAAATGGTTTTCTATTGGTGCAGGAGTTAGACAAGGTTGTGTAATGTCACCATGGCTGTGTATATTTATGGACGTGTGCATGCGTGATGCCAAAATAGACGATAGTGGTTTATGTCTTGGTGATATCCGTGTGTGCAGATTGCTGTATGCTGATGACACTGTCCTGTTGGCAGAGAGCAAAAGTGAATTGCAGAGTATGTTGTCTCGGATGTACGAAGTTTGCATGAAATTTAAACTGAGTATAAATAAGGGGAAAACCAAAGTTATGGTTTTTGAGAGAAGAACTGGTAGCACTGAATGTAATGTAAGTCTAAATGGCACTGTGATTGACCAGGTGAATGAGTTTGTGTGTTTGGGAAGTATGTTTGACAGAGAGAACAAATTGGATGGTGAAATTAGTAGGCGAGTGAATTCTTCATTGAAAGTCATAGCTGCTCTGGGAGGTTTTCACAGGAATGAAAAGTTCTCTAGAGAGTCCCGCATGGCTGTGTATGAAAGTGCAATTGTCCCTACCAGTGGCGTAGGGTGATTTCAGACAGTGGGTAATCTCACATTTTGACCCCCCCCCTCGCCCGAATAAAAAAATCACAATTCGTGTATATATACAAGGTATATATATATATAAAGTTTGTTAATAAAATTATTACATAATGTAAAAAATATTTTTTAGGAATTCATGGTTTTTAAAACTACTTTCAAAGTTGAAATATAATTAATGCTTCATTTCCTGTCCCTCAGTAGATCTTGTGAAAGTCTTGATTATCTTCAAAGTTCAAAATGTACGTTCTACTGTTGCTGCTGGTATTGTAAGAATAAGTAAGAAGAGCCTATAAGTTTCAGGCATCACTAGATTTAGTTTCTTTTGAATCATGTACTTCAACATGAGATTAAGGGGTTTGTAGAGGTCTGCACGAGCCGAGCTGGCCCGCCAAGCCCGAACCCGGCCCGGCGGGACTTTCTCTATTTAGAGAACAAAGCAACGGGCCGGGCCAAGTCGACCCATCCTTTTTCTCGCAATGGTAAAAAAAGAAATAAGTCGTGTTCCCCGATTTCCTGGTGTTTTTAACTGTTTCGCTGACTTTACTTACTTCCATGATATAGCCCAGGGCGTAATCAGAAAAGCAAGGAGAGACACTCAGTGTTTTTACCAATTTACAGGTACTAAGATGGTAAAACCATTTTGGGTCTTGTTGACAGCAAAAAGATTCGATCCTGAGCGTGTGTATAGAGTGGGGTGTGGAAGGTGTCTGCAGTGGGGTGGGGGTCTCTGTGTGTTTGTATGACAGAGTGGGACGACATCAATTTTTTCTCCTATCCCTAATCTCTAGTTCAGAGACAGGGAAATTCTGAACGCGCTTCATCTTCATTTTTCTCTCTTTTTAAAGGTTATATTTTTCGATGATTGTCAAAGTTTAGCTAATATTTTTAGGCTTACATTCAACTAAAGATTTTCAATAATATCTCAATAAGTTCATTTCGTAG
The DNA here is from genome assembly GCA_039090855.1 of Macrothele yani. NCBI lineage: Eukaryota > Metazoa > Arthropoda > Arachnida > Araneae > Macrothelidae > Macrothele > Macrothele yani. The sequence continues at coordinate 165,935,832 of CM077001.1, read as the reverse complement.
GCATACTGAATCGAAATGTCTGTTATAAGTCTGTAAAAGGGAACTAAATTCTGTTTCAAGAAAATTTTCTTTCATCTGTGGAAATCTGTGTGTCTCCAAAATTGTTTTGAATTCAAGATTTTTGTTATTTCCAAATCGGTCTGTTAGTTGTTCATTACATTGTCTAAGATTTCGTAGAACAAACTTCTGTAAAATACTTCTGGGTCTTCATTTCTTCTTTTCCTGGGCTGTTTAGTGGAATTTTCCAAAACATTTTTCCAGAAATCATCGAAGGAATTTTGGCGTTTTTCTTTTATTACATTTTTCATATCTTCAACCTTTTTGCAGCAATATGCAGGACATCAAACGAAGTATCTGTATGTGAAATGGAAAAAACACGTCCAACAAGAAACATGCTTTGAAACTATTCAACGAAGCACATCCCCTAGCCTGTAGAATACTTTCAGAATCCCATTCATCTGAACTATCTACAATACTTAAAAAAAATCTGTCAAGTGGACTTCTCTCACAGTATTCAGTGGGCGAGATGAAAACTTCCCCTGGTAGGGAATTTCTGGACAATATTTTATATTTAATGGGCAGTTGTTTTTTATTCATAAAGAGAATCAGAGCATTTGTCCTTTTAGGCGATTTGGAGAAAAATGAACTGATTCCAGACAGTGTAGTAAAAAAATTTCCACATTCTGTAATATTGAGGACAAATTGTTGGAGAACTAAATTCAAGACATGACTGTAGCAGTGGACAAATAAAGCCTCTGGATATTTTTCTTTAATTTTGGCCTGTACACCTCCAACCCCTACTGACCTGATAGGAGCTCCATTGTAAATTTGTCCTATGATTTTATTTGACACTTCATATTCACAAATATCTTGATCCACAAACTGCAAAAGTGTTCCAGCAGTCTTATTGGCACTCACGTCAGTGAACTTCAAAAATATTTCACTTGTATATCGCCTTCCTCGTCAACATAACAGTTACAAATCTATAATTGAGATTTGTTTGCTACATCAGATGTTTCATCCAAAAAAGTAAAAACAAACTCAGTTTTATTAATCTCCCCCGAACAACATTTTCCAAAACACTGCTGATTGCGGCAATTAGGTCGTTTTGTATTTGAGGAGATGTACCTCTGAAAAGAGTTTATTTTTTTAAATGTTCTTCCAGCTGAGCGTCATATTGGGCTGTGTAGTTTAAAAGTTCGACGTAATTCCTTTATTTAGGGAATCGGCCGCCTCACTGCGTCCGCGGAAGGCCAGTTCTTGTTTTGCTAAAAAACAAACGGCTTTTATTAAACATGTGTCTGATTTTCTTCACCTCTTCGTTGTGCCTGGTGACTTCTAGAGCTCTCTGATGATCCAACTGAAGGTCAATCCTGCTGCTTGAATCTCCAAAAGTTTGTAACTTAAAAAAAAAAAAAAAAAAAAATTGTGTGAGCTCTGGTTTCTTCATGTTTTCCCACAGCTTTGCACAAATTATTCAGGTCACAGAATTCTCCATTTGACCACACAGACTTCTCGAAACTAAACAATAGGCAAGGCCAGCAAAATAATCTATTCGAATTTAAGCAGCCTGTTAACCACAATGTTTTCTCATAATTTGCTTCAGTAAAATGCTGCGTATAAGAACGGTTTTTGTCCTTGTACACTGCCGGACAATTGCTAAGGACGGATGACAATAACGACGATAGCAACTATAAAATTGAAGGCAGGAAAATGTGGAAATTAGCATAAGTGCGGGATACAGTAAGACGTGTTGTGCGTATGCAAATTTTGGATTGCCGAACTTGTTCGTGACGTCATAGAGCTGATAAGAGATATAAAGGATTTGACGCGTATTGAGCTTTGTTGTTCAAACGCAAAGTTGAAAGGGAAAGAATCAATTGACGAACTTGCAATTTTCAGTATGTCTTCCCGACATCACCTAGATGATTTTACGCGTGGCCGTATTATTGGCAAGATTGAAGAAGGGCGAAAAATAACAGATGTTGCCAGGGAGTTCGACGTCAGCCACAGTGTTGTTTCAAGGCTTTGGAAATCATTTCAAACAAATGGAGAGTGTAGCAAACGTCACGGGGAGGTCGTGTTCGCAGTACGACGTCTGCAGAAGATCGGTACATAGTGCTATCAACAAAAAGACACCGGCGCAGCACAGCTAGTGAGGTAGCAAATCAGTTTATGGCTGCTACTGGCAAGCGGATCTCCCGAAAAACTGTCTCCAGACGTTTGCATGAAGGAGGACTTATACGCTTGCCGTCCTGTTGTGTGCATCCCATTGTCCAGACGTCACCGTACCGCCCGTTTGCAATGGTGCCATCAACATCACAATTGGACTGATAATGACTGGTCTGCTGCCCTCTTCTCAGATGAGAGTAGATACAGTCTATCGTCTGATTGTCGACGACAACTGATCTGGCGTGATAGTGGTACTGCATATTGTCCAGCAAACATACAGGAAAGGGCCCGATATCCGACATGTAGTGTCATGGTATGGGCTGGCATCATGATCAATGGCCGTACGTCCCTCTATGTGCTTCCAACTGGGACTATGACCGGCCAACGATACAATAATAATGTTCTGCTACCTCATGTTCGCATGTTCCGTGGTGCTGTCGGTGATAGATTCATTTTCATGGACGACAGCGCAACATGTCATCGAACAGTCGCTGTCCTGGAGTGTCTTGAGAGCGAGGATATTCCATGCCTCGTATGGCCAGCACGTTCTCCAGATCTGAATCCCATTGAAAATGTGTGGGATGCTTTGGGGAGGAGTCTTGCTGGTCGCCAATGCCCTCCCATAAACAAGGACACCCTCATCCGTGCACTGACAGAGGAATGGGATAAATTACCCCAACAGCTGCTTGATAATGTTTTGCAAAGCATGACACGACGTGTGGAATCTTGCATCGCCCTCCATGGTGGCCATATCCCGTATTGACATCTTACGCCGGAACGCCTGCGGACGGTAATTGCATTTTTTTCACGTTTACGTATTCTGCAGAAAATGGCCTGTTTGTCCCTTGAACACGTTCCAAAGCCTTCTGGATTTCAGAGCACAATAAATTGTCTTTCTTGTAATGTCCTGGCATTCTGACATTATTTTATTTCACTTGGCATCCAACCACACTTACTTTTTTATGCGCTATATAGCCGTTTATGATCCGTCCTTAGCAATTGTCCAGCAGTGTATAATGCAGAGAGATTTGGAAGTTTAGGAACTGGTCGCCTTTTTCTTATTAATGCTAATTTTCTTGAAATGGTTTGCTTCCTAAAGATATTTTTAATAATTCATTTATAACACACGGGCACGCCATACAGGTCTTGATAAAGAAAAATCATGAAACAAAAACAGATGAATAAATAAGTAACAGAATTAGTAACGAAACAGTCTCAAGCAAACACACTCTGTAACACTGAAAAATGCTGAGTCCTCTCCCTGATATGAGATGGCCCTCGCTGCCTATTACCTTGAAGCAGCGCGTGCACATTAACGCTTCTTTTCTCTGCAGGGCAGGGAAACCACACGTTGAACGGGAGTGAGATGTCTTCGCTCCTGGGTCACGTGGTCTCTTGCGCCCTCTCTCCGAAATGAGATGGCCTTTGGAACTGCTCATTGACGCTTCTGACAGCAGGTTGAATGAAGGATTTCTCTTTTTTTTTTAATTAAAACGCTTTGCGAATAAAGTTTTTTCTTGAATACATCCTACGCTCTGCGTGAATTGTTCTAAGAAAAACAGTTGCAAAAATTCCAAAAATTGTTAAAAGCAATAAAATAGTTGGTCCATCGGCGATTACCTAGATCCCCTTGCATATACGCCACTGGTCCCTACGCTGATGTATGGCAGTGAAACCTGGTTACTGCAGAAGAAACATAGGAGTTGTTTGTGTGCTGTAGAAATGCGTTACTTACGGGGGGGGGCAAGACACTGTCTGATTGTGTGAAGAATGAAGATATGTTGCAGTTGTGTGATGTGAAGCAAAATGTTGTTAGCAAGGTGGAGACCAATATGCTTCGGTGGTTTGGCCATTTTGAAAGAATGAGTGATCAGATGCTTACTAAGAAAATCTTTTTAGCCCAAGTGGCAGGAAGGAAAGGCAGAGGAAGGCCAAGGAAGACATGGGTGGATCAGATTCAGGAGTGTCTGCATGAGAAAAAGATTATTAGTATGAAGTATAAAAGATCTTGTCTACGGCGTGTAATGGATATCAGTGAAGCCCGAGTTGTATGTCAAGATCACTGTAAATGGAGAAGTTCGATACAACAACAGTAAGTAAAAATATCTGGTAGTTTGTATTTCTTTTTGGAGCTAACCTCTGAATCTCAGAGAACAACTTAGTGATATGTATGTATGTATGTATGTATGTGCTTCCAGAAAGATTTTTTGTATTTCAGAAATGCATGTTCCATTCCTTGTGCACTTTGCTTTACTCTGGTGAGCCAACTTTGCTACTTCACACTTTTTTGGCCAATATTCTTCCTCTGAAACATTACACCTTGCACTCTGCACTGGTATGCAACTTTTGTTGTTGTCATTGCTGTGCAACTTAATCTATGTCATACTGTCACCTCAACAACAGTAATAACATAGCTTTTAAAACATGCCCACTTCTTTTTCAGATCAGTTTCACATTTTCAGCAGAATCTGCCATTCATTGAGCAACTCGGAGTAATGTGAATGTTTATCAAAAAGCCTTTGAAATCAGATTCTTTTCGTAGTATGTATGTATTGCTGTTTTTCTTTCTTGATCTTGTGTACATTAAACCTCACTCCAGACAATGAAAGGTAATGATCAGATCAAGTGTCAGCTCCTCCCTTCTCACAGGTGTCAACACCTGCATGTTTCAGGTACTGGTCTCAAATGGCAAACTAAATTACACTTTTCTGCTCCAGTGTTTGATTCTTTATCATGTAAATCATGCATGTGGTTGAAAAGCGTACTAGAATCACACAAACAAAATTTTGTTTAATGTTTCGCCATTATCATTCACACTAGGATCAATAAATTGACCCAGAAGGTTTGCAGATATATCATTCTGAGCTACTCTAGACTGATCTAGTTGTTAGATTAACTCAGGGTGCGTACGGTCCTTAAAAGTCCTTAGGAACTCCTTATTTTCGATGTATGCTCCTAAGGGCCCTTATAAAGTACTTAAATACTCCTTATTTTTTTTTTAAATTTGTAAGGCCCCTTAAAAAGTCCTTAAAACAGGCGTGAAAATCTTTCTGAAATTCGGTTTTCTGCTGGGGGTTTTTTTTTTCATTTTTTAGTAGGAACAAATGCTACTTATCTTGCCCCCCACGTCGCTTTTGTGCGCATTCCCGATCTTTCTGTCAGTGTTGACTGACGTCCTCCTCCCTTGGCGTTGGTTGAACCAGTAGAACGCAGCAGCATGCGCAGCAGGTGGTAGAGTACGCGGGAGATCGAGCCTGTTTCTCTTAACTTCCATTCCACTTAATTGCATTCATTCGCTTGTGAGGTTTTCGGATTGTCTGCTTTCTCATTAGGTGTCTTCAAGCTTTATTTGATGTGATGTCTTAAAAAATATTTTGTCGTACAGAATAATACGAACATGCCTGGTAAATGCATCTTCAACCCATTGTGGTTAGGCCAACCCCGTTATCAGCAATGTCTGGCTATCTGTTCAGCGGACAAACATAAGTCCCGATGTACGTTGTGTAACAAAGTAATTGATCTTGGAAGAATGGGAGAGTCTGCTCTGAAAGCTCACATGGCAGGTAAGTCACAACTTTAATTGCATTTTACTGTTGTAAATTCAGTGCTGTAAAAAATAAACTTATTTTTTATTTTTATTTTTTGCTTTAATTAATATACCGTAATTTCCGGGCTAAAGTAAGAGCCTTGGTTCACTGCGTGCATGTGCGGAAATCAGGCTCTGCCATTTCATGCGATTTCTGTACATACTGTACCGTATAACTTAAAGTGATTTATGTATTAAGTTATGTACTGTATATGATTTGAGTTTAAATAAGCAGTAAATTTCACAATGATTTCATAAAAAATTTCAATTAACTTGTACTGTATTGTACGCAGAGCCAGATTTTTGCACGTGCATAGGGCTTCAGAATATGGGGGTATTAAAATAAAATAAATTATTATTTTCAACTCTGGAAATGAAAATTTTAACCGAGGGGGCCCCAGCTAAGGATGTGCACGGGGCCATGACTGTACGGAATTCTTTTTAAACTTGTATGGAACTTGCACGCTGTTGAAAAATGTTACTCCAAATGTACCGAAATCGAACAAAATGGCACAAGTTGTACAGAAGGCTCATGCACGAAAGTCAGCCATCACCTTTTTCATTGTTTGAACAGCAGAAAGAATAAAAAAAAAAGTTTATAAAAACAGCGAGAGCATCGGTTTTTGATCAGAAAGAATGCGCCATGGGTGTTCAAAAGTTTGTCGGGGGGATGAAATCTCTTCCCTTTGCCAATGAATCACTTCCTTGCAGGGGGTGGACAGCTCAACTGCTGTAAAAAAAAAACAAAAAAAACGTCGTACTGGGAGAAATATTTACAATAAAAAAATTGTGGAATAGCTTTTTTACGGGTCTTATAGAGGTTATTTTTCATCAAAGTTGGTTGTCAAATTTTCGAACTAAAGCCTAGTTCGTCATCATGACTATGTCACTGGAGTAGTTGCTGCCACTCAATTGGAAGAGTCCATCCGCAATTATCGTTAATTGTGGTACTTCTTCTTCTTGCTATTTCGATCCCTTCTTCTAGTTTCCTCTTTACCAAGTTCAAACTTAGTAAAGCAAGAAGAAGAAGTACCACAATTAAGTACCACAATTAACGATAATTGCGGATGGACTCTTCCAATTGAGTGGCAGCAACTACTCCAGTGACATAGTCCTGATGACGAACTAGGCTTTAGTTCGAAAATTTGACAACCAACTTTGATGAAAAATAACCTCTATAAGACCCGTAAAAAAGCTATTCCACAATCACTTTGAATAGAGGTGCCATAAATGCATTTACAACTAGGATAAAAAAATTCTCCAATTTTGTAAATAACCTCATGCAAATTTTACAGTAGCCAAGACGTGTCAAAATAAACTCACATGTGAAATTTCGTCAAAATCCGATGAAAACTTTAGAAGTTAGGCATTTTCTTTTTATTATTTTTAATGAATGTTCGCTGAAAGTCTGCGTAGTCGTACTCGCTCTCTCTCTGTGCCGTATCCCGTGTTGCAGTTAGGGGCATCTACCACCTGTGGGCATTTGAGCGCCGCAAAGTTGCGGCTAAAAAGAACATGATTTTACGAATTAATCCTGACCGAGTTTCCCCATCCGCTTTAAATCAAAACAAACTGAGCGGCGGAGATGATGAAAGTGGTGATAGAAAACGTGGAGAAATAAAAATACCAATTGATAATCTTTTGCAAATACTTGATGATGCAATTAAAGGTCTTGAACAAAGAAACTTCACAACTGAACCGGAAATAATGTCCGTCTACAGAATAAAAAAAGTTGCTTTCTCATAAACCAAAATTAATTAAACAACAATCGTTAGTTGAAATGTTTAAAAGAAATGATAAAAGGTAGTCTTTCGTATGTGTATATTTTTTCTTAAAATTTCTTCTTTTCCATTATTTTTGTACTAAATATTTTTAAAAATAACTTGATTTTTTGTCATTTTTTACCAAAAAATAGTGTTCTATAGTGTATTTAGTTATTAATAAGTTTGAATTTTATCCAAACTCTTAAATCTGGAATCGGCAAAGTCCGGATTTTCGAGGTTGTACTGTATAGTAATATAAATACCGTATTTTCGTGCGCATAGTCCGCCCCGTAGACATAATCCCCCAAGGAAAAAAGTACGTATTGAAAACGACAAAATTTCCCAGATAGTCCGCACTTCCAAACTTTAAACAAAATAAGTAACTTAAATTTGTGACTTACCCATTTTTCTTTTCCACTTCACCAACCTTTAATCCATAAATGCTGGTAAAAATGCTTCATACTGGCAAAGAATTTGGCAAGACATACGATACCGTGTCTGTCTTTAGAATTTAGCGAATAAAAAGAGCATAGTTACAAATTTAATATGTACAATACATGAACAAAACGGTAGATAGATATAAATGTTAGATAGATATTTTTTCAATTAATGAATTGCCTGACAGAAAAAAAAAAAGAGAGAGATTCTTAATCGTCGATTTCCGTATCGCTGTCACAGTGAAAAAGATTGGAATTCTCAGCCAAGTGTTCCCCCCGCCATCAATTTCACAATCAGACTGCTCTTCTGCTTGGGGTGAATTTTCATTGTCGCTTTGAACGGCACTTTCAAAGGCCTGTAGGAATCCATTCTAGATGACAGATGTAGGGCATACCTGCCATCTTTTACGCATTACGCATAAAATTTATGCATTTTAACTGTTCTTTACGATTTTACGCATCGATCGCGTTTTTTTACGCATTTCCGTATATTTGAAAAAAAATTATAGATCTTCATTGAGAAATATTTGTTAATGTTTCAGTTAAATCATACCTGCCAACTCCTCCGGATTTTGCAGAAGTTTTCTGTTTTTTTTTTTTTTTTTTTTAAATAGTCATCCGGTTTTCCTGCCAGAAGAACTTTTCTTCCAGATTTTTAAAATTTTCTGTATTTTTTGTTAAAAATATCCCTATAAATAAAATATATAACAGAGATGGGAATTTTGCACCATTGTGCGCCAGAACACCCGTGCCTCGTCGGGACTTTGGCACAGTAAATTCTTCGTGCACACTGTTATGCTTGACGCTGAATAAAAGATCATGCGGTGGGAGGAAAGATTCTGCGGATATACGTAGTTACTATGGAAATAGTCGGTCCTCTATACGAATGACAGAAAACATAGAGTATGCTATGATAATCGTAGGTTCGCTACGGACGACGGAAAACATCAAGTATGCTATGGAAATCGTCGTTCCGCTATGGACGACGGAAAACATCGAGTATGGTATCAAAATGTGACATAATTTGTTCATATTATAAACATCTAAAAATTGTCAAATGCACATATATTTGCATTTATTTTACTTGTACTGTTATGTCATGCAGAGTCTGCAGTGCGGTGTAGATCTGGCACCATCTGTTAATCAAAATGTAAGAAGATTGAGAATTACAAAAAATGTACATGTTTTATTAATTACTTGTCTGTAAGTGATAAAAAAAATCTAATACTGGGCTTTCTTTCCATAGGTCAACGACACAGATCCACAGAGGAAACGAAATTTAGGAGTCCATTGATGGAGTTCTTTTCGAGGCCACAAAAAGTTAGAGCAACCTAGTCCTGCTATTCCATCAACATCATCCCATTCAAATCTCATAACTGCAGAATCAGCTTCTGAAAATACAGTCTCTAATTTTGTATTGCGACATGATGTTCAAAATGCAGAAATCTTTTGGACTTTAAAGTGTGTAAACAATCATTATTCGTATAGGTCTTGTGAAGGCATTGACAAATTATTTTCGAAAATGTTCTCTGATAGTTCCATCGCAAAGCAGTTCTCTTGTGGACAGAAAAAATGTGCATACATATGTTGTTTTGGGTTAGCTCCCCATTTTCAACAACTCTTGTTGAAATTCCTTCAAGATTTAAATTGTTATACATTGTTGTTTGATGAAACTTCAAACCTTGGCACTCAAACAAATGGATTTGTATGTCAGGTTTTGGCACCCAGTATTAAATGAAGTGTGCACACGATATCTTTCATCTGCATTTATGGGCCATGGAACTGCCACAGATATCTTGAAATCGTTCTATGACACTGTGAAAGAGCTGAATCTGTCTAAAACTATTCAAGTATCAATGGATGGTCCATCTGTAAATTGGGCTTTCTATGATTTGTTGCAGGCTGACCTGAAAGTATGATTGCCAGGTTTTAAACATTGGCTCTTGTGGACTGCATACATTACATAATGCATTTAAAAGTGGAGATACAGCAACAGAGTGGGATATCTCTTCTGTTTTAAGTTTTGTTTATTGGCTCTTTAGAGATACACCAGCTAGAAGAGATGACTTTTTAAAAGTATCTGAGTTAAAGAAATTTCCTTTGAAGTTTGTGAAACATAGATGGATAGAAAATGTTCCTGCTGCTAAGAGAGCCTTAGAAATCTGGAATGATCTCAAAGTTTTTGTTGCAAGTGTTGAAAAAAGGACAATTAAAATCAGCAAAATGACAAAATCTTTACGTACAGTTATAGATGCCACAAAAGATGAACTAATGCCAGTTAAGATGAACTTTTTTTTGTCTGTGTCAAAGTTACTCAAACCTTTTCTGACTTTTTATCAAAGTGATGCTCCTTTTTTTGTCATTTTTTTGCATCTGACATATTTAAACTTTTCAAACAGTGTATCAAATTTTAACATATTGAAGAAAGACTATCTGAACTCAATAAGCTCTGTCATTAAAATGTGTAAAGTAGATTTTGATAACAAATCTGGCTTTTCTAGAATTAGTGATATCAGTTGTGGATTTGCAGGTGACAAAATTGTAAATCATCTACAGAAAATAAAAAGGGTTACTGAAAATGATGTTCTTTCACTAAAACATGATTGCCAAAAATTTATTGTAACTATGTTATCAAATCTTATTGAAAAATGCCCAGTGAATTATTCAATTGTGCGCAATATAGTTTGCTCAGACCCCAAAAGAATGGCAAACAATGATAGTGATTGTTTAGCCAAGATGAAAAAAATCCTTTTCCATCTGAGTGAAGTTAAAAAATTAGAAGAGCAACAATGTGAAAATATTTTATTGCAATTTAGAGGCTTCTTAATAAATGAAGTAAAAAGAGACTTTACTAATTTTTCTGACTTTAATGCCTCTGAAACCAAATTAGATGCTTTCTTAGCTAAATACTTATCAAAAGGTTTTGATGATCTTTGGAATGTGATTAAAATGTTGTTAGTGTTGTCACATGGCCAAGCAACAGTCAAAAGCGGTTTTTCTGTTAATAGGCAGATACAAGTAGAAAACTTAAAAGAAAATTCTTACATAAGCCAAAGAATTGTTTATGATCACATTAATTTTTGTGGGGGAATTCACAATGTAGAGCTTACAAAGGAGTTGCGAGCTTCAGTATCTTCTGCTCGCCATAGATATATGCAACATTTGAAAGAGCAAAAGAATGAAAAGAAAGACGCAGTAATCTCAGGAAAGAGAAAAAAACAAAGTGATGACCTAAATATGTTAGAAACTAAAAGGATTAAGGTAGAAAAAGATTTAATCCAATTGGAAAAGTCTGCTGATAGCATGGCTGAACAAGCAGAAGCTTTAAAAGATGTCAATCTTTTTATAAAATGCAACAATTTTCGAAAATTACTGAAAGAGAAAAAATTAGAACTTGAAGCCACTGATTCAAAGATAGAAGAACTCAAAACAGGACTTAAAAATTAATTTATTTTTTATTAAAGGCTTGTTGACAAATAATTGTACCTTGTAAATTTTTAATTTAATTAAATACAGTAATTACATGCAAAAATTGTCTTTCTTTATGAATATATGATAATTTATTATTATAAATGATTAAAAATCGTGTTGCTTAAACGATCTTTGTTCTTTTAAAAGTGTGCTTTTTAATATGAATGCCCTTTTAAAAGTGGTAAAAATTGAAACTTTTATAAAATTAAGGTTCTTAAAAATTGCTTTTAAGGTCCTTAAAAAGTCCTTAGAAACTCCTTATTTTCAATTTCTGAAAATGAGTACGAACCATGTAACTTATCCTGTAGCACCAGATTGGAAACACTTTTATCTCATCTCAGGTACCATCATCCAAATCAGAAGGTTCAGAATCACAAGGATTCAGTACTGGTACTAAACTTTCATAATCAGCAGTTTCCACTTCAAATGCAACTACAAATTTCTGTCATTTACACAACTGACTATAAGCATGGAGTTTTTTCATGATGTAAATTTTTATTTAAACTATAATGGGTTATAACCCTCCCTCCATTATAATTTAAATAAATTTTCCTTTATGCTGTAATTAATTTCCTCCTTGTTTTAATATTTCTATTACAAGTTGTTTTTCTCACTTCAGTAAGTGTGAGAAATGTTCACTGAATAATGCAGTTCACATTTTATCATGTCTTTGCTCTTTCATGTTCATTTTTGAATTGTTTTTCTTAGGTCTTGATTTTCTGAAACATTTGGTTTTAAAAAATTGAATTTTTAATAAAAACTAATTTGTTTAAAACATAGCAGAACTTTAAATTTTCACCAATATTGAAGAGTTGTAACAAATGAAGTGACTTCTAAGTTTTGTTCAAATTTACTGTTTTTAGTCAATCGGCACAAGTCCTGGCTGTTCCTTTTTTCACTTTTAGTTATACTTTTTCTGGGTCAGTGGCGCATTGACGTGGGGGTCCAATGGATCCCCCTCCCCTGCCTTAATAATAATAACCCCAAGGTTGGAGTTGATGGGTTCCATTTCAACTCAGGCAGGGTCGTACCATCATGGTCTCAGATTTCTCTAAAAAAATTAAGGGGTGTTCCTTGAATAAAATCAGGAGACCCATATTTTTTCTTTCGGCAAGAAAAATTTTCCCTTCGAGATAGAGGGTTTCAAATCTTGCACCGTCAAACACGCTCTCTAGAAAACGGTTATTTTTCCTAACTTCAGCGAGTCATTGCAGCAGAGTTAAAAAAGATATCGTGTTCTTGTATTTTTTTACATTGTGTGTATAACATATAATAATATATGGTGCTAATATTTGCTACACATCGTGTGATTAAAATTTTTAAAAATCGTAAACTTTGAGATTTAAAAAAAATTGAATTTTTTAAGTTTTTTTAAACAGGTTTGGATGGAGTTTTTTCTATATTCGTTTTTTCTATTAAAGACATACAAATGTGCACTTTATTTGTAATTTTTTGTGTGTCTGTGGAACTGCTAGTTTCTGCGTTTCGGCAGCATTAAAAACAGCCGATTTTGAAAAATCTCTAACTTTGCCAACGATTTTCTCAAAAAGGCCATTTTTTTAAAATTCTGAAAAATTAAATCCCTGTTTCATTATCAACAGGAGAATATCTGTGCAAATTTTCACGGACCTAAAAACGCCCGTTTCCGAGTTAGACGCGTTTGAATTCGGTTTGAAAGCCTACGGTTTCCCATGTTCTAAAAGCGCCATTTTGGAAAAATCTCAGGCGCAAAGTACGTATTCTCTTACCCGAATCAAAGCGTTAGATATCCTTTGCCCGAATGATGGAATGAGAGCATTGGGTCAGCTGGTCCTGGTTGGTTACGTCCACCTCACCCTTCCCTGAGTGATGACATGCCTATAAAACTGTCGGGGGGGGGGGGGGTTAACAAATACATAAAGAAAATTCTTGCTGCTCCACTAACAAAGTTGAGTTGCGAAAGACAGCAGCAGTTGTTTGTTTACGTATATACTTACACATCGCATAAGAAAAGACTATGAAAGAGTAGAAAACTGTTGTGAAATAATTTTAATAATTTTAAGAAAAAGAGTGCAGGTACGTGTACTGAAAGTTAATTTTCGATGGCTAAACACCCTCGAGTTTTTCTGGAAGTTGCTAATTGTAGGCTACTGTCAGAAGAGCAGTTGCTGTTTGGTTATAGTTGCTAAAATTAACTTCTCAGTTTTTCGTAATAGTAAAATATTCGCTCAGGAGAGTTTTGTCCTCTGCGAACGGGGGAGGAGGTGCAATGCTCTTGACCTCGCTGCTGGGTTGATAGCGCTGGTCGCTACCCAAACTCTGCATACCTCCTCTCTGAAACATAATGGCAATTGTCTAATCTACTAAATAAATAACAATTAACACATACGCTAGCATGCTTATTCATAAAATGTAAGTTGAGTATATTTCCTGTTCAATCAGCTGATTTTACAAGTAGAATACATATACAACTTATGCGCTTATAATGGTGTAAATATTTTTATCTATTTAAAACATATTCAAAGATTTCAATTTTTTTAAAGAGGGGGGGGGATTGTGTTCATAGTGATTTTCACCTGGGCCACGATAAACCATGCACTGCCCATGTCTTCTGTTCCCTTAGAAGATAATCCTGGATCGATGGGAGAACAACCAGCGGAGTTTTGACCCCCCCCCCCCATCGCGTGGTGGTGAGGTGTCTCAAAGTTAGGTAGCTTTCAAAAATGTTTCAGCTGTCCCGGTGGCGCAGTGGTCCTCTGATCATTCGTCCGTAAGGGGTCCGGGTTCGAATCCCGGTGAGGCATGGATGTTGTGTTTGTCTTACGGCACTGGAACCAGTGACCCTAAATTAGGGACGGGCGACTGCTTATAGCCCATTGAGTTGCTCACAGTGGTCGTTAAACCTCCAATAAAAAAAAAAAATGTTTCAACTTAGTTGGCTGGTAACAAGAGAGGGATTCCATTTCAACTCTGGCAGGGTCGTACCATCACGGTCTCAGATTTCTCTAAAAAAATTAATTAAGGGGGTGTTCCTTGATTAAAATAAGGAGACCCATATTTTTTCTTTCGGCAAGAAAAAAATTTTCCCTTCCAGACGGAGGGTTTCAAATCTTCCACCGTCAAACAAGCTCTCTAAAAAACGGTTACTTTTCCTCATTTTTCCTAATTTCAGCGAGTCATTGCAGCAGAATTAAAAAAGACATTTTGTTCTGGTATTTTTTTTTACATTGTGTGTGTAACGTATAATAATATTTGATGCTAATATTTTTTACACATCGTATGATTAAAATTTTAAAAAATCGTAAACTTTGATTTTTTTTTTAATTGAAATTTTTGAGATTTTTTTTTTAACTGGTTCAAATGAAGTTTTTTTGTTAAAGACACACAAATGTGCACTTTATTTGCAATTTTTTATGTGTCTGTGAAACTGCTAGTTTGCGCAGCGTTAAAAACAGCCGATTTTGAAAAATCTCCAACTTTGCCAACGATTTTCTCAAAAAAGCCCTTTTTTAAAATTCTGAAAATTAAATCCCTGTTTTATTATCAACAGGAGAACATCTGTGTAAATTTTCACGGACCTAAAAACGCCCGTTTTTTAGTTAGACGCGTTTGAATTTGGTTTGAAATCCTACGATTTCTCAGTGTTCTAAAGGCGCCATTTTGGAAAAATCTCAGGCACAAAGTACGTATTCTCTTACCCGAATGAGAGCGTTGAATCCGTCCACCTCACCCTACCCTGAGCGATAACATGCCTAAAAAACGGTCTTGGAAAAAAATAACAAATCTATATATAGAGAGAATTAAATGTATGTCAATTTAGAACCACCAAATTTGGAATACTATAGCATGGTACCCTAACTTAGACCGCAGACTGTTTTTGGAAGGGGTCGGAGCTCTGGGTCAAAAGGGCCCCCCACACAAAATTTCCGTAAAATATACTTTTATATTATAGTGCCCTAACTGAGACCGTAGATGGTTTTTGGAAGGGGGGCAGAGCCCTGGGTGGGTGGGAGCCCGGGTGAAAGGGCTCCATGCAAAATTTCCGTAAAATCTAGTTTTCAATTTAGAACCATCAAATTTGGTATACTTTTTCTTGGCACCCTAACTTTGACTAGACGGTTTTGGGAAGGGGTCGGAGCCCGGGGTCAAGCCCCCACCCCTACAAAATTTTCGTAAAATATTTTACAAAGTTAGAGTACCAAGAAAAAGTATACCAAATTTGATGGTTCTAAATTGAAAACTAGATGTTACGGAAATTTTGCGTGGATCCCTTTGACCCGGGGCTCCCACCCATCCAGGGCTCTGCCCCCCCCTTCCAAAACCATCTACGGTCTCAGTTAGGGCACTATAGTATACAAGTATATTTTGCGGAAATTTTGTGTGGCGGCCCTTGACCCAGGGCTCCGACCGCTTCCAAAAACAGTCTGCGGTCTAAGTTAGGGTACCATGCTATAGTATTCCAAATTTGGTGGTTCTAAATTGAAAACTGTAGTAAAAACGGTCTAAGTTAGGGTACCATGACATAGTATACCACGTTTGGTGGTTCTAAATTGAAAACTGTAAATTTGTTTAGCAGACATACATTCAATTCTATATATATAGATTTTTTTTTTTTTTCCAAGACCGTTTTTTAGGCATGTTATCGCTCAGGGTAGGGTGAGGTGGACGGATCCAACGCTCTCATTCGGGTAAGAGAATACGTACTTTGCGCCTGAGATTTTTCCAAAATTGCGCCTTTAGAACACGGAGAAATCGTAGGTTTTCAAACCAAATTCGAACGTGTCTAACTCGGAAACGGGCGTTTTTAGGTCCGTGAAAATTTACACAGATGTTCTCCTGTTGATAATGAAACAGGGATTTAATTTTCAGAATTTTAAAAAAGGGCTTTTTGAGAAAATCGTTGGCAAAGTTGGAGATTTTTCAAAATCGGCTGTTTTTAACGCTGCGGAAACTAGCAGTTTCACAGACACATAAAAATTGCACATAAAGTGCACAATTGTATGTCTTTAACAAAAAAACGAATATAGAAAAAAAAACTCCATTTGAACCAGTTAAAAAAAATCTCAAAAATTTCAATTTAAAAAAAATTAAATTTACGATTTTTTAAAATTTTAATCAATGTGTAAATATTAGCATCAAATATTATTATACGTTACACACACAATGTAAAAAAAAATACCCGAACAAAATATCTTTTTTAATTCTGCTGCAATGACTCGCTCAAATTAGGAAAAATAACCGTTTTTAGAGAGCTTGTTTGACGGTGGAAGATTTGAAACCCTCCGTCTCGAAGGGAAAAATTTTTCTTGCCGAAAGAAAAAATATGGGTCTCCTTATTTTAATCAAGGAACACTCCCTTAATGAATTTTTTAGAGAAATCTGAGACCGTGGTGGTACGACCTTGCCAGAGTTGAAATGGAATCCCTTTCTTGTTACCAGCCAACCAAGTTGAAACATTTTTGAAAGCTACCTAGCTTTGAGACACCTCACCATTACGTGAGGGGGGGCGGTGTCAAAACTCCGCTGGTTGTTCTCCCATCGATCCAGGATTATCTTCTAAGGGAACAGAAGACATGGACAGTGCATGGTTTATCGTGGCCCAGGTGGAAATCACTACGAACACAATCCCCCCCTCTTTAAAAAAATTGAAATCTTTGAATATGTTTTAAATAGATAAAAATATTTACACCATTATAAGCGCATAAGTTGTATATGTATTCTACTTGTAAAATCAGCTGATTGAACAGGAAATATACTCAACTTACATTTTATGAATAAGCATGCACGTGTATGTCTTAATTGTTATTTATTTAGTAGATAAGACAGTTGCCATTACGTTTCGGAGATAAGGTATGCAGAGTTTGGGTAGTGAGCAGCGCTATCAACCCAGCAGCAAAGTCAAGAGCATTGCACCTTCTCCCCCCCCGTTCGCAGAGGACAAAACTCTCCTGAGCGAATATTTTACTATTACGAAAAACTGAGAAGTTAATTTTAGCAACTATAACAAAACAGCAACTGCTCTTCTGACAGTAGCCTACAATTAGCAACTTCCAGAAAAACTCAAGGGTGTTTAGCCATCAAAAATTAACTTTCAGTACACGTACCTGCACTCTTTTTCTTAAAATTATTAAAATTATTTCACAACAGTTTTCTACTCTTTCATAGTCTTTTCTTATGCGATGTGTAAGTATATACGTAAACAAACAAACAAACAACTGCTGCTGTCTTTCGCAACTCAACTTTGTTAGTGGAGCAGCAAGAATTTTCTTTATGTATTAGTTAATCCCCCCCCCCCCCCCCCCGACAGTTTTATAGGCATGTCATCACTCGGGGAAGGGTGAGGTGGACGTATCCAAGTATCCAACCAGGGCCAGCTGACCCAATGCTCTCATTCCATCATTCGGGCAAAGAATATCTAACGCTTTGATTCGGGTAAGAGAATACGGACTTTGCGTCTGAGATTTTTCCAAAATGGCGCCTTTAGAACTCGGAAAATCCTAGGCTTTCAAACCGAATTCAAACGCGTCCTAACTCTGAAACGGGCGTGTTTAGGTCTGTGAAAATTTACACAGATATTCTCCTGTTGATAATAAAACTGGGATTTAATATTCAGAATTTTAAAAAATGGCTTTTTTGAGAAAGTCGTTGGCAAAGTTAGAGATTTTTCAAAATCGGCTGTTTTTAACGCTGCCGAAACACGGAAACTAGCAGTTTCACACACACAAAAAATTACAAATAAAATGCACATTTGTATGTCTTTAACAGAAAAAACGAATATAGAAAAAATTCCATCCAAACCTGTTTAAAAAAAACTTAAAAAATTCAATTTTTTTTAAATCACAAAGTTTACGATTTTTAAAAATTTTAATCATACAATGTGTAGCAAATATTAGCACCATATATTATTATATGTTATACACACAATGTAAAAAATACAAGAACATGATATCTTTTTTAACTCTGCTGCAATGACTCGCTGAAGTTAGGAAAAATAACCGTTTTCTAGAGAGCTTGTTTGACGGTGCAAGATTTGAAACCCTCTATCTCAAAGGGAAAATTTTTTTCTTGCCGAAAAAAAAATATGGGTCTCCTTATTTTAGTCAAGGAACACACCCCTTAATTTTTTTAGAGAAATCTGAGACCATGATGGTACGACCCTGCCTGAGTTGAAATGGAACCCATCAGTTGCGTGTCATGAAGTATTCGACAAAATGAGAAAATATCCAAAGGGACTTTGATTTTTGTGTTGTGAAAAAGCTCATTTGATTAACACACTTCTTTTTGAACATGACAATTTCCACCTCAAACTGTTGCCCTGGTGTTACTTAAAGTGCACAGACAGAGAGACAGATTTATGGACAAACATGTAAAGTGCTTACATGAGGGTGAGGGTTATGTTGTGTCCCTAAAGGCTAACCAGAAGTTTTTAAGTTTTCATATGAAACTGCTCCTGATTTCTTCATTGAAAACATAGGGCAGACAAATGGACAAACACAAAAACTGCAAACATAGTATGACAGTTCCTCTGGTATTTAAAAGCCATCCAGAAAATTTCATATTGTCTCAAATTGTTCCCAAGAGCCAAGGCATTTATCAAAAACAAGCGGATTTATGGACAAACTGGCAAAACAACACCGAAGTGCTAATGTGGTGTCCAGTGTGAGAATTGCTTGCCATCCCTAAAAGTCATCGTGAAAATTTCAGATCTCCATCTCAAATGGTCTCAAACACACACCACATCAAGCTTCTGCTGTAATCCCTGATCAAGGAGATCTGGCAAAGTGTCTAGTCCATAATAATTTTGCCATTCAGTATCCTTCTGATATGAGGGCAATGAATCGATGTGAGTGTGCTGAAATAAAAGACAGTATTTTCTGGACCCCCCCCCCACACACACACACCACCACCACCCTCTTCTTCCCCTTTGTTAAAATCCTGGGTACCCCTTATTCTGGGTTGCAATGATTTCTGCAATTTTTTATGTACAGGTTTTGTGGTTCACTGTCATTTTTTACTGGTCTTTAATGATCTCAGAAAATCAAGAACTGGAAAAGACAGTTTAAAAAATTAACATGCAGAAGAGAAAAACGTGAAATGAAATGTGAACTGCATTCTGGGATATGTGTTTCTTAAACTTACCATGTAGAGAGTAAAACATCTTGAAATGGATGCAGTAATTGAAAAATCAAGCATGGAGATCAATTAGTACATTTATGAATTAACTGTAAAAAAAGTGTAAAATATTTCTACCCCCTTATGCATTATACTGGTACTACTGCTGTCCAAACTCTTAAGCCATTACTAATTCTTAATATATACTTTTGACAACATAGAATTACTTTAGAAACTGTTCCAAATGGAAGGTTTTCTTCAGTATGTACTGTAGATAGACAAATATACTTGTGTTATTGTGCTTGCCTTTATTTTTATTTGATGGATATTAATTAATGATAGATAAATTGCATTGTGCCATCACTGTAAAAGAGATTATTTAGGAAGTACATGGAAGATTTTTCTTTTTTCTTTTTGGAGCGGAGGAGTTTGTGTTACATAGAAAATGCATATAGAAAATAATAACTGCTGTTTCTTTGATGTTATTCTCTTAATTACTCACCAGTGAAAAATAAAAATTTATCTCTTTTTCCTAATAAAGTGGAATGATTTCCAGTAACAAAAATGAGATCATCCCCAGTTTTTAATAATAATCATGTACAGTATTAAAATTTAACATCATTATTTTATGGAAGATTTATATTAATATTATGCATTCAGTTCAGCATAATTTTAAATGGTATATTAGGATATTTAGTTGTTATTTTGGTCTCCAAAAAGGGGTCTTCCGCTGTTTTTTGTTTTTTTGTTTTTTTCCCCCTTCTTTTTCATGCATAAACCTTCTTACAAATATTCTATTTTCTGACGGTATATTATCAGAATAAAATGTGGCAGATGCTGTGTGTGTGTGTGTGTGTGTGTGTGTGTGTGTGTGTGTGTGTGTGTGTGTGTGTGTGTGTGTGTGAATATGATTGCCTGTCACTAGTTGCTGCACTCCTAATATATATTTAGTGTGATTTATTGTTTCATCAGACATGATTAAAATAAAGGAAAAATTGTGTGAAAGAAGTTTTCACACTCTTCAGAATCATTTTATTAAGTATTAATGCAATAAGTACAACAACCATTCATTCCCCTATTATTAGTGTATAAGTGTTTTTCTTGATGTACTGAGCTACATTGTTAGTAAATTCAGACTGTAGGGGAGGGAGGGGCATGAGATTTTTCCGTTGGAAATTGACGCAGAATTTCTGATGTATTTAAAAAATTGTAATTTTTAGCTGATGTGCAGTGTTACTGTTTAGCTGTATCTGTATTCCACAAAGATCCTATGTCCCATTCTGAACTTGGAACAAAGTGCTTCAAAGCTGCAGTGAATACTAGTGGAATATTGTCTTTTGAAGACAACTGTGAAAAAACTGCTTCTGCACCAACACCATATCCATACTGTATGTAAGGTGAACTAACAAACTCATAGGCCTAACGCCTGATCAGGAAAGCCAAATCATGACTTATTTCATTTTATGTTATCTCAGGTAGGAGTTCTGGAAACCTGTGTTTATTTGTAATGCAGCTTTAGTTAATATTATATGCATTTTTAGTACTTTGTTTTGTTTTTAAGTTCAATACAGTCTTGAAAATCTTTCAATATGTGTTTGTGATTTTTACTTTTTTTTTTAAATTCTTTTGGGGGCAGGAAACATTAGATTTTATAGCTTATGTAGCTAAAGATAGTTCATTTGGCCGTGCCTGTTTTGTTTTGGAATGTGGAGGTGGTCTTGCTCAAGATGTGATCACGACCATAGGTCAAGCATTTGAATTACGATTCAAGGAATTTTTGAAGAAAACACCACGAGCAATAACTGTTCCTGACAGGTTAGTTTTCTGATTATTTAGTTTAGCTAAATGAGATTTTTGAGTGTATACTGTGTTGTCAAAAGTGTTGGGGTTCTATAAAATGTAGTCATTCTTTAGTGTGTATTGTAGTACTTAGATTGTGTAATAATTTCATTTGAAATTAGTCTCCTTATTTTACACAGGACTGACTGTCCGAAATTCTGTGTGTGTCATCGGCCTTCAAAGCTGATTTCTCATGCATTGTTTCAATTCAATCAACTAATGGTTGGTCTCATATGAATTGACATTTTGCATAGGTCAACACCATTAGAAGCATGCTGTTAGCCTGAAACCAACCCATGGTAGGCTTTGTTGTGTGACAGAAGGATCCCTTGCTGTAATAATGTACTTCTCTATACAATTCTGTAAATGTTACAGTAGTGAAACCTAGGTACTACAGAAGAGATACAGGAATCAGCTTGTGTGCTGGAGGGATGTGCCACTTACAGGGAGTTTGTGGCAAGACTTGTTCTGATGTCTTGTGGAACAAAGATGTTTGGTAAACATATATTGTGAAGCTAAATGTTGTTTGTAGGGTGGAGGCAAATACTTTGAGGTGGTTTGGCCATGTCCAATGAATGAGTGCTGAGGTGCTATGCATACATACATGAATTGTTAACACAGCAATCAGACATCTCTGAGTTGCAAGTATTTTACTGTTTCTCACATAATATTAATCACATCAGAAAACTTAAAAATTACATGGCCCTGGAGCAGGAATTGAACCCGCATCTCCCAATTTCCATTCGAGCATGGTGAAGAATATTTCTTCCACACAGTTTACCCTGAACAACTGAAGATGTACTTAATTACGTCACGATGAAGCAAAATTTGCTTTGACTGGCAAAGATCAGAGACTATTCTGGTTCTTATCACTGAGTTGCTTGGGACTTCTTCATTCTGAGTGGTGTAACGGATAGCATGCTCGAACTGAAATCGGAAGATGCAGGTTCAATTCCAATCTAATTTTCAAGTTTTTTAATGTGATTAATGTTACATGAGAAACAGTAAAATTCATGCAACTCAGAGAAGTCTGATTGCTGTGTTAATAATTCAGATGTATTTTCACCAGTGGCATATATTCGAGGATAGCTGCGAAGCCCAGAGAATGCACAAATAAAACTGAATTAAATATACACACATAAAAGTCAATTATCAATGGTATTAAAATATGTCTATGCTTTCGCTGTGAAAAAAATGCATGCGGATTCGCTTCTTTGACTCAGTCTGGCGAGCAAAAACGAATGGCATAACACAAGCAGCTCTTCCAGAGTCTTCACAGTTCTGATGCAAAAACTTTCCGTACAATCACCTGCTAGTGTTTTCTTGACAACATGAATCAGCTGGTAGAGGGGATTGGCCTATTGCTTTGGGAAACTGTTTGCTCTGGAAAAAGAAGACAGACTATCTCGGTCACTTGCATACTCCCACCCATAAGTGTGTTTCGCGAGAGTTGTTTCAGTTTTTGTGAAGTGTCAGTGAATTAAAATCAGAGATATTATATCTTAAATTCGTGGCTTTGTTGGATTCAAACTGTTTTGATGAATTTTGTGAAAGCCTCCCAGAACGTTTACTGTCAGAACTTAAAGAACTCTATGCTTCAAATTTTGATACAGCTCGACTAAAAAATGAACTGAAAGTGCTTTATTTCATTGATGAATGCAAAAACAAATCAGTGAGAGACATATTACGTGTTACATAAAGTTAAATAAATTGGACATAGTGTTTAGTGAGGTGCACGAATTAGCAGACCTAATATTGAACTTTTCATCAACAACTGCAACTGCCAAAAGTTTTTCGGCGTTAAAAAGAATCAAGATATGTCTTAGAGCCACACAAGGACATGTACATTCAAAAAACTTGGCTGTTTTGTCAATAGAGAAAAACATTCTTTTTATTAAATATGAAAAAATACTCAGAAGAAACATTTTATGAAAACGTAACACTCAAGTTCACACAAAAGGAAAGAAGAATGGAGTTCGTGTACAAATAAGTGTTCAAATCCTAATCTTCATAATTATTTCGTATTATCTTAGCAATGGCAAGTGCCTAAAATTTAGGAAAAAAAGTTACTTTTATTACTTAACAATTAAAAATTAAACTTCACAATTTAAAAAAACACAGTACTGGGGGAAGGGGAGGACGGGTGAGATAGCCAGGTCTCGGACTCAAGATATGCCACTGATTTTCATGTATTATGCGAAAAATATTTCTTCCACACTGTTTGCATACATGCATATCAGTCACTAGGCTGTTCTCTGAGATTCATATATCACTAAGCTGTTATCCAAGATTCAGAGGTTAGCTCCTTAGAGTAAGCTCATCTGGCAGATTAAAGTTACTGATGACATTAGATTTTACTTACAATGCTGATGTGTGAAAAGTCTCCATTTACGTCAATCATGGCACACAATTTGAGCTTCTCTGACATCCATCACACATCTGGCACAAAACCTTTTGTACTTCATACTCGTCTGTTTCTCATGTGGACATTCATGAATCTGGCCTCCTATGATTTCCTTGGCCTTCCTCTACCTTTCTTTCCTGCTATGTGGAATGAATAAATTCTTTTAGTAAGCATCTCACCCCTCATTCTTTCAACATAGCCAAACCACCTCAGAATATTTGCTCTCCACCTTATTAACAACATTTTGCTTCACGTTGCACATCTTCAACAGGTCTTCATTTCCCATATGATCAAAATGTGTCTTGCCACAAAGCTTCCCCCACAAGTAACATATCCCTCCAGCACAAAAACAACTCCCATGTCTTTTCTACAGTACCAGGTTTCACTGTCATACATCAGAGTAGGAACAATTACACAATTTTCATACACAGCCACTTGAGACTTTTTTATGAACCCATCATTCCTTGAGGTGGTTAGTAAGAGAATTATTCAACATATCAACAAAAGAAGACTGAGGAAATCATAGGAGGATGAGATTCAGAAATGCCTGTAAGAGGAAAAGATAGTGAGTACAAAATACACACTTGTGTGACACGTGATGGATGTCGATGAAGCTCAGGTTGAATGCCAAGATTGCTGTGAATGGGGACATTTGATACATGAGTAGTAACAAAGTAAAATCTAACCCCATGGACCACTTCGTTTTGGCAGGCGAACTTGTTGTGCAGAGCTAATCTTAGAAATTCAAAGGACAACCTTGTGATATGTATGTATGTATGTACACTGAAGAGCAATTGAATTAGAGATACTTGTCTAGTAACGTGTAGCACCACCTTTCGCCTTGATGACGGCGGCGATTCGTCTTGGCATTGACTCGACAAGACACCGGAAGTGTTGGGAAGCCATACGGATCCACGAGCCCTGAACAAGCTCCCACAGTTCACGAAGATTTGATGGAGAGGGGTCAGAGCCTCGAACATCTCTCTTGATGGCATCCCAGATGTGCTCAATGGGGTTGAGGTCAGATGACCTAGCCGGCCAAGGAAGCGAGGTCACTTCGGTGGAGTGTTCGTCCAACCATTCGAATACAATTCGGGAGCGATGGCACGGTGCATTGTCTTGTTGCAGGATGAGGTCCCCAGTGGGATGTTGAAGACGCACAAACGGGAGCAAATAGTCGTCCAGGATATCCCGGTAACGTTGACCTGTGAGGGACGATGTCACACGTACCAGGGGTCCCACTTCAGTCCACGTAAACAGTCCCCAGACGAGAATGCCACCCCCACCAGCTTGAAGAGTACCCTGCTGGCAAGAAGGATCCATCGCTTCATGTGATTTGCGTCGTACTTGTGTCCTGCCATCCGCATGTACCAACGTGAATCTCGACTCATCAGTCCAGGCGACATTTTTCCACATGTCTAGGGTCCAGTGGCGATGCTCCCGCGCCCATGCTAATCTTTGCACCCTGTGATGTGTGGTCAGCAGCGGTACCCTCGTGGGATGATGGCTTCTGTACCCCATAGCGAGGAGATGGTTCTGGATGGTGTGGCTGCTTACACGTTTTTGTGCACCAGCGTGAAATTGCCGAGTGATTTCTTGCACTGTGGCCCGTCGATCCGCTGTTACAATGCAAGCTAGCCGATGATGACCCCGCTCCTCCACACGCTGTTGTCCACGGCAGTTGGCCCTTGCAGGGATGGTTTTACCGGATTCGATCTACTCACAGTGCACCCGTGACACAGTGGCTGGTGAAAATCCTAGTGCCTGCACGACATCCGAGATGGAGTGACCCATTCGTTGGGCCCCGACAATTTGCCCACAATCAAATGCGCTTAGATCCTTCATCTTACCCATACTGCGCCCGACTCTTACTGATTCCTGTCACATCACTCCTTATATTGTCGGATCACTGCATACGTCATGTCGTTTCCATTTACAGGGCCGCCCACAGTGCCACATTTGCATAACGCCAGCTGTCTCTAATTCAATTGCTCTTCAGTGTATGTATGTATGTATATATGAAGGGTGGTGAAAACATTTGGTCAGTATGGGAGTAAAATATGCTTATATAATGCAAACTATGAGTACAGGTAATTAAAGCATTAATATCTGTTAAAGTACTTCCCTTCTGAAAACACAGGCTTGTTTCAGTGCCCCAACCATTGTTCAGAGAACTACTGGAAGTTCTCTTTCTTTTGTGATACCAGAACCTTCGTAGTGTTGGATTTGATGTCCTCGGTGATGTCATGTCTTTTTTCCTTTCATTTCTGATTTCAATTTAAGACAATCTGAAGCTGCATGGAGCCTAATCCGATAAGTACAGTGGGTGAGCAAGCAGTGGAGTGAATGTGTTCTCCAGAAATTGCACCTTTAAAGTATTTTTCTTCTGAATACATTCACTTGTTCCAGCACTCATGCCAGTGCTCAAAGCACTGCTGTAAGTACTCTTTCTTTAGTGATGTCATAATCTTTTGAGTGTTGTTTTTGATGCCCTCGATGGTGTCAAATCTTTTCTCTGTCATCACTGATTTCAGTTTGGAGAAGAACCAGAAGCCACATGGAGCCAGGTTGGCCGAGTAAGGTGGGTGCAAAAGCAGTAAATTTAATGTGTTCAGCAGAAATTACCAGTTGGAGAGTTTAGCATGGTAGGGCACATTGTCATAGTGGAGGGGACATTTGTTTTTCCATTTCTGCTGTATTTTTTGTTCAGTGCTTCTTGCAAACAATTTAAAATGCTCCTGGATAAAAAGAATGACAGTAGAATCTTTTGGAAGAAATTCTGTGGGAAAAAGGTGTTCCTTGTTGAAGAATGCCTACAGCTTGACCTTCACTTATGATCTTTAGTGTCATGCCTTTGGTCTAGGTGAGGTGGTTGTTTGCCACTGGAAGTGTAGTCCCTTTGTTTCAGGGTCATACCCATAGATCCTTGACTCATCCTCAGTTACCAACTAGGACAGGAACAATGGATATGCGATGGAACAGTCAAACTACTCTATGGAAATGGACACACAGATTTCCTTTTGCTCAGCAGTGAGCAAGTGTGGAATGAATTTGGCATTGACGCATTTCATTTTCAAATCTTCAGTCACAATTGATTGGATGGTACTAACTGTCAAACCTGTTTCTTTCATGAGTACTATGATTTTCAAATGATGGTTGGGACAGATAAGAGTGTGTTTTGACTAATGTCATAATTCTGCTCGCTTGATGGATAACCACTCCATTTTTCTCATCTTCAAGTAAAAATTTTCCTTTACACAGCCTTTGGAACCATTTAAATACTTTTTCTGGGTCGCAGGACCACCTCCATTCACTGTGAGCAATTTTTCATGAGTGTTTTTCTTTTTTTTTTTCAGAGTGACAAAGTTTGAAACAAAATTTCATGTTTGCTCATTGCTTGATCTTTGACTTATTGAAATGGATAAAGCCCAAAAATGTGTGTTCACTCAGAGTTGTTTCTACACCCACCGAGAAGTGTGAGAGTTTGGTTCATTGACCTACATGGGAGCATGAAGGTCATGTTAGTAGCAACCACTCTCACATCACCCCTGGCCTTCGGCATTTAGCTGTGATGCCACCATTCACTGCAGGTTTTGATTCGACGTGATATTCAAGCCATTGAAGCAGGTATGTCTGTTCATGTTAGCATCAGTAAGATCTAGCAGACTAATTATTTAGATTGAAAATCACCTGCACATATCACATATCCACTGCTTTGTTTTTTTATTGTTTGGGCAATGTGTTCATGCTCATGATGTTTGCCAGAATGAGCTCCATCCATCCAGTGGAAACATACAAGTGATATTCATGCTGCTGCAAAACTCTTGTCCTCCAGAGTCTAGTTGTTTGGGCAATGCGTTCACACTCATGATGTTTACCAGAATGTACTCCATCCAATGGAAACATACTAGTGAGATTCATTGCTGCAAAGCTCTTGTCTTCCAGAGTCTAGTTTGCTTTTTATTGTTTGGACAATGTATTCACACTCATGATGCTTACCAGAATGTACTCCATCCAATGGAAATGTACTAATGAGATTCATTGCTGCAAAGCTCTTGTCCTCCAGAGTCTAGTTTTTGTATTTCAAGCATCACTTCAAATGTCACTGAGCATGAGCTTCTGTTTCCAGGAGCTGGTTGGCATCACTTTGCCATGGAAAGCTTTATTTTTATTTTTTTTATTTTTTCTGTTTTCATGCTGTTAGGAATGGTGAATATTAAGAAAAGTACATTGAATTCCTTAGCTGTTCACTTCATGTGTGCAAGAATTTAATCTGAGTATTTTGGTCTTGCATTTTGATATATAATTTCTTTTTCTGCTGACATGTTATATTCCACTTCTAGGTTCTGCATCAAAAAAGCTGTTTTTGTATCAGGAAAGGAAAGCACCGTTGAAACTTTTCGTTTAATCTGTTCTTTGAAATTATACCTTTCATGTAGGAAAAAGTTGGATTGGTAAAAAAAATTTGATCTGGCAAAACAAAGCCTATCCAACAATTTTCAGAGTTTTTCTTTCTGTCTGGTAAATCTGTACTGCTAGAAGTCAGGCTGAAAATATTTTGGTATCTGTGTCTGATAGAGGAGCATGTGCTTAAGATTTTTTTTTCTTTTGTCTACAGGTTAACTAGATATTGTTGCTTCTGCAAGGCAGATTTAAAAATTCACTTTACATCAGAAGAACAAAAGCCACACTCAGTTTTTTTCTTTCTATTATGCCTGTATTTTGTTTATTCATGCCGAATGATACTTTAGATTAAATATAGGTAAGATTACAACATTAGGGATGTAAGGTCAGGTGATGCGTAACATCACAGCCTCTCCCTGACAAATATCAACCCCGCCTTCTCGTGGTGCATCGTGTTCCCACTAAAGGGGCTCTGACGACCGCCAATAGAGGTATAACTATACCATCGAGATTAGAGGAAATGCTATCCCACACTCACCAACCCGCTTGGCCAGCATGGTGGTTTATGGCCAAACCCCTCCAAAATGACTCCATAACTTAAATCTTGGCCCTCAGTCTCCGGCAGCTGGAATGTACCTGACCAAGGCAGCGGCCAGTGTGACATGAAGGCAGAGGGTGCTAAGAATTTCCAGAGCACCGGACTAGGCTGCCATCTGATGCTGACCTTGGCTACGTATAATGGACGCTCCCTATCTTCTGATTCAAGGCTTCTTGAATTGGAAGAGGAACTACAAAGGATCAAGTGGGACATCGTCGGGCTAAGTGAGGTAAGGAGAAAAGGAGATCTCATTGAACTGAAAAGTGGACATCTCTTCTACTATCGTGGGACAGATACTGGCAGAACTAGTGGTGTTGGATTTATAATAAACAAGAAACTGAAGGATAAAGTTGTAGAAGTTGAAAGTTCCTCTGACAGAGCTGCACGACTCGTTATCCAACTCTCGAGAAGATACAAGGCTCAGATTATTCAAACTTATGCACCCACCACAAGTCATCCTGAAGAAGAAATTGAAGAATTTTATGAGGAAATTTGTCATCTAAATAATAAAGGTAAGCAGCACTTGAAGATAATTATGGGAGATTTCAATGCAAAAATAGGGCAACAGCAACAGAATGAAACTTCAGTAGGTAAATTCGGTCACAGCAACAGAAACCAGCGTGGAAATACTCTTGTTGAGTTTGCAGAGGCAGAAGGGTTTTTCATCTTGAACTCCTTTTTCAAGAAAAATGCCACACAGGAAATGGACATGGAGACATCCAAATGGGACGACAAGTGAAATTGATTTTATTATGTGTAACAAAAAATTCGTCATAGAAGACTGCAGTGTGCTAAACAAGTTCAACACAAGTAGTGACCATAGATTGGTGAGATGTAAGATGCACCTCAACACTAAACTCGAATGTGGCAAGCTCATGAGACAAACAAAATGTATTAACATTACCAACCTTAAAAAACACCATAATACCTTCAAGTTGGAACTGAAGAACAGATTCTCTGCTTTAGAAGGCCTAACATCGGAAGAAGTGGATATTTCTGAAGTTAACAGAAAAGTAACCAAAGCTCTTATGGAAACAGCAACAAAATTAGCTGGGTCTAAGAACAAGTTGCATGTGAACAAATTATCAGGAAAAACCGAAATGTTGATGCAAAAAAGAAGAGAGATGAGGACAACTAAAGAAGATGTGACTTCTGAAGTGGAATATATAGAGCTATGCAAGACAGTACGAAAAAGTATCACTGAAGACGTAAGGAAATTCAACTGCGAACTAATGAGAAATGCAATTGAAAACAGCCAAAGCCTAAAGATAGCAAAGGGACATCTCAGTAAGGGAAGAAAACAGATTATGGCACTGAGAAAAGAAGATGGTTCTGTAACAAGAAATAGAGGCAAAATTTTGACAAGAGTGAAAGATTTCTACTCCAAATTATATGAAAGGGATGATACATGTACTCCAGACATCGTGAAAGGTACCAGTACCAGAGTTCTTCCAGTCCTCCCAGCAGAAGTTGCACATGCATTCAAGAACATGAAGTGGGGGAAAGCTCCAGGAGAAGGTGGAATTACTGTAGACATCATACAAGAAGCAAGTGGAGAAATCGAAACAGTACTCGCCCAAATTTTTACTCGATGCTTAAATGAAGGGAAGATTCCTGAGGATTGGAACAACGCTACAATGATCCTGCTACATAAAAAAGGTGACATTGAGGATCTCAGGAACTACAAACCTATCAGCCTCCTATCAGTGGTTTATAAAATCTTCACTAAAGTTCTTTCACACCGCTTGAAGGTAACACTGGACATGGCTCAACCGAGAGAACAAGCTGAATTCAGGAGTGGCTACAACACAATAGATCATATCCACGTACTGAGAGAACTAATTGAAAGAGCGAGGGAATATGAACTTCCATTGTGCATGACTTTTATCGATTATGAAAAAGCCTTTGATTCGGTGAAACCATCAGCAGTTACAATGGCTCTAAAATCCTGCGGTATTGAAGATGCATACATTAATATTATTAATAACATCTATGAAAATGCAAGTGCAAAGATTCGGCTGTTTGAAAATACAACACACATAAAAATTAGAAAGGGAGTGAGACAAGGTGACATCATATCTCCGAAGCTCTTTAATGCCACACTGGAAAATGTCTTTCAATCACTGAACTGGGAAAGCAAAGGGATAAAGATTAATGGAGATTATCTAACCCACCTTCATTTTGCTGTTTACGTAGTAATTTTTGCAACTACCCCATCAGAGCTGCAGAGTATGATCCAGCAACTTGCTGACAAGAGTAAAGAAGTGGGATTAAAAATGAACTTTCAGAAGACAAAAGTGATGTTCAATGCTTTTACAAGAAATGAAGATTTATCGATTGATGGAGAAAAGCTGGAGATAACAGACACGTACGTTTATCTTGGACAGCAGATATCAAGTGAGGGTCACATTGATGAAGAAATTAATCGGCGTACAATAGTTGCCTGGAGAGCCTTTGGAAGAAACAGCATAAATTTCCAGAGCAATATGCCATTATGTTTTAAAAGAAAAGTGTTTGATCAATGCATCCTTCCATTGCTTACCTATGGGGCAGAGACATGGACCTTAACTAAAAAAGACATACAAAGGCTGCAGACAACTCAAAGAAGCATGGAGAGGTGCATGCTTGGTGTAACCAGGAGAGATAAGAAGAGGAACTCGTGGATCCGAAAAATGACAAGAGTGGAAGACATCATGATCAGAGTTAAATCCCTGAAATGGCAATGGGCTGGACATACTGCCAGAAGGACAGACCATCGATGGACAGCCGAAATTTTAGATTGGATTCCAAGGGACAGGAAAAGATCCAGAAGAAGACCACATGGGAGATGGGTGGATGAAATTCTAAAGTATGTGGGAGTGACATGGAGGAGACTGGCACAAGACAGACCGTTGTGGAGGAAACTTGGGGAGACCTTCGTCTAGCAGTGAATTGATAATGGGTGACAATGATGATGATGATGACAACATTAACCTACTGTGAAATTGAAGCATGGTGAAAGATGTCCTAGTTAAATATAGACTGATTAGTCAAATAATTGCTGTTTCTAATGACGGTGTATGTTTATACAAACAATCCTTACAAGGAAAAAAGTGTTAAATTGAAAGGTCTGGGAATTTTTTTTTCTGAAATATCAATAGATGTACTATTGTTCTTAATACTGTTGCATTTGTTATTAAATGTAGTGCTTTCAATGCAGACCATGCTAAGTAACAGATAGAAGTATGAAAAATAACATCATTGTCAATAACTTGAATAGTTGGTACAATAAATGAACAAACTTACTAGAGTATTGTCCTTGGATAGATATTAGTCCACAGGCAGAACAGTATATTAACCCTTGTCAAATACAGGTAGGTTTATGTAGTCCTTTTTAGCATGCTGTTCAAAAATCCTTCTTTGTTTGAGTATTATTGCAAATATGACTATAAAGTTGCATTTATGTGATGGAATATGAACCATTCAGTGGAGTAATTACTTCAAAAGTAAAACAACTTAGTTAAAACTATTGAAAACTATGTGATATGGTTCATATTCCATCATATAAAGGCAACTTTACAGTCATGTTTGCAATAATACTCAAACAGAGAAGGATTTTCGAACGGCATGCTAAAAAGGACTACATAACCTTATATTTGACAAGGGTTAATACGATGTTCTGCCTATGGACTAACATCTATCCACGGACAATACCCTAGTAAGTTCGTTCATTTATTGTGCCAACTATTCAAGTTATTGACAATTCTTCATACTTCGACTGTTACTTAGCCATGGCCTGCATTGAAAGCACTACATTTAATAATGTGTGAAACAGCATTAAGGACAATTATATGTCTATTGATATTTCAAATGAATTATCCACATAATTTATTTGGTTAAACTTTAACTTTAGCCAAAATAATGTAACTAAGAACAGAACTTGTAAATAAAAAAATATATAAAAAAAGTTATTGTTGCAGTTCAAGGAAATCAGCTGTAATTGTAGGATATTTTCCATAACTGTAATTATTATATTAAATGGTTGATTTATAAAAAGGTTTTATTTCTTGTAAACCTTTTGTTGTGAAAATTGTAGGTCACAATAAATGTATGTTAGCTACAGAATTTCACCCTTTCTCATGCTTTTAAGGTGTGTGCATTTTACCTAAAAATTTAGTAGAAATACTTTGGTGTGATAAACATTTTATATTGCTTTCTTTCCTCTTCTCTTTTTTTTTTTTTTATTTCACAGATTGGAGAATCCTGTTTTCAATGGCAACAATTCTGCTTGGGGTGAGGATCCAGATTATTATAATGATTTGCCTGGGAAGGTTGCACCTGAAGGTCCACCACCTGTGCCTCCTCTACCTGACTATCATCAGAATGGTGATGAGGTATCAGAAATGGATTTCTTGCTCTTAATCTTCTGAATCTCTCTTAGTATTGTGCAAAATCCACTGATTCAATTCTTTTTAACAATGTTTTCGGTTTTTTTTTTTTTCGTGTTTTTTTATTTGCAGTGCTGAATAACGCAAAGAAATTGGTCCGTGTAGGAGGATAGGTGGCTTAAGTGTTATTTCTGCAAAGATTATTATTTCTTTTTATAAAATGCAAAAAAAAAAAACAATTGTTGATATTATTTTATCAACCATTTATACAGAACAATTTCCTTTCAAAAAATCATGTGACCAAGAGATCATTTACAGGGGTCGAAAACGCGGTCGCCCAGGGTGACCAAAAAAATTGTCTGGGCCACCATGAAAACATCACTGAAAAATATGTACCGTAATTTTTGTCGTATAATCCGCGGATAAACGCCGATTTAAAACAATAAAACGTTTTTGCGGCCGTTTGATTTTTAAAAAAAAATCCGCAGGGTAATTGTGCAGGAGAGACGGGGTATAGTTGGAAAAGAAACTCTCTCGGAAAAAATTTCTCAGTCCAGGAGTTTGAATGAAGCGAATAGGAGGGGGAAAGGTGTGTCATAATGACAGACCGGGAAAGTTGTAGGGAGGAACAACGGGAGTTATTTTGTCTTCGTATTGTTGGGAAAGGCAAAATGCTGACTGTGCTGTGCCCTCTCTTCGTCAATCGGCCAATAAAAATATACACACAGCACTTGCTGCACGAACATACACATGCATGTCTCATTTCAAAGTTCCAAGTTCTGGATCTAGTGTGTTCTGGGCCTTGTGTTTTAGTTCGTCCTTCGTGATTTCAACCAAAGTCTTTGCTGCTGATATTTTCCTTCATTGCTATTTATGATGTCTTCAAAAAGGAAACGTTCCAGTTACACTGCCAAATTTAAACTTAAAGTGGGGGCACAGCTGAGGATAGGATCGTGTCACTATGCGATAGTTTTCAGAAGGTCAGAAAACTAGCTCATAGTGACACGCGAAAAGCCACAGGCTAAAACATAAACAAATCCTCGGTAAACTCCGTGGGGGAATTTGCGAAGTCTAGCTCTTTTTTTGTTGTTGTTGTTGACCTGTGTGTAAGCAGACTCCCCTACTTTGAATGCAGAATTTCTTCCAAAAACTTTCGACTTACACGCGAGTATATACGGTATTTCTATAAATTGTTCTGTATCAATGTTTCATCTTTGACAATGAGTAACGCAATTAGAGCTGCTGCATCAATGTGATTAAATTTTTTTGCTCTATGGCATGCCACTAAACTTCTTTTGTGTACAAAAATAAAAATATATTAAAAAAAGTTTTCTTTAAAAATAAGTTTTTTATTTAATAAGATCGTTTTTTTATTCTTCGGGCTCCGGGATCTTTATGTGACCGACTTTTCTGTTGAAAATTCTGCTTCTGGTTCAGCATTTGTGATGTGCAGTTTATACGGCAATTTTTTTTTTTTCTGAATGACACAATCTGCGAATTATATGCTGACGCAGATTATACGAAGGTAAAAAAAGAAAAATTGTGTGAATTCCAGGGGCTGGGGATAAACGATGAAAATAGCTGTAATTCAAGAATTTGTGAACCCCCAGACAAAAAAAAAAAAAAAAAAAAATGATTGATTACCATCTTTTTTTTTTTAGCCAGGGAGAGATAAGCTGAGGGTAGAAAATGCTTTTTGAACAGAAGTGTACATGACTTTGATATTATATGTTACCCCCCCCCCCCACAGGCCCAATGTCTGGCCACTAAAAAATTTAGCTGGCCACCAGATTTCAGAATATTTTTCTACCCCTGGTCATTTAGCGTTGGATTGATTAATCAGATTAATGAAATGGGCCATATAAAAACAGAGTAACTGCATTATGTTTCAAGAAGCCTTAGTAGAGTTTTTGTACACCTTTTTCTTCCTGTAGGTTTTGTGATATATAGAAGTACTAAAAGCTTCACAATGTTTTTTTTTTTTTTTTGTTATTTTTTTCAGGTTTATTCTTTTGACATATGGACTTGGCTGGCTAGCTAAAGTATTTTTAATTTGCTTTGTTGTTTTAAATTTCACATGACAAATTTCATTTTAAAGAAAAGGAAGAAAAAAAAATGTGTATTTAACTTCCTTTTTACTTAACACATCTATATTTAGAAAAATTGAAATGGCTCTAATAATAACTGTGGTTTAGTTTACAGATATGATGTAATTTAAGTGCTTTGAATCAGGTAAATATGATTCACTTGGTATTGAAATAAGATGGCATTAAGCTATGGTCTGATTCTATTATTTCCCAAATATTTCTGACATTTAATGAACCAGTGCATAGTCATCACTGGTTGCCTGATAAAGATTACTTCTAACATTTTTTTCTTCAAAATTTCAAATACTCTTTAAAAACATTCTGAAATATATTGTAATTCCATTAACTTTTGGAAACCTAAAATTTTTAATAGCTAAATAATTAATGCCTTTTTAATTGTTGAGCACCTTAACATGTTAGATAGGAAAGGTAATTTATTTTGATGTTGCAGCAGGGTTTTTTGTTCACCATTAGTTTCCATGAATTTCATCTGATTTCATTATGTAAAAACCATCAATGTCAAGGAAAATGGAAATGTATTCACAGCAGTACTGCATGTGGGAAAATGTGACTGCCTACCATCTTGATGTCATGAAATATTAATGCGTCAACAATTTTGTGTGACCATGTTGAAACCTTCCCTGCGAGCCACTTTCCTCTTTCCTCCTACCAAATAAGAAATGTTTCTTCATTTCAGATTCTGGAAATACGAACATAAGTCTTGAAATTGTTGTTTTCTCTTCAAAGATTGTCTGAACTTTTATTGTAGATCAGAGTGGTGTGAACATGCAAAGTGTATTAATTTTTAAGCCTTTTATTTATAATCGATTCCTAAGACAAAAAACACAAGTTCTGGGGGAAGTGTCACACTACTAATAACACTGTTACAGTAGTACATTACTTTTATGGTATTTTGTAGTGTAACTATACAAAAATAAAGAAGTAGATTTATTTATCATTTGTTGCTAAGATCAAGAATTGCATGTTACATTTTCCACTATTTTGCTTCTTACGAGCCAAATACAAATGTAACTGTAAAAGCAGGGAATTAGTATATCAAACTCATGATGCCCTTCAGAAGAATTAATGCAGACCATTCATTGGTGGTCCATTGTGATGCATACCCTTTTGCAATGCTATTTAAAGATCATGACCATTGGAGGAACATGACAGGGGAGGAATTAAAGGTAAGGATCATATCCACAGAATAGAAGTATAGTCATAAAACTAAACTCATTAATAGATATTCAACTTGTGAAGTACAGTATACCCTCATTATAATTTACCAATAGAGTGGATTGGTGGTGTCCTTTATTGCCAGTTGTCTGTTAGGTGAGGGAGATACATATATACACTATAGGAAAAACATCCAATAAACATACACTAAACAAGATGTCCAATAAACAGAAAAGCATACAAAATATTGTAAACATCGCACTAAAAAAAAAAAAAAAAAAGTTAGTAAAATCATGCAATGCATTGATTATGATACGTTTTCCAACATACCAGAAATCATTACTCAAGTTATGAGAATTATGGCTGTGGAATAAATCTCGGTCCTGTGCCCTGACCTTTGATCCCATTTCGATGATATTCAACAGAACTGGTTCGGTATACCTCCGATATAACATGATAAAGTTTCGTCGCAATCGAAGCATTTTTACGTAAGTAATGATGCATAAGGGCTATGGAATAGATCCCGCACCTGTGTCCTAACCTTTGACCCCATTTCGCCCATTTTCAACAGAATTCGTCCCCAGGCAGGCCCCTACAACATACTAACATTTTATCCAAATCGAAGCATTTTTACGTAAGTTATGACGCATAATGGCGATAGAAGTGATTCCGCTCCTATGTCGTGACCTTTGACTCCATTTCGCCCATTTTCAATAGAATAACATCTTCGTAGTTCTAATTCTGATATCCTCAGAACTACTGTCCTTTAAACGTGCATATGTTCATCATATTAGATATTTCAGCTAGATAATGCTTACCTTTGCATTTCTATCTTGCTTGACTTTACATTTCCTGCACGTGGACCGGTTGTCGCTGATGTTATCATTCCAATCGTCCGTTTCAGGTATAGCTGTACTTGGCGCTATTCTCGTTTAATGCAGGTTTGCTTCACTAAACTTCGATTAGGTTCCGTTAATACCAACTTTTTTCTTTGCTCGAAATTTTTCGCCCAACACTTTGGGCATCTTCAGGAGCGTGGCGATTTTGCACTTTTGCTTGTGGGTGCCTTCTCGCTTACTGGGGTTTGCTAATCCCCGTTGCCGTTCTTCGTTCGTCTCGGATACGCAGTTTGATCGTTTCTACTCTGTCGCCATCTATGTTTCCACTTTGGACATTTTTTTTTTTTAATACACTATCTTGTTTGTTTTCCTTTACTTTCTTCTATCTTTGTCTTTCCTCCTTTTCTGTTGTGTTTTTTTTTTTTTCTGCTGTTTTTCTTGTCTAATAAGTTCTTTCCATAGGTTAGACAACGTGCTCGGGTCATTCTGGTTACATACTCTATTCTTATTTTTATATATTAAAATTGCTTCTTCCATCCTCAATCGTTTTTCCGATTTTTTATTTCTTTTTAGCAATTTTAGTTCGTCGAATTTCGGGAACGTTTTGTTTTCCAAACAGAACTGTACTAGCGCCATTTCTGCCTCTTTTTTTTTTTTTTGCCAGTTGGTGATATGTTGCTTCAGCCTTTTTTTAACCTATTTTTTGTGCTCCCTATGTATGATATGGGGGAGGAGTGTGCTATTGGGATTTCATATGTTCCCGGTTCTTCAAGCATTTTTCCCCCTGTTTTTTTGTTCACCGTCATATTCTTTAATGTGTTCACGGACATCCCTAGTTTTAGATCGTATTTCGCACATTGCTTGTTAACTTCTTGGCTGACGCCTTCTATGTATGGTAAGGCCCCTATGTATTTCATTTCCTTATCCTTATTGCTTCTTCCTCGATGGCCAGTTCTACCGGTGTGTTTGGGTATAACGCTTTCACGTCCATTGACGCCATCGTTACATTTTCTTTGCTCTTTGCTTAGCGTTATTAACCTCATAAGGAGGGCATACACGCACACCTCTAATAATAGGCTTATGAACCAAGAACTGGAATTCAAATCAAAGATCGTGCATGATTATGAGTACCCAAATAAATTAATAAAAAAGTGGATAAATGAAACAAAAAATAAAATAAAGAATCAGAGGAGGGAAAGCCGAGGAAGAAGCAATAAGGATAAGGAAATGAAATACATAGGGGCCTTACCATACATAGAAGGCATCAGCCAAGAAGTTAACAAGAAATGTGCGAAATACGATCTAAAACTAGGGATGTCCGTGAACACATTAAAGAATATGACGGTGAACAAAAAAACAAAAAAACGGGGGAAAATGCTTGAAGAATCAGGAACGTACGAAATCCCAATAGCACCCCCCCCCCCCCAATATCATACATAGGGAGCACAAAAAACAGGTTAAAAAAAAAGGCTGAAGCAACATATCACCAACTGGCAAAAAAAGAGAGGCAAAAACAGCGCTAGTACAGTTCTGTTTGGAAAACAAAACTTTCCCGAAATTCGACGAACTAAAATTGCTAAAAAGAAATAAAAAATCGGAAAAACGATTGAGGATGGAAGAAGCAATTTTAATATACAAAAATAAGAATAGAGTATGTAACCAGAACGACCCGAGCACGTTGTCTAACCTATGGAAAGAACTTATTAGACAAGAAAAAGAGCAAAAAAAAAAAAAACACTACAGAAAAGGAGGAAAGACAAAGATAGAAGAAAGTAAAGGAAAACAAACAAGATAGCGTATTAAAAAAAATGTCCAAAGTGGAAACATAGATGGTGACAGGGTAGAACGATCAAACTGCGTATCCAAGACGAACGAAGAATGGCAACAGGGATTAGCAAACCCCAGTAAGCGAGAAGGCACCCATGAACAAAGAAAACGGTAAAAGTTGGTATTAACGGAACCTAATCAAAGTTTAGTGAAGCAAACCTGCATTAAACGAGAATAACGCCAAGAACAGCTATACCTGAAACGGACGATTGGAACGATAACATCAGCAACAACCGGACCACGTGCAGGAAACGTAAAGTCAAGCAAGATAGAAATGCAAAGGTAAGCATTATCTAGCTGAAATATCTAATATAACTTTCAATAGGGTTTGTCGCCAGGTGGTCCCCTACCACATACTAAAATTTCACCGAAATCGATCCTTTTTTATGTTAGTTATGGCGCATAAGAGCAGTGGAATGGATCCCGCTCCTATGTACTGACCTTTGACCCCATTTCGTTCACTTTAAATAGGGTTCCTTCCCAGGTGATCCCCTACCAGATTCTAAAATTTCATCGAAATCGAACGATTGTTACGCGAGTTATCGTGCGGACGGACATACGCACACAACGCGTGACGTAATGAGGCAGATGGGAATCGCGACCATCTGCTCGCCGCAAGAGTGTGACGTCATAAAACTTTAATAGGATCCACACACAACGCGTGACGTAATGAGACCGATGGCGTGACTGCACGCCAACATTCTCAAACGCGAGATTGTGATGTCATAAGATTTCTAAGCATTGGTAACATTAATGGAACGACGCCATGCCAATAAAAACTTTATAATTCGGGGTGGGTATTTAACCCACTAAACGAATTCTCCTAAAGTCGAGATCAAGCTAAATCGATTTCTAGTACCAGAAAACTGTAGGTTAAAGACTTTCATCAAAATTCTTAGAGCCATTTTCAAAATAAAATGTACATACATACAAGAATTGCTAATTTAAGATGGACGTCAAGTAATTTTGCTTCCTATACTTCCAATGGAAAAACTTCTGTACACATTTTCTTCACAAACAATGCATTCCCAAGGATGAAAATTTGAACATCCATTAAGATAGCTTCATTTCATAACTTGGAATACTTAATATTTTCTAAACCGTAACCCTAATTATGCAATCTAACATTTATTTATCCACTGACGTCATCAAAGCACAGATCGTGCCATCTTTTTTCTGGTTTCAACACCACCAAAGGAAACATTGGTTTTTAATATAATTATGCTTATGTTTTACAAATTGTTAAGTATTCCAAGTTATAGTATGAAGTTATTTTAATCGATGTTCAAATTTCCATCCTTGGGAACACACTAATTGTGAAGGAAATGTGTACAAAAGGTTTTCCATTGGAAATATAGGAAGCAAAATTACTTGACGTCCACCTTAATAGTGTGGGATAAGGGCGATGGAATGGATCCCGATCCTATGTCCTGACTTTTGATTCCAATTGTCCCATTTTCAATAGGGTTACTCTCCAGGTGGTCCCCTACCACATACTAAAATTTCATCGAAATCGAACCATTTTTACGCACCTTATGCCGCATAAGGGCAATGGAATGCATCCCGCTCCTATGTCCTGACCTTTGACCCCATTTCACCCATTTTCAATAGGGTTCGTCCCCTACCACATACTAAAATTTCATTGAAATCGAACCATTTTTACGTGAGTTATCGCGCCGACAGATGGACGGACGGACGGAAAAAGCTGGAGCATATACGCTTCTTCAACCTACGGTTGGAAAGTGTAAAAAGAATGAAAACAAAATTTCATTTACAATTTGTGTAGAGGACAGATGAGCTTGTTGTGTGGCGATTGTAGATATGATAAATGTTTATTCAGATCCACTGGAGCTATGACGCTGCACCACAGTGGCACCTCGTATGTAGAAGAATGCTGTGGTGGTGAGGGTCAGTAGGAGTGGAGTTAAGTACAGTTATTTTGAAAAATGATTTGGGTTTCATTTGTTTACTTACTGATCTGCCTTATCATAATTATTTCCCTGAATGCTCTGAATTGTTCTTAAAACATCACATTCTGAGTCCAAATGAATGAAGGAGATAATCATATCAACTGAATCGTGTACACCAGAGAGTTTTGGTTTGTTCTCCACTGTTGCCTCATCATCATCATCACTGTTATCTCTACTCTCACCAGTGAGAACATCAACTAATTCTTCTGCTAAGACTTGGTACCCAGGATCACCCTTGATATCATATAGCCAGGTCCCAACATCATTTTGTGTAACATCAGTTTCTCCTGCCCTGAGAACATGCAATAGAAAACTTTTGCCTCAAACTTGTGTTCTGCATCCACATTAAACAGAAGTTATATCTATGCATTTGTAGTGTCATTGTTTTCAATTTCTTCCATAATGGTGCCTTGGTATCTCCACTCTTATGAGATAGAGTGAAAAAATCGGGGTGGGGTGGGGGGGCATAAAACTTAAGTACAACCAACAGTTTTCATTTATTTATAACTTTTCATGATGTATGGCTTTCCATTATTGGCACATGTGTATATTGATATTAGCCACAGTGCTTAGACTTCTATATTTCTAGTTGGAAAATTTTCTTTTGCATCTATGGTTTCATTCATGATTTTTCCACACACTTGCGCCAATTTCATACATACATACATATCACTAAGCTGTCAGCTTTTGATAAAGTATGGCTCCAAAGTTTTGTAAAAAAAAATTCATTACATGAATTTTTGATCCACTTGGTTCACTGGGAGTCCTGCTTCCTTTCTGATTGTCTGATACTGGTTGAGGATGCACATTGCGGTGCATTTTCTTAGTGCAAAGAAATGTAAGAGATAGTTATCACCCCAACCGATTTCAGTTGCATATTATTGTCCTTATCATTAAAATGGGTTTATTTCACAGTTTCGGTGATGGCAGTGATCATTTTTTATGTTTTCACTCTGTTATTCACATCTGCTGGTGTGCAAAACTTAAGGATGAAGTGGAGAAAGTAAAAGAATGCTGTAAACACTAGCAGCACCCAAACACATATTAACTCGGGACAGTGTCTGGGAAAAGAAGCAACAGCACATGCGTAATAATGGAGCATGGCATGTGAACAAAATGTGCTCATGCAGTTTAATACCATCAGTTAAATGGAAGTCACCAAACGTTGTGCATAAGTGTTACAGACATTCGATTGTGTTTTGTTGTGTGCAAGAGATGATAAAATGGCTCATCGAGTACATCTTGATGATTTTACTCGTGGTCAAATAATTGGGAGGCTCGAGAAGGGGGGCAAACCGTGATGATTGTGGCCCAATAATTGAGCTGCTCAAGGAGGGCGAACTGTGATGATTGTGGCCCAAGAGTTCAGTATCGCCCATAGCATCATATCGCATGTGTAGTTGGCCTTCAGGATTACCAATACAGCTGTGCAAAAGACCGGTGGTGGTCGTCACCAAAAACCGCTTCCGGTGAGGACCATCTGCTCCTATGGACCAAGAGGGATAGACACCAGACAGCTAGTAACCTCGCAAAACAACTAAACATGGGCACTGGATGCACAATATTGTAGTTTGCAGTGGCCACACGACTACACAAAGATGAACTGTTTGCCCAATGACTTGTACACTGTGTTCCATGAACAACTTCTCACTGGATACACAGTTTACATTGGTCCAGAGAACATAAGGACTGGACAGAAGAACAGTAGGGTACAATGCTCTTTACTGATAAGAGAAGGTTTAGTATCTGGCGATTCTGGACGTCAGCTAATCTGGCGTGAGGTGGGCACTTGGTATTGTCATTGAAACATCAATGAAAGGGATAGATATGGTGGAGGCAGTGTTCTTGTATGGAGAGGCATTCTGATCAATGGATGTACAAAGCTCCAGATACTGAAAGAAGGTACTGTAACCGTTGAGCGCTACTGTAATGAGGTAATCCTTCCCCATGTTCATCTGCTCCGAGGTGCCATTGGCCACAGTACATTTTAATGGATGATAATGCCACACCTCATCATACAGTGGTATGAGCTTTTGGAAAGTGAAGACATTCAGTGGATGGAATGGCCAGCGTCTTCCCGCAACCTAAATCCCAAAGAACACTTGTGGGACACTCTGGGTAGACACATTGAGTACATCAACACACACCAGAAACTGCCCAATGAAATGGGCAATGTTACCTCAAGAACACGTCAACACCCTAGTGCAAAGTTTGAAGAGATGGAGCAAATCATGCATCGACGTTAGGGGTGATCATATCCCCTACTGAGGACCTCCTCTTCCCTTTGTACCATCTTTGACATGATGCATCTGTGTCATGGCACCCAGTGCTATGTAGCCAATTCTGAATAAAGTTCTACTATATTCTTTAGTATCTGCAGTTGTGTCGGGTGATCATATCCTCTATTGAGGACCTCATCTTTCCTTCGTACAGCCTTTGGCAGTGATGCATCTGTATCATGGCA
Organism: Macrothele yani; assembly: GCA_039090855.1. Classification (NCBI taxonomy): domain Eukaryota; kingdom Metazoa; phylum Arthropoda; class Arachnida; order Araneae; family Macrothelidae; genus Macrothele; species Macrothele yani. The sequence continues at coordinate 165,892,337 of CM077001.1, read as the reverse complement.
CCCAGTGCTATGTAACCAATTCTGAATACAGTTCCACTATATCCTTTAGTATCTGCAGTTGTGTCACAGTGTTGTTTCCGTCATCAATTCGGTAAGTAATGGAGTTCCTATGGTTCAAATTTCACATATCCACAACACTCCTGTACAATGCTACATGTCAGAACCTGGTTCGTTCTTAAGTTTGGTGCACCAATGTAGTACTGACACATCAGCAGTTGACCCACAGTACAATGTTGCTTCCTCTTTGCACTGCAATTGTGTGTTCATTTATTATTGGCCTGAGGTCACCTTTATGTACATTCTAGCTTTTACAAAACCCATTTCATTGTTGTAAGAAATAAAAGTGGTAGAAGTTTTTTTTTGTTGTTGCCTTGTGAAACAATGATTCAACAAGAAACATTTATCTGTGTGTTCCCAATCAAAACATTTATTTCACCTAATTGTAGAGTATTCCCATTTCTTCCATTCAGTTGGGTCCGAAACCTAGGCTATCTCACCAGTCCCCAGTCCTGCTTTTTTTTTTTTTTTTTTTTTTTTTTTTAGATGCGAAGTTTATTTTTCTGCTGTTAGGTAATCGATGTAACTTTTTCTAAATTTTAGGTACATGCTATTTTGCTAACATTATACCAAATAATTACAAGGATTAGGATTTGAACACTTCTTCATACATGAACTTTATTCAAATTTTGGAAATGGTGTAATCCCGTATTTCTTTCATGATGAACTTTATTCTTCTTCTGAATGCTTCATCTGTACTTGAACTCCATTCTTCTTTCCTTTTGTGTGAACTTGAGTTTCACATACATATCACTAAGCTGTTCTCTGAGTTTCAGAGGTTAGCTCCACAAAGAAATAGAAACTACCAGATAAATTTTAATTACTGTTGCAGTATCAAACTTCTCTATTTACAGTGACCTTGACATACAACTTGGGCTTCACTGATATCCATCACACGCCATACACAAGACCTTCTGTACTTCATACTCATAATCTTTTTCTCATGCAGACACACCTGAATTTGATCCTCCTATGACTTCCATGGCCTTCCTCTGCCTTTCCTTCCCGCCATTTGGGCTAAAAGATTTTCTTAGTAAGCATATCATCACTCATTCTTTCAACATGGCCAAACCACCAAAGCATATTAGTCTCCACCTTGCTAACATCATTTTGCTTCACATTACACAACTGCAACACATCATTCCTCACACAATCAGAACATGTCTTTCCACAACCCCCCCCCGTAAGTAACGCATTTCTCCAGCACACAAACAACTCCTATGTTTCTTCTGTGGTACCCAGGTTTCACTGCCATACATCAGAGTAGGAACAATTACACTTTCATACACAGCCATGCGGGACTCTCTTGAAAACCCATCATTCCTGTGAAAACCTCCCAAAGCAGCCATGACTTTCAATGAAGAATTCACTTGCCTACTAATTTCACCATCCAATTTTTTTCTCACTGTCAAACATGCTTCCTAAATACACAACCTCATTCACCTGGTCAATCACTATTCCATTTAGACTTATATTACATTCAGTGCTATAAGTTCCTCTCTCAAAAACCATAACTTTGGTTTTTCCCTTTTTTATACTCATTTTAAATTTCATGCAAACTTCGTACATCCGAGACAACATACTCTGCAATTCACTTTTGCTCTCTGCTAACAGGACAGTGTCATCAGCATACAGCAATCGGCACACACAGATATCACCAAGACATAAAGCAGTATTATCTACTTTGGCATCATGCATGCACACATCCATAAATATATTAAACAGCCATGGTGACATTACACAACCTTGTCTGACTCCAGCACCAATAGAAAAACATTTTGATAAAACACTATTCACTCGTACACAAGCTCTGCTGCCAGCATACAGGGCTTTTACACTATTAAGTACATACATACATATCACTAAGCTGTTCTCTGAGATTCAGAGGTTAGCTCCAAAAAGAAATACAATCTTCCAGATATTTTTACTTATTGTTGTAATATCAAACTTCGCCATTTACAGCGATCTTGACATACAACTCGTGCTTCACTGATATCCATTACACGCCGTACACAAGATCTTTTATACTTCATACTCATAATCTTTTTCTCATGCAGACACTCCTGAATCTGATCCACCCATGTCTTCCTTGGCCTTCCTCTGCCTTTCCTTCCTGCCACTTGGGCTGAAAATATTTTCTTAGTAAGCATTTCATCACTCATTCTTTCAACATGGCCAAACCACCAAAGCATATTGGTCTCCATCTTGCTAACAACATTTAGCTTTACATCACACAACTGCAATACATTAAGTAGATTCCCAGTAACACCATATTCATTCAATACCTTCCACAAAAGTGTCCTATTTACTGGGTCGTAAGTTTTCTCTAAATCTATGAAGGCAGCAAAAACTTTCTTACCAACAGCCAGATACTTTTCAATCATTGTGCGTAATGCAAAAATTTGGTTAGTGCAGCCTTTACCAGGCATAAAACCACTCTGAACATCCCACACTTTCTCTGATGTATGACCCCATACTTTTTCAATAACAACCTTACCAAACACTTTCCCTGGCACACTCAGTAGGCTAATACTGCAATAGTTCTTGCTGTCAGTTTGATCACATTTTCCCTTATACAAGGGAACAATGATAACATCCTTCGAATCCTGAGAGACCATTCCTAACTCCCAGCACAACTGGCAAATTTCAGCTAACCAATGAATTACAGAGTCACCACCATATTTCAACATCTCAGCAGTTATGCCATCAACTCCCCGGAGCCTTACCATTCTGAAGAGATTTTAGAGCTTTACACACTTCTTCTCTTGATCCCTCCTGCGCTTCCATCATTCACTGTGACATCATTTGCTTCTGCTTCAGAATCATCTTTGCTTTCCTGATCTAATAACTCACAGAAGTATTCACCCTATCTTTCACTTAACTCATTGGGTTCTTATATCATTTCCCCAATCTCATTCTTCACACAACTTACAACTTAGTTTCACCTATTTTTCCTGAGTCTCATGTACTTCCAGAAAGTCTTCCTATCTTTCCAAGAAACCAATTTGTGCCGTTCCACCTTCTCCTTCCTATCTTTTGCTTTACTCTGGCAAACCAGCTTAGCAGCTTTACGCTTCTTACAGCAATATTCATCCACAGAAACTCTACTTTGCAGCATCCCCAAATAGGCTTTCTTCTTTCTCTTTACTGCCTCTTCAATCTCACTATTCCACCAAGCATCACCTCTATTGTTACCCACTATTGTGGTGCCACAGACCTCTTTAGCAGCAGTGACAACACAGTTCTTAAAACATTCCCACTTCTTTTCTACATCCCTCTCACAAGACTTCAGCTCCTTCTGTCATTCTCTGAGTATGTCAGAATAACGATGCTGATTTTCAGGTAGCCTTTCAACCTTTATTCTTTCCATCCTGGGCCTCTTCCTATTCTTTTTCCTCCAACCAGCATTCAGTTTCACTCGTGACACTACCAAGTAATGATCAGAACCAACATCCGCACCTCTCATCACACGGGTGTCAACAACTAAGTGTTTCAGACACTGATCGTAGACAACAAAATCTATCATACTCTTTTGACCGAGAGTACGATTTTCGCAAGTATATGTGAGGATATACTTGTGGTTGAAAAACGTATTAGATACACACAAACTATTCTCAATGCAGAGTTAAATTAATCTTTCACCATTATCATTCACACAAGGATCATTAAACTTAACTAGAACATTGTCAGAAATTGCATTCTGCGCACCTACTCTAGCATTAAAATCCCCTGCTATTATAACTTTCTCTTTAGCACCAAACTGGCTCAGAACAGCTTTTAGCTCATTCCAGAAATCTTTTTTTCCTATCAGAAGGTTCCAAGTCACAAGAAGCATACACTACAACAATTACTATTCTCTGAAGTGTCACTTTCAAATGAATCCAAAGAATTCTCTCACTTACGCAACTATAGTGAATCAAGTTGTTCTTCATCTTTTCACTAAAAAACACACCTACACCAGCCTGTCCTCTCACATTATCCAATACTCCAGACCACATACACTCACCATTCCATTCCATTCACTTCTTCTATCCCAATTTCCTTCTTTTTGGTTTCACTTACACACAGAACATCCAATCTGTACTTATTCATCTTCTCAATCACCTTGTTCATCTTGCCATTTATACCTCTACTATTCCATACACCAATCTTACACTCACTCCTCTAAGATCTCTTTCTGATTCGCCTTTTCCTGGTTCCAGTTCGATACCATGGTGGACCATCTTTCTCAAGTATGATAAGTCCACCATATCCCACACTTGAGTCAGTTTTTGCATTTCTTTTTGTCATTTTAATCATGTAAGTACATTAGTGTGGAGGATTAGCCCACAGCTGATGGTTCCAGTTGGTCATTGAACCTAAGGATTCTGGAACAAAGCCCAATGAGTTGGGGTCTTTTCGCCAAGTCACACAGAACTAGCTGGCACGTCTCCAAGATTCACAGAGGTCCTAGTGCTGTTCTGTGTGCCATTGTTCCCACGGAGCACCCGAGGAGGAAAACCCATCTCTCTCTAAGATCACCTGTTTGGGTGTTACATTTTAATAAAGAGTTTCTTTCACGTACTTTTTCATATTTACAAAGAAAGTTATTCTCTATTGAAAAAACGGCCAAGTTGCTCAGATGTGCATGTCCTTGTGTGGCTCTAAGATATATTTTGCTTCTTTTTAATACAGAAAAAATTATTTTGGCATTTGCAGTTGTTGATAAAAACTTTAATATTAGGTCTGCTAGTTTGTGCACCTCACTAAACACTATGTCCAATTTATTCAACTTTATGTAAGAAGTAATGTCTTTTACTGATTTGTTTGTGTATTTATCAAGGAAATAGAACACCTTCAGTTCATTTTTTAGTCGAGTTGTATCAAAATTTGAAGCATAAAAGTTCTTTAAGTTCTGACAGTAGATGTTCAGGGAAGCTTTCACAAAATTTATCAAAACAGTTCAAATCCAACAAAGCCATGAATTTAAGATATAGTATCACTGATTTTAATATATTGACACTTCACACAAACTGAAACAACTCTCGCGAAACGTGATGTTACGGGCAGCAGCATGTGAGTGACAGGAGCATATAGACTACCTACTGACGAAGGCAGCCTAATTCTTCTCTTTTCTGAGCAAACCATTGGCAAAAGCAATGGCTCATTTCCCTCCACCTGCTCATTTGTGTTGTCATGATTAGAAACACTAGCTGGCGATCATATGGAAAGCCTTCAAATCAGAACAGCGAAGACTCTGGATTAGCTGTTTGCCTTACGCTGTTTCTTCGCTCGCCAGACTAAATCAAGGAAGTGAATCCATACGTGGTTTTTTTTTCACAGCAAAAGCATCGACATATCTTAATACTGTTGATAATTTACTTTTATTTGTGTATGTTTAATTGACTTTTATTTGTGCATTCTCTGGGCTTCGCAGCTAGCCTCGAATATATGCCACTGTCTTTTACTGATTTCTTTTTGTATTCATCAAGGGAATAAAACACCTTCAGTTCATTTTTTAGTCGAGCTGCGTCAAAATTTGAAACATAGAATTCTTTAACTTCTGACAGTAGATGTTCAGGAAAGCTTTCACAAAATTTATCAAAACAGTTTGAATCCAACAAAGCCACGAATTTAAGATATAATATCACTGATTTTAATTCATTGACACTTCACACAAACTGAATAAAAACTCACTGAACACGTGCTGTTATGGGTGGGAGCATGCAAGTGACTAATGTAGTCTCCTAAGTCTTCTCCTTTCTGAGCGAACCATTGCAAAAAGCAATAAAAGCAGTGGCCCATTCACCCATCACCCACTCATTCATGTTGTGATGGAAATGCTAGCTGGCGACTGTATTGAAAGTCTTAAAATCAGAACAGCGAAGACTGGTAGAGTTGGCCGTGTTACGATGATACCAACCTTCCACTAGGAACCCCGTTGGTCTTCGCTCTCCAGATTGATTCTCTTAGTCAAAAGAAGCGAATCTGCACATCTTTTCATAGCAAAAGCATTGACATATCATAATGCTGTTGATAATTGAACTTTTATTTCTGCATTCTTTGGGCTTAGCGGCTAGCCTCGAATATACGCCACTGCTTCCATTGTTAAATCTGCTTTCAGAAAAAAAGAAAGAAAAAAAGGGTATTTTTTGGGATATGCTTCACTATCCCGCTGAATCATTTTTGACAGTGAATAAGTCACAGATTAACCCAGTTGTGGAATATTTTCACATTTGTATTACTCCAAAATAAACCATAAAATTTCTTGATGCTATGTGTAAAAGAACAGTTTAGCTTCTTAACAATGATATTCAATAATACCCTTTGGTCTTTCACCTACAAACGGGCAGAGCTATATATCTAACTGGAATCAATGATTTAGAGAAGTGAATGATTTGTGAGCCTTGATCCCAGAATTACAAAATCTTGCTCCACCTATTATTTTCTATGGGACAATAAAAATGCATTTATCCAGGGATCCTCCGTTTTGTGTTCAGTTGAGTGCATGCTTTACCCATTGCGTTGCTGCCCTTATTAATTTCTTCTGTATATTAGTTTGTTCAGGAAATACATAAAAGCTTTCATTGGCATACATTTTGTATACCTGAATTGGCAATGCAGGCTATGTCTGGCGGTTGCATAATACATATCTTGGGCTCAGTTTGTGCCTACTGATTGGCTAGTTGAAGTTGTAGTAATGATGAAGTAGCTGAGATGATCAATGACAGTAGAAAAACAGAATTTTTTTTTTTTTTTTTTTTTTTTTGAAGTTTTGATTCATTGCAGTTTTCAGCAGTAGGTAAAAAAAAAATGCCCATAAGAAAACAGCAGTGCACAAATGGATGAAAGAACATCCCCCAAAGATGATCCAACCAAGATGTGGTCAGCCAATTTCGACTTGCAGACAAGAAGCCAAATGATGCATCCAAACGGCCATACAGCAGTTAGTGCCAAAGACCTTTCCACCCAATTGGGCATCCTTCACACAATATTTTGTACATTGTTGATGGAAGATTTAGGCCTAATGAGCAAACTAGTGACATAGATACTGCACACAATAACCATGACACAGAAGGAATTCAGCTACGAAATTGCATGGTGTAACCTTGCATGGTATCATCGCAATAGTAGGATGCTCATAAGGTTCCTCTACTCAGATGAAAGTTGTGTGGAATTTTACACACCCAGGCAACATCAGTCATGGCCCTGAGTTGAACCAGGTACTTCCAGATCTGATGTTCAAAATGTTTTACTAACTGGTGCAGTAAGAATTCAAAAAATTAAACAAAAGTGTGTAAGTGAGTGAGTGAGGAATGTACATATAGAAAATTTCCCTTTTATCTAAACAAACCAAATTACGTATATTTCAAAACCATTTACCACTTATAAGTTGCATCATAAGTCATTCATGAAATCATTTTACCAGTAAAATTTTCCAAATTAATTGTTTATTTTCAGAAATTATTTGTGAGATGCAGCTGTCACTAATAAAATTATTTCCCTTTCTGAGCCATGATTTGACACAGGGAACCACATCGAACTCTTTTCAATTATTTCCCTAGTAAACTGACTGTCATTGGGCGACTTGTGTCAATAAGTAGAGAATTTCTCTTAAAATCAAATGGTACCTTCTCTATAAAATGCAAAGTTTTCATGTAAATATTTTTTACTTAACCTAGTTACTTTGAGTACCAACTCTAAATTTTAGTAATTACGAGGGGGATTCAAATTTGACCTGGACTTTTTTTAATCAGATATTTATTTACCATACAGCTAATGTGACATCACTTACTCAGACCTGCCAACTGTTATGATTTTATCATATTTAGTATGATAAATCATGCTCCAGTACGATAATATGATTTCGCCGCCAAAAATAAAAAATTGTTTATAAATAAGTCATATTTTCCCCCATTTTCAGACAGAAGTAGAGAAAAATTTAGAAGTAATCTGTTTTTCCCCTTCGAAAGATTTTTTTCTTGGAGAGGTTTCCAATTTCTTTTAACAAATTCCCCTGCCTCTATACTCTGAGTCAACCTAAGAATGTACCTCTACGAAGGGTACGAAACAGCTACCTCGGCTACGAAAAATAGTCCCTAGCATTTAAAGCGAAAAGCAGTAGAATTATTGCTTAGAATCCATTTTTGTTTGCTCAACAGTTTATCAGACAAAATTGCTATTTAAAAAATTTTCAGAAAGAAGTTAGAGTGCTTCTAAAAATAAATTTGATATGAGAAGTTCCTCGATCAAGAGCTTCACACTCTTGGCTGTTTCTGACCATTTGGGATACAACTCAGAGGGGGAGGAGTAGAAGACCTCTCCCAAAATTCACAACAAAGTGGCAATAAATTGATGATCAGGGAAACTCTAATAAGAGTAGGTTACTTAAGCAGGTAGTAGGAGAAGAAGTTCCGACTCCACCAGACCCCCATTCACAATCTCTACTGTTATGTGATGTGTGGGTGAGTGGGGGTATCAGAAAGGAAACAGCAGGAGATCACATTAACGTGGATGGATACCGTTCTTGTGTTCCACGACAAGTCCTGATAAGGCTCTCCGTTCATTAACAATAGCACGCTTTTAGAGTGACTCCGAGTATAGTTTCCCAGCGGAAATAAAGTAACTCAAGTCAAATACAATCATTCGATTAGTATAACGTTCAAGGCTGATTTGTATATTTGACTCTTCGTCATACTTAAAGCTGCTGATTGGTCGGTGCTGGAATGTGGATGAGTGTCTGTTTATTGTTTATTCAAAGCAACCTCCCTCACCTTACACCTTACACCATCGAGAATTTATACAGCTGAAACAGGCTCCAAAAATTATCAGCATGTGTCATGTTACGATTTTTCTTTTTGAGTGTTACGTTTTTGGTTCTGAGAGGTTGGCAGGTCTGCTTACTTTTTGAAGTAATCTCCATTGTGGTCCATAAATTTTTTCCAGCATTCTGGAAGCTTCTGGATCCCAGTTTAGAATTCTTTACTCTGTTGTTTAAACCATCTCAGGACGACACTTTTCACCTCTACATTTGATCTGAACTTCTGCCCTCCCAAAAATTCCTTTAATGGGCCAAACAGGTGGTATTCACATGGTGATATATCCGCGCTGTACGGAGGGTATGGTACAATAGAGATGCCAACTACTACGGAATCTCCATAGTTCCTACAGAAATAGCTCTTGTACTATGGAATACGGAAAACCATGATTTTTCTGCAGAAAATTAACAGAAGTTATAAATTTTTATTTTGCTTGCTCCCCTTCCTAACGCAATGGCGGCCACTTGACAATCCATGATTCGTCTTGCTTGCGATGCACAAGGCTGCTCGGATCCTAGTGCGAGCGACCAGCATTCGATGAGTGTGGCCTTGCGCCTAGTCATTCTAAGTGAAAACCCTTCCTCTCCAGCATGCAACATTCTGGGGACGTTGAGCATAGTTCGCATTGGTGGACGTAGCAGAGTTTGGCCTGAAGCTCTCTCACAGCTCAGCGACAAGCTCTTGAATATCGTTTGGTGCAGAATGTGTGCCTGTCATCGGAGGGGTTTTTTATACGTGCGCCGGCCATTCATGTCAGTAATTAATATTTTGGAATTTTTTTCTTGCGTTGCCGAAAATTATGCTTGGATTTCGTTCATATGTGCAGAGCTCACCAAAATGCTTAATTATGCATCTAATATGCATCAGAAAAAGTGTGTTTACGCATCGAAATTTTACTAACGCATAAAAATATGCATCAGGAATTTTTCGTTACGTGTAGAAATACACGTCGAGAAACGCGTAAAGTACACATCAACATGTAAAAATATGCATCGGGGAAACACGTAAAACTATGCATCAAAGAATTTTACCAACGCATAAAAATACGCATCAGGACAGCATTTTGCCTTTCAAAAACAGAAGTAAATGAAATAAAGATTTTTTCCGTAATTGTAATTTCGTTTTCCTGCAATGTTGCCTCTGTCCAGTATTATTGTTATACATCATTTTATTCCATAAATATTTGTATTTCACTTTGAAAATGGAGTGAAAATTTTGGAAAACGGAAATTCGACGGCGTAAAAATTCCTGTGTAATCTTCAGGCAAGAGAGTGTCACGGCTTCGAGGAATTTCTCCTTTTTCGTCGTAATTTCGGTTATCCTCGAGATCGATGCATAACTGAGCAGAAATTTTGGGGCAATTGGTAGTGGTGAAGGATGCTTTCCACTTGAAACTTTCGAAAACGGAAATTTTGTCTTTCAAAACTTTCCAAAACAGTGAAGATTTCTCCCGTAATCGTAATTTTATTTTTCACACAATGTTTCCAGTGCCTAGTATTGTTGTTAAATTTCATTTTATTTCATAAATATTTGTATTTCACCTTGAAAATGGAAGGGAAATGTCCGAAAACGGAAATCGGACATAGCAAAGATTTCTCCCGTAACTGTAATTTTTTTTCCCAACGATGTTCTGAATCTGTATCTGTATCCTTAAATATTCCCCCCCAAAAAGGTTTGCATTTCAGCTTGATAAAGGGGGAAGAGTCCTAAAACGAAAGTAACGAAGCTGAAAAATTTGTAAGAATTGATGCATAATATTCAAAAGCATTCATATTCTCCAAGTTACACTACCTTTTATCTAAAATAGTGAAAGCTATCGTGCATTCATGGTCCTCAGACTGAAAGTTCTTTCAGCATGATGGATAAAATTGTCATCCAAGGGATTTGTGAAGCCTACTGTCGTAGCTGATGGTGATGTTGAGCTTAATTTTTCAAATACATAACAGTTTTTCAAAAAAGAAAAATCAGAAAGAGGACAAAACTGGTAATTGGAGCGAAATCATTTTAAACGAAAATGAACTTTCTAAGTTCTATACACCTGTCAGAAAATTTTACGTGGAAGGATGTTCTTATATTCAAGAAAATGTACTGATCTATGATGAATTCTTAAAACATGCAGAAGTAGCAGATCCTTCACTTAGAGCCAGAACATCGTTTACTTCTGTATTATACATGGTCAAGAGCTTTCCATTTATAATAACTGAAAATGAACTTGAAATACTGGAAGAGGAATTGCTTGTTATCAAGCTGACAAATTAGATGCCATAGCAGAAACAGATAGAATAGGTGTCACTTGGTCAGAAATCTTAAAATTAAGATGCAGTAATGGAGCTGTTAAGTATACTATTCTTTCGAAAGTAATGTTTGCAATACTTGTAGTTCCACCCTCGAATGCTGCGAGTAAGAGAGTTTTTAGTTTAGTGCAAAAAAATCAATTTAGGTTTAGAAACTGTAGAAGCATTTCTTATTGCAAAAATGAATGTGTTATCCTCTAGGCAAGTGTGTCATAAAAAAATATTTTCTGCTGAGGAACTCAAATCTGCAAAACAATGTACAGCCAAATCACTAAAGAAAGCTGTTTAATCAATTTTTTGTTGTGTAAAGAAATGTATCAGTGTTGTGGTGTATATTATTTTCCATGTGAAAAATTTGGAATATTTTGATACAGATTTTCATGTATATAAATGAATAAGTAAAAAATACTAATTAAATTAAATGAGTAACAGCATGTTTTCCTCGGTTAAAATCATTCTTTTTTTGGTATGACTACTGAAAAATGGCCAAAACTACTGAAAATTTGTACGAGTACTACTGAAAATTTGTACGAGTACTACTGAAAATATCTGAAACAGGTTGGCATCTCTGGGTACAGCATCCCATTCCAATTCCTGCAATGTTTCCATAGTCACTAGCAGTGTGGGGTCTGGCATTGTCTTGAAGAAGGCATACTCCACTGTTGAGGAGTCCTGGTCTCTTCCTTCTCAGTGCTGCCTTAAGGGAGTTCTTGAGGATATTGCTGTAATAGGTGGCATTGATTGTTTGACTGTCTTCCAGGAAATCCGTAAGAATAATATCATTAATGTCCCCAAACACTGTAGCCATTACCTTCATGGCTGATGCCCTGATCTTGGATTTTTTGGGTGGGGGCAAATCACTGTGCCATGCTTGCACATTTGCTTTCTGGTGTATGATGAAGAATCCATGTCTTGTCCACTGTCACCACACATCTGAGAAAGTTGTCTCCTTCTCTCTGATGTCTTCGGAACAACATGTTCACAATTTGCAACCAGCTGCCTTTCTGCTCGTTGGACAACTACTTCGGTACCTATCTGGCACACAGTTTGCTGAAGTGCAGCTTATCACTGATGTTCAGTGCAGAGCTCAGATCACTTACAGTAATCCTTCTGTTGTTCCGTATGAGCTCATTTACACGCGCAGTCATGGAGCCTTTAATAGCAGTTGCAGGTCGTGCTTTGTGTGGTTCATTGACGATGCTTTGTCTGCCTTCCTTAAGCGCTTTACACCATTCAAAGATGGATGAACGGAACAGACACGAATCACCAAACTGTTTGATGTGTCTGGTGAATTTCACTGCCACTCGCACCTTCATAGCAGAGAAATTTGATAATTATTCTCTGCTGCACCGAAGTTGAAACACCTTCACTTACCATTTCTCTTTCTGCAATGCAGGAGTTGTCATGGCAACAAAAATTAACAAAACAAGTGGTGTTATGGTAGTGTGAGATACCAGTGTTGTCAAACACACAATAATAATACGCACAATTTTTCAAACTAATGTATTAGAAACAAAAGTCCAAGTCAAATTTAAACGCCTGTAATACTTTCAGCTGTTGTTTCTTCCAGCTCCATGAGAACAACAAAAACCATTAAAGTATCTTCGAAGTCTTGAATTTTGCATTTTAAGTAAAGTTGTGGAACAGTTCAAGATTCCATCAGTAATGATTGAAAGTTTTACTTCTTTGTTTTATAAGTTTCCCAAATAGTTGTTTTTGCATTTTAATAGATATATGTTTTGCAACAAGTGATACCATAAATCCAGATTGCAGTGATACACCCATATCAATATTTGTTTTTGAAATTATATTAAATATTTCATATCTGAAAATAGTCTATTATATTTAATTATACATTGATAACATTAAAAAATGTCATTTAATTATGGTGTATATGTAAATTGTCATTAAAGACTTTACAATAGATGTAAGCTGAACTCAGTAGTCTGGGAGTGGGCTCTCATGCCAGAACCGATGAAATTAGGACAGTTGAGACAAGGCACAGAAAAACCCTATGTAACACAACGATGCACTCTCTAGGAAGTACCTTTTTATTATAAGCAATTAAACTCCGTAAACAATAGGGGGACATGAAGATGTTGCAAAAGCTCAGAGCCAGTGTACAGCAGCAGAACAAATGGATATCTTTGAAATGACTTGCTGAGAATCAGAAAGTGAGATTTTTGAAAAGGCTTGTTTAGAACCCAGAAAAATTACACAAAAATCTGTATCACACTGAATAATTCCAAACCATTGACTAGATGCAGTGCTGACCAATCAGCAACACAAGTTGCTGTACCACCACAACAAAGGACATGCACACATAGCAAACCGAAAGCTGGCCCACTTTGGAAGAACAGCCCAATAATTAAAACACATTAACAATAAAACTAAAGCAAAAACTAAACCATTTGAAAGCAGGAACAACTATTTAATTCAAAGTTAATTATAATCTAGTTATTCCTACAAATAAAGCTAGCAATGCAGTTGTACTGCCAACCGTCAGAGCACAAAAAGTGACACTGCAGCTTTAGTTGGAAGTGCAGTGTTATGAGTTCATATCATAATTTATAATTATTAATTAATTGTGCCACATATTTTCATTTTTATATATTTTAACAACTGGTATGGCCAAACTGGTGCATACTGGTTGAATATCAGCCCTGGGTATTTCCACAGCATCTTTACCTCATGCAAAGTTGCATGAGCACAAAATCTTACTGGTCATTGGCATGGAAGTTTGCAGCATGGCCATTTATGTAAGATTTATGATGATGAGAACATCATCATGACATCGGAGCAGCACAAGACATTTCTACACTCAAAGCAAACTTGACTTGATTACACAGTGGATGTTTGAAAAGAAATCTCTTATTTTTTCAGTATTTCTCCACACTAATGAAGTACAGTGTGTCTGGGCCTCCCCATAATCCTGAGGGTGTGTCACTGTGACAGGAGGCAAAACAGGAAACTTCCCACTGACACTTCTCTGTCAGCTTTTTCCCATCTGGAAAAAAGTAGCTATGCTTAATGCCCCAAAACCACTTAACTGCTGGCTTACCTTCCCACCCACAGTAAATATTCTCTGGGTGTAGCCTCTGTAGTGCACATGGCCAATCAGCACAAGTGACAGTGACATCACCAAAATGCAAATATCTGTATTTTTTAGAAACACAACAGAAACTGATATCTTAATTTATTTATTTTTATTCTAAATGTATGTACACCCAATGTTTAGAACATCTATATACCTTCCAAGTCCTAGTCCAAACTCAGGTCCAAGCTTTTAGACTGGAAGCATAGTATTCAGTGAAATACACACTCAGTACTTTCCACTCTGTAGTTAGGTTAGCCTTTCCACAAGTATAGAGGATCATATTTTTGCATAGGCTTTGTGACATCATCATACCTGTTAACCTCTTGACGTGATAACCTGTACACTGAACCCATAAAAACCTTACAAAGACCCCTTACGCAAAAAAAAAAACAAAAAAAAACATAATTTTTACAAGCTCAACTGTTTTATGACAGCAACTGATACACATGTATTAATTATTTGCATATTTAATCTAAGAGTGTTTTGTATTTTAGTCAACACATGCACGTTTTGCCTTCGTCAAAATGTCATCAGTGGATTTAAAGCCTATGCAGCAAGTGTCAGTGTTTATTTTACACTGTAAAAAGGAGGTTTGTGTATCTGCATTCAGGGACTTCCTACAATCTGTATGGATTTTCTTTATCATGGAGAAAGTTCTTTCACAGTCAGCATTACTGTGAGGCAAAGTAAGGAGTCGCTGAATAAGCACTTTAAGATTTGGGAAGCGGATACCACCAGTACTGGTTCTCAAACTTAAAATATCCAGCCAGTAGCTACAAAAGCTCTTTTTCTGGCCATTGTCTGACAGTACAGGTACAGTCACTAGAGATCAAACAATAGTCATCAAACTCATCCTGTAGAGCTTCCTGATCAAGATGTGGAGCAAACGTATCTGCCAATCTACAAATATGTGTGTACTTCAGGCTGTCTTTTGTGGTTGGGTCCAACACTTTCAAGTCTTTCAGCACCTGATTTTCAAATGGAAATTTGTCCACTATCTTTCTCACTACCGCAACATAAAAGTTTCTCACATCTTCAAAGAATACCTTTTTGTCTGCACCATTAAATTCCATTTCTTCCATTAATGTTCTGTTGGAGAGGCCTACTGCTAGTGTGCTGTCATCATGCTGCACTTCACGATTATCAAACTTGATTTGCCTCAAATCAGGAATTTGTTTGACATGTTTCGTCTGCACAAATTTAACTATAAACTTCCTGAGTAACCTGTCCATCTCCTCCATCATACCACCAATCTGTGATTCATCTGTTTGAAAAAGTTTATTAAACTCGTTTAAAAGTGGCAAAACAAAATGAAGGAAACAAATGGTCATCTAGGTCAGCAGTGATTTTAAAAGATCATGTATGTTTTTTACTCTACCAGGTTTTTCAACATCACTGTGGCTTTCAAAATAGAATGAAAGAGCTGAATACTGGTTGAGAACCCTGTCTACTACTTTGTGCAGTGATAACCATCGGGTTTGGCAATGTTTCAATAACTTCAAGTCATCCACCTCAGTAAAAAGTTGGAAGTCCTTGTATGTCTTTCGTCATTTAGAATTGTACTGAAAATAGTAGTAAATGTCAATCAGTAGGTCATCTATTGGTACAGTCAGTTGCTTCACTCCAGCTTGTGCACACAAATTGGACAGGTGGCAAATGCATCCAATACTGAAGACATCAGGATTTCTCTGCTTCACCCTGGTAAGTACAGAGTTTGCTTTCTCCACCATAACACTGCAATTGTCACTAGCAAAGCCAATGCAGTTACTCCAAGGGATATTCAGCCTAGTGAATGTTGTGTCAATGTCATTTAAAATATCCTCACTGGTTCCACCACTACATACTGGCATGTCCAGCAATCTTGTTCTGAGTCCCAAACCATCTTCAAAAATTTTCACCATAATAGCTATTCTCTTATCACTTTTCTTGTCATTTGATTCATCAATCATCAGTGAGAAAGGTGACTCCCTGCACAGATTGATAACTGGTACTGTTGCTGATGAAGCTAAGCAGTTTTTAATAATAAATGTAGTTTTGGTCCACTTTAAATGAAACTTCTTGGCAATAGCGCTGTCAGGAAACATTTTAACTGCTAAGTCAGAAAAGTGATCAGCTACAGAAGCAGGTAAATTGTGCTGGACAACGAAATTAGCAAATAAAACTTCAGCCCTTGTAACATTATCTTCTTGCTTTGGCTGTGGAAAGGAAGTCTCGATAGATGCTTCCTTCTTCATTTTAATATTTTTTTTCATGCAATTTTGTCTTAGTGTTCTTTCAGATCATATAAACCAGATGCTACAACTTTAATGTCTTTACTGCATATTTTACAAAAAGCATGGGTAGATCCTATCTTAGATACATCAACAATGCCAGGGAATAGTTTAATCCAATAAGCCTGAAACTTGCCATGACCTCGGTTTCTGTCTTCCAACTTACGTTTCTTTGAGTTTGAGTTCTCGGCCATTTGATGAGTGAAATATTCAAATTAAGCTGAGAAAAATTATTTTGGCTTACCCAAATCCTACAACACTAGCTTTCCCCAAACGTGTAATTCCTGATGAATAATTCCTACAAAAAAACTTGTAATTCCAGTGAAAAACATCTGCTGAATTAGCACAAAATTTACGAAAACATTGTTACTTTTTCAAAACGAATCTGTCAAGAGAATTTGTGATTATGGTTACGTTGAGATAGCTTGCTGATGTTCAGTATAAAGCGAGAAAAGCGTGGGTTTTGATTGACTGTAGGGATGGGCAAAAACTTCCATGCTTTTGAACATCGATGTTTACCACCTATAATAATCGATGTTGGAGAGCCCGTTAATTGAAAAAGCATCGAGGTTTGATGACCTAATATTTGAACAAACTGGTAAAGAATATTTTCTACAAAAAATAAAGGAATTTCTTTTTGTTGCATTCTTATGAAGAGGAAGAAGTTCAATGCATCGACGTTTCGGGAATGAGTAACCACCGATTTCTCACTGATGTGCCCATTCCTACTGCCAAGGCCCTGCCCCTGAGAGGGTGGGACGACATAACACCTGGACTCCGAGCTCGAGGTCATCTCCTCGCAATATCCCCTGTTCTCAGCGGCTGTTATTCTCACCTCCACCGATTCCCCTACACACAACTGTGGTGTTCTTGAGACCTCACAAGAATCTTACTGCCACATCAAACCGTAAAGATGCGCATCTTTCGCCAATATTTTCGCAGAATCTGTTGTTTTTGTTGTTGTTTTTTCTCTCACGGCATTTCTCAATCAGTGGTGATTTGGCGAATGTTTAGTGCGAGCCTCGGAATAAACATAAAACATTTGGTATTATATCTGTAAAAAAAGTTTCCACAGAGGGGCCAGTTAATGTAAAAAATTAAAACTTTTTTTTTCAGGGATTAAAAAAACCGTACAAAGCATTTGTACGGCCGTACAAGAACAAAGCGTAAAAAAACATACAAAATACGGGTAAACCATACAAGTTGACAGGTATGCATCATGTACAGTGACTTGTCGTGCTCGATAATGACTGGCTGCACAAGGTCCGAATTGTTTGGTTATTTATTGAACACAGTGGTTGGGTAGAGCTACCCCACCCACCTTATTTGTCGTATATGAATTCCTGTGATTTCAACAGTTTTGTCCATTCGAAAAGGTAGGTGTCTGGTACTCACTACAATGACAAACAAGATTTATATTTGTGGCTTGCATACATCATCCACAGACTTAATTTAATGACACGTTCTTGTAATGGTGTTCATGAACCACCCACAGTTTAGGAAACTATTATTGCTAATGAGGGAAACTGCTAATAATTACCATAAAATATTGTGATCATTGTTTTGCTATTCAATACAGGAATTATAATGTTCACTTATTTTACAAATGACCTAATAAAAACTTCAGTGCCGCCCCGGTGGCGCAGTGGTTTAAGGCGCTGGCCTCTGATCATTCGTCCGTAAGGGGTCCGGGTTCAGATCCCGGTCAGGCATGGATGTTGTGTTTGTCTTACAGCACTGGCTCTCTCCCTTCCCTGGAACCAGTGACCCTAAATTAGGGACGGGCGACTGCTTATAGCCCATTGAGTTGCTCACGGTGGTCGTTAAACCTCCAATAAAAAAAAAATAAAAAAAACTTCAGAATTTCTAACGTGGTTACATTTTCTCAGAATATTGTACTTATTACAACCTTCAGCTACTTAAAAATCATGAGTAGTCAGATTATTTGTTGGGGTCTGTCCTTTTTTTTTTCTTTGAGTTTATCATAGAGCTATACAGAGTTGCCATGCATAATCAGATGTTTTATTGAAAGAAAATACAGAAGACTAGTGGTCAGAGATTGAAACTAAATGGCAGAGGCAAGCTTAACTGTAAAACAAAGAATTGAAGAATGAGCAAGCATGCCAAAATAATAATAATAATAAACATTTGGCAGTGATGTAAAAGTGTTTGAATATAACCACATGTTCATATAAAAAAATGCAATACATAACCAGGGTTCCCATGGTCCTTAAAGGTCCTTAAAAAGTGCTTATTTTTTATTGGGGTGCTTTAGAAACTCTTATTTTTTTGCCAAAAATGGCAAAAAGTACTTACTTTTCCTAGCAGGCTGAGCAAAATCCAAAAGTTTATGCATAGTGTCTAGAGCTGCTTCTGCTGGTTGGCTATCTTGATGACGATTCCAGCTGAAAGCCCATGGGTGAGCACAGGAAAGTGTGAGATAAGTAATTTGATGAAAAAAGTGAAGGACCATGGGCTAAATTAAACATATCTAGTAGATTCCAAACTCAAGAAGCCCATCACCTTCTCATAGTACTGATATTTCACTTTGGTATTTCCCCCTTCCTGTGTATGTCAGTAACAATTATTCATTTGTATCATGAGAAACTTATGTGCAAAATTGAAATCTTGAATTGATTGTTCTTTCAGATAGAAGAACTGATTTCACCAGCAGAACTGTCTTTTAAATTACATAAATTCCTATTTATTAATCCACAAACTTAAATTATATGGAAAAATATGGCAAACTTCATCAGTGTACTTTAATTTGCATAGTCAGTCATCTGTAAAAGTATATTTGTGCTCATGTCATTGTTGTGGATGCGATTGGTAAGGTCTTTAAAAAAATTGGGGCAGTGCTTAAAAAGTGCTTATTTGTTGTGGGAGAAAAAGATACCCTGAAAACTTTTCATTCTTTTAAGTATTTGTTTCTGTGCTAGCTTTTGGTGCTCAATACTATTTTTCAAATCAGCTTCTTTTGTTTTTCATTTCCTGTCAGCCATGTGCCAGTGGCTCCTCTCTTCACGCCAGCAGTGCACCAATTGATATACATTGTGATGCTTCTTTATCTGGCAGTTTTCAGAGGAATGCTAAAACTGAACCAGGTAAGTAATGGCTCATCATCCAGAATACCAAAGTAAAAATGAAAAATTAATTGAGTGACTTGAATATGGTTTTAAATCCTTGTTTTATTTCAGTGTTAAGATGAAAAATATGCTCAATAGGCAAGCTGCTACTTACTGTAATATTATGAGGGTTGATTATTAAAGTATACAGGTTGGCAACTCATGACATGCCTCGCAAGATTACATATGTAGTTGTATACAAACATAACATGTCATGTATCTCTGAAGTATTTCTCAACTTAAGCTTTGCGCATACTAACATAAATAAAGATTGTGTCAGCGCCTTGATTTGTGACAACCTAGTTTTATCATAATTGTAAAAAAGAAGACGTTTTTATTACTACAGATGTGTAACACTAATAAAGCCTCTATTCTGCCAAGTTTCTGTAACATGGATTAGTATGCAACCACACTACATATAATAGTAAACTGGTTGAAATTAATATCTACAGGAACATGAAAACATACTTGCCAACTTTTACGGATTTCTGCTTAATTTTACTGATTTATGGATAGAAGTCTTTTTTTACGGATTTTTTAATATTTTGATTGCTCAATCGAAATATTTCAATCCCCTGCAACCACTTAGATTTTCTACCGGACCTTACGAGTGCTGTGTTACGTGATGATGTCATCTTTGACTTGCCGGCTTCGTGCGGCGCCATCAAGTGTAACGATGGCTCTGCTTCGTGATGTTGTGCAAATAGCTCTCTCTCTACGCGAGTGCTCAAGTTATGTGTCAACCAGAGTTCTCCAAAACGCATAATTACGCATCTAGTACGCATCGAATTTTACGAACGCGTAAAAATATGCATCTGGAATTTTTCTCGACGCGTAATAGTACGCATCAAGAATTTTTCTCGACGTGTAAAAATACGCATCTTGAATTTTTATTGGCGCGTGAAACTACACATCGAATAATTTTACCAGCTCGTAAAAATATGTGTCGGGGTGGTATTTCACCTTTCAAAGACAGAAGTAAACAAAATAAAAGATTTTTTGTGTAATCATAATTTCTTTTTCCTGTGATGTTGCCTCTGTCCAGTATATTTGTTATACATCATTTTATTCCATAAATATTTGTATTTCAATTTGAAAACGGAAATTCGACTGCGGAAAAAATTTGCTGTAATCTTTAGGCATTAGAATGCGACGGCTTCGAGGAATTTCTCCTTTTCCGTCATAACTTGGGTTATCCTCGAGATCGATGCATAACTGAAAAGAAATTTTGGGGCAATTAGTAGTGGAGGATGTTTTCCACCTGAAGCTTTCGAAAAAGGAAGTTTCGTCTTTCAAAACTGTTGAAAACGGAAGTTAGACACAGTATAAAGATTTCTCCCGTAATCGTAATTTTATTTTTCATGTGATGTTTCCTCTGCCTAGTATTGTCGTTAAATATCATTTTATTTCATAAATACTTGTATTTCAACTTAAAAATTGAGGGAAAATGTCCGAAAATTGAAATCAAATGTAGCAAAGATTCCCCTGTAACTGTAATTTTTTCCCCTCAATGATGATCAGGACATGTATGCTGTAATAATAACAAGGTTGCTTACCTTTTTCACATTTCACTGAACGTTTTATTCTTTTTGTTATCATGCTTGGTTTAAGCCTCCGGTGCGGTGTCCTATTTTTTGTCTTTAGGTTCTTTCAAATGTTCGACGAATGTTCAAGTCCATGAAGTGCCTTGCTTTCCATTTCGCAAACTTGTATCCTTCCCACCCTTCCCACCAGCGTGTAAAACCCGACCTTCGTTGGTAGAAACCCCAATTCTTGAACTCACAACCTTTTGATATTATCAACGAACACAAACTGCCTATTTTCATACAAACAAAATGCCGAACGAAAATATAAAAAACGTATATACAACTATTTACATACGACTCATCTTATTCTTTTGACTCTCCTTCTACATTCATTCACCACACCCTAAGCCATTCCAATGCAGACTGCCTCAAGTACTTTCTTTCTACCCTCTGCAGGGTTATCTTCAGGAGGTGTTCTAGATGTTTTCTCTTCTGCCACCGCAGTAAGAGTGAGCGATACGCTCGTCTTCCTCGCCCCGCCCCAATGTCATCTACGAAAAGCTTCCACCGTGGCTCCATCTGTTATTGACTTTAGTGAACTCTTCACTTTCTTCTTCTGTGCTTTTGGTTTTTTTGGTCAATTTTTATTAGTTCTTTCCATTTTTCATTAAGGATATTTGGATCTTTATTTTTGCAAATCCGATCTCTATTTTTTTCAATTAATACAGACTGCAATCCATAGGTGTCTCTTATTGCAACATGATTTTATTATTTTAATATCTTCAAAATTTGGGTATGTGTGGTTATCCAGGCAGTATTGTATCAGTGCTGTTTTTGCTTCTTTTTTTTTTTTTTTTTTTTTTTTTTTTTGCCAATTTTTAATATGCTGTTGTAGGCGATGTTTTAACTGATTTTTAGTACTTCCAATATATGATATTGGTGGGATTCCACTTATAGGTATTTCATACACACCAGCTTTTTCCAAGATACATTTTTCAGTGTTATTAATTATCATATCTCTAATAGTCATTACTTTGTTTCCCCATCTGAATTCCATATTTATGGCATAATTTATTGATTTCTGTAGAGATTCCTGGAAGGTAAGGTGTTACTCCGACATATTGTAGTTTTTTTTTTTCTTTTAGGTGAATATGTATCTTGCATCTTTACTTATACTTCATTAATCCATTTATTTATCTTCTGTGGAAGGTATCCATAGCTGTATGCGATTTCTTTAATGTAATTTATGGAAAGAACTAATAAAAATTGACCAAAAACGCAGAAGAAGAAAATGAAGAGTTCACTAAAGTCAGTAACAGATGGAGCCACGGTGGAAGCTTTTCGTAGATGTTGTTGGGACGGGGCGAGGAAGACAAGCATATCGTTCACTCTTACTGCGGTGGCAGAAGAGAAAACATCTAGAACACCTCCTGAAGATAACCCTGCAGAGGTAGAAAGTACTTGAGGCAGTCTGCGTTGGAATGGCTTGGTGTGGTGAATGAATGTAGAAGGAGAGTCGAAAGAATTAAGATGAGTCGTATGTAAATAGTTGTATATACCAACGTTTACCACAGTCAGAGGTTTATTATATATCGACTATAGTTTCGCAAAGCTTCTGGCTTGGCTTCATCAGGACGAATGGAGCGTAAACATTCAAATTATTGTTACATCTTCAGAATTCTGACGGTCACGGTTTTTGGTAAGTTGTTTCCATGCGCTTGAAAGTTGACAAACAGTGAAGAGTTCCGGTATATGTGAAAAGCTTCTAATACATTAAGCTTCATCGTTGAATCAGGTTTATCAATGATTTATTCAACACCACAAGTTTGTAGTCATAAATTATATGTAGTTGTATATACGTTTTTAATATTTTCGTTCGGCATTTTGTATGTATGTAAATAGGCAGTTTGTATTCGTTGATAATATCAAAAGGTTTTGAGTTCAAGAATTGGGGTTTTTACCAACGAAGGTTGGGTTTTACACGCTGGTGAGAAGGGTAGGGATTGGGAGGATGCAATTTTGCGACCTGGAAAGCAAGGCACTTCAACGTGCAGTGAAATGTGAAAAAGGTAAGCAACCTTGTTATTATTATAATTGTATGCACATAAATTTAAAAACAACTGTGGCTTCTGCTATAGATGTTTTAACCTGAATTTATGTATGCTGTATTCTTAAATATTCCCCCACAAGGGGGGTCCGAAAACGAAAGTGACAAAGCTGAATTTTTTTTTTTAATTGTTGCATGGTGTTCAAAAGCATTTATATTTTCAAAGTTCCACTATTCATCTTTTATTGAAAATAGTGAAAGCTGTCATGCATTTATGATGGATAAAATTGTCATCCAAGGGCATTAAAAAACAAAACAAACAATAATAAAAAATTGGGAAGGGAAACAAAGATATCAGCATATGAAAATTTTAGTTTAGTGTTGAAACTCCACAAGCTTGCCAGGCTAACATTGAACAAAATCAAGATTTTACTTTATGGTTTTTTAAACTATTATTTTAAACAGAGATAATACTAGTTTAGTTATTGTGGCATATGCAGAGATTTTTTACTGCATATTTATTAATATAATTATGTTTTGTTTTGTGGTAAATGGCGTTCGCGCAAAAGTTTTACTGATGCACATTTTCCAAAGTTGGCAGGTATGTGAAAGTGTTCGCAAATTTCTGTTACAAGCATAATAACTGTTTCTCAACGAAAGAAACTGTAGTGATGTTAAAAATAGATGTTCAAACAAATTAAAATGGAAGTAGTTACGACTAACCTGATGAAAGGTAGGTGTGACTTCAAAGTTGAGTAAAATGTCTACCTTTCACCAGGTTAGTTGTAACTACTTGTATTTTTATTTGTTTGAACATGTATTTTTAACATTGCTATTGTTTCTTTCATTGAGATACAGCTATTATTGATGCTTGTAATAGAAAGTTTCAAACATTTTCATGTTCATGTAGGTATTTATTATGAATGAAGACCTAAGGACCATACAAAACTGTTTTTCTTGTTGATGCTCAAACCCAAATCTACAAAGGCAGCCTCACCAACTATCTCAACAATAGGGAAGCAAACTGATTCTCAAACTATACTTTTTTAGAAAACTTCTTAACTTTTTGGGCCTTGCTGTAAATATCTGGGGAGTATCCAGAACTCTACAATAACATACAAAACTACATCCACAGTACTAAAAGAAAAACTCAAATCAATAAGCAATATCCTCTTAAAGCTAGCTGGTTGTCCCCTCATGGATGTGGAGCTGACACCTTCAGAGCATCAGCCTTATCTTTGATCTTCTCTACATCACAGTATTGTGCTCCAGTCTGGAGCAAATTTTCACTCAGGAAAAAAAAAAAAAAAAAGATTGATACTGAACTAAATCAAACAAGTGATGTCTCCATGAGTATTGCTCAAGACTGGACAGGAAAATTTTAATAAAAAACAAAGAAATAATCCTTAGAGTATGCCATTTACTAACCTGTACTCATTTCTCAATATAGTCACCAGATAACTGAGTACATTTCTGCCAATGATGAACAAGTTTTCTGAAGCCATCACGGAAGAAGTCCACCCTCTGTTTTCACAACCAGACCCTGGCAGCCTTCTCAACTTCTTCATTGGATGAGTTGTGACATTCTCAAAGATCTTTCAGTTTCTGAAAGAGATGGAAGTTGCAGGGTGATAAGCCTGGACTGTACAGTGTATACTGTAGTGTGATGAAATCCAACCTCTTGATTGCTTCCATGGTGGTTCTTGCAGTGTGTGACCTACATTGTTGTGTTGCAGAAATAGGTTTCCCCTTTTCCTTTTGAATTCTCCTTAATCACTATTTTAAAGCTCAGTGTGTCAAAATGTAAATCTGAGTTAATTGTTCCAGGTTCTAGGAAATCAAGATGGATAACACCATCTGCATGCAAAGCACCGTTGCTATCAGTTTTCTAGTCGAAGCCTGTGATTTGAATTTCATTTTCCAGGCGAATCTGTCTGTCGGTATTCCATGGATTGATGCTTCATTTATGGTTGATAATGGTGCACCCACATTTTGTCTCTTGTCACTATGCTCTGAAGAAAAGCTTCACATTCATCCTCATAACATGACAAAAGTTGCTATCAAATTTCAAGTCTCGAGTTTTCATTTCAGGTATGAGCATCCAAGGAACTTACCACATACAAGTCTTCCGACATCCAAGGAAAGTAATAATATGACCCACATATTCTTGTGAAATGCCAATTTTGTCGAAAAATTTTCACTGAGTAATCCACTGATTGTCCTTAATCAGTTCATCAGTGCATTTCCTGTGAAAGTCATCGGTTGCTCAGACAGGTCATCCGACTCTTTGTTTGTCACACAAGTCAAGTGTTCCCGCCTCACTATCTTTATATCTGTTGGCCCAACAATGCATGGTGCTAACATCAACACAGTCATCACCATAAACAGCTTTCATTTTTCAGTGAATTTGCACTGGAGTGACACCAGCTGTCAAGAATTCAATAACAGCACATTGTTTAAATCGCACTGATGAGGGTCCTGCACAGTGTTTAATTTCTCACTGAATCAGGGACGTAGGGAGGGAGGAGGGTCCTGGGGGTCTGGACCCCCACCCATGAGCTTAGATGATGATTGTGGATAAACTCCAAACGATGACCGAAAACGTCCCACAAACAGGCGGCTGCTAGAGTAATCCTGTTCAGCCACTTCCTTTATCCTCCCTCCTCCCACCCACTCACATTATCTCTCCGTTCGAGGCTTGCCAAGGCGATCAGCTGCGGAAGCTGTGCTGCTTTTCACTAGAAGGGACCCATTCCGGAACGAAGTTCACCCGGAGCATGCGCTGAAATGTAGGGCGCATACATAACCCGAGTTGATTCTGGAAGAAACTGCAATGTAAAAACGACACCGGATCGCGAGTTAAGACTAATTCATTATTTTATAGACAGGGAGGAGAGAAAAACCGGTTTCGTGATAGAGGCGTTCATATTCTTACAGTAAGGACCCACAGTCACCTTCGGTTCTGCAAACCTTTAGGTTGTTTCTTTTGACTTCTTCATCATTTGTGATGCCTAAACGTTTGTGTACCTTATGCTTACATGATTATTTTTCGAAGAAAATTAGGAGTGAAGAAATTCCCTCGGAATCGGTTGCAAATGAAGCAGCCGCTGTGCGAGAGGCCTCGGACCTAGAATCATCTGAAGTTAGAGAAGTCCCAAAAACTGAAATAAAATAGAGTCCAAATGACGTTGCATTACTGGTAAGTAAAAATTTTAACAAGTACGAGAGATTTAACGCGTTACGAGACATTTGGGTGCCAGAAAGTAGCTTCGAATTTCCTGCGACTGCTGTTCGGGGAAAAAATCTCAGATTCCAGATTAAGTGGCTGGAAAGATGGAAATGGTTATCCTACTCCCAATTGGAAGACGGAGCTTATTGCAAATACTGTGCCTTTTTTTTCCTTGAGTGGAGCAGGAACTGCATGCCAGCCACTAGGACAGCTATGCAAGAAACCGTTTAAAAATTCGAAACATGCTGTGGAGAAATATACAAGTAGCTATCATCAAACCACGAATTACCATAAGCAATGTTTGAAGGCTGCCCAAGATCTGGAAGATGTTGTTTTGAAAAGAAGTGAACCCATTGATCATAGGCTAAGTGCTGCTGAAAAAGCCGAAGTGGAAAGAAATCGTAAGCTCATTGCTCCTGTTATTGAAACAGTACTTTTGTGCGGCAAACAAGGGCTGCACTAGTTGGGAACTTTCAAATTTGATCAAGAAACCTGCTGAGAATGAAGGAAATTTTAGGTCAATTCTCAGTTTCGGACTTAAGATGGCTACGAAAGAGACTGGCACGAGTGATTTTGTGACTATTCGTGAACACACTGGGAAAAATTCTCAGTATATAAGTCCTACAATTCAGAACGAGATAATTGAAAGTTGCAATAAATTGCTTACAGAAAAAGTTGTCAACATGGTAACTGCATCAAAATGCTTCTCGATTTTAGCAGATGAAACTGCTGACATTGGGGGAACTGAACAATTTTCTTTAAGCCTTTGCTACGTTAACGACGAAACAGCAAAGATAAACGAAAAAATTTTGCAGTTTGTGCCAGTGAGTGGTAATACCACAGGAAAAGAATTAGCTCAAACAATAATAACCACATTGGATAAATTTGGTGTGGAAACCAAGTACCTAAGGGGTCAGGGCTATGATGGAGCATCAGCAATGGCAGGAAAATTTAATGGTGCTCAAGCAGTCATGAAAGAAAAATTCCCGTCTGCTATGTTTGTTCATTGTAGCTCACACAGCTTAAATTTAGCCATTTCTGGGGCATGTAAGATTCAAGGCATTCACAATGCCATGGGTACAGTAGAAAACGTTTATAAATTTTTCAATACCCTAAACGTCAGTCATTCTTACAAACAAAGGTAAAAAATATACTTTCAGATTCCAGAAAATAGAAACTAAAGTGTTTATGCCCAACAAGATGGGTAGATAGACATGATTCCGTTAGCACTTTTTTTTTGGAGCTTCAGCCGGCAGTCTCAAATGCTTTAGAAGAAATGAGTTCCTGGAATGACAGGGAAACATCATCAAAAGCCATGCAGATTTCTGTTGGTGATAAAAGATGTAGAATTCAGCATTAGCATTCTTTTTATTTATGTGGTTTTTCGGTACTCAATTTTACTGTGCAAAGCATTACAGAAAGAAAACATAGATTTAGTTGAAGCTATAAATCTTGCAGAGGATTTAAAACAAAATACAGTCAATGAGAAAAAATCCTGTTACAAATTTAAAAAAATGTTTCAAGAATTAATTGAAAAATCAAAATTACTAGATTTTGACATCAAAGTGTACCACGTTTATGTAACAGATAAATTAATCGTTTCAACGTAGCCACAGATTCTGCTGAAGATTACTACAGAATCTCTGTATTCTTGCCGTTTTTAGATTCGTTCGTACAAGAAATCGATCGAAGATTTCTAATGCATAAAACTGTTATTAAAGGTTTTCAATGTTTACTGCCTTTTCACAATTTCTTATCTTTCAACAAGAACGACTTAGAAGAAACACTGCATTTTTATTCAAGTGAGCTGGATGACAGTAAAACTGTGAAAGCCAAAATACAGCTATGGAGAAGACACCTAAGTAGCCTTATAGAAAATGCGGAGTTACGCAACGCAACTGACGTTTTGAAACAATGCAATATATCCTAATGTACATAAACTGTTGAAGATTTTGTGTGTTTTGCCAGGATCAACAAGCTCTGTGGAACGATCTTTCACAACCCTCCAGAGAATAAAATCGTACTTACGTAGCACTACCTCTGAAGACAGATTAAATGGTTTAGCAATGTTATATGTACACAGAGATATATCCCTTACTGCAGATGTTATTGCTGACTTATCAGAAAAAAGCAGGAGACTCAGATTCAAATTCTAATCATAGGAACCAGGTATGATTAAAAAGGTAATTATCCTTAATTTTACAGTTCTTAAGATCCATTTTTAAATTACTGCATATTAATGTTATATTAGAAGTCATACTTTTGGCTTAACAGCTCTATCCAAGATTTCAAATTCAGACCGTATCAAAATATTCTAATCCAGCAAATTGTTTCTTTTCATATTATGATTTGTGTATATGTAAGAATATATATATTTTCAGTTCTTAAGATCCATTTTCAAATTACACACACATATATATCATCATCATCATCATTGTCAACCATTATCAATCCACTGCTGGACGAAGGTCTCCCCAAGTTTCCTCCACAACGGTCTGTCTTGTGCCAGTCTCCTCCATGTCACTCCCACATACTTTCGAATTTCATCCACCCATCTTCCACGTGGTCTTCTTCTGGGTCTTTTCCTGTCCCTTGGAATCCAATCTAAAATTTCGGCTGTCCATCGATGGTCTGTTCTTCTGGCAGTGTGTCCAGCCCATTGCCATTTCAGGGATTTAACTCTGATCATGATGTCTTCCACTCTTGTCATTTTTCGGATCCACGTGTTCCTCTTCTTATCTCTCCTGGTTACACCAAGCATGCACCTCTCCATGCTGCTTTGAGTTGTCTGCAGCCTTTGTATGTCTCTTTTAGCTAAGGTCCACGTCTCTGCACCATACGTAAGCACTGGAAGGATGCATTGATCAAACACTTTTCTTTTAAGACATAATGGCATATTGCTCTTGAAAATTATGCTATTTCTTCCAAAAGCTCTCCAGGCAAGTTTTGTACGCCAATTAATTTCTTCACCAATGTGACCCTCACTTGATATCTGCTGTCCAAGATAAACGTACGTGTCTGTTATCTCCAGCTTTTCTCCATCAATCGATAAATCTTCATTTCTTGTAAAAGCATTGAACATCACTTTTGTCTTCTGAAAGTTCATTTTTAATCCCACTTCTTTACTCTTGTCAGCAAGTTCCTGCATCATACTCTGTAGCTCTGATGGGGTAGTTGCAAAAGTGACTATGTCATCAGCAAAACGAAGGTGGGTTAGATAATCTACATTAATCTTTATGCCTTTGTTTTCCCAGTTCAGTGATTGAAAAACACCCTCCAATGTGGCATTAAAGAGCTTCGGAGATATGGTGTCACCTTGTCTCACTCCTTTTCCAATTTTTATGTGTGTTGTATTTTCAAATAGCAGAATCTTTGCACTTGCATTTTCATAGATGTTATTAATAATATTAATGTATGCATCTTCAATACCGCAGGATTTCAGAGCCATTGCAACTGCTGATGGTTTCATCAAATCAAAGGCTTTTTCATAATCGATAAAAGCCATGCACATTGGAAGTTCATATTCCCTCGCTCTTTCAATTAGTTCTCTCAGTACGTGGATATGATCTATTGTGCTGTAGCCACTCCTGAATCCAGCTTGTTCTCTCGGTTGAGCCATGTCCAGTGTTACCTTCAAGCGGTGTGAAAGAACTTTAGTGAAGATTTTATAAACAACTGATAGGAGGCTGATAGGTCTGTAGTTCCTGAGATCCTCAATGTCACCTTTTTTATGTAGCAAGATCATTGTAGCGTTGTTCCAATCCTCAGGAATTTTACCTTCATTAAGGCATCGAGTGAAAATTTGGGCGAGTACTGTTTCGATTTCTCCACTTGCTTCTTGTATGATGTCTACAGTAATTCCATCTTCTCCTGGAGCTTTTCCCCGCTTCATGTTCTTGATTGCATGTGCAATTTCTGCTGGAAGGACTGGAAGAACTCTGGTACCTTTCATGATGCCTGGAGTACATATATCATCCCTTTCATATAATTTGGAGTAGAAATCTTTCACTGTTGTCAAAATTTCGCTTCTATTTCTTGTTACAGAACCATCTTCTTTTCTCAGTGCCATAATCTGTTTTTTTCCCTTACTGAGATGTCCCTTTGCTATCTTTAGGCTTTGGTTGTTTTCAATTGCTTTCCTTACTAGTTCACAGTTGAATTTCCTTACGTCTTCAGTGATACTTTTTCGTACTGTCTTGCATAGCTCTATATATTCCACTTTGGAAGTCACATCTTCTTTAGTTGTCCTCATCTCTCTTCTTTTTTGCATCAACATTTTGGGTTTTCCTGATAATTTGTTCACATGCAATTTGTTCTTAGACCCAGCTAATTTTGTTGCTGTTTCCATAAGAGCTTTGGTTACTTTTCTGTTAACTTCAGAAATATCCACTTCTTCTGATGTTAGGCCTTCTAAAGCAGAGAATCTGTTCTTCAGTTCCAATTTGAAGGTATTATGGTGTTTTTTAAGGTTGGTTATGTCAATACATTTTGTTTGTCTTATGAGCTTGCTACGTTCGAGTTTAGTGTTGAGGTGCATCTTACATCTCACCAATCTATGGTCACTGCCTGTGTTGAACTTGTTTAGCACACTGCAGTCTTCTATGATGAATTTTTTGTTACACTTAATAAAATCAATTTCACTTGTCGTCCCATTTGGATGTCTCCATGTCCATTTCCTGTGTGGCTTTTCCTTGAAAAAGGAGTTCAAGATGAAAAACCCTTTCTGCCTCTGCAAACTCTACGAGAGTATTTCCACGTTGGTTTCTGTTGCCGTGACCGAATTTACCTACTGAAGTTTCATTCTGTTGAAAAAAAAAACAAAAAAACATATATATATATCATATTTTAAGGAAACTGAATATATATATATATATGTAAGAATATGTACCCGGTTCTGCTTTTGAACTAGTAGATGTTGGAACCCCCCACCCCCCACCCCCGACAAAATCCTGCACTGAATAGTTAGACAACCATTCACTGCAAAGACTGGCCACAACTGAGGTGCTAGACAAGAGCCTACGCAGCATGTCGGTAATTGTTGCATGTGTGTGCTGCCATCTGTTGTTGTGTTATGAAGGTGAAGGCATTACTTTTCATTCAAAGTATGCAATTTTCAAAACACTCAAATCAGCACCAGTTCCTTGGCTTTCTGTCATGCCCAAAATTCCTTCAACACTACACAGATGCCAAACCGCAATTAGAGTGGAGGAATGCCACTCAGACTCCTGTCTTAACTACACACTTTAACAAGGTGAATTCTTGGAGAGAAAGAGAGAGAGAGAGACACACACGCGCGCGCGCACACACACACACACACACACACACACACACATCACTAAAATGTTCTGAAATTAAGAGGTTAGCTCCTCAAACAAAGCTCATCTGCCAGATTAAAGTTTAAAACTAATGAAACTTCATTTTACTTACTGTTGATG
Source organism: Macrothele yani (assembly GCA_039090855.1). Taxonomy (NCBI): domain Eukaryota; kingdom Metazoa; phylum Arthropoda; class Arachnida; order Araneae; family Macrothelidae; genus Macrothele; species Macrothele yani. The sequence continues at coordinate 165,860,459 of CM077001.1, read as the reverse complement.
TATCAAGTGTCTCCATTTACCTTGATTTCAGTGCACAACTCAATCTTCACTGACATCCATCACTAGTCTCACACAAGGTCTTTGCACATCGTACTCATTATCTTTTTCCAGTGCAGACATTCTTCAATATGGTCTTTCCATGATTTCCTTGGCCTTCCTCTACCGTCTTTCCACTTCAGCTGAAGAAATTTTCTCAGTAAGCATCTCACCACTCATTCTTTCAACATGGCCAAACCACCTAAGAATATTAGTCTCCACCTAACTAACAACTTTTTGCCTCACATTACGCATCAACGTTCTTATTATAATATTTATACATGCCTTTCATGTAATTATGAAGAATTACTTCTGGGGATTCCCTTCTTATTGATTGATACTTATGCTACTGGGATATGAATTTGAATGTTAATTTATCACAGTTTTTCTTAATTGTGAGCTGTGTCAAATTTTATTTCATTTCACATCACAAGACCTAATGTTTTGTAATCCATTTTGTTCAATATTAAAAAAAAAGTGTGGACATGTTGTTGAAACTGTTATTTTTCTGTCTTTTTTTAGAGTATGTAAACAGCATCATGTGTACATCCGAACAAACAGATTCTTTTGATTTGCGTAAGTTGACTTTATATTTTACTTAACATTCTACTTGTGCTGGAATATAATGTTGATAAATCACAGCAAATAAACTATATATGTATTGTTCAAATTATTAGCTCTGTACGTAAGTTTCTGGTGCACCATGTAGCTGGCTGTAAAGAAAATGGTTCAGTTTTTGTCAGAATTTTGTGCTATAGGGGTAAGTTTGGGACACTGTCAAATCACACATGTTAGTGAACAGCCCACTCATGTGGTTAGTTGAGCTAGGATGTAATGACGGACAAGATGCATATTCGTCATTGTCAGGTCGTGAAAGAAAAACCTAATTCCCCAACAAGATTTTTACTCAAGGAAGGTGTTCGTAATTTTTTTTTTTTTTTCTTTTAATTCTGAAGGTGTGGTAGCCGTTCACACATCTTACCTGGAAAACATTATTATAAATGTATAAATGGGTTACATCAAATAATAATGTTGCATCAACATTATTTAGCCCAAAGTGAGTAAGGAGGTGAAGAAACAATGGCCAGCAGCAGGCACGTCAAAGGTACACAAAAACCAGCAAGTGATGTAATTTTAGTACCACATGATTTTTGGTTCTTTCCAAAAATTAAAAAGGAATCTGCTGGACAGCTTTCTTTAAGGGGACAATACCATTCAAAATACATTATTCATTCAGAGTTGCAGAGCATTCTCTAATAGGAGTACCACCAAGCTTTCTAAAATTGTCTTAGAAATCTGCAACTTTGCATAGATTCTGGAGGGGAGTGGTTCAAAGGACAGCAAAAGTTTCATTGAGGTAAGTGCAAAAGTTTTTATTTTGCAGATACATGTCAAGAAACTTTTTTAATGCCCTATGTAAATGAGAGAAAACTGAAGTTGTGGTTTTTAAAATGAGGGACTGTTAGCACTAGATGAAAGATGGGTGTAAGCGGTGCAGAGTTAAATCAGGTGAATGAGTTTGTGTAATTATGAAGCATGTTTGACAGAGAAAACAAATTGGATGGGGTAAAACTAGTAGATGAGTGAATTCAGCTTTGGAAGACTTGTTTGCTTCAGAAAAATTTCACATGTCAAAAACGGTCCCAAGTGGTTGAGAATAAAAGTGTAATTGTTCCTGCTCTGATTTGAAGTAGTGAAACCTCCATACTGCCGATGAGACATAGGAATCATACATACTCAGCCCTACCATTAATATCTGGACACCGCTCTATTGATGGTGAATTCAGTCCTATGCATACATACATACATACATACATACATACATACATACATACATACATACATACATACATACATACATATATATCATTTCGATTGGATTCCAAGGGACAGGAAAAGACCCAGAAAAAGACCACATGGGAGATGGGTGGATGAAATTCGTAAATATGCGGGAGTGACATGGAGGAGACTGGCACAAGACAGACCGTTGTGGAGGAAACTTGGGGAGACCTTCGTCCAGCAGTGGATTGATAATGGTTGACAATGATGATGATGATGATATCATTTCAATGCAAAAATAGGGCAACGGCAACAGAATGAAACTTCAGTAGGTAAATTTGGTCACGGCAACAGAAACCAGCGTGGAAATACTCTCGTTGAGTTTGCAGAGGCAGAAGGGTTTTTCATGTTGAACTCCTTCTTCAAGAAAAAGCCACACAGGAAATGGACATGGAGACATCCAAATGGGACGACAAGTGAAATTGATTTTATTATGTGTAACAAAAAATTCGTCATAGAAGACTGCAGTGTGCTAAACAAGTTCAACACAGGTAGTGACCATAGATTGGTGAGGTAAGATGCACCTCAACACTAAACTTGAACGTGGCAAGCTCATAAGACAAACAAAATCTATTGACATAACCAACCTTAAAAAACACCATAATACCTTCAAGTTGGAACTGAAGAACAGGTTCTCTGCTTTAGAAGGCCTAACATCGGAAGAAGTGGACATCTCTGAAGTTAACAGAAAAGTAACCAAAGCTCTTATGGAAACAGCAACAAAATTAGCTGGGTCTAAGAACAAGTTGCATGTAAATAAATTATCAGGAAAAACGAAAATGTTGATGCAAAAAAGAAGAGAGATGAGGACAACTGAAGAAGATGTGACTTCCAAAGTGGAATATATAGAGCTATGCAAGACAGTACGAAAAAGTATCACTGAAGACGTAAGAAAATTCAACTGTGAACTAGTGAGGAAAGCAATTGAAAACAACCAAAGCCTAAAGATAGCAAAGGGACATCTCAGTAAGGGAAAAAAACAGATTATGGCACTGAGAAAAGAAGATGGTTCTGTAACAAGAAATAGAGGAGAAATTTTGACAAGAGTGAAAGATTTCTACTCCAAATTATATGAAAGGGATGATACATGCACTCCAGACATCATGAAAGATACCAGTACCAGAGTTCCTCCAGTCCTTCCAGCAGAAGTTGCACATGCAATCAAGAACATGAAGCGGGGAAAAGCTCCAGGAGAAGATGGAATTACTGTAGACATCATACAAGAAGCAAGTGGAGAAATCGAAACAGTACTTGCCCAAATTTTCACTCGATGCCTTAATGAAGGAAAGATTCCTGAGGATTGGAACACCGCTACAATGATCCTGCTACATAAGAAAGGTGACATTGAGGATCTCGGAAACTACAGACCTATCAGCCTCCTATCAGTAGTTTATAAAATCTTCACTAAAGTTCTTTCACACCGCTTGAAGGTAACACTGGACATGGCTCAACCGAGAGAACAAGCTGGATTCAGGAGTGGCTACAGCACAATAGATCATATCCATGTGCTGAGAGAACTAATTGAAAGAGCGAGGGAATATGAACTTCCATTGTGCATGGCTTTTATCGATTATGAAAAAGCCTTTGATTCTGTGAAACCATCAGCAGTTACAATGGCTCTGAAAACCTGCGGTATTGAAGATGCATACATTAATATTATTAATAACATCTATGAAAATGCAAGTGCAAAGATTAGGCTGTTTGAAAATACAACACACATAAAAATTGCAAGGGGAGTGAGACAAGGTGACACCATATCTCCGAAGCTCTTTAATGCCACATTGGAGGGTGTTTTTCAGTCACTGAGCTGGGAAAACAAGGGGATAAAGATTAATGGAGATTATCTAACCCACCTTCGTTTTGCTGGTGACGTAGTCATTTTTGCAACTAGCCCATCAGAGCTGCAGAGTATGATCCAGGAACTTGCTGACAAGAGTAAAGAAGTGGGATTAAAAATGAACTTTCAGAAGACAAAAGTGATGTTCAATGCTTTTACAAGAAATGAAGGTTTATCGATTGATGGAGAAAAGCTGGAGATAACAGACACGTACGTTTATCTTGGACAGCAGATATCAAGTGAGGGTCACATTGATGAAGAAATTAATCGGCGTACAAAACTTGCCTGGAGAGCTTTTGGAAGAAACAGCATAATTTTCAAGAGCAATATGCCATTATGTCTTAAAAGAAAAGTGTTTGATCAATGCATCCTTCCAGTGCTTACGTATGGTGCAGAGACGTGGACCTTAACTAAAAGAGACATACAAAGGCTGCAGACAACTCAAAGAAGCATGGAGAGGTGCATACTTGGTGTAACCAGGAGAGATAAGAAGAGGAACTCGTGGATCCGAAAAATGACAAGAGTGGAAGACATCATGATCAGAGTTAAATCCCTGAAATGGCAATGGGCTGGACATACTGCCAGAAGGACAGATCATCGATGGACAGCCGAAATTTTAGATTGGATTCCAAGGGACAGGAAAAGACCCAGAAGAAGACCACATGGGAGATGGGTGGATGAAATTCGAAAGTATGCAGGGGTGACATGGAGAAGACTGGCACAAGACAGACCGTTGTGGAGGAAACTTGGGGAGACCTTCGTCCAGCAGTGGATTGATAATGGTTGACAATGATGATGATGATGATATCACTAAGCTGTTCTTTGATTTTTACTTACTGTTGTCTTATCAAACTTCTCCATTTACAGTGATATTGACATATAACTCGGGCTTCACTGATATCCATTACATGTCGTACACAAGATCTTTTATACTTCATACTCATAATCTTTTTCTCATGCAGACACTCCTGAATCTGATCCACCCATGTCTTCCATCTCATCACTCATTCTTTCAACATAGCCAAACCACCGAAGCGTATTAGTCTCCACCTTGCTAACAACATTTTGCTTCACATCACACAACTGCAGCACATCTTCATTCCTCACACAATCAGAATGTGTCTTGCCACCCCCGTAAGTTCGTAACGCATTTCTCCAGCACACAAATGACTTCTATGTTTCTTCTGTAGTACCCAGGTCTCACTGCCATACATCAGAGTAGGAACAATTGCACTTTCATGCACAGCCATTGCGGGACTCTCTTGAGAACCCATCATTCCTGTGAAAAAAATCCAGAGCAGCTATGACTTTCAATGAAGAATTCACTCTCCTACTAATTTCGTTATCTAATTTGTTCTCTCTGTCAATCATGCCTCCTAAATACACAAACTCACTCACCTGGTCAATCACAGTGCCATTTATACTTACATTACATTCAGTGCTACCAGTTCCTCTCTCAAAGACCATAACTTTGGTTTTTCCCTTATTTATACTCAGTTTAAATTTCATGCAAACTTTGTACATCCGAGACAACATACTCTGCAAATCCCTTTTGCTCCCTGCCAACAGGACAATCTCATCAGCATACAGCAATCTGCACCCACGGATATCACCAAGACATAAACCAGTGTTACCTATTTTGGCATCACGCATGCACACATCCATAAATATATTAAACAGCCATGGTGACATTACACAACTTTGTCTGACTCCTGCACCAGTAGAAAACCATTTTGATAAAACACCATTCACTCGTACACAAGCTCTACTACCAGCACACATGGCTTTTACACTATTAAGTAGATTCCCAGTAACACCATATTCATTCAATACCTTCCACAAAAGTGTCCTATTGACTCGGTCGTACGCTTTCTCTAAATCTATGAAGGCAGTAAAAACTTTCTTCCCAACAGCCAGATACTTTTCAATCATCATGCGTAATGCAAAAATCTGGTTAGTGCAGCCTTTACCAGGCATAAAACCACTCCGAACATCCCACACTTTCTCTGATGTAAGACCCCGTACTTTTTCAATAACAACCTTACCAAACACTTTCCCTGGCACACTCAGTAGGCTAATACCACGATAGTTCTTGCATTCAATCTGATCACCTTTTTTCTTATACAAGGAAACAATAATTGCATCCTTCCAATCCCGAGGGACCATTCCTAACTTCCCAGAACAACTGGCTAATTTCATTTAACCAGTCAATTACAGTCACTACCATATTTCAACATCTCGGCAGTTATGCCACCAACTCACTATAAATATGATCAGCATAACTGCCATATTTCAACATCTCGGCAGTTATGCCATCAACTCAATATGAATATGATCAACACAACTGTGAATGCAACATGCCTTGATCAGCAGAGTTAACTAATTTTCAACATGGATTAGATAATAATTTTTGATATATATTTCAGCTTGAAAAGGAAGGCAAAGATTTCCGGAAACGGAAGTTAGACAGAACAGAAATTTCACACCTACACACACACACACACACACACACACATACATACATACATATATATCACTAAGCTGTTCTCTGATATTCAGAGGTTAGCTCCACAAAGAAATACAAACTACCAGATAATTTTTACTTACTATTGCCGTATCAAACTTCTCCATTTATAGCGATCTTGACATACAACTCGGGCTCACTGACATCCATCACACGCCATATACAAGATTTTTTATACTTCACACTCATAATCTTTTTCTCATGCAGACACTCCTGATTCTGATCCTCACATAACTTCCTTGGCCTTTCTCTGCCTTTCCTTCCTGCCACTTAGGCTAAAAAAATTTTTATTAAGCATCTCATCACTCATTCTTTCAATATGGCCAAACCACCGAAGCATATGAGCCTCCACCTTGCTAACAACATTTTGCTTCACATCACATAACTGCAACACATCTTCATTCCTCACACAATCAGATGTGTCTTGCCATCCCCCACCCACCCGCCCCGTAAGTAAGGCATTTCTCCAGCACACAAACGACTTCTATGTTTCTTCTGTAGTTACCCAGGTTTTACTGCTATACATTAGAGTAGGAACAATTACACTTTCATATACAGCTGTGCGAGAGACTCTTGAGATTCCATTATTCCTGTGAAACCCTCCCAAAACAGCCATAACTTTCAATGAAGAATTCACTTGCCTACTAATTTCACCATCTAATTTGTTCTCTCTGTCTAACATGCTTCCTAAATACACAAACTCACTCACCTGGTCAATCACAGTGCCATTTATACTTACGTTACATTCAGTGCTACCAGTTCCTCTCTCAAAGATCATAACTTTGGTTTTTCCCTTATTTATATCTAGTATAAATTTCGTGCAAACTTCGTACATCCGAGACAACATACTCTGCAACTCATTTTTGCTCTCTGCCAACAGGGCAGTGTCATCAGCATACAGTAATCTGCACACACAGATATTGCCAAGACATAAACCACTATTATCCATTTTAGCATCGTGCATCCGTAAATATACTAAACAGCCATGGTGACATTACACAACCTTGTCTGACTCCTGCACCAATAAAAAACCATTTTGATAACATAACATACCATTTTCTCGTACACAAGCTCTACTGCCAGCATATATGGCTTTTACACTGTTAAGTAAATTCCCAGTAACACCATATTCATTCAATACCTTCCACAAAAGTGTCCTATTTACTCGGTCAGAACATAAATTTCTCTTGTAGTTAGTACCTTTTTCAAGCTGCAATACGAACATTTATAGGAAAAGAATGACATTTAACAACAATTAAGGACAGAGAATGACTTGGAGAGTGGTGGAGAAGAGAGGGGGATACAGAGACAGAGTAAATCAACTGAACAACCGGACTGAGTAACCAAGAAGAAGAAGAAGGACAGAGAGAATGTTACGAGTAAAAAATGACAATTATGAAGAGATTTTTACTCTATCTAAACTTCCATTTTCAGAAATTTTTGCGTCTTTTTACATGCTGATATACAAACATTTATGGAAAAAAAATGACATTTACAAATATTCAGGACAGAAGGAACATTGAGAGAACAGAAATTTCTCCTGTAGTTATTAGCTTTTTCTCTCAATGTTCCTTCTGTCCTGAATATTTGTAAATGTCATTTTTTTTTTCATAAATGTTTGTATATCAGCATGTAAAAGGATGCAAAAATTTCTGAAAATGGAAGTTTAGATAGAGTAAAAATCTCTTCATAATTGTCATTTTTTTACTTGTAACATTATCTCTGTCCTTCTTCTTCTTCGTTACACAGTCTGGTTGTTCAGTTGATGTACTCTTTTCTCCGCCACTCTCTTCAAGTCATTCTCTGTCCTTAATTGTTGTTAAATGTCATTCTTTTCCCATAAATGTTTGTATTGCTGCTTGAAAAGGGATAAAAAGAAAAAAAATCCGAAAATGGAAGTGAGATGGAGGGGAAATTTCTTGCATAATCATAATTCCTTTTATTCTCGATGTTTCATCTGTCACACATTGTTATTAAATGTAATTTTTTCATAAATATTTGTATTTGAGCTTGTAAAAGAAGGCAAAAATTAACAACAAAAAATGTGACTCCAAATTGTTGGCTGTAATGAGCATATCTTTTGAATCCATTCCGCATGAAAAAAATTATCAAAGTTATTCAAAGGCAATAGTAATTGGTAAGAAAAAAAAATCGACCAGATTTCTACAGTTGATAAAACATCAAGAAATAAGAACAGATACTTCCACCAGCAGCTAAAAAGTATGTCATGAGAATTAACAAATACCTCATAAAAAGTTTCTCATAGCAGAAAGAAGGTATCGGAGACAAAGAGATTTTCAAATCGAACAGTTACAAGAAGAAATATAGAAGTAAACATTATGTAACTCTATACCTTCTAGCGGAAGAATTTTATATAATGAAAAGTTGAAAATAGGCAAAATATATTTTTCATGGAAAAACTCATGCTAAGGAAAAAGAACTTTTCAAATATGTCTCCTGGAAGCAAAAATAGCAAGAAAAAGGTTTTGACCTTTACACCCCCTAGTGGGAAATCTCTGCATTATTTAAAGAGGGTAATGCTCCTCATCTCTATTATAGTGAATGGCATACAGTAAATAATAAATTTCTCAACAGGACTTTTAGAAGCAGAGATACAGCTGCAAACAGAAGTGCACAAACACCACTGAGCAACAGAACTGTTAATTATAAAACTCCTCAAATACAAACCTCAAGTGCTTCACAAGGTAAATGTCATCTGGTGTTGAAATAATTTTTTAAATTGCACTTGTAGAAGCAGAGATATTAAGGAAAACAGATTAAACATTGGCGCCCCAAAGCAGCAAAATTTTGTATTATTTTGGGGAAATACATAAAGAATTTTCATAGTAGCATCTGACTGAAAAATATTTTTTTCAATAGGGTTTTTAGTCTCGCAGATGTTGCTGTAAACGGGAATGTGAACTTTCATGTTAAGAAAAATTTGAAATTACATGAGAAAGATTTCCCACCGGAAACGCTCTCCGACAAAGAATTTTTCCCATCCGACTCTTAGAAGCAGAGATATCGACAAAAATAAGATATACATCTACATCCCCTGGTGGAAAAACTATGCATTATTTTAAGAAGAAAGTAATCTGAAAAGGTTTTTGAGGTGAGCAGTATTGGTCCACAAAAGAATTTTTTCAATAGAGTTTTCAGAAGCTTAGATTTTGCTGCAAATGCACCAGAAGCAGAAAAAAACACTTACACTCCCTGGTGGCCAAAACCAATCTTTACTAAAAATTAGAAATTACGTGCCGAACATTTCCCATCGGGACTTGTATTCCATGCAGGAAGGAATTTTTATTTTTCAAATTGGAGTTTAGAAGCAGAGATGTTAGGAGAAATGCAATTTACCTTTATGCCCCATAGCAAAAAATCTTATGCATTACTTGAAAAAGGAAGTGTGCCTAAAATGTTTTTGATATAAATAGCATCAAAAGGAAAAATCACTTTTTCAGTCGGATATTTAGAAGCAGATATATGAAACAAAATATATTTTGAATTCGATATCATCTGCATATATGCCCTCAAGCGTTGAAGTTGTGCATTGGAAAAAAAAAAAAACTGAAAATGCAAGAATCATCATTCTCACATTTCAAGCTTCTCATTGCAAAAATAACTTTTCAAATTGGACTAATAGTTGTAGAGATACGGCATCCACAGACGGACAGAGTGATAACATAAAGACAATCTTTCTTTACAAAAGGCTTGCTAAAAATGGAAGTTTTATGGAATTAATTTTTTTTTCTTCAGCTTGTAAAAGCAGATAAAAGCAGACAAAAATTAACAAAAACATAAGTTATGCACAGTGAGAATTTTCCTGTAATGGTCAGTTCTGTTTCTCGTGATGTTCCCCCTATCCTCTCAATGTTGTTAAATATTTTACGCCATACATATTTGCATTTCAGCTTGACAAGGGAGACAAAATTTTCTGAAAATAAAAGTAATAAAGTTGGAAATTGTAAGAATTGATGCATGAAGGGAAAGGTATTCATCCTCTACAGGTACAACATGTTACATTTTATCTAAAATAGTGAAACCTTGATATGCTTTCATGGTCCTCACATTAAAAGTTCTTAAAGCATGATGGATGAAATTATAGACATAAATTCAGGAAGAATAAACACGGAAACATTTTTGGTTATACAAACTGTGAAGTCCAAATTTAAAGCACAGGGTATATACCATATAAAGATTACTTAGGAAAAGCAGTTGATTCCAACATTTGCCAAAATCAGAGGACATAGAGGGAAAGGGGAGTTATGATGAAGGAATGGAAAGGAAAAAAGTCAGCAATGGATGCCATTCAGCTGCACGGCCAGCATAAGACAAATATGACTGTGCTGCTTGCTGAGAAGAAAGCAATTATGGCTCATATAAGGAAACTTAAGCTAACACTCAAGCAAATACAGCTTGATGTTTACATGTGTAAATTATAGTGAATAATTCCATCTTTCTTGTGTTAGCTTAAATATTGTATGTTTTATGTTCACCACAATCTTTTCATTATGTATTTCAGTTTTAACTTGCAGAGCTTTCAGATATTCTACATATCTTTTGAGTTCTTTTGCATTTTCAGATGTTTCTGGCCTCTAGATATTTACCAAGGGCTGTTTTCAATGATTAGAAACTCTTCTAATCATTGAGAACAACAGGTCTTGATAAATATCTATAAACTTGAGTTAAGTCTTGAATAAGTGTTTCTAATTTGTGTATGATCACCAGTGTTAAAATTACGGCAGTCACTATAGCATACCTGCCAACATTAGCAAGAGCCTTGTCAGTAGTAACTAGTATTATTACGCGGCACACGTAAAAGATTTTTTACGAAACGATCCATCTCTTCGTGAAAAATAAATATGTGCCTCAACAAAACATCACAACAAATAAGGAAGGACACTAATGAACTTAACATATGTGTAGCACAAAGTTGATACCCCTGGTGAGGGCAAGATAGGTAACACTGCAAGATTAAAATTTGAAACTTCCACCAGTGAAAATCAGTCAGATGCGTTCAGAATTCCAGAACTCTTGGCAGACAGGAAATCGGAAATTTGTAAAAAAATGCATCAATTTTTATCAATTTTCCAAATTCGTCACTTCTTTTTTCAAGAATTTCTATCTTCTTTATCAAGCTTAAATGCAAAAACTTATGAGACTGGGGTATTTAACAACGCAGGAGAGCGGAAACATTGTGTGTGTGTGTGGGGGAGAAATCTGTGCTCCATCCGACTTCCAGTTTTGGAAAATTTTCCCCTATTCTCTAGCTGAAATAAAAGTATTTATACAGTAAAATGTTATTTAACAATAATACCAGATAGTGGCAACATCGCCAGAAAAAGAAATTATGATTACGGGAAAAATCTGAACTCCGGTGACCTTCTGTTTTATAAAGTTTCGTAAAAATGAAATTCTGTTCTCCGACGAACATCCCCCTTTCACCCCTCCCCCAATTTCTGTTCACTTGTGCATCGATCTCGTAAATGACCAAAATAATAATGAAAATGGTGGAATTCCTCGAATTCGCGGAAAAATCTTACGCCTGAAGATTATGGGAAAATTTTTACTGCGTCTGACTTCCATTTTCGTAACTAGTTGCCTACAGTTTCAAGCTGAAATACAAACATTTATGCAATAAAATGATATTTAACAACAATACTGGACACAAAGGCAACATTGGGAGAGAAAAATTATGATTACAGCAAAACACTTTTTACTCCATTTAATTACCGTTTTCGAAAGTTCTGGAACACAAAATACTGCCCCCAAACAGAAAATGATCCCTCCCCCCAATTCTCAGTTTTGCATCAATCTTGAAAATGATCTAAATAACAGCAACAAAAAAACGGAATTCTGTGAATCTGCTTAAGAATTTTATGTATATCATAAAAGAATAGCAAAATAAAAAAAAATAAGCAAAATGAAAATTTGTAGAATCCGTAGTCAGACAACAAAATCCGTAGAAACTGCGGACATTCCATAGTAGTTGGCAGGTATGCTATAGTCACAGCAGCACAAGAAAGATGTTCCACTTTGGCTACATAATGCAAACATGAATGCTGTTGTTCTCTGTGAAGATAGTGTCAAAAGAGACACAGAAATGCATAGAATTTACCGGCCTAACAACAGCCTTATATACTTTCATTGACTCATTAATGTCAATCATTTTACTGTTCTACACATTATTCTGCATTAGTGTAGAGATTCGAGACATTACCAGGACCAATAACAATTCAATTTTGTTTTTTACAAAATAACATCCATGAACAGTATTATTACAGCGGGCGGTCGTAGTGAGCGATGGGTTTGCCTCCTCGGGGCGCTCCGTGGTAACAATGGCACACACAACAGCAACTAGGGCCTCTGTGAATCTTGGAGAGGTGCATGCTAGTTCTGTGTGACATTGGCGAAAAGACCCCAACTCACTGGGTTTTGTTCCAGAATCCTTGGGTTGAATGACCAACTGGAACCCTCAGTTGTGGGCTAATCCCCCACACTGATGTACTTACCTGATTAAAAAGACAAAAAGAAATATTAAGAATGACTCAAGTGTGGGATATGGTGGACCTACAACACTTCAGAAAGACGGTCCACCACGGAATCAACCTGGACTTTCTGAACTGCGTATGAGAAAGAGATCTCGGCTGAGTGAATGTAAGATTGGTGTATGGAATACTAGAGGTATAAATGGCAAGATGAGTGAAGTGATTGAGGAGATGAATAAGTATAGACTGGATGTGCTGTGTGTAAGTGAAACCAAAAAGAAGGAAATTGGGGTAGAAGAAGTGAATGGCAAGGTGAGTGTGTGGTCTGGAGTATTGGATAATATGAGAGGACAGGCTGGTGTAGGTGTGATTTTAAGTGAAAAGATGAAGAACAACTTGATTCACTATAGTTGCATAAGTGAGAGAATTCTCTGGATTCGTTTGAAAGTGAAACTTCAGAGAATTGTAATTGTTGTAGTGTATGCTCCTTGTGACTCGGAACCTTCTGATAAGAAAGAAGATTTCTGGAATGAGCTAAAAGCTGTTTTGAGCCAGTTTGGTGCTAAAGAAAAAGTTATAATAGCAGGGGATTTCAATGGTAGAGTAGGTGTGCAGAATGCAATTTCTGACAATGTTCTGGGTAAGTTTAATGATCCTTGTGTGAATGATAATGGTGAAAGATTAATTGAACTCTGCATTGAGAATGATTTGTGTGTATCTAATACATTTTTCAACCACAAGTATATCCACACATATACTTGGGAAAATCGTACTCTTGGTCAAAAGAGTGTGATAGATTTTGTTGTTTACGATCAGCGTTTGAAACACTTAGTTGTTGACACCCGTGTGATGAGAGGTGCAGATGTTGGTTCTGATCATTACTTGCTAGTGTCACGAGTGAAACTTAATGTTGGTTGGAGGAAAAGGAATAGGAAGAGACCCAGGATTGAAAGAATAAAGGTTGATAGGCTCCTTGAAGATCATCAGCGGTATTCTGACTTACTCAGAGAACGACTGAAGGATCTGAAATCTTGTGAGAGGGATGTAGAAAAGAAGTGGGAATGTTTTAAGAACTGTGTTGTTTCTGCTGCTAAAGAGGTCTGTGGCACCACAATAGTGGGTAACAATAGAGGTGATGCTTGGTGGAATAGTGAGATTGATGAGGCAATAAAGAAAAAGAAGGAAGCCTATTTGGGGATGTTGCAAGGTATCATCTCTGTGGATGAATATCGCTGTAAGAAGCGTGAAGCTGCTAAGCTGGTTCACCAGAGTAAGGCAAAAGATAGGAAAGAGAAAGTGGAAAGGCATGAACTGGCTTTTTGGAAAGATAGAAAGTCCTTCTGGAAGTACATGAGACTCAGGAAAAATAGGGGAAACAAAGTTGTAAGTTGTGTGAAGAATGAGATTGGGAAATGATATGGGAGCCCAATGAGTTAAGTGACAGATGGGGCGAATACTTCTGTGAGTTATTAGATCAGGAGAGCAAAAATGATTCTGAGACAGATGCAGATGATGTCACAATGAGGGATGAAAGCACAGGAGGGATCTCAAGAGAAGAAGTGTGTAAAGCTCTAAAATCTCTTCAGAATGGTAAGGCCTCAGGAGTTGATGGCATAACTGCAGAGATGTTGAAGTATGGTGGTGACTATAATTGACTGGTTAACTGAAATTTGCCAGTTGTGCTGGGAGTTAGGAATGGTCCCTCAGGATTGGAAGGATGCTCTCATTGTTCCCTTGTATAAGGGGAAAAGTGATCAGACTGAATGCAAGAACTATCGTGGTATTAGCCTACTGAGTGTGCCAGGGAAAGTGTTTGGTAAGGTTGTTATTGAAAAAGTACGTGGTTTTACATCAGAGAAAGTGTGGGATGTTCAGAGTGGTTTTATGCCTGGTAAAGGCTGCACTAACCAGATTTTTGCATTACGCATGATGATTGAAAAGTATCTGGCTGTTGGGAAGAAAGTTTTTACTGCCTTCATAGATTTAGAGAAAGCGTACGACCGAGTCAATAGGACACTTTTGTGGAAGGTATTGAATGAATATGGTGTTACTGGGAATCTACTTAATAGTGTAAAAGCCATGTATGTTGGTAGTAGAGCTTGTGTACGAGTGAATGGTGTTTTATCAAAATGGTTTTCCATTGGTGCAGGAGTTAGACAAGGTTGTGTAATGTCACCATGGCTGTTTAATATATTTATGGATGCATGCATGCGTGAGGCCAAAATAGATAATAGTGGTTTATGTCTTGGTGATATCCGTGTGTGCAGATTGCTGTATGCTGATGACACTGTCCTGTTGGCAGAGAGCAAAAGTGAGTTGCAGAGTATGTTGGCTCGGATGCACGAAGTCTGCATGAAATTCAAACTGAGTATAAATAAGGAAAAAACCAAAGTTACGGTGTTTGAGAGAGGAATGGGTAGCACTGAATGTAATGTAAGTATAAATGGCACTGTGATTGACCAGGTGTGTGAGTTTGTGTATTTAGGAAGCATGTTTGACAGAGAGAACAAGTTGGATGGTGAAATCAGTAGGCGAGTGAATTCTTCTTTGAAAGTCATAGCTGCTCTAGGAGGTTTTCACAGGAATGATGGGTTCTCTAGAGAGTCCCGCATGGCTGTGTATGAAACAGTAATTGTTCCTACTCTGATGTATGGCAGTGAAACCTGGGTACTGCAGAAGAAACATAGGAGTCGTTTGTGTGCTGGAGAAATGCGTTACTTACGTGGGGTTTGTGGCAAGACACGATCTGATTGTTTGAGGAATGAAGTTGTATTGCAGTTGTGTGATGTAAAGCTAAATGTTGTTAGCAAGGTGGAGACCAATATGCTTTGGTGATTTGGCCATGTTGAAAGAATGAGTGATGAAATGCTTACTAAGAAAATATTTTCAGCCCAAGTGGCAGGAAGGAAAGGCAGAGGAAAGCCAAGGAAGACATGGGTGGATCAGATTCAGAAGTGTCTGCATGAGAAAAAGATTATGAGTATGAAGTATAAAAGATCTTGTGTACGGCGTGTAATGGATATCAGTGAAGCACGAGTTGTATGTCAAGATCGCTGTAAATGGCAAAGTTTGATACGACAACAATAAGTAAAAGTATCTGGAAGTTTGTATTTCTTTTTGGAGCTAACCTCTGAATCTCAGAGAACAGCTTAGTGATATGTATGTAAAGTATTATTACGTATCAGTACTTACTCTGCCTATGCCCGTGTCATTTCATCTGGTATAGCTGTGTCCTTTTTTCATGCAGCCATAAGCACAGTAAGTACTGATACGTAATAATACTGTTAATGGATGTTATTTTGTAACAAAACATAATTAAATTGTTATTGGTCCTGGTAATGTCTTGAACCCCCTACACTAATGCAGAATAATGTGTAGAACAGTAAAATGATTGACATTAATGAGTCAATGAAAGCATTCCATTAGCCACGTAACATACTTCAATTATAGTACTTTTGTGCATGTATTTGAATATGGTGTTCAATATACCAGCCTTATATTATTTGAAGTTTTCAAGTGTAACAATCAAAACTGTTGCAGTTTGCCAGTGTTTGACATTACTGCCAAAATTATGCTTACTGTGTGTGTGTGTGTGTGTGTGTGTGTGTGTGTGTTTATGCCATGTTAAATATCTGTGAAAACTGGAAATCAAGATTTTAAGAGTCCTTAAAAAAGTTGTTTTAGTTCTTTAAAAGTGCTAAATTTTGTTCTTGAAAATGAGTATGAACCCTGTATTGCACTTGTGTAAATGTTAGTGGAGTGAAGACATATATTTTAAGTGGTTAGAAGTGGTATTGAAAGAGGAAATGGTGAAGTGCTAACTAAGAGATTTTCTTTAGCCCAAGTGGCAGGAAAGAAAGTTAAAGGAAGTTTGAGGAAATGATGGGAATACACCAGATTCAGGAGAGCTTGGAAGAAAAAAAAAAGATGGTGAGGATAGATTTCAAAAGATCTTGTGATAGTGAGTATGGATTTCAAAAGGTCTTGGCTGTGAGACATATGATGGATGTGCATATGAGAAACTCAAGTTGTATGTCATGAAAGCTATAAATGGAGGTGTTTGACCAGTTAGTTAGCAGGTAAGTTGAATCCATCTAGCATTGTCAGTAACTTTGATTTGGTAGATGATTTTGCTTTGTGGAGCTAATCTCTGACTCTCAAGGAACAGGTTAATAATATATGATGTGCATGCAATAATAAAAGATTTTGAAGCATATTTATAACAGAAAGAAAGCAAATAATATTTATTATAGTATTGATTTTGTGATGAACTAGTGAAATAGAATGAGCATTATTCCTGTGAAAAAAAGTGTCCATTGAGTTGATGCTTTTTTCTTTCTCAGTGATGATATTAAACATGGTAGCAAAGTACTGATCTACAACAAATTCTGTAGAATAAATAAGTGAAAGAAATTAGAGTGCACTAAAGATGGTATATGTTCTTATATTTTATTATGGATAGTAACTGAAACTTTTTAGATATTTCCACCACTTCCTTGTTTTTCTTCTCATTGTAATTATTCTTGATTTTCTCAGCTGGAGCCAGTGAGCAAAAGGAGAAATATTTATCTAATGCCTGGAAGCTCATTAATTTGTTAGTAATATGACAGGTCTGAGGAATGACTACCTTTTGAATTGAGTGAAGTAGTGGTAGTCTTTGGTTTCTTTGTCGGTAATTATTATGTCAGGTCCATTGCAATTGATTATGTTATATTTGATGATAGGTTTAACCCAGTTCATGATGTAATTTTAATTTTTAGGAATAGGTTCTGGCTGGTGCTAGTAAAATGGTGCAAAACAGCCTTAGATTAGGCTATGCTTGGTGCCAAGCTTAATATCTTAGCTAATTGATTGTACCTCTTAAGGTATTCTTTTGATGCAAAAAAAGAAAAGCCTACCAGAATGTTTTCAATAGTTTCAATGGCTTTATCATACTTTAAAGGTCTTCATAATATGTTTTCTATAGCTTTGGGTTGTAGTAGTGTGGTCTTGAATCCCAGTGAAGAATTCCTCAGTTTATGGATAGAGTTGACCTTTTTTTTAACCACAGTATTGATAAATATTTGTCAATGTCTTCTAGTACTAAGGAGTTGGGTTATTTTCTGATTTGATAAACAGCGATTCAATAAAGTAGCATTACTGAAACTTAGTGGGATGTCACCTTGATCCGCTGCAGGCTACTACAGCACAGCAGCGGTAGTTTGTATTTTCCTTAAAAGGTATTGTTTGAGTTGTTTCCTCAATTTCCAGCAAAGATCTTAAAATACCGACTTGCCCATTTGCACCTTCTTTTCTGGTACTGTCTTTCAACTGATGAATTTGGATGATAACATCTGCATTTGCTTAAAGTCTTCTTGTGTAAGTCAGTCAGATTACTGTAGATCCAAATTGGTTCAATTATGGATATCAAAAGAATATGTTATTATAAGTGCAGCCAGGAGCTATTAGCAATTATTTTATTTTTATAGTATAATTTAGTGCTTAGAATTTTTTAAAGTCACACAACTAGGTATTTTGTTACAAAATTCGTTTTTAGTGTACTGTGATCTGTCATTCTTTTTTTTTTCTTTTTTTTTTTCCCTGTTATTACTTATTATTTTGACAGGTGGTATTTTGTATCTTTCAGATAATTTTGAAACTGCTTTGCCATCAGAAAGCCCTCCCCTCCACCAAGACATCGAACTGTTGAATCTTCACCTCCAAATCCACCGCCTCATGCTGTAGGTTCCCCTTCATCTGCAGTAACTATAACAAAAGCACCTGGAGCAATCACAAAATGGCCAGCTGGTCTGGCCAATCACAGGGTTGTTCTGTTGCAAGAAGAATGGTTTCATGGACCAATAAGTAGGAAGGATAGTGAAGCTCTTGTTGTTAGAGATGGGGACTTTTTAGTACGTGAATCGCAGGGATCTCCAGGCCAGTATGTTCTCACTGGAATGCAGGCTGGTATCAGGAAGCATTTACTTCTAGTTGATCCAGAAGGAGTGGTAAGTAAAATAAGTATATTTATTTCTTTTATTGAAACTTTGCATAGATGTGCAATTCATTTCACAGACTTGACTTCAAAACTAAGTTGCTGTACTGGACAAAAATAAGACTGTTCAGTTTTCTACAGAAAATTTTTCTGGCTGCCAATTAAGAAGTTCATTCTGCCATATCCTCAGTACTCAGTTATGAAAACATGTACCCATTTAGTTTTTTCTGTTAACATAAAAAAAGTAAGTGGACCATTGTACAAATTATTGACCTTAGTCCTTTTTTTTTTTTTTTTTTTTTTTCTTCTCTTTCTTATGGTCAGTGGAAAGATCAAAAAGGGTGTATTTCTGATCATCAAGTATGTATTCAGTTTATGGTAATGCAGACCCCTTAAGTGGTAGCCAGAAATATTTTTTGAAAAATTGTTTAGTTATAGAACACTACTCTCTCTCTCTCTCTCTCTCTCTCTCTCTCTCTCTCTCTCACACACACACACACACACATCAGTGCTTATACACGTTAATTCTATTGCTTCATTATGCTACCATTTGCAATGGTACCTTGTTTGTGGTCCTTTATGGTCACCATGATTCTGTTGGAAACTGCTTCAGTAAATTTTAATAGATCCATTCTGTGTTGTCAAGCCAGAGAGCCATTCAAGGCAGGGTTGGGTGTTTACTGGGAAAAACTAGTTTTTACCGGAACATGGGAAAAACTAGGTTTTTAACGGGAAAAAACCTCGGAGAACCTGGTAAAAACCTCTTTCGACACTTTGCCATGGGAAAAATTTAAATAATTCACAAAGTGCAGAAAAAGATAATGAATTCATCTTGTTAAACACTTTCTGTGTGTAGAATATTTACTAACCCCCTAAAAATGCTCTCCATTCTCTATGTAGAGCATTAGTGGATGGTATAACAGAAAAGCTTGACATATTTTACTGGCAAGAAAAAGAGAACCCTCAGTATATGTGTAGAAAAAAAGGTTAAAATCTCAAAAAAATTTAATTTAATTTTTTAAATCTTGAGGCAATATGCTTGTAAGCTCTTTACCAGCGGTGCAGAAAATTTTCAGGGCCCAATATTTTTCCAGAACACAATTTTTTTTCCGAAATTTAGGGCCGATTTCAAAAGAAATTGCAGTCCAATTTTAACTGTTTTTAATCGGGTAGGTCCCCAGGTGTTGCTTAACAACACAATAAAATTTTATCGAAATCGAAGCATTTTTACGTGAGTTATTAGTAATGAAGTGGTGAGAGAGTGGCTTCATGATGCTTTACCTAATTCACTTCCATCACTGTTGGCATATGAAACAGAAAGGGATCCATTTCCAAGAAGTTTTTCAAAACTAAAGATGTGAAGTCCAACATATGGTGCAAGACGAAGATTGATTTGGAATTTGTGTGCCTTATGGTGAAATTGCATTCCATGTCGTGCAGTTCTGCTGCAATAGAACATGCCTTCTCAACTTTTTCTTGTATTCACAATAAACTTAGGAATAGACTTAGTGTGCAAAAAGCTACAAAGCTCATGTTTTGTTATAGGATGTTGAGAGGGGGAAAAAGACTTAGACTGGTAAAGTGCCATAGAATGAACATATTTCTAAAACATTTGTATTTTGAATGTTTGTAACAATGGTTGGAACATAAATGTATGTCACTTTTCATGAATTATATTATACAATTGATTAGGTGAATTAATTACATTATAAAGTGTAATTTAAAAAGTGTGTCATAAATTCTAAGAAAGTTTGGTCTGCTGTAAGGTATATAAGTTCCTTATGTTAATAAGAGATTACAATTACATAATTTCTTTACAAAATATTTACACAATAACAATGTCTTAAAACTGTATAATAACTGATTATAAAAATATGATAATAAAAAAACTAAACTAATGGATAAAGCTGCTGTATACAGTAATCCTATAGATACCCCAGGAAAAGATAAAAATTAACATACATAGAAGTACAAAACATAAATGACAAAAACGACTTAATCAACATATCAGTGATTAAAACAAAAAAGAAAAAAAACAGCACTAACATAATATTGCCTAAAAATATGGCTACACCATTATTTGAAGAAATAAATATGCTAACAACCAACAGAAAATACGATTTGTTATGTAGAAGCTATAGTAATAGAGAAAACCAAAGATAATGATTGTAATATTCATTCAGTCATCAATTTACCGCTCCCTTGGATGATTATGATAAGAGATGAGCAAAAAGAGATGACAAACAAAAAGGGAAGTTTACTGACCACAGTACCGAAAGTGATGAATCAAGATGAACTGTCGGAGCGCCGAACTTCTTATTTCCGAAACCAAGAAGGAGCAACAACCCATAGCAATGACGTCACAGATTTTGATGAAGGCATGACTGTGGTTTTTGGCATACGTAACAGATGGGCCGTGACCACAAAAGACACAGCCGACCTTGTCCCTGATGATGGTAATGCACACATTACCAAAATGCATGGGATGAGATGTTTAGAATATCAACATTCCTTGTGCTTGGTGGCCATGATTGTGCATTTCAAGATGGTTTCTTTCTTTGTTTCAGTATGGGTTCATTTTGTTTCGGTTGAGTGTTGTAATGTTTCTGTGTTGTTTTTAGCGTTACTCGAAGTGGGATTGGCCCTTCCTGTACTTGTGACTTCTAGAGTTTTAGTTTTCATTTTTGCTGGTCAGTTTTTTCATTTTCGTAATATCTCTGGATATACTGAGTGTGAGAACAAGAGTTTTAGGTGTGAAGTATGTTTTGAAAGAATCCTGTTCATACCGAAGGTTTTGGCTGAAGCAAAGTACATATCACAACTTACCCGTTTAACAAAAGTCACCACAGCCAAAGGTATGTTTTTATCAGTTATATTTTTTGCTTTTTTGTAGGAACTATCATATATTTTAAAAATTCTAGTTCAAAGTTTTTATCTATCAAGATTTCGGTGTATTTAAAGAAATTCTTTTTTGTGCCGAATGCAGCGACCAGGAGAAAACATGCAAAATGTTATATCAAAACAAGAAGAAATTCTTTGGTGAAGGACTTTTGTATTATGTCAAAATGACGTTACAGCATGTTTTAAACTCAAAGTGTCATAATTCGGTAATTCAAGAATTTTGCATTATCAATTGAAATATTTGAGTAATTTGTTGTATTGTACATTTTGTTTATGTTTTATATTCAGTTGACATCAAGTAAATTTTGAATTGCATGTGTTTTTAATGGATCATCTCATATTTAAGCTGTGGTTATATGAAAAAAACATATATATATATGTATATCTGATATTTCTCATGATCTGCTGAGCTACAGTATAAGTACAAAGTGCCATTGTGTGTATGTAAATCATTTGAACTTTTTGTTTGTCTTGTGCATGTAGATTGCACTAGTGTTTGAATTCCACAACATCCTGTAAGTGTAGAATAATAGTCATTGTTACCAGTAATGAGATCTATGTTTTAGGTAGCAAGTAAAATGTTTCCCAGATATTCACAGAGCTGCTTGAAAGGGTAACTATTATGTATGCAGTTTTCAATGGTATTTTGTTTTATGTTGTTTTATCCTTATTGCATTTCCCTCCTTTAGGTTAGAACAAAAGACAGGACTTTTGAGAGTGTTACCCATTTAGTGAGTTTTCATAGTGACAATGGTTTGCCCATAATTTCTGCTGAAAGCACTCTGGTGTTAAGAAATCCTATCCCACGATCTATGACACCCTCTAGATGAATGCACCTGTGATGCACAATGAAAAATAGTGATATTAGAGCCTTTATGAAGCCAGAATTTTTTTAATGTGTATTGCCAATGGAATAGCTTCTTTGTCTAAAACTGTTTGGGTCATCAAAATGTCATTTGTTACACAACTTGAGTGAGAGAGATCTGTGTTTCCTTGTACATAATGTTGTGATTGTTACAGGCTTCCAACTGTTGTCAGTGTAACACTATATGGATGTTTCCATTTCTCATTTGTGCCATCCAGTTGACAGCTTTAGATCTGCAGGTGTTGTTTCATTAATCACTTGTAGTGCTTCCTCCACATGTGCAAGTGTTTTGAATCATTATCAGTGTACAGACAAGAACTGATTTCATCTGTTCCTTCACCATGTGTGCCTCAGATAGGCTTCTTTGCAAGCACTACTGTAGTTAGTTAACAGTTTAAAAGAATGAAAGAAAAAAAGAAAGAAAAGTATTTTTTCTTAGTGCCTGCTTTCCTGGTATTTGACTGTGGAATAGCCAGGCCACTAAATCAACACAGTTGAAAATGAGAGATTAAAAATAAAGTGAAACAACTGTATTGCTTTACGAAGTGTTATTTGTATGTTTTTGTTTCAAAATAATAAAAAATGTCTACTTGTATGTCATGTTCTTATTTTATAGACATTTCTTAATTTGTTTGTTTATTGACATGTTATAGCAAGTTCTTTTGTGAAAGGCATTATTGTTGCTCTCATTACCAAGATTTGCTGACTTTTTAATATCTTCTTGTTCAGCATTTAACAACACATGTTGAGAGTGAGTGATATTATCATTTCATGTACCGTGCACAGATATCGCACGCAGAAGAAAATGAACAAATAAGTAAATTCTTCTTGGCAGGGAACTTTACCCATTTCTTTCCATTCATTGCAAGATTTTCTGTTTCTAACATTTTCATACAAATCAGTTAAGAGTGCGCTAACCATGCTTATGGGAACAGAGAATCAAGGAATGAAATTATTTTTGCTCATGATTGACGACCTACACAATCCAATAAAGTTCACCATGGAGCTTGAAGGGAATCGAACATTTAAATTATCTTGACATTGTGCTCAAAAGAAATGGAGCATCCAATTTCGATGTGTATCATAAACCAACAGTGGTGTGATCCCTCCTGATTCACACTGCCATAAAAAATACAAAGACACTGTGTTTAGAGCATTATTCCATGGAGTGTACAATGTATGCAATCCCAACAGTCTAAACATAAAGGAAATGGAGTATATCTGTTGTAAAAGTATGAAAGCTGGATATAAAAAAGATAATATTCCCAGTCTTAGCATAAGTACTGTTACAAATGTTCTACTGATGGCACACAACTGGTGTGCAATGTCACCGACCAGTTAGGAGGCACGAAGCAGTTAGTGAATCGTGCGTTCAGTCACAAAGGAGATAACGTGTTTCGTGAAGTACTTGCCATGGAGTGGGGTGATTATGAGAACCGTGTTGCTGTAATAATGCTGCACAAAGTTGGAACTTCAGCTTCCAAGATTTTCAATATGCTGAAGAAGCTGAAAATCAGCTGGATTTTGGTCTACTGGACCGTAAAAAGGTTCCTTGAGATTGGGACCATCGCTGACCACCCCAAAAAGGGTCAGCCTGATACCGTAAGGATTGCTTGCCTGGTGAAAGTAGTGGCAGCCCGTATTCGACAAAATCCTGTCAGAAAACAATCGGTGATGGCTCATGAGCTGAACATTTCAAGAATATCGATGTCATGCGTGCTGCAGAGTGACCTAAGAGTGAGAGCTTACCGGCGGTGCACAGGGCACTTCCTCACCCACAACTGAAGCAGCAGAGGATGTTAAAAGCAAAACTCATGCTGCAGCATTACGCAGACAATCACTACAGATAGATCCTTTTCTCTGATGGAAAAATTTGCACTATTGAAGAGGCTTTCAATCGCTGAAACGACAAGGTGTATGTGCCAACGTCATGAGAAGCTCAGGAGAAAGGTCCAAGGATCATGAGGGGCCATCATCCTGCTTCTGTGATGGTTTGGTGAGGAGTCTCCTACAAGGTACCACAGAGCTCCATTTCTGTGAAAAATGAGTGAAAACATCCATCAAAGTCTACCAGGACAGGGTTTTGGAGCTACTGGTCAAAAATGTGAGTCACACCCTCTTCCAAAACCGACAGTGGAACTTTCAGCAGGATTCCACACCTGTCCCCAAGTCAACCGAGGTGTGGCTTCAGGCGAATTTGCCAGACTTCATTTGTCTAGTTGATTGGCCTTCAAGCAGCCCAGACCTCAACCCATTGGACTACAAGTTGTGGGCCACACTGGAGGACATGGTCTGCAGAAAGAGACACCCCAGCATTGACAGTCTCAAATGCTCTTTGGTGCGGGCAGTAGCAACTACCCTGTGCAGACCCTGCATAAAGCTTTTGATGAGTGGCTACAGAGACTGAAGGACTATGTGAAGGCAAATGGATGCCATTTTGAAAAGTGATTGGTTCCATGTATTCACAAGTTTACTACTTTCGTCATATCACAGCGTGATATATTAAAATATCTTTAAATTTCTTTTGTTATTTCGTTGAATACTTTTCAACAGTATTTATGGTAAGACTAGGTAGACAAGATACACAATAATTTAAAGAATTGTTTCATGTTTGCAGTAACAAAATCAGATAGAAGGAAAATGAGATATGGAGGAATTCATCACATATGTCCCAGGCTTTACGTATTGGTTGAAGAATCTGGTACGTAAATATAGCATGTAAAATCACTGATCCCTCTATCACATATAATATCTAACTTCAGGGAGAGACAGTGTGAGGAAAAAAAGTGAGTGCATAAGTTTTATACGAGTAGTATACCCTGACAAAAAAAAAAAAGATATGTATCACAATGACAAAGTGATCCTTTGCCAGTAGATGTAAAGAACACAGAAGAAGTGTCAACCAGGACATGTAATGTGCTGCTCAAGTGCTCTTTTTTTGGCTAATATTAGAAGACCCCCCCCCCCACACACACACACGAATTTTAAAGAGACTGCTGTCAGGGAAACAGCAAATTTTCTCCAGTAAGCTGGATGCAATGATGCTATCTGTATGGAACTACCAGTGGTTTGGCATGTATTACAAGGGGGATGGAAACATAGCTTATAATCGTGTGATAAATTACACTTAATATTGCTTGTGTCTTCTACAGTATTTTTAGAAAATCATGTTTGTTTCTTATGTGTTGTAATACTGTATATTTTATGTCTAATACTTCCTTATAAAAGCCTCTTAGTAGAGAGCAAAGACTTGGCAACTTGTATATACCCTGAGATGCCAAATTAAAAAAAAATAAAAAAAAAAAAAAACTGGGAAGGGCCCTACCATTTCCTTTACATGCCACCACACCCATGCAGTAAATGGTATTGTCCCCAAACGATGTATACGTAGAGCCAGATATCTCCAGAAGCTCAAGTAGTAGCATTTGCAGAATTTCAGATAGCTTATCAGGATTTAAATGATTTTAAACTTGATATGATAATTGGCTCCTAGGAGATCCATTTCAGAAATTACCACGGAATTTGGGTTTACGTGGTCAACAATTTCAAGGGTGTACCTGGACTACACAAACTCGGGGAAAGTATCCAGAGTTCGAGACTGGTGTAGCCGTAAAAAAGCCCTGGACGATTGTGGATAGCGGTGTCTGGCACACGTTGTAACATCCATCCGCCCGGTGTGCAACATTGCTTCAAATCACAGTGCAATTCAATTCTGGGGCCTGTAATTGCATCAGTGTTTGAATGATTCAATGTTCACTGGTGTTCTATGGGCTTCCAGAGCTGACAGCCCACCCTGGTGCCATTGGACACAAGATGACTGGAAATATGTAGCCTGGTCTCACGAATTGTGGTACCAACTGTTTCGTGCAGATGGCTGACTGTGACTGTGGGTGTGGTGACAACCCCACGAGGTAATGAATCCTGCATGCCTACAAGGGACAGTGTAAACTGGCTGGTGGTGGCTCTGTTATGGTGTAAGGTGTCTTCAGACGGCACATATTAGGATCCCTAATATGTCTGCAGACCACTGTGGCCAATGGAAGCTATGTAACCATCCTTGGGGATCATTCGCACCTGTTCGTGGCATGCAACCACTCCAATGGGTGCAACCACTTTCAACACAACAATGCACCACCGCAAACGCCCAGAGTCGCCTGATTGTGGCTGGGGAAACATACCACAGAGTTTGGCATCGTGATTTGGCACCCTTGTTTTGCCGGATTTAAATGCTGTCGAACACATTTGGGATGCTGTTCATTCAACGTGCCATCAATGCCAGGAATTCTTCACTGTTGAATGTTACGGAATTGTAGAATGCTCTTCAGGAAGCATGGTGTACCGTCTCCACAGTACTTCAGAGAGCTCGTGAAGTCCATGTCCTGTTGCATTGCTGCTGTTATCTGGTAGCAAGGAGGACCAACGGGGTATTGGATAGGCATCCCAGTTTTTTTGGCACTTCAGTGTATTGTTTTATGCCACTGAATAAATGAATTTATGCTACACTATAGGCATTTTGAATTTTCATACATTGTGATCAGTGACTGATTTCACACCATTCTATTGTGATCTATGCCTACTTCTTAGTCTGACATCTAGTACCACAGAATTTAATATCTTTCTTAGCAATCTCTTTCCCTGTTTTACACACACATTTAACCATCTCATTACATTCTCATTAACTTTTTCATCTACCAAAGAAGTAGCCACCTCTTGTATCTACATTTATTCTGTTCTGTCACCAAAAATACCTATTTTTCATGGATATTCTTCTTACCACTCTCATGCTTGCCACTTCGAACCATTCTGTTCTCACTTCCATAAAGGAAAGCTGGTCTGAACACAGCATTTGTATGCAACAAATGTGGTTATCTGGTGAACTTTATTCTTAGTAAAAACATTTTTATTCAGCTAATAAAAGATTTCCTCTGCTTTGCCAATGTCAAACTTCTTACCAGTACTTTCTTCCACCCTGTGTTCAAATCTGTGTGTATTAGATTACATACTTCTATATCGCTTTAAATTGGTGCTCAGTCTCTCCTCAAGGGAGGGGTTCAAACCCCGATAACACACCCCCTCTGGCTACGCCACTGCATCAAGGTATCCTGACTTTCCTATTCTTATGTACTGTTACTCCACATCCTTTCATTGCAATGGCAATTACTCCCAACTGTTTTTAGCACGTCTTTTGTAAAAAAAAGATCGTGCTTATGTTGCCGGTTTGTCCGTCCGTCCCCACGATATCTCTGCAACTATTAGTCCGATTTGAAAAATTCTTTTTTGCATTGGGAAGCTTGAAATATGTGAATGATGATCCCTTATTTCGTTTTTTTTTTTTTTTATGATGTACAATTTCGCCGCTAGAGGGCATAAATGCAGATGATGTCGAATTCAAATATACGTTTTATTCCACATATTTGCTTCTAAACATCCGATTGAAAACATTCTTTTATCTTTCGATTCCATTTATGTCGAAGAGTATTTTAGATATAGTTACTTTTTCAAATTATGCATAGGTTTTCCGCTAGGAGGCGTAAAAGTAAATTACATTTTTCCCGACAACTCTTTTTCTAAAACTCCGATTTGAAAAATTCTTTCTTCAGCGGATACACCTCCTGATGGAAAATCTTTTGCATATAATTTCAAATTTTTGGTAAAGAATACTTTGGCCACCAGGGGGCGTAAGTGTTAATTTTCGCTTCTGATGTATTTGCCATAAAATCTGAGCTACTAAAACATCGATTGAAAAAATTCTTTCGTGGAATGATGCCACTCACATCGATAAACCTTTTCAGAATATTTTCTTCTTAAAATATTCCATAGTTTCTCCGTCAGGAGGCGTAGATGTGTATGCTATTTTTGTTAATATCGCTACTTTTAGGAGTCCGATTTGAAAAATTCCTTCTTTGTTGGATAGTGTTTTCAGTGTGACACGTTTTTCATATAATTTCAAAATTTTCAAGTAATTCATAGACTTTCCGCTAGGGGCGTAGAGGTAAATTGCATTCCTCCCTATATCTCTGTTTCTAAAACTCCGATTTGAAAAATTCTTCCTGCGCCGGATACAGCTCCTGGTGGGAAATCCTTTGCACATATTTTCTAATTTTTATAAAAAAAAAATGGTTTGGCCACCAGGAAGCGTAAATCTTAATTTCCGCTTCTGATGTATTTGCAGCAAAATATGAGCTAAATTCTCAATTGAAAAAAAAAACGTCATTTGTAGACCGGTACTACTCATGTCAACAAACCTTTTAGAAACATTTTCTTCTTAAAATAATGCATGGTTTCTATGCCAGGGGGTGTAGATATATATCTTATATTTGTCAATATCTCTACTTCTAGGATTCAGACTTGAAAAAGTCCTTCTTTATTGGGTTGTGTTTCCAGTGTAACATGTTTTTCATATAATTTCAAAATTTTCAAGTAATTCGCAGTCTTTCCACTAGGGGGCGTAAAGGTAAATTGCTTTCCCCCCTATATCTCTGCTTCGAAATCTCCAATTTGAAAAATTATTTCTGCACCAGATACAGCTCTTGATGGGAAATCCTTTGCATGTAATTTCTAATTTTTGTTAAATGGTTTGGCCACCAGGTGGCTAAGTCTTAATTTCCACTTCTGATGTATTTGCAGCAAAATATGAGCTTCTAAAATCCTGATTGCAAAAAAAAAAAAAAAAAAAGTAGTTTTTTTCACTGATACTACTCATGTTGACAAACCTTTTAGGAACATTTTCTTGAAATAATGCATTGTTTCTACGCCAGGGGCGTAGATGTATATCTTATTTTTGTCAATATCTCTACTTCTAGGAGTCCGATTTGAAAAATTCCTTCTTTTTTGGATAGTGTTTCCTATAAGTTCAAAATTTTCAAGTTAACCATAGACTTTCCACTAGGGGGCACGAAGGTAAATTGCGTGTTCTGCGTTATGTCTGCTTCTAAAACCCCGATTTGAAAAATTCTTCTTGTATCGCATACAAGACCTGATGGAAAATATTTTTCACATAATTTCTAATGTTTATTAAAGAATGCTTTGGCCACCAGGGGGTATTAGTGTTAATTTCTGCTTCTAATGTATTTGTAGCAAAATCTAGGCTCCTGAAAACTAGACTAATTTATTTTTTTTTTTTTTTTTTTTGGACCGATACCGCTCATATGGAAAAACCTTTTGAGAATACTTTCTTCCTAAAATAATGCATGGTTTTCCCACCAGGGGACGTAAAGTCACATCTTATTTTTGTTGATATCTCTGTTTCTAAGAGTCCGATTTGAAAACTTCTTTAGCCGCCCCGGTGGCGCAGTGGTCTAAGCGTTGGCCTTTGATCACTCGTCCGAACGGGGTCTGGGTTCGAATCCCGGTGAAGCATGGATGTTGTGTTTGTCTTACGGCACTGGCTCTCTCCCTTCCCTGGAACCAGTGACCCTAAATTAGGGACGGGCGACTGCTTATAGCCCATTGAGTTGCTCACGGTGGTCGTTAAACCTCCAATAAAAAAAAAAACTTCTTTCGATAATTGAGAGCGTTTCCGGTGCGAAATGTTTCTCATACAAATCCATGGTTTTTTTTAACGCACAAGTCTGCAACCAGAGGGCGCAAGCTCACGATTCCGTTTACAGCAATATCTGAGGGATTAAAACCCAGATTGAGAAACTTCTTCCGTCAGAACTATTGTTTTCCATACCGGTTCCATTGACTTTGAATAGCTTTGATAAATTGAATTTGCGTCAGAACGGATTCAAAAGACGTGCTTATTACACCCGAAAATTCGGTGTCATTTTTCTTGTTTTTTTCCTGTCAGTTTCACTGGGTGAAACTTAACTTCTGTTATACCCATCAGCAATTCACTTCTGGAAATCCAGCCTTACTTTTTGCTGTGTTGATAGGCTCGGGTGTGTTTTAATATCTTGTTTTCTTAACTACTGGGCAGATAAAATTTGATGCTACCAAAAATCATCAGCGGCGCAGTGGTCTAAGCGATGGCCTCTGTTCATTCGTCCGAACGGGGTCCGGGTTCAAATCCCGGTGAGCATGGATGTTGTGTTTGTCTCACGGCACTGGTTCTCTCCCTTCCCTGGAACCAGTGACCCTAAAATTAGGGACGGGCGACTGCTTATAGCCCATTAAGTTGCTCGAGGTGGTAGTTAAACCTCCAATCAAAAAAAAAAAAAAAATGTTTTGTTTTGAAACTTCTAAAAACTCAGGGATCCTTAATATTTCTTAAATAATCTTAGCCGCCAGGTGGCGCAGTGGTCTAAGGCGCTGGCCTCTGATCATTCGTCCGTCTGGGGTCCGGTTTCGAATCCCGGTGAGGCATGGATGTTGTGTTTGTCTTACGGCACTGGCTCTCTCCCTTCCGTAGAACCAGTGACCCTAAATTAGGGGCCGCCCCGGTGGCGCAGTGGTCTAAGGCATTGGCCTCTGATCATTCGTCCGAAGGGGCCCGGGTTCGAATCCCGGTGAGGCATGGATGTTGTGTTTGTCTTACGGCACTGGCTCTCTCCCTTCCCTGGAACCAGTGACCCTAAATTAGGGACGGGCGACCGCTTATAGCCCATTGAGGTGCTCACGGTGGTCGTTAAACCTCCAATCCAAAAAAAAATCCATAAATACTCTTCGTTGCATTCTTTTCTTATTTCTTTGCTCTTCCCATCAAGTAAATTTGTCATTGCTTTAGTTCCTGAAATTAATAAATAAGAGTTCTTTACCTAAACAGAACCAGACGCAGTGGTCTAAGCGATGGCCTCTGATCATTCGTCCGAACGAGGTCCGGGTTCGAATCCCGTTGAGGCATGGATGTTGTGTTTGTCTTACGGCAGTGGCTCTCTCCCTTCCCTGGAACCAGTGACCATAAATTAGGGGCAGGTGACTGCTTATAGCCCATTGAGTTGCTCACAGTGATTGGCAATCTCAGCGGTCCGCTCTCTCTCTAGCGGCAAAAGGAAGAATTACTGTAGTACGGGTAACATTTTCGGCTCAGTGCTTGGCTGTTGGTAGATCGCTCATTACGTTCAGTTGTCGTAGTTTGGTGTATTTTTGCATTCATTCTGGAATTAGAGAGTTGTATAATGGAGAATTCCGTGAAGAAGAACAAATCATATTGTTGTGTTCCGCAATGTCGTTCCCAAGGTTTCAAGCTATGTTTTTCACAAGTTAGTATAAACGTTTGTTCCTTGCGTTTGAAATCCTTCCAGTGAAATGCTACTAACCTAGTAACGTCTTTGAATGAATAATAAACAAGGCAGCATGTTTTTATTGCATAGTAGTAATTAAAAAAATCCGCATTTCTACATAATATTGAAAACAAATAATTGCTGTTATCCGTATAAATTTAAACTTCATTATGGAACAAGATTTGCAATGTTCTGTCAACAGTCATCGGTTCAAAAACGCAGAACCCAATGATGATCAACAATTACCAATTCACAAACACTTTTAGGAACAGAATGTTCAAAAATTACAAATGTTATTGTTGACAGTATTGAAAATGGGTCCTGGGAAATGTCAAGTGAAACGAAATGTCAAGCATTTAATAGTAATCTGGATTAGAACACCACTGTCGGTATTACTATATCACTTGCCTGAAAATGTAAAAATAAAAATTACCTGTTACAGTAAAGCATTACTGCTACACAGTGCTTACACGTTCCACTTCTGCAAGAGCACTGAAATGACTTTATAGAAATTTCACTGTTACTTGTATCTAAAACACCGTTGATGGAGTGAGGCGACGACGTTATTGCCGTGGACTGAATGCAGTGCGAAACTATGAGAATTTCTCTTCCATCTTCCTTCTTAATTCCACAAGAAATTATATGGCCTACATTAACAATCACTTCCCCTTCTTTAATGCATCTTGAATTTTTGGAAGCGTCCACAAATTTCATTATTTCAAGGATTGAAAGCGACAAACCAGCCATTCTAACATTCGACTTTATGGAAACACGTGCGACGTTACCCGTACTAGAGAAGTTTGTTTACGTTTGCGCAGCGCCCCCTATAGTTCGTTGAGGTTCTGGCAATCTCAGGGGTCCGCTCTCCCTCTAGCGGCAAAAGGAAGAAGTACTGTAGTACGGGTAATGTTTTTGGCTCAATGCTTGGCTGTTGGTAGATCGCTCATTACGTTCAGTTGTCGCAGTTTGGTGTATTTTTGCATTCATTCTGGAATTAGAGAGTTGTATGATGGAGAATTCCGTGAAGAAGAACAAATCATATTGTTGTGTCCCGCAATGTCGTTCCCAAGGTTTCGGCTATGTTTTTCACAAGTTAGTATAAACGTTTGTTCCCTGCGTTTGAAATCCTTCCAGTGAAATGCTACTAACCTAGTAACGCCTTTGAATGAATAATAAACAAGGCAGCATGTTTTTATTGCATAGTAGTAATTAAAAAATCCTCATTTCTACATAATCTTGAAAACAAATAATTGCTGTTATCCATATAAATTTAAACTTCATTATGGAACAAGATTTGCAAATGTTCTGTCAACAGTCATCGGTTCAAAAACGCAGAACCCAATGATGATCAACAATTACCAATTCACAAACACTTTTAGGAACAGAATGTTCAAAAATTACAAATGTTATTGTTGACAGTATTGAAAATGGGTCCTGGGAAACGTCAAGTGAAACGAAATGTCAGCTTTCAATAGTAATCCGGATTAGAACACCCCTGTCGGTATTACTATATCACTTGCCTGAAAATGTAAAAATAAAAATTACCTGTTACAGTAAAGCATATTACTGCTACACAGTGCTTACACGTTCCACTTCTTCCCGCTTTACAAGAGCACTCAAATGACTTTATAGAAATTTCACTGCTACTTGTATCTAAAACACCGTTGATGGAGTGAGGCGACGACGTTATTGCCGTGGACTGAATGCAGTGCGAAACTATGAGAATTTCTCTTTCATCTTCCTTCTTAATTCCACAAGAAGTTATATGGCCTACATTAACAATCACTTCCCCTTCTTTAATGCATCTTGATTTTTTGGAAGCATCCACAAATTTCATTATTTCAAGGATTGAAAGCGACAAACCAGCCATTCTAACATTCGACTTTATGGAAACACGTGCGACGTTACCCGTACTAGAGAAGTTTGTTTACGTTTGCGCGGCGCCCCCTATAGTTCGTTGAGGTTCCCAATAGCCCATTGATTTGCTCACGGTGATCGTTAAACCTCCAAAAAAATAAAAAAACTCCAATCAAAAAAAAAAAATTATCATGTAGAATATTACTTCTGATCACTGATACGAACGATTACCGTCTTCGGCGCGATTTAATGATAAAAGATGATAAATATATACAATTAAAACCACATGTACATGCGCACTTTCGAGGCAGCGGTTACCTCATCCTCAGATGTATTGAACGAAAAATACATTCAATCCATATATAGCATAGATTATGGCATTGTAGGAAACAATGGGAGGCGTAAGAGCCAATAACATTTCGTATGCGTCAAATAGTTGCGTACACAGAGCATGCTTAATGGTAAGTGAGGAAAAACATATTACAATGACTGAAGAATGAGGTGGGGTTGGGTGAGCCTAGGATTTCAAACAAAAGTCACAATTTAAAGTTAACAGATATAATTAGTGACTCCCATGCATTGTGCAGTTCATAGGGTCTATGTTCATTGCAACATTGTATACTGGATGCTTCTATATACACATTTTCGCTTATTAATATGTCCCTTAGGTTGCTAGGAGTATGAATAATTCTTGCATTAATCCAATCTGGATTAAGATTTCTTGGAGTACATATTTGGCTGCTTTAATGTTGTATTTATGTTCTTTAATCTTTAATCCAAGATTACGTTTTGTGGAACCCAAATAATTTGAGGCAATTTGTCCTGTGGTTGTCTGAAGTAGCGGGATGTTGTAGATACCCCATTGATCCCCACTACAGCATTGTTTACGATCTTTACGAACTGAAAAAAGATTTCGTGATTGTAAGCCAAATTTCACATCATGTTGTTTACAAAGGTGTGATAAGGTTCTTGTTAAAAGTGGATTACACTGCATGGAGCCCACATATTTAGTGTTACGATTAGTCTCTTGACAAAGTAGTATACAGGGCATATTTGACTTTACTAAATACCTGACTAGTCAAGTATTTAGTATATCCGTGTTGCTCAGCTAAATTAAAAATGTATTTAACTTCTTGTTGGTTTTAATTGTATATATTGAGTTGTCGGAAAAGTCATGACGTATTTTAGCACCCGATGGCGGTTGGGCAGTTTTGGAAGTACTAGAGGCATGCGCAGCTCTGTTATCGCTATGGCATTCGACAGGTGCCAGTTCTAGCTGCAGTCTAAAAGGAATAGTGAGCAATTTGGTTGATTTGCGGAGATTTGGCATTAAGTTGAAAATGGAAGACCAAACTGTGCATTTTGCTATATTTTACTGTTTTACTTCCGTAAAGGGAAGAACGCGCGTCAAGCTTGTGAAAATTTGCGTAAAGTGTACGGTGATAATGCTCTATAAGAACGTCAGTGCCAGCGGTGGTTCGCAAAATTTCGTGCTGGGGATTTTGACTTCAACGGTGCTCTTTGGTCCGGGAGGCCAACCGCGGTTGATGACGACCAAATCAAGGCATTGATCGAGTCAAACCCACGTTACACGACACGAGAGATTGCAGACACATTGCACATCCATCATTCAAGCGTTCACAACCACCTCAAGAAGCTGGGATACGTAAGCAAGCTTGATGTGTGGGTTCCTCATGAACTCAAAGAAGCTCAATTGACGGCGTGTATAAACATCTCCGATATGCTAATTAAACGTGAGGAAAATGATCTTTTAAAGTGACTGATAACTGCTGACGAAAAGTGGATTGTGTACAACAATGCGCTGCGCAAATGGTCTTGGTCCCGACGTGCTGCTTCGCCTCAAACGACATCCAAAGCAGACATTCAACAGCGGAAGGTTCTGGTCTCAGTGTGGTGGGATTTTAAAGGTGTGTTTTTCGAGCTCCTACCACGGAACCAATCAATCAATTCGAATGTGTATTGTCGACAATTGGACAGTTTGAACGAATCCATCATCCAGAAATGTCCAGAGCTCGTTCATCGTAAAGGTGTTGTGTTCCATCACAACGCAAGATTACACACAAGTTTGATCACCCGCCAAAAATTATTGGAGCTTGGGTGGGATGTGTTGCCACACCCAGCATACTCTCCTGACCTTGCGCCGGCAGACTTCCACTTGTTTTGCTCTCTTCAACAGTCTTTGATCGAGTCAAACCCACGCTCAATCAGTATAACGCTCAATTCAGACGAGGCTATAAATCAGCACTTTGTACAGTTTTTCGCCACGAAAGACAGGTCCTTCTATGAACGAGGCATTCTGCAGCTCACTGACAGATGGCAAAAGGTCATCAAACAAAACGGGCATTATATCATTGATTGATCTTTGTTCTTTCTACCAATAAATTACCTTTGCAAAACATGGCTAAAATACGTCATGACTTTTCCGACAACCCAATATTTATCATCTTTTATCATTAAATCGTGCCGAAGACGGTAATCGTTCGTATCAGTGATTCATTCTTGCACGAGTCTTCAACTTTGATTACTTCTGATAAATTTTAAATGTTGCTCATAGGGAGCAGCACATGAAGGCAAAACTACATTGTGATTCTGCCCAAGATTCAAGAAGAAATATCTGAAGCCAGAAAATTACTACACACTAAGCTAGCAGAAATAATTACCTATATGTTATCCCTATAAGAGGGAATATTCCAAGTTCAAATTCACTTGAAGAAATAGTTTAATAACAATATGTACTGAACAAGAGCTGTAAACTCTCAATGGTATCTACCAAATGCAACCAAGTTTAGCATCAATTGCTTATTTAATTGAAAGTGGATTCTGAAAAAGATGAGATTTATTCTCCATCCTATAAATAGTTTAGGTAAGGCCAGTTAAAGCAGAAACGAAATACCACGACTATTAAATGATTTTGTTAAGTGTGGACGCTAGTGATGATGATGATGTTTCGGCTTCTTTGAGCATCCTGGAAGTTTGAATATTTTTTTAAATTGCCACGTTTTCAATTATTTTCGGAAATTTCGAAAATTGTGGGCAAAAATAAGAAACTGATGACATTTGAGGCCTTCATACGGAATTAAGGACGAAGCGCTGAAATTGAGGACTGACCCCAGAAAATGAGGACGTCTAGTCACCTTAGTTTAACGACCACCGTGACCGACTCTATAAGCAGTAGCCCGTTCCTAAATTAGGGCCACTGGCTCCAGGGAAGCGATAAAGCCAACGCCGTTAACCAAACAAAACATCCACGCCTCACCCGGACCCATCTCGGACGAAAAAGCTACCCCTTAGACCACTGCATCACCGGGGCGATGTACTTACTTTCCGAATAAGCCTCACATGTAACACTAGGAACCATGGATACGAACCTCAATGGGCTTTAACGCTATTATTTGCCCGCGATTTTAGCAAATGTAATTTTTGTTTTTCATAAGAAAGGAAGATTTAAAATTGGAGATACTTCTTCAAACAGAAATATATGCTGATGCCAGAACTGCAAGTTATGAAAAAGTAGAAAATATGTACAAAATATTCTTTCTAGACTAAGCTATATGATGGAAACATATTTTTCAAATCAGACTTCTTGAAGCCCACATAGCCACAAAAAGGCTAATACATGTATACCACTTTCAAAACAGCGTTATTTAAAGAGGAAAATATTTGCAATCTTTACCACAGCAAAACAGCACAAGTTAACAAAATTTATACAAGTGGACATATAATCACAAACCAAAATGTACAATAAAAACTAGTCAAAACTGTGCATTATGAAAAATTCCCAAGTATACAGTATGCAAAATGTTCTCAACGAGAATGGTACTAGATGTTAAAAGAATTTTTCAAACTGGACTTTTAGAAGCTGAGATATCGAGAAAAAATGTGCGATACATTCTGGTGTAAAGAATCAACCAAAACTGATGTGGTATTTATTAGCCTTTAAGAAAACAATAATGTCCACGTTCGATAGGAGGGAACTTGTAAGAGAGCACATTATGCAGAGGTTTTCAAACTGGATAACATGGACTAAGGGAGTCAGTGAACTGAAAATATAATGGGTAAATCTGGAGAGAAATAACTAGCAAATGCGAAAAGGTTCTGTTTCTTTTTTATTAGAGGTTTAACTATTGGGAACCTCAACGAACTATAGGGGGCGCTGCGCAAACGTAAACAAACTTCTCTAGTACGGGTAACGTCGCACGTGTTTCCATAAAGTCGTCGCACGTGTTTCCATAAAGTCGGCACTGGCTCCAGGGAAGGGAGAGAGCCAGTGCCGTAAGACAAACACAACATCCATGCCTCACCGGGATTCGAACCCGGACCCCTTACGGGCGAATGATCAGAGGCCAGTGCCTTAGACGACTGCGCCACCGGGGCGGCTGATTGGAGGTTTAACGACCACCGTGAGTAACTCAATGGGCTGTAAGCGGTCGCCCGTCCCTAAGTTAGGGTCACTGGTTCCAGGGAAGGGAGAGAGACAGTGCCGTAAGACAAACACAACATCCATGCCTCACCGGGGTTCGAACCCGGACCCGTTCGGACGAATGATCAGAGGCCATCGCTTAGACCACTACGCCACCGGGCGGCATATTTTATTGCTATTTTAAACTTATTTCACATGAAAATCATCCTTCAGATTCACCGTATGTTTTCCCATGAAACTGGACAATTGTGGTACAGGTCATAACATTGTGTGCTAATCTTTGGGTTTACAAGATTATCTTAAAATTAAAAAAATAGCTTAATTTTTTGCTAATCTTTGGGTTTTTTCTATTCGCTTAAAATTGGCGAGAGAATCCACTCACATATCGTTCTTGGTTAATTGCAAAGAATTGGGCGTAATTCCAAAACATTTACGTATCAACTTTATTGCCTACTTTCGCCGTGATGAACGTGTTTTGCGTAATGTTGAGGTAAAGAAACTATCTCAGGCCATTAGAGACAAACGAGGTTTCATTGACTACCTTCAACGAAAATGTTACTCGTCATATTCGTGCCTTGTTGACAAGGAGCATGCTCTTATTGTAAACCGTGAAATGACTATTACTATGACTATTTTGGAAAATAATGTGGAGTCCCTTATCAAAGTGCACATTGGTAAATTAAGAAATCTAGTAAATTATGAAGTTAACAATCGGGATGGAGATTTGTTTGCTAGCCCACCAACTTCTTACGCTAACCTCAGCAGTCACATATTAAATCCTGTGCAAGCCCATGCCCTTCAGCGAGGTTCCAAGTTCGCTTTCCAGGTTCTGAAAGGTAATACTTTTTCTATTATCCCTCAAGTTGAATCAGTTGCTAAATGGCTCCCTGAAACTGACCATGAGTTCATCCGTGTTAAGTTGGCACGTTATCTTGGCAGCTCAAGCCTTCCTATCTCTCTCCCTCCTAGCGTACTTTCTGATTTTGCTGAGGAAAGGCGACAGCTTGCTCTGCTTAGGAGAGACCCGCAGATCTCTATTGCGTTGTCTGATAAGTCTTTGCAGTTTGTTATTGTAAACAACAGTTTTTATTTTCAAGGTATGAATGAAGTAATTGATATTATCTTGCACAAGGAGTTACGGGCCGATCCAACGAAGTCCACAGTTTCTGCTTTAGGTAGGTTAAAGAAATCTCATGAATTTCTTGAGGACTTTGCGTCTGCGTTTACTCCACCCCCAGGTTACCGCGTGCCTGATATGTTTGGTCGTATTAAATTGCATAAGGAGGGGTACCCGTTTCGTCCTCTGGTATCGGGCTATGTTAGCCCCACCAGACCTTTAAAAAAGCCTTGGCTGATTATCTTGCCAAATTTACCGGGAGTTCACTTTACTCAATTAAGAGTCCCGTTGAGGCTTTAGATAGGCTTAGGGTACTTCAGCCACACCCAGGGCCTCTCATTTTGGCGTCTTTAGATGTTGTAGCATTGTACCCTAATGTACCCATAGAGGCTACACATCAAATTATCGAGGCTAAACTTGCTGATACCCGCTTCCCCCCCCCCTCGAAGTTTCGGTTATTGTGAATGCTTTGCGACATGTTAAGCAACATTCGTTTTTTTTAATTCCAACGCTGCATTTATTAGCAACTTGAAGGTTCCCCTCTTTCAGCAGTTCTCGCTGAGATCCTGATGCAGGATCTCAGCGAGAACTGGTGGAAGCATCAATAAAGTTTTCTTGACCGATTTCGCGACACGCAGCCTAACGTTCTCATGAAGTAATTTCATGGGACGCAATCCTTTGCCTGTGAACAGACGTTCCTGACAGATTTCCTGGTTCAATCATAGCAATTGTTGCTTGTAACAATCAGCAGTAACCGTTTGATCCTATTCCAATATTTCATAATAGAGCACACCCTTCATATCCCACCAGATGCACAACAGAAATTTTTTGGAGTGAATATTGTGTTTCGGTGTCGAAGTCGTTGCTTCACAGGATTCTACCCAGTGTTTTTTGTGTTTGGGATTGTCGTACCATATCCACTTTTCACCATCCGTAACAATTTTCCACAGGAAAGACTTTCTCTGTTGTTTATTGAACAGATTCAAACACTTAGTGACATGCTCATCCTTGTTCCTCTGACTCAGGTCATGTGGCACCCATTTTCCTTATTTCTGAATCTTTTCCATTGCGCGTAAACGATTACAAATTGTACCAGTTGTTCAGCTAGCTCTTTTTGCGTTTGAGACCTATCTTTATCCATCAAGAACGGATAAATAGAACTTCAGTCATTGATAACCCAGTGTTTTTAAATTAGCATGCGATAACCTTGACATATTGATGTGATCGCGTGCGAACTCAACTCGTGATATTAAGAATTGGATTCGAATTCTGTAGATCGAAAAAACAGATCTCGAGTAATTCATAATCCAATGTTTTTAGATTAGCACGCGATTACCTTGACATCTGAAAGTGACCTTGTGCTATTATATAGCAGGCAATCATTTTGACATCGCGAGAGCACACACTAATTGATCGATAAGTGAGGACAGAGCAATACAGACATTGGTGCGTCGTCAGTCGTTCCAGATAGACGTATCTGGGTGTTATTAATACTGAATACGCAAAATAAAAAAGATCCAATGTTTTTTTGTTTTTTTTTGGTTGGATGTTTAACGACTACCGTGAGCAACTTAATGGGCAGTCGCCCGTCCCTAATTTATCGCCACAGGATCCAGGGAAGGGAGAGAGTGTCGTAAGACAAACACAACATCCATGCCTAAACGGGATTCGAACACGGACCCCTTTCGGACGAACGATCAGTAGCTATCGCTTAGACCACTGCGCCACCGGGGCGGCATTCTACATTGCATTGTCTCTGTAAGTTATATATCACATCAGAAAATTCAAAAAATAATAAAAGATATCTCGTAGCTGCAAAATATTGGTAACTTGTACCGACAAAGCAGAGCTGTTATAGAGAGAACATACTTTGCAAAAGTGCAATATTTTACCTTAGATACACGTGCTGAATTAAGAGCAAGCTGCATAACTCTTATATTTTTCTGAAAGACGAAATACAGGCAAAATTTTCTTATTTTATAAAAGTCAAAACTTGGCCAGCGAGGTGGTCAAGTCCTGCTTTCTGACAGTTTGGCCGAGTGGGTTGGGGTTCGACTCCCGGAGGATGTATATAGGTGGTGTGCTTGCCTTACGGCACGGGCTCTCTCCTTCCCTAGAACTAGTGTCCCTAAATTAGGCACAAATGAATACTGTAGATCTTTTTTCTGTTCGGATTTAACAGCCACTGTTAGTTAATCCCAGTAGCCGCCCCGGTGGCGCAGTGGTCTAAGGCAATGGCCTCTGATCATTCGTCCGTAAGGGGTCCGGGTTCGAATCCCGGTCAGGCATGGATGTTGTGTTTGTCTTACGGCACTGGGTCTCTCCCTTCCCTGGAACCAGTGACCCTAAATTAGGGACGGGCGACTGCTTATAGCCCATTGAGTTGCTCACGGTGGTCGTTAAACCTCCAATCAAAAAAAAAAAAAATCCCAGTAGTCATTAAAATCCGAAAAAAAAATACAAATGGGTACAACAAAATCTAATTTTAAGAACATAATTCATTACGAGTGTAACGACCTGGTGGTGATGTCTAAATTAGAGGACAAAAATCAAAATTCGAGCACAATTTGCGTCCCCAAAGGCATCAGAAGTTTTTAGGGACTGTAAATTAAATTCGAGAATTGTCCTCAAGAATTCGGGACTCCTGGTCAGCTTATAAAATCAGATCATGTTTGCGTGTTGTTCTGTGAGTCTAACACGTTTAAGAAGATCGAGCGACCCGCCGACTGTGTGATAAGCTCCGTAATTGGATTTTTGAGAGCAAGAAATGTTAAACCGGCTGACATCCATCAAATGGGTTAGACGATTCAACGAAGGTAATGAGAACGTGCACGACGAAGAGTGGAGCGGCTGGCCATATGTGATCAACGATGATTGGGTGCTTGAGATCGACGAAAACGTTCCTGATGACAGTCGTTTCACAATTCGGAGCTTTCATTGCATTTCCCGCAAATTTTAAGGTCTACGAAACTATGACTGATCGTTTGGGGTTTCAGAAATTGTGCTCACGCTGGGTGCCGAAGAGCACAAAAGCAAGCGGGCTGGCAGTGCGTCGACCTTTCTCACGCAATAGAATGAGCAAGGTGTTGGATTCTTGAGCTATATCACCACAGGTGACAAGACATGGGTGATGGGTGTCCCAAGTGACTCCGGAATCGAAAGCACAGTCCATGGAGTGGCGGTACACATCGCCGAAAAGGAAGTCCCAACATAACCCCTTCAGACTATCATTTGTTCCGATCGATGCAACATGGTTTGTCTGCTGTACGGTTCTGGACATGTAACGAAGTGCAAAAACGGGTTGACGACTTCATCACGTTACAAGACGAAGTATTCTTCATGGCTGGAATCCGTCAGCTGCCCGACCGATGGCGGAAGGTGATAGATAATGACGGTGCATATTTTGACTCGTAAAAGTATTTGCAAAATATCGATCTATCAAAATATCATTTTGCAAAATATCGATCTATCTGAACGGTGTAACCTACAATAAAAACTGAAATATTGAGATGTGAAAGTGAGCAAGATTGCATCTAAAAGCAGATGTCGACCCATAGCACACTGCACATTGTAGAGAATTTAGATGTTTCCGATTTGTAATACCAGTTGTCGCATTGTTTTGTAGAAAAAGCTTTGTTATGGAGTTTCAAACTAACCGTCGAATAGGACAGTTCGAAAACAAGTCGTTAAGGGAATAACAAGTGGCCTCCCCGGTGGCGTAGTGGTCTAAGCGATGGATTCTGACCATTCGTCCGATATGGGTGCGGGTTCGAATCTCGGTGAGGCATGGATATTGTACCTGTCTGATGGTACTGGCTCTCTCTCTTCCCTGGAACTAGTGACCCTAAATTAGGGACGGGCAACTGCTTATAGCTCATTGAGTTGCTCACGGTGGTCGTTAAACCGCCAATAAAAAAAACAAGTGTGCCGAAGAAAAAGTAACTTAACGCGAAACATCAGAGCAAAAGTTATTTAGGTAAGTTTACACCGAAAAACTGGACTACAAGGGAAATTGTTAAACAACAAATTTGCCGCCCCGATGGCGCAGTGGTCTAAGCGATGGCCTCTGATCATTCGTCCGAACGGGGTCATGGGTCGAATCCCGGTGAGGCATGGATGTTGTGTTTGTCTTACGGCACTGGCTCTCTCCCTTCCCTGGAACCAGTGACCTTAAATTAGGGACGGGCGACTACTTATAGCCCATTGAGTTGCTCACGGTGGTCGTTAAACCTCCAATGAAAAAAAAAAAAAATTTTCGCTCAGAATGCTTATCGCTAGGTCTCTTGAAAAAGTTAAATAATTAGCATATAAATTTCAGTTCTAATATGAATGAATGAGTTCTTGTTATATAATAGTTTACAGTATTTCCATACAAAAAAGCAGGCGTCTATGTGATTTGTTTTCAATTTGCTTTAATTAAAAATTTCACCGTCTTAAGATGGGAAATATCTCCTATACATAAGCTGACCAGAAGTCCTCAATTTTTGAGGACAGTGCTCGAATTTAGTTTACTGTCCCCCAAAACATCTGATACCTTTGGGGACGCAAATTGTCCTCAAATTTTGATGTTTGTCCTCAAAAGTCCTCGAATTTACACTTCCTCATTAGCTCGTTAGATTTCTAATGAAAAATGTTCTTAAAAGTTGCTTTCGTTGTACTAATTTTCCGTCATGCTTCTTGTGAAAAGAAATTTTGACTTTTTTTTTTTCTTCTTTCAGAGTTTAACGACCACCGCGAGCAACTC
Source organism: Macrothele yani (assembly GCA_039090855.1). NCBI lineage: Eukaryota > Metazoa > Arthropoda > Arachnida > Araneae > Macrothelidae > Macrothele > Macrothele yani. The sequence goes on along the minus strand of CM077001.1, from coordinate 165,816,672 downwards.
TAAGGACTATAAGCATTCACCCGTCTCTAATTTGGAGACATTCGTTCTAGGGAAGAGAGAGAGAACAAGTGCTGTAAGACAAACACACCATCCATGTCTCAGTCGGGGCTCGAACCCGTACCCACTTGTACGAATGGTCAGTGGCCAGCACTAGGACACTGAACTACTTGCGCGGTCAAATTTCGACTGTACTTGATCTAAGTTTCTCCAAAAACTTTGGCAAAATGAAAAATACGCCATGCAGTTATGTGGTGTGCAGCTTGATTTTAATTCGGCACATATACAAGGTAAAGCATTTACTTTTTGCTAATAAGTTCTGTCCATCATAATTCTGCTTTGTCAATACAAAATTACCAACATTCTACAAGATATATCCTTTTAAGACATAAATTTTCATATGTATTATCGCACTTATGGAAGCAATGCAGTTTTGTGACAAAAAGATTTGCATATTTATTTTGAGTACGTATATGTCCCCAAATGAACTGCCGATTTGGGGACGCCACACGCTTTTGTCCTCAAATCAGTGTTAGATTATCTGGTCACCTTACCTGTACAGTATACATTAATATTGATTTAAAACTTAAAGACAACCGTCGTAGGATGGGCTATAGGATGCACTCTACTCTGTGGGTTCCACACGAAATGCGTTTTGCTCATATCGAAAACATAAGAATTGAACTGATCTTAGTCCGACACACAGCTGCACTAGTAATTTTCGTCTCCTTCTAAATTAAAAAGAGTCGACATACTTTAACTACTACAGAGAAACTTCAACGTTTCTGGAATTTCAGTACCACACAACTACACAAAGTGATTAATAAAAATATTGTGATAAACACAGGTTTAGCACCGATGAAATCATAAATAGCCAATCGTCTAAGCGGATGCTTCTGATCATTCGTTTGAGATGGGTCCGGGTTCGAATCCCGGTGAAACATGGACGTTGTGTTTGTATTACGGCTCTGGTTCTCTCCCTTCCTTTGAACCAACGGCCCCAAATTAAGGATGGAAGACTGCTTATAGCCCACTGATCGAATTGCTCATGGTGATCGTTAAACCTCTAATTATTAATAATAATAATAAATCAGAATCACTATGTATTCCTGTGATGATAGGGTAAACAATTCACCCACAACTCCTGCCGAGTTGTGACATTAACTATATCCATTTTTCTAACAATTAACTGTATGGGATGTTGTATCACCCGACCACTCTTCTCTGTGCACACCATTAAGGTAGGAATATGATGAGACGCTGTCGCCAATTCTTCCCATGCTAGCAAAGTGATGCCGGTTTTGTATGCTTCCGCGGTGAAAGTAGTACCGCCAGCTTTTGCGTGATTACCCTCAAGATGCAAAAGTAGACGATTTTCCGTAGGAAAGCATTAGTGAGACCCTTTTCGTTTTCTTAAGATTTCACATTGTCTTAAATTATAAGCGAAATGGAAAAGCAGTGGAATAGGTTTAAGAGACTCTTAGGTTTACATGAAAGGAGTTTTAGTACAAAAACTTAGATTTTCATGGAGAAAAAGAGATCTAAGAAAGCGTCTTCCTAACGACTGAGACGTATATGAACTGACGATTTAAAATGTGTTTATACTAAACATAATTTTATAAAGCGTTTAAACTCCTTCTCTGTCTTAGCGGATTATCGTAAAATATTGCTTATCATAGAAATTGTAACGGTCGAGCTTCAGAGAATTTGTATTATGAGTGAAATTTTCGAAAGATCGCACTTTAAAGGGAGGGAACACTTCTGCCATGTTGTCAGGAGGAAAATTAAAGTAAACAACAACATTCCACGTATGTTTTACTTGAAGAACAATAATGATTGTTTTTAAGCAAATAAACAAGGGGAGGGGGAACAATATTCACATTGAACATTATTATTTGAAAAAACAAAAATTCATGAAATATCTAGATTTTATTTCCAATCCTTTATAGAAAAAATGGGGGAATCTGCGAGCCTGTTCAAAGAAATTAAAAATATCAGACTCAAAATATGACGTTACTGTGTCTTCATTTTATTTTTTATAATTGCTTTAAGCACTTGACTGATTTTAGTTTCTTCTAATGTAGGTAGGAAATTCCAACTGGTTTGGTTAGAACTGTGGTGGGCTTCAAAGGTATGAATGTAAACAACTTAAAAACTACAGGCCTTAATAGGAATGGCACTGATTTCGAGGGGGGATACCTTTTGAAAGGGTGCAGTTTCAAAATATAGCAAGAAAATATACAAATTATTAGTTTGTGGAAATAGGATTTACAAGTCCTGCTGATAGTAAAGGAAATCTGACTTGTAAAATCAGATTTACATAAGCAGCAGAAATAATTCCTACTGTAAGATCTCTTTTAAAATAAATCCAACTGCATTCAAAATATTGTACTTCTAATACACATCACCATTAGGAGAGGCACATTCATAATGTTATAAGTTAATAGCTTTTAAATAGTAAATGAAACAGACGTGTGTATATAATAAGGTTTTTTAATTTGGTTCTTGAAATATAGTATATATAGTATACCATTTATGAGCAAGGTTATATTTATTAATAAAAAATTCATTGAGGATCAATCTTGCAGTTTGTTGTTAGCACAACATATGTTCAAGAATAGGAAAATCTGCTCACATAAGGTGTGGTTAATCAACACAACAAGGGGATTAATTTTAGTTCTAATGACAGAAAGCAATATTAACAGCAGCCCATATGCTAATGCACATTTAACCTATATTTTATGGCCACAAAAATTAATGGATAACTAATCAGAAGTGCATGGGAAATATAGAAGTGCAAATTTTCTGCCATCAGATACTAAATCATTTTTAATTCACTGTTATCCATGTAACATCTCCAGTACCAAAATCTAATTTCCAGAAATAATGCTGACCCTTTAAGATAGAACTTCTTACGACAGCCTATTTCATCTGATTAGTTAAGTAAAGTTTTCACTTAAGTAATTTGCTTACCATAACTATACATTTTCATATATTGCAATTACTATATTTATAATTTTATGCTGTTATATTTTTACTTCAGCTGAATTCAAGATTTTCAACCATTTCTGTCATCAAAAAGCTTAACTGTGAGCTGCATTTCACACTCATTATGCCCATTGTAAGATGTAGAAAATATGTCAGTACTATCATTTCCTAATGAGGGTTCAATATACCTTTAGTTACACAAGACAAAGAGAATGAGCTAGTTAGAATAGGAAGAAATATTATTATGAGTTGATGCCCACATACATATTAAAACTTCTTGAAGTCATTTTTATATATGCGAGAAAAGAAAACCTTACCCAACAGTATTTGTAGCTGGAACTTAGCTTACTGCTGCAATTCTGACCATTAAAGACAAATATTTGTATTGAAATTTATATGTAAATCCAATACAAAACACTTATCTCAAATAGTTAAATCTCATCTTCAGTAACCTTCACTGGCAGCAACAAAATGCTTTCTTTCACATACAATGAGTGCCACACCAGGTATGAGTGTCTTTTATCTTAAAAGGCTTAGTCCTTCAGTCCTAATGGGAAAACAAGAAATGAAGGGTGGGGGATGCATGGACACACAACAAGAATACCAAAGAATATAAAATATATATATACAATACAGGAAATTTGTAACAACTATCAAAATATTGGGTACAAGAGATTTACACTGATGTGCAAAACAGAACAGACTAATTACACTGAGCTAATCAGAACATGAACTGTGAACAAATAAACCACAATACATATTTGAATGTTTCAGCTACCACAAATACCTTGGCTTTGAAGAAATTACAAACTGTTGATAAAACAGACACAGGTAATAAGCTTGATAGACAAAACACACATGCCACACCCACTGTGCAAGGAATGACCTTTTAGCAACATCTCACTGATTTTACCAAAAAAAAAAAAAGTAAGATATGATGTAAAGGAAGAAAATGTAACAAGAAGGGCTTCAAATATAAACAGAGAACCAAAAGGGAAAGGTTTAATTAGAGCATATATGCTGTAGGGCATTAGTGCTGTAATTAATATTAGACAGAAAAAGCAGATTATTCATGAAAGTTAAAATGCATGAAAACAATGTTTAATTTCGGAACATATACATGCATTACAGAATAGCAACTAAATCAGGTAAAGAAAACATTTGGTACCAGAAGCGAATGAAATATATGACCGATATCTTATTTATGAAATATCAAAGTAACTGATGATCCTAAAATGTTTACTGCCCTGTAAAATGAATAAGAGAACATGAAGTTTTAGAATACCAAAAGTTTGCAGTGACTAGAAATGGGGTGGCCGAAGAGAATCAAATCTAGTTTTGGAATGAACAGGAAATACAGGCAGTTTAGAGATGTATGATTGCTGTATTAATAATTATAATGTATTTCCATGTATTACGAGAATATTTCTTCAAAAATCAAAATGTGCATACGTATGTTTACAGGGTCATAGCTTGAGAGGAGCCAGAAGTGCAAATCTTCACTGTAAGGTACTCATGTTCATTCACTTTCAAATGTTTACTTGTTCATTTGTTTCTTACTTCTATTCTTTTTTTTTTTAATCTTTTAAATATCTGTGCCCCCTTTGTGCTTCAACTTTCACTTTTCTCATCTACTGTGTTTAGTATCACCATCCTTTTATGTTTCACATACAAAGTGGTTTTGTTGTGAATCAGGAGATATTAACAGTGATGTTTTGCATTGTCATATAATTCCAAGAAACGGTTAGTGCAGTGTCTCACATGCAAAAGTTACTATTTTAATGTACTCTGCTAATCCAGAGAATCTGTATTTGTACTGTGAAGTTCAGTTTTAAATAAAGGAGCTCCAGTTCTATTAACTGATCTTGTAGCGCACTATCCAAAACACCTTATCTATTAGTTTAAAATGAGTATTTACTAGCAATGGTCAAATCTGCAATTTGGTATACTGATCAAGCCCTAAAACAGGAAAAAAGAAATAGATAAACTTTTGGTAAATGTAGCTAATTCCTAACCCCTATCGTTGTTGTTTATAGTGCAAAGTTTTTGGATATGAATACTGTCATAATTATAGGTGGGTTATTAATAATTCAAAGACAATTATCTTAATAATGTAGTTATATTGAACATCCTTTTAAACGTGGTTCATTTATGAATACCCCTCCGATTACATAACCTACACTATTCCAGAAAATTTTGCTACACCTTTCCTAAACAGATCTTTATAACCTACGTAAACCTAGCGACTTCTTTAATTTTGCTACAAATTTAGAACATTACATAATATGCTATAAGCAGCAAATCACAGCAAAATATACAGTTGTCATTCACAGTAAATTGCAATCGATGATTGAATTCGATATAACTTAATTAAACCTATTAAACGGAAAATAAAGTGATACTAACCGGTGGAATGACATGCCAGGAATTTTCTTTTAAAATTTATTTGCACAGCTGAATGCCACGCAGGATGCCATGGAAACTAAATATGAACAAGCTAAAGTATGTTGTCAAGCACAGAAAAAAATCTACGCTGACAAACCAGTTTAACAAAAAATACGAGCTTCTAAAAATCACAAATTTTCAGTGCTTTCTTATGGCAGACACGACCAAGAGGGAAACCAAGCACGCGGAGGGATATCATAGCAGTTAACATGTCGGCTTCAGAAATCTGCGGTAAAAGCGGCTCCTCTTATTCCTGCCTCCATGCTGTGGAAATGGCTTTCTGCGATTAATCGAAAGCCATGGTGTGGACCAGAGCCAGAGAGGATGAGTGGGGTGGGGTGGAGTTGTTAAGAATTTTCTTTTAAGCTAAAAGTTTGCTCCTTTTCCGCAGCGTTTCGAGGTTTTCGAAAATGTGAATAATTTTTTCTCTAAAAATAGAAACTTGTTGGGACAATCTCTTAATTTTGGTGAAATCGTCTGCTTAACGCTGTTAGGTATGCGCCTTCTGGCGTATCTCTTGGGAAATACATAAATGAGCAAATTGAACAGACGTATTCCTTTAAAATAACTGATGTGTTTACACTACTTTTGTTGTAAAAATAAATTTGTTTTTCATTCTTATTTGTTGAAGGAAAGCTCCTAAAAAACTGATGAATCACCATTTAGTATTGCATTGGTCATGCTATAGTCATGCCACGTCAATTAGATGACGTCATATTACTATCGGAAAGACACCCTCTATACTTGATCATTTCATAACGGGAGGTGTTAGCCATCTTGGATGAGACGTGTATTTATTGACATTATTTATCCTGCTTTTTAACTGTCAAAATTTTTGGTTTAATTTGTTGAGTACCATCCATATTATACTCATTTGGCGTATCAGTAATGTCAACTATGAATCCCGAATAGTAAGTGCATAAATGTCTGTATGGTGATACGAATACGAACTTCCATATACAGTGAATGAATATATGTTTGTAAACACCTTGTAAAAATAAAATGTTTCTTTTCATATGATAACACAGAAATTGCTACATTTTTACTTTTCGGCTGTGTAATTCTAAAATCTTGCTGTAATTGAAATGTCGCTGCTTTAAAAAATGTCCACTGTGGTGTGTTCCTGTTAAACTTCCTGTTTAGGATTTGAAATATCACTAGAATATCAAAATAATTTCAGCTGGATAATGAAGTAAGGACTTGGGATCGAACGTAAATCTTTTTCGTGAATTGGGTGCAAATGCGTGATTGTGGAAGAGCGAAGGAGGTGCGAAGAATGCAGTGATCTTGCTTCTGCTTACAGTGGAATTATTTACACTTTCCCTTAATAATGATGTCCTAATATTTGCATACTCGTAGTGTGATCAGAATTAAGGCATTTATAGGGGGAAGTAGTGTGTGTTAGGGAAAGTTTTCTGAAGAAAAAAAATACTCATTACACAACTGTATGTTTGGGTAATTAAATTAACCATATGTTCTCTGGTACTGTGTAAATGTGAACAGATTTTATTGCTAATTTTTAGCAAAGTAAGCCTGCAAGATTACATAATATTTAGATTTGAACCTCTAAGGTGAGATGTGGAAGTTGTTAGTGCTTTTTGCAATGGTTCTCCTCATTCCTAGTGGCATGCTGATAGCCTAAGTTGGCAGCCGCAGTGGTCTAAGCGATGGCCTCTGATCTTTCGTCCGAAAGGGGTCAGTGTTCGAATCCCGGCGAGGCATGGATGTTGTGTTTGTCTTACGGCACTGGTTCTCTCCCTTCCCTGGAACTAGTGACGTTAAATGAGGAATGGGCGACTGCTTATAGCCCATTGAGTTTCTCACTGTGGTCGTTAAATTCCCCCCCCCCTAAAGAAGCCTAAGTTGTCTTTCTATTGTTTTTGGTATTCTGTGTGTAAATTAGATCTTTGAACTACCATACAGGTAGTTCAGCAAAACCAGAAATTAATTGTTGAGCCATTGCGTACATATTATAACAAGCTGTATTTCCAGCTGTCAGTATTTCTAGAGGTCATTAAATGGCTGAAAAAAAAAAAAAAAACCCTCTTTAAAATGAAAGTACATTTAGTGAATCAGTTTTAACCAAACAATTAGATTGTGTTGGGGAATGCAAGGTGATTTCTGTATACTGATTGCTAATATGTAACTGTAAATTATCTGTATTGTTGGGTATTTCAGAAGATTTCCTTGAAATTCTTTGCGAACAGAAAATTAATTTATCCTTTGAATTTTCTGTTGTGAATTTGGTGATGCAGCAGATGTAGACGTACACGCATACTTGAATAGCAGCATGTATGTTGTTGATTGTGAACATACTGTTGACACACACCCTCCTCTAGTTAACATTGAACAATAATTCTGTCAACAACTCAGCTAGTGCATACATAACTGCATCCCAGTTTGCACTCAGTTCATGTAGGTTGCTGTATAGCAGGGACAATCCACTACATTAAAATAAGTTACAATTTATGTACTTGCTCTCTTCTCGAGCGTTTTAAGCTTTTTCTTTTTGTGTGTGAGGATAAATGTTAAGTTCACTTCGTTCTAAACCCAGTCTTTTGGCATATTGGATTGAAAAAAAGTAATGTCAGCTAAACAGTATCAGCATTGCCTGTTCATTGTCCCTTGCGTTTTGGTTCAGTATACATTGTAATACATTCAGCATAGTGTAATCTTTTTTAACAGCATATCAGCTTTTTACAAACTCCATGAAGATTAAAGTCTCTTCCATAACTGTAGTGCTCTTCATAGACAATATAATAAATATATCCTTCGCAGTATATCGTAATAAAATGGCTGTTTTAACACAGCTGTTTTTTGAAAAACGACAGAGGAATAGTATTTCTTTGTCCATATTCTATGGAGAGAGCATTTCATTAATCCATCCTTCCAGTTTGACATTCTGTAGGGGCATAAAATAATTCAGGTTTATCACTTATGTATACTGATGGTGGCACTAATATTTAAAACGATGTATTGGAAGCACTTTGTGGTCAATCCATAGCAGAATTTGGGAACACAAAAGAGATTCCAAGGAAGGTCTCCTGTCTGCAGCTCTTCCTCTACTTATAGCAATTACTTCTACACCAACATGAAGTAACATCAGAAGGATTGCTCCATTTACCAATTAAATAACTTCAAACTATGGGAAAATAATTGACATTTTACTGAATATAAACTCAAAACTCTTGTAATTTGGATGCATGTTTTAGCATTCCAATTATTTGGAAATCTCACTGCACATGGACTTCTGAATAAGATTGACATATATTTATGAACTGTTGCTATCAGTGTTACAAGACTGGTGTTTAACTGAAAGATCTAACTGGAATGGAAGAAAATTGTTAAAATTATTAGTAGATAATTCTGAGAAGATCCATTAATTTTCTGCTTGGTATGGCAATTATCAACTTTATTATCATTATTTATTCTTTATTATTAACCATACTGAAGTAATTACTATTATTTCCCAAATTGCTGTATAAAAAATTATGGTGGAGTGTGACCTAAATCCAGAGTAGCAGAATCTAGATGTACACGCATATGTGGATAGTTTCTAAATATTAGCAGATTTTGCAGATAGTTTTTGCTTGTAGAATAAAAATAAAATAAAATGTTATTTACAGCAATTAAAACACTTACTCAAGGCTTCACTCTGATTAATAATATTTAATTCTATTTTAATCTGAAGAATTTTACTCAAGGCTTCACTCCGATTAATATATTTAATTCTATTTTAACCTGAAGAACTTTACTCAAGGCTTCACTCCGATTAATATATTTAATTCTATTTTAATCTGAAGAACTTTCACTTATTTTTCACATCTGAGTTCTTTTGTTTTTACGGACGTTTCTGGCCTCCAGATTTTATCAAAGCCTGTTCTAAACGTATAGGAACTGTATCAAAAGTTTTGTTTATGTAGAAAGAATTTAAATTTTATTGCCAGGTTCTTCTCGCAGTTGCCAGTTATTCAATTAAAGTAGTTTTTTTATGCATTTTGTAAGTCTACTTTTGAATTAAGTTGTTGAAAATGCCATTTATAATATTTTAAGGTTCATTAATGGAACTGTTTTTCTAGATATAAAAACTTTTTTAGTTAGTCTCTTGTTTTTATAAGGTTCAATATTTTGCCCCAAAGGTCTATTTCACACACATTGCTGCACATGCAGTTGTAATGTACTTATTTTGTCCTGACTGACATCTGTAATGTTCTAATAATTATGTATCGTTTTATTAACTTTTCTTTAAATTATCTTATTCTACTGTTATAGTGTGTCTCATTCGCGAGTTTGCAGCAAGTTTTCTGTTTCAATGGTTGTATACACAGATACATTTTATTATACAACTCTGCCTAAATCCAAATCGTTGCTATCAAACGTCATATTGAGCAAATTAGATGTAGGTCACACTCTGCCATAAATTTATACAGAGCATTTTAAGAAATAATTATTTCAGTATTACTAAAAAATATTTATGGAATAATAAATTCATACAAAGCAATTTAGACAATATAAAAAATTCATGCCACTAAGATAAATAAATGCCAATAATAAAATTCAGTGGCATACCGGACAGCAAAAGATATTTTGCCAAAATATATAAACATTCAATTACTGAAATTTCTAAATCCCATGTTATTAACTAAGCCTTACAGGCATTTAAATAAATCTTGTTCTTTGAAACCTACTGGTATTTTTCATAAAACCAGAATTATTACACCTTATTGCTTGAAACACAAATGTGTGTGTTTTGTAATTATGGTGACGCAGTGGTCTAAGGCGCTGGCCTCTGATCATTCGTCTGAAAGGGGTCCGGGTTCGAATCCCGGTGAGGCATGGATGTTGTGTTTGTCTTACGGCACTGGCTCTCTCCCTTCCCTGGAACCAGTGACCCAAAATTAGGGACGGGCGACTGCTTATAGCCCATTGAGTTGCTCATGGTGGTCGTTAAACCTTCAATCAAAAAAAAAAAAAAAAGTAATTATGGACTTCCGAATCAGAATGCTTTCAAGTAGTTTCCAATTTCGAGTGTATCATTCTGTTTTGTTTACATAAAACCGAATCGCACCCTGCGTGACAGAAATTAGTTCACGATAAACTTTATTAGATTTTTTTTTACCATTTCATTATAAGAGACACCTTAATGACTATTTTTATTTGTAAATATATTTTATGAAGGAAGTGTGTGGAATAATAGTACTACGCTGCGTTTTGTTTTTCATCCTATAAAATCTGAGGAGCCATACTTCCAAATCGAAAGAACTATTGGCCGACACAAATGGAATATTTGCTTCAATGATTTTGTAGAAAACAAAATTTAGATCCATTTAAACAGTTTAATATATATCAAATACGTGGAGATAATGTAAATGGACAATGTCATCACTCTTTCCACGTTATTTTTTAAACAACGCATAGCGACTGAAAAATTGTATATCGGCACTGCTGGGATCGAACCCCAGAACTCTCTATAACTAGTCGAGTGCGTTCGAATTTACGCTACAGCGCCAACAATTCTCAGTGCAATGCGTGGTTTATCAGTCAGCATCTGACTATACGAATGCGTATTGATGGTCTCAGCAACTGAGATGTCGTCATGGAAAAATTAATGTTATACATATTAATTTCATAATGTTATACCACATGGTAAAAGGGCGTTGCATTATGATACTTTATGGAATTATGCGTGAATCTGTGATGTGAAATGTATTATTTTCCAAAATAAAATAAATGCCTGTAGTTATTTCCATTGCAATACGATTTATTTTGATGAAAGTAGTAAAAAAAAAATCTGTATCTATTATGGACTACTTTCTTTTACTGTGGGTGTAGTCAGGTGCTATGTGAACAAAGCAGAACGATACACTCGAAATCAGGAACAACTTGAAAACCGTGATTTGCCTTAAAATGTGATTGCCGTAGTTTTGTACTAATACAAAGTACCACAAAACACCAATGCCAAAGTTAACCATTCCCTACAAATTTTATTCTTTTAGATAACTAACTTCAGCCTCTTTGAAATGCCTTACAATTACAAACACGAAACATGTAATTTCCATGGCACAGTATGTAATGATCTTTTCCGATTTATATAAAAATACAGAACATAAGTAAGCAAATGAGTAACAATTAAGAATTATGGCACAAAAAAGTAAAACTACAAAAATTACTACTGTTGAATATAAAAAAAAAAAAAACACTCAGCATAATAATGTCTCAATGTTTTGCACATCATGAAAAATTATCTTGACTGTTATACAGGGTGTCCGAAAAAGACTGCACTGAATGTACGAATTGCAGTGGTGTAATAATGAAGAAATTCAGAATGGAATTACAGTAGAAGTGACAGGACATGATATAGAGGAGTCCACACAAGTCCGTGAGGTCTCTGTCACAACAAGCTAATGTGCCAAAGAGTACAGCCCATGATATTTGGAAAAGGAAGTTGCATTTTAACCCGTACAAAGTGTCTGTTGTGCATCAGCTGAAAGAAACGGAACCATGAGGCCCGTGTTCAGTACAGCAGGTAGTTCCAAGTTTCTGTCTGAAGAAGATCAGGACATTTTAGACGGTTTCTTTATAGATGAAGATGGCTCCACTTGTCCAGGTACATCAACAGCCAAAATACTCATCTGTGGGGTACTGAAAGTCCCCATGAATTAAAAAAAATGTCTCTCCACAACCAGAATGTCAGCGTGTGGTGTGTCATGATCATACGTGCATTATTGGGCCCATTTTCTTCAGTGAAACCATTACCTCAGAATGGTACTGTGCCAAGATTATCCAACCATTCATATCTGAACTCATGGAATGGGAAATAAATGAAGAATGGTTCCAGCAAGACAGTGAAACTGCTCACACCGCTGGCATAACAATGTAGCTTCTGGAAAAATTCTTTGGAAATTGCACAATCTCCCGGGAACTGTGGCCTGCCCAGTCACCAGATCTGACACCGCCTAATTTTTTTCTGTGGGGAGCACTGAAGGGGAAAGGTGTATGCAGGTAATCCACACACACTTCAAGAGCTACAGGCTGCAATAATGATCCACATCCAACAGATCACACCTCATACCCTGAGAAAAGTCTTCACCAACATGCAGAAGCGTGTACAGACCTGTCTGAACGTCAGTGGGGCCCATTTCCAACACCTGTAGCAACCAGTTCGACATAGTGTTACCTTCAGTGCATAGTTATTTTTTGGACACCCTGTATGTGTACAAGGGTTGTACTGAAAGTAATGCAAAAGTGGCCATAACTTTTTTATTAACTGACAGAGGTTGTTCAAATTGCACGTGTTGATAGAGTAACTTTTCCTCTATAGGAACTCTTCTTCATTGCAGCTAAATAATGGATTCCAATCAGAAGCAACGTGCCGTCACTGAGTTCTTGACGAAGGAATGGTGCAGGCTTCCGATATCCATAGCAGGCTACAGAATGTCTACAGAGATGACACCATTGACAAGAGCAACGTGCACAGATGGATGAAGAAGTTTAAAGAAGGGGAAACCAGTATTGAAGACAAACCATGCAGTGGGAGACCATCATCTGCGACCACTGACACGAATCATCAGCGAGTGAATGAATTGATTATCGTGGAAAGAAAAGTCACAACTGGACTGTGGTTACAATCCCATATAGTGACCACAGTCCAGTGGTCACTGTAGTGTGTTCCTCAGCATATGATGCCTGGTTTGAAGGAGAGAAAAGGTGGAAGTTGGTCTGATCTGCTGGAAGTGATTGAAGCCAATGAAGACACGATTGTTTCCGATCTAGTGACAGCGAATGAAACATCAGCGTGTCTTTATGTTCTGGAAACGAAGAATCAATCCATGCAATGGCATCACACTTCTTCACCAAGGCCTAAGAAGTTCAGGAGCCAGCGATCAGCATTTTTGTGGGATGACAGGGGGTGTCATTTTTCTTGATTTTCTGGAATGTGGCCGTACCGTGGCCAGCGAAGCAGTGCATTGAGACACTCAAGAAGTTTAGAGAAGCCATAAGGAAGAAGAGACCGAACAAGAATCTGAAAAGGATCCACATTCACCATGACAATGCGAGACCACACTCATCTTTGGCAGCAAATCAGGTGATCAGTAAATTAGGCTGGTCGATGGTTCCCCATCCATCGTACAGCCCAGATCTGGCACCCTCTGACTTCCACCTGTTCGATCCAATGAATGACAGTCTCCGGGGGCAACAATTTGATGACACAGATGAGGTGAAGGTGGCTGTGAAGAAGTGGGTACAATAGTTCACACCTGAAGTTTTTCAAAAAGGGTTCGAGAGTTGGGTTCAACGATGGTGCAAATGCATCGCTTGTGCTGGAGACTATGTTGAGTAGTATCTTTGTATAGAGAAAGAGTTACTCTACTAACATGTGCAATTTGAACAACCTCTGTCAGTTAATAAGAGGCCCACTTTTGCTTTACTTTCGATACAACCCTCGTATATATAAAAAAGACTGCTCTCTGTGCCTTTGTTCTTTCTAATAATACCTTTTAGTTCACTATATTCTGAAGGATGTAGTTATGTGGAAACAACTCTGATATGTAACACCTTATCCTCATTGCTATAAAAATTCCATTTATTAAACTGGTATTTCTGTCACATTCTCTTTTTAAATACACATTCATAGGAACTACTGCTGCGGCCAGGGAAAGGGGCCTCAAGTCCTCAGCAATAGCTGCTTTCTCATTAACCAGTTTTCGTAAACTAAAACAGCGAAAAGGATTCCTAAAGATTTTATTTATTTACTGGGGAAAACCCCCCAAAAAAACTTTTCTTTTTAGTACTTATTCAAAAGTGCCCTGATTCCTGGCTATTTCTTTAACCAGCTTTGTATGAAATTTCTTCGAAGATTTTGTAAAAAGATTTACTGAGGCTAGAGGCCTACTTAGCCGTGAGTCCACACTCTAGGGGGGGCATGGTTCGTACGCATCCTGGAAAAGTCCTGGAATTCCATTTTGTCCTGGAAATGTCCTAAAATTCTATTACGTGTCCTAGAATTTTATCCATTCCTGCCTTTTTTTTTTGTCCCTGCGCGATGTTTTTTAGTTGAGGATTTTTCTACTGACATAACTTATGTCTGACAAATTTCCATCCCCACCCCTGCATAATGGGGGAGGGGCTGCTGCTGCTGTTGGTTTTCTTGTCTATTAGGACTGAAGTTTCTTTATTAGCATCTTTTGCATCGTGCTTATGTTATCACTTTGTCCTGCCAGGGAGACCATATCTCTGCAATTATTAGTTCGATTTGTAAAATTATTTTTGTATTGGGAAGCTTAAAATGCGAAAATGATGATCCATGCATTCCGTTTTTTTTTTTTTCTGATGCACAACTTCGCTGCTAGAGGACGCAAATGGAGATCGTATCGAATTTAAAATGCATTTTATTTCATATATTTGCTTCTAGATATTCAATTGAAAAAAATTCTTTTTCCTTTCGATGACATTTTTATCGAAGACTATTTTAGTTACAGTCCCTTTTTTAAATAATGCACAAATTTTCCGCTAGGGGACGTAAAGGTAAACCGCGATTTTCCCAATATCTCCGCTTCTAAAAGCCTGATTTGAAAAATTCTTCCTGCGTCAGATACAGTTCTTGAGGGGAATTGTTTTGCATATAATTTCTTATTTTTGGTAAAGAATGGTTTGGCTACCAGATGGCATAAGTGTTTATTTTTGCTTCAGATGTATTTGCAACAAAATCTGAGCTGGAAGCTCAATTTAAAAAATTCTTCGTGAATCGGTACCGCTCACCTCAGAAAA
Source organism: Macrothele yani (assembly GCA_039090855.1). Classification (NCBI taxonomy): domain Eukaryota; kingdom Metazoa; phylum Arthropoda; class Arachnida; order Araneae; family Macrothelidae; genus Macrothele; species Macrothele yani. Next base: position 165,801,474 of record CM077001.1, on the reverse strand, counting down.
CTTTTTTAGAATACCTCCTGCGTAAAATAGTGCATAATTTTTCCTCCAGGGGGTGTACAGGTATATCTTATTTTTGTCCATATCTCTGTTTATAGGAGTCTGATTTGAAAAATTCTTTCTTTGTTGAAGAACATTTTCGGGCCGCCCTGGTGGCGCAGTGGTCTAAGGCGCTGGCCTCTGATCATTCGTCAGTACGGGGTCTGGGTTCGAATCCCGGTCAGGCATGGATGTTGTGTTTGTCTTACGACACTGGCTTTCTCCGTTCCCTGGAACCAGTGACCCTAAATTAGGGACGGGCGACTGCTTATAGCCCATTGAGTTGCTCACGGTGGTCGTTAAACCTCCAATCCCAAAAAAAAACATTTTCGGTACAAAATATTCCTCATGTAGTTTCAAATACTTCTTAACTGCTGCGGATATCATTTTTAACATTCTGCATTAAGTTTGCCCAAGCATCTAGGAAGTGAAGCTGTTTGTTGTGGGTTACAGGTAGAACAGACCTATGGTTTCACTATATTTTAAGCAAGAACGTTTGGATTGTATGTCCTGGAAAAAAATTGAAAAGTCCTGGAATTTTGTGATTGAAAAAGCATATGAACCAGGGAGGGGGGGGTATCAGTGCGCCCCTAAAAAGCTTGATAAAATAATGACAACCAACAGCATGAGACTGTTAGTTAGCACAAAAGGTGTGGAAAGAAAATTGGTTGCATGTGAGGCTTCACCTGCATGCTGAGAATGGTTGTTTTACCAGTTTTCCTCATTATTAAATGTAAACTGACAGCCTGATCAAAAGGATAACTGAGTAGTTACTTTTTAGTGCATTTCATAAATGAAATGTTGGTATTTCTAATTCCTTAGGGTTGTTGTATACTGTGCCAGTCAATGGATTGAGCATTTTCTCCTTTTCTATTGAAATATTTAAAAATCATTACTTTCCTTGACTGTCACTGTCTTTCATGACCTGCTATGTTTCCTCATGGCATATTAGAAAAATGCTTCCTTTTCTGATTAATATAGCCAAACATTTTTTTTGCGAATTTCCAGAAGCCAGAAAATTGGAAATGCCATATTCTAAGTAAAATTGCAGTTCACACCTTTGCTCACTTTGTAGTAAAAATAACTTAAGAGGACACCAGCTTTTGCAAGTACTGATTTTCAGTTTTAATTTTGCTTAACAAAAAAAAGGGAAGGGAGTTGCATTGATCAATTAAAGTAAGTGCTGACTGAAAGTAGCATTATAATTACCCAGGGGTCCACTATTTGCCAGTAAGATTTCTGTCTGCCTACTGAACTATTCATTTTACTGGCCCAAATGGCCAGTAGGTTTTTTTATAATTTGTAACAAGTTAAAAACTGAATTTCTGTTTCCTTTTTCCTTGGTTTTCTTTTAAGGCTGTAATCTAATGATAGGTTTAGAAAACAAATATTGGAGATAATTTCATTGAAATGATACATTATTTTCTACATGTAATGTAAATGTCTTTGTTCTGTTTTATTTTACGGAACGTGGGCATTTTGGTGGACCAGTGGTTTGCAAATTTTAGTGGTCCACTGGGCCAGTAGAAGATTTATTTGTAATTCTAACACTGCTTTAAGCAGTGGGGAAAGTGTGTGCATTTCATTTGGAAAGCTCAAAATATGAAGTAACTCTTCTTTACAGTTTTTTTTTTACGTGTAAGTTGATTCTTTTTTAAAAAAAAATTACTACTATTTTAGGATATCAATTTTTAGACAAGTGGATGGATGTCTTGTTCATCAAGACACAAATTGGTAGTGCCTTATGCTTGATACTGCATTTTTGCAGCAAAAGCTGAATAACTGCAACCTTAGTCAAGAGTGGAGTTCATCACAAGGTTAAATATTACTTAGGGATGCCCCGTAGCAGAATCACGGCGACGGGCAACATACGTTGCAGATTTAGTTTGGTCCTGCAGACAAAAACGATGTCCCCAGAGCCCTATTAAAACCGTCTTGCAGGCTCCCTATCATATTGCAAGTTTTTTGCCTAACAAAATTTTCGAAAACGGAAGTTAGGCGTAGTGAGGATTTCTCCCGTAATCGTAATTTTTTTAAAATTTTTTCTCGCGAAGGACGACGTAGGTCACAGAATTATTTTGTACTGATACCCGTAGCAGAATCGTGGCGGCGGCCGACGTACATCGCAGATTTATTTTGTACTCGTCCTTGTGAAGAATCGCGGCAACGGATATCGCAGATTTATTTTGTACTTATCCCCGTAGAAGAATCGCGGCGATGTACATCACAGATTTATTTGTATTCATCCCCGTAGAAGAATCACTGTGATGGGCGACGTACATCACATGTTTATTTTATATTCGTTTCCGTAGCAGAATCTCGGCGACGGCCGACGTACATCGCTGATTCGTTTTCTACTCATCCTCGTAGCAAAATCGTGGCGACTGCCGACGCACATTGCAGATTTATTTTGGTCCTGCAGACAGAAACAATATTCGTAGAGCCCTATTAAACCACCTTGCAGACAATCGCAGTTATGAAAGTTTTCCGCCTTTCAAAATTTCTGAAAACGGAAGTTAGGCGGAGTGAGGATTTCTCCCGTCATCGGAATTTTTTTTCTCCCGATATTCCCTCGATGCTTGAAGAGGGAATTATCTGATATTGTTGTTAAATATCATTTTATTGCATAAATATTTGTGGTTTATTTTGAAAACGGAGGCCAACAATTTCCGAAAACTAAAGTTTGACGGAACCCAGTAATCTTGAATTCTTTTTCTTGCAATATTCCCTCAGCCCTATATGGTAATTAAATATCATTTTATTAGATAAATGTTTGTATTTAAAATTGAAAATGGAGAAAAAATTCTGAAAACCAAAGTTGTACGGAGCAAAAATTTCTCCCTCTAATGACCCTCCACCCGCTGTGCTTCTGTATTATTGTTTAATCATCATTTAATTACATAAATGTTTGCACTTGAGATGGGAAATGGAGAAAAATGTTCCGAAAACGGAAGTAGAACGGAGCGAAGACTTCTCCTCTTATGGCAATTTTTTCCTAGTGATGCCTCTATGCTTTATTGTTGTTAAATATCATTTTATTCCCTAAATCTTTGTGTTTCAGTTTGAAAATATTGGTAAAATTCCAGATGCGGAGAACCAGAATGTTCTTGATTCTAATTAACATTGCAATTACTGTAGTACCTAGGTTAGACATTTTTTTAGGTAGAAAAATATATCTGCACAATTTTTATTGTTTTTCACATTTAGTAGTTATCTTGCACAGTTACCATCCGCAGATTATTTTGTGGCACAATGATATCTGTCACAGACTGACCAGGAACTTTCTGCTATGAGGTAGGGATGTTATATTCGGCTATGTTGACGTACGTTCAACATATTTTTTTTAAGGATGCCTTTCTGCACATTTTCATTCATATTTATCAAAATTGAAATGATTTTAATGAATACAGGTATCAATTATTCTTCATGTTTTTTTACTCTTTAGAAAATTGAAGGATTTAACAGGGATTTTACAATGTAACAAAAAGTAAACATTTTCATCTTTATTCACACACTGAGTCACACTTATCAAAATGAGATGGCTTTTTTTTTTTTTTGTGAAAGCCTGTTTAGAGCTCAAAACATGACATTTAGTTTTAGCATCATAATCTTTAGCTTCGTTTGGTCTTCTGAGAAGTTAAGTGTCATGAGTGATCTTAGGAACAGCAGTTTGTCATTTATTTGCCTTTGCTTGGCTATGAGTAGGGCAGTAATTTTATCGCGGGGTAAATTATGAAACTTCGCGAAAAGTTTGGGGTCGATGATATGCATTAACATTTCCAAAAAAAGAGGAAGTCTACCAAGTTACGAAGCGGTAATACAAATGACTAGTACGTAACTAAATAAGCATTATAACTTTATTATAAGTTTTTAAAATTGATACTTACATTTTATAAACCATTCAAATTCTGGAAATGTTATCAACGCCGTTACAGGAGATCAAGATTTCCATTTAAGTGGATGGCATTTTGATACATTATATCGTACATACACCAATATTCTTATTTAATGCTGTGTCTTTGTCCTGTAACACATTTTTTAATTTAGAAAAGGATTGTTCAGCATCGATACTGTTTGTGGATACTGACAGACAACGGATGGCAACCTTATGTAGCTTAGGAAAATGACCTTTTTCCGTATTCCGGAAGTCTAGCAAACCTTCGCTGACATGAAATTCTTTTACAGTCCCTTTATATGAACGAAATTCACATTTTAGTTGGTCCTCTTCTTTGATCATAAGAATGTGGCTGAAAACAAACAAATCTTTTTCGTCGTCGTCTAAAAGGTCCAAGGACTTAAATTGATCGGGATCAAACACCCTACGTGCTTTGAAGAAATTTGCGGCTGGCTGACAAAATCGATGCTTTTTATCTTCAAAAAAACATAATGGATCAACTTTTGTTAAAACCTACAACAGCTACCCTTCCTGTAGCTGTTGTAGGTTTTAACAAAAGTTAATCCTACAACAGCTACAGGAAGAGTTTATCAACGTGGACTCAGAAACCAAAATGGCAAACAATAAATTATTTGTTAAATTAAAGAAGAACTAAGAGGTCGCGCTATTTTGGCGTAACTACAACTCTTGAGTGCTAACTAAAAAAAACTTTTATTAATTTTACCAGGTAAAACTTTTAGCCTGTTAGGACTATCCTTCCCTTGTTTTATGTTTGACTATGTATTAGTATGATATATTATGTAGATTTTAAAAATGACGATTTTTAAGAATTTTAAAAATGAATTACATGAAAACCCAATGAGATAAAACAATTTAAAAAATATATTCTCATTTATATCATTAAGGAGAATGATCTCTGAAGGTTTCATTGAAATCGGAGATGGTCAGGTTGAATATTAAAATTTTTTGGTTGATTTGGCGTGGAATGACCCATTTCTGCATTATTTTCAGTTGATTGTTCAGACACTCCTTTTTTTTTTATGCAGCTTGCTTGCTAAATGCTTTTCACAACTGTCCTTTCTTGAAAAATCCAGTGGTATGTTGCAACACGAACAGAACACAATAGATTTTGTTCACATGAAACGTTCCCTTGCTGTACTGCTTAAATCTTTCAGATGCACTCATCGTACTCACGTCGCTTATTCTCAAAATTAAAAAACTATCTAGAAACTTCATAAACTACTCACACAAAAGCACACATTTTCTAAGTTAAGCGTCTGCAAAACACACTTTTTCTGTGAGCTGCTTTCCCAGCTAAAATTACTAACACAACTGACGACATCCGGTTTTAATCCTAGTTGTAAATGACGAGTAGGATTACTTTGCGGTATATTTTTTTTCATAGATTCTAATGAAGGCAGTATGAAAATTAATGATGAAAAATACAGTAATCAAAAGAATATAATAGAAATAAGACAAAAATAGGTAAAAAAACAGAAATTCACGGATATATTTGATATTCTCAAAATTACAGAAAAACTCCTAAAATTTGCGAAAAAAATTGCAGAAATTCATGCTGCGGCAGAATTACTGCCCTAGCTATAAGGTACCACTTATCTCAAGCAGTGATTGATGGCAAATGCACATTACCCACTGAAGAAGAAATGTGCTTCATGCAGCCAATGATGGATTTTTTAATGTTTTAACAACCACCGTGAGCAACTTGATGGGCTGTAAGCAATCGCCTGTCCCTTTTAGGGCCACTGGTTCCAGGGAAGGGTCAGAGCCAGTGCAGTAAGACAAACACACAACATCCATGCCTCACCGGGATTCAAAAAAGATCCATCATCTGGGATGAATGGTCAGAACCCAACATTTACACTGTGCCCCCGTGGCAACCATATTGTTTTCTTGTAGTGCCTCGGATGCAGCTTAAACAACTTCATACTGGCTACCTGTGCGAAAGGCACGTATTCACAAGTCAAAATTTATTTTTCTTAGATTGGTGCATATGATAAGATATATAGTGAAGGAGGGGTACACCTATATCCTTCAGCATTACTATTTGCAGATTATTAGTTAGAACTAGTAGTAATGCTAATATTATTTCCTATACAGTAAAACCTCTTAACCAACATTCATTTACCTGGAACTCGGTTAACTGACACCTCCTGTGTTGTTTTTGTAATTTTTTGCATGTAGTCAAGGTTAATTGCCGACCAATCAAATGTGAGAAAGATAAAAAAAAACACGAGCAAGCAGTAAGATGAAATCAAAAACATGAACCAGCAGCACCAAACAGAAATTATCGCTCATTTCCACGTTGATAAGTGAGTCACGGAAAAATTCTTATTGGCCGCCACCCGGAATCAAACCCAGGGTCTTCCCGTTACGCGTCAGACATGCTACCATAGATGAACTGGAAGACACTGGGTTCGATTCCCGGTGGCGGCCGATGAGAATTTTTCCGTGACTCACTTATCAACGTGGAAATGAGCAATGACTTCTGTTTGGTGATATTCCTGATCCATGTCGAGTGTATGAATTAATGAAACAGCAGTAAGATAAATCTCCAGCTCATTATGTCCACTCTATTTTTGCTGTTGGTTTTACATCACATCAAAAGCTTTCGAAGTGGTTGGTAAGGTGGTTTCCACCAAAGAAAAGTGTTTCATTTTGGCTTTGGACATCTCTCAAAACTGCCAACAAAACCTTTCATTTAAACCAGTGTAAAAGCCATGCAAATAACATACTGCATGTATATACTACATATACATGTGGTAAATATTAGTTATGTATATTTAAGTATACATATTTTGTGTAAGTTTAATGTACAAACCAATTTATATTATGTTAAATTTCCCTTATTTAGCTATGGTTAGAAACCAAAATATCGTGCTCTCGATTTTTCAGCCATACTGCGGTCCCAGTTAGATTTGATAAAAACTTTTTATTGTATTTCCCCAATTGATTTATATAAATGCATGCTGAAAAAGGTAACCTTAGTTCCTTATTTTATATTTCCCAAATTACTCTGTATAAATGCTTGCAGTTCATTTTTACTTCTTGCAAATTATTATTACATCTTCATACCTGCCAACTACTGCGGAATGTCCATAGTTTCTACGGATTTAGTTGTCTGACTACGGAACTCACTGTCGAAACTACGAATTCTACGACTTTTCATTTGTTAATTTTTTTTTATTTTTTTTTGCTATTATTTTATGAATAAATAAATACATCGCTCTTAACCACGTTCTAGAAACACACAGCAACCGAAAAATTGTTTTTCAGCCGCCGCTGTGGATTTATTTATTTACTGTCTCCACGTATTTGGAGTATTTTCAATTATTTTATGATTAAATGAGATTCTTAAGCTGACTTGCAGATTTTTTTTTGTGATTTAGATTGTTCTTAAGATCGATGTAAAACTGAAGAGAATTTCCTGGGGGGGGTCCATCTGGGTATGGTATTTCGTGTTTCAAAACTTTAAAAAACGGTCGCTAAACGGAGTAAAAATTTTTGCCGTAATCGTAATATTTTCTCTCCCGATGTTGCCTTTGTGTCCAGTATTCTTGTTAAATATCATTTAATTGCATAAATGTTTGTATTCCAGCTTGAAACTAGGCAGCAATTTGCGAAAATAGAAGTTAGACGCCACGAAAATTTGCTTGTAATCTTCAGCCATAAGATTCTTCCGGGAATGGGAGGAATTTCGCCTCCCATTCCCGGAAGAATCTTATGGCTCAAACGATCGACGCCTGAGTGAATAGAAATTGGGAGGAAGGTGGTAACAAGAGAGGGTGTTCGGAGGACGGAAATCCATCGTTACGAAACTTTCGAAAACGAAAGGTCGGCGGAGTTCAGATTTTTACCGTAACCGTAATTTCTTTTTTCTCGCAATGTTACCTTTGTCCAGTATTAAATAACATTTTGCTGCATAAGTATTTGTATTTGAGCTTGAAAATAGGGGGGATATTCCAAAACTGGAAGTCAGAAGAAGCAAAGATTTCTCCCGTAATCCCCCCTCCCGCGATGTTTCCACTCTCCTGCGTCTATGTATGCCGCACAGTAATACTAGTTACTACTGACAAGGCTCTTGCCAATGCTGGCAGGTATGCATCTTGATTATTCATTAGTACTAGTTGCAGTGATACCAATATTGTTTTTCATATTTACAAAATTCCTTTGCATAAATCCATTAGGCCAGTGGCAGAAATCAGATACCATCAACATAGTCAAGTACATAAATAGATATCACTAAGCTTTTCTCTGAGATTCAGAGGTTAGCTCCTCAAAGGAAACTTATATGCCTAATTAAAGTTTGAAAAACAGATGGTGCTAGATTTTATTTAGTGTGGAGTTGAAATGGGTTATATTAATTATTATTTGTATGGGGTGTTCTTTCACACAGATCTGACTATATAATCAGCAGGTCTTTCCTAGAAGTTGATCAAAACTCATTTTTCTTTTAGGGAATGAGGTGGATAACTTTTGTTCTCATCAAATATTTAAAGGGCTGTCCAGAAACAAAAGGAAATGTTTTATGGTGCTGCTTGTATCTGCAGGGGTGATCACATCTCGAGGACGGTGAATGTGTACTTAAAGGATTAGCAGATCAGGCATGGTGCTATAATATGGAATCTCATAACTGATGGAAGTAAAGTGGCTGACAGCAAAAGCTTAGCTATATCCCATTCACAGCAATAGGTTGTGCAGAAAAAAGTGTTATCATGAATAATAATTTTAAAACACTAATCCAAGTAATTATGTGGTGCAAGGCTAACACGCTCGGCTAGATATCGAGAGATCCGGAGTTCACTTCCCCAGCGGTGACTGAATTTTTTTTCCCGGTTGCTGTGTGTTGCTAAAACGTGGAAAGAATGATGTATACTCAAGAAACGCGTATAGCATATTAAATCTGTTTATTTCTTATGGTGTAATAATCACAGAGATTCGCCAAGCTTTCGCACTCCACTGGGAGGCTTTTTCAAGGCAATACCAAACTGATTTAATACGCTATATGCGTTTCTTGAGTATTCGTATAATGGTGTATTAAAAATAACGTAAGAGCGATGTATTTGTTTATTCCAAGTAATTATGTTTGGTATATATTAATTTTTTATTTGAAATATGTGCAATTGAACAACTCATTGAATTAGTTTATTTATTTATTTTTTTTTTCCGATACTGTCTACAAATGCAACATTTTATAGAATGAAGTGAAGGCTGAACTGTTTGGAAGCATGTCGTACTACAATGTATATGCTTCTTTTTAGAATAACATGGTATTTCAACTAATGGAATGAATTCAGGGTAATACCTCATGTAAAACTTCTAATCACATGGCTGAAAGCCTGTTAAGTTTATTGCTGAAACATGTAAAACATTTGCCATTAAATATAAGTGTTGTAAACTGCTTCATGTGTTAAAATTTCTTGCGAGTATTCAAACGTCGGTATTTGGCAGTTATTTGCCTGCTGGTTAGGGCACTTGAAGGGAACCAGTTTGCTGAAAAAAAGAATGCTCATGTGAATTTTCTGCAGCAGTTGAAAAAAATATGCTTATATGTAGGGTGGTGCAGTTGTGTTACTGTTTTATGCACAGAACCTTTCATTGAGAATATTCAGAGCGAACTGAATTTGCTTATACTACTTACTGGTGCTTGCAGTTAATCAGAGTGGAGTTTTTCAAGGTAACTATCATAGTCATAAATGATAATATTCTTTATATTCTTGTTTTTTCATTTTTCTTATAGGGATTCATATGAAACTGCTAACATCATCAAAATTAACATAATTACCAGGCTGCATAATGTTCCATCTTGCTTACATGTTGGTTTCGTAAGAAAGCAGAATATATTTATTCATGACAGTAAAAAAACAAACATATTTTCTAGTTATAATGCTGCAGCACTAAACTGTTTCACAAGCCTGCAGCTCTGAAATGTAGAATGTACTAGTTGTAGCTTATAACTGTTTTCTGTTAAGTTAAAAATTTCAACTGTTATTCACGACATATAAAAAAATAGCTCTTCAAATCATTTATGGCAGACATTGAGCTATGAAATTTTTTTAGTGATGATTCTTCATTGATTATTAGCATGGGAGCTTTGCTGTCACATTGATGAAGTCTAAAACATTCATATTGTTCGAAACTACCACTTCAGATATTTCAACAGATGCATACTCAAAAGAGTGAGAGAGACCTAATCTAATTTTTGTCACAAGCAAAATTTGTAAAAAATGTGCTAGACTAACTTTCTACTTCAACTTTGTGTCATTTGTATCAGGATGGGAGGGAGCACTACATCTACAAACTTACCTGGTAATGAAAGTTTGGAGATCAACAGTGAAAGCATAGCCATAAATAATTTTCAAATAATCAACTTCATAATAGCAAACTTTTAAAACTGAAGAAATTACAAAGAAGTCCCTTCATTTTCTGTAACTACAGTGACTACCCTGAAAAAAAAAAAAAAAATCTTCAACACATCTTTGAATTTTGCAATATCTGCACGATGGGTTGTTTGTAACAATATATGGCCGACAGTTGATTTGCATCTCGCTCTAGAAAGGCAAAATGTTGGATTTCTTTTCTGCCATGCTTCCGCTATTGCATACTTCTTAACACATGAAATTAAACAGGTGTCTGTCTCTTTCCAAACACCATAAACCACTGTAGGTGTCAACTACATTCACCTCCCTTTGCACTTATAATAAGCTGCCCTAGTGCAGTGAAATTGATAGCAAATGCCCCACTGTGAAATATTCAGTGTTTTTCACACCTTTTCCTGTAAAAAGGGGTTGAAGATCTTCTCATTAAAGAACTGATAAGTCATTTAGTGTTTGATATTCCATGTGTCTATAGAACTTTCACTTCGGATATTATTTTATGGGAGTTGCACGGAACAGTCCAAGTGTATTAAAAATAAATAGGTTTTTAACACCACCTTTCAATGGCCCATTTATCTCTGATGCAGTGTGCTCTGCTATCATCAGAAATTGCTATTTCATCTCAATGAGCAGGATAGTGGTCTGAAGTTATTTATAAAAATGGCCGACTGTATCAAAGTATCTGCTGGGAGAGATGTTTGAAATTTCCCTCAAATAAAAATTCATTTGTGCTATGTTTACGTACTGCTTTTAAATTCTGTGCGTTATTCCCAATAAACTGAGGAAATAAGTGGAACTACTGCATTATTCTCAGGAAATACACTAATTGATTTTGTCTTCACAATATTCTTAGAGTATTTGCTACTGGTAAAAACCTGTAGAAAAATCTTATTTGTATAACTTGTAAATAAATAGTGCATTATAATCCCAGTTAAAAGTGTACTCTTTTTTCCTCCCATTCCAGTGACTATTTGTTCAAACTACTCCTTATTGGTGATTCTGGTGTTGGGAAGTCATGCCTTTTGCTCAGATTTGCAGTAAGTACCATTTTAGCAAAAATAATATGTTTAAGTTGCATTACAACAGAATGGAAAGCATTGCATGCTATGTGCTGTGATGTAGAACATGTAGCTTGCATTAATTAGTACATCTCCCAAAGGGGAGAAAATGTTTTTTTTTGCAGAATCTGCAACATGTTTTTCCTTTGCTAAGCTGTGCATTCAAAAAAAAAAATATATATAAATAGTTTAGTGACAATGATTTCATACATAAGTTAGGTAATTTAAGCAGTAAGTACTAGAATTGAAAAATGCAGCAACCAAGGAAGTGGAGCAAAATAAATTAAAACAAAAGCATGCAAGATATTGTTTTACTAGAAGGAAACACTAACGAATAACCATGTGTGTAATCCTTGCAAAACTTAACCTGTCATCAGTACTGTAAATACTTAATGGGAATTATATAGAATAAATTTATTAAGGTACATTACCTCTCAAATTTTCGATCTATACTCTAGATCATCATCAGGAGTTCCTGCGTCTTAATACTTCCACAAGTCTAGTGACCAAGCCTGGTTGATTTGTCATCCAGCATGGTCTTTGATGTTGCCACCTTGTGTCTTGGAAATTTCCAGGAATTCCTCTAATTCCCAGATAATCGCATGGGATTGATGCTTGATCACTTGTAAGGAGTCCCATTCCATTTTATGGCCAGTTTGTTGTATGTGCCTGTCTAATCCTGTTTCATTTGAAATGTTTCCTTATTGCTGTTTTGTGTTAATTAATTCTGGTGGTTAACCTTCATCCCATTTTTCCTATGTATGGCAAGCCACATGAACACTCGATTTTATGAATGACTCTCCTTTCTGGAGTAAAGTATTTTCTTTTCTTTATTTTAGGGGTGCTATTTTTTAAATTTGTTATTTAAACCTGGAGCCAACCTAATTTTATATTTATTGCTGATTTTCTTTAGTTTTTCAAACAGTCTCTTGTGGTCAGTGACTTTTTTTGTAAATAGTCAATTTTCTCTTTATTTTTTCTGTAGTGCTGGTTCTATTCCTAGTAGGAATTTCTTCCAATAGTTCATGTATCTCTTTTGAAGGGTGATCATTTTCTAATAAGATTAATTTTAAGTTATTTTTATGTTTTTCTTTACTTCTGAAGATGAATTCAGCTTTTCAATTTTGTCTTTAAATTGTAAAGCTACATTTTTCTTTATATATTTAGGGTGATCTGAATTATAATTTAAAAATTTTACTAGTATTTATAGGCTTCTTTTATAACTGGTAAAATTTTTTCCTCCCCACTTTAAAGTAATGTCTAGGTAATTTAGCTTATTTTCTATTTGTTCTTTTAAAGTAAATTTCAGGGATTCATCTTGGGGATTAAAACCTAGAATTTTTGAGTATTCATTCGAATCTTGATCAGTGATAGAAAGGATATCACCCATGTATCTAGTATATGTGCAGAAAATAAGTTTCCATAGGAAGGCATCCTATATTTTACTAATGTAATAATTCGCTAGGAGAAGTGCTAATGAAGAGCCCATTGCTAGTTCTACTTGGTACGGCAAACACAAGATCGCAACTAGATTCTAGTTACTGATGGCTCGTGACGTAGCACACTAAAAATTTTTGAATTGCAGTTTGTATTGTTCCCCATAGAGGAAAGTACACGCGTATAGTTTGCTGCCAACACAATATCTGATTTTGAGATGGGCCATAACCAAAGAAAGATTTTGTTCACCTATCAGTCTTACATGCTGCATGTCAGTTAGTACGGCCACAACGGTGTGGCTCTCTTGCCACTTACGCCACACTCCTCTTGGGTCTCCTCAAGCAGAACTCTGAGCACGATAGCCAGCAGCAAACCACTGTGAGATCCCTCCTCCCCACTTTATCCTATCGGAACAGGAGGCTTTTCAAAGGGCCTGTGGTACTTGAGCTAAACGGAAGGAAAGCGTATCTGATTGTACTCCAGGCCTTGACAAATATGATTCAGATTTAGGAGCCAGGATTGTGTAGCCCGGGGGGGGGATCTTTAAAGTTAATAAAATATCAATAAACAGAAAGGGGAAGACTTAAGGTTTATTGTTTTTACCTCTTATTTACTCTCAATTTTTAGAAATCTGGGCAGCATAAAAATATATAATCGAGTAGAATGTATTTTACATACCATTGACAAATAACATGAAACATATCGATAAGAAACATACCTGACGTCTAAGTGCTTGTTGAAATCACAAAGATATTTCAGTTCCAGAACCACAACGTGCAGTAAGTTTGCTGCATGACTCATAATTTCTTTAGAATTATGTCTTTGAATTTATATTTGTCTTTCAATTTACTTATGACAATAAAGCAGGTGATTTTTCACAATTCCTATAATATGGAGACTGTTTATGATATTGCTTTCTATTAAATTATATTAATATTAGCTGGTATTGTGCAGCAATTGAAGGATTGAAATGTGGAAACTTTTTTTAAACAAATGAGATAGAATTAAATTACTGAGTAAAAGCCAAAAAAAAAAAAAAAGAGCATTGTAAGAAAACTAAATCCCAGATGCCCTATTATGGCCATGAATATGTGTTGTGGTTTTAGCACCAAAATACCACCTGTCAATAGCCTTTGAAGGGTCAAATTCAGATAAGGAGGGGCCATTAAAGTTGATCATCATTTAAGCTCTCCGCTTCCATTGATGATCGAAATTTGTTTTTAATAAGGTTCATCAAGCTGAAACCTCTTTCACAACTTACAGTGGAAACAGGCAATACTGACACTATTGATAAGAGTTTCCCTAAAACTGGAAATCTGTCACTGTTAGACATCACTTTGTTCAACAATTCGCTGAGCTTCATCCCTTGTCCAAGCGCCTTAAACTCATACCATTCGTTCTTTAGAAGATTTATGCATGTTTTGCTATTCATATCTGGAGATGATAGTTGTTTTTTGAAATGTTGAGCTAGGACTCTTATCTCATCAACTCCAAACTTCTCCAGATCTTTTCCTGTTGGCCACGTGAAGGTATCAAAAACCCTGCAATGTTGAATGATGTTATGATTGTTCAGAAATCTTTCCTGTAAATATTGTGCTCCGCATTGCACCAGGGTTTTTTTTTCAACTTCAAAGGAAGTACTTGAACTGGCATTCAGTCCATGCAGTTGCACTTCTTGATAAATGCCTTTCAGTGTTGTGCTACTGATGAACATGTCTTCATAATGACCAGGAACATCGATCAATGCAGTGAGTGTTGTTACAGTACTTTTTATGTGCAGTTCAACAGCACTCATGAAAAGTTCTTGCCTTTGAAATATGAGAGACAGGTTCTTAAATACAATAAGATAATCTAACAGAAAGTGTAGCATATGGGCAAACCTGAAATCCTTCAGTTTCTTCAACAGACCCTTTGCAACTGCAGAAGCATCACCTTTCTCATTAGAAATATCTTCAAGATGTACCACCACACATTTCCAATCTTTTACCAGAGCAGCAAGTGCACCAACTTTACTGGCAACCCATCTTACTTTGTAGAGAAATTGAAATTTTAAAAGTTGGCCCTGCAAAATTTCAGATACCTGCTTCAGTTGACGCATTCTCTTTGGTGATGACCGATAAAATTTGTACAGTTTCTTAAGAACTGTATCAATGCCATCAATGAATTTTACATTTTTACAGCACTCAACACACTTAAGTTTAATCTGTGTGTAATACAGTGAACACCTACCACATGGCTCAATGTTTGACGAATCTTCTGAACTACACCATTCTCAGCAATCATACTGGCTGTTCCATCAGTCCCAATACCAATCAGATACCAATCAGATAATAACCATTCTGACAGCTCTAGTCTTTCAAGTTCACTGTAAATTGCTTTACTGTATCCATCTGCAGTTGCACTTTCAAGTGGAATGATGGATAAAAATACTTCTTTTATTCCTTTGTCTTTCAGATATCTTGCATATAATATAAGTTCTTCTACACCTCCTTTGTCTGTTGATCCATCCAGCAATAAACTTACAAAATGCTGATCTTTCTGTTCACAAATCAGCTCATTTCTTATCCCTGCTGCAATATAAGACACAAATTCTTTACATCTTTTGTCATTGTTATATTCTTTTCTGACTTCAATACCTAATTTTTCTGCCAATAACAATTGCCCTTCCAAGTCGCTAAAAGGTTTATTATTTTTAACAATGAAATAGGCAATATTAAAAACAGATTTCATGTGCTCAAACATTTTTTGATCCATTTTTTTTTACACACACTGCAATAGGGGTAGTTTCTGGATGTAATTCTGCATTTTGTGCTACCATGCATTTCTGATGCTGAAATGACTTCTCATGTTTTTTAAATGTTTCCAGTTTGAAAGGTCCAACAAAACCCTTTACCACTTTAGAACTGACATCCGCTATCCCAGGAAATGCAGCACATATTTCACATTGTGCTATACCTGTTCTTTCATTAAAAGTAAGCCACAGTAAATCCTTTAACCATGCTGTTTGAAATTTCCTCCTTTTTCCACTGTATGCCTGACTCAGTGAAGGGGAATGGAGGTTCAGATCTTCTGTACTAACTTCCACCTCAGTTTCTTCTAATGAAATGGAAGGCTCAGGATCTTTCCTTTTTTGTGGATTCACAAAAATACTTGTTAAACGGGATTGCTTCCCATTTTCCAAATCTCTGCTTACAGCTGCTCGTTTCATTTTTTGAAATGAATAAAACACACAAAGCTGAGGTTAAAAAACACAACAGAATCTTGAAACCAAAATAAAATAAAATGCGTAAGCATGCGACTAAAGTTGAACTATCACCACAGAAGGGTTCTCTGTTAATGACAACCAGTTTGCAGGTACGCGACCTTTTGTGACGCTATCTGCCTGCAGGGAGAGTAAAGTAGAAGGGGAACAATGAAAGTGGAGCCAAAGAAATAAATGGAATGTTTTCCGCTGCAACTCGCCCCAGGTCAATGGTTAGTCACATGCTTTGTTTTGCCGACTTGCAGCACGCGGGAGAGGAAGGGTGAAAAGAAACTGGACGGACAAAGGTCAAAACCAGGGTCGTAGCCAGAGGAGAGCCGCCCGACCTCAATGACACTGATTTCTTGTCAGATCGTAAGGAAAAAAAAAAAAAAGGAAAGATGTCTCCATCTTTCCTTTTTTGTGGATTCACAAAAATACTTGTTAAACGGGATTGCTTCCCATTTTCCAAATCTCTGCTTACAGCTGCTCGTTTCATTTTTTGAAATGAATAAAACACACAAAGCTGAGGTTAAAAAACACAACAGAATCTTGAAACCAAAATAAAATAAAATGCGTAAGCATGCGACTAAAGTTGAACTATCACCACAGAAGGGTTCTCTGTTAATGACAACCAGTTTGCAGGTACGCGACCTTTTGTGACGCTATCTGCCTGCAGGGAGAGTAAAGTAGAAAGGGAACAATGAAAGTGGAGCCAAAGAAATAAATGGAATGTTTTCCGCTGCAACTCGCCCCCAGGTCAATGGTTAGTCACATGCTTTGTTTTGCCGACTTGCAGCACGCGGGAGAGGAAGGGTGAAAAGAAACTGGACGGACAAAGGTCAAAACCAGGGTCGTAGCCAGAGGAGAGCCGCCCGACCTCAATGACATACCCCCCCCCTAATTTCTATGCCTGGCTACGGGCCTGGTCAAAACTCTTCCTGCACAACTGAATTTCAGCTAACTTTGAAGCTTAAACATACAAAATCCGAAGGGAAAAAAATTGATGTAAAATTCAATCCGCTGAACAAAGGCAGTAGTTGTCGGCAAGTGTAATTGCCGAAGCTTCAGCCATCAGCCCATTCGCTCCCGATAAGTTACGAGTTCCCACTTCCAAGTGCAGAGTGTGCTTCTCCACTAAAGGAGGAATTGCTTTGAGCACGCACACTTGCTATTATTGATGCGTGCGTTCCACCTGTAGGATCAAGCGGCGCGGGAGAAGCAGGTTTCCTTTATTTTTGGATGGCCTTAAAACATTTAACAGAAAAAATTAAAGGCAGTTCCTAGCAGAAAATGGAAAGCCATCTACAGTTGCACTTTCAAATATTAATTTCCAAGAAAAGGCCTGCGGAATGATTACATCAAAGTACGATCTGACAAGAAATCAGTTTCATGTAAAATAATAAACCACAGAAGTATGGTAATAACTTCTGTGGTTTATTATTTTACATTTATAATGAGGAACGTACTCCACTTCAACCTTTCACTAGGCTACATTGAAGGCATTTAGTTTCTAATACAAGCCACTCCGCATGCTTTAATACGAAGCAATTTTAGAAGTACTGAAAATATTATCACAACTATTACTCATAAATAAAGCAGAGGTAACAATTATAAAAATCATAGCAAGATATAAAAGTGCATTTAAACAGCTGTTTTTGGAAATGTGGAAATAATAGAAGACGAATAAAAGCCACCTGAGTAATGAATTTATAAGGAGCAAATGGAGGAATAATACGGTATAAAGGCAAGTATTTGTACTGTGCAATTTGGGAAATAATATGCATACGAGACCAACAAAAGATAAAAAAAAACAAAAAAACCCGCGGAACTTTTTAACAGGGTGAAAAATCAAATTTCGCGGCAAGAATGCGAACTACTTTCCGTTTCTTTTGTTGACTGCAGCTACAGAGCATTCATTCTGTAATTTTTTAATTTTTTTTCTGCTATCATTCTTTTCCGATTTTTTCATTGTCGCTTTTCTTTCTTTTTTCCTCCGATGGCAATTTCATTTGTCATGCTGAAAACTTTCCTGCACGACTGCATGATGTCAAAGCTTAACAAATACATCATGTAAATGGTGCAACTTTGAGAACATGAATGCTTTTGAACACCATGCATCATTTCTTACAAATTTTCCAACTCGTTCAGTTTCATTTTAGGAAATTCCCCCTCGCTTATGAAGCTTAAATAAAACGCAAGGAAAATAACATTTAACAACTCAGGAGAAGGGAAACATTGCGGGGGGGGGGGGTGATTACGGGAGATAACTTTACTCCGCCTGACTTCCGTTTTTGGCAAAATTTTCAAGCTGAAAAACAAATATTTATGGAATGAAATGATATTTAACAACAATACTGGGTATAAGAAACATCGCGAGAAAAAACCCCACTATTGTGGGGGGAATTGTTTAACTCAGTTAACTTACGCTTTCGAAACACGAATATACCGTCCCCAAATGGGAAGACACCCCCCTCCCCCAAGAAATTCTCTTCAGTTTTGCATCGGTCTGGAAAATGACCCAAAGGATGGCAAAAAGCGGAATTCCATGAGTACGTGGAAGAATCTCGTTATGAATATGGGATTCACGACTAGTAATTAATAATAATTGAGCCAGCATCGAAAATAGCATTGAAGGAAATAACACAGTCCCTCTCCGCTAAACCATTACAGAGCAATTGGGGAAAAGTAAAGTTATTACCACTGGTGAATTAATTTCTCTTTCACACAGCCTTATACATACTAAAATGATTAAAATAAAATAATCCAGTAGGTATATAAATTATCTCGCATGCAGTTGTATAAGTCTGAAGAATTAAATATAGTAGAAGCTACATGCGAGTCCCGATTGAAGTGTTTTTAAAGAAAAAAATTATAATTTTAGTTATAGGAGTATACTACAAAGGAAAAGGATAATTATTTTTATTCTGACCCTGTGTAGTTGTCATAAAGTACCTTCCTGACATTCTAATACTTTTGATCACAATCATACCAGAATACACGCTCTGTACGTGCTTGCAGTGGCAGACGCCACTAACTCTGCGGGGAGCAAGATCCTCCTACTTTAGCAGATCACCTCAACCGAAGGTCACGACCTGACCCACAGAGGAGACCTTGAAACAGCTGGTGCCTTGAACGCTTCAGCGCCCTAACTACGGAGCAGCTTTTGTATGCGACAGATACAAACGCGCCGATCTAGTTAGTCACTGGTAAATTGCGGGACTTCCCTCTTCATGCAAAAGCTGTTTGCCATTTTCATCAATTTAATTACAGTAAAAACATTGACAAAGTAGATTTTCCCACTTCAGAATAGGAAAACCACATCTGTTAAATACATAAATTAAACGCAAAAAATTCTTGTCGCCCGCATGAAATTTTTAGGCGCCATGGCGACCTGGCGCCCGGGTTTTGTCGAGCCCTGGTTACAGTGTACTTAAGAAAAATGAGCAATCATTCAGTTAAATTCTTTTTGTGTGCTTCTATTTTTTTTTTCTTTGGAGTGAAATTTTTGTAATCTATTAATTTCTTGAATGGCAACTGCAATTAGTTCAATAGATTCTTTGTCGAAATTACGATTTTCTTCCAGAACTTCAGTGAGAAAAATTGAAGTAAAATCCTTAGAATCATAAGTAAAAATAAATCCTAAGCAAAATTGTTAGGATTCATGGTTTTTGGAGAGGGCCTAAAAATGAAGCTTGATCCACGTGCAAAATTATTTGTGTTTCTATAGTATAATACATAAGAGTAATTTAGTTAATTCATATTTAAGTTCTTCAAAGTGCATTAAAATCACAAATAATAAGTTTACAAAGGTGATTGTATAAAACATTGAAAACAGACACCACAAAAATATTTCCTATTAAAAATATGGGAATGACGTATTTTTTAAAAAACTTGAGTAAATAATTTTATTAGATGATCCACAGCTTGAACGTTTTCTCGGCAGTTGAAGTTGTCACAGATTAATAAATCCATATATTCTGCAAAATATTAGGCTTAATATTTTGCCGAATGTATGGTTGTAAATTTATTTTAACCACTAACACCAAAAAAGGTGAAAAAATTAGTGATTCATGTTACTTTGTATATAATTACAGAAAACATCAGGATTTGCCTTTATTTCTCCTGTATTAATCTTTTTCTTTCTCTTTCTTTCTTTTTTTTTCTTTTTGGTGGATGGTAGTTTGAAAAAGTCCTGTAATTCCATTTTTGTCCTGGAAAGGTCTTAAAATTCTGTTACATGTCCTGGAATTTTACCCATTCCTGCCTTTTTGTCCCTGCATGATGTTTTGTAGTTGAGGATTTTTCTACTGATACAACTTATGTCTGACAAATTTCCCTCCCCACTCCCTGCAAAATGCGGGGAGCTATTGATTTTCTTGTCTGTTAGCAATATTGAAGCTGCATTATTAGCATGTCTTTTGTAAAAAAAAAATCATGCGTATGTTATCACTTCGTCTGTCTGGCCGGGGACACCATATCTCTGCAACTATTAGTTTGATTTGTAAAATTCTTTTTGTATAAATTTGGAAGATTGAAATGTGAGAATGATGATCCTTTAGTTCTGGTTTCTTTCCAATGCCCAACTTCATCGCTAGAAGGTGTAAATGCAGATCCTATCGAATTCAAAATACATTTTATTTTATATATTTGCTTCTAAATATCCTATTGAAAAAATTATTTTTCCTTTCGATGCCATTTATGTCAAGACTATTTTAGTTAGTCTCATTTTCAAGTAACGCACAGATTTTCCGCTAGGGGATGTAAAGGTAAATCGTGGTTTTCTTGATATCTCTGCTTAAAAAAGTCCAATTTGAAAATTTCTTTACGACGCCCTGGTGGGACAATGGTTTAAGTGATGGCTTCTGATCATTCGTCTGAGATGGGTTAGGGTTCGAATCCAGTTAGGCATGGATGTTGTGTTTGTCTTACAGCACTGGCTCTCTCCCTTCCCTGGAACCAGTGGTCCTAAATTAGGGACGGGCAACTGCTTATTGCCCACTGAGTTGCTCATGGTAGTTGTTAAACCTGCAATCAAAAAAAAAAAAAAAAAAAAAAAAAAATCTTCCTGTGTCAGATACACAGAGATGCCAATCATTACGGATTTTCCGTAAATATTACGGTTTCGGCTGCCTGATTACAGAATTACGGACAGGTTGAAAGAATTACAGATTTCAGTGTATTTCGTAAAAGTTCTGAATTTTGTGTCCTTTTTTGTTAAAATTACAGTTTAAACTGCGATCGCATTTTGCGAATACATTTATAGTTCTTTTCGCACAATTGCGAAAATGTTTAATTGGTGTTGTTTCGAAGTAAGCTCCATTTAAATTCAGATATTGGATACATCGGCAAAGACAATATCTGACGAGTATCGGGTGAAGAACGGCAAGGCGATATTGCGTAATATGTTGGAAAAGCCGTTATCGGCGCACTGACGTCCGTATACCTGCCAAGTATTCCGGATTTCTCGGAACGGATTTTGGGGTAGTTTTACGGTCGGAAGATAGTTTCTTCCGGATTTTTGCCAAAACTGCTCCTGAATTTTTTTTTCTATTGATGGAAATGGATATCGTTTTTATTATTGCTTTATGTAAACTCCTGCTTTTGTTTTATTATATGATCTCATAGCTGAACCTTGTGGTTATCTCATGTTTCTAGCAGTGAGCGATATTTATTTATAGATTAACCCCCCCCTTTGCTCTAATCCTTCCAAACTCCCTCTCTCTCAGTGTTGGAATAGCTGAGCTAATTGCGCCGAAGTTTGAAATTTGTTTAATTCTGCGCTAAGCAGAGTTTGCCAAAATGCCTAATTACATGTCTAGTACGCATCAAAAAGTGTGTTTAATCATCGAAATTTTACCAACGCGTAAAAATATGCATCGGAGCATTTAACCATCGCGTAAAAATATGCATTGAAAGAATTTAACCATCGCGTAAAAATATGCATTGAAAGAATTTAACCATCGTGTAAAAATACGCATCGGGACGGTATTTTGTCTTTCAAAAACGGAAGTAAATGAAATAAAGATTTTTTCCATAATCGTAATTTCGTTTTCCTGCGATGTTAACTCTGTCAGGTATTTTTGTTATACATCACTTTATTCCAAAAATATTTGAATTTCAGTGTGAAAGTGGAGGGAAAATTTCCGAAAACTGAAATTCGACGGCACAAGAATTCCCCTGTAATCTTAAGGCATGAGCGTGCAACGCCTTCGAGGAATTTCTCCTTTTTCGTCATAATTTGAGTTATCCTCGAGTTTCAGGGCAATTGGTAGTGGGGGAGAATGTTTTTCGCCTGAAACTCGAAAACGGATTAATGAGAAGGTGAGTGATTAAAAATGTGTCTGGTACAGAATACAAGGTCAGTCTAAATGGCACAGAAATAGACCAGGTGAATGAATATGTATATTTAAGAAGCATATTAGACAGAGAAAACAGGTTAGATGGTGAAATTAGTAGGTGAGTGAATTCTTCTTTGAAAGTGATAGCTGCTTTAAGAGGATTTCACAGAAATGTTGGGTTCTCAAAAATTTCCTGAATGGCTGTGTATAAAACCGAAATTGTTCCTACTCTAATGTATAGCAGTGAAACCTGTTTACTGCAGAAGAGACATATGAGTTGTGTACTGAAGAGATGAGTTACAGTTGTGGCAAGACACATTCTGGTCATGTGAAGAATGAAGATGTGCTATGTGAAGCAAAATGTTGTAAGGTGGAGACATATTCTTTGGTGGTTTGGCCATGTTAAAGAATGGGAGGTGAGATGCTTACTAAGAGAGAATATATTCAGCCAAAATGGCAAGAAGGAACGGTAGAGAAAGTCACGTGAGGACCAAGTTCAGGAATTTCTGCATGAGAAAAACATGATATAAAGTACAAACGACCGTGTGTGAAACTTGTGATGGATTTCAGTGAAGCTTGAGTTGTGGGCCGAGATTACTATCATGGAGACATTTGATACATCAACATTAAGTAAAATCTAATACCATCAGTTTTAAATTTTAATCTGGCAGATGAGCTTTCTTTAAGGAGCTAACCTCAGAATATCAGATAACAGCTTAGTGGAATGTATTATGTGTATTCCTCAATTACTCATAGATTCATTTTATGTCAGGATATACAGTACATGATTTACGATGAGGTGGCATTGCAACAGAAAAGTTTTTGATACACTCTAGTGTTGAGTTTGCTGGGTACTGTTTTAAGAATTTCAATGTGGAGGAATGGCAAAGACTACTTTATTTCTAATTTTAATGTGACTGAAACTGTCCAGGGATGTTTTGCCAGCTCCCATGATTTAAAGAGTCAGGTTAAACAAATTCAAATTCCAAAGAATAACATTAAAAAAAAAAGAAGTGTGGTGATGATGCTAGAAAAAAAATTAAGATAATGTATTTCCAATCAATTTTTTCTTTTTACCCAAACCACTTATTGCTAAAAGAAATTTCAATGTGGTCCATAAATTTCTTTTCCCCGTTATTCCCATTGCTGCTCTCTTTGATTGTATTAAAATGATTTGCTGGTTACATTTTGTTCATGTAGACTAAAAGTACTGTTTCGTTCACGTAATATGCAGATCGTAAAATGCATCCCCCACCCCCTTCATATATTTGTGGCAGCTTTTTCCGTAGTTCCTATGGAAAAAGCTCTTGTACTACGGAATACGGAAAACCGTGATTTTTCTACGGGAAATTAACGGAAGTTATAAATTTTTATTTTGCTTGTTTTTCGGGGGGGGGCTAAAAATTGGAAGTTTCTGAAATCCACTAGGATAAAATATAAGTTAATAATAAAAAAAGGTATTTCTTTTTAGTTTTTTTTTAGGTATATAACATACATATATACCTAAATTAAGCTGATGAGTACATATTAAAAAAAAAGTGACAGAAACAAATTTCTCCTTGAGAAATAATGAAATTGATTGGACTCACCTAATTCTTAAAAACTGAGATTTATTCTTCTAGGTACATTTCCGAATTCGTCAATGACTTCTTCATCTTCAACTTGAATGTCTATGAATAAATAATAAAGCTAGCCCATTCAGTCTTGACTCTGATGTACTGTTTCTCAAATAAGATTTCAATCAACGAAGACTGGAAAAGCTTCTTTCCACTGATGCTGTGGTTACAGGAAGAGTTGCCAAGATGTGAAGCAAAATATAAATGTTGGGAAATAAGTTCTTATCGCATGATGCCAAACTTTCACTGCGTTTCTGGGACGCATGTCTGCTTTTTCCCTTTCCCATTTTTGACACCATAATTGATACTAGCTTTCTGTTACATCAGAATATCCTAAATCAGATTCATACATTTTCACTGCAGATAATATTTGGGAATAATCATTCTGCACAGCAAAAACTGGTAGAATGTTTTGCAATGAAGTTAGTGTTTCTTTTTGTGATTGAAACCTTTCATTTAATGATTCTATTATATCATCCACAAAGGATATAAATATTCTTCTGGAGTTGAATATGGGACATTGCATCTATTTTTTTGTATACTGCATCTACGTAGAACTCTTTCTGCTGCTTTGAGGCCTACAGCCAATGTTTTTACCTCATCATAAATTAAGCTGAAGGATTTTTCTGCTTCAGTTCTCATGCTGTTTAGCAGTGCTGTAACTTCTGATATTTTTTCTAATGCATCGACTAAGTCGATTTGCTTGTTTTGGAAGTTTTCAGATAGGTTGTATGTGATGGACAATATTTTACCAAGGACAAAAGTTGCCGGTAGAAATGAAAACTGACATATAGAGTTGAGCAAAGTGTGTGCTTTGACAGATGATTCTGCTGACTCTTCTTGCTCAATCGCCTCTAAGGATGATATAATAGGATGCAGAAATTCTTTAAACATAAGAACGGCATCCATGCCTGGTACGTTTAGCAGAAGCGTGAAAAAATGAACATGTTTCTGATATAACTCCCATACAGTTCCTTATGCTAGGCATTTTGCTAGCATCTGACAAACATAAGTTCAAGGAATGGGACATGCAATGAGTATATATTGCTTTGGGATTTTTTTTCTAATACAGGCCTGCATTCCACGAAACTGTCCTTGCATTGCTGCAGCCCCATCATACCCCTGCCCTCTCATATCGTTCAAATAAAAACCCAATTTCACTAAATTTTCCATTATTGTTGTTGCAAGAGAACAGCCTGTTAAATTTTTCACTAGTATAAAAGCCAGAAAATCTCTTAATTTCAGTTCTTCGTCATCAAAATACCTGACACACAGTGAAAACTGTTCTATTTGACTAATGCCAGTTGTTTCATCTGCCAATACAGAAAAAAATTTTAAATGCTTTACCTTTGCTACAATTTTCTGTTGAATAAGTTCCCCAAAGATGTTTATTATTTCATTCTGTATTACTGAACTTGTATACATGCTATTACCTCCACTAGTTTCTAAGTTTTCTTTTAAAATGATATCTTCAGAATTTGCACGATATCGTAATAAAGTGAAAAAATTGCCATCATTATTTGCTGGTTCCTGGAGCGAAATTCTTCTAGAATCAACTTTTCCCCTAAGAGGTATCTGCTGCCTTCCACATAATCTAATTGTTTGCACAAAAGAAATCAACCTTTTCCTGTTGTCAGTTATCTCTTGCTTTTTCTGTTTATTCATTTGTAAAATTATATTATCCTGTTTTTTATGAATTATTGATGCAATATTTTCAGCTGCCAATTCAGCGTCTTTGTGATATTTATTCTTTTCATGTTTTTGAATATTTCCCTGGCATCTTTTAAATCAGTACTAGGCTTTGTAACGAGGCTACCAAAAGTCTGATGTTTGCCTTTACCAGCAACATCTTTTTCGTAAAATAAAACACAATATTTACAAAATGAATCTTCTTTCAGACGTGAATATGACAGCCACTTATACTCTTCTAGCCATTTAATTTGGAATGTTCTTATATGATTTTATTGTGACTGGAATTGGTTTTTTTAGGGAATCTATATTTCACAGTAGGTTTCCATATGCTATGTAACAAATCCACTTTTTTCTCATCACTCAAAGAATTAACTAGCTCACTGTTACCTGCATACAATCCTATGTCGTTCGAATCTGAAATGCTTTCAGGCTTTTCATTACCATCTGCATCTCGGTCATTCGTCATGCGTATTGATTGGTTGAAGCTCATAATTTTCCGGATTACTCCCGCATTCAACACATTGGTTTGGAACTTCAGTATCAGTGGGTTCAGCTAGCGTTTCAGTTTCCACAGCTCTTTTTTGTTACAAAAAATCAACAGACTTTGTTGATGAAATCGTTTCATTTTTGAAATAACCTCAACAAACTGTTTCAAGCAGCTGCGGGAAAGAGCGAATAAATACTTATTTTGAATTACAAGGATATAGACTAAACAAAAGTTTCACTTTCTCACTCAGTTTGAAAATGAAAGAATCCACCCACGTGGCCAACGCACAGCCCGGAAACAGTTAAGTATCAAAATAGATGGCTGGGCAGTGAAGTGAGGTGTCGAGTGTCACTGCACGTGTCCTAGTAACGACCGGCACCAGGTAGAGAGGAACGGTGACACGTGACACCTTCCCTGGTCTGGTCAATTAGGAGTTGGCGCCGCAAAAACCTACAGCCGTCTTCCTGACCACGGATATGGGAGACCCTTCTTTCTCTGACCTCTGTCTCCTTTGCGCAGTGATCTTTCACTGAATCCGTATGTAGCAGTTGGATTTTTCCAGCAGTAAATACAGTCAAAACCGTTTATAAGGAAGTTGAAGGGAGTTAAGAAAAAGTTTGTTTTATGCAAACTTTGTTTTATCCGATTTTGCCTTTAAATGTATCAGCAAACCAGCAAAAGTTATGTGAAAAAGCACATACAGCATGCTACTATAGTACATATGTATTAGAAAGCAGAAGTACAATAATTGAAACATCTACCTTTAATTTTTAATTCACCATTCTGGAAGTAACTATCCAGAGTTGCCTCTTTTTGGGATTGAACAATTGCTGTAAACAGCTGTTTTTCTATTTGATCCAACAATGCTGAACAAAACAGATTTTTTGACGCAAAAAAAAAAAAGCCTGCAAATTATCAAGACTTTCAATTGCCACCACATTTAATATTTTTTTAACTTCTGCATATTCTTCCTCCTCATCAGTGGACGACACATCATACTGAGAGTTCAACACACCATCAACGATGTCTTGATCTGTATTTTGAGATTCCGTTGAGATGTCATCGTCAGCCAGCAGATAATCTGGAAAAGATAAATCCGATGAAATGAGCCCTTTTTGCACTCAGGTGATTCCACGTTTCGTCTTTAGTAGTAACCGCTGTGTCTTCATTTACTACTGAAATACCAAAACCAGCATGTTTCCAACAATTTTTTATGGTTACATCAGTTACGGTAGTCCAAGCATTAGATAGCATATCACATGCCATTCAAACATCAATGACAGTTGGTTGTCTCTTTTCCACGTTAATAAGAATTTTTCTGAGTAAAATTTTGCGGTAATGAAGTTTTAGGTTTTTTTATAACACCCTGATCCATGGGCTGAAGTTTTGATGTAGTGTTTGGTGGAAACCGATGTACATTTGTGGATGTTAACATTATGTTAGACAAATGTGCTGCACAATTATCGATAAGCAGCAGAACTTTCCTATTTTTCTTTGTCATTTCGTTGTCAAATTGTTTCAACAATTCTGTAAAGAGTTCTGATGTCATCCACACTTTCTTATTAGCTCTGTAACTTACTGGTAATTTTTCACCTTTCTTGAAGCATTTGGGATTTCCAGATTATGAAAAGTTCCCTTTTATCGGATTCATCCATATTTGCGCACAGCAATACAGTTAAATGGAGTTCAGTTTTTCCCACCAGAACATTTTTCACCTTTGAAAGCTAAGGTTTTTTCTGGCAATAACTGAAAAACCCAACACCAGCTTCATCAGCATTATAAACATCACAAGCTTTATACTGCGAAATTAAGGTTTCACTTGATTCTAGCCACTTTTGGGTTGTTTCGTCATCCACGGAAGCACTCTCTCCGCAAATGGACTTAAATATGATTCCATGACGCTCTTTAAATCTTTGAAGCCAACCACTGCTTGGCTGAAAATCAGGTTTTCCTAAAAGTGGAGCAAAATCTAATGCTTTTTCCTTCAGCAAAAAGAGCCAGAGACTGCAACATTTTTGCTTCTCACTTCTTGGAACCACTTTACAGCGCTGCTTCCACGTCTGTATAAAGACCTTCATGAAATCGTTTTCTATCATGGCTAAAAGAACCTTCAGAGAACTTTCGCTTCAAACTATCCTTATTTTTAAAAATTGTGGATAGTGAAATTGCCGGAATGCCAAATGTTTTGGCTACGTCGCGCTTCTTTTTCCCTTTTTCCACCAAATTGATTGCTTCAATTTTTTCACTTAAACTCGGTGTTTTTCGTTCAACAACTGACATTATTTGCCAGCTTGTGTTGATGCATTCTAACGAACGAATTTGTGATAAAAATTGCTGCTTCCAAAGCTTTAAACTTCAGATGTGCCCACTTAGGAATTGCAGAAGTGCGATTAAGACAAACATCTGCCTATCTGGTCCATCTGAACAATTTAACATACGGCCCCAAAACGAAGACGCTGACATTAGACACCCCTGGCATGATTCCCCAACACCCCACCCCCTGATCCTTTGTCGCATTCCCCCTTCTGTTCTCAAGCTGGGATACAGATCATTTACCCTCTAAGCTCTTGGGGTGATAAAGTGGGGGTCCCTCCATTGAAGGAGGATTAAGGAAAAGTGGGGATTCCGACACCGCCTGGCTAGTCTTCGGGCATTTCACTGAGTCTGAGGTCTCAAGATATCCTGATAAAGAAAAAAAGAAAATAGCTACTCTCCCGCAGGAGAAATGTTGAATGGGAAAAAGGCAAAAACTTTGTTATATATGATTTTGGACAAAACTGCTGTTCGTAATATCCAGTTGAAATAACATTATGATGGCATTGAAAATTCAGGGAACTGCAAAGAAATCGCTATATATGAACCTTCCTTATATCCGAGCTCGTTATATGAGGGTTCAACTGTATTCATGATTCAGAAACGTTTCTCATAACACAAATTTTGATTTAACATACATATATAAAAATTATATTGGAAAGCACAGTTTGATTATTTAACCTTATTTTAACAGATAACATAAGAAATGAAACATATTTCGGGGGTGGGGGCTTTGGCCCCCTCTAAATACGCCTGTGACCCCTTCCCAATGCAATGGCGGCCACTTGACGCTCCGTCATGCTTGCGTTGCTGCCTGCACTTCCAGTTCTGCCTCTCGAAGCTGCTCGGATCTTGGCGCGAGCGGCCAGCACTCGATGAGTGTGGCCTTAAGCTGAGTCATTCTAAGTGAAAACCCTCCCTCCCCAGCATGCAACATTCTGGGGATGTTGAGCATAGCTTGCTTTGGTGAATGTGGGCGTAGTTCGTCCTGAAGCCCTTTCGCAGTGCAGCGGCAAGCTGTTAAAAATCGTTCGGTGCAGAATGTGTCATTGCCCGGCATCGGAGTTTTTTTTTTTAAATCGTATGCGACCATTCATGTCAGTAATTAATATTTTGAAGTTTTTTTCTTGCGTTGCAGAAAAGTATGCTTGGATTTTGTTGCAGAGTTCGCCAAAATGCATAATTACGCGTCTAGTATGCATCGAAATTTTACCAATGTGTAAAAATATGCATCGGGAATTTTTTGCGAAGCGTAGAAATACATGTGAAGTGTGTAAAGTACGCATCAACACGTAAAAATACGCATCGAGAAACTCATAAAATACACATCAAAGCGCAAAAAAAAAAAAAAAAAAACACACACGTTGAGAAATGCGTAAAACTATGCATAGAAGAATTTTACCATCGCATAAAAATACGCATCGGGACAGCATTTCGCCTTTCAAAAACGAAAGTGAACGAAATAAAGATTTCTTCTGTAATAGTAATTTCATTTTCCTGCGATGTTGCCTCTGTCCAGTATTGTTGTTATACATAATTTTATTCCATAAATCTTCGTATTTCACTTTGAAAATGGAGGGGAAACTTCCGAAAACGTAAATTCGACGGCGAAAAAATTCCTGTGTAATCTTCGGCTTCGAGGAATTTGTGCTTTTTCGTCGTAATTTGGGTTATCCTTGAGATCGATGCATAATTGAACAGAAATTTTGGGGCAATTGGTAGTGAAGGGTGCTTTCTTCCTGAAACTTTCGAAAACGGAAATTTCGTCTTTCAAAACTTTCGGAAACAGTGAAGTTTCTCCCATAATCGTAATTTTATTTTTCATGCGATGTTTCCTCTGCCTGGTATTGTTGTTAAATTTCATTTTATTTTGTAAATATTTGTATTTCACCTTGAATATGGAAGGGAAATGTCTGAAAACGGAAATCGAAAGTTGGAAAAGGTTTCTCTCGTTATTGTAATTTTTTCCCCCAACGATGTTCCGAACGTGTATCCTGTGTATTGATTAAGATAATACAACGTAGTTGGCACAAATGTTTATTTTTCAAGCCGACCATGGTTTCGCTGGGTATTGACCTAGCTTCATCAGGACCATTGGCACGTAAATATTCAAATTGTATATGATATCATAAATGATGTTTACAGTCACGGGTTTTGGTTAGTTGCCTCCACGCGCTTGATAGAAATGGGGTGGGTGCTATGTCATTAACAAGTTGCGAAGACTTCTGATATATATGGAAAGCTTCCAAAATATCAGTTTGGTGGTTGAATCTGGCTTGTCAATAAGTTTTGCTTCTTCAAAGAGAAATTTGTGGTCCTTTTCGTAACAGTGTTTAGCCATCGATGACTTCTTTAAGTCACAATTCAGAATGTAGGTCTTGTGCTCCTTCAATCGAAAACGCAAGGCTCCACGTTAATTTCTCATGAAATACCCTTCCCACGCGTAAACAATGAGGCTTTGTATGGTGATTACTGATAGGCAAGGCACAGCAGAAGGTTGACACCTCTGTGACATGAGGTAAGTACAATATTGATAATTTCATTTCATAATTTTTTGTCAGGATAGTGTAAACATATAAGGTTATTACACATTTCACGCATTAATTTTTCATGAAATAAGCTTTCCGCGTGTTAATGATGGGGATTACCGATAGGCACCTCATACAAGTATTTATAGGTTACACAGTAGTACTACACTGCTGGACAATTGCTAAGGACGGATCATAAACAGCTATATAGCGCATGAAAAAGTAAGTGTGGTTGGATGCCAAGTGAAATAAAATAATGTCAGAATGCCAGGACATTACAAGAAAGACAATTTATTGTGCTCTGAAATCCAGAAGGCTTTGGAACGTGTTCAAGGGACAAACAGGCCATTTTGTGCAGAATACGTAAACGTGAAAAAAATGCAATTACCGTCCGCAGGCGTTCCGGCGTAAGATGTCAATACGGGATATGTCCACCATGGAGGGCGATGCAAGATTCCACACGTCGTGTCATGCTTTGCACAACATTATCAAGCAGCTGTTGGGGTAATTTATCCCATTCCTCTGTCAGTGCATGGATGAGGGTGTCCTTGTTTATTGGAGGGCATTGGCGACCAGCAAGACTCCTCCCCAAAGCATCCCACACATTTTCAATGAGATTCAGATCTGGAGAACGTGCTGGCCATACGAGGTGTTGAATATCCTCGCTCTCAAGACACTCCTGAACAGCGACTGTTCGATGACATGTTGCGTTGTCGTCCATGAAAATGAATCTATCACCGACAGCACCACGGAACTTGCGAACATGAGGTTACAGAACATCATTAATGTATCGTTGGCCAGTCATAGTCCCAGTTGGAAGAACATAGAGGGACGTACGGCCATTGATCATGATGCCAGCCCATACCATGACGCTACATGTCGGATATCGGTCCCTTTCCTGTATGTTTGCTGGACAATATGCAGTACCACTATCACGCCAGATCAGTTGTCGTCGACAATCAGACGATAGACTGTATCTACTCTCATCTGAGAAGAGGACAGCAGACCAGTTGTTATCAGTCCAATTGCGATGTTGATGGCACCATTGCAAACGGGCGGTACGGTGACGTCTGGACAATGGGATGCACACAACAGGACGGCGGACGTATAGTCCTCCTTCATGCAAACGTCTGGCGCAGGGCGCGATTTCACCGATTAGCAACTAGCAAATAGCTAGTGAAAAATCAAATTTGCTAGTGAAAAAAAATTGCAGTAGCAAATATTGCTAGTAAGGTAATTTCTTTATTTAAAGTAACCAAAAATCATTATTAATCCACAAAGTTTACATAACAGTTTCTATTATCACTTGTTAAAACAGCGACTATCAGCGATTCTCTTTCGCCAATTTCCTTTCGACACTTAATACCATCGTGCCCTCATTGGTCTATTACAGAAACTGAACGTGACGTCGCAATGGTTGCTGTGGCAACCCATAGCTCTGGAATGGATCGGTTGTTTGACTACCTGCTCTGCCACCCTCCCTTCTTTTGCCCCACGAACTTTGTCCTCAACTCCTGTCGTACCGTAAGCGAAGCGAAGCGAAAAGCAATCGCCTACTTCCACAAGTCTTGATAGTCGTACACACATCAAATACTGCGCTCTAATGATCAGTGATGAATAAGCAAGAATAATTCCACTTATTCGGATGGTAGACAAAACCGAAAGAAGCAAACCAAAATGTTACTGGAAAATAGCCTGCCAACACTGGCAAAAGTCTTATCCATAGTAACTAGCCTTATTGCGTGGCATAGATAGATGCTTTTTTACGAAACGTGTTCGTGGAGGGAGTAAACGATTACGGAAGAAACTTTTGCTTCGTCTGACTTCTGGTTTTGGAAATTTTCCTTGTATTTTCAAGCTGAAATACAAATATTTATCCAGTAAAATGTTAATGAGCAATAATACTTGACAGAGGCAACATCGTGAGAAAAAAAAATAAATTATGATTACGGAAAAAATCCGAATTCCGTCGACCTTTCGTTTTCTAGTTTCGTAAAGACGGAATTCCAATAATAACGAAAAAAGCCAGAATTCCTTGAATTCGCGGAAGGACCTCATGCCTGAAGATTACAGAAAAATTTTGCAGCAGCCAACTTCCGTTTTTGCAAATTGTTCTCCACAGTTTCAAGCTAAAATGCAAACATTTATGCAATAAAATATTTAACAAGAAAAGCGTACACAAAGACAACATTGGGAGAAAAATTTGCGATTAGGGCAAAATTTTCTTACTCCGTTTCACTACTGTGTTCGAAAGTTTTGAAGCACGAAATTTCGTCTCCAGATCCCTCTCCCAAATATCGATCTTCAGAATGATCTAACTGATGACAAAAAAATAAAAAAATAAATAAAGCGATATTCCGTGAATCCCTGTAAGAATCTCGTGTATATCATAAAAATAATAGCAAAAGAAAAATTTGAAACAAAATGAAAATTTGTAGAATCCGTAGTTTTGATAGTGAGTTCTGTAGTCAGACAACTAATTCCGTAGAAACTACTAGAAACTACGGCATTGTGTGGTAGTTGGCAGATATGAAGTGTGTAGAAGTTTAGCAGAAATTTGTGCGATACTTCCCCTTAGTACTGCATGTTGTGAGGTGGGATTCAGTTTTTTAAAAAGAATACAAGGGGATTGGAGGAACAATTTGTCTGTTGAAACTTTAAATGCTCTGATGACAATTGAAATAGAAGGGCCACAAGAAGAGATTTTTAATCCACAGTCAGCCGTTATAAAGTGGTATGATGACAAAGTCAGACACCCTGAGCGTAAACCATATGGGAAGAAATCTGAATTAGAATGTCAGTGAAATATATTCATGTGGTATGAGAATTTGTTAGAAATTAATAATATAGTCACTAAACTTATCTAAGATTCTATTCATTATTCAAAAAGGTAAGTCAAAATATTTATACACATATTTAAATTTCTGTGTAACTTTATTAGAAAATAAGTTACGATGTGATTTAGTTTTACTTGCTAGTCATGCAAATGTTTTGCTAGCAAACTATTTGGTCACTAGCAAATTTGCTAGTGAGCAAAAAAGATAAAATCTTGCCCTGGTCTGGCGACAGTTTTTCGGGAGATCCGTTTGCCAGTAGCAGCCATAAACTGATTTGCTACCTCACTAGCTGTGCTGCGCCGGTGTCTTTTTGTTGATAGCACTATGTACCGATCTTCTGCAGGTGTCGTACTGCGAACATGACCTCCCCGTGACGTTTGCTACACTCTCCATTTGTTTGAAATGATATCCAAAGCCTTGAAACAACACTGTGGCTGACGTCGAACTCCCTGGCAACATCTGTTATTTTTCGCCCTTCTTCAATCTTGCCAATAATACGGCCACGCATAAAATCATCTAGGTGATGTCGGGAAGACATACTGAAAATTGCAAGTTCGTCAATTGATTCTTTCCCTTTCAACTTTGCGTTTGAACGACAACGGTCAATACGCGTCAATTCCTTTATATCACTTATCAGCGCTATGACGTCACGAAGAAGTTTGGCAATCCAAAATTTGCATGCGCACAACACGTCTTACTGTATCCCGCACTTATGCTAATTTCCACATTTTCCTGCCTTCAATTTTATGGTTGCTATCGTTGCTATTGTCATTCGTCCTTAGCAATTGTCCGTCAGTGTATAACATTGTCCTTAACTTTGAAAAAAAATGGTGTGTTACATTACTGAAAATATTACTGAAAGTTTGTGTTCCATTACTGAAACATTACTGAAAAATACCCTATTGATTACTGATAGGTTCTGCTAGAGGTTGGCACCTCTAAATAGATTTCGTTTAATGGTTATGTAGAAACTATGTGTGTGTGTGCGCGTGTATGCATGTGTGCGTGTATGCACATGTGTGTGTGTGTGTGTGTGTGTGTGTGTGTGTGTGTGTGTGTGTGTGTGTGTGTGTGTGTGTGTGTGTGTGTGTGTGTTTGATTTTTTTTTTCTTAAACATTAGCTCTGTGTAGGTTTATTTTCAGCCGAGAGTTATTCTGTTTTTGAAGGCTGTTTAACTTTTCCTTTTCTTTGACACATTTAAGGCCATCTTGTATGAAGTGTTATCAACATTTTGGGTTGATTGTAATATGAGATAAATATTTGATTAATGACTGAACTGATGAATAAATCTGTTACATATTATTTGAAATGAATTAAAGTCATTTAATGCTTTTGGGTAATACACACAAGCAAAATAATTTTTTATGGATTTTTATAGGATGATACATATACAGAAAGTTACATCAGCACAATTGGTGTGGATTTTGTAAGTATGAATTTAGTAAACTTTTCATTTCTCAGATTAAAATACTTCTCGTGCATGGAATTTTTTTAATACAGTTGTCATTGGGTGGGTAGAGTTTGTTCAGGGCTTGACGAATCCTGGCCATCCAAGACACCTAGAAATCTGACCTGGTGTCCAATTTTTGTTTACTTTGGATTACATAATTTGCAGTGAATACTGTAATTTCAGCCATGTAATCTGCTGATTATCTGTTAAAAAGTTATAAATTAAGGTTCAGTTTTATTAAAGAGCTGCACAAAATTTTATGGTTGGTTAAATCATTGATGTATAGACTTTTACAAATAACATTATAAAAATGTTTTTATTCTAAAACCATTCATTATATGTCTTATGTTGCTTTCAGTACTTTAATGAGCTAAAAATATTATTGGTATAGCAAATTCATTATCATTTTGTGGGAGGGAGTCATTCTTAGAGTGTAAAAAAAAAAATTCAGCTATAAATTCTATGCAGAATTTTCACTCAGATGAAAAAAAAAAAAAAAGAGAAAACAGTTTATAGAGAAAAAAGCAGAAGCAAAAACATGACAGGAAATTTGCAATAGCTTTTGAATTCTTACCAAAGAACTGTGAGAAGAAAACAAATGTGCATCCCAAATTCCATAGATGCCAACTGTACGGATTTTCCGTAATTTTACGGATTTTTGGTTGCTGTTACGGAAGTATGGAAACACCGCTGAAATTACAGAAAATCGCCATTTGATTTTTTTTTTTTTTTTTTGTCATTTTCGAGATCGGTGCAAAAGTGAAGATTATTTATTTATTTATTTTTTCCGAAATCGGTGCAAAAGTGAAGAAATTTTTGGATATTAATTGGGGGGGGTCGTATTTAGTCTGGGAACGTTGTTTTGTCTTTTTAAACGTTCAGAAACGGAAGTTAAACAAAGTACAGATTTTTCCCCGTAATCGTTTTTTTTTTTTCTCGCACGATGTTGCTTCTGTTCAGTACTGTTAAATATAATTTCATTGCATAATTTCAGCTTGAAATTGTAGGCAACGATTTCCAAAAACGGAAGTTAGGCCGCCCGAAAATTTCCCCGTAATCTTCGGTGACGTGATTCTCACGCTGATTCGAGGAATTCCCGTCTTTTTTGTTATCATTTGGACCATGTACAAAATCGATGCATAACTGAACTTAAATTTTATTAGGATTGGAGGCGGCGGCGAAGGCGGGGGGAGGGGGTGTCGTTTTCTCCGTCGGAGGACGGAATTTCATCCTTCGAAAACGGAAAGTAGACGGAGGTAAGATTTATCTGGTAATCGTAATTTTTTTCTCGCGATGTTTCCTCTACCCAGTATTGTTAGATATAATTTTATTCCATAAATATTTGTATTTCAGCTTGAAAATGTTGGATAAATTTCCGAAAACTGAAGGCTTGAAAAATCGTTATTTCAAGCCATGTTTCCCAATTCAGTGATCGCAAAAAAATATTCGTGTGGAAGAACCAAGGCTACTGCACTAATTCAGCACATGGCCAGTGTTTCTACAAGTAACATCGTATCTGAAGTAAAAAAAAATCCTTTTTCTCTTTCTACGGACGGAAGTAATGATGCTCAAGCAAATAAACTGTATCCCATTACAATAACATATTTTGACGAAAAAATAGGGAAAAATTCAATTGTTTTGTTATCATTGGTCGAATCAAGTAATAATACAGGTGAAGGAATATTAAATCTTTTGAACAATGAGTTTGTTAAAAAAAATATCTCATGGAGCAACTGTGTGTCATTTTCCTGTGACAATGCTAACACTATGATAGGTCAAGTAAAAGGTGTTGTTTCTCACATAAAGAAGGTTCAGCCTGCAATCATAGTGCAGTGATGTTCATGCCATTTAGTAAATTTAGCTGCACAGAAATCTGTTACTCAACTGAAAGGATTTAATGTTGAGCAGTTTCTGATACAGTTGTACTTTTTTTGGAGAAAAGTTCAAAGAGGAAACACAATCTAAAACTGAGTCGAGCTGTTTGTGGCACTAAACCACACAAAATTCTAAAGCATGTCAATACTCGCTGGTTATCACTTTTGGAATCCATTGACAGAATTTTAGAACAGTGAGAGGCTCTAGAATATTATTGCAGTGACAATGAAGAAGCTAATTCACAGTATAAGAACCTTGCAAGTATGATTGGAAATCCTTCATCTAAACTTTGTCTTTTTTTATCTGCTACTCTTCCTTTGTTTACATCTGTTAACGAGTTCTTTCAGCAGGTATTAAAAAAAAAAACTTCCTAGTCTGTTATCTGAATAGCATGTACGATTTATCAAGCCATCAGCATTTGATGTGACAGCAACATCTCTTGCTGATGGAAATTTTGAAAGAAGGAGAAATCAAAAGAAAACTGTGATCTCGTAATTGGGTCAAAAGCGAGATCTTATATAGGCACAACTGCAGATCTGAGTGAAGACACAGTGGCTACTTTTTATTCTGAGGTAAGGGAATTTTACAAGGCAGGCTGCAATTACATTTTAAGAAAATTTCCACTTAATGATGAATTTCTGAGCCATGCTGAAATTGCAGATGTAGCATTAAGGCAAAGTGTTTCTTTTGCATCAGTCCAATATATGTGTTCCCTGTTTCCAGTTTTGAAACCAGAAGAATCTGACAAGGTGGAATCTGAATTTGCTCACTACTAGTTTGAAAATTTTAACTGTGCTGTTACTTCTGGGAGAATGGATGAAGTGTGGCACAGAATTTCTTTAATGAAAAATGAAAGTGGCCAGTTAAAGTATGAATCATTAAGCAAAATTATGAAAATGATTTTAATAGTCCCTCATAGCAATGCAAGTACAGAAAGAATTTTCAGTGTTGTGAAAAAAAAAACCCCATGATAATTTGAGTAGTCATGTGCTGTCTTCTTTATTAGTAGAAAAAATAAATGGCATGGCACACAGTGAACTATGCTATCAGAAGAAGTTTTTGCAAATTGAATTAAGGAAGGCCAAAATGGCAACTACAGCAAGTTTATCATAATTTGGCAACATTCCAAGGAATAATTTTTCTTCATGTCTGGAGGTAATTTATTATATTTTTCTGGTAGACAGTATTTTAAATTTTCCCACTAGCAAATTATTTTTTATTGTGTTATTATTATTATTATTATTATGATTTTGTTAATAGTTCTGACAGATTAAAATTTGTTGCAGTGTTAAATACCCAAATTTGCTGCTGTAGACTGGATTACTGAAAATTACTGAAAAAAAAATTTGTTACTGAAAACTACTTTTAGAGGTTATCATCTATGCTAAATTCTTAATTTTCCATTGTAAAAATGAATCATTTGCTCTTACCACTGCTTCATATGTTGCAGCAGTAGTCCTGCAATTGCAAACAAATCAGTGCACTTATACTGTATAAGTTAATTAAAATTGTTCACCTATCATTTCTTGCTAGCACAATTCTCAAAGTACAACTCATGGTTGCCTGTGCCATTAGTTTTCAACATAAAAAGTGTGTGTGTGTATGTGGGGAGGGGGTTGATGCTGAATGAGAATGTCCAACTCAAGTGAGGATTATATGCATACACACACTGAAATAGCAAGTTATTAGGAACATCTACGTAATAAATGTTTTTTCCTTCAAAACAGCCTTAATTCAATATAGCATGAATTGAATTATGTGCTGACACCATTCTACAGGTATGTTCAGCCAAGGGGATGTGATGGCCAAAATGTTTGTTGAAAGATGATCTCTGTTATGGATGGCTCTCTCAATCTTATTCCACAGGTGTTCAATTGATTAAGATCCGGGGACTGTGAAGGCCACGTTCAGCAGTTTGAAGTCACTGT
Source organism: Macrothele yani (assembly GCA_039090855.1). NCBI lineage: Eukaryota > Metazoa > Arthropoda > Arachnida > Araneae > Macrothelidae > Macrothele > Macrothele yani. Next base: position 165,762,344 of record CM077001.1, on the reverse strand, counting down.
CATGCTTCTTGAACCACTGTGTAATGCAGGGTTCATCCTAGGACTAAAAAAAGGGCAGCTTACCCTTTCAAAAAGCATTAGAGTATACACTGAAGTGCCAAAAAAAAAAAAAAAAACTGGTACACCAGTCTAATACTTGGTAGGTCCCCCACGGGAGCGCAGGACTGCAGAAATACGATAAGACATGGACTCCACTAGCTTCTGGAAATATGCTGTAGGCAATGCACGCCATACTTCCTGCAGAGCATTCCTCAATTCGGGTATATTCCGAGGTCTCTGATTCCTGTGCTTGAAAGCGCGTTGCATGGCATCCCAAATGTGTTTTATCACGTTCAGATCTGAGGACTTGGGTGCGAATAGCAACCCCCAAACTCGGATGAATGCTCCTCTAACCATAATGTGGCATCCCAACACTTGTGTGAAGGTGCATTCTCCTGTTGGAACAGGCCCAACCCATCAGTATGAATGCAGGACATGAACGGGTGTACCTCATCAGAAAGGATGCACACATAGCGTTGGCCGGTCACAGACGTTTGTAGACATACCAGGGGTTCCAGTGAAGTCCAGCTAAACACAACCCATACCATTACGGACTCCCCACCAGCCGGTACAGTTCCTTGTTGACAGGCGGGATCCATGGCTTCATGGGGTTTGCGCCACACACGAATCCTTCCATCTGCCTGATACAGTTGGAAACGCGACTCGGCCGCCCCGGTGGCGCAGTGGTCTAAGGCGTTGGCCTCTGATCATTCGTCCGAAGGGGTCCGGGTTCGAATCCCGGTGAGGCATGGATGTTGTGTTTGTCTTACGGCACTGGCTCTCTCCCTTCCCTGGAACCAGTGACCCTAAATTAGGGACGGGCGACTGCTTATAGCCCATTGAGTTGCTCACGGTGGTCGTTAAACCTCCAATCAAAAAAAAAAAAAAAAAAAAAAAAAAAAAGAAACGCGACTCGTCAGACTAGGCTACTTGTTTCCAGTCATCAAGTGTCCAGTGGCGGTGTCCCCGCACGGGGATAACTGGTTTTCCAGTTATTCGGGGAGCGGCGCCCCCACGGCCCGAGCTCACCTTGTGACGGTATACATTTTGTTAACTCTTGAACGATAACATCACCGAAGGGACAGCTCTTCATCCAGCTGATGGGGGATGGCGTCCCCACGGCCCGAGTCGATTTTCTCTTATAATTTTGCTTTTTCGTCTTTAGTTCGTATATTGACATGTACCTGCCTTAGTTGTAGGCTGCTGAGGTTGTGATGAGGTGCCAGCTCCGGGTTTTGTTCCTCGTTCCCTTCCCTGTCTTTTCTCTTTTATGTTACATTTTCTGTTTTTTCGGAGCTGGTTAGCTTAGACCTACCTGCATGTTTGCCGTGTGCGGTGACCCGTACAGGTGGAAAAGGGGATGCTGGAGGCTGAGGTATATGGGGGCCGGGTTGTAGTAGTCTCCAGATGCCAACACTCCTCTTTGCCCTCTGCTTCACCCTAAATGGGAGGCTGGGAGCTAACCCACTCCTAGTCAGGAAGTCTGTGGCCGAGTGGCGTCCAGACTTCTAGCGGCTTGTCGTTCTGCTCGGCAGGGTGAGTTTGGGGGTAGAGTGGGCATGCCAAAGGGGTGTTTCCCGGGCACGGAAAAGTCTGGATGCACGCCGAGCGTATGTCTGCCCTACCAACTTGCTATATCCGCTGACTATCCCTAGAGCCGTGTCCTGCGCCCTCTTGGGCTTGCGGACCTCTGGCTCTCCCTCGTTGGGCTCGGTAGTGGATGGGGAGGTCGGCGGACAAATCTTTTTCTTCTTCATGGCAACACAAAGTGTTTCCCATGCTAGTAATTTAAAGCACCCTGTGGAGTAAGGTGCACCCTCCTCCACGAAGAAACTTGTCACATCTAATTGTAATCCTCTGTTTCTTTTAATCAAATCTGGTGACTCTTCACAGTCACTCAGTAGCAAGAGTCCTTTCTGGATCAACAAGGCTCTGCAGGCCGTTGCTGGCTCTCCAAAGAGTGTCAAGAAGCTCCCTTCCGGGGATCTTCTCACGGAAACCTCTACTCCATGCCACAGTGCCACCTTGCTGGAAACGACCGTTTTGCTTGGCGTTCCTGTTCAGGTTTCTCCCCATGGTTACCTCAATTCCTCTCGCGGTGTAGTCAAGTCCCGCACCCTGCTTGAATGCAGCAATGAGGAATTGCTGGGGGAACTTGGTGAACAGCATGTCATTGGGGTTCGGCGGATTCTTTTTAGGCGGGATGGAAAATCTATTCCCTCCTGTAACATCATCCTAACCTTTGACTCCCCAACCCTGCCTACCTCCATCAAGGCAGGATATTTACGGCTTGATGTTCGGCTGTATATCCCGAACCCCTTGCGATGTTTCAGGTGCCAGCATTACAGTCACTCCCAACAGTCTTGCCGTAATGTTGCAAAGTGTGGTCACTGTGGTTCCACAGAACACTCTTTGGCGGAATGCTCTGCTGAGTCTGATCATTGTGTCAACTGTGAAGGGTCTCATCCTGCTTCTTCTAAGCAGTGTCCAAAGTGGATAGAGGAACAGGCTATCCAACGCCTGAAGAAAACTGAGCATCTCTCTATCCCGAGGCTAGACGGCGGATCGCCCCTTTACAACCAGGCCGGCGGTCATATGCTTCAGTTGTGGTGCAGAAGGCTTCAGTGGCGGTCCATACTGAGGTGACCATCCCAGCGTGGTGTCCTTATGATTTTGAGGACATTGTTGCTGCTGGATTGGAGGCGCTGAAGTCTTGCCGCATTGCCTCCAAGGCGACATCAACATCATCGCCTAAACCTTCCTCTTTGCCGAAATCATCTTCTGCTAGCACAGGGACCCAGGTCCAGGGCACTGCAAAGAAGAAGCCGTACAAGGTGAAACCAGGTTCATCCTCCCCGAAACAGAGCAGGCAAAAACCACCTCTCAACACAGGGGGTAAGCACAGCCTTGTGTTACCTCCAGACACTGCCGATGGATTGGAGGTGACGGACGACATGGAGACTTTCTTGTCGTCTGTCTTCATTCTTTCATTTCATTTTTCATTATGGCCACACTCATTCAGTGGAATTGCCGAGGTCTGTGATCACGCATTGATGATTTGATTGGCTTACTGTCTTTGCACACACCTGTGTGCGTGTGTCTCCAGGAGACAAAGCTTCGCACGACGGACACTCCTTCGCTGCGGAGACGTTCCCTTTTCCGCAAAGATCACCAGGACGGTGTTATCGCCTGCGGAGGAGTGGCCGTCGTTGTTCCTCATGGTGTTCCTATCACTGCAGTTGCCCTTCGGATCACTTTGCAGGCAGTGAGACTATCTGTGAACACTCTGTTCACAGTGTGTTCCATCTACATACCACCAGATGAAGCTGTAAGCCTTTCGGATCTGGAAGATTTAGTTAACCAGCTGCCGCCTCCTTTCTTCATCTTAGGAGATTTCAATGCACACAATCCGTTGTGGGGTTCTACCACTCGAGACTCCAGGGTCCATGTTGTTGAGTCTCTTCTCTCCAATACGTCCCTCTGTCTCCACAACATGGGACCTCTTACTTATTTTCATGAACCCACCTGCTCGTACTCAGCCATTGATTTGTCTCTGAGTTCACCATCATTATATCCTGCCTGGTCCTGGAGCGTGTCTGGTGATCCCCTTGGGAGCGATCACTTTCCCATCTTTCTCCATCTAGCATGTGGCGGGTACCTTTACCCTACTCGCCCTGCTAGATGGAATATTGATCGAGCCAAGTGGGACACATTCACGGCTTCGGCAAGTATTACTCCTACTCTGGTGACCTCAGGAACTGTCAATGACGTTGTTGCGGCGGTAACGGATTGTATTGTGCATGCGGCAGAACTTACCATCCCCAGGACGTCGACTAAACTTCCACATTGCTCGAGATCTTGGTGGAATTCCACTTGCATGGCAGCTCGTCAGGCCCAACATCGGGCTTGGGGTAGGTTTCGTCGGTACCGCACCGACGTAAACCTACTTGTTTTCAAGAAAGCCAAGTCTTACGCGCGATTGGTTCGTAGGTGTAGTCAACGGGAGTCCTGGACACAATATGTATCTGGGATTAACACCAATGCCAGCCCTGAGATCATTTGGGACAGGATCCGTAAGATTCGGGGACAGTACCCATCTGGGGAAATCTCCATTCTTGAGAGTGATGGAGGAACGGTTGCTGACGCTCAGGGTATTGCTGACTGTCTGGGCGCCACCGCATTTTCTTCGGTGTCCAGCAGCAGCAATTACCCTGCTTTGTTCCAGCAGTTACAGCCGCGGCTTGAAAGGTCCAAGATTTCCTTTGGACCGTTTTCTTCCGCAGATTATAACAGCCCGCTGACTGGCGTGGAGCTGACGACCGCTCTGAATAGGTCCAGCCGGACATCTGTCGGACCGGATAACATCCATTGCGACATGCTGAAGCACCTTTCTCCGTCCTCTCTTGAATGTCTTTGGCAAGAGCATGCTTTTCCCAAATCTTGGCGCACTGCCATTGTCGTTCCTGTTCCCAAACCTGGTAAAGATCCCACGAACCCGTTGAACTACCTGCCAATTGCTATGACGAGCTACCTTTGCAAAGTCCTCGAGCGTATAATTAATTTTTGCCTCATTTTTTATTTGGAGTTTCATCACATTTTTTCACCTCATCAGAGTGGATTTCTCAAATATCGATCCACCACCGATCATCAACTTCACCTAAGAAACATCTGTCAGGGAGGCGTTTGTCCGGTGTCAGCACATGGTCTCTGTATTCTTCTACATGGAGAAAGCCTATGACCGTACCTGGAGATACGGCATTCTCCGTGATCTGCACGAGTGCGGATTGCGGGGAAACTTACCATCTTTCATCGCCGGTTTTCTCCAGGACCGGAGTTTCCGTGTGCGCGTCGGGTTGACCCTCTCTGCGATGTACCCGCGAGAACAGGGTGTACCTCAAGGCTCCATTCTTTCCGTTACGTTGTTCATCCTTCGTGTCAACCGTATTTTCCAACTACTTCCTCCGACGGTTCGTGGAACCATGTACGTGGATGATCTGCAGATCTCTTGCACCTCTGTAAACATGCGCACCATCGAGAGACAGCTCCAGTCTGCCATTACCATGATCTCTCATTGGGCTTCCTAAAATGGTTAAAATGGTTTTGGCTTCTCGACGCTTTAGACCGTTCGCGTGCATTTTTGCTGCAAACGGGGTCTTCACCCAGACCCAAGCCTCCGTCTGGGGTGTTCTACCATCCCTGTGGTGTCAGAAGCCAAGTTTCTTGGGCTAACTTTTGACCAAGCACTCACCTTTCGGCCTCACATTCAGTCTTTGAAGGTGAAGTGCACGAAGTCATTGAGTATCCTGAAGGTCATCTCTCGAACATCTTGGGGGCTGACAGGTGCTCAATGCTTCGCATTTACCACTCTCTCATTCGGTCAAAGTTGGACTTCAGATGCATTACATACGGTTCAGCACGTCCATCGGTTTTAAAGCCTTTGGATCCCGTCCATCACCAGGCGTTGCGGCTATGTACTGGTGCTTTCTGTACCTCTCCCGTACATAGCCTGTATGCCGAGGCTCATGAGCCGCCGTTATGCATCTGTCGTAAGCAGCTGTCTCTTCAGGTTTATACAAAACTGAAATCTCTTCCTTATCATCCACTGCATGGTTCCATCTTCCAACCGGACTGTGTCCGCTTGTTTTCCCATCGCCCCTCCTGTGTTCCGACGTTCGGGATTCGGATGTCTGCCATAGTGCGCAATGCTGGTCTAAACTTGTCTAGGATTGGTTTGACCACCTTTTTCAACCAACCTCCTTGGCAGCCCGTTCAAGCGATGGCTGACCTTTCCCTTTGTGTGTGGCCTAAGTCGTCCACTCCTGCTCTGGTGTACCAGCAGCTCTTTGCTGAAAAACAGTCTGTCTACCCGGATTTCGTGCCTGTGTTCACCTATGGCTCGAAATCCGGGGATGTCGTTGGATCCGCTTTTGTGTGTGGTGACGCCTTACATGCCGAGAGGCTTCCGCCTGAATGCACCGTCTTTTCGGCAGAGATGCGTGAGGTACACCTTGCTTTGTGCCACATACAGTCTCGTTCACATCGTCGCGCTATGGTTTGCGCTGATTCCCAGTCTGTCATCCAAGTTTTATCTTCTCCAGAGGACACGGACTCACCTGTCATCCGTGATGTTCGTCGTCTTCTTGGAACTTTGGAGGGCGATGGCTTCCTGGTCCGATTCTGTTGGGTTCCTGGCCATGTTGGAATCTGGGGTAACGAGCTGGCAGATCTCTGCCAGGTCTGTTTCCGCCATGTCGCCAGCTCAGCTGCCACTATCTTTCCGCGATTTTAGACCTTTGATCCGGACATTTCTCCTGGGCGAGTAGCAGTCCCTGTGGTCTCAGCAGGGCAGCAATAAGTTGCATTCTATCAAACCACAGATCGGACTTTAGAAGTCTAGTTTGCGGAAGAGCCATTGTGAGGAAGTTGTTCTTGCACGTCTCCGCATTGGGCACTGTCGTTTTACTCACCGCTTTTTGCTGTGTGGCGAGGGTGTCCTGGTATGTGAGACGTGCAACTGTCGTCTCACTGTCCTTCATGTTTTGTGTACTTGTGTTCGGTTTTGTGATCATCGTTTTCGTCATTTTCACTCTCATCTGTTGGACGAAGGAGCAGCTACGCTGCAAACTATTATTGGCGAAGCCTGCGACATGAGAGCAGTGTTTTCGTTTTTACAAGAAATTGACAAGAAATTGACTTTTTTAAACTCATCTAGATTTTAACTTGTTCACTCTCATATTTCACTTTTACCACATCAACCTGTTTTTAACCTTGTGTACGTTTTTTATTGATTATGTTGTGTTTTGATGTCTTTTGTTTGGCACTCTTTGGCCAACCATGGCCCTTGCGCCATTAAAATCCATCAACCAACCAACCAACCAACCAGTGGCGATGTTGCCGTGCCCAAGCGAGGCGCATAGCTCTGTGTGGTGCACCCATCAAGGGGACTCGAGTTGGGCGTCGGCTCCCAAAGCCCACGTCGTTCAGGGTATGTTGCACAGTGCGGACGCTGATGCTTGTTGAGGCTCCATCATTGAATTCCGATGACACCTGCGAGAGTGTTGAACGCCAATCACGTGAAACGATACTTGACAGCCGACGATGGTCACATTCACCCAAAGTCTTTTTACGGCCACACTGATATCGTAGGTTGGAGGTTTTGCCGGAATTCTTGTAGTCACGGTACACCCTTGCAATGGTCGTCCGTGAAAATCCGAACTTTGTTTCTACCTCCGAAATACTATGGCCCATCTCACGAGTGCCAACTATGACACCACGTTGAAAATCATTATTACTTGTCATTCCCATGCTGAAAACAGTTCTGACAGCTGGCAAGGGGATGTCTATCATTTTATATACGCACTGGCGGACACAACCGAGTATGCACATAGGTGATGTTATAAGCTCGTCTGTACCAGTTTTTCTGGCACTTCAGTGTACATCAACCTTACAAAAACAAGACTGTACAAGCAGTGTTAATTCACCAAAAAAAGTTCAACAGTAATTCTCTGTAGATATTAAAATATGATTATTAGGACTAGAAAATGCCCTATAAAAATGCATTTATGACCCAACATACATACATATCAATAAGCTGTTCTCTGAGATTCAGAGGTTAGCTCCACAAAAAAATACAAACAACCAGATAATTTTTACGTATTGTTTCCGTATCAAACTTCTCCATTTACAGCGATCTTGACATACAACTCGGGCTTCACTCACATCCATCACACGCCGTACACAGGATCTTCTATACTTCATACATTCATAATCTTTTTCTCATGCAGACACTCCTGAATCTGATCCTTCCATGACTTCCTTGGCATTCCTCTGCCTTTCCTTCCTGCCACTTGGGCTGAAAAGATTTTCTTAGTAAGCATGTGATCACTCATTCTTTCAACATGGCCAAACCACCAAAGCATATTAGTCTCCACCTTGCTAACATCATTTTGCTTCACATTACACAACTGCAACACATCATTCCTCACACAATCAGAACATGTCTTGCCACAACCCCCCGTAAGTAACGCATTTCTCCAGCACACAAACGACTCTTATGTTTCTTCTGTGGTACCCAGGTTTCACTGCCATACATCAGAGTAGGAACAATTACACTTTCATACACAGCCATGCGGGACTATCTTGAAAACCCATCATTCCTATGAAAACCTCCCAAAGCAGCCATGACTTTCAATGAAGAATTCACTTGCCTACTAATTTCACCATCCAATTTGTTCTCACTGTCAAACATGCTTTATAAATACACAAACTCATCCACCTGTTCAATCACTGTTCCATTTAGACTTATATTACATTCAGTACTACCAGTTCCTCTCTCAAAAACCATAATTTTGGTTTTTCCCTTATTTATACTGAGTTTGAATTTCCTGCAAACTTCTTACATCCGGGACAACATACTCTGTGCAACTCACTTTTGCTCTCTGCCAACAGGACAGTGTCATCAGCATACAGCAATCTGCACTCACGGATATCACCGAGATATAAACCAGTGTTATCTATTTTGGCATCACTCTTGCATGCATCCATAAATATATTGAAACAGCCATGGTGATATTACACAATCTTGTCTGACTTCTACACCAATAGAAAATCACTTTGATGAAACACCATTCATTCGTACACAAGTTCTACTGCCAGCATACATGGTTTTTACACTATTAAGTACATTCTCAGTAACACCATATTCATTCAATACCTTCCACAAAAGTACTAACTCAACTTGAAGCTCATATCTAGGCCTAATGTATAGGCCAGATATCACTACTGTTCTGTTTTTTGCGTGCCTTATTTCAATATATATATAATATATATATTGAAATATTCCAGACATACTGCATACCATTAAGGTCCACTTCTGGCATACATGTCACATTTCTCACACATTATTTGGTCCCCGTCGTTGTCTCTGTCCTTCAACCTGTGCCTAGCTGTCATGGTCCCAGTTCGTTTCCACTGTCTTTTGTTTACTCGAGTGTTACTACTGTTTAAAATCTCATGATGATAGATAAAACTTCAATAAAAAACATACACTGAAAGTTTAAAAAGTCAGATACTACCAGCGAGGTACTAGGCAAAAAAAAATTTGAAGTTCCCAACAACCCAAGCCTCCTTCAGCAGCAATAAGTTTTGGTAGAACATCATAAACACACAACATAAAGAGCAAATGATCTGGTAAAACTCAAAAGTTTAAGATTTGGACAAAAATTTCCAGCGTTTTTAATGAAGGTTTTCAGTCAGTGTTCTTTGTCCGAATCTTTAACTTTTGAGTTTTACTAGGTCGTTAGCTCTTTATGTTGTGTGTTTATGATGTTCTACCAAAACTTGGTGCTGCTGAAGAAGGATTGACCTACAGTACCTCTCTGGTAGTATCTAACTTTTTAAACTTTCAGTGTATGTTTTTATATTGAAGTTTTATCTATCATGAGATTTTAAATAGTAGTAACACTTGAGTAAACAAATGTGGTGGACATGAACTGGGACCATTACAGCTAGGCACAGGTTGAAGGACAGGGACAGTGACGGGGACCAAATGACTTGTGTGAAGTGTGAAATGTTTTCCAGAAGTGGACCTCAAAGGCAAGCAGTATGTCTGGAATCTTCCAATATATGTTACACAAAAATGTTCCTATTTACTTGGTCATAAGCTTTCTCAAAATTTATGAAGGCAGCAAAAACTTTCTTACCAACAGCCGGATACTTTTCAATCGTCATGCATAATGCAAAAATTTGACTAGTGCAGCCTTTACTAGGCGTAAAACCACTATGAACATCCCACACTTTCTCTGATGTAAGATCCCATAGTTTTTCAATAACGACATTACCAAGCAATCTCCCTGGCACACGCAGTAGGCTAATACCACGATAGTTCTTGCAGTCAGTCTGATCACTTTTTCCCTTATACAAGGGAACACTGATAGCATCCTTCCAATCCTGAGGGACCATTCCTAACTCCCAGCACAACTGGCAAATTTCAGTTAACCAATCTCAATTACATAGTCACCACCATATTTCAACATCTCAGCAGTTATGCCATCAACTCCCGGAACCTTACCATTCCGAAGAGATTTTAGAGCTTCACACACCTCTTCTTTTGAGATCGCTCTTGTGCTTCCATCCTTCACTGTGACATCATGTGCTTCTGCCTCAAAATCACCTTTGCTTGCTTGATCTAATAACTCACAGAAGTATTCACCCTATCTTTCACTTAACTCATTGGGCTCCCATATCATTTCCCCGATCCTATTCTTCACACAACATACAACTTTGTTTCCCCTATTTTTCCTGAGTCTAATGTACTGCCGAAAAGTCTTCCTATGTTTCCAAAAAGTCAATTCATGCTTTTCCGCCTTCTCCTCCTTATCTTTTGCTTTACTCTAACGAACCTGCTTAGCTGTTTCACGCTTCTTACAGCGATATTTATCCACAAAAACTATACTTTGTAACATCCCCAAATAGGCTTTCTTCTTTCTCTTTACCAGAAAACTAAAAAATACCTAACAAGTGCACATTTCTTTTTTATTTCCTTGCAAAACCAATTAACTTAATTAAAAAAGAAGAGGTACTTGAAACAAAACAAACAGATCAAAAAGTATAATTTAATCTGTTGACTGTTGCTGTGTCCCCTGAAATTCTTTATTTTACTAACCAACACACGATCTGTTGAACAAAACAAAAAATAAACAAGAAATGCAACTTAATTGTTTTGCAATTTCTGTACCAAACTAAAAATTTATTGCCCTCACAAACATGTCCTATAAAAAACAAAACAAAAAAAACAACAACTTAAAATACAAACTGTGCCAAACTGAGTCTTTTTTTCTTGTCAACAAAAAATATGCCCTGTAAAAGAAAACAAGAAACAAGACAAAAATTTACCCTCCCCCGTACCTCACCGCAGCTCACCTTCCGAATGGGAGAACGGCTCATCACAGGCTTGAAGGAAGACACAAGGGAGAAGTGGAAGTGCTTTTTTTTTGCCGCCCGGTGGCGCAGTGGTCTAAGACGCTGGCCTCTGATCATTCGTCCGTAAGGGGTCCGGGTTCGAATCCCGGTCAGGCATGGATGTTGTGTTTGTCTTACGGCACTGGCTCTCTCCCTTCCCTGGAACCAGTGACCCTAAATTAGGGACGGGCGACTGCTTATAGCCCATTGAGTTGCTCACGGTGGTCGTTAAACCCCGAATCAAAAAAAAAAAAAAAAAAAAAAAGTGCTTTTGTTGCTATGATACGTGTAAAGATGTCCTAAACATGAAAAAAACCCCATTTTCTATTTTCTCAGTCTTGCTTCTGGCTTTCAGGGAACAATGGAGTTTCAGGGAAATTCATTCAAAAATGCCTTTTTTATTGAAAATACAAAATAATGCAAAATAATGACCTCAAAAATAACACAAAAAAATGCCTTAAGATGACCAGAAAACCTGAAAAAAATACCATATCCTGTAAAAACCACGAAAAAATGCAGAAAAAGGCTTTAACAAAGGTACTTAAATCACTTCTTTAGTTTTGTATGAAACACATTTGTATACACTTGAACAATGTTTAGTATTGCCAAAAAAAAAAAAAATTGCAAAATCATAGAAATCTTATCCCTACTGACTAGTGTTATCAGTAAATACTAATTTAATCTGAGAAAATATTCTTTCTTCAGCATTTGAAATTGCTAAGGTACATGCAATGTTTAAAAAAAAATCTGTTTAGTGGGGATCTTCTATGCCTACTGACAGTTTCTTCTGATTTTGACAAAATTGAGCATATTTTTGGAATTGACAAATTACTACTGTTAATATCAGTTTGAGATAGAAAAATTGGTTTGTACTCATCCCACTCTAATAGTAAATCATTTTCGTTTAAGTTGAAGTACTCAGCCAGCTCTTTCACTTCAACAGTGCCATAAAGTCTTAGAGTGGTTTCTGACCATACTTTTCTAAAGTCTAAGATGCCAAGATCTATAGTGATAAAGATATCAAGATTTGTTGTGATAAAGATGCCAAGATTTGTATTGATCTATTGGTTTTCTAACTGTCTAGAAATGGTTTCATGCAAATGGTCATCAATAAATGCATGTGTATCTCTTTCAAATGGACCATTAAGGGTAGGATGGTCATTTTAGGCTTGAGGGCATGTAGGGGAATTTTTTTTTTTTTAATAAAAGGGTAGGCAGGGTAGGGTGTATTACCCTTCTAAAAACAGCCAGGATGAACTCTGTGTGACAAACTGAGCCTAGTACATTATCCTGCTGGAAGTAGTCCTCTTCATTAGTAAACACCATGTACACAAACAGGTGTACCTGGTCCACAGTGATATTAAGGTACATTGTGGTATCCAAATGCTGTTCCAGAGGTATTAAGGAACCTGCCCATTGTGAAAACAGACACTGGACCATTCCAACTTGTACAGTTAATGCTTGGTAGCTGAGATTCATTGATTTGTGCTTTTGATGCCATATGTTGGCCTGTCTGTCGGTGTGTATTATCTAAAATTGTAATTGATTGGACCAGGTGGCCTCTTTCAGGTCCTCGTGGATGTAGTTTTGGTGCTCCCATGTCCACAGCAGATGAATTTGTCAGTTTTGAGCAGAGACTAGTGGTACACGAAGAAGACATCAGCTGTTATAGCCCATTTGTGCCAGCGACCAGTTGTTTGTATATTTAAAAATTCTCTCAATACTGCTGTTGCTCTGTGATGTTAGTTGATACAAAATAGGTGGTCTGTTATCTCTCACAATCCTTTCTAGCTTCCCAGTGTCTTCAAACATCGACCAAACCGTTCTGCCCACAGGTAGACCTTTGACTGCTTGTTTCATTGTTTGTGCATCACTCATCTTTGTACATCCTTGATACAGTTGCTCTTGCATAGCTAAGGTTTGCACTTTCAGAGATGTTTTCAACAGCCCGCCTAGCACTCACTGCCATGCCTCTTTCAAGGTCGCTTAAATCACAAGTCTTTCCCATGTTGCCACCGTCTTCACACACACACACACATCTGAATTCTTTGCATTGAACTGTTTATAAAGCCATCTTAATGTTGTAGTTGTGTATGTGAGTGAGAATGGGATGTGTCGAATTACTATTGGGTGTTCCTAATGATTTGCTACTTCATCGGAGACTTAGTCTTTGTGATGATTGTATGTACTAAGAAATATGTTTCTCACAAATATTTTATATTTCATGTCTTGAAAAATAAAGTATTTGTGTGAATCATATTTCGTTAATACATAGCTAGTAGGACAATTGAGTGTGAAAGGAGCATGCAACTGTTTAAAAAAAGTTCAAGGGAAGAGGTAATCAATGTATGGCATAGATTTTTCATGCATTATTTGCAATGATAAACTTTTTCTCTTTTCATCCTCATGGATTTTTGATCAACCTTTAGCCACCCTTTCCTGTGCGGCATTCACGGGCCTCCTTACTTTTCAACACACTTGGTCCACCATTACTGTGCCTTTAGAAAAATATTTTCCAGCTGTACAGCAGACCACATGTGTACTGCCTCCTCCAACAAACTGAAAAAATGATCCAAATTTTTTTTTTTTTTTTTACAATTTTGGTTGGCTGCTGAATTTCAAGTGCAACCATTACAGCAGAACTTCATTATTATCACAATAATAATGAGAGGGGGGATCACACTGTAGTTTATTACATATTTAACATAAAAGATTAGTAAAATCTTTCGGCTGAAACATCAGCCTTGTTCACTGGTAGCAAGCACTCATGTGGTTGACATCATTTCTGTAGCTGTTGCCAGTAGAGATTTCCAAATAATCGGAATAATAAAGGGTGCATCCAAATTACTAGAGTTTTTACTGAAGAGAATTTCAGTGCTTTCTCTGTAGCATAAGGAAAATTTGTTTGAGAAGGGTGCAATCCTTTTGGTGCTGGTCCAGTTTGGAGAGGCAGAAAGAAAGAGAAGTAGGAAGGCTTTTTCTGACATCCCTTTTATGTTCCATAATTCTGCAGTTGATTGAACAAAAAGCGATTTCTTCAGATTGAAGAACAGATGATAGTCACATTGATCCATTTGTTTCCAGCCAAATGATGTTATAAGTGCTAGAGTCTGTGCAGAAATGTTAGGCCGAGCATTGTTTGTCATGAAGCAAGATAACACCGCGAGTTTAAGCATGCCACACCTTTTTGTTCTGGATCACGTGATGCAGTTTTTCCAGGGTCTCACAATAGCTTTATGAGTTTTACTGTTCTACCTTTAGGCAAGAATTCAACAAGCAAAACTCCTTGCCTGCCCCCCCCCCTCAAAAAAAAAAAAACAAAATAAAAAAAAACAGTGCAACATAATTTTGCAGCTTGAATTTCTTTCTTTTCAATGATGAGGTGAGCTTACCTCTCCATGTACTTCTTCAATTCCGGAGTCATGTGGGACACCTAGGACAATATGGCTCAAGAACGCATCACCTTGCCCACTGTATTGTGTAAAAAAGGTCAACGCTCCATGTGCCCCCTTACTTTTGTGCTCCTCCGAAAGCATCTTCGGCACCCAGTGCAAGCAAGCGAGCACAGTTTCTGAAACTCCAAATGATCTGTCACAATTTTCTGGAGAACAGTTCTTGAAATTTGAGGGAGATGCAAAGAATGCACCAAGATTTTGAAACAAACTTTTGCTTCGACCACGCACACCAAATCATCATTGACCAAAGATGGCCAGCTGCTTTGACACTTGTCGTGCACGTTCTCATGACCTTCGTTGAACTGATGCATTTCTTCACCATTTCATCACTCATGGCAGTTTAACTGTAGACTTCACAAATCAGACAATGAATGTCAGCCGGTTTCACACTTCTTGCATTCAAAAATCGAATTATGGAGTTTATCTCGCAGGCGGTGGGCCACTCAATCTTAAACATGTTCAATGCACAGAACAACATGCAGACGCGATGAGATGTTTTTGCAATGGTGTCTGTGACTTGCCCAGAAGTGAAGGAAGTCAGCGTGTGTGATATCACAACCACAGTGCTACAGCAAAAATATTCGTAAATGGTACTTACTATTTGGATATGCCTTGAGATATTTGTAGATTGTTCATGAATCGATGCTTCAAAATTCTGCAGAGCACTGTAGATGGATGTTAGTCCAACATAATGTATCCATAATACATGAATTTAAAATTCTGGGAAAATTGTTGTTAGTCCAACATCGTGTATCAGTAATATAATACATGAATTTAAAAATCTGGGAAAATTGTTGTTAGTCCAACATTGTGTATCAGTAATATTAATACATGAATTTAAAATTCAGGGAAAATTGTTAATCTGATTGGAAGTGAAATGCTAATAGTTATTTTACCTTCATGTTGTTCTGAAAAGCTGTCTGTTGTCAGGGCTCTGGTATTTGAGGAAGGTTCTGTTGAAGTGTTAATTCTTTCCAAGAGCCCACCAGCTTCAAAGGTGTTCCATTAATATCAGCAAAAATTAATTTCTTTGTTAATCTTCATTGTTAATGTATAAATCAATTAATTGCACTTGTTATATTGTAAATGCATGTCTTGATCTACTTGCTGAATTTTAAAAATCTCCTAAGACTTGTTATCAGGGGTAAGAGAGTTCTGCCAAAAGGCAGATTTCTGCCTTTTTGGAAGTCATCTTGGGAGTCCTGAGATTGATGCAGAAATGCAAAATAATTGCAGTAAAACAATTTAGATCAGTATGAATATGGGATTGACATTATTGGTTTGGTGTAAGCACATAAAATTCTTATTTGTTCCTAAAGAAATGTTAGACGATTTTATGGCTTTTATGCAAGGTCAGGTGATGCACAACATATCGCCTCTCCTTGACAAATGTCAACCCTGCCTTCTCGTGGTGCATCCTGTTCTTACTAAAGGGGCTCTGACGACCGCCAGTAGCGGTATAACTATACCATCGGGATTAGAGGAAATGCTATCCCACACTCACCAACCCGCTTGGCTAGCATGGTGAGTTATGGCCAAAACCCCCAAACATGCTTAATTGCTCACACAATTTCAAACTTGGCCCTCAGTCTGCAGCTGGAATGTACCTGGCCAAGGCAGCGGCCAGTGCGACATGAAGGTAGAGGGTGTTAAGAATCACCGGAGGACTGGACTAGGCTGCCATTTGATGCTGACCTTGGCTACTTACAACGGATGCTCCCTTTCTTCTGATTCAAGGCTTCTTGAATTAGAAGAGGAACTACAAAGGATCAAGTGGGACATTGTCGGGCTAAATGCAGTAAGGAGAAGATCTCATTGAACTGAAAAGTTGGACATCTCTTCTATACCGTGGGACAGATACTGGCAGAACTAGTGGTGTTGGATTTATAATAAACAAGAAACTGAAGGATAAAGTTGTAGTAGAAGTTGAAAGTTCCCCTGACAGAGCTGCACGACTCGTTATCCGACTCTCGAGAAGATACCAGACCCAGATTATTCAAGCTTATGCACTCACCACAAGTCACCCTGAAGAAGAAATTGAAGAATTCTACGAGGGAATTCGGAATCTAAATAACAAAGGCAAGCAGCACTTGATCATTATGGGTGATTTCAATGCAAAAGTAGGGCAACAGCAACAGAATGAAACTTTGGTTGGTAAATTCGGTTACGGGAACAGAAATCAATGTGGAAATACTCTCGTAGAATTTGCAGAAGCAGAAAGGTTTTTCATCATGAACTCCTTTTTCAAGAAAAAGCCACACAGGAAATGGACATGGCGACATCCAAATGATATGGCAAGTGAAATTGATTTTATTATGTCTAACAAAAAATTTGTCTTCGAAGACTGCAGTGTGCTAAACAATTTCAACACAGGTAGTGACCATAGAATGGTGAGATGTAAGATGCACCTCAACACTAAATTCGAACGTGGCAAGCTCATAAGACAAACAAAATGTATTGACATAACCAACCTTAAAAAACACCATAACACCTTCAATATGGAACTGAGGAACAGATTCTCTGCTTTAGGAGGCCTAACATTGGAAGAACTGGATATTTCTGAAGTTAACAGAGAACTCACCAAGGCTGTATGGAAACAGCAACAAAAATAGGTGGTACTAAGAACAAGTTACATATGAAGAAAATTTCAGGAAAAACAAAAATGTTGATGCAAAAGAGAAGGGAGATGAGGACAAATAAAGACGTAACTTCCAACGTGGAATATATAGAGCTATGCAAGACAGTACGAAAAAGTATCACTGAAGACGTAAGGAAATTCAACTGTGAACTAGTAAGGAAAGCAATTGAAAACAACCAAAGCCTAAAGATAGCAAAGGGACATCTCAGTAAGGGAAAAAAACAGATTATGGCACTGAGAAAAGAAGATGGTTCTGTAACAAGAAATAGAGGCGAAATTTTGACAAGAGTGAAAGATTTCTACTCCAAATTATATGAAAGGGATGATACATGTACTCCAGACATCATGAAAGGTACCAGAGTTCTTCCAGTCCTCCCAGCAGAAGTTGCACATGCAATCAAGAACATGAAGCGGGTAAAAGCTCCAGGAGAAGATGGAATTACTGTAGACATCATACAAGAAGCAAGTGGAGAAATCGAAACAGTACTCGCCCAAATTTTCACTCGATGCCTTAATGAAGGGAAAATTCCTGAGGATTGGAACAACGCTACAATGATCTTGCTACATAAAAAAGGTGACATTGAGGATCTCAGGAACTACAGGCTCATCAGCCATGCTATCAGTGGTTTATAAAATCTTCACTAAAGTTCTTTCACTTCGCTTGAAGGTAACACTAGACATGGCCCAACCAAGAGAACAAGCTGGATTCAGGAGTGGCTACAGCACTATAGATCATATCCATGTACTGAGACAACCAATTGAAAGAACAAGAGAATATGAACTCCCATTATGCATGGCTTTTATTGACTATGAAAAGGCCTTCGATTCCGTGAAACCATCAGCAGTAACAATGGCTTTGAAATCCTGTGGTATTGAAGATGCACAAATAAGAATTGAAAGGGAGACAAGGTGACATCATATCTCTGAAGCTCTTTAACACCACATTGCAAAATGTCTTTCAATCATTGAACTGGGAAAACAAAGGGATAAAGATTAATGGAGATTACTTAACTCACCTTCATTTTGCTGATGACATAGTCATCTTTGCAACTACCCCTTCAGAGCTGCAGAGTATGATCCAAGAACTTGCTGACAAGAGTAAGGAAGTGAGATTAAAAATGAACTTTCAGAAGACAAAAGTGATGTACAATGCTTTTACAAGAAATGAAGATTTATCGATTGATGGAGAAAAGCTTGAGACAACAGATTCCTACATTTATCTTGGGCAGCAGATTTCAAGCGAGGTCACATTGATGAAGAAATTAATAGGCGTATAAAACTTGCCGGAAGAGCTTTTGGAAGAAACAGTATAATTTTCAAGAGCAATATGCCATTATGTCTTAAAAGAAAAGTGTTTGATCAATGCATCCTTCCAGTGCTTACGTATGGTGCAGAGACGTGGACCTTAACTAAAAAGACATACAAAGGGTGCAGACAACTCAAAGAAGTATGGAGAGGTGCATGCTTGGTGTAACCAGGACAGATAAGAAGAGGAATTCGTGGATCAGAAAAATGACAAGAGTAGAAGCCATCATGATCAGAGTGAAATTACTGAAATGGCAATGGGCTGGACATGTTGCCAGAAGAACGGACCACCGATGGACAACTGAAATTTTAGACTGGATTCCGAGGAACAGGAAAAGACCCAAAAGAAGACCCCATGGGAGATGGATGGATGAAATTCGAAAGTATGCTGGAGTCACATGGAGGAGACAGGCCCAAGACAGACAATTGTGGAAGAAATTTGGGGAGACCTTCATCCAGCCGTGGATTGATAATGGTCGTTGATGATGATATGTGCATATATGGTGCTTAGGGTAGTTAATAAATGCTGAAAGGGTAATTATTTTTGCATATTTCTATGTGGGAATAGTTCAGCCTTTTTCTGCCATTACCGCTTTCATGCTTCTGTAATAAAATAAAGATGTAAATTGCCCTTTAAAATTAACTTGTTAAAACCAAGATCAAAATGGTGCTTACTAAAAAAATAAACTCTTACCATAAACAGAAGTCATATGACTGTAGTATAAGGTACAGCTGATTTATGTATCCATTTACTGTGTGATGTGTTGTCTAACAGTTTTATGAAACATGTCACGTGAAAACTTTGTAAGTCTGACCTGTAGCACTTTACAAAATGATTTAACCTGACTGAATTTTTGCCTTCAAATGAATGTATTATTGGCTTTTTGTAATTTCATAGTATGAAATGTATGTAAGTACCAGTTTAAACCAGTATTTGATTACAATATTTTTCTTTTTAGAAAATCAGAACTATAGAACTTGAAGGGAAGACCATAAAACTACAAATTGTAAGTCAGCATCATATTATATGGTAACTTATAAGAATATAATTATTTGCTTTGTATCATTCACTGTGTAAATATATAGTTAGTATATACACTAATGAGCCATTCCATTATGACTACTCCCAGCCTAAAGCCCCGCACGGGGATAACTGGTTTTCCAGTTATTTGGGGAGCGGTGCCCCCACGGCCCGAGCTCACCTTGTGACGGTGTACATTTCGTTTACTCTTGAACGATACCATCACCGAAGGGACAGCTGATGGGGGATTGCCGTCCCCACGGCCCGAGCCGATTTTCTCTTATGATTTTGCTTTTTCGTCTTTAGTTCGTATATTGACATGTACCTGCCTCAGTTGTAGGCTGCTGAGGTTGTGATTAGGTGCCAGGTCCGGGTTTTGTTCCTCGTTCCCTTCCCTGTCTTTTCTCTTTTATGTTACATTTTCTGTTTTTTTCGGAGCTGGTTAGCTTAGACCTACCTGCACGTTTGCCATATGCGGTGACCCGTACAGGTGGAAATGGGGATGCTGGAGGCTGAGGTATCTGGGGGCCGGGTTGTAGTTGTCTCCAGATGCCAACACTCCTCTTTGCCCTCTGCTTCACCCTAAACGGGAGGCTGAGAGCTAACCCACTCCTCGTCAGGAAGTCTGTGGCCGAGTGGCGTCCAGACTTCTAGCGGCTTGTTGTTCTGTTCGGCAGGGTGAGTTTGGGGGTGGGGTGGGCATGCCAAAGGGGTGTTCCCCAGGCACGGGAAAGTCTAGGTGCACGCCGAGCATATGTCTGCCCTACCAACTTGCTATATCCGCTGACTATCCCTAGAGCCGTGTCCTGCGTCCTCTTGGGCTTGCGGACCTCCGACTCTCCCTCGTTGGGCTCGGTAGTGGGTGGGGAGGTCGGCGGACGAATCTTTTATCTTCTTCATGGCAACCCAAAGTGTTTCCCATGCTAGCAATTTAAAACGCCCTGTGGAGGAAGGTACACCCTCCTCTACAAAGAAACTTGTCACAACTAATTGCAATGCTCTGTTTCTTCTAATCAAATCTGGTGACTCTTCACAGTCACTCAGTAGCAAGAGCCCTTTCTGGATCAACAAGGCTCTGCAGGCCGCTGCTGGCTCTCCAAAGAGTGTCAAGAAGCTCCCTTCAGGAGATCTTCTCGTGGAAACCTCTAATCCATGCCACAGTGCCACCTTGCTGGAAACGACCGTTTTGCTTGGCATTCTTGTTCAGGTTTCTCCCCATGGTTACCTCAATTCCTCTCGCGGTGTAGTCAACTCCCGTGACCTGCTTGAATGCAGTGACGAGGAATTGCTGGAGGAACTTGGTGAGCAGCATGTCATTGGGGTTCGGCGGATTCTTTTTAGGCGGGATGGGAAATCTATTCCCTCCCGTAACATCATCCTAACCTTTGACTCCCCAACCCTGCCTACTTCCATCAAGGCAGGTTATTTACGGCTTGATGTTCGGCCATATATCCCGAACCCCTTGCGATGTTTCAGGTGCCAGCATTACAGTCACTCCCAGCAGTCTTGCCGTAATGTTGCAAAGTGTGGTCACTGTGGTTCCACAGAACACTCTTTGGCGGAATGCAATGCTGAGTCTGATCATTGTGTCAACTGCGAAGGGTCTCATCCTGCTTCGTCTAAGCAGTGTCCAAAGTGAATAGAGGAACAGGCAATCCAACGCCTGAAGACAACTGAGCATCTCTTGTATCCTGAGGCTAAACGGCGGATCGCCCCTTTACAACCAGGCCGGCGGTCATATGCTTCAGTTGTGGTGCAGAAGGCTTCAGTGGCGGTCCAGACTGAGGTGACCATCCCAGCGCGGTGCCCTTATGATTTTGAGGACATCGTTGCTGCTGGATTGGAGGCGCTAAGGTCTCGCTACATTGACTCCAAGGCGACATCCACAGCGTCGCCTAAGCCGTCCTGTATGCCGAAAACATCTTCTGCCAGCACAGGGACCCAGGTCCAGGGCACTGCAAAGAAGAAGCCGGACAAGGTGAAACCAGGTTCATCCTCCCCGAAACAGAGCAGGCAAAAACCACCACTCTTCACAAGGAGTAAACACAGCCCTGTGTTACCTCCAGACACTGGCAATGGATTGGAGGTGATGGACGACATGGAGACCTTCTAGTCGTCTGTCTTTTTCATTCTTTCATTTTAATTTTCATTATGGCAACACTTTTCAGTGGAATTGCCAAGGTCTGCGATCACGCATTGATGATTTGAAAGGCTTACTGTCTTTGCACACACCTGTGTGCGTGTGTCTCCTGGAGACAAAGCTTTGCACGACGGACACTCCTTCGCTGCGGAGACATTCCTTTTTCCGCAAAGATCACCAGGACGGTGTTATCGCCTGCGGAGGAGTGGCCGTAGTTGTTCCTCATGGTGTTCCTGTCACCACAGTTGCCCTTCAGACGACTTTGCAGGCAGTGGCAGTGAGACTATCTGTGCACACTCTGTTCACAGTGTGTTCCGTCTACATACCACCAGATGAAGCTGTAAGCCTTTCGGATCTGGAAGATTTGGTTGACCAGCTGCCGCCTCCTTTCTTCATCTTAGGGGATTTCAACGCACACAATCCGTTGTGGGGTTCTACCACTCGAGACTCCAGGGTCCGTGTTGTTGAGTCTCTTCTCTCCAACACGTCCCTCTGTCTCCACAACATGAGAGCTAATACTTATTTTCATGAACCCACCCGCTCATACTCAGCCATTGATCTGTCTCTGTGTTCACCATCTTTATATCCTGACTGGTCCTGGAGCGTGTCTGGTGAACCCCTTGGCAGCGATCACTTTCCCATCTTTCTCCGTCTAGCATGTGGCGGGTACCGTTATCCTACTTGCCCTGCTAGATGGAATATTGATCGAGCCAAGTGGGACACATTCACGGCTTCAGCAAGTATTATTCCTGCTCTGGTGATCTCGGGAACGGTCAATGACGCTGTTGTGGCGGTAACTGATTGCGCAAGTGGCAGAACTTACCATCCCCAGGACGTCGACTAAACTTCCACGTTGCTCGAGACCTTGGTGGAATTTCACTTGCATGGTGGCTCGTCAGGCCCAACATCGGGCTTGGGGTAGGTTTCGTCGGTACCCCACTGACGCAAACCTACTTGCTTTCAAGAAAGCCAAGTCCTATGCACGATTGGTTCGTAGGCGTAGTCAATGGGAGTCCTGGATACACTATGTATCCGGTATTAACACCAATACCAGCCCTAAGATCGTTTGGGACAGGATCCGTAAGATTCGGGGACAGTACCCATCTGGGGAAATCTCCATTCTTGAGAGTGATGGAGGAACGGTTGCTGACGCTCAAGGTATTGCTGACTGTCTGGGCAGGTATGTTTTAACCAATCAAAATTATAAAAAGTGGTTTTACAGTTGTAAGTGTATTGATGGTAATAACAGTGAAATAAAATGCAACACACCAAAAATCGTGAATAATATGTGATAAAGTCGAAACAGAACAAAATGTTAACAAAAGAGGTACAGGCTCACCTGTCATCCAGTAACACTCCACCATCAATAGTTTATAAACAGATCATAGGGCTAAGCCCCCAGTAAGGGATATGTCCACCCACACTGAATGATGTTTGACACCAGTGTGTCATGCTTAGCACCAAGTGGTGAAAAATATCTTAGGATAAATTGTCCCACTTCTGCTGGAGAGCCCTGATAAGTGCTGGAATGGTTTCTAATGGTAGATTTCTTTGTGTAACATGCCTCCACAGAGAGTTTCGTGTATGATCATTTGGATTGAGATCACGGGAGCACACTGGCCACTTTAATCTGATGGTTATCCTTACTATCCAATACTTCATTCACAGCTCCTGTATAGTGAGGGCTGGTGTTATTGTCTATAAAAATGAAATCTGCACATGCACCTCTATGAAGCAGATGAATGTGACAAAGAATCACATCATTGCAGCACTGCTGCTCAGTGATTGTCCCTTGATTCTGCACCCACAGTTCAATTCATCCATTGACCATAATACTGGCCAACACCATGATGCAGCAACTGCCTTATGTTATTGGCATTGTATGCAGTCCCACGTTCCCTCCGGATCAATTGCCGCTTGGCATCCGATGAAGGACTAAAATGGGCTGCCCAGTGGCACTGTGGTCTAAGCACTGGGTTCTGACCATTTGTCTGAGATGGGTGCAGTTTTGAATGCTGGTGAGGCTTGGATGTTGTGTTTGTCTTATGGCCCCGGCTGTCTCCCTTCCATGGAACCAGTGGCCCTAAATCAGGGCCAGGTGACTGCTTATAGCCCATTGAGTTACAGTCATAGTTAAACCCCCAAATCAGGCAACCCAAAGACTAAAATGGCTTTCATCTGTAACCATTACCTTTATCTGAAGATTAGTGAACATGAAACATACACCCTTGATGACAGGCTGTACAATGTAACCTGGATAATGATAGATATTTTGGCACAATTTGACATTAAATTTACATAACTGCTGAAAATCCTCCAAATATTGAACCCCGGATCTCTCGATATCTAGCCAAGCACGTTAGCCTTACACCATTGTGGCCAACAATCCACCGTGGTGTGTGTGGGGCGGGGAGATTCTCTTCCTCTGTCAGTGCCCAAACCCAAACTTCAGTATTATGCAGCAGAAGCTCGCCCGAGCCTGGTTTGGGCTGCAATGCAATCTATGCTTTACATTGTTGGCATGCAAATAGAAATATGACTCATCTGACCTAATAGTTCCCCAGTAGTCTGCAGTCTAATGTCTGTAGCACCTTTTCCAATATAACTGGACTGATTTATGTGTAGTTATCAACAAGACTCTTTTTCAAAGTGCTCTGCTCCAAGTATCCGTCGAATGCTGTTCTCTTCACACTGTTCTGCTGATGTGCTCCTTCATTGACTTTCTGATTTGATGTGTTTGCAGACACTTGATCAGAAGTCCCTGTCAATGAGGCAGCGTCGGGTTTTTCACATGACAAGGCAATATAAAAATGCTTTATAAACTGTCAAAAAGTGGGTAATGCTGTCAAAAATACAAGACAACAACAACAAAAAGAACCCCTACCTACTGCTTTGAAGCAAATTATCAATAAATTTACTAAAAGTTTAAAACTCTCCTTCTAGATATTCTTTATTATTATTTTTTTTAACACAGAAAAAAAGTGCTATTTTTATCAACTTATCAAAAAAAATAAAAAATTCAGATGCACAGAGTCAATTATTTTAACATAAAACCACACAGTTATTACTAATTACAAATTAATAACCTGCCTCATTTCCCCCTTGTAGAATATGGTAGCACCACTGATTTTGTACGTTTATTAACACTTAAATGATATTGTAGCTTAGAGTGTATAATGCCAAATTTAGAAAATATTCTTTCCACTAAGACAGAGATGGCAGGAGTTGACATTACTATTTGAACAAGTTCAGAAGCAGGGCCAATCTTAAAATCTTGGCATTTAGAAATTCTTTTCCACTTTCACAGGATTGGTTATCTTTCCACTTCCACCGAAATAGGCTGAAGGGAATGGCACTTCCTCAGCTTCATAAGAAATTAGCGGAGGATAACATTCACTAATTCTTTTTTGTCACCCATGTGTGAGCAGATTGTTTTTTTATGTTTCTTAACCCTTTGCCCATATGTTTAGGGTTAATAAAAAGGTGAGCCAAATAATAGAATGGCTTCAGGATTTGCTTCTTTCTTTTTTTCAGTATATGGTTTAAGGGAACTTTCCTTCAAGAGATTAAGGCAAACATAGCATCAACAGCAATTGTGGCTATTTCTCACAAGAATATTTAATATCACATATTGCATGATTGGAAGTTATACTATTTAAAAATCTTAACTACAAGCATTATATAACTCACATGTTAATATAAAACATTACATGCCATCTTAAAAGACTATTTTCAAATTAAGAATATTTGAGGTTTTTGGTATTTTTGTAGTGACAATTTAAACCAGGTTAAAACCATTAAAAACTGTCACTTGTCAAAAACTTGTGAATCCTGCTGTGAGCACTGACTGTTGACTACAGTAATGTCTATGATTAGTTGTTGAATTGGATGTGCAACACTGTTTATACACTCATTTGTCTGTTTTTAAACACCAAAAAAATTGGCTAATTCCTTTACAGCATGTTCTTTAGTCCTACCAAATGCAGTAACAGCCTTCTGCCACTCAGTTGTGACACCATTATTGCATTAAAGTATTCTCATTTCTTGGAAGTGAGAAAACAACTCCAGTTTAACTGACTGATGTCCATCACACACAAGACCTTTTATACTTCATACTCATTATCCTTTTCTCTTGCAGACATTCCTGAATCTGGTCCTTCCATGATTTCCTTGGCCTTGTTCTACCTTTCTTTCCTACCATTTAGGCTGAAGAAATTCTTTTAATTAGCACCTCATCATTCATTCTTTCAGCATGGCATGACCACCTAAAAATATTACTCTCCACCCTACTAACAATATTTGGCTTCACTTTACTCATCTACAACACATCTTTATATCTCACTGATCAGAATGCCCCCCCCCCCCCCCCGCCTCCAAAGAACACATTTCTCCAGCACACAAAAACAACTCCTGTATCTTTTTTTTTTCTTTTTCTGTTTATCAATACATCAGAAAAGGAACAGAACACACTTTGATACTGAGCCGTTTGGAACCTTGTTAAGTCCTGAAAATCCTCCCTAAGCAGTTATGACTTTCAATACTGAAATAATTTTTCTGCTTATTTTACTATTTAATGTTTTCTCTGCTGAACATGCTTCCTGAATACACAAACTCATTTACCTGGTTTAACCCATTTACACTGATCTTGCATTCTGTCAGTACTAACAGTTCCTCACTTAAAAACCATACCCCCCCCTCCGTTTAAGTATTCTCAGTTTGAATTTCATACAAACCTTGCACATCTGAAATATGGAAGGACCAACGTTATGGTTTTATGGTTTTTAAGTGGGGCCAACAGTTCCTCTCTTAAAAACCATAACTTTTGTCCCCCCTCACCTTTTTAAGTGTACTCAGTTTGAATTTCATACAAACCTTTTACATCTGGGAATGAAACTCAATTTTGCCCTCTGCCAACAGGACTATGTATTAGCATACAGCAACCTGCACTCAAGTGAATTACCCTGGGATAAACCAGTATTGTCTATTTTGGCATCATTCATGCATACATCCAGAAATATATTGAATAGCAATGGTAACATTACACAATGACTCCTGCACCAATAGAAAACTGTTTCAATAAAGCACTACTCAATTGTACACATGTTGTACTGCCAACATACATGGCTTTCACACATTCAAGCACATCCCCACCTGTACCATAGTTATTCAAGACTTCCACATTCTGTATCCTGTTGATTTGGTCATAAGCTTTCTCCAAATCTACATAAGCAGCAAAAACTTTCTTACCAACAGACAGATACTTTGAAATCATATGTAATGCAAAAAGTTGGGTATTGCAGCCTTTTCTTTACCAGGCATAAACCCACTGTACATCCGGCACCTTTTCTGATGTGAAATTTCATACCTTATCAATAAGGACTTTTCCATACTTTCCCTGGCACACTAAGCAGGCTGATACCATAACAGTTCTTGCAACCAGTCTGATCACATTTTCCTTTATACAAAGGGACAGTGATACACAGACTTGAGGGATGACAAGCAACTCCCTATACAACTCACAAATTTCTGTTAAACAGTCAATGACAAGAGTTGCCAACCTATTTTAACATCTCACCTTTTATGTTATGTACTCCCAAGGCCCTACCATTCTGAAGAGATTTTAGATGTTTAGAAATATTTTTGTAGTAATAAACATAAAAGCAGAATAAGTAGTAGCTCATTACAATTGAGGTGTTCTGTTGATTAAACCATCAGTGCATTTAAGGGTTATTTTAGCTATTTTGTTTTGCAGTTTACACCATTTGTTTACAATGCTCTTTGCTTAGACTTGTGTAGGATTAATTCCATTCCCTACTTTGTTGCACCATGTTTTCAGTAGTGAAAAGTGACTTCCCACATGAATTGAACATTTGATCACCAAAAAATGAATTGGCAAGTATTGTATCGGGCACCAAACTGTGTTATGCAGTTTTGAAAATCAGACACTCAAAGTTTATATGTAAGTAGGACATATAAAAATACAATTCAAGAAATGTGAGCAACTACAGAAACTGCAGCACGCATGTTTTCTTACTGAAATTTCTCCCCCCCCCCTCCATCCTAAGTGTACACAGTGCGTCAAAGAATTTTTAAGACTGGTGCTAGATTTCAGCCTATGGTGGCGCCACCAGTGTAATCGCAAATGCGTTATAAACCGTGACCATCTGCTTGCTTTCTGTCAAAAGTACTGCGCAGTTGTTAAAGTAACTCAAACGAAACGGGCGTTCATTAGAGAAGTAAAATTTTTTTTCAAGTTGAATTATTAAGATGGAACAAAGGGCTGTTATTAAATTTAACGCAAAACTTGGTAAAAGTGCCTCGGAAACGTACCAAATGATGAAACAAGTTTACGGTGAGTTTTGTTTAAGTAGATCAAATGTTATCCTGTGGCACAAACGTTTTTTGGACGGAAGAGAGACGCTAGAAGATGATAAGCGTACCGGAAGACCAAGTTCATCTAGGACACCTGAGATTATTGAAAAAGTATGCGATTTTGTGGAAAACAATCTATGTGCGTCACTAAGATCGATGAAAGAGTCTTTAAACATCAACAAACAAACTATTCGAACCACCCTGCATGAAGATTTGGACAAAACAAAAGTCTGTGCTAAATTTGTTCCACACACGTTAACCAATGAACAAAAATCAAGGAGAAGAGCACATTGCAGAGACATCATTTCAGCCGCTGAAAATGATCCAAACTTCTTAAAATCGATTTTTACTGGTGATGAAACATTGTGTTTTCAATATGATCCTAAAACAAAGCGACAAAGTGCGGAATGGAAGTATAAAAACTTGCCACAAGCCAAAAAAACAAGAAAAGTTCCATCGAAAATCAAAACAATGCTCATTACATTCTTCGATAGTAAGGGTATTATCCACAAAGAATTTGTTCTAAGTGGACAAACAATTACTGGTGAGTTTTATTTAAATGTTTTGAGGCGTTTGATGAGCAGAATTCGTCGCATTCGTCCAGAATATCGAGATGAAAACAGTTGGTGTTTGTTGCACGATAATGAACCTAGTCCACACCTCACTTCTTGTTCGTAGATTTTTGGCGAAAAATAACGTCTGTGTGTTGAATCATCCACCGTATTCGCCTGATTTAGTACCCTGCGACTTTCTTTGTTCCCAAAACTTACAATGCAGTTAAAAGGGTGTTATTTTGATGATATTTCGACCATACAAACAGCTTCGACGCGTGCTTTGGAGGCAATTCCGCAAAGTGAACTGGAACAGGCATTCGAATCATTATGAAATCGCTGTAACAAGTGTATTGAAGCCGGAGGGACTTATTTTGAATAACAAACCAAAACAAATTATAATTTCTTGTTTCTATTTCATTTTACAGACCCAGTCTTAAAAATTCTTTGATGCACTGTGTATTGTTCTTGATTTTTGAATTGTTTTGTTTGTTGCATTATGTTTTGGAAGTCTTCACATTCTATAAGTTATTAAAATTCATTTTTATGTTTCAGTGGGATACAGCTGGACAGGAGAGGTTCCGAACAATCACATCTAGTTATTACAGAGGTGCTCATGGAATCATAGTTGTGTATGATGTTACTGACCAGGTATGTGCACAGCTCTTAAGATATACTCTCTCTCTCTCTCTCTCTCTCTCTCTCTCTGCTGCTTTTTGTCTATGTTGGTGATGACATCATGTGATGTTAGCTATCGAGAGCCAATGGAAGAGCACATGGCGGTAATTTGCCAATAAGTAATTGCTGAAAAAAATGAACTGCCATGAACTAAATTAAACACATCCAGCAAATTTCACCCAACGAGCACATCTCCATCTCTTGGTACTGGTATTTCACTTTTATATACCCCTTTTTGTATTTGTATATATCAATTATTCATTTATACCATGAAAAAATTAAGTGCAAAATTGAAATCTTGAACACTCAATTTTGACTTTGCAATTTAAACTGTGACATGATTTTGTGCAAAATTCAAATCTTGAACTCATAGATTTAACTACAGTGTTGCAATAATTTACCTGCACTTTATTGTATATGTGAATTTATCATCATCATCAACTACAACAACAACCATTATCAATCCACTGCTGGATGAAGGTCTCCAAGTTTCTTCCACAATGGTCTATCTTGCACTAGTCTCCTCCTTGGTGATTCTTAGCACCCTCTGCCTTCATATCACACTGGCCACTGCCTAGGCCAGGTGCATTCCAGCTGCTGGAGACTGAATGGCCAAGATTTAAGTTGTGAAATAATCTTTTGGGTGGGGCTGGCCATAACGGGCCACGCTGGCCAAGTGGGTTGGTGAGTGTGGGATAGTATTTTCACTAATTCCGATAGTATAGTTATACTGCTATTTGTCGCTCGTCAGAACCCCTTTAGTAGGAACAAGATGCACTGTGAGAAAGTGGGGTTGGCATTTGTCAAGGAGAGGCTATTTGTTTGTGCATCACCTAACTTTGCATCCCATGTGAATGATATATATATATGACATGTCGAAAGAATGAGTGATGAGATGTTTACTAAAAGAATTTCTTCAGCCCAAGTGGCAGGAAAGAAAGGTAGAGGAAGGCCAAGGAAATTATGGGGAGATCAGATTCAGGAATGTCTGCATGATAAAAAGATTGAGTACGAAATACAGTAGTTCTTATGTGAGGCGTTTGATGGATGTCAGTGAAGCTCGAGCTGTGTGCAGAGATGGCTCTAAATGGAGACATTGATATATCAGCAGTAAACAAAATCTTATTTCCATCAATAAACGTTAATCTGGCAGATGGACTTTCTTTGAGGAGCTAACCTCTGAATCTCAGATAATAGCTTAATGATTATTGTATATGTGATTATTCTGTCTGATAAGAAAAATAACTTATTTGATGTGGAGGACTGTTTTAAATTGCATAAATTCTTTATTACATCGACAAACTTAAATTATATGGAAAAAATATTGCAAAACTTCATCAGGATACTTCAGTTTGTGTAGTTAGGTCGTGTGTAGGAGTATATTTGTACATATATTATTTATTGTTGCATATGCAGTTGGTAAGGTCAGTGTTTTAACAAGGTGCTTGAAAGTCCTTAAAAATTGTTTACTTTTTGTGGGAGAAAAAGTGTGAGAATTCTGAAAAGGCAAAGCATATCTCTGAATGCAATTTTGTTTTCCTCTATTGAAGTGCAAAACTCATAAAGAATAATATATTTTCCCTTGATTTAAATAGTTGTCCTATTGAAAGTTGTAGTTTCCTGGGAAGATGTAATTGGGTAAGGTGTTTCAAGTTTTAGGGAAACATAAATTAATGAATTGGTAAAGCAATTATATTGTGGCAATTTGTCAAATAATAAACACTGCCCAAGTGGCAGAAGATGGTCCCTTTCATAGATTATTGAGAACTGGAGCTGGAACAAATGCCTGTGGAAGGGGGTTAGAAAAGATTCTCTTGTAGGTTTTTTCTTTTTAAATGTACAATGGAATGGATTTTTGTCCTACCTACAGAAGCATAGAGGGGTTTCAGCTGGTATGTCAGATGATCGTATAGTTCAAATTGGGTGCTGCAATTCAAGTGGTTACATACCCCACAACTTGAGCTACTCTTGTAGTCCAGATAATTATGACCAACTGTTTACAAAAGTGGGCACATCCCACAAATCATAGCAGTAATGTCACTGACCAGTGCAGAATATAAATAAATTGTACAAGCAGAATGTGTCAGTTAAATCAGTATGAATCCCATGCAGTGGGGAAGGGAAAGACTTGTTGCAGTTTGGATAGAGAATGATTATTGGTGCAAAGGAAGGCTGTGGGACCAGCATCTCTGTATCCACTGGCATTGTTGGCTATTCAAAGGCTGCCTTAGTGAGGGTGTGGCCAGGATTGTCTGAAGAGGGTAACACTCACACATCCACTCAGTTACATCAGAGGTGTAGGTTTCTGGCTGGTCTTGCAAGCAGGGCTTGTGTTTGAGTCCTGGATGAGGCGTGGGTGATGGTGTGTTTATTTTAGTGTGCTGGCTGTCTCCTTTTCCTGGAAACAGTTGCCCTAAATTAAGGATGAACAACTAACTGCATGTACCCCATAAGAGTAGTTAGTGCATGGTGGTTCTTATAAATGGAGAAAATGAAAACAACAACAACAAAAACACCCAATATTTCAAAAAGAGATTTGACACTTGCACTCCAAGACAACAGATGGCTTACAATGCAGTTGGCACACACATGTTGTCCAAGACAACAGCTGGCTTACAACCACTAGGTTAGTGGTAGACTATAACTAGGGGTGCACAGAGAAAAATTTCTGAGCATGCATTTGACACTGGGAGAGCTGCTGGATAAGTTGATGGCCCATTCATGTGCCTGTGTTGACCAAATGTCATCAGCATCTCTGTCTGCAGCAGGCTCAGGAGCACTTGTCCGAACATCGGGCAACTGGAAAAAAAATCTCTGGATCAATGAGTCCAGCTCCAATATGCCGATTGATGGGTCTGTATCTGATGCCACAGGAGTGATCGGTATTACCAGAATTTCCGGTTGGATGGAAACAGGCTGATGATGGCAGAATCGTGGTATTGGGATTCTTCTCATGGACATCACTGATCATGCACTCATGCCAGATACTACTAGGTATTATTTTGGATCAAGTGTTGGCCTGGATGGTGTTGGACTGTTTCAGTGGGACAGGTCCACATTACATGAAATGGTTTACAAATATCTCTGAGCTATGGTTTTTCTAAGAAATAAAAGGAAATAATATGTCGAATTTTCGGGTAGCATCCCTACCCTTCCTATAACTGTAGTCGTGAGGAAGATTCGACATATTGTAGTCGTGTAGCTGAAGATTTTGCATATTATTTTCTTTTATTCCTTAGAAAAAACCCATAGTTTGAAGATATTTGTAATGCATTAAGTCTAGGAATAGCCATGGCATCAATTATTACCGAATGAAATGGTTTACGTCACATTGTGCAGGAGTGGTTCAAGGATTATGTCTAAGGTTGCATCGTCCCAGGAAGAATCTGTGCAATGTCATAGGGGAACTGGAGCACAGAGACAGACGTCCGAGGGTACCGATCATCGCATCCAATGTTGTGCCGTAGCGGACCCACAGGCCACAATGGACGACATTTTGCTGAATGTACGGGGAGGCTTGAATGCTCCGATATTGAACGGACAGCGTTGCACCGATTGGCTGCGCCTCGTTGACTGTCCAGCCGTCCGTTGCAAAGGCTACCCTTAACATCAAGCCTCCAGAGCTGCGTAGGGTGCCGAATGGAACAGTGTGGTGTTCAGCAACAAATCGAGCATCTGTCTCACCACGGATGAACACTGTGTGAGAGTCTGGAGGCGACGTGGCCAACGGGCGGACTCCTCCGTTATTGTGGAGCGCCACACGGCCCGGCAACATGGAATCATGGTGTGGGGTGCTATCAGTGTCAACAGCCGCTCACCGCTGGTACTCATTATGGGCACATTGACGGCACGCCGCTATGTTGACGAGGTGCTGTGGCTAGTGGATCTGCAGGACATCCCAAATGCCATTTTCAACAAAAAGATGAGAATAGGAAAGCTGTTGCTATTCTCATCTTTTGGCCGCGTACAGCTCAGATCAGCCAGCATGTTTTGCATGGTGTGTGGATACTTCCGTTGCCAGCACAATCCCCCACCTCTCACCGATTGAGTATCTATGTGACACGATTGGACGTCGGTTGAGTACCCTCCCATGCTTGCGAAATGAAGTTGAACTGTGGACTCAGATCAACACCACATGGTTCATGATACCCCAGGACTCTATTCGGACTCTTCTTTTCCTGATGCCATGTGGGATTCAACGCTGTATCGCCAAAAATTGGGGCCACATTCCTTATTGATCATCCTGTATATCTGGCCACTGGAACATAGTCTGTATGTGACAATTAAATCATTTGTTCAGGACCTACTTGGCTATCTGTGTGTGCAGTTTGGTCTGTTTTCAAGCATTCCTTCATGGTGTGGCAATTTCTCCGTCCGCAGTGTATTTTGAAAAAAAAAGTTTTCAAAGTTGAATAAGTAGACTATAGTAAAAGTTAATAGTTGGATTGCTGTTATATATTAATAAAATACTGTCATATAACATACAATCATAAATACAGGGTTATTATAAATAAAACAGTTTCAATATTTTATGACACCAAAACTGTGGAATGTATTGACACTCATGGTGCCCTGTTCTGTCACTAGTAGTAATGATTTTATTATATAGATATGGCATCACTAAAAGATTGTACGTTTTCACCATTTGACCAGTTGGGCAAGATAGCTGTAAATAAATGCTGTGGAGAAAAGTTTCTGTGTGCTTGAATTACACAAAATGAATTCTGTTGCTATTGTGCAACTGCATTTTAGAACATGTCTCAAGAAATCACTGCTGAATAGGCAATACATCTATGGCTGGCACAAGCAAATTTAAACAACAGGGTGTGTGTGAAGGTCAAAGTCCAGGGAGACAACATGTATCTGATGAGCAAGTGGAGTGAGTTCGTTCCATTTAGCAGTGCAGCCCAAGGAAATCCACGATGATGGCAGATCAGGAGTTGCAAATTCCACAACGGACTGTTTTGAAGTGACTCCCTGCAAACTGCAGTTATTGCAAAGTCTAAGTGACAACAATTGAACCATACGTTGTGATTGCTGTACAAAAATAAATGCAGGAGCATTTTGAAGATGATGATTTTAGTAAGCGTCTAATTTTCAGCGATAAATCAACATTCCACGTCAGTGGGGAAAGATTTTATACTACCCTTGTGTATAATTAAAAATTTTTCTCAATGTACAAGTTTGCCACCAGGGGACATAACTTTACTTTTATGTTTACAGCAATATCTACACGTCTAAAAAGGCGACTGATTTTTTTTTTTTTCCAGTCAAAACTACTGACTACGAAAAATATTTGTGGGCATTTCTTTCCTGAAATAATACCCAATTTTCTTGCTTGGGGAGTGCCAAGCAAGAAAATATATATATTTTTTTTTTTTTAATGCATGGGGGCACAAAAGTCTGATCTATTTTTCTTGATATCTCTGCTTCTAGACATTTGATTTGAAAAAATATTTTAACACTGTATACCATTCACCTTGTGGAATATTTTGCCTGTACTCATGAGTTTTTTTTTTTTTTTGTATATCACAGATATGGCGCTAGGTGGTATAGTGTGCATTTCTGTTTGCAGCTGTATCTTTGTTTCTAAAAATCATACTGAAAAAAACATTTTTTTTTATAGTGGAGAACATTATCTTCTTTAAATAATGCACTGTTTTCCTGCTGCAGGTGTAAAACCGTAGTCTTTTTCTTGCTATCTCTGCTTCCAGGAGACTTATTTAAAACATTTTTTCTTAGCATAGTTTTTGCCATGAAGAATACTTTTCACATATTTTGTACTTTTCCAATATTCAAAATTCTTCTGCTAGATGGTGTAAATTTATATCATGTTTTCCTTTATATCTCTTCTTTTAACTGTTTGACATGATGAAAGTCCCTTTGTTTCTGATATCTTCCTTCATCTATGAGAAACTTTTTGTGCACAATTTGTTAAATTTTCAGAACGTACTCTTCAGCTACTAGTGGAAGAAAATATCTATTTCTATTTCTAAATGTTTTATTAGTTGTAGAAATCCACTTGATTTTTTTTTTAATGGATCACATTGACCATGAATGACTTTGAAATGTTTTATTCATGTCAGAAAGGATTCAAAATACATGCTCATTACAACCAAAAATTTGTTGTCATTTTGTTGTTACTGTAGTTATTGGCAGAAAGGTGCAGCATTTTCACTTTTCTCATGCAGCCGTTCTTCAGAAAACTTAAATTACATCGCTATGGAATTGGAATTGATCATGCATCACCTGATTTACATTCAAGTATTCTACTCGGGGTTCCCACGCCACCTGGAAAACCGGGAATTCTCAGGGAATTTGAAAATTGTTCCAAAAATCAGGAAAAACTCAGGGAAAATAGTGTTTTTCCGTAAAAATCAGGGAATTTTTTATCAGGGAACTGAAAAGTCAAGGAATTTTTTTTTTTTTTGCCAAAAAATATTTTCTTTTAGATTTTTGTAGAATATATTTCTGTATTGCTAAGTTTCAAAATAATTCCGAGTTGTTTTATCCTTCGAGGCAACCCACCCACCGATTAAAGTGCAGCTGTGCTGGGGAGTGCGTCTCTTTGCGGTTTCCCCCATCTCCAGATGCTCTAAACCACAACCGAACAAACAGACACGTCAAAGCGTGAAAGAAAGCCATTAATCATACGCCCATTTCGCAGGCTCTTATCTGCTGCGTTCGCGCAGAGGCAGTCACTTGTTCCTGAGTAGGTGCCCCAGTTCTCTGTGTAGACTGGGAAAAAATTTATGAAAAAGCTATTTCCTCAATTTTTTAAATAACCGGCTGAAATTTTTACAGTGGGCAAGATATATGAAAACGTTCCATTTTAAATTTCGCCGAAATTCATCGGAAACTTTACAAGTTGAGCTTTTTTTTTTTTTTCTCCCTTTTGCATGTTCCACTTTGTCTTTTATCAAACCGTACAAAAACATTTTATTTTGCCAGATGTTGGTCATCCTCATAAATTCCCCCCCTTCAAGAGCAGTGTGGATGAATGTTGCAAATTGAGGGCACCTAATTTATTTTGAAAAAAGTTCGTATCACTTACGAACTAAAGCTTTGCTTTCGTAATTCTGTAGCAGAGTTGGTATAGTTGGAAAAGTATGTACCTTCAAATGTTAGAACAGGGAAAATATTATGAAATAGGAAGATTTTTCAAAGAGGGGGAAAGATTAATTTTTTTCATAGTACTTAAGAGTATTTTGACAAAAAATATATGAAAAATACCATGCAATGAAGCCGGTACTATTGCATACCTACCAAATTTCCCAGATTTCACGCCCGTTTTCTAGATTCGTTGTTTTATGGCCGGAAAGAGATTTTTCTTGATCCTGTCAATTTCTATTTCATAATGCATGAAGAAATTTATTTATAACTATTTTAAGACGATATTCCGTTTACTGCAAGAGCTGGCTGGTTGCGAAAAATAGGGTAGTCTGACGCCCAGAACCATAGATTTTCACATCTGGGTCATTCCACGCAAAATCGTCAGATATTGAAATAATTTTCCACCAACACATCTCCGATTCTTAAGATTTTTTTTTACGGGTAGCTGCCTCCAAGTTATAAAAAATTTATAAAAAAAACCCCTAAAAGTTTCAACATTTTTTTTGTTTCTGATAGATTAGAAGATATTATTTTTTTAATTTTTGGGCATAGTGGAACCGTTTTCCGTAAAAACGCAAATATCTCCGTTATTTAGAATAAGAAATATAAAATTCATCATTCTCTCGTAATTTTTCCCAAGGTTTCAGCTTATACATAGGGAAAAGAAATTTGCGAGAACAAAAGTTAGACGGGGTAGAAATTTTCTTGTAATCGTAAATTCTTTTTCTTGCGTTGCTGCACCTCACAAGATTTGCATAAATTATTCATTTCACATCTTTACCCTCACATTGCCGAAAAAAATAAAAAAATCTACCTAGTTACTACTGATTTAAATCTTTGCCGTGCGTGCTCTATTGGTTTCAGGTTTGTCAGTGCAGGCGCTAAAGCCTCTGTCTCTGTTTTGGATGACGTTATTTGTGGGGAGTTACTGCAAATGACCTGAGTGGGCTCCAGACCTTTCTCGCACTTTGCCTGATCAACATCGCACAAATGTATTGCCCTTCGTAAAGATATTGTTAAGTATAAACATGCCACTCGCCACAGGATGAAAAATTATGTTGACAAAAAAGATGTTAGGAGGATTTTATGAGCACACATGCACACAAAACTTCCTCTAATTGTTTCCCGTACAAGTAATTTGACGTAGCGTGGAAATGAACTGTGACCTGCGAGAAAAGTTCAGTACTAGTGTTTGTGTCACAAACGTAGGCAATCAATTTAAAGACTTCCGGATTTTGGAAGTACTTGTATGATTTGTAGCCTCTCGGGCAAAATGGTATTCCGTATTAACTGTTAGTTTTCTCCACTTGTTGCTTCCATTATTTTTTCTTTATCCCTGGGTTTATTTTTATTTTTATTTTTTTGCCGTTATGGCATTAGGATCTCTGTGTGCCAGCTTTATTGGTTATGAAATTTAACAGCACAATGTCTAAATATCCTATGCTGCGTTATTTAGAAGCAAATAGCAGAGGTGCCAACTATTACGAATTGTCCGTAATTATTACTGTTTCGACTGTCAGATTACAGAATTACGGACAGGTTGGAAGAATTACGGATTTCAGTGTGTTTTGAAGAATCTCAATTTTGTATCCTTTTTTGTTAAACCCTTTAAGTGCGACGCTGCCGATTTGTCGGCCTTCGATTTTGATCCGCATATTTTCCGAATCAGACTGAGATTTCGGTGTCTCAATGATCATATCATTTATCAATCGTATCGTTTTGAAATGTAATGTCCATGAATCATATTGTCAAACAGCGATATTATCGGGAGAATGGTACCGTAAATTTCTTCGTATAATCTGTGGATTATCTGTTAAAATTATAGGTTTTGCGGATTATACACCAATGCGGTTAATACGCCGATTAAAAAAAAAAAATTACAGCCTTCCGATTTTTTAAAAATCTGCAGCATAGATTGTGCAGGGAAGGGTTAATAATTAGAAAAGGAACTCCCTCGGAAGAATTTTCCTCAGTTCAAAAGTTTGTACAGAGCGGGGAGGAGGGGGAGGAATGTCGTAACGAAAGATCGAGAAAGTTGTAGGGAGGGACGACAGGGGTCATTTTGATATCGTTGAGGAGAGCTCTGACTGTCGTGCCGGCTCTGTTTTTGGCAAAAAGCCAAAGAAGTACGCACAGCACTTGCTGCACAAACCTATGCGTTTCTCCTTTCGGATTTCATGTGCGCGACCTTGTGTCTAATTTGCTTTCGTTGTTTTGGCGAACGTCATTGCTGCTGCTTTCCTTCATTGCTAATCATTGATGTCTCTGAAAAGGAAACGTTTCAGTTACACTGCTGAATTTAAACTTGAAGTGGTGGACAGAATTGATTATATGATCGTGTCACCGCGATAGTTTTGAGGTCAGAACACAATCGTGCAGCAACATACGGAAAGCTTCTGTGTCGCGATCTAAAACGTAAACAAATCCGTCGGTAAAATCGCGGGAGAATTTACGGGTTTTTATTGGCCCATGTATAAGACGATCTCTCAACTCTGAAAACAGGAATTCCTCCAAAAACTTTCGACTTGTACGCGAGTACACACAGTATTTCTAAGACTTGTTCTGTATCAGCCTTTCGTCATTGGCAAGGTGTAAATCAATACTCTGGAGCTGCATCGGCGTGATCTATGGATGCCACACCCTTTATCTGTCTGGAGATAAAAAATATAAAACAGTTACCTTTAAAAGTGAATTTCTTCATTTAATAAAATCGTTTTGTTTTTTTTTCTCTCTTACTTCTTCGGACTCATTATGTTTTTCTGGAACTTGGAAAGAGTGATGTATTTATTTATTTTCTGACGCCATGTATTTGGAGGATTTTCACCTTGGATCTCGCCCTTTGGATTTAACTGCTATAATATATATAGCCAGTGCCGTTAATACCCACCAGATGGAGACGTCTCAGTAGCTGAGCCCATCTTACGGATTTATGATGTCAGAAGCTGACTTAAAAATACACATAGCACTGTGGATTGTTGGCCACCATGGTGTAAAGCTAACGCGCTCGGCTAGATATCGAGAGATCTGTGGATTTCAATTCCCTAGCGGCGGCTGAAAACAATTTTTCGGTTGCTATGTGTTTCTGGAACGTGGAAAGAGCAATGTATTTATTTATTTATGTGACCGACTTTTCTGTCGGAAATTCCACTTTCTGGTTCAACATCTATGGTGTGCGGATTATACGGCAATTTTTTTTTTCCTGAATGTCGCAGTCTGCGGATTATACGAAGGATTTATTATTATTTTTTTGTTAATTTCGTGGTCTGCGGATAATACGACGAAAATTATAGGTAATATGCCGACGAAAATTACAGGTAATATGCCGTAAGTGTCATCGTAAAAGAGTTTGCGCTTGCTATCGAATCCCCACAAACTTTTCCGTGTGACAGGAGAAAGGTTACTTTAGCCAAATCTTTTTCTACTGCAGTTGAGCAGGGCCGGCTAGAGTCTACGGGCCTGAGCCTGCCACGCCCCCACTGCCGAAAGGAGTCTGATCGCCAAAGATCACAGCAGTATTTTCGCCGCTATAAGCTTGTTTTATGTCCTCGCTTAGTTAAAATTTTCTCTGATTCTTAAGATTTCTTTTCCAAATAACGGGATACAGTCGACTTATTTCTTTACCTATTACAATTTGAATATGTCAGCATAAACAACAGGAGTAATTTTTACATCGTTTATATAGGTACGAATGTTAACCTAATTTGTGTACCCACACACAAAGAAAACAAATCTGGAAAATATAACTAAACAGATGAAATGATGTACATAATCATGCATTGCTTTACTCTTTTTTAATCAAAAACATAACAGCTGCCTCAGCAATTGATTTTCAGTACGCAATTTTAATATCAGGAATGAAGATAACAAAGTTATCGCACTCGGCTTTTCATTCCGTTATTTCCGACTATTTCAGTTCCGAAATAAAAGATGGGGTAATGAACACAAATTTCAGAAACAGGGGAAAAAAAAATCAGTATTACGCTGATCATTAGGAATACTTCATTTAGCATACCAGGACAATAAGAATGCAGGAAAATTTTCTATATAACTTTGTGACCACACACACAATTCCTTGCCATGACACAAACTGATTTACTATTTTATTTTACCTGCAAAGGTCTGTATATTTTGAAGCACTTACTAAATGTTTGGACTTCAGAGTTTTTTTCTAGTAGTCTCAAAACATAGCCACAAAAAAGATATTTGAATGACTGTGTTTTTGACGAGGAAAATCCAGGTGACACTGTGTATAAAAATTCAGGTATGACTGTGTATTGACGAGGAAAATCACTTGGATTTTCCTCGTCGCCTTTACACAGGGCATGTGGGGAAAACTGCCCCATTCTTATATTCACCCACTTAATAAAATTCATGTGCAGTGGATACGACAAATATATATATCATCATCATCATCATTGTCAACCATTATCAATCCACTGCTGGACGAAGGTCTCCCCAAGTTTCCTCCACAACGGTCTGTCTTGTGCCAGTCTCCTCCATGTCACTTCCGCATACTTTCGAATTTCATCCACCCATCTTCCATGTGGTCTTCTTCTGGGTCTTTTCCTGTCCCTTGGAATCCAATCTAAAATTTCAGCTGTCCATCGATGGTCTGTCCTTCTGGCAGTATGTCCAGCTCATTGCCATTTCAGGGATTTAACTCTGATCATGATGTCTTCCACTCTTGTCATTTTTGGGATCCACGAGTTTCCTCTTCTTATCTCTCCTGGTTACACCAAGCATGCACCTCTCCATGCTGCTTTGAGTTGTCTGCAGCTTTTGTATGTCTCTTTTAGCTAAGGTCCACGTCTCTGCACCATACGTAAGCACTGGAAGGATGCATTGATCAAACACTTTTCTTTTAAGACATAATGGCATATTGCTCTTGAAAATTATGCTGTTTCTTCCAAAAGCTCTCCAGGCAAGTTTTGTACGCCGATTAATTTCTTCATCAATGTGACCCTCACTTGATATCTGCTGTCCAAGATAAACGTACGTGTCTGTTATCTCCAGCTTTTCTCCATCAATCGATAAATCTTCATTTCGTGTAAAAGCATTGTACATCACTTTTGTCTTCTGAAAATTCATTTTTAATCCCACTTCTTTACTCTTGTCAGCAAGTTCCTGGATCATACTCTGTAGCTCTGATGGGGTAGTTGCAAAAATGACTATGTCATCAGCAAAACGAAGATGGGTTAGATAATCTCCATTAATCTTTATCCCTTTGTTTTCCCAGTTCAGTGATTGAAATACATTTTCCAATGTGGCATTAAAGAGCTTCGGAGATATGGTGTCACCTTGTCTCACTCCTTTTCCAATTTTTATGTGTGTTGTATTTTCAAACAGCCGAATCTTAGCACTTGCATTTTCATAGATGTTATAAATAATATTAATGTATGCATCTTCAATACCGCAGGATTTCAGAGCCATTGCAACTGCTGATGGTTTCACCGAATCAAAGGCTTTTTCATAATCGATAAAAGCCATGCACAATGGAAGTTCATATTCCCTCGCTCTTTCAATTAGTTCTCTCAGTACGTGGATATGATCTATTGTGCTGTAGCCACTCCTGAATCCAGTTTGTTCTCTCGGTTGAGCCATGTCCAGTGTCACCTTCAAGCGGTGTGAAAGAACTTTAGTGAAGATTTTATAAACCACTGATAGGAGGCTGATAGGTGTGTAGTTCCTGAGATCCTCAATGTCACCTTTTTTATGTAGCAAGATCATTGTAGCGTTGTTCCAATCCTCAGGAATTTTCCCTTCATTAAGGCATCGAGTGAAAATTTGGGCGAGTACTGTTTCGATTTCACCACTTGCTTCTTGTATGATGTCTACAGTAATTCCATCTTCTCCTGGAGCTTTTCCCCGCTTCATGTTCTTGATTGCATGTGCAACTTCTGCTGGAAGGACTGGAATAACTCTAGTACCTTTCATGATGCCTGGAGTACATGTATCATCCCTTTCATATAATTTGGAGTAGAAATCTTTCACTCTTGTCAAAATTTCGCCTCTATTTCTTGTTACAGAACCATCTTCTTTTCTCAGTGCCATAATCTGTTTTTTTCCCTTACTGAGATGTCCCTTTGCTATCTTTAGGCTTTGGTTGTTTTCAATTGCTTTCCTTACTAGTTCACAGTTGAATTTCCTTACGTCTTCAGTGATACTTTTTCGTACTGTCTTGCATAGCTCTATATATTCCACTTTGGAAGTCACATTTTCTTTAGTTGTCCTCATCACTCTTCTTTTTTGCATCAACATTTTGGTTTTTCCTGATAATTTGTTCACATGCAATTTGTTCTTAGACCCAGCTAATTTTATTGCTGTTTCCATAAGAGCTTTGGTTACTTTTCTGTTAACTTCAGAAATATCCACTTCTTCCGGATATTTATATATATATTATATATGGAATTAAGTTTGAAACTGGGTGTTATGTTATATGTATACAATATCCCTTTAAGCACAACTTCACAGGCTTCACACAAGATTTGGGTTTCCCCGCCACCTTTTCAGATGACATCTAGGAAAATTATTTCATTCTTATGATCCCCCGCTTAACAAAAAAACCATGTGGAGCATCACTGATACATAAAACATTCACATGCCCATATGAAGGTCTGTTAAGCGGATACAACAATACATACACACACATCCATATAAAAGTCTGTCGCATGGATATGACAAATACATATGGAATTAAGTTTGAAACTGGGTGTTGTGTTATATGTATACATATCCCTTTAAGTACAACTTCATAGCCTTCACACAAAATTTGGGTTTTCAGTCAAAAATTATTTCATTCTTATGATCCCCCACTTAACAAAAATCATGTGGAGCATCACTGATACATAAAACATACACATGTCCATATGAAGGTCTGTTAAGCGGCTACAGTACACACACACACACACACATCTATATAAAAGTCTGTCACATGGATATGAAAAAACAGATGGAATTAAGTTAGTAACTAGATGTCATGATTGTAAAATTTTGCCAGCACTTTATGTAAAATATTAAAGAAAAAAAAAGCTGTGTTCCATTTGGCTTTTTGAAAGCCACTTATTACAATTATTTAAATGCTTTAGTGGGACCGTTTTTGTGTGTGTGTGTGTGTGGGGGTGTTGCTTTGATAGGATATTTCGGAAAGCTCACCATGCACGCTTTACCATGATCACTCTCTAAAAAATTATTTGCAACAGCTTCAAT
Organism: Macrothele yani; assembly: GCA_039090855.1. Classification (NCBI taxonomy): domain Eukaryota; kingdom Metazoa; phylum Arthropoda; class Arachnida; order Araneae; family Macrothelidae; genus Macrothele; species Macrothele yani. Next base: position 165,718,867 of record CM077001.1, on the reverse strand, counting down.
TAGTAAAGTGCAGTGAGTTATGTAGTATTCAGCTACACAAGCAAACTGTAAGAGCAGCCATTTGAATTTTTAATTTGTTAAATAAGATGTTACAGGAAGATGGGTGCCAATTTAATCAAAACACATCCACAGTAGCTTGGGAGCTCCTTGTTCAGGGTGGGTAATAAGTAACATATACTCATACATAAATCTGGAGATGCGGGTTAACTTCCTAATCCAGGACAACATAATTTTCAAGTTTTTGGAGGCATATCTACTTGCATTCTTAATCTGTTGTTTTATTTCTCTTTTTTGAATTTCTTTTGTTACTTTCTGTGATTAGTCACATTCTTATCATAGGCTGCTTTACGTGTTACTTGTTTTTTTGCTCTTTGTTTGCAGTTATATTCCTCCTCTTAGGGACTTTCTCTTGCACTTGACCACTTGTGTTATGTGCGGTGGCAGGTTTAAGAGTAGACAATTTTCTCTTCGATTTGGATTTGTTCAGTTGATCGTTTCGTGCTTTGCAATAATTATTTAGCAAAATATTGACCATATGGTTTGTGCACATTTTGGCCAACTTTAGTGAACTATTGCTACAACTGCAGTTAAATTTTGATATGGTATCAGAAGTTTTAAGCTTTTCTACAGTAAGTTGACAAACAAGTTGTTTCTGCTTACCACATTCAATAAAGGCCTGCTCGTACTCTTCCTGAAGAATAGCTTGAAACACCTAAAACATTTTTAATACAACCTTCACTGTGAACTCCTCTGGCCATGTGAGACCCCCTATCTATAAGCTGTAAATATTTGGCAACTTCTTCATCAGAGCATTCATAATCCAATTTCCTATCACAGGCCAAAGTTTTTTTACAATCTGGGCTCTGTATTTTTTTTTTTTTTGGAACTTTATTTGCTATGTAACCAGCTATGTATACTAAAACAGACATAACTGATTCAGATATATCTACACTATCACACAAGTGCAAAATATTGTCAAATGTGTGAGAGAAACAATGCTGCTCATCATTTACTTCTTCTTTGGGGAAAAGAGAACTGTTTCAGTTTAATTTCACCACATTTGTATGATTGCATTTGAACCAAACTCATGACTTTTAATTTTCTTTCTGACTCAAGAACTTGTATCACAGATATATTATAATTCCCCCACTCAACTGCCTGTACTGTCCAAAACGAGCTTCTAAGCAATCTGTTTGAAATTTCCCGAACAAAATGTATGATGGTTTTAAAGTTTCGAACATATAATTTGTTAAATGAACAAGACAATCTGTAGTATGTTGAAGTGCAAACTGTTTCTTTGGATAAACAACCACCTTTTTCAGGCACAGCAAAACCTGATAAAGTGGATGTATCTTTACATCTATATATATTGATGCTTGTAGCCATGAACTGAACTTCTTTAGAAATGTAATATTGTTGTCAAGTATGTTGTGTACTGGATCACAGCTACTGTCATGTAGATGTTTTCCCTTAGTTGGATATTTTACATTTACAATTTTCCACCATGTGCTCATTATTGTAATAAATTCTTTGGTCTGTAATAAATTACTACCAAACTCTTTTGCAGTACATTCTAAAGCAGCTATATTTGTTTCATGAAAAATGTCAACAGCATGTTTAACTATTATATTTGCACTTTTAAGGTATTAACCTCTTGCAAAGTGCGCATAGTTTACGTGCAATTCATAAATGAAAAAACCATGAGGAATAATCACTCACCATAAATATCATGGTAACCTCCAATGGACCAAACACTTCCAACACGTCAATTCATCGTGATGTAACTGGGCTTCCACAGGTTTACAGACCTCTTGCTTACGCTTCTTATTTTCGGGTGTGAAACATCGTTTTTTTTTCCTTTGCCTTATAGTATGTTACTATAATGCTTGTCAATTCGATAAAAATCATACATACAACTCATTCATACAATTCAAGTAAAAACTATGTACATAAACCTTACATTCACAGGTGATTAAACCTTAGTCAATTCTAATTATGGAACTCCTCCTTCTGTTTCACAACCTCTGCTACTCCCACTGCAATTGTCACACCCATTCAGCCCCGCACATCCAATCCTCTAGTACTTTCGACAGATCCCTGTCATCTTCAGGAGGCAGGTGTGTCTCATCCGCCCACCGCAGCTCAAGTGAGCAGAGCCATCGAGGCCTGGGCCCCAGTCGCTATCTCTGAATCGTTGTGTCTCTGGCGCCATCTATTGTCCCTGCTGCTCTTTTTTCTCTCTTTCTTTTTACGCTGCTGTTCAATTTTATTATGGCTTTCCGGGAGAGTTTTGGTGCTTGTTTAATGTTAAGATTTTGTTCTTTAGTGTATATTTTAGCATGTTTAACATTTTGCCGTTCAACAGATGTTGGGTACAAAACTTTCCGGGAGAGTTTTGGTGCTTGTTTAATGTTAAGATTTTGTTCTTTAGTGTATATTTTTTTAAGATGTGTGAGACTAGCAACACAAACTTTGTTAAAGTCATTCATAGATGGATAAAAGAAAGTCTGATTTGTATTTGACTGATTGAACCAATTATTACGAACTGCTTTCAACAAATGAACAGTGTCGAACAACAAAAACAAGCGCAAATTCTCATTAATGGGATTAATGATACTGGATACAAGGTTACCACCACATAGAAGTGTGAACATATTGCGATTAATCCTATTGTTATCATATATTAATGCAAGTACCTGGTATCCAGAATCATTAAGAATTTTCAAAACCTTAAGTGTGAATGTCTGTAATTGTTCTGCAGTTAAATTTTTTACAGGAATAAGTGCAACAATGTCTTTATTTTTGGAAAACACAGATGTTATCATGAATGCTTGTATTGTTGTGGCTTCAGAAGAGATGTTTTGAGAAATGCCTTCTATTTTCCCTCCTTTAAAACCCTCACCAGGGGAAACATAAATTTCATCCAGTAGAACATTTACTACCAGTTCTCTTTCCTCAAGAAGTTTTGATTTCTCTTGCAGATAAAGCACATGCCTATTAATAATACCACTGCCACGGGTATCTGACGTGGAAGCAATTTTTTCCAAATAGACTGGATGGGGCAAGCTTAGAGACTCGCTGTTTCGTAACATAACATATGCAGATGGATGACAAAATTGAATTTTTGCAGCAAGCAGTAACAACTGAGGGCTATAGCGGTACTGTTTAGCAGTTAAAAGTTTTAACTGCTCTATGATAAACAGTATTTTCGAAAATTGAATTAGAAGATTCTTCATTTTGTTGTATGTCATCTGCATATGCTTTTAACAATGAAAGTGCAGTATTCAGTTTAGCCACAGGTGTGACTGCCTGTGAAGAAAAGGAACTGAGGTGTGATAACAGACATTCAAATTTTGTCCATCGATCACACTTTTTTTCGTGACCCAGAACCCATACCAAATTTTTAACATATGGTATGCCATCATACCAAACATGTAATTGCAAATCAGAAAATATTTTAAAACAAATGGACATCTTAGGGCAGTCAGAAGAATCAATCTTATAAAAAAGAATGAAATCATCATTTTTCAAACTGAAGAAATCATTTAAATTTTTATTTCCATAATGAGGAACAAAATCATTAAATGAATTTATTACATCATTTTCATTCCAGTTTTTAAAATTGTGTTCATCACACTGTTGCATTTGAAGCATGCATGTTTCTGGTGTTTTTCTTTTGGGGGTGGCTCATATGATAAATATGAGGGCTGCTTAGGGAAGATTGTTGGATGAGCATCTTTGGCTAATGCCAGGTGTGTACGTGGCACAACCAATAAACTCCCATCACCCCTGGTAATACGATCTTCCCTTATCACAAACAGCTCACTGAAGTGCTCAACGCACACAACAGAATTGTCATTGGGTTGAAAATCCTTCTGGTTGATTTGGCGGATCCAGTAAGCTCGAAGTTCTGGGTCTTTTGGAAAACGGAAAGATGAAACATAAGCGCTTGCTTTCCCCGGGTAGGTGTAGTTGGATTTGCATCCAGGAACACATCTCCTAGACATCTGCACATTAAATAAACAAATATCAAGAAATAAATTTATTAATGCATAAAACTGATGAACATTAGTGTTCTCCCTAGATTTTTTTACAGCTAGGTCGCAAGTAATTTTAGCTGGGTGGTACTTTTAACGACCCCTTCTCCAATAAAAAAAAAAAAAAAAAAAGTTTTCCTTAACATTATTATACTTATTAAACATCTTAAGTGGTGTGGTAGGCATTAATACAACATAACATGATAAACAGTTAAAAAATGGTACAAAAATGGTTTAAAAGATAAGTATTTACTAACAAATTACATTTGACACAGATTTCTTTCTTTTTTTCTTTTTTTTGATTGGAGGTTTAACGACCACCATGAGCAACTCAATGGACTATAAGCAGTCGCCCGTCCCTAATTTAGGACACTGGTTCCAGGGAAGGGAGAGAGCCAGTGCCACAAGACAAACGCAACATCCATGCCGCACCAGGATTCGAACCCCGGACCCATTTCGGACGAATGATCAGAGGACATCACAGACCACTGCACCACCGGGGCGGCTTTATATATATATTAAAGGTTTAATTACCACAGTAAGCAACTCGATAGGCTATAAGCAGCCACTTGTCTTTAATTTACGGCCACTGGTTACAGGGAAGGGAGAGAACAAGTGCCGTAAGACAAACACAACATCCATGCCTCACCGGGATTCGAACTTGAACCCTTCTCGGAAGAATTGTCATAAGCCAGCGCTTAGACCACTGTGCCACCAGGGCGGTAACACAGATTTTATCCAGTTTTCATTAACACTGATGGTGTATGTGGGAATTTTTCATTCTTACTGTTATGTGCTATGTGAAAACATTCGTTAAAGGAAATATAGCTGGGCGGCAGACAAAATTAAGTGACAGCTGCCCAGTAAAAAGGCTCTAGGAAGAACACTAAACATAAAATTATTGAAATTTCATGGGTTTTCATTTTAAATTATATGATATCAAGTCTATCATACGATATCAAGTTACATCTTAAAAATATTTTTAAAATTGAGGCAGAAATTTTTTCCACATGTCTTTGCTCTATCCTGTTTGTTTGAGGCCTTAACAACCACCATGAGCAACTTGATGGGCAATAAATAAGCAGTCACTCATCTCAAATTTAGGGCCACTGGTTCCAGGGAAGGGGACAGGCCAATGCCATAACACATCAACTGCTTCATCAGGATTTGAACACAATATGTTATGATGCATGAATTAATGCGTGCATCATAACATATTAAAATATCCCAAACCCATCTTGGATGAATGGATCAGAAAGCAGTGCTTAGACCACTGCATCACTGGGGCAGCTACAGAATGTATTTCATATAAATTAACTTAAAGTCTTCCCTTTGTATTAGAAAATTCATTTAGTAAACAGTTACATTCAATTTTGTTGTTAATATTACTAAGCATATTTAGAGAAGAGTAATACCATAGCTTCCTAGCAAAATTCCCATTCTTGTGTGCTATTTTAGGGAAGAAAACCCTATTAATGCTCATAAAAACAGACATGCAAAACCATTTTAACACAGCAGTTGATCGAGGCGTTACTTTAAAATCGATTGGGTTTTGATGAAACATTTTGTTGTTTCATGTTGCTAAGAAAGCTATTTTACAATGGTCATTCGTATGTTACAGTCTCACGATAATCCAATTTCAGGTTATTCATGATAGTGTTATAAAAACGTTCGAGAGCTTTGAGCCAAGAGAAAGAAATATTCATTCCTGATTTTCTATTACCACAGAGACATATGAGACATTCACTAGCGAGTAGCGTTCCCCACGGTCAAAGCGAGTACACGCTTTGCCCCACGGCAAGCCTAACCATGTGCTTCAACATAAATAAACGATAAGCAATCACATTCCTCTGTTTATCGTTAGCAACACAATAATACGACTCAATTAACTTACCTTTAATGTCGAAGTTTTTGTATATCCAATAAAACACTTAAAACACTGCTGTGAGAAATCGCCAAAAACTATCACAATCACTACTCAAATGTGCAATCGAAGAGACCACTCTACTCTCATCAGGCAGGCGTTGGGGCTCTATCATACGGACTCCTCTGCTGACGTCATAACACAAACATTACTCCAATTGCTCTGGCCTGTCAGAATCTAGTTTGGCCCTGAGTTGAGGCAGTGCTGTTCACTTTGCATTGTTGGTGAATTATAAGACGTCATACTGTCGGAAATCACTTTTTCGAGCCCCGTTCGAAGTGCAATAACGATCGACTCGTCGCAACGCGTGGTCCCGCGATGAGGGATGTTTCTATTTCTTGCTGACTTTCGCCACGCAGGAGAACGAAGTGCGGTGTTTTATTACTAGAAGCTCTTCACATTATTCATTTCTTTTCCCCAAACAAACAGACACAATCGCATAACTCAGTGAATTACGAATCCCCATCTTTTTCCAAACTCGTGTTTGCAAAGGATGACTTTATTGACAGCTTTTTCCTACTGCGTGAAATTGTTTTCTAAGGTTATTTGAAATGGCTTGTAGTGAGAGTGAAAGTTTGCCAAGTGATGATGATGATTTTGAATCATCTGAGAGTGATATTGGCCAAGCAACATCAAGCCAAAAACTAGCCACCATGCCATGTACACCATATCTTCTTAAAAAGGTGAAGATCTTCATAGTGAATCTTCAGATCATGAAAGTTCTGAAAGTGAATGGGAGGATGTTAATAGAGAGAAGTGATATACAACCTCAGCATCTTTTTGATTATCATGAAATGCGGGGCCCAAACATGCTCCTGCAACTGATGTGGCACCTATTGCATATTTTTACTTGTTTTTTACCAATTTCATCCTTGGAATTATCGTTTCTGAAACAAATAAATATGCAAAGAGGTTTCTGCAGGAACATCCAAATCTTTCTCCCAAATCTTGAGCAAGGAAATGGAAAATGTTACAAATGCTGAAATAAAGGTTTCCTTGCGTGCCTTCTAAAAAGAGAGTAATCAGTAGCCCATGTAGGACGAGATGATTGCCGAAGGCATGTCCAGTCAAAACAAGCACCAGGATTGTGTAAAATTAAAGACTCAATCAAAGCCTTTGGATAATTTTTTTTGCAAAAAAGAATGAAAATAGCATGATAAACACTGAATTGCTGTTTACTACAATCGTTGTGGAGCATAACCTACCTATAGCAAGCTATGATCATGCTGGTCGCTTCTTTCATGCTATGTTCCCAGACTCTGATATTGATGAAGCTGGATATCCTTGAGCAGATGTGACATGGAATGAAATATCTAAGATGAAGGATTCATCTGGCTTTCCCAAGTATTCCGCATTGCCTAAACTAATGTTGGCAATATTGACTATCCCTCACAGCAATTCCTCTACGTAGAGAATATTTAGTATAGTAAGGAAAAACCTCACATACTTTTGCCCAACAATGAGCACCAAAACATTAAGTGCCCTTCTTGTACAGAAAAGTAAAGCATTTTCCTCAGGTGAGCTGTGTTATAAAAAGTTTTCTGAAAAAGAATATACCACTGCAAAACAAGCAACAAGGGAGTTTTTATCTCAGCAATGACATGAGGTAAGTACAATATTGATGATTTAATTTCATATTTTTTTTGTGAGGATAGTGTAAACATACAAAGTTATTACACATTTCACGCATTAATTTCTCATGAAATACCCATTCCACGCGTTAACGATTAGGCTTCGTATGGTGATTACCGATAGGCACCTCATACAAGTATTACAGGTTACACAGTAATACTATAATATTGTCCTTAACTTTAAAAAAAATGGCATGTTACATTACTGAAAAATCCCCTATTGATTACTGATACGTTCTGCTAGAGGTTGGCACCTCTGAAATAGCATAGATTCGATGTTCCCATTGCCAAGTGCAAGAACTAACTTTAGCTAAAATAATTACAATTTTGATTTTTAAATGTCAGCAGTATTTTCCCTGATTGCTAGAAATTGTTGGGATGGTACTGGCACACGTTTTTCCTCGGACGCAGAAATGCTGTCACGATTTCAGTTCTCTCTCTCTCTCTCTCTCTCTTCTTTTTTTTTATTTTTTAATAGCTATTTTAGTTTGCTTTGTCTTTAAAGATTCTAAGTGAATTCCAATAGAAAATACAAATTGTTTTATCGATTTGATAGAACCGCTCTAACAAAATGTTAAGAGACTCTGTCAGACACTCTCCATTTTATCATTCCCATTAGACTTTAATTTCAGCAAAAGTTTCCGTGTTCTTTAATATTTATGTAAAATAAGCACTTAAAGGATTTAAAGCTTCAGCATTGTATCATTTAAGGGCAATTTATTCTCTTCAGTCACAATTCTCCCAGCTTGCATTTGAAAACCTAACTGGAACCCTAAATGTTGTGAGTCGTTTAAAATGTTATTTATATACCTGTGTGCACTTAAAATACAGATAAATCAGTTATATAATTTCACCTAATCGATTGAAATATTTCATTAAATGTAGAATTTAAAATAAGTCTTTGTTCAAATATTCTTTAAAACATGTAAATACATGGTTTGCCACCTCGGTGGTGCAGTGGTCTAAGCTCTGGCTTCTGATTATTCGTCCAAGTGAGCCTGGATTCAAGTCCCAGATGAGATATGGGTGGTGTGTTTATCTTACGGCACTGGCTCTCCTTCTTCGTGAAGCCAATAGTCCTAAATTAGGGATGGACGGATGACTGCTTATAGCCCAACAAGTTGCTCATGGTGGTCGTTAAACCTGAAACAAAAAAATAAGACATTATTTTGTTAAATATTATGTAAAATTTATGTTAAATACACTAATTTTTGTTACTATAAAGTAATTAGGGAAAATGAAAGTTATTTATCCTTTATATTCCATATTTCCTGTTTATCTTTATGGACTGTATAATCGGGACGTTCATTATGTGGTGTCTTTTTAATTCTCCCTCATGTGAGATGAACATAACATTATCAGTATTAATTTCAGGTAAGCAATTATTTGCAATTACAGCCTGTCTAGAATTTGATAAATCTTGCTTTTCAATACATTACATTATTCCTTAATTCTCTAAAAATTATCGAAACTGAATTTTAAAAATTGCCTGTAGACATTACGGTTTTATTCGATTTCTGCAGATAGTTTGCTTCATATTTTGTAACATGGAACAATTAGGCACAGTGGCCTGGTACACTTTTGCTTGGAGAAACACATCACAAGAGAACCACTTAAACAATGGATCAAAGCCTGTTGGTTGATTCTCTTTCAACATTTCTCTGAGCAGGAGCCCATTCAGTCATTAAGCTTATCTACACTGTGCTGTAGAAGAAAGGAAAACAAACTATTCAACATACAGATTTTTTTCTTACATATGAATTGTTTCTACGGGAATGTATTAACAAATTCTACATGGGCAGTATGCCACTTGGGTTCAGAAAAGATCATGGAATTATAATACCAAAAATAATATGCCTCATGCATTTAATTGTTATTAATAAAAAGCAGGTAATTGTATAAAGAACAGTTATTTAAAGAATTAACAAATGTATGCTTTCGTAAGGAACACAAGAATGTAAGGAAATGCAACAATTTTTCGCAATGTTATTTGATTTGCCACTCTGGAAAAACTCTCAGAACCACTTGGAAAACCTGGAAAAGTCAGGGAATTTTTTTTCTACTTTTGAGTGGGAACCCTGTCTACTGTTACACTGCCCAAGATAATAAAATTCTAAGCTACTGAAGTTAAGAAAATATAGCTTAGGAATCAGAACAATGGTTACATGGGAGACTAAAAATGTACAGCATCTATCATATGAGATTCTTCTGCAGATTTGCAGAAATCTGCTTTTTGTCATCATATTGTAGTTCTCAAGATCAGTGCAAACCTGAAGGAAATTTGGGTGGGGGAGGGGGCAGGTGAGTTTTGTTTTCTATCTGGGAACAGTATTTTTTGTCTTTTAAAACTTTCAAAATCAGAGTGGAAATTTTCCTCGTAATTTTTCTCTCGCGATGTTGCCTCTGTCCAGTATTGTTAAATATTTTATTGCGTAAATGTTTGTATTTCAGCTTGAAACTGTAAGAAACAATTTCCGAAAGAATTTTTGTCAGGATTGGTGGTGGTGGTGGCGGCGGGAGGTCGTTCTTTTCTGTAGGAGGACGGAATTCCATCCTTTGAAACATTCGCGAACATTTCTTTCATAATCGTAATTTTTTTTCTTGCTATGCTTCTTCTGTCCTATATTGTTATTATATTTTTTTCAACATTTCAAGCTGAAATACTTGTATTTCAACATTTCAAGCTGAAATACTTGTATTTCAACTTGAAAATATAGGAAAAGTTTCTGAAAATGGAAGTGGCATAGAGCCTTGATTTCTCCCTTAATCATAATTTATTTTTTCCCAGCGCTGTTTCCATTCTACTGTGCTGTTGTTAAATGTTATTTTCCACCTCCAAAAAAAAAACAAAAAACTATGTGTATGTAAGCTTGATAAGGGAGGGAAAATTTTCTGGAAGCGGAAATGACAAAGTTGGAAAATTTGGAAGAATTGATGCATAGTGTTCATAAGTATTCATATCCTCAAAGTTACACCATTTATCTAAAATAGCTTTGATATCAGCATTTATGGCCCTCAGGCTGAAAATTCTTTCAGCATGATGGATGAAATTATTGTCATCAGATAGCATAAAAGAAAAGTGACAAAAGAAATTGGAAGGGAAAGATATCAGCAGAAACAAAAATTGAATATACAATTGGGAAACAAATTTCCCCGAAGAAATAATTCTTCATAAATACATGGTAGGCATTGTAATGCTATTATTGGCATATTTTCACTGTATTCCGTGTAACCATTTTCTTCAGAAACTGGAAAATTTTCATCATCCTGGAGCGAGAATAATGACTAGCATGCTCGACCGGAAATCGGGAGTTGCAGGTTCGATTCCCGCTCCAGGACGATGAAATTTTTTAAGTTTTCTGAAGGAAGTGGCTGGAATACAGGGAAAAATATGCAAATAATAGCATTACAAACATTCAATAATGGATATTGTGCATTGTCAGAGTCAACAAAAGAAATATGGCTGTGGAAACTAAGAAGAAAGCAAGGCAATAGTTGCAAAGGGAAACTTAAGCTGATATTGTAGCAAGTACAACAACAAAATAAAACAAGAAAAAGTTTGTGTTAGAAACAATGTCTTTTAAAACATTTTTATTTTGTTTCAATTTCAATAATTGTATAATGTGAATACAATGATGTACTCCAAGTTAATATTTACAAAAATAAATTACAGCGAACAATCCCATTTTGGTCTGTTATTATGTTTACTCTTTCTCGCTGCACGTTATGATTTCCCCTAGTTAATAAGTTGTTTTTTATGTGATCTATATGCCGATAATCACACTTCACAATTATACAGAAGCATATGCAAATGTCATGATCAGCAGAAAGGTGTTGTATTTACACTGCTTCTCGCGTAACCATTTCTTCAAAAATTCGTTATGCATAAAAAGGCTCTGCAGCCTAAAAGGTTGAGAACCACTAACCTAGCTGAATTGAAAAACATTAATATGAAACTCCCATACTTTCACACATGTTCAGCTGTCTTTAAAAAAAATGAAAGGTATTCAATATTAGCATTTTTTAATTAATAAGATGCTGCAATATTGTAATGTGTTTCTTGTTATTTGTACTTTATGTCAGATGGTAATTTCTCCAAGCAAAGACTTTTTTTTTTTTAGATAATGGAAGTTAGAAATGTTATCTTTCAGCACATATGTGAAGAGCATTTCTGCTATCATCAGTTCCTCAGTTAGTGATTGAGGAAGCAGTATGTATGTTAGTGGCAGAAAATCTTGCAGTGTACAAAAAGAGATGGAGAAAAGTTTGTTGCAAAGTAGCATTAATATTTTTTAAGGGTTTGTATAAATACAAACCCCTTCCCAAATACGAAGTACACAACTTTGAGATGTAAATTTTGCATTTATAGGCTCATCCTGAATTTGTTCTAATTTTGTATGGCAATTATTTTATATTATTTCAAAATGCTACATAAATTCGACATTTCCCCTGGAATTTTTAGTGTTTATGTTAATCTTTGGTGTGGCATAACTTCAAAACAAAATTGACATTTTATTGAATTCTGCTTTTTTTTTTTTTCAGGAATCATTCAACAATGTTAAACAGTGGCTTCAAGAAATAGAACGTTATGCATCAGATAATGTAAATAAGCTTCTAGTTGGAAATAAATGTGATCTCACTGCGAAAAAAGTTGTAGACTACACAACAGCTAAAGTAAGTGATATTTTGTTTTTGTGTTAAAACATTATTCATTCTGAAATACCGCAAGCCCTGAGTACCCATTTAGATATATTATGAATAGGCCTACTGATGTCAAGCATTTAAGTAATAATATAAATCCTATATATTTAAAAGAGGTTGCATAATTACTTCCCCCCTCCCCCTCGCTCTTTAAAATAGGGGTATGCCCATTTCCTATTAGGCCAACACAGCTTTGAACAACAAAATTTGATGGAAGTTGGATGTATGCTGCACACATACACACTCGCTTCATGTGAAATACGGATATTTTAGAACCTAACTTCAAAAATTGATTCAATTATTTTAAGAGTCCCTAGCTGTTCCATACTGTGAAAATGAAAACAGTTTTAACTTTCACAGAGTCATAACTTGGGGTGTAATAATGGTTATGTGTAACATAGAGATGTCAGACTGATCTCATTTTATGAATTATGATTAAACTTCAAAATATGACACCACAATTAAATTTGCTTGCAAAGAGATTTCACGGTTTTGTAGTCTAAAAACTTGACCAATTTTTAAATATGCTATATATTGGAGTTCTGCATAAAAAGAAAATATAGGTTTGCCATTGCTTAACATGCACTGAAATCTTCAAGTTGGAACTCTAAAAGTATCTGAGTCTATAGACTGCATTTCTAGGAATAACTTGTACTCGTCTGTTATGTAGTATGCGTGTCTAAATTACTGTACATAAGAGATTAATCTGAAAGGAAGCATTTTTTTCACAAAAGAAAACTTTTTCCTCAGTCTTTTAACTGCCATTTTTTGCTTTGAATGTTCAAGTCCTGCTCTTATGAGTGTATTTATTAATCTTCATAGTATTTAGTGCAGGACCCTGTAAGACTTCTTTCTTTTCCAATACCTTTTTTGAGTCTTGAAAATACCTTACCCATGGTAATAAATGTACACATGCCCCATGCGTAGTTGTTATAAACAGTAAGAAAAGTGGACTTGTTTGTAAGGAAACCTGTTTAATAAATGAAGTACTCCACTTGCACTATGGTTTACAACAAAATCACAAACACTAACAAGCATGTCAGTATATTCCTAAAAGCATTACTCCTCCCAAAACTCTGAGACAATGAATTTACGTGCACCCTGCCCACCCCAGACGTTGCTCAGCTAGATATGCAGATTTTTGCTAGTGTGTGTCTTGCACAGTTGGCAATATGCAAACGAAGGGCAGTATAGAATCTGGTGCGGTCTCTGCATTGTTCAAAAGTAAAAAAAAAATTAAAAAAAATGGCAAGACAGAGGTTAAGACTGTGGTTATGTGAGAAGGTCGTCCAGAAATGAAAAAATGGATCAGCTGTGTGGCAGATTTCTCGGAAACAGTGTTTGAATGATTCTACCATCAGAACGTTCCTCAGACACTATGAGGAAACTGGTTCCATCGTGCCTTGGTGCAGCAACTGCCAATGACTACTGTAAGGTAAGATCAAATTTTATGTCGCCTTGTCATGAAATACTGACCAGGTACATTCGTGGAAGCTGCAAAACTGTGGAGCAAGTGCATAGACCGACCTGTATCTCGGCGAACTGCTAGCAACAGGCTACATGACATGGGCTGCAGCTCATATAAGAGTAAGCAGACGTGTTAATGCCAGTTCAGTGAAAGAAGTAATTTGCATAAGCCAGGGACTGGATGGAGGCTCAATGGTGGAGTGTAATTTGGTCGGATGAATCGCCATTCCGAGTCCTCTATATGGAAAAATTGGACGGAGAGTCATCCACCAGATAAATGAGACTCTCCCAAAACTGCGTGAAGCAACACTCAAGTTCCCAGGTATTGTTCAAGTTTGGGGGTGTTTGAGATATTCTGGCATTAGCGATTTGGTTCCGTATAATTGGACTGTCAATGCCCAATGCTACCAGGCAATTTTGCAGCAGCATTTTCTGCCTTCCGTGGCCTGCCTTTGTCCGCAGGGAGATGTGATCTTGCCAAGCCACATACTGCATACTCCACCACTGCTTGTCTTCACCAAAATAGGGTCCAAGTCCTGGACTGGGTCCCAAGTTCACCCAATCTGAACCCAATTGAGAACCTATGGTGTGTCTTCAAGGAGGAAGTGCGAAAACGCAAGCCCTGAGCAAAAGATAAGCTAAATACAGTTCTTCAAGAAGCATGGGCCAACATACCACAAGACCTTTCTTTGTCGTGCCTATGTCAAATCAACGCCTAAACGAGTTGCCGATGTGAGTGATGCAAAAGGAGGACAAACAAAGTGGTGATTGTACCCGAGACAAGAGCTGAGTGCACATAAATTTATTGCCTCTGAGTTTTGGGAGGGGAAATACCTCTGGGCATATATTGAGATGCTTGATACAATGTTTGCACCAATTTTTGTTGCAAACCATAGGTCAAGTGGAGAACTTTGTTTATTAAAGAGGTTTCATTACAAATGCAAACAAATCTGCTTTTCTTACCATTTATAACAACCACACATGGGGTGCACTTACATTTATTGTCACGGGTAAGGTAATATGAACAGAGTTATGGTTTTCCAGCAAAAAAACTAGGTACTGAATGCAAGATCAGTGTTGATGGTACAGAGTTAGGGCAAGTGAATGAGTTTGTGTGTTTAAGAAGCACATTTGAGAGAGAAAACAGATTGGATAGTGTAACTGGTAGACAAGTGAATTTATCTTTGAAAGTCACAGTTGCTTTAAAATTTCACAGGATGGATGAGTTCTCAAAAGATTCCAAAGTATGAAAGTGTAACTGTTCCTACCTTGATGTACAGTAGTGAAACCTGGTTACTGCAGAAGAGACATAGCTGTGATTTGTGTGTTCATGAGATGCATTACTTATGGGGGTTTGTATCAAGATGCATTCTGATAATGAGAGAAATGAAGATGTATTGCAGATGTGTAATGTGAAGCAAAATGTAGAATGAGGGCGGAATATTTTTGGGTCGTATGGCCATGTTGAAAGAATGAGTGGTGAGGTGCTAACTAAGAGTATTTGGCCCAAGTTGCGTAAAAGAAAGGTAGAGGAAGGTCAAAGAAATCATGGGATGCCTGGAGGGGGTGGGGGAGAAAGCTTAGTAGGAAATACAAAAGATCTTTTGTGAGACTTGTGATGTACTGTATGTCATTGAAGCTTAAGTTATTTGCCAAGATTGAAGTACATATCTCCATGTACTTCAATCTTGGCAAATAACTTAAGCTCCAATCACATACATCAACAGTAAGTAAAATCTAACACTGTCAATAACTTTGATTTGGCAGATGATCTTTCCTTGAGAGCTAAACTTTGAATCTCAAAGAGTAACTCAGTGATGTGATACATATTGTATATATATCAATATGATAGTGAATTAAAATGTAGAAACCAGGGCTCGAATTAAGATTTTAAAGTTTGTGGCAAATACTGCCATTAGCTTTTGTAAGCTCACAGCAACCGTCATCATTGATAAGGATCTCTAAATTTCAGTTGAACATCTTTTTCTAAACTTAAAAATAAGTAAATGAATAATGTAATGAAAAAAAAACTTACCTTGCAAGCTCTGTACAAATTTCTACGAAATACTAAAATACAGCTCAGATAAAAAGAAACATTTAAATACACTGCTGGACAATTGCTAAGGACGGATCATAAACGGCTATATACCGCATAAAAAAGTAAGTGTGGTTGGATGCCAAGTGAAATAAAATAATGTCAGAATGCCAGGACATTACAAGAAAGACAATTTATTGTGTTCTGAAATCCAGAAGGCTTTGGAACGTGTTCAAGGGACATACAGGCCATTTTGTGCAGAATACGTAAACGTGAAAAAAATGCAATTACCGTCCACAGGCGTTCCGGCGTAAGATGTCAATACGGGATATGGCCACCATGGAGGGCGATGCAAGATTCCACACGTCGTGCCATGCTTTGCACAACATTATCGAGCAGCTATTGGGGTAATTTATCCCATTCCTCTGTCAGTGCACAGATGAGGGTGTCCTTGTTTATTGGAGGGCATTGGTGACCAGCAAGACTCCTCCCCAAAGCATCCCACACATTTTCAATGGGATTCAGATCTAGAGAACGTGCTGGCCATACGAGGCGTTGAATATCCCACTCTCAAGACACTCCTGGACAGCGACTGTTCGATGACATGTTGTGTTGTCGTCCATGAAAATGAATCTATCACTGACAGCACCACAGAACATGCGAACATGAGGTAGCAGAACATCATTAATGTATCGTTGGCCAGTCATAGTCCCAGTTGGAAGCACATAGAGGGACGTACGGCCATTGATCATGATGCCAGCCCATACCATGACACTACATGTCTGATATTGGTCCCTTTCCTGTATGTTTGCTGGGCAATATGCAGTACCACTATCACGCCAGATCAGTTGTCGTCGACAATCAGACGATAGACTGTATCTACTCTCATCTGAGAAGAGGACAGCAGACCAGTCGTTATCAGTCCAATTGCGATGTTGATGGCACCATTGCAAACGGGCGGTATAGTGACGTCTGGACAATGAGATGCACACAACAGGACGGCTGGCGTATAGTCCTCCTTCATGCAAACGTCTGGCGACAGTTTTTTTGGAGATCCGCTTGCCAGTAGCAGCCATAAACTGATTTGCTACCTCACTAGCTGTGCTGCGCCGGTGTCTTTTTGTTGATAGCACTATGTACCGATCTTCTGCAGGTGCCGTACTGCAAACACGACCTCCCCTGTGACGTTTGCTACACTCTCCATTTGTTTGAAATGATTTCCAAAGCCTTGAAACAACACTGTATCTGACGTCGAACTCCCTGGCAACATCTGTTATTTTTCGCCCTTCTTCAATCTTGCCAATAATACGGCCACGCATAAAATCATCTAGGTGATGTCGGGAAGACATACTGAAAATTGCAAGTTCGTCAATTGATTCTTTCCCTTTCAACTTTGCGTTGGAACAACAACGGTCAATACGCGTCAAATCCTTTATATCTCTTATCAGCGCTATGACGTCACGAACAAGTTCGGCAATCCAAAATTTGCATATGCACAACACGTCTTACTGTATCCTGCACTTATGCTAATTTCCACATTTTCCTGCCTTCCATTTTATGGTTGCTATTGTCATCCGTCCTTAGCAATTGTCCGGCAGTGTATATTGCAGAGCAGACATACATCAAAGTGAAGGGCCATCTGCACTAATTCTCATTAAAGCACATAGTGTATCTTCATTTAATGAAACTTTCCAGTAATTTTTTACCTGTTTCATCACACTAAACATTTTTTTCAAAGATAGATGTTTTTATTAGAAGAATTAAGATTATTTCGGTCGGCAAGGTGCAAAAGATCTTTAAATTAATCTCGAAATGTTGTTTCTCAGATGAAGCCACATTCCACGTCTCTGGTACAGTAAACAGGCACAGTGTGCGAATCTGGGGATCAGAAAATCCCCATCATGTCATCGAACAACAGAGGGCTAGCCCGAAAGTGAACGTATGGTGTGGCCCAATGTATGACAGAATCATCAGACCCTTTCTTTTTAGAGCCCACGGTAACATGTACCTGGACATGCTGGAACTTTTTTTTTAGCACCACAGTTGCATGCAGTCCAACCTTTGATTATTTTCCAACAATACAGTGTCCCACCACATTGGTCAATAATGTTTTTTGAGTTCCTGAATGACACATTTTCAGACATGGATTGGCTGCAACAGTCTCATGACATGGCTACCTCAATCACCCAACATATCCCCTCTGAAAGACCAAGCTTGCTGGAGCAGTGTTCCAGATGTCGAGACGTTGAAGAGCAGAATAATGGACGGCATTGGTTCTCTCTACGCTGAGGTTTTAACCAAAACATGGCGTGAAATCGACTATTGCTTAGATGTCCATGGGGCCACAAATGGCACCCATGTGGAGGTGTACTGACACTGGAAAAAAAACGTTGTGCACCATCATTGTCGTGCAATCCCTTTCTTGTACCTGTAATACATTTTTTTACATTAATTTTTCTAATGTGAAAGGCTATGGACACCCTGTGTGTATAAAGTTTGTGCTCCCACTGCTGTTTTAAACCTTACAGTTACTACTTGCTGCTTATTTAGCTATCTGAAACTCTAGTATGGCACAGCACCTTTGTTCAGTTGGCACTTATGGCAGGGCCCATATTCTCTAGTTTATGGCCCTGTATGGATGACTATATATACAGACTCCAACTACTATGGATTCTCTGTAGTTTTTATGGAAATTTTCAGTTGACCTATGGATTACGGGAAGCATGGAATATACTACGGAAATTGAAATCTTGGGGAAATGTTATTAAAAGCATGTGTGTGAGGTTTGTATCAATATGTAGAGTTTCTAAAATTCATTAAATGTTTTTGGAATAGGTTGGAATTCCAAAAACATTTAATAAATGTGAATTCAGTATTGTGACATTTCTTTGACATTTTTTTTTTTTTTTTTTTTTACGTTTCATAGATGTCTTAAAAGTGATTGTAGTGGAACTGAGTGGGATGCTGTTTTTGCTTTGTTTCGTTTGTGCTAACCGTTAACCGCATGCTGCTGGCTCCTTTTCTAGATGTCAGCAGATATTTCTCGTGCTTTTGGTTTCGGATTGTAGTAGCAGCTAGCAGGCTTCTTGTTTATTTAGTTTGGAGATTAGTGTTATTCGTGCTTCAAACAATGAATTCTGGAAAACGAAATAAGTCTTTTCCTGTGGCGCAAGAGGTAAAAAAGTGCAAACGCAATTGAAAATTTAAAGATTTATATAGTATTAAATTTCCATGTCTTCAACCATCAAAAATTTCAGCCAATATGGTGTTTTGTACTTATTTATTGTTCAAAGGACATAAATATCACCCACAGAGGGCAAGATGGTTGTTGCCATGTGTTTTAAAAAAAAACAAGAATTTGCCCAAGCAAAAGTGAAGTTGAAAGATGTTCCATCATTTTTCATCACTAAAGGTAATGAAGCCCATAAGGCTGAAAGTTTATTTGCTCGTTTTTTTATTGAACACAATATGCCAATCATGCTAGACCATTGTTTATGGCAATGTTATTCAATTCCAAGGTAGCACAAAATTATTGTAGTGGCCATACGAAAACCACAGCAATCATCACAAAGTATAGCTCAAACAACTATGGAAGAAATTATTTCTTCCTTAAATTCATCCTTTGTAGTTAGTAGTGATGAAAGCAATGACAGTGATGATATGAAACTGTATTCACTGTTAATCACATTTTTTTGAGAAGGTGAGTGGGAAAATAATTACTTTGCTTGTTTCTCTGTTGGCATGCAATAATATCACTGGTGAAGTAATTTTTAAAGCTGTAAGTGATGAATTTGCCAAAAAATGTTGCAGTGACATAATTGTATTGCATTTGGATCTGATAATGCCAGCTCAATGTTTGGCGAATTCAAAGGTGTTGTAGCATTTTGGAAAGCCCCCCCCCTCTAAAAATGTATATATACGGATGTTCTGTTATCCTACAGACAACATAGTGTCTTCATAGGTTAAAAGTAGTTCAAACAAGCTGCGGTGCTTACTGTGTTGCAGGGTTCTCTTTGGAAATCCAAAGCAAAACAAATCTTGGTGCCACTTGTTTTCCACAGAAAGTCTTCAATTTTTTCAACAGTTTTTAATAAAAAATTCACTGTTTTATGAATCTGCACTTTTATTTTGCCTTTACTCACATTGTGTTTGTTGCAGAGCACGTTATACTATTGTATTCATTACTACTGAAAAAACTGCCGATTTTTCTAGCGCTAATCACTGATAAAAAAACAAGAAAGACTGATTTTTTTTAGCCTTTACTACTGAAAATTTTCTGGGAAGGTTGGACTCTCTTGTATATATATGCTTGGTGTAACCAGAAAAGATAAAAAGAGGAACTTGTGGATAAGGAAAATGACAAGAGTTGAAGATATGATCAGAGTAAATTTTTACCCTGAAATGGCAATGGGCTAGACATACTGCCAGGAGAACAGACCACTGATGAACAACCAAAATTTTAGACTGGATTCCAAGGGGCAGGAAAATACCCAAAAGAAGACCACATGGGAGATGGGTGGATGGAATTCGAAACATGTAGTAGTGACATGGAGGAGACAGGCTGTTTTGGAAGAAACTTGGGTAGACCTTCATTCAACAGTGGATGGATAATGATTGATTATATATATATCATCATCATCATCATCATCATCATCATCATCATTGTCAACCATTATCAATCCACTGCTGGACGAAGGTCTCCCCAAGTTTCCTCCACAACGGTCTGTCTGTCTTGTGCCAGTCTCCTCCATGTCACTCCCGCATATTTTCGAATTTCATCCACCCATCTTCCATGTGGTCTTCTGGGTCTTTTCCTGTCCCTTGGAATCCAATCTAAAATTTCGGCTGTCCATCGATGGTCTGTTCTTCTGGCAGTATGTCCAGCCCATTGCCATTTCAGGGATTTAACTCTGATCATGATGTCTTCCACTCTTGTCATTTTTCGGATCCACGTGTTCCTCTTCTTATCTCTCCTGGTTACACCAAGCATGCACCTCTCCATGCTGCTTTGAGTTGTCTGCAGCCTTTGTATGTCTCTTTTAGCTAAGGTCCACGTCTCTGCACCATACGTAAGCACTGGAAGGATGCATTGATCAAAGACTTTCCTTTTAAGACATAATGGCATATTGCTCTTGAAAATTATGCTGTTTCTTCCAAAAGCTCTCCAGGCAAGTTTTGTACGCCGATTAATTTCTTCACCAATGTGACCCTCACTTGATATCTGCTGTCCAAGATAAACGTACGTGTCTGTCATCTCCAGCTTTTCTCCATCAATCGATAAATCTTCATTTCTTGTAAAAGCGTTGAACATCACTTTTGTCTTCTGAAAGTTCATTTTTAATCCCACTTCTTTACTCTTGTCAGCAAGTTCCTGCATCATACTCTGTAGCTCTGATGGGGTAGTTGCAAAAATGACTATGTCATCAGCAAAACGAAGGTGGGTTAGATAATCTCCATTAATATTTATGCCTTTGTTTTCCCAGTTCAATGATTGAAAGACATTTTCCAATGTGGCATTAAAGAGCTTGGGAGATATGGTGTCACCTTGTCTCACTCCTTTTCCAATTTTTATGTGTGTTGTATTTTCAAATAGCAGAATCTTTGCACTTGCATTTTCATAGATGTTATTAATAATATTAATGTATGCATCTTCAATACCGCAGGATTTCAGAGCCAATGCAACTGCTGATGGTTTCACCGAATCAAAGGCTTTTTCATAATCGATAAAAGCCATGCACAATGGAAGTTCATATTCCCTCGCTCTTTCACTTAGTTCTCTCAGTACGTGGATATGATCTATTGTGCTGTAGCCACTCCTGAATCCAGCTTGTTCTCTCGGTTGAGCCATGTCCAGTGTTACCTTCAAGCAGTGTGAAAGAACTTTAGTGAAGATTTTATAAACCACTGATAGGAGGCTGATAGGTCTGTAGTTCCTGAGATCCTCAATGTCACCTTTTTTATGTAGCAAGATCATTGTAGCGTTGTTCCAATCCTCAGGAATTTTCCCTTCATTAAGGCATCGAGTGAAAATTTGGGCGAGTACTGTTTCGATTTCTCCACTTGCTTCTTGTATGATGTCTACAGTAATTCCATCTTCTCCTGGAGCTTTTCCCCGCTTCATGTTCTTGATTGCATGTGCAACTTCTGCTGGAAGGACTGGAATAACTCTAGTACCTTTCATGATGCCTGGAGTACATGTATCATCCCTTTCATATAATTTGGAGTAGAAATCTTTCACTCTTGTCAAAATTTCGCCTCTATTTCTTGTTACAGAACCATCTTCTTTTCTCAGTGCCATAATCTGTTTTTTTCCCTTACTGAGATGTCCCTTTGCTATCTTTAGGCTTTGGTTGTTTTCAATTGCTTTCCTTACTAGTTCACAGTTGAATTTCCTTACGTCTTCAGTGATACTTTTTCGTACTGTCTTGCATAGCTCTATATATTCCACTTTGGAAGTCACATCTTCTTTAGTTGTCCTCATATCTCTTCTTTTTTGCATCAACATTTTGGTTTTTCCTGATAATTTGTTCACATGCAATTTGTTCTTAGACCCAGCTAATTTTTTTGCTGTTTCCATAAGAGCTTTGGTTATTTTTCGGTTAACTTCAGAAATATCCACTTCTTCCGATGTTAGGCCTTCTAAAGCAGAGAATCTGTTCTTCAGTTCCAATTTGAAGGTATTATGGTGTTTTTTAAGGTTGGTTATGTCAACACATTTTGTATGTCTTATGAGCTTGCTACGTTCGAGTTTAGTGTTGAGGTGCATCTTACATCTCACCAATCTATGGTCACTGCCTGTGTTGATCTTGTTTAGCACACTGCAGTCTTCTATGACGAATTTTTTGTTACACATAATAAAATCAATTTCACTTGTCGTCCCATTTGGATGTCTCCATGTCCATTTCCTGTGTTCCTTTTTCTTGAAAAAGGAGTTCAAGATGAAAAACCCTTCTGCCTCTGCAAACTCTACGAGAGTATTTCCACGCTGGTTTCTGTTGCCGTGACCGAATTTACCTACTGAAGTTTCATTCTGTTGCCGTTGCCCTATTTTTGCATTGAAATCTCCCATAATTATCTTCAAGTGCTGCTTACCTTTATTATTTAGATGACGAATTTCCTCATAAAATTCTTGAATTTCTTCTTCAGGATGACTTGTGGTGGGTGCATAAGTTTGAATAATCTGAGCCTTGTATCTTCTCGAGAGTTGGATAACGAGTCGTGCAGCTCTGTCAGAGGAACTTTCAACTTCTACAACTTTATTTTTCAGTTTCTTGTTTATTATAAATCCAACACCACTAGTTCTGCCAGTATCTGTCCCACGATAGTAGAAGAGATGTCCACTTTTCAGTTCAATGAGATCTTCTCCTTTTCTCCTTACCTCACTTAGCACGACGATGTCCCACTTGATCCTTTGTAGTTCCTCTTCCAATTCAAGAAGCCTTGAATCAGAAGATAGGGAGCGTCCGTTATACGTAGCCAAGGTCAGCATCAGATGGCAGCCTAGTACGGTCCTCCGGGGATTCTTAGCACCCTCTGCCTTCATGTCGCACTGGCCGCTGCCTTGGCCAGGTACATTCCAGCTGCCGGAGACTGAGGGCCAAGATTTAAGTTGTGGAGTCATTTTGGAGGGGTTTGGCCATAACTCACCACGCTGGCCAAGCGGGTTGGTGAGTGTGGGATAGCATTTCCTCTAATCCCGATGGCATAGTTATACCGCTATTGGCGGTCGTCAGAGCCCCTTTAGTGGGAACAGGATGTACCACGAGAAGGCGGGGTTGACATTTGTCAAGGAGAGGCTGTGATGTTACGCATCACCTGACTTTACATCCCTATATATATATATATATATATATATATATATATATACTTAAGAGCAAAACTGAAGACTAAGGAAAAAATTTTAGAATTTAAAACGAAAGTTGCAAAATAACCTGAAGATCAAAACGCGCAACGCAGCAGTTTTGAAAATTCAGAATTCACATTCGAAACTGATTTGGAGAGATCAAAAGAAGAGATCTAACAACCATAGGGAGAAAAGAAAGAGGAATATAGAACTATGGCAAGCTGTTACTAGATAACAGCTTGTAATAGTTCATACTTTTTATTAAGGTGATTTCTGTATATATATACACTGGCGTGCAAAAATTAAGGACGAGACGGTTTGTCGAATGTAACGTCGTGCAGAAGTGCTCCACATCGACTCAAATCATACCATACGATCCCCAAGATGTAAGAATATGGGACAAGTGAGCAAAACCGTCCAAAGGATACAAAGGCACTTTATTGAAAAGGTAGCTTGAAGCACAACTGGACAGAAATGTCCATGTGACAGGCGGCTGCCAAGAAAAATCCAGTCTTTAGTAGGGGATATGATCACCCTTGACTGTGTTGCAGGATTTACAACGTCTGTCCATGCTGAGGATGAGGTTGTCAAAGATCTGTTAAGGAACCGCGGCTCATTCCTCTTGTAGCGCCAATCGCAGCTGCCAAGCGTCTCTCGAGTAGGTCCCACACGTGTTCGATTGGATTTAGGTCCGGGGACCTTGCGGGCCAATCCATGCGTTGAATATCTTCACTCTCCAACAACTCTGCGACAGCCACTGTACGATGAGGTGTAGCGTTGTCGTCCATGAAAAGGAACTCAGGACCCACAGCACCTCTAAACAGACGCACGTGAGGCAGGAGAACCTCAGTACAATAGTGGACACCAGTGACTGAACCTCCTTGGAAGATGGTGGAGGTCAGTACGGCTACCAAGCATAATACTGCCCCAAACGAGAACTCCGCCACCTCCAAACCGGTCCCTTTTGTGTTGGAGGTGTGATTGCGTTTTCCTTGCTCTCTCCAGATGTGTATAGTCCAGACTCGCTCGTCAGACTAAATCGGTTCTCATCCGTAAAGAGAACTCGACCCCATTGCTGATGTGTCCAGTTCTTGTGTTCCTGGCACCACAGAAACCGCCGTCTCTGATGAGCAGGCGTTAATGGCACAACACCGTACTGGTTGTCGTGCAAATAGACCACCTTTGTGCAGCCTCCTGGCCACGATAACGGACGTCCAGTTGTCTATTGCATGTGCCTTGCGATTTCTCCCGCTGTCTGCCTCTTCTCGCCTGTAGGACAATATACCAGTCGTCCGCCGCCGTGGTTGCTCGTGGACGACCACTGCTAAACTCTCGGACAGCTGTTCCTGTCGTTTGAAATGCTCTCCAAGCTCGTGAAACGATTCTATGAGCGATCCCGAACTCCTCGGCCACACTAGTCACACTTTGACCTTCTTCCAACTTCCCAATGACGCGACCTTGTGTAAAATCATCCAGATGTCGTCTACTGGATTGCCTGTTGGCCATATCACACGGTGGTAGCAACTCGAAGTCGTTCAAACCGATGTACACCGTGCAAGAGCGTAACCCCCCCACGTCATGCTGCATATATGTGCATGCCCTACCGTACCGAACCCTAGTCTATCTCCTGAGTGGTCTTTCGGTCCGTTCCGCTGTTATGCTAATTTCTTCTCTTCGTCCTTAATTTTTGCACACCAGTGTATAATAATCACTGTTGCACGAAGGTCTCCCCAAGGTTCTTCCGCCATGGTTTGTCTTGAGTCACTCTCCTCCATGTTACTCCGGCATGTTTTCCATTTCGTCCATCCATCTCCCATGTGGTCTTCTGAGTCTTTTTCTGTCCCTTGGAATCCAGTCTAAAATTCCAATTGTCCATCGATGGGTTCATTCTTCTGGCAACATGTCCAGTCCACTTTTAATTTCAGGGATTTTACTATGATCATAATGGCTTTCACTCTTGTCATTTTCCTTATCCACGAGTTCCTTATCTTATCTTATCTTTCCTGATTACACCAACATGCATCTCTCTACGCTTCTTTCAGTTGTCTGTAGCCTTTGTATGTCTCTGCTCCATACGTAAGCACTGGAAAGATGCATTGATCAAACACTTTTCTAAAAATAGTATAAATATACTAATAATCCGAATTTCTTGGCGTAGAATAGGAGAATCAACGTTTCCAAGCTTTCGCACATCAACCAGATGGCTTTTTCAAGGAAGTTAGACAGCTGTCTTTGATTCCTATTCTATGCCAAGAAATTCGGATTATTAGTATATTTATACTATTTTTAGTATAGTTGGTGTACAATTCCTATTTATTAATTAAACACTTTCGTTTTAAGACATAATGGCATATTGTTGTTGGAAATTGTACTGTTTCTTCCAAAAGCTCTCCAGCCAAGTTTTATACGCCAATTAATTTTCTCATCAATGGGGCCTTTGCTTTGATGTCTGTTGTCCAAGGTAAATGTAGGTATCTGTTACCTTGAGCCCATCAACTGTAAAAGCATTGTACATCACTTTTGTCTTCTAAAAGTTCATTTTTAATTCCACTTCTTTACCTTTGTCAGTAAGTTCCTGGATCATACTCTGCAGCTCTGAAGGGGTAGTTGTGAAAATGATTACATCATAAGCAAAATGAAGCTGAGTTAAATAATTTCCATTAATCTTTATTCCCTTGTTTTCCCAGTTCAGTAATTGAAAGACACTTAGTAATGTGACATTGAAAAGTTTGGGAGATATGGTCTTACTTTCTTTCCAATTTTTATTGGTGCTGTATCGTCAAATATTCAAACCTGTGCACTTGAATTTTCATAGATGCGTTACTAAGAATGCTAATGTATGCATCTTCAGATAAATCTTTTCTTAAGGAGTCTGTATTGTTCTCTAATTCTGTAACTCAAAAATTAAAAGAGCTCTCTTGTTTCTGGGGAATTTTTTGTTTTGGATTATTCACCTGTAAAAGACTGAACAATAAATAATGAAAGGTTGTGTAAGTGAACCAACAAAAGCTAAATTATTAAAGCTTGTAAGCCAGGAAATAATAAAGAGGTTCAGTAAGTGAATCAAAAGTTGAGCTCTATTTGTTTATAGGTACTATAGAAGACCGGTAAATTTAACGATACAGTAATGCAACAATGAACACTGAGTGAATCACAATAAATGGAAATGGGACTACTAGAATTGAAATGAAAAAATATACACGATAGACCTTGACCTTATCTGAAAGTTAAAAACATCTCAAAAAACAAAAGCATAGGTGTTATATTTCATGTTTAATTGCTTGAAAAAAAAATCATTTAGTGAAGCCAAAGTAAGTTATTATTATTTGTTTTAGTGTGTAAATTTGATAGCATGTTTTTGTTTTCTATTCAACCAGGAATATGCTGATTCTCTTAATATCCCATTCTTGGAGACTAGTGCAAAAAATTCAACTAATGTAGAGCAAGCATTCATGACCATGGCAGCTGAGATCAAGAAACGAATGGGACCTCCGTCGTCTGCTGCCGACGCTTCCAGAGGAGGAGAGAAAATCAATCCTAGTTCCCCTGTTAAGACACAAAATCCAGGATGTTGCTAAGATGGACACTGATTATGTTTCAAAATTCAGTGGCTTGCTTTTGCTCCCATAAGTGATAAAGACACTACAACAGTAGCTGTCTCTTTTCACACCCTGAGGTGGAGTTGATGTCATCTAACACACAAGAACAGGCCATTATCATTCAGTAATAGACTTCATCATAAATGTATTTCTTTTTTCAATTCATGAGCAGGTCCTTTTTTTATTATTTTAGAAATTTAGTATTTAATGTCTTAACATCACTTCACTGTGCAGGGAAACAAGGTGGATTTCTATGTACTGAAATATTCTGATGTTAAAAAAAGTAGCTGAAATTTAGTATATTATTTATTTTTTCTGATATAAAAATTGGTACTATATCCCCCTCCTCCCCAATCTGAACTAGATATTATTGTTTTAACTTGAAATGCCCTTTTCTTTCTTCTCAGAGCTGCTGGTCTCTAGTCTTCTTTATTTACTGTCACATTTTCATGTAATTCATCAGACTGGACACTCTCATGTTGTTCTGATTCCTGCACTTTGCAGGATGTTGTAAAAAATATTACCAGTTGATAAAAATATAGTGCATATTTTTAAAATCAGTGTTAGCTTAATACCACCATGATGCAAAACTTACTTGTACCAGTTTTAGTTTATCATTCCAAGCCTACTGTCTGTGCATATGTGTATGCTTCATTCTTAGCTGTTTGTGTAATCTACTCCTGTGAAAAGTAAAATGCAGTTAATGTTTTTTTTTTTTTCGTTTTTTACCCAGTGTAAAATAAACACTTGTAATGTTCCTTCTGAGAGATAAATTTGTTGAAACAGCACCCTCTGTGAACTGAACATTGTAATGTAGGAGCTGTGAATATAAAGAACTACATAAATCTTAATTTCTCATTTTTTTTTTCCTCTGGGTAATTTTTTTTTTTTTTTTTTTTTTTTTTTTTTGGCATTTTCGTTAGATTGTGCTACCAAAGCAGTTCTGATTTATCTTTTGGAATGTAGTGTACAGTTAAGGATTTCCTCTTAAATAAATGCTTGTTTGTAAACAAAAGGAAAAAAAAGTGATATAAAGCAGTTGCCCAAGTAAAACTGTGATCAGTGAGTGTTTCATGTACATTTCCTGTTGATTAATGTATTTTAGCAAAATTTATAGTATGTGCCTGATAGGGATGTTGGAACTTGGGAGTGTGTTGGAGAATAAATATTCCAATCACTGTTCAATTAAATTGGCTGCTATTGCTTTTACATTATGTTACCTGGTAGGATTCCTTCTCAGTTTCTAAAGTTTGCTTTTAAGATGTATGGGGAGTTAAGCTAGATTGTGAATGGGAGGATGTAATAGAAGGAACTGATGAACAACCTCAGCAT
Organism: Macrothele yani; assembly: GCA_039090855.1. Lineage (NCBI taxonomy): Eukaryota > Metazoa > Arthropoda > Arachnida > Araneae > Macrothelidae > Macrothele > Macrothele yani. The sequence continues at coordinate 165,690,298 of CM077001.1, read as the reverse complement.
CCTTTTGATTATCATGAAATGTAAGAGCCCAAACCTGCAACTGATGTGGCACCTATTGCATATTTTTTACCAATTTCATCCTTGGAATTATTGTTTTTAAAACAATTATGCAAAGAGGTTCCTCCAGGAACATCCAAATCTTGAGCTAGGAAATGGAAAAATGTAACAAATGCGGAAGTAAAAGGTTTTCTCTTGTGCCTTCTAAATATAGGAGTCAAAAACAACCAGCCATTGCTTCCTATTCATACACAAGTTCCTCACAGAATTGCCATGGTTTAGATGAATATTTTCAAGGGGTTGTTTTCAATGATTAGGATATTCTTTCATATCGTGGCAACTTTAACAGCTTCTGGCTATGATCCTTGTGCGAAAATTCAGCTGCTACTGGACCATGCAAACAGGCTTTTTACTCTTCATTACACTCCACATCAACAGCTAAGTGTGGATGAAAGCCTAGTAGGAACAAAAAAAAAAAAAAAACCCACACACACAACTTATGCAGTACTTACCCAGCAAACATCACCATCATCGGGGTATCAAATTTTGGATTCTCTAATTCTGTATCCAGCTACCGTCTATCATTTTTTATATACCAAGGAGCTAAAGACGCCACTTTGAAAACAGAGATTCAAAAACATGCACTGGATGCTCTCTTGTAATGAGATTGAAAATGGGGAAACTTTCTGTCTAAAGGGTGCCATGTTTTCATGGATAACCATTTCACAAGTGTTCCTCTGTCTAAAACACTATATAGTGCAGAAAAACCAAATTTTTTTCCAGCACCCTTTCATAGTAAATTTGCTATTGGTACAAGTGAAATATTTCTGTAAGGGTCCTATTCTTGCTGCTGCCTTCAGGGAGGGGGGATCACATAAGTTTCCTGTCAACACATTGTACTGTTGGAAACACTACATGCACACATACAAGTCAAGGAATGAGTAAAAGTATAACTAAGCCATCTATAGTGAAATACTGGGGGAAAAGTATGATTTTAGCTGTATGGTCCTGAATATGTATTGTACAAAGAAAACATTCCATCTAGCCAGAAACCCTGTCTACATTAGATTTTATTATTCAGATTGTAGAATCTCTGGCAGATGAGTGGCTTCAGGCAGTACACAGACAAGAAAAAAGTGGGAAGTAAATCCAAAAACTGCCTGTGAAAAAGGAGAAAGACTTCTTTATGCAGCAAACGATCTAAACATGACAAAGGAAAGAGGAGGAGGTCACGCACAATGTGTGAAAAGGGTCTTCATATGGAATGTTTCCCATTGCACGAGTATAGTACATGAAGTATCTTTTAGTCTTGTCCTGTGCTGTGCTTCCATAATACACTGGTTTTCGTAAATTAAGCAACAAATTCAAAAATCATGATAACTCAAAGTATGCAACCGATTCAGATGACATTTGGTGGTAAGCTTTATCAGACCAAAGGCAACATAAGAACATGGGATACAAAGCATTTACATTTTGTACGAGTGATGCAAGTATGAAGATACAGAAATATAGGTATCAAGTTAAAAAAAGGTACTTCAATATGGAGTGTGGTAATCCCGAACAGCAATACAGGCCCGGCAGGGATGTTTGTATGGTGTTGAGCAGTTCCGTGGGCAGCTGCGTCCATTGCTCGAGCATACAGGCACCTGCAGGGGGAGGCTGGAGACCAGCAAAACTTCTCCCGAGAGTTTCCCAGACATGCTCAATGGGATTCAGGACAGGAGAGCATGCTGGCCACTCCATACAGACTATATAGTCTCCTGTTTCAGATACTAGTACACGAGGCCAGCTGTGTAAGGGCGGGTTATATTCGCCTTCAGTACCAATGTATCGCCAATTGCGGCCGCATGTGGACAGTGTCCAGAATGCCGTCTCTATACTTCTGAGCATTTATTAGCCATGTGGAAACACACGCCTAACGATATGCCAGCCCACACCAGAACACTACCAGCACCATAGGTGTCCATTTCCTGGATATTAGAGGAAAGATAGCGAGTACTGGCCTCTCTCCAGATGTAAATTCACCGAGAATCACTCTGTAGACAGTATCGCGACTCATAAGAACAGAACAGAACGGACCTCCACTGATTTTGGGTCCAGTTCACATGCATTCATGCCCAATTGAAACGTTCCCAGCGGGGGAGAGGCGCACGCATAATACCGGTTGCTGACCATGCAGTCCTGGGTACTGTCGAAGCCGATACCGTCCATCTGGTGGCTGCAGCAAGCACAGATCTGAGATGAGCCGGTGTAGCCATTGACAGCTTTCCTCAGTTTAAACCAGTTTTTTTCACCCACCCTGGTGACGCAGTGGTCTAAGCGATGGCTACTGACCATTCGTCCGCAATGGGTCTGGGTTCAAATCGCGGTGAGGCACGAATTTTGTGTTTATCTTACAGCACTGGCTCTCTCCCTTTCCTGAAACCAGTGACCCTAAATTAGGGACGGGAGACTGCTTAATAGCCCACTGAGTTGCTCACGATGGTCATTAAATCCCCAATAAAAAAAACAACCCGTTTTTGATGGTTTAAATCAGTTTTATACCCTTGTCACACCAAAAACCTGGTTACAGTGATTTCGGGTTACATTTTTCTGTAATGATACTTTTATGAAAACTTAATTCATTGCTTTTTATTATAAATTTTGGGATTACTTTCGGCTACCTTTCCGATAGATGGTGCCACGGTAGTACTTTCCCTCTCCTCCTTTCACGTTAAATGCGTTATAGCTACTTACGTCACTTTGTTCTCTTGGTACGTGTTTTTTTTTTATGCTCACATTCCTATGGATATAGTAGGAAGGCTTGGTGGTGATGGAATCATCGTCGAAGTGGACGAAACCAAAGTGGGAAAACGCAAGTACAAATGTGGTCATCTCATCGAGGGCACCTGGATTCTTGGCATCTTTGAAATCACGTCGAGCCAGGAACAACCATTACGACGGACCAGTGGGCATATTATGGAATATTTATTCCTACGGAATTGCCATCTTTCCTCAGAACATTGCTTTGATGTCCTGCTTCGTGTGATCAGGAAGTTCTTCCCTGGCGGATAAAACTTTTCTTGCTTTTATTCTGCTAGGTAGAGTTTCATATTCATGAGGGAACCTTATGCTTCCGTCATAATAAATATTTCACACATATGCCACAATGTACATTCATAAAGGTCCTTTTAAGGGCCATCTTTCGCTTTACGAGTAGCGATAACGTGTCACCATCTATCGTCGCTTCAGAAAACTATTTCTGGGCCACAATCGGAAGGTTTACCTTACTTTCTATCACACATACATATCACTAAGCTGTTCTCTGAGATTCAGAGGTTTGCTTCAAAAAGAAATACAAACTTCCAGATATTTTTACTTATTGTTGTCGTATCAAACTTCTCCATTTACAGCGATCTTGACACACAACTCGTGCTTCACTAATATCCATTACACGCCATACACAAGATCTTTTATACTTCATACTCATAATCTTTTTCTACGCTCCTGAATCTGATCCACCCATGTCTTCCTTGGCTTTTCTTCCTGCCACTTGGGCTGAAAAGATTTTCTTAGTAAGCATTTCATCACTCATTCTTTCAACATGGCCAAACCACCGAAGCATATTGGTCTCCACCTTGCTAACAACATACATCTTCATTTCTTACACAATCAAATCGTGTCTTGCCACAAACCCCACGTAAGTAACGCATTTCTCCAGCACACAAACGACTCCTATGTTTTTTCTGCAGTACCAAGGTTTCACTACCATACATCAGAGTAGGAACATTTACACTTTCAAACACAGCCATGCGGGACTCTCTAGAGAACCCACATTCCTGTGAAAACCTCCCAGAGCAGATATGACTTTCAAAGAAGAATTCACTCGCCTACTGATTTCACCATCCAACTTGTTCTCTCTGTCAAACATGCTTCCTAAATACACAAACTCACTCACCTAGTCAATCACAGTGCCATTTATACTTACATTACATTCAGTGCTACCCATTCCTCTGTCAAACACCATAACTTTGGTTTTTCCCTTATTTATACTCAGTTTGAATTTCATGCAAACTTCGTGCATCCGAGTCAACATACTCTGCAACTCACTTTTGTTCTCTGCCAACAGGACAGTGTCATCAGCAATCTGCACACACAGATATCACCAAGACATAAACCACTATTATCTATTTTGGCATCGTGCATGCATGCATGCATCCATCCATAAATATATTAAACAGCCATGGTGACATTACACAACCTTGTCTAACTCCTGCACCAATGGAAAACCATTTTGATAAAACACCATTCACTCGTACACAAGCTCTACTACCAGCATACATGGCTTTTACACTATTAAGTAGATTCTCAGTAACACCATATTCATTCAATACCTTCCACAAAAGTGTCCTATTCACTTGGTCGTAAGCTTTCTCTAAATCTATGAAGGCAGGAAAAACTTTCTTACCAACAGCCAGATACTTTTCAATCATCATGCGTAATGCAAAAATCTGGTTAGTGCAGCCTTTACCAGGCATAAAACCACTCTGAACATCCCACACTTTCAATGATGTAAGACCCCGTACTTTTTCAATAACAACCTTACCAAACACTTTCCCTGGCACACTCAGTAGGCTAATGCCACGATAGTTCTTGCATTCAGTCTGATCACCTTTTCCCTTATACAAGGGAACAATGATAGCATCCTTCCAATCCTGAGGGTCCATTCCTAACTCCCAGCACAACTGGCAAATTTCAGTTAACCAGTCAATTATAGTCACCACCATATTTCAACATCTCGGCAGTTATGCCATCAACTCCTGGAGCCTTACCATTCTGAAGAGATTTTAGAGCTTTACACACTTCTTCTCTTGAGATCCCTCCTGTGCTTTCATCCCTCATTGTGCATCAGTCTCAAAATCATCTTTGCTTTCCTGATCAAATAACTCACAGAAGTATTCACACCATCTGTCACTTAACTCATTGGGCTCCCATATCATTTCCTCAATCTCATTCTTCACACAACTTACAACTTTATTTCCCCTATTTTTCCTGAGTCTCATGTACTTCCAGAAGGACTTCCTATCTTTTGCCTTACTGTGGCGAACCAGCTTCACGCTTCTTACAGCGATATTCATCCACAGAGACTACCTTGCAACATCCCCAAATAGGCTTCCTTCTTTCTCTTTACTGCCTTATCAATCTCACTATTCCACCAAGCATCACCTCTATTGTTACCCACTATTGTGGTGCCACAGGCCTCTTTAGCAGCAGTGACAACACAGTTCTTAAAATATTCCCACTTCTTTTCTACATCCCTCTCACCAGACTTCAGATCCTTCAGTCATTCTCTGAGTAAGTCAGAGTACTGCTGATGATTTTCAAGGAGCCTATCAACCTTTATTCTTTCTATCCTGGGTCTCTTCCTATTCCTTTTCCTCCAACCAACATTAAGTCGTAGTGAGCGATGGGTTTGCCTCCTCGGGGCGCTCCGTGGTAACAATGACACACACAACAGCAACTAGGGCCTCTGTGAATTTTGGAGAGGTGCAAGCTAGTTCTGTGTGACATTGGCAAAAAGACCCCAACTCACTGGGTTTTGTTCCAGAATCCTTGGGTTGAATGACCAACTGGAACCCCCCACACTGATGTACTTAAAAAGACAAAAAGAAATATTAAGAAATATTAACAAAACAAATATATATATATATAAAAGATCCGTATTTATTGGTGTAGGAAAACAATATAATCTTCCAGCAAGCTTTCTCCGTCAACAGACTGCTTCTTCAGGTGGTTACAAAGGAAACAATCAAACTAAAGTAGATGAATTCGCTTAAACATAAATAAATAAATATGATATGTAGAACACCACGCTCGTGCATGCCAAACACGCTGGTAACAATTGAAATCTTACAGTGTGTTATATGATCAAAACGTAATAATAATCATTGCATCCTACTTATTATGCCAAGCAAATGGCTCCAGGCCACAGGGAGCTCAATTGAGACTTCTGTGTTGCACACATCATGGCATATTAATATCTCCATAGTTTCTCTAATAGCTGCCATTCTAGAATCCCTGTATGGAGCAATCTTGTGGATGTTCTGCCATTGCGCTCCCTGTACAGCTACTTCCCTGACAAGCGCTGTGGTAAGTTTGTTTTGCTTTACGTCCCTTTTATGTTCTGCCATTCTCACACTAAAAACCTTTTAATGAGTCGACGAGTCCGGGTACTGTAGTGGAAGGCTATAGATACCTGCATCCGTAAGGCTTGTGGAGTCTCAATTCTTTCGGTGCTGAGTATGGCCGCCATTGATTTAGGTGATTTCAAACTTGCACCCAGACCTCTCCTTCGAAAAAGGTTCTTGATGAAGTATGAAATACTTATCTTTCAGCATGCATAAGTTCTGAAACTGCTTGGACTGTTGAAATTACAAGGGTTGTACTGAAAGTAATGCAAAAGTGGGCATAACTTTTTTATTAACTGACAAAGGTCCTTCAAATTGCACATGTTGGTAGAGTAACACTTTCTCTATACAAAGGTACTACTCAACATAGTCTCCATCACAAGCGATGTGTTTGCGCCACGTTGAACCCAACTCTCGAATCCTCTTTGAAAAAATTCAGGTGTGGACTGCTGTACCACTTCTTCACAGCCACTTTCACCTTGTCTGTATCCACAAATCCTTGTCCCTGGAGACTGCCCTTCATTGGACTGAACAGGTGGAAGTCTGAGCGCACCAGATCTGGGCTGTACGGTGAATGAAGCACCACTGACCAACCTAGTTTGGTGATCGCCTGATTTGTTGCTAAAGGTGTGTGTGGTCTTGCATTGCCATGGTGAATGAGGATCCTTTTCATATTCTTGTTTGGTCTCTTGCTCCTTGTGGCTTCTTGAGTGTCTTAATGTACCACTTGCTGGTCACGTACAGCCATGTTCCAGACAATCTCGGGGAATGACACCCCTGTCATCCCAAAAAACAGTCACCATGATTTTCTGTGCTGATCGCTGGCTCTTGAACTTCGTAAACCTTGGTGAAGAAGTGTGATGCCATTTCATGGATTGATTCTTCATTTCCAGATCACAAAAATATGATTTTTTGACCTTTTGTCTTTTGATTTTATTGAAATTTGGTATGCAGTTATATGGCTGTAAGAAAACAATTCTGTTAAAATTTTGACTCAAAAGAGTCATTAGTTCTTTCTCTGTGAGGCTCTGAACTAAGAAAAAAAAAGTACAATTTTGGGGCTACCATCATGTCTTGAAATTATTATTTCTTGGTTGTTTATTTAACTTGCAGAGTTAAAACTGGTCTTGTTCGAAAGCTATTTTTATGAGCTTTAATTTGATATGTAACACATTAGTCTTATTGAAAACAATATATTCAAGACCATTAAATTTTTTACCTTGAATTGCATAAAACCCAATTTTTAAAAACAAATTTAAAAAATGTATTTTTTTCACCGATTGTTTACATATTGTTAAAATTTTATAATTGGACAGCAAAGGGTTCTCAACTTATAAAATCTTGAAACACTGAGGTACTCTTTAAACAGGTACAATAGACATTGATGTAGGGATGCTTTCTAGAAAGAATGTATTTTATAGCATACACAATAAACTAGACTACTGTTTTAATACGTACTTTAACCTAAATTTTGATTTAATACGAAACTTAACATATTTCAAAAAATTATCCTTTAAAGAATGCAACTCAGCAGCAGAATTTTTTTTTTTTTAAGGCATGCTAACAAATTTTTTCTTATTCATTTTTGATTGACACCTAATAATTTAAATTCATAAAAACTGTGCAATGTTTTTAAAACCCCTACAGATTTGAATAATGTGATTTAGTGAATGCATAATATCTAGGGGGGAAAAAATTTATACTAAAAATGTTATACTTTTCTTTTGCATTCTATGCTTAATTTTAGTTTCAAATTTCTCAGTGGGTGATTACTTTTGGCATACATGAGATTTTTCCGCGGATTCGTGGAATTCCGGTTTTTTTTTTTTTTTCATCATTTGGGCCATACTCGAGATTGATGCAAAACTGAAGAATTCTTTCGGAAATGGAAGTTAAACGGAGTGAAACATTTTCCTGTAATCGTAATTTTTTCTTGCGATGTTGACTCTGCCTAATATTGTTGTTAAACATTTTATTGCATAAATGTTTGTATTTTAGCTTGAAACTGCAAGCAACAATTTGCGAGATCGGAAGTTTAACGGCGCAAAAATTTCCCTGTAATCTTCAGGCACGAGATTCTTTCGCAAATTCCACCATCGTTTGTGTTATTATCGAGATCGATGGACAACTAAAGATAATTGGGGGGGGGGGCTCGTCGGAGGGCAGATTTCCATTTTTATGAAACTTTTATAAACGAAAGATCGACGGTGTAAAGATTTTCCCCGTAATTGTAATTTAGTTTTCCTTACGATGTTCCTTATGCCCAGTATTGTTATTAAATATAATTTTATTCCATAAATATTTGTATTTAAATTTGAAAAGGGGGTTTCCAAAAAGCGGAAGTAGCTTGGAGCAAAGATTTCTCCCGTAACCACAATTTTTTCCCCTCGTGCTGTTACCACTCTGCTGTGTTGTTGTTAAACATTTTTCTCCCCACAAGTGTTCGCATTTAAGCTTGATAAGGGAGAAAAATTTCCCAAAACGGAATTTACGAAGTTGGAAAATTTGTAAGAATTGTATTATGTTCAATCAAATTCGTATTCTCAAAGTTACACTATTTATTTAAAATAGTTAAAGCTTTGATATCATGCACTCATGGGCCTCAGGCTGAAAATTCTTTCTGCACGACGCTTAAAATTATTTTCATCAGAAGGCATAAAAAAAAAGAAGAGACAATAAAGAAATGGGGAAAGAAAGGTATCAACAGAAAGAAAATTTAAGGGATGGATACTGTGCAGCTGCAGAGTCAACAAAAGGCAAACGGAAAGTAGTCCACATTCTTGTCACATGTTTTGATTTTTCACCAAGTTAAAAAGTTCAGCTTTTTTTCCTTCTTTGTCAGTCTCATGTATGTTTTGGTTGTTCATCCATCACTGGGTAGTTGCTTTTTTGGTTTTGTATTCCTGATTGGATGGTTAATTTTGGTTCAGTGAACCCTGGAAGTTTTAGGCATGAAGAACACTTAAGAGAATTGTTCGACTAGAATGGCATGGATGCAGTAGTGACTGATAGAACAAATGTAGAATGTATAACAAAATTAAGTAATGGTTTTATTAGCATTTTTATTGAAAAATTAAATATTCTATTGGAACATTCCTTTATGGCCACTGAGCAGTCAAAGTTTGAGAAGTGACCTAAAAGACAGGGTTTGAAAATTTTTATGCCCAGCTAGGTGTGTGCAGAAATTATTTACCTGTCTGTGCAGGTAGTAAAAGCTGGATGTTCAGGAAAATTTATCTTTTAAGATATTGGGTTGATGCACAAGTTCATGCCGTTTTTTTCACGCACTACAAGAATGTATTGCATCAGAAGGAAAAACGGAATCAATCAACTATGTATCCCCCCTCCCCCATTGCTTACTATGGTGTCCCAATGTCTGGATAGGTCTGCAATGCCATTCTTGAAAAAATGTGCAGGTTTTGCTGCGAAGAAATCACCAAGAAAATTCTGGAGATCAACATCATTGTTCAATGTTCTGCCACAGTGTGCATTCGACAGAGATTGGAACAGGTGATAGTCTGAAGGGGCAACATCTGGGAAGTAGGCCAGATGTGAAAGGATCTCCTATTTCATGTCCTGAATGGCCGTTTTGGTCATGTTTACACTGTGAGGGCATGCATTATCATGTTGGAGAAAGGCACCATGGTGCTGATGTGGCCATTTCTGCTGAATTGCTCCCTCCACACAGTGGAGTTGCTCACAGTAAAGTGCAGCGTTCATGGTCCAATTCCTTGGCAGCATTTCCCAGTGAATAATGCCTTCCATGTCCCACCAGACACAACATAATATTTGCAGGATGTAGGTCATGTTTTGGACGTGGTGTGGGCGTCTTGTTTGGGCTTAACCATTCCCTCTGATGCCTGAAATTCATGTACAGGCACCACTTTTCATCTCCAGTAACAATATGCGACAGAAAGGGTTTGAATTGCTGAGAACAGTCGCGATAATGGGCAAGCAAAGAACCACATATGGCAACACGCTGATTCTTGTTGTCCTCAGTGAGAGTGTGAGGCACCCCAGACCCCAATTTCTGGACCTTTCCCATACGTTCCAGGTGTCGCACCTCAGTGGCCAATTCGCATGTGGTTTGACACGGATCCAAGCAGGATGAGATGGTTCAAACGATCCTCATTAAAGTAAGATGGACGACCTGAGCATGGACAGTCATTGAGGTCAAAATTGCCACCTAGCAACCGCCCAAACCATTTGCGGGCTGTCTTCGGAGCAATAGCATCCTCCCCATACACAGCACAAATTTGTCGAGTAGCCTCGGCGGCTCTGTATCCCTTGTTAAACTCGGAGAGGGGCAGATGTCGAAATGTTCATTCCTCTCTACTTGACACTCCATACTTCCGGACCCGAAAACCGTTAGCCACAATCGCACAACGCAATGTGATTTAGAGACACAATATTACTGGCTACATTTTGATATACAACTGGCCATCTGCACTATCACGACTGACTTGGGAAACACTTGTGAAATAAAACGGCATGAACTTATGCATCAACCCGATAAGAACTCTGAACCCTCTTTTTTTTAAATTAAAAAATATGAACTTTTTTACATGTTTTGCATTTCTGTTTCATGGGTCTGTATTCAAAATGTTCAATGAATAAAAGCATGTATCCCAAGTTATAAGATGATGATGAAATTGGTATTTCAGAAATTTAGTGATTCTGTCATGTTCCTTTCATTAAAGTTTTCGCCCTTTGCCATTAAAACATCGGAAGCTAGTTTCATCAGAGGCATGCATCCCATCACTGACTATAAACAACATTTGGAGCAAAACTACATATGGTTACAATTTCTGAACCTAGATCATTTATAATATAATTCAAGAAATGATATTCTTCTGGCCTTGGCACTCTATAACAATAATACAACTTCTGGTGATTAGCAGTGAAATGCAACTCAACATGTGATGACTGTCTTTTTTTTTTCTTGTAGTAGGAAATTATGTTCCAATTTAACTTCTTTACTTTTTTATTTTACTTGCCTGGACCGGGCAACCAGGTTTTTTGTTTACCTCTTCAGGCAAATAATTTACGTGCCTTGGGCAACTCGGGCATGGTATTTTTCAAGTCCTGTAAAGAAAAAGCTGTAATGTGGCGAATTTTTGGTTATATATGATTTTTTTTAAAAATTACTCACTTTTAATGCAAGATGCAACTCAGGAGTTCCGTTGGAACATTTGTCAAGTAACAATACAACATTTTGTTGCTTATTTCAAAAATGTAGAAGAAATTAACCACAGGTGTTTCATTGCCATTTCAGATTGCCTTAAACACAACTCAACTGCAGTTCACCTTTTTCAGTGATGTCTTATATTTCTAAATGACAGATTCAGTGGTACTCTGAAGCATATATTCTATTCCTCTGATGGGTCCGCTGCTCACTATAAGAACAAGAAGAATGCTATTCATTAATGTTTTCATCAGAAAGATTTAGGTGTTTCAACAAAGTGGCATTTTTATGCAACTTTACATGGAAAAGATTTCTGTGCCGCCTCGGTGGCGCAGTGGTCTAAGCGATGGCCTCTGATCATTCGTCCAAAAGGGGTCTGGGTTCGAATCTCGGTGAGGCATGAATGTTGTGTTTGTCTTATGGCGCTGGCTCTCTCCCTTCCCTGGAACCAGTGACCCTAAATTAGGGATGGGAGACTGCTTATAGCCCATTGAGTTGCTCACACGGTGGTTGTTAAACCTCCTGCCTGGAACCATCAAAAGTCTAGCAACGTGTGCAAGTTTGCAGCAACCTTATATGTCACAAATTGTGACTCCCTTTTAGTTATAGGAGTGAGCCAAAGATAATATTCAAACTTGCATTTTTTTTGTGTGTGCACAGGTGAGGAATACAATGAAGTAAAATGTCTTTTAAAGAAACGATACAATAACGAACTTTCACCTTTTCAAACCCATTGATGATTACAAAATTCAAGTGAAAATGTTCTCAAATTCAAAAATTGAGCTGCACATATGCAGGAAAATGGTGGGTTGGATGTGTACTGAATGTACATTGCAGAAGTTGCTCTGGCTTTTTTTTTTTTTTTAAGTTTATAACAGTACAAAAAGGTTATTGCCAATATTTTGGCTAAAACTTTTTTTCCATCACTAAAATGACTTTTTTTCGTAAATTGTGAAGAATGCGATTAGCAGTGCGCCCCCGCATTGTATTTTAAGAAACTGATAAAGTGAAAATCAGTTTTCTTTATCCAAATGGACCATTGCAAACATATTATTATTGTCAAAAGCCAGACATTTTACTTGTGCATAAAACTGATATTTATGAGATAGGAGATGTAAGATTGGCAACTGGAAGAACATACGCATTATCAGAAATACCAATTCCTGCATTACTGACTGAACACTACTTCTGAATATGCAGTTCTCTCTTATGAGAACTGATTTTTTGCCACTGCATTGCTTCTGAACTGCTATGTTGTTTTTTTTTAGTAAGAACATAGTATATTTCAGTACAAGTCATGTAAAGAACTCGCCCCATCTTACTATAATATTCAATAGATATTGCATGTATATGTTCCGCATTAGGAATCGTCAACCTTTTAAATTTGTTCATTGCAATTTTTAAATACGTTCGTTATTAGCCTTTCAACTTGACCATAGTATACGTTTTCTGTTTCTGTTTTTTGAGCTTACGATGCAATATATGGCATGGCTCTTGAGACCAACTACTACCTTTGTGTTGCTAATCTTTTTGTTATGGTTACCATCGGACCATTTATAATGCATAGCCACTGACATCTGGTATTGAACAACTTGCAGTAATATATGAGTGAAGGAACGATAGCGACCTCGGGATGAATACATGTGAGTAATTGCTTCTACCTTCCTTTTGTTTTTATTTTTAAAAATAACAAAGTGAGAACTTTCCGCACCACCTTAATCACAAGTCCACATTTTAACGTGTGTAATAGCAAGTCTACAGAGATACTGAATCTTTTTATATCATGTATAATATTTAAATTAAGCAATTGAAAGAATCTCTTCTTGGGGGTTCTTAATGTTCTTGCTAAATAAATCTTACTCTCTAGTTTTTTTTCTCTAAATAAATCTACTGAACTCTTTGAAAGATAATCTTAACTTTAGCATGTGTGTTTTTGTTTTTTCTTGCAAATAAGCAGTAATTATATCTAACTGCAGAATTGTGACTTACTAGTGAATTTAATTCCTGTTGAACCCATTGCTATCCCAGCATGAAATTTTGATATGATGTACAGAATGCCTGAGAAATTCAAATATTTCTTAGAAAAGTTTAAAAAAATGGGGTTTTTAGGAATCCAAGGTCAATTTTAATTATCTTGAATTTTTGTTTTGTTTTCATGCCATATTTTATATCAAATTAAAGCTCTGAACAAATGCTTTAAAATAAGACCAATTTTACAGTTCTATGTTTGATAGAAGATGAGATATTGCTATAAAAAGGCAAGGTTGTATGCCTAAAATTTTAGATTTTTTGTTACTTTGAATGCCCACAAAATTTCTGTAAATTGTACAATCTGTCTAAATCTTTCGTACATTTTTTTAGCTATGGTGTGAATTTCATCAAAATCGGAGAATGTTGGGTTGAGTTGGCGTGAAATGATTTCCACGTTACACCCCGTCAACAGATCGGAAAAAAACATCTTCATTGGCTTCAAATGCTTCCAGCAGATCAGAATAGACTTCCACCCTTCTCACCTTCAAATCGGGTGTCAACTGCCAAGGTACACACTTTTCGGTACCCTAAGTCTTCCACCATCTTCTCTGTGGTATTGTGACAACAGTCCAGTTGTGCAACAAGCTCACGGATTGTGACTCATCTCTCCGCACAAATCAATTCATCCACTCGCTGACAATTCATGCCAGTAGTCGTAGATGGTGGTTTGTCTTCAATGTTTGTTTCCCCCTTTAAACTTCTTCATCCATCTGTGCACATTGCTCTTGTCAAACACAGAAATTTTTTTTAGATATCCTTAGTGATAACCCAAGTATGTGGGGGTTCACCTATATGATATTCTAAGTTTCCAATAACATGCTGAAATGTCATTTTTGACGAAAAACACTAGTCTTTTATGAAAAAGTTCTGTTTGTGATAAAACTTTCTGCATGTTGTCTCCAGGTCTGTGTATGGCATAAGGAGGAAACTCATTGATAACTTTAAAATCTCAATTATATAAAAACTTCTCTCTAAAATCCTTAAAAATACTGTAGTTCTTACAAAAATGAAATATGATACAGCAGAAACGATTTGGGTGTACATAAAACTGGACTGATACGAATCGGGGGGGGGGGGAATAGACGAATTGGGATAAAATAAAAAATAATACATCAAAAAACGAATTGGTAGAACATACCTTTCACTGTAACATCATTTGTTGAGTGATTACGTTGTTCCAACCACGTCTTCAATATGACTGGATTCCCTCAAGGCATACACCACACTGAAATTCTATCCTCAACCTAGTATGTCACCAAACTTCACAAAAGAAAAAAAGGGAGAAAAAAAAAAAAAAAAAGAGGTCAATGGTGTCATCTCCGTAAACATTCTGTGTAGCCTTCTGTGAATGTCAGATAGCGTGCACCCTTTTTTGTCAAGAACTCAGTGATGGCACATTGTTTCTGCTTGGAACACATTATTTACTGCAATGAAGAAGAAGGGTTACTGTACAGGAAGAGTTTCTCTACCATGTGTGCAATTTGAATGACCTCTTTCAGTTAATAAAAAAGTTATGCCCACTTTTGCATTACTTCCGGCACAACCAGAGATAGATTTAGTGTTTTGCTGCCCCTAGGCCTAGACAAAATTGCTGCCCTATTTCCCTGTAAGTTTTGTTTTATTCCTTGAGCAAGTAAAGAATCAATGGTATGGTAATTTATCTCCCATTTTGCAGGATCAGCACTTACACAAATACTTTCCGTAGCCTGCTTTGCATTGTGATCTAAAATCAAACATACATTTTGATCTGTTTTTCTTCAAGTACATTCTTCGTGGCATTTAAGGCATCAAGATCAACTGAAGTGGTTTCTTCATTGGTCGCTGTAGTTGATCCAATGCATTCAACAGTGAAATGTTTATCAATTGCTTTGATATTTTAGTAATTCTTCAGCAATATTTTCTACTTAGTGGTTATTTTTTTCTACTGAGAGCTCCACTCACTCTCTTTCTTCCATCATTCATAGTTAGATTAGTCTCGAGAAACAAAAATTACCCTTTTCCTCTACAGTGAAAAAACTATTCAACAGTGGGAATAAGAAAGACCGCCAGAAAACAGTAACAGAAGTTTTGGGGGCTGCGATTGTCATTATAAGGAGGGCATGAGCCAATCAAGTACTCCTGATCCCCTGAACTTTTTTTGGAATTTTTATGAAGCGCCTGCAACTTATAATGAAGGAGTACACAGAAAATCCAAGTGGTCAAGGATTACCTTTACTGAGGTCGGTGTGGAAGGGAAATGAAATAGCTGATGGTGCTAAAATTCAAACCTTTCCTGCCCCCTACTATTGTATTCATTGTGAGGGTAGATGGGATAGCTTTGCAAGAACATCCTGCAAATGTTTGCCTCTAAAGCCCATAGCAATCTTCCATTATCTAAGTAAGAGAACTTTTATGGAGCTCCAAACAGCAACGTTAACAACCCATTTGTTCCCCCACCACCCGTTTTTATTCATTTCAATTCTTAAGCATAGTCAAACAGATAAACATGTTTTTCTGTGGTTTCTCATGTTGAAGAGGAATGAGATTACAGGAATTTGGAAACAAAATCTTGTGTACAGCAGGTTTCAGACTAAACATTAGTTTCGACGTATTTTAATTAAAAAAAAAAAATTCTACATTATTTTTATGGGCTAAATATTACTAATTTTTACTAGCCTAGTCAGCCTATTGGGAAATCCGGCTCTGGGTACAACCCTCGTAGTAAACTGACTGTCTTAAACAGCTACAAAAAAGTTTTTTAGTGGTGTGTATGAGGAGTAAAAAACTCCATCATTGTTTGATCCTCATAGGATTATGTTGGAAACTAATTGGCATTTCTGATAGGTAGCTGAAAAAAAAAAGCTGCTAGATTTTGTATGTTGCTTTTATCATGATTAAATTGAACTGCTTTTCCTGGTGGTAAATAAAAGCAGCATATACATTTTTTAAAATTTTCTTTCAAAGCAAAACGCAGGTGTCATAAAATACTTTGTGCACTGAGCTTTTTATTTTTGTAGCAGAAGACAAGCACTTGTTTTCTGAAAGAACTTTTGTTGTATAGTTTGTTACAACAGCTAAAGATTTTACGTGCCCAATTTCAGTTACTAACTCAGCTCAGCAGCAGACTTCAAAAAGAACTGTCTTATTTTAGATTGTCTTAGGTATCATGTGAACATGGTAGGGCTTTCAAAATCATCAATAAAAAAAAATTTTCAAGCCTAGAAAAACTCCATTTAGAACAGGCCAGACTCAAACTTAACACAAAATTTGGTACAATCAGTAATTTTTGGCCATCAGTACACATTCATGGTGCACCAAACTTGGCACTAATAATGATTGGTTCCCACTTCTTTCCTCTGTAACTGCTATGCACTCAGCACCAACAAACAAAATAAGTTAACAGAAATATGGTTCTGCAGTCAGTGCAAAACTGTGATGATGAACAAGGTAAATGGTAAAAATTATTTACACAATGATAACCCAATTGGAAATTTCGCTGTTTAAGTTACGTGAAGTATATTTGTAAAGGTTAGATGAATCAATAAATCCATCATTATATTCTGTATCTCATGTAAAATTGTAGCACATTTACTGGCAGGATGCCAAATTCATTCATGCTATGATGTTCAATGGCATGATTAATGATATTTCAATGAAAATCTTCTTAGGGGTCATCCATAAAGTATGTCTGTGATTTTTTAGAAGTCCGTTCAGAAACGGAAAGAAAGCATGTAATTATTT
This sequence comes from Macrothele yani, assembly GCA_039090855.1. Taxonomy (NCBI): domain Eukaryota; kingdom Metazoa; phylum Arthropoda; class Arachnida; order Araneae; family Macrothelidae; genus Macrothele; species Macrothele yani. Next base: position 165,673,198 of record CM077001.1, on the reverse strand, counting down.
AAAGGAATCTTCCACATATTTACATTTTTTCTTCAGAAAATATTTATTATTTAAGCAATTTAATTCTACTGTAACTTTTATCATTCTGAAATAAAGATCTACAAATGAACGCATGCATTCAAGGTTGCAACACTTCAGATCATACAATCTACAAAACATGATAGATTTGGTAGTACGAATACGAGAACTTAAGATTGTGATTTAGCTAAATATCATCAGAAATCTGAAGTATTTCATACTCTTTTGTAACTATCAAAAGAAGAAACAAGAAAGATGACACCGAATTTTCGGGTGTAATGAGCATGTTTTTTGAATCCGTTCTGATGCGAATTAAATTTACCAAAGCTATTCAGAATCAATGGAACCGGTATGAAAAACAGTAGTATCTGATCGAAGGAAGAAGCTTTTCAGTCCTGTTTTAATCCCGCTGATATTGCTGTAAACAGAAATGTCCGCTGATGCCTTCTGGTGGCAGACTTGTGCGTTAAGAAGAAACTGAAATTATATGTGAAACATTTCACAGTGGAAACACTCTCCAACAAAGAAATAATTTTTCAAATCGGGTTCATAGAAGCAGAGATATCGAAAAATACATGATATGCCTCTTTGCACCCTGGCGGAAAACCGTGCATTATTTTAAGAAGTATTTTCAAAAGGTTTTTATATGTGAGCGGTATCGATGCACAAAATACTTTTTTCAATTGAGTTTTCAGGAGCTCCGATTTTACTGCAAATGCATCAGACGCAGAAATTAAAGCTTACGCCCCCTGGTAGCCAAACCATTCTTTATCAATTATTACAAATTATATGCAAAAGATTTCCTATCAGGAGCTATATCCGGTGCAGAAAGAACTTGTCAAATCTGATTTTTGGAAGCAAAGATATTGAGGAAAACGCAATTTATCTTTACGCCCCATAGCGGAAAGTCTATGCATTATTTGAAAATTTTGAAATTATATGAGAAACATTTTACACCGGAAATGCTATCTAACAAAGAAGGAATTTTTCAAATCCGACTTTTAGAGGCAGAGATATTGACAGAAATAAGATAGACATATACGCCATCTGGTGGAGAAACCACGCATTATTTTAAGAAGAAAATATTCTCAAATGTTTATCGATATGAGCAGTATTGTTCCAAGAAATCTTTTTTTTTAAAACAGGGTTTTAGAAACTAAGATTTTGCTGCAAATACCTATGAAACGTAAATTTAACGCTTACGCCCCATGGTGACCAAACTGTATTTTACAAATTACAACAAAAAAATTTCTGTCAGCAGCTGTATCCAGTGCTGGAAGAATTTTTCAAATCGGAGTTTTAGAAGCAGAGATATCGGGGAAACGCAGTTTACGTTTACTCCCTTTAGCGGAAAGTCAATGAATTACTTGAAAATTTGGAAATATATTAGAAACATGTTGCACTGGAAACTGTCCAACAAAGAAGAAATTTTTAAAATCGGACCATTAGAAGCAGTGATATTGACAAAAACAGGATATGTATCTACGCACACTGGCGGAAAAAACATACATTATTTTAAGAAGAAAACATTACGAAAAGTCTTGTCTGCGTGAGTAGAATCGGTCCACAAATAATTTTTCAATCAAGATTTTAGAAGCTCAACTTTTGCTGCAAATACATCAGAAGCAGAAATAAAACGTTACGCTCCCTCATGGTCAAACCATTTTATACCAAAATTTAGAAATTACATGCAAAATATTTCCCATCACCAGCTGTGTCCACTGCAGGAAAAAAATTTCAAACCGGAGATTTAGCAGTGGCGGCTCATGGTTGGAAAAATAGGTGAAGAGGTACAAGAGCAGTATGAAAAGATATATACTGTCTACAATCAAAATCCCTTAATGAGGACTTACTTATTGTTTGTATATTAAATCAATTTTTCTTCCTTTAAAGCTGCAAATTTGTCGATTATGTCGTCATAAGATGGTTAGATGATTGTTTCTTCGTGAGCATCAATAAAATGCCTTTCTGAATAGAAATATTTGCCAGAGAAGCAGGTCTATCTTGGGAACTAGTGTTTCTTGAGCAAGTTTGTATTCTTTTAAGAAAACTTCTTTTCACTGGCACACTTGTAGATGGAATTGTTAAACTGAGGAAAACCAATTTATAATCTTCTGTAAAAATGTCTTTGTCTCTGTGAAACACTCGAAGGAGTTCTTGAGTCAATATATTCCTTAATTTTTCATCGGCATATACAAGACTCAGTTCATTTTTAAGGCACTGGTGTTTAGTAAATATGTTTCCGTAAAAATGTAGATTTTCAAGAGCACGAGTGGGAAAGCATGCATTAAATTATTCGAATTTGGTTGTGTCAGTAAGTCAGACAAATTGAAGTTTTTTACAGTCTTGAAATCTTATATCCATTTCCATAAGAATGTGGTCCAAAATTTCAAAATACAATTGTTTATAATTTTGAAAAATTGTTTCCTGTGTAAGAGCAGCATATTCTCGTGCTTATTTCTGTGATTTTGCTAGCTTTTCCAAACTGTGTTTCAAATAACTCATCGTTCCTTTTATGGCTCAAAATTTCACGAGGTTTGTTTTTTTTAATTTGAGTTACACAGTAGTTTATGTTTAGTTATTTTTTCTTCAAAAGTTCGAATAATAGATCGGTGGAGCCAAAAATGTAAATTCGAAAGTGTTCATATCATTCAAAAACCACTTGGCAAGATGAACTGATTTTTTGTCTGATTATTCGCTATTCGTCAGAAATCCGAACACTTCCTTCAATTAATCCCAATCTTCAACAACTACATTTACTAATTTCGAAGTGGAGGACCATCTAGTTTCTGTTATGGTTGGTCTGCATCTTTGCGGTTGTTGATATAAGTGTATAAGACCGCTTCGCAGAATGGTGAACAAACGAAGCAATTCCACTGAGGCTTGCAAAAAGTATTCGACACTTAGAAATTTTAGAAAAACTCTGGTGTAATTAATACAAGATTCAAACGATGAACTAAGCATTGAACAAAAACAGCTTGAGAAGCTTTATCCTTGACTTTTTTCTGTAGCCCATTTAAGTGTCCAGACATTATACTTGCCCCATCGCAACATTGTCCTATTTATTTGTGTTGGTAATCAGACTGTTCCAAAATGTTGTCTAGCATTTTGTATAAAGCTCCTGACATTCTATCTTCATTCACATCATGGAAACCCAAAAATCCCTCAACCAATACACCTTGCGAATCAACAATAAAAAATTATTTAATTTTTGATGTGATCGTTTATATATTCAGAAATACATTCAGTTAAATCATTTTGAATAGTTTTTTATCCTTTCGTATTGATTTTCAATTTCTAAAGAACTTCTTCATATCAACAATGAAAGTAATTCAATGAAATTTCCATGATTTATTGAGCCCATGCTTTCGTCATGGCCATGGAATGCTAGTTCTTGTTTGCTCAAATACAGTATAGACTAATACTGCATCAATCACTGTCTGCAGGAAACGTCTATTTAAACGAACGTTTTCGTTAAAATGCGTTTTCAAAAGCCTAGCATTCTTCCTCAGGGCATCGGCAATGGTGTTTTGAATTTTTTTCAAAATTCCTTAACATTAATCTGCATTTCAGGTGTTCGCTAGAATCACGATGTTTATGAAGTGACCGTGTTATGCTTAATAAATCTGAGAATCCTTCTTCATTCCACGCCGAATGTTTATTACTAAAAAGTAAGCAGGGCCAAAAAAAAAAAAAAAAAAATTAACACAGAAGTGCTGCAAATCCATTTATATTCAGTAAACCAACAATTTTTAAAATTAATATTGTTAGATTTACCGTGAATCCGTTGATCGTCCTTGAAGCAAAATGTCTCTTTTTATCTTCATCTTCCCACAGAATAAATGGAGTTTGCAATAAATTACAAACAATGTCGTTCACAGGATGCATACTAAAAACTATCACTATCAGTTAAATTGTACACAAACCTAAAATATCGGTTAAAGCTTTCAACAAATAATCACAAAGCACGAAAGAACAAATTCCTTTCGGAAAATGATGTACCACAGCACCACAAGGAAAAAAAAAAAGCCCTAGCAGATTGCCTGGTAGTCCGCCCACATGACTTTACGCTCAAAAACTAAAAGATGCAGAGGTAAGGCGCGTGAAGCTGAAACACTTCACTTGAGTGAGCAGTTGGGGAGGGTGACGTCACAGTTACCATGGCAACTCGGAAAAAATTGCAGACTTCCAAGCATTCTCATTTCGGCTCTTCACTTGCACTCTTTTGCTAAAAGGATTTGTTTTCCGTATTGAGCACGTCGTGTGAATTAATATCTATTCAAAGTTTTGAGTATTTTGGAATTGAATAAAAGCAAAAAAGGATATATTATAAAAAAATACTAAATAAAACCTTATTTTGAGTAAAATAGGTGAAGGGGCACTTCACCTACTTCACCTGAAAAGCTGCCACTGAGTTTTAGAAGCAGAGATATCTGTGGAAAAGTAATTTACTTTTATGCCCCGTAGTGGAGGATCTACGCGTAACTTGGATAAGTGACTATGCTTAAAATAATCTTCGACACGAATGAAATCGAAAAGTAAAAGAATTTTTGGAATTGGAAGTTTAGAAGCAAATATATGGAATATAATGTGTTATATTCCATATATTTGCTTCTAATATAATGTGTTTATATTCCATATAATTGCTTCTGCCTTTATGCCCTCTAGCGGCAACGTTTTGTATCGTAAAAAAAAAAAAAAAAAAAAAAAAAAGGATCATCATTCGCACATCTCAAGCTTCATAATGCTAAAATAATTTTTCAAATTGGACTATTAGTTGCAGAGATATTGTGTCTATAGATGGACGGACAAACTGATAACGTAAGCATGATTATTTACAAAAGACGTGCTAAAAAGGACAAAAGAAAACGAAGAAATACCATCCACTATATTTTTCCCGCTGGACGTCCGAATTACTAAACCTGCCCTCTCCTTCCATGTCACATTTGGTCCAGTTGTCAGACCCACCCCCACATAATCTTGGACGTACTTTATGGACAGCCCCTTATCTTGTTTATTCAGGTCTGTTCCACCACTTAGATTACACAGGTTCATTGTACTACTTCGGTTGATAGGTTTGCTCTACTACTTCAGCTGTACCTATGAAAGTCGTGTAATGGCTTGATCATATTATCACTTCAGGACTGGCTCAAGCAAACAAGTGGGTCAGAATTTCATGATACAAGGTGTCCCACTCGTTACCGAACCCGGCATTTCTTTAATAATATTAACAGCAATGAAGATATTGCAATGAAATTTGAAGTGGGCTTACCTCATTCCATGCGAAATGGGTTGACATCATAACATGTGCTGGAAGTGGCCACCATTTGTGTCCAGCTAGCATTGAACCCGGTGCACCATATTGTGGAAAGTCCTTGCCAGTAAGTCCGCCATCACTGCTTGAATTTCTTTGGTGATTGATGTTTGCTTTCAAGGCGTCTATGGTTTGTGGTTTCTTTTGGTAAACTCTCCCTTTTAGATATGCCCATAAAAAGCAATCGGAAGGCGTCAGTCGGGCGAGCGCAGTGGCCACACAGACCCTTCGAAATGACGTGGTCACTGAAAAAGGACTGAAATTCTGCCATACTGGTGTGCAACGTTGCTTCATCATGCTGGTTAATATCCAATGGAGAGTTCTTTGTTGTCCAATTGATTTACAAAGGTGTTGAAGATTTCCATATATGCAGCTGTTGTGATGGTTGTATCGAAGAAGATGGGATCGCTCTTTGCGCCATTAAAATACGCCAACCAACCAATTATGCGGCACCGGGTCATCCCACACCAAACACCAATTTTCTGTAATGAAGGGGTTCTTCATGTATTGTGTTGGGATTTTCACTGGCCCAAATATGGGAATTTTGAGAATTGATGTATTTGGACAGGTGAAACCATACCTCATCCGGAAGAACCAGGTGTAGTCCAGAATGCCCGGATTTTTCTGAAGAAATGTCTGAAACCATCTACAGTATGTCACTCATTTCACATGGTCGGGCTCTTTCAGTTCGTGAACCATGGAGATGCGGTACGCATGAAGCTTCGCTTTTTCACAGCATGTTGACAACTGCTTTTGGACAACCCTGTTTCCTGTGACAGTTGGCAAAGTGACTTCCAGGGAGACGCAAGTAGTCGGCCCTTTACATTATGGATTGTTTCCTTGGACATTTGTGGACGACCTCCTGCATGGTTGTCTAATAAAGTCCCCTTGGTTTCCAATTTCTTCGACAATAATGCCCAAATGGTTGACTTGCTCGGTGGATGTCTGCCTGCAAACCTCTTCAGGAATTGCTGTTGACAAGACTTTATCGATTCTGTTTTCCAATAAGTGCAAACAATAAACACTCGCCCCTCCAGAGTATACAGATACATTTTCACATGTACGTGAACAGCCATGAGCACTCACTATCAACAACCATATTGTGTAGACACACTCAAACAAAGCAGCAAAGAGGCATGTCCGGCTGGCTGGCAGACTAGTGACAGGTTCAATGCTATCTGGATGCAAATGGTGGCCACTTCCAGTACATGTTGTGATGTCATCACATTTTGTATAAAATGAGGCAAGTCCACTTCAAATTTTGTTGCAATATCTTCATTGGTGCTTATTAAAGAAATGCTGGGTTCGGTAGCGAGTGAGACACCCTGTAGTATATGGTAAGAAATTCTGAAGGTTAAAAGACCATAATTAATACCAGGTATCCATCAGAGGCTAGAGTCTGATATTATAAAATATTTGCGATGTTGTAAAATGAAAATGATGGATTAAAATTACAAATAAGTGAAATCTATGAGCAATGAATAAAGTAAAAGACATGATTCCGGTAAAAAATTATTATGTGATGTTAGTTTCAGTGGAACTAAACCTAGAAACATCATCACACAACCAGTTTTTTGCCAGATGCATTTCTACCATCTACCCATGGCTATTAGGTTAGCGGAAGGAAATCGTGTAGAATGCTATTGGATTAGATGGCTGTAGTTTAGCTGGGGGAATTCATATGCCACTGAGGATAGCCATGGGCAGATGGTAGAAATGCTTTTGGCAAAAAAACTGGTTGTGTGATGCTATTTGTAGGTTTAGTTCCACAGAAACTAACATCTTGTAATAATTTTTTACAGAATCGTGTCTTTTACTTCATTTGCTGTTTATAGATTTCATTTATTTGTAATTTTAATTCATTATTCTCGTTTTACAGCATCGCAAATATTTTATGAGACTCCAGCCTCTGATATCTGGTTTTAATTATGGTCTTTTAACCTTCAGAATTTTTTACCATATACTATCATCATGAAATTTTGACCCACTCACTTGCTTGAGCCAGTCCTGAAGTGATAATATGAGCAAGCCATTACATAACTTCCATATGTACATCCGAAGTAGTGGAACAAACCTGAATAAGCAAGGTAAGATTTTCATTGAAATATCATTAATCATGCCATTGAACATTCATTCTACATCCCGCCAGTAACCATGCCACAATTTTATGTGATATACAGAATATAATGATGGATTTATTGGTTCATCTAACCTTTTCATAAGGTAAGTGGTACCTTTAAAATAATGATTTAGAGAAAATAAAATACTACAGAGAAAACTTATTGATGGGAGGTAATGTGGGCATCTCATAAAATTAACTGTGATACAGGGAGATCAAAGTACTCGTCAATGACATATCTGTGCTATCAACAAACTTGCAAAAGCTGGGTGCTTCCTATGTGCAATACCCTAAAAATGTAACTGCTCCTCCAGGATTTGTGCTTCTAGCTGTACTGTCTCCCTCCAGAGCTACAATGGGTGTGGGTATCAGCTAATGAGTTTTAGCTCTTTTATGGGATATCTGAAGTATTCTCAAGCTTGAACATGCCTTTGGTGGGCAATTGATGAGGAGCCTGGTCTTCCCACTGCAAACACTTTATTTCAGATAGTATCCTGCACACAATCTTGCATCTTCCACTCCCTTGACTAAAATTAAAGACTTTGTACTGTACCTCCATTTTTATCAGTGAAGCTATTTGTGTGGCTGTGGTACTTTGTCAGAGAGTTATTCTGATCTACCAGTTCAGACTTTGTGCCCAAAGTGGACCAATGCTCCAATTCAAGGAGTATCGGTCCATTGTACACAGCCAGTCAGCATCAGCTGGCAGCTTAGTCCATACCTCAGATGATTCTTAACATCTGCCTTCATGTCACACTGGCCACAAATATATAAATACATGCACATCAGTTTGACAGGATCATGTGACAGTAGTCAATACTGTGCATGACCACCATATTGTGAAATGCAATTGGACACATGGCACTGCTTGGAGTGATACAGCCCTCTAAAGGTGTGGGGTATCTGGCGCTGTGTAACACTTACCTGGTCCCATAATTCAGCTACATTCCACAGCAGCCAAGCCGAGGCTTGCAAATGTTGTCCAATGAGGTCCTGTAAGTGCTCGATCTCAATAGGTGATAGGTCAGGAGATCTTGCTGACTGTAGAAGCATATGGACCCCTTGTAGGAGTGTTCAGGTGATGTTAGCAGTGTATAGCCAAGCATTATGTTGCTGGAAAGTGGCCGCTGAGATGCTACTCAGAAATGGCAATAACGTGCTGTTAAATACCTTCCACATAACATCGAACTGTCACTGTGCTTGTAACGCTTATCAGAAGCTACTGTCTAGCAACTAATGGCACCAAATGCAAGGATGCATGGTTCACAAGAAGCGTACTGCTTGTGGGCAACAGTTGTACCCTCCCTGTGGCCATGTTGTTGCCAGACATTAACTTTATCATTGGAATTCATCACTAAACAGTGCAGGGGCCATTTGTGTCATCACACAGCAGTACTACACTACTGTGGCATGGCAGGAGCAAGTTTTTTGTATCTGGGAGGGTGAGCCTTGAAATTACGCCCATTCAAGTTCAAAAATTCCCCACTTTCACATGAATAGTCTGCAGTTTTTACTTTTTCATACCTCTGTTACATGACAGTATTATGATTATTCAAAATCTCACTTCCAGTTTTTGGCTGCCCTGGTGGCGCAATGGTCTCAGCGCTAGCTTACTATTTGTCCATGATGGGTCCAGGTTCAAATCCCAGTGAAGCATGGATGTTGTGTTTGTCTTACTGGTTAGCCCTAAATTAGAGCCAGGCAACTGCTTATAGCCCATCGAGTTGTTCACGATGGTCATTAAACCTCCAGACAACAAAAAACTAAAGGTTTTTGACATTATTTTAGTAAAATTGTAAAAACTGGGTAAATACCGAAGAGCCAACAGTTGTAAATGTCAAGTAAAACAAAAGTTACGTGAATGCTGACAACGCAGTACTCTGCAGAGAGATACAAGCACACTAGGAATGGGTATTAGATAATGACTGTAACAAGAGGAAAATGCTTTCAGGGTAGGGCTTGCAAAATTCTTTTTTCCGGTTAATTTTTCAGAGGAGCTTTCTGGGACAACACGAATGACAAACTATCTCCTCACCCCTATGGCATGTTCGGAAAGGTTATGGAGGTTACACATGTACACATATATTGGTTTATGCTTATTTAGTTAAATCCATTCAAATGATGGTTCAACTGTTGAAACTTTTTACATGTTATAGTTCTTTTGTGTGAAATGCAATTTCTCAGTTGAAATTCAATAGTATTTACTGCAAACAAATATCTCGGTAATCAAATACAATTCAAGAAAAACTTTTACGTACCTCTCAGTTGTAAGTGGTCAATGTGGTCTCTCAGTTGTAAAAGTTTGAATTACTTGTATGTTTGTTCTCATCAGGCTATTGAGTTTGTATCGGACAGTACAACCAAGAGGCCCAACGATGTTTTGGTGATTGCATTTTCTCATGTGAAGACTGTTTCGAGTAATCCACACTTGTGTTTTTCAAGGTATTTAGCATTCTTTATATTTCCTTTGATCCTAGGTCATGGCGTCTTGTACATCTCAATCCAAAGTAGTTCAACGTTGTCATAATTTTTAATCCTTTTTGGCCAAGTTTTTAAAAGTTTTTCATGGTTATTTTAGTCTTTCACTACGATATTTTAAAATTTTCATAATCCTTTTAGTCTTTCAACATAGCATTCAAACATTTTTCCTAACTCCTTTGTCTTCAAGTACCTCTCCTTTTCAACTAAAATATATCCTAGTCAAATAGCAGTCTTGAAAATTCCTCCAATACATTAATTTGCCTTTTCAATTCTGGGACCCTACGAAGAAAATGTACCAGCTAATTTCTTAACAGTCTAAACTCAATGGCTTCAGAACAAACATGCAAGTAATTCGAACTTTTACAACTGAGAGACCACATTGACCACTTACAACTGAGAGGTTTGTAAAAAGTTTTTCTTGAATTGTATTTGATTACCGAGATATTTGTTCATAGTAAATACTAATAACTTTCAACTGAGAAATTGCATTTCACACAAAAGAACTATAACATGTAAAAAGTTTCAACAGTTAACCATTATTTGAATGGATTTAACTAAACAAGCATAATGTAATTAAAACATGTTTTTTTTTTTCACCTCGATACGTCGAGAAATGCATACATATTGGTTTATATACCTTTACCGCTGTTTGGGACAACTTTCATGCATATGAGGGTTCCCCACATCTCGGAGTAGGTTACTGTCTATCCTGGTTAGTTATGCGGAATACTGTAAGTGGCTAAAAGTCATGAAAAAGAATACTGAAGTGTATAACTTTCTTTTTCAGTAAATGTATTCACATGTTGTGCATTTTATTTTTACTCCCATCGGAGCATGAATTTATGCTCCTGGTATGACCATTTTGAGAGGGCAAGCACCCTCCTGGTAGCTATTACCCTGCACTCCAACCAAGCTCAGCAATAGCGTACTTTCAGTGGTAGCTGAGGCAATGCAAGCTAGGAACACAGATCTGCCTTCACCAATCTTCAATTAACCAGAGTTGTGACAGGAATGTCTATAGTTGCTGCTATAGCCCATTAAATACGCTCTGTAATAGCTCATGGCTCTGCAATTGCCTGGAGATTACACCAAACAACGTGTGCTGACTTTACTGGTCCTGCTACGGCAACTGGTGGTGCCTTCTTACAGTCACTGTTGCTAACAATATCCATCTGTGCTGGTATCTTGATGCATGTGGGCAGAAATTTTTGAACTGACCAAGCAGCTTTATAGAGGCCTACGATCCTTTCTCTCTCAAATGTGTCCAGCTGGTGATAAGGTTGGCAACAAGGTCTGCAAGGCATCGTCCTTGGATATGGTTTAGTAGGGAATTTGTTGCAAGTCAGAGTGCTTCTAGTGAATGACAAACACAGTGTTATTTATGAAAAAACATTTGTACAATAACTAAGGGTTCAAACAATGTTGCAAATGTTATTGCTATTAATGATTTGTTTGAACTCATTATTGATCAAAATGAACATAAGCTAACAGCTGTATGAAAAAAGTTACAAAAAAAATGGTATGAAAAAGTTTAAAAAAGAAATGCACAGTATACTAGTGAAGGTGTAGCACAACTGTAGTTTACTTGCCTATATAAAATGTCAATGTAAATTTGGACATATCATGTAACCATAAAAAACAAGTACAGTAGATTATGGTTAATTATGCCATCAGTTAATCAGGGCAGTTGTTTATTTGGGACAATTCTTATGGAACATCCAATCAGCTCTTTGGTATATAAAGCTTCATGTAATTGGGGCAGCCACTTAATTGGGCCAAAAAGTTATGGTCCCCAATGTGTCCCAATTAACCAGAATCTACTGCAACTTTGAAAGCACTTACATGAAAAATTTGGAGTAAGAAAGCTTTCAACTGATTAGATGGACAATGGTAAATGATTGCCAGATCCATTGTCACATTCATTGTTTCTCTTTTAAAATTGATTTCCATATTAATAAAATAATAAAAGGAGGATCAAAATACAGTTTTTGGAGCCAAGAAAAATTTCCAGACTTTCCCTATACCACAATCAAAACTAATTAACAAACAAGCAATTGGTTTAGTGTCAGTCCAAAGAGCAGCAAAAGTGTCCTCGAAAGTTAGGTGGCCAAAAAAATGTCAGAATTGCCTTTGTGGACATTGTTTTTGCCTTCCAATAAATGGCTGTTGATGTTGCAATAAGTGCTTCTAATATATAAGTTTCACTGGAAGATGTTGAGATTGGATTAAGGTAAACTCCAGGAAGATTGAGGGGTAATGGGGGTACTTTATTTCTTTCATCCAAAAATTTTTATTTAATGTTAGAAGGGTTGGAATTGATGGCCAAATTATATCCAAACTTTTAAAAAGTTTGAGCTTGTAGGCATGAGAAGGATGGTTATGTACAGATTCACAGGGTTGTATTAAAGTTCATGATTACAGAAGGATGGTACCCATGCAAATTAACAGTTTCCAAAATTTTACAACATTCTTTTCCAAAAGAAAATAGATTATTGCAGATAATGTTATCTTTATGGATAAAAGATTTGATGGAAGCAAATTTGTAATTTACAAAGGTGGATGAGTTAAAAGGAATAATATATTTTTGGTTGCAGTGGGTTTCTGCAAGATAAATCTTGGAATGGTATGAGATCAGAAATCAGAAGCCCAAAACAAACCCTCACTGAAAATCTGCATTTCTGTTAATCTATATATAACATTCTTCTAATGCCTACAAACTCAAACAAACAAATTTTGAAAAATGTTTGGATACCATTTGGCCATCAGTTCCAACCCTTCTATCACCAAATTAATTTTGTATGATAGAGATAAAATACACCCTCTCCTTAATGAAAACTTATATATTGGAAGCACTTATTGCAACATCAACAGCCATTTATTGGGAGACAAAAACAATGTCCACAAAGGAAATTCTGAAACTTCACTAGCCACCTAACTTTGGAAGACACTTCTGCTGAATTTCTTTGGACTGACACAAACCAACTGCCCAATTCGTTAATCAGTTTTCATTATGCTATGGGGAAAGTTATGAATTTTAAATGCACATTTATCAGTCATTGGGGGAAAACTGTCCTAACTACAGCATATTTGCAAAACAGGTTGCCAACTAAAAGCAAATGACAAACCCAATATAAATTATGAAACAAAATTAGGCCTAACCTTAATCACTTAAAAAGTGTTTGGATGCAAATGTTTACTTTATGTATACAAGCATAGAAGAAAGAAATTAGATATGACACTTTAGTGGGATATTATTTAAAATCCAATGGATGTAGAATGTCAATTAGAGGTAGAAAGGTTCTGTTTAGATTAGTCAAATTCTTTGAAAGCTGAAGAGAACATAAAAAAAAGGTTATTCAAGAAGATTTTAATCATTCATATGGGAGAACTAAAAAATAATCATGAAGAAAATGGCAAAGTGGATGCAGATCATTAGGAAACTAAAAAAATTTGAGAAGAAATTGTTGAAGTTCTGGAAGAGATCAATTTATCTGAATCAAGCACAACTATTAACACCCCAAGAACAAGTTAAGGAACAATCAAAGATGTACCTCCTAAATGATGTGTACAAAAAGCAAAAGAGAAAAGCAGGTGAAAAATGACTGGGGGGAAAAAAACTAAAAATGACTGGGGGGAAAAAACTAATTTTTTTCAAGTTCAGATCTGAAATCATTAACAGATGCACAGGGTCTTACCTAAAATGGAAGACAACAATGAGAAAAGGCCATGGGAGAGGAAATAAGGTCCTTAGAACTGAATGACATGTGAATATTAAGAGAACCACCTACAGGGAAGAAAGCTATAGGAAGCAAATGGATTTATAAAATAAAATGTGACAATAAACAGCAAATGATCAAATATAAGATAAGACTTGTAACCAAAGGTCTTCACAAGCCAGTGCTTCAGAGGTGTGTATGCTAAAACTTTCACACCACTTGTAAAATATAAAACAATCAAAACAACCTTTGCTGGAGCAGCATACAAAAACAGCATGCAAATACACAGTCAAGTCACATTTATTGCGACCACCTCCTACTTTTGACGTCAACAGCTCATAGCCAATGAATGAAGGCATGTGTCGTGAGCTGGCTTGGAGGGTATATAAGTTGTGCTGTAGGCAATCTGAAAACATCACTCATTGCTGTCACGGATAAAAAGAGTGATTTATCAGATTTGCAAAAAGGGATGATTATTGGCTTTCAGGCCAAGGGTGGCAGTATTCCTGAAACAGTGCAGTTTGTGAACTGTTTGTATGCTCCTGTGGTTAAAGTGTATTGTGATTGGAGAAATGACACCATTGCAAATGAGCAAAGTGGAAACTGCAGAGCACCACGTGTTATTGATGTGAGAGGTAAACATCGGCTTCGAAGGTGCGTGAGGGCCAATCAACATGCTACAGTGGAGCAGCTCACTGGCCGAATGGACCAGGGGGCTACCAGAAGTGTGTCTAAAATGACAGTTCAGCAAACTCTGCTGCGTATGGGACTCCGATTCCGACAGATGGTCACTGCACCTATGCTAACAAAGGTGCATCGGCAGAAAAGGCTTACATTTGCATGGCAGTATCGGAATTGGACCTCCTCTGATTGGCAAATGATTGCCTTCTTCGATGAGTAATGTTTTCTGCTTCATCGAACAGATGAGCATTGGCATATAAAGCCAGAAACATCGGAGAACAAACACTCTTCAACCATTTCTGGAAAAACATACGCTGGTGGGGGCAGCGTTATGGTCTGGGGAATGTTTTCGTGGGATTCTCTGGGTCCACTCATACCTGTGGAAGGCACTATGGACTGAATTCGTTCTGAATCTATCCTTGCATACCATGTATACCCATACATGCTGATTGTCTTCCCTGGGGCCAATGGGATCTTCCAGCACAACAATGCTATGTGCCACACAGCTAGAAATGTTCGAGAGTGGTTGGAAGAGCACGATGAATACTTCAAAGTACTTCCCTGGCCCCCTAATTCCCCAGACTTAAACCCAATTGAGCATCTGTGGGACCACCTTGATAGTGTTGTTCGCTCTATGGATCCTCTGCCATGCACCCTCCAGCAGCTGTCAGATGCACTGCAGTCAGCATGGCTCCACATACCTGTGGACACCTTCCAGCACCTTACAGGGTCACTCCCAGCCTGTGTAGATGCTGTCTGCGCTGCACACAGCGGTTACTCTGGATATTAGCTGGCAGTCACAGTAATGTGACTTGACTGTGTATATCACAATAATGTTAAATCAATATATCGTACGGCCAAACTGGAAGAAGAAATTTATATGCAAGTGATGCCAACCTGTTTCAGATATTTTCAGTAGTATTCCTACAAATTTTCAGTAGTTTTGGCCATTTTTTAGTAGTCATACCAAAAAGAATAATTTTTTTGGTATTACTCATTTAATTTAATTAGTATTTTTACTTACTTATTCATTTATATACATGAAAATCTGTATCAAAATATTCCAAATTTTTCACATGGAAAATAATATACACCATGACTGATACATTTTTTTTACACAACAAAAAATTAAACAACTTTCTTTAGTGATTTGGCTGTACATTGTTTTGCAGATTTGAGTTCCTCAGCAGAAAATATTTTTTCGTAACACACTTGCCCAGAGGAGAACATATTCACTTTTGCAATAAGAAGTGCTTCTACAGTTTCTAAACCTAAATTAAGTTGGAAACGGGCTTGATTTTTTCGCACTAAACTAAAACCTCTCTCACTCACAGCATTCGAGTGTGGAACTACAAGTATTGCAAACATTACTTTCGAGAGAATAGTATACTTAACAGCTCTATTACAGCCTCTTAATTTTGAGATTTCTAACCAAGTGACATCTATCGGTTTCTGCTATGGTCTCTAATTCGTCAGCTTGATAACAAGCAATTCCAGTATATCAAGTTCATTTTCAGTTTCAGTTATTTTAAATGGAAAGCACTTGACTGTATAATACAGAAGTAAATTATGTTCTGGCTCTAAGTGAAGGATCTACTACTTCTGCATGTTTTAAAATTCATCATAAATCAGTATCTTTTCTTGAATATAAGAACATTCTTCAATGTATTAGCAAAATCATTTTCGTTTAAAATGATTTCACTTACATACATTCTTGTTTTTACTCTAATTACCAGTTGTGTCCTTTCTGATTTTTCTTTTTTGAAAAATTAAGCTCAACATCACCATCAGCTACGACAGTACTGAGTAGGCTTCACAAATCCATTGGATGACAATTTTATCCTTCATGCTGAAAGAACTTTCAGTTTCAGGACCATGAATATGGCATGATAACATTCACTATTTTAGATAAAAGATAGTGTAAATTGGAGAATATGAATGCTTTTGAATATCATGCATCAATTCTTACAAATTTTTCAGCTTCATCACTTCCGTTTTCAAACCCCCCGCCCCCATCAAGCTGAAATGCAAACCGTTTTGGGGGAATGTTTAAGAACACAGGATACACGTGTGGAACATCATTGGGGGGAAAATTACAGTTACGGGAGAAACCTTTGCTACGTCAGATTTCCGTTTTCGGACATTTCCCTTTCATTTTCAAGATGAAATACAAATATTTATGAAATAAAATGAAATTTAACAACAATGCTAAGCAGAGGAAACATTGCGTGAAAAATAAAATTACGATTACGGGAAAAATCTTCACTGTTTCCGAAAGTTTTGAAAGACGAAATTTCCGTTTTCGAAAGTTTCAGGTGGAAAGCATCCTTCACCCCTACTAATTGCCCCAAAATGTCTGTTCAGTTATGCATCGATCTTGAGGATAACGAAATTACGTCCGAAAAAGCAGAAATTCTTCAAAGCCGTGGCACTCGCTCTCTTGCCTGAAGATTACACGGGAATTTTTGGCTCGCCGAATTTCCGTTTTCGGAAATTTTCCCTCCATTTTCAAAGTGAAATACAAAGATTTAGGGAATAAAATTATGTATAACAACAAAACTGGACAGATGCAACATCGCAGGAAAACAAAATTACGATTACGGAAAAAAATCTTTATTTCGTTCACTTTCGTTTTTGAAAGGCGAAATGTTGTCCGATGCATATTTTTAAGCGTTGGTAAAATTCTTCAACGCATAATTTTATGTTTATGCGTTTCTCGATGTGTATTTTCACGTGTTGATGCATACTTAACGTGCTTCTCGACGTGTATTTCTACGCGTTGCGAAAAACTCCCGATGTATATTTTTACACATTGGTAAAATTTCGATGCTTACTAGACGCGTAATTACGCATTTTGGCGAACTCTGCACTAAGAACGAAATCCAAGCATACTTTTTTGCAATGCAAGAAAAAAACTTCGAAATATTAATTACTGACACGAATAGCCAACGCACGCTTTAAAAAAAAAAAAAAAACTCCGATGCCAGGCAATGACACTCACGTTCTGCACCAAGAGCTTGTCGCTATATTGTAAAAGAGCTTCAGGCCGAACTCCGCCCATGTCCACCCAAGCGAGCTACGCTCAATGTCCCCAGAATGTTGTATGCTGGGGAGGGAGTGTTTTCACTTAGAATGACTCAGCGCAAGGCCACACTCATCGAGTGCCGGTCGCTCGCGCTAAGATCCGAGCAACTGTGAGAGGCAGCATCGCACGCAAGACGAATGACAGATCGTCAAATGGTCGTTGTGTTGGGAAGGGAAACAAGCAAAATAAAAATTAATAACTTCTGTTAATTTTCCGTAGAAAAATTACGGTTTTCCGTATTCCGTAGTACAAGAGCTATTTCCGTAGGAACTACGGAGATTCCGTAGTAGTTGGCATCTCTGTGCAACAGCTAGAAGGCTATGAATGAGAAGGAAAAGCACACAAAGCGTGTTAGTTGAAAAAAACAATATATGGCTTAAAACAAGCAATAAAGGCAGGAAATCAATCAAAAGGGCAGACACTGAAAGTTCCTGAGTTCACACAAAGCAAAGCTTCTCCATGCAAGATTTTTTAAAACAGTAAAAGAAATGATAAAATGATTAAAAAACCGTCTCTGTGTGTTCAAACAACGTTAGTCCCAATTCACAAGACTTTAATTAAAATAAAATATATACACTTTAAAAGCATTAGCACTTTCGGGCTACTATAGCCCATCCTCCGATGCAAGTCAGATCTTTTGGTTAGTACAGCACATATATACATACATAGGAAGGCAGCGCAAAGGATCATGGGGAAGGAGGCGGGGTCACCGTGACATGGTCCCGTACAGAGAGCTGCTGCCTTAGTATTGTATCCCTCCAGACGGGGGGTATATCGCAGGGGACATAGTCATTACAGCATGTTCCGCGGTGTGGAATTATTAGCAAACCTTCAGTCATTAACAGCGTGGCCTTATTTCTTGGGGTTATAATGATTTTCGCATTATCCCAATCAGGACTATATGTTCCGTCATAGATGTTTCGGGCTAGGGCAGTGTTTTGGTGCGCATTTTGCACATTGTATTTATGTTCACGCAGTCTGCATCCTAAGTTCCTGGTCGTGGATCCGATGTAACTGGAGGTGCATTGTCCATTGGCGTCCAGGAGGGGGATACGATATACGCCCCATTTTAGTTCCCTAGGCGGTTTTTCTTTGTCCTTCCTTAATAATGCAAACAGTGTGATGGAGCGCATCCCGAAGCCCAATTGGAATCGATTACAGATATTCCCCAGGGGGACGGTGATGGCGGGATGGTAATCCAGAGAAGATACGTATTGTTTTTGATGTCGATCACTATTTAATGTTATTAAGAAGGATTGTCTAATCTGCGAATGTATTTTGTTGATGAGGTACTCTGGGTATCCGTTAAAACTGGAGATGTTATAAATATATTCGATTTCCCGTTTATGCTGATTTTGGTCCGAGGAATGCGTGTATGCCCTTCTCATTTGAAAACAAAAGGATGCCAGTTTATGATTATTGGGGTGGGCTGAAGGAAATAGTATCATTAGTGGGGTGCTGGACGGTTTTCTATATACGCTAAAAGATAGTGGGAAACCACTATTAGTTGAATGTGAAATCAAAATGTCCAGATATGGCAGCTTATTATTGTGCTCAATTTCATACGTGAAATTGATTGAAGGAGAAGCATTAGAAAACTCTTCTATGAAAGTCACAAGTTCAGGGATACTATGCGGCCATACGATAAGTATATCGTTGATGTATCTGCAATAATAAAGCGGTCCCTTTGGGGTAGTGTTAAGAAAACCCTCTTCCAGTTGCTGTAAGAAGAACTCCGCTAAAACTGCCGACAACGGCGAGCCCATGGCTGCCCCATCGGTTTGATGGTAATACAAGTCTTGAAACTGGAAGTATGTGCGCTTTCTGACCAAACGCAGTGCATTCATCACAGCCATAATTTCATCCTGTGTGTGGTCAGTACTTGCAAGCTTTGCTGCGATAATATTATGCGTCTGGTCGAGGGGAATGCAAGGGAATAAACTGACGATATCCAGTGAAACAAGAACAAAAGGGATACCTACAAGGGAATCCAGAGTTTTCAATTGTTGTATGACTTGTATGGAGTTTTTAACTGCATAGACTGACGTCTGCGTGAAATAAGACAGAAATTGAGCAAGTTTTGATTCCAGGGGTCTGATTGGGCTCGCACGACTAGAGACCAAGGGCCGAATAGGGTTACCTTGCTTATGTGTTTTTAGCCTCCCGAAAGTAGTAGGGACGGCTTTCTAATGCTTTTAAAGTGTATATATTTTATTTTAATTAAAGTCTTGTGAATTGGGACTAACGTTGTTTGAACGCACAGAGACAGTTTTTTAATCATTTTATCATATATGACGTGCATATTTGTATTTTAACTCCATAAACATTACCGCCTTGATGTGTTTTTCGCAAGTAGCGCACATGTATGTGTCTGGGAGAGCCGCGCTATAAGATTAAAGTTGGAGAGGGACTTGTTGCACCTGGCTTTCCTAAAAAACTGCTGTTCGTTGGGCGTCATCCCTAAATATTTGGCAATTAAAACGACCCCAAGATCCAAAAGGACTTTAATATCTTGGGCATCGCAGAAAAGAAACGCCTGATTCAAGAAATAAAGGCAAAGTACGGGTACGTTAACTACCTGCAGCGGACCACATATGTGGCACATTTAGAGTATGTCAAAAAAATGCACGGGTTCATAGTGGATAAACAGAATACAAACTGGCAATTTGTGCAGGTTTCCATTATATTTTTGGAAGATAATGCTATCACTATGTGGACTGCATGCCTCAAGAAAAGTGTGTGTGAGTGGGGGGGGGGCAGACCTCCACCTTGCCCACACATGAACATCACGGGCCAGCCCCGACTGCAAAGCAATAGGTTTGCAAAGAATCTGCTAGCAAGCTATTGCTAAGAGAAGAGTGTCGGGTCTCCAAATGATGCCTCTGTTTTGTAAACTATAGTCTGGTAGAGTGTACGATTTGCTGCAACATGCACGCTAGATGTCTGTACTTATTTCCGATCAACATGTGCGGACGTCCAGAACTGTATCTGCACTGCTGGGTCCATCATGACACCATGGGGTGCATAGCGTTGCACTCTGCAGGGTTGGCGTAACCTCAGGGTACTGCATCCCAGCTTTACAGATATCGATTATTCATATTTTTTCACAGTTGAGTAATTTCCCATATGGATTGCCGTTTTCTTCTCCGAGCATATAGAGAAGTTCGGACATTGTGCTCGACCTCTATACTCTTACATTTTATATTCTGTCCACTATGACGAATCGAAATAACTCATTCTACGTGAATGCTTTTCATTAACAAGCCACAAATCAGAAAATAAATAAATTTTGTACTAGTACAAATATGTGTATATAATGGTTGTTTGGAGTAACAAATAAACTTATTAATAATCTTCCGCTTGGGAAAAAAGCATCACTCCTTTAGGCTGCAACCGTACTATTGTAATATCGTAAATATTAACTTTGGGTGCATTAGACATTTTTATCATACTCTAAAATTTGTATTCAAAGGAAAATTTGTGAATATAAAAATGTTGAAAAGCTATTATGCACTAAATAAAATTTCCACCAACGCATAATAACATAATACTCTTCACAAGCTGCGTGTATAAATTCATTCGTACTCGTCGATTATCAGTCGAAAAACACTCGCTTCCCAACACAGAAAAAATCTTTGAAACTCACTTTCCATCCTTGGTACAAAAATGTTATTTGAAAAACCATTGCTTTTTGAAATATTACCTAGCAAACGACTCTTCACTTATTTTGTGAGCAAGTGTTTTTCAGAAATATTATTTATTGAAAACTATGTTACATCACGGACAGGTTTTTTATGCCACTAATGTATACATAATCTTTTTATAAAACCATTTATTCTTTACAGGGAAATAGTGATTCCTTAATTTTTTTCTTCTCTAATTTTTGCAACATCCATAGATGCTGATACAAATTTGCAAAATGCCACTAGCGGACGAAATTGGTCCCAACTAATGTAACAGAAGAAAAATGCACTGATATATTCGACCATTAGGCTTTCTGTATGAAACTAAAAATTTTAACATTATGAACTTCGTAATTATGTGCTTGGTTTATCCCTGAGTAGTACTGGAGAAATACGGATTAATGTGGGCCGGTACTATGCCCATAGCACAGCTTTATATTTCAAGTCATATGTAATTTCTTGATTGCAAGCGCAATCTGACCACAACATCCTATATCCTAAAGATAATTTACTCTCCACACAAGAGACATAATAGCCATAAAAGGACAAGAAATTCAATCTAGGTTGAAGAAAATGGTTTATTGGCAAGGCACCTGCTGATGTCTTTTGGACGACATTCATATGCTATTAGGCATTACTGGTAAGAAAGTGAAAACACATATAAAACAGTGAAACTGCCAAAGGATAGAGTAAAAATGATTGTATAACTTTAAAAATAGTGAAAAAATATAAAATAGTAAAGTAAATTTCCTCCTTCACCATTATCTGTTAAAATTTGAATTATTTATCAGTTCCCCTTTGCTGTCATATATCACAAATTTTCGGATCATTTGTGTTAGCAGAAAAAAAAAAAAAAAAAAAAAGGCTTGCGTTTTACTTGTTGAAAACAACGTTAAAGGAAATGTTAGCTAGGCTTCCCCCTTGGGAAACATGGGAGTGAGGATAGGGAGCTGAAAACTGATCCTGCATCTGATAAGGGAAAGTGGTCATAACACTAAGACCCCCACAAAAAGGGGGTAGGAAATAACTGTGCGATTTTCAGTGCCATCTATGAGCAGAAGCTTTACGTTCGACATGCCTTTATATCCACCTTAAAAGCATTGTGCATGTCTTCTTGGGTCACCGAAGAGCTGTAAATTATGTTGAGCTTGTAAGCAACTTTCTAGACAAATATCATTGCTTAGGCAGTAACATGTCCCTCAAAACGCACTTTCTGCACTGTCATCTAGATTTCTTCTCAGAAAACTGTGGTGCAGTGAGTGATGAGCATGGTGAGCAGTTCCACCAAGACATTTCAACAATGGCATGAAGATATCAGGGTCAGTGGAACTGTTTCATGCTTGCAGACTACTGTTGGACATTGACAAGAAATGCCCCAGAACAGGATTGCAGGCGACAAGCAAAAAGAAGGCACACTCATTTGTAGGCCCCTATGTCTGTATTTCATGTAGTAATTTCAATTCCTGTATGTTTTTGTCGTTTGGCTTATTGTATTTTGTGTAATTTACGATTGATTGAATGAAAATAATGTTCATTTACATTGTAGTAGTATAACATAATACTGCTGAAATTTGCTTTTCGCTATAATTATATATAGATAAAAAAGTTGTGTATCTCCGAAACTACAGCTAATAGAAAAAAAAAACTTATCAGATTTGTTTTCTTTGACCCAAAATTAGTAAAGTTTAACTACTTTCATTAAGGAAACATAAAACAAAAAAAAAAAATTGTTGAGCAGTGTGATTAACCCATTTATGCTCTTCATAGCCTGCTACACTGATGTACAGAATATACATGCCTTACAAGTACAAGGTAGTACAGACACACAGGAACCAACAAACATGTTTCAACAATACAGCTCCCAAACAGGATATACATTTGGAATGCATAATGTGTAGTTAGTATAGTATGGGATTCCTTCTGAAAGTAATACAGCTTTGGCACCAGTGTCTTCAATTGCATGATCCAATGTCTGGAAGGCAATAATTGCCACTGACAAATGAGAGTTGTCTTGGAGGATTTGAGAAAGGGGCAGGGGTACTTACTTATGCCTAAGCATTCCATAAATGTTCAGTAAGATTGAGGTCTGGAGAAAATGCAAGCCACTCCATTTGTTATATACTTTCTTCTTCAAAATATGCATTAACATCCATTAGGATGAAATTTACACCAACTGCACAAGCATACAGCTCACATATTTGAGATATGCACAGTTAAAATTTGGGATTCTTTGATTCCAGTATTAGGAGATCTAAGCAGGAATAGCTCTGCCAGTTTAATATCACAACCAGATTGGCTTCCTTGCAAAGAGTCTTCTGGCTTTGAGCTGTGATTTCTAGGATGAAACAAATTTCGTACCGAACACCAATCTGCCGACACTATCACCATCTGAGTGCATTTGAGAGGGGACAGACTATGTCTCCGAGAGGGTAAATGTTTGACTTGTCATATTGCACAGCATTGATACTGGTAGCAATTTTTGAAAGAAGGTACAGCCTCCTGTTGTGGTCAGTGTGAATCTAGAGCAAGCATGAGGTGACAAGCTTCTGCTGCCCCTTCAGCCAATCTCTATACCATCAGAAGAGCAGTAAATGTTACTCAAAGTCATGTCACAAGACAGTAGAAGGAGGACTTCATGTACAGCACCCACTGCATCCCTTAACCATATCCAATGATCATCTAACCAGCATTTTTAGGAAGGAGGGGGGGGTATTAACCACCATGGGCAACTAAATGGGCTATAAACAGTTGTCCATCCCTAATTTAGGATAACTGGCTTCATGGAAGTGAGAGAACAGCGCCATAAGACAAACACACCCTTCACGCCTCCCCTGGGATTTGAACCCAGACCCACCTCAGACAAATAGTCAGAAGCCAGAGCTTAGAACACTGCACCACCAGGACAGCTAACCAACATTTAAAGTGGTGTCATGCTCTAGTGAACTGGCAGACCCAATGGTGGTGTGTGATCTTCAGCAACAAATCTCAATTTTCAGGAATTTAGCAATCAGATGTCTGAATTGCTAATTTTACTGTTCAATACCTGATGTTATGACTTCAGGAAACTTAAAAATTACATTGCCTTGGAGCGGGAATTGAACCCACATCTCCTGATTTCTGTTCAAGCATGTATCTGTTACACCACCCAGGACAATGAAGTTCCAAGAATCTGAGTTAGAAGACTCCGAATCTCTTCAGATCTTGCCAGTCGAAGCCAATTCTGCATCCTTGTAGCATAATTTAATAACATCATCAATATTGAAGTTGTGGATTCCATGGAAGAAATACTCTTCACTAATTATGTAGAAACAAAGTCAGAAGAATTTCAGCAATCAGATATTACTGAATTGCTAAATCTATTGTTCAATATGTGACATTCAGAAAACTCGAAAATTACATCGCTGAATGCACTGCAACAGAGGTAGTTGTGTTGCTTACTGGTGTGTCTTTTTTTTTTTTCAGATAATAAAATTGTCCATTAGTTTCAAAACCCATCTTTCTACTCTTCCATACAGCTGCATTCATGAATATCAGTTGAATTTTGCCACTGCTTCAAGGTGTTACAATTTCAATGTTAAAAAGTGTATATATAAAATAATAGTCCCTAGATAAAAGTTGTGTATGTAAACGCTATGTATTTGTTATAAAGGCGTTATATTTTTACAGGCAGTTTAGATTATTTTTAAGAATTTATTGAAAGGAATTTTTCCTGTATGGCAAAAAATTGGCAGTTTTATCAGGGACTTTATCTTATAGTTCTTTTGATCCTTGGCAAAACTGCACTAATCCTGATAAAAGTGTATAATCTACGTTACAAAAGTTCACTGCACTATATGCATGTTAAATTGATCTAATTTTTTAACCTCCATACATATTCAACATTTAATGCAAATTATTAAATTTACAAAAGAACAAAAATACAATTAAAACTGACTTTTGTTCACTTTTATTCAACAGCTACAATACATTAAATTTCAATACTTATTCTTTGGATTTAACATCTATTTTCATTTTTCTGTCACTTGCCATGGAAGTGATGTATTCAGGTATTCTTTCGATTGCATGCTGTGGAAAGAAGAAATTTGATAAAACATGAATGTGATGTGCAGTTCAATTATTTATTTGGCAAAATAAGAGTTACTTCAATAACATGTTTAAAATTACCTGGCACAGTTAAATCTCTTTTTTAACATTTATGATTGAATTGTGTGTTGTGTGTTGTGTGTGTGTGTCCATTCATTGGATTTGATTTCACCATACACAATATGGTTGACAGTCATGATCTATCAATACTAAACCTTTAGATAAAGGAATTGAATGTTTTGTCATATCCTGTAACATCAATCAATTGATTGAACTGACAAAACTTTCTGGTGTAAGTAAATATCCGTAACTTAAAACCTTGACCCCTTTCCGACTGATATACATCTGAACTATATCAATTTTCTGTAGTTTCACCTGCTGATTCTCTTGCTGTTCATCCTTCTTATCAGAAGGTTCAGAATTACATGTAGCATGCATTACAACCATTACTATTCTTTGAAGTTTCAATTTCACAAGAATTTTCTCACTTATGCAACTACAAACGAGGTCCGATCAAAAAGTTCTGAGACTAGGTCAATATCGAACAAAGTACTTACGTTACTTAAATTAATCAAGTCTGGCTATGATCTCCCTCAAAGTAGTCTCCTTGGGGGCGATACACTGCTGCCAGCATTTTTGCCACTGTTGGAATGCTCTCTGGAAGACCTGTTTTCGAATCATGTCAAGTACCATCTGCGATTCCTGCTGGATCTCCTCCATGGTTTCAAAACGGCGACCCTTGAGTTTCAACTTCATCTTCGGGAACAGAAAGAAGTCACAGGGGGCCAAATCCAGTGAGTAAGGTGAGCGAGGAAGGGTAGTCGTGCTGTTGCAGCTGCAAAACTGGCGTGTTTCTTATGCTCTGTGAGCTACTGCATTGTCATGATGGAGCTGGAAATCGCCCCTGCTCTACATTTCAGGTCGTTTGTGGCAAATATGTCCTCCCTAAGACGCCACAGAACATCGCAGTAAAAAAGGGGCGGTGATGGTCTGGCCCTGGGGGAAGAATTCACGGTGCACAACCCCACAAATGTCGAAGAACATGATGAGCATGTTTTTGGTTGTGCTCCAGTTCGGCTACACGGGTCTGGAGCACAACCAAAAGCATGAGATGCCGGGCTCTTCCACTATGACGACTGTTGTTTGGTCTCCAAGTCGTAACTGTAGACCCAAGTCTTGTCTCCAGTGATAACCTGTTACAGGAATGTTGGTTCATTCACCACCTGCTGACAAAGATCTTGACAGAGTTCGACACTTCTGTTCGGGGTTCAGAATCTTTGGCACAAACTTTGTAGTAATGTAGTGCATATTCAAAGCCATCAGAATTTCTTGCATTGTTCTGTACGACACATTGATGATGGTAGCAATGTCTTGAATGGTTCTCCGACGATCCTCATGCACCAGTTCCCTAGTTTTGTCCACATTTTCGGGAGTTTTGCTTGTGGACGGTCGCCCTGACCTCTTGTCATCTTCTAGTGCCGTTCTGCCACTCTTGAAGCACGAGTGCCACTCAAAACACCTCACATGACTTATTGCTTCATTGCCATAAGCCTGTCGCAACATTTCAAGCGTCACCATTCCCGATTTGCCGCAGAATTTGATGTTCGTTTGCTGCTTTAGTTTGCAGTCTATACCGAAATCGCAGCTCTGTTCTGCACATGGTCACCACATATTGTGTAGTACAGTTCCTGATGTTCACAGAACAACGCCACTCGGCACAATGACTCATGAAGGTCACTGCATTCGACCACTGCTCGCGCATCTGTGTACTGCCATCTGTTGCCGCGCTACGTACCTAGTCTCGGAACTTTTGGATCGCACTACATATAGTGAATCAAGTTAACCTTTACCCTTAAAATCACACCACACCAGTTTATCCTCTTACATTATTCAGCATTCCAGACCCACATACTCACTTTTTCTATCCCGATTGTTTTCTTTTAGTATCACTTACACATAGCTGCATGTTTAACTGAATAAGTGTCACATTAATCACTTTGGTTACTTATTCATTCCTGTTAAAATGAAGCTTCAGAATCCTAACCCGTTTTTTTTTTTTTTTTTTTTTTTGTTAAATTCATTTGCCTAACTATGATACTTAGTTTGATAGCCTAATTATGTGCCATAAACATTTAGATTTTAGATATAAACTAAATATTGTGTACTTACACTATCTCAGAGGTGCCAACCATTACGGATTTTCTGTAATTATTACGGTTTCGGTTGCCTGATTACGGACAGGTTGGAAGAATTACGGATTTCGTGTATTTCGTAAAAGTTCTGAAATTTGTGTCCTTTTTTGTTAAAATCACGGTTTAAACTGCGATCGCATTTTGCGAATACATTTATAGTTTTTTCGCACAAATACGAAAACGTTTAATTGGTGCTGTTTCTAAGTAAGCTCCATTGAAATTTAGATATTGGATACATCGGCAAAGCCAATATCGGGTGAAGAACGGCAAGGCAGTATTGCGTAATATGTCGGAAAAGCAGTTATTGGTGCAATAACGTCCGCATACCTGCCAAGTATTCCGGATTTCTCGGAACGGATTTTGGGGTAGTTTTTCGGTTGGAAGATAGTTTCTTCCGGATTTTCGCAAAACGGCTCGTGAATCTTTTTTTTTTTTTATTGGTGGCAATTGATATTGTTGCTTAATGTAAACTCCTGCTTTTGATTTCTTGTGATCTGATAGCGATTGAACCTTATGTTATCTCCTGTTTCTAGCAGTGAGCGATATTTATTTATAGATCCCCCCTCCCGCCAATCCTTCCAAACTCCCTCTCTCACAGTGCTGGAATAGCTACGCTAATTGCGGCGAAGTTCGAAATTTTTTTAATTTGTACTGTGCAGAATTCTCCAAAATGCGTAATTACGCGTCTAGTACGCATCAAAAACTGTGTTTACGCATCAAAATTTTACCAACGCGCATAAATATGCATCGAAGAATTTTACCAACGTGCAAAAATATGCATCGAGACAGTACTTTGTCTTTCAAAAACGGAAGTAAATGAAATAAAGATTTTTTTCCGCAATCGTAATTTCGTTTTCCTGCGATGTTGCCCCTGTCCAGTATTGTTGTTATACATCACTTTATTCCAAAAACATTTATTTCAGGGTGAAAGTGAGGGGAAAATTTTCGAAAACGGAAATTCAACAGCGCAAGAATTCCCCTGTAATCTTTAGACATGAGCGTGCAACGGCTTCGAGGAATTTCTCCTTTTCCGTCATAATTTGAGTTATCCTCGAGATCGATGCATAACTGAACAGAATTTTCGGGGCAACTGGTAGTGGGGAGAATGTTTTTCGTCTGAAACTCGAAAACGGAAGTTTCGTCTTTCAAAACTTTCCAAAACGGAAGTTAGACGCAGTGAAGATTTCTCCCGTAATCGTAATTTTATTTTTCACGCGATGTTTCATCTGCGTAGTATTGTAGTTAGATATCATTTTATTTCATAAATATTTGTATTTCAACTTGTAAATGGAGGGATAATGTCCAAAAACGGAAATCGGACTTAGAAAAGATTTCACCTGTAACTGTATTTTTTTCCCCCAACGATGTTCCGAACATGTATTCTGTATTCGTAAATATTCTCCCACCCCCCAAGAAAAGATTCGCATTTCAGCTTGATAAAGAGAGTATGGGGGGGGGGGGAGTTGAAAATGAAAGTGACGAAGCAGAAAGTTTGTATTCAAAAGTATTCATATCCTCAAAGTTACACTACTTATCCTTTATCTAAAATCATGCTGTCATGCATTCATGATGGATAAAATTGTCATCCTAGGGCATAAAAAAACAAAAGAAAAGAAAGGTCACTGTCTTGTCATTGCTTAAATGAAATCAAAATATTTCTACAATTGCGTCATTCAATTAAAAAAAAAAATCAAAACCTTGAAAATCATCACAATTTCTGAACTCCATCTATGAGTGACTGATACAGAAAAATAATTGAAAACAAGTATCATCAGACATACTGCTAGCACATCCCATACATTACCACTCTCCCTAATTATAGATAATCATGAATTAACAGTTCTGGTACAGTTGCAAATCTTCTTGATTTTAAGATTTAATTTTAGGGAAAATCTTCTTGATTTTTGCAAGCAATCTTTTTGATTTAGGAAAATTTTGGTTGGCAGGTATTTGTCTGATATTAACCGACATTCAGCCATCATAACCAATATCGGCTCGATATCTAGCCGACATTCATTCCCACTTGGGTTATTAAAAAATATTAACTATTAAAATAGAAAGGTCATGTTATAAGGTGTTTGATTTTATAAGGTTATTACACATTTCACACATTAATTTCTCATGAAATGCCCTTCCCACGTGTAAACAATGAGGCTTCGTATGACAATTACTGATAGGCACCCCAGAAGGTTGGCACCTCAGTGACATGAGGTAAGTACAATGTTGATAATTTAATTTCATAATTTTTTTTGTCAGGACAGTGTAAAGATATAAGGTAATTACACATTTCACGCATTAATTTCTCATAAAAATACCCCTTCCACGTGATAACGATGAGGCTTTGTATGGTGATTATTGATAGGCACCTCATACAAGTATTGCAGGTTACACAGTGGTACTATAATATTGTCCTTAACTTTAAAAAAAAATGGTGTGTTACATTACTGAAAATACTACTGAAAGTTTGGGTTCCATTACTGAAACATTACTGAAAAATACCCTATTGATCACTGATAGGTTCTGCTAGAGGTTGGCATCTCTGCTATCTCAATTCTGTTCAACATGTTTTTTGTTGCTATGTCAAATATGTTTAGAAATTTTGTGAAGAACTATTATCAATGTTGTAAAATTTCATTTGTATCTAAGTTTCAGGCTTGCTGCAGTATCTGGCACAACAACCAAAAAAATGTTGAACAGAACCGAGATGGTGTAAATACTCTATGTATAGTTTATATCATAATCTTTCATTATGTTTTCCCAGAAACTCACAACTTTCAATCATTTTAAATCAAGAGGAAATAAATTGCTTTTGAGCAGTAATACATTTTATAGTGGAAAAACAAAAAAAATTATCATTGGCTGATGCATTATGTTTTCCCTATATGATAAATTTCCCATTAAAATAATAAAATTTGACAGAACACTGTTGCTCTTATAACATATCTGCAGCAGGCAGGCACAATAAACATTTCACCAGTTAATGAATGAGATACTGTTTGTGTGTGACTACCATTGAAAAAAAAAACATCATCATCATCATGCCTGTATACTAGTAAGCATGGAGTCTAACCATATTATTTGCATAAGCAACTAAGTGTGCTTTAAGTTTGTATAAACTTGCACTTATTCCAACACATATCTGACTTCATTTTCCATACTTTCAATGAACAGAGTTACTGTACATTAAAACACTGCTGGACAATTGCTAAGGACGGATCATAA
The DNA here is from genome assembly GCA_039090855.1 of Macrothele yani. Lineage (NCBI taxonomy): Eukaryota > Metazoa > Arthropoda > Arachnida > Araneae > Macrothelidae > Macrothele > Macrothele yani. The sequence goes on along the minus strand of CM077001.1, from coordinate 165,642,604 downwards.
ACGGCTATATAGCGCATAAAAAAGTAAGTGTGGTTGGATGCCAAGTGAAATAAAATAATGTCAGACTGCCAGGACATTACAAGAAAGACAATTTATTGTGCTCTGAAATCCAGAAGGCTTTGGAACGTGTTCAAGGGACAAACAGGCCATTTTGTGCAGAATACGTAAACGTGAAAAAAATGCAATTACCGTCCACAGGCGTTCCGGCGTAAGATGTCAATACGGGATATGGCCACCATGGAGGGCGATGCAAGATTCCACACGTCGTGTCATGCTTTGCACAACATTATCAAGCAGCTGTTGGGGTAATTTATCCCATTCCTCTGCCAGTGCACGGATGAGGGTGTCCTTGTTTATTGGAGGGCATTGGCGACCAGCAAGACTCCTCTCCAAAGCATCCCACACGTTTTCAATGGGATTCAGATCTGGAGAACGTGCTGGCCATACGAGGCGTTGAATATCCTCGCTCTCAAGACGCTCCTGGACAGCGACTGTTCGATGACATGTTGCGTTGTTGTCCATGAAAATGAATCTATCACCGACAGCACCACGGAACATGCGAACATGAGGTAGCAGAACATCATTGATGTATCGTTGGCCAGTCATAGTCCCAGTTGGAAGCACATAGAGGGACGTACGGCCATTGATCATGATGCCAGCCCATACCATGACACTTCATGTCGGATATCGGTCCCTTTCCTGTATGTTTGCTGGACAATATGCAGTACCACTATCACGCCAGATCAGTTGCTGTCGACAATCAGACGATAGACTGTATCTCCTCTCATCTGAGAAGAGGACAGCAGACCAGTCGTTATCAGTCCAATTGCGATGTTGATGGCACCATTGCAAACGGGCGGTACGGTGACGTCTGGACAATGGGATGCACACAACAGGACGGCAGGCGTATAGTCCTCCTTCATGCAAACATCTGGCGACAGTTTTTTGGAGATCCGCTTGCCAGTAGCAGCCATAAACTGATTTGCTACCTCAACTAGCTGTGCTGCGCCGGTGTCTTTTTGTTGATAGCACTATGTACCGATCTTCTGCAGGTGTTGTACTGCGAACACGACCTCCCCCGTGACGTTTGCTACACTCTCCATTTGTTTGAAATGATTTCCAAAGCCTTGAAACAACACTGTGGCTGACGTCGAACTCCCTGGCAACATCTGTTATTTTTCGCCCTTCTTCAATCTTGCCAATAATACGGCCACGCGTAAAATCATCTAGGCGATGTCGGGAAGACATACTGAAAATGGCAAGTTCGTCAATTGATTCTTTCCCTTTCAACTTTGCGTTTGAACAACAACGGTCAATACGTGTCAAATCCTTTATATCTCTTATCAGCGCTATGACGTCACGAACAAGTTCGGCAATCCAAAATTTGCATACGCACAACACGTCTAACTGTATCCTGCACTTATGCTAATTTCCACATTTTTCTGCCTTCCATTTTATGGTTGCTATCGTTGCTATTGTCATCCGTCCTTAGCAATTGTCCGGTAGTGTATAACAAAACGTCAAAAAGTAGTTTTTGTTAATTTGTTTTAAATACTTTGATTTTCTGTATGTATGAAAGTATCTTTAAGACATTTTTGGAACAATTCTTTGACAAATGCTACTATTTTTTTGAAAACTGCAAAATTTGGAGCTAAAAATTCCCTTTGAAAATTAAATTACTGTTGCAAATTATACTGAGCAGCAAAAAAAAAAAAAAAAATCACTTGATTACATTATGCAATTTATTTGAAATCATTAACAAAATTCAGTAACAAAATTAAATACATGAACTAAAAAAAAAAAAAGGTTCTATTAAAAGCTGGAGCCACACATGGATACAAACACAAATAGCTTGGATCATGTCAAAAGATCACAAGTACAGGAGACTTTCAGGCTATTTAAAAAAAAAAAAATTAGGAAATATTTTCCAAAAATATAGCAGGGTTCCCACTCAAAAGTAATAAAAAAATTCCCTGACTTTTCCAGGTTCTCCAGGTGGTTTTTAAAATTTTCCAGAGTGGCATGTTGCAAAGAATTGTTACATTTCATTCCATTCCATTCATTTTTTCACCAAAGCACATACTTGTAAATTCTTTACGTAATTTGTCTTTATAAAATTACCTGTTTTTCATTAATAACAACTAACTGTGCACATTATTATCTGTACCAGAGTTCCGTGAACTTTTGTGAATACTACCCACACTGAATTTGTAAATACATTACCATGAAGCAGGTCATATATATGTAAGAAAAAATCTGTCAGTTGAATAGTTTCAGTTTTTCTATAACACAATGCAGCTAAGCTTAATGATGGAATGGCTCTATTCAAAGAAACATGTTTCAAGAGAACCAACAGACAAAGGACTTTGATCCATCATTTGGTTGGTTCTTTTGTGAAAAGTTTCTTCAAGCAGGAGCCAATTCTTCCATGTTATAACAACTGCCTGCAAAAATTGAACAAAAGCTTAATAACTGGCAATTTTTAAAATTCAATTTTGCATCTATTTTTAGAGAATAAAGGAAATACTTAATATAACTGAAAGTAAGATCTACCAAATTCTAGGCAAGCAATAATTGCAAGCAAAAGTTTGAAATCTTTAAAAAAAAAAAAGGTTTTTTTTTTTTTTAATAAAGCTCATATTGAGAAATGGCTTCCTAGTTTAATTGAATTAATAATCTAAAGCAACTTATGGGAATTTACTAGGAAATTTTTTCATTTATAGCAAATTTTCGGAGAAAACTCTTCTCCTTCTTCAGGCTCTCTTGTTGTTGTCACTTTTTGCTACTGACTAGCAAAAAGTGACAACAACAAGAGAGCCTGAAGAAGGAGAAGAGTTTTCTCCGAAAATTTGCTATAAATGAAAAAATTTCCTAGTAAATTCCCATAAGTTGCTTTAGATTATTAAAGGTTTTTTTTTTTTGTTAAAATAAAGTACGCATTGGTTTTTACAAAAAAGGGGGTGGGGGTAATTTTCCCTGAGTTTTCCATGATTTTTACAAAAAAGGGTAATTTTCCCTGAGTTTTCAATGATTTTTGGAACCATTTTCAAATTCCCTGAGAATTCCAGGTTTTCCCTGTTTTCCAGGTTGAGTGGGAACCCTGTATAGGAGGTTAAAATATAGTCCTCCAGAGTTTTTCTTTCCCTTTTGGAGGAGGAGTTGTGAATGACTAGAATGTATTAGTTTTAAAGGAAGTTACATTGCCTACAAGAATACATTTGAAATTGGTAAAATATACCAAATGTGATACTAAGGATATTAGTATCGTTTGATCAAAACATGTTATAGAAATATATAATATTAACATTACACAACTTAACAAGAAGTGTGTATGTTTGTGAAAAACTCTTCACACGTTATTCTTGAGTAGCCAGGACATTTATGTACGTAAAAGCATACCACATCCAATGTATGAGAGCAATAATATCTGCCACCATTTGCAATAGGCTGACTTATTACTAACATAGTAGTAGTATCTGCGATCATCTGCTATAGGCAGACTTTTTCCTTTTTCTTTTCCTTTCCCTCTCTTCCCTATATCATCATCATCATCATTGTCAACCATTATCAATCCACTGCTGGACGAAGGTCTCCCCAAGTTTCCTCCACAACGATCTGTCTTGTGCCAGTCTCCTCCATGTCACCCCTGCATACTTTCGAATTTCATCCACCCATCTCCCATGTGGTCTTCTTCTGGGTCTATTCCTGTCCCTTGGAATCCAATCTAAAATTTCGGCTGTCCATCGATGATCTGTCCTTCTGGCAGTATGTCCAGCCCATTGCCATTTCAGGGATTTAACTCTGATCATGATGTCTTTCATTCTTGTCATTTTTTGGATCCACGAGTTCCTCTTCTTATCTCTCCTGGTTACACCAAGCATGCACCTCTCCATGGCTCTTTGAGTTGTCTGCAGCCTTTGTATGTCTCTTTTAGTTAAGGTCCATGTCTCTGCACCATACGTAAGCACTGGAAGGATGCATTGATCAAACACTTTTCTTTTAAGACATAATGGCATATTGCTCTTGAAAATTATGCTGTTTCTTCCAAAAGCTCTCCAGGCAAGTTTTGTACGCCGATTAATTTCTTCATCAATGTGACCCTCACTTGATATCTGCTGTCCAAGATAAACGTACGTGTCTGTTATCTCCAGCTTTTCTCCATCAATCGATAAATCTTCATTTCTTGTAAAAGCATTGAACATCACTTTTGTCTTCTGAAAGTTCATTTTTAATCCCACTTCTTTACTCTTGTCAGCAAGTTCCTGGATCATACTCTGCAGCTCTGATGGGCTAGTTGCAAAAATGACTACGACATCATCATCTTTCCTATATATATATATATAATGTAATCACTACATAAATGAATCACTACGTAAATGCGTCCTTCAAGTGATGACAACTTCTGCCTGAGGATGGTGTTTATACACCGAAATGCATAGCAGTCTGTGAAGATCATCAACTACTACTTGAGGACAATATGGACTATGACTTGAAGTTTTAGCCTTTCAGTTTCTTTCCTTGGTTATTTTTTTTATGTGTATCATCGCCATAAGGTATGCTTTTATAAATATTTTAAAGTTTTCATTACGTGGAACCATATGGTTGAGTACTAGAGAATATAAATTGCCTGGAGTTGTGGCATACATACATACAGCTTGGTCATCTGTGACAGCAAAGAGGATTATTTCGTATTTGGATTTAGCTTATTTAAATTTCATCTGACTTTTAATATCATATATGGACTGAACATATTTGAGTGCACTTGACTTTTGATGGCATTACCTCCAAGTGATTCGTTATGTCTAGTTAAATATACGTCAGAGAATAGTATTGTTATATAAGATATGGAAAATAAATATTTAATATGCTAAAATTTACGTAGTGATTACATTATATATACATATATATAGGGAAGAGAGGGAAAAGAAAAGAAAAAAAGGAAAAAGTCTGCCTATAGCAGATGATCGCAGATACTACTATGTCAGTAATAAGTCAGCCTATTGCAAATGGTCGCAGATATTATTGCTCTCATACATTGGATGTGGTATGCAATGATGGAAAGTTGCAAAACCATTTTTGGAGCAGCAAAATGCATTTTTGGAGCAGGTAAAATACATTTTTGGAGCAGCAAAATGTGTTTTTGGAACAGATAAAATACATTTTTGGTGTAAGAAAACATTTTTTAGAGCAGGTAAAATATTAGTAGATAGAACAAACTCTTAAGGGGGATATAAAGGCATGTCTAACGTAAAGCTTCTGCTCATAGGTGGCGCTGAAAATCGCACGGTTATATCCTACCCCCTTCTTGTGGGGGTCTTAGTGTCATGACCACTTTCCCTTATCAGATGCAGGATCAGTTTACAGCTCCCTACCCTCCTTTCTCACCCCCATGTTTCCCAAGGGGAAAGCTCAGTACATTTCCTTTACAACGCCATTTTAGGCAAGTAAAACGCAAGCTTTTTTTTTTTCTGCTAACACAAATGATCTGAAAATTTGTGATATATGACAGCAAAGGGGAACTGATAAATAATTCAAATTTTAACAGATAACGGTGAAGGAGGAAATTTACTTTACTATTTTATCTTTTTTCACTATTTTTAAAGTTATATATTCATTTTTACTCTATCCTTTGGCAGTTTCACTGTTTTATACGTGCACTTTCTTACCAGTAATGCCTAATAGCATATGAATGTCGTCCAAAAGACATCAGCAGGTGCCTTGCCAATAAACCATTTTCTTCAACCTAGATTGAATTTCTTGTCCTTTTATGGCTATTATGTCTCTTGTGTGGAGAGTAAATTATCTTTAGGATATAGGATGTTGTGCTCCGATTGCACTTGCAATCAAGAAATTACATGCGACTTGAAATATAAAGCATCTGTGCTATGGGCATAGTACTGGCCCACATCAATCCGTATTTCTCCAGTACTACAGAGGAATAAACCAAGCACATAATTACGAAGTTCATAATGTTAACATTTTTAGTTTCATACAGAGAGCCTAATGGTCGAATATATCGGTGCATATTTCTTCCGTTACATTAGTTGGGACCGATTTTGTCCGCTAGCCGCATTTTGCAAATTTGTATCAGCATCTAGGTTGTTTTGAAAATTAGAGAAGAAAAAATTAGGGAATCGCTAATATTTCCCTGCAAAGAATAGATGGGTTTATAAAAAGATTATATATACATTAGTGTCATAAAAAACCTGTCCGTGATGTAACATAGTTTTCAATAAATAATATTTCTGAAAAACACTTGCTCACAAAACAAGTGAAGAGTCCTTTGCTAGGTTATATTCCAAAACGCAATGGTTTTTCAAATAACATTTTTGTACCAAGGATAGAAAGTGAGTTTCGAAGATATTTTCTATGTTGAGAAGCGAATGTTTTTCGACTGATAATCCACGAGTACGAATGAATTTATACACGCAGCTTGTAAATACACTGACGGGAAAAAATCCCAACACCACGAAAAAATAGTTGTAGAGGAATGAAATGGCGGCAATACATTTGTATAGGTAACATATTTAATCGATTAAGATTTCAAGATCACAGCTTAATGTAAGCGCGAGAAGAGCCTTTTTAAATGTGAAATGCTGGTATTAATAACCAGTGTAACCACCAGAATGTTCAACGCAAGCACGCAAACGTTCATGCATTGTGTCGTACAGGTGCTGGATGTCAGTTTGTGGGATGGAGTTCCATGCCTGTTGCACTTGGTCGGTCAATACAGGGACGGTTAATGCTGGTTGGGGGTGACGCTAGAGTTGTCGTCCAATGATATCCCACACGTGCTCGATTGGTGAAAGATCTGGTGATCTAGCAGGCCACGGCAACATGTTGACACTCTGTAGAGCATGTTGGGTTACAACAGCGGTATGCGGGCGAGCGTTATCCTGTTGGAAAACACCCCCTGGAATGCTGTTCATGAATGGCAGCACAACAGGTTGAATCACCACACCGACGTACAACTGTGCCGTCAAGGTGCGTGGGATAACCACGAGAGTGCTCCCGCTGTCATAGGAAATTGCTCCCCAGACCATAACTCCAGGTGTAGGTCCAATGTGTCTCGGCCGCAGACAGGTTAGTTGCAGGCGCTCACCTGGCCTCCTTCTAACCAACACACGGCCATCACTGGCACCCAGGCAGAACCGGCTTTCATCAGAAAACACAACAGATCTCCACTCCGTCCTCCAATGATCTCCAGCTTGAAACCACTGCCGTCGCAAATGGCAGTGGTTTGGAGTAAGTGCAATGCACGCTACAGGGAGTCTGGCTCGGAGCTGTCCTTCAAGTAACAGATTTGTAACAGTTCGTTAGATCTGGTGATCTAGCAGGCCACGGCAACATGTTGACACTCTGTAGAGCATGTTGGGTTACAACAGCGGTATGCGGGCGAGCGTTATCCTGTTGGAAAACACCCCCTGGAATGCTGTTCATGAATGGCAGCACAACAGGTTGAATCACCACACCGACGTACAACTGTGCCATCAAGGTGCGTGGGATAACCACGAGAGTGCTCCCGCTGTCATAGGAAATTGCTCCCCAGACCATAACTCCAGGTGTAGGTCCAATGTGTCTCGGCCGCAGACAGGTTAGTTGCAGGCGCTCACCTGGCCTCCTTCTAACCAACACACGGCCATCACTGGCACCCAGGCAGAACCGGCTTTCATCAGAAAACACAACAGATCTCCACTCCGTCCTCCAATGAGCTCTAGCTTGACACCACTGCCGTCGCAAATGGCAGTGGTTTGGAGTAAGTGCAATGCACGCTACAGGGAGTCTGGCTCGGAGCTGTCCTTCAAGTAACAGATTTGTAACAGTTCGTTGTGTCACTGTGGTGGCAACTGCAGCTCGAATTGCTGCTGCAGACGCAGTACGATGCGCCACGGCCATACGCCGTACACGGCGGTCTTCCCTCTCAGTAGTGCCACGTGGCCGGCCGGAACCAGGTCTTCTTGCGTCAGTACCTTTCCTTGACCACCGCTGCCAACAATCATGCACAGTGGCTACATTCCTGCCAAGTCGTTCTGCAATATTGCGGAAAGAAAATCCACCTTCTTGTAGCCCTATTACACGACCTCGTTCAAACTCCATGAGCTGTTGATAATGGCTTCTTCGTCTTCTTAAAGGCATTCTTGACTGACATCAACACACTACGTCGAATCTCAACGATAACTAACTCATTAATGTTACAGCGCGTATTTACAGCAAACCTGCTTTGCATGTTCCGAGGCGCTACTAGCGCCACACGTATGCGCCGAGCGCGAAATTTGCATAGACGTCATCTTACAGATGTACTCTCACCGCCTACCAACTGTCGTTTATCTAACACAACCCCTTCTTGGTGTTGGGATTTTTTTCCGTCAGTGTAGTATTATGTTATTATGCATTGGTGAAAATTTTATTTAGCGAATAATAGCTTTTCAACATTTTTACATACACAAATTTTCCTTTGAATACAAATTTTAGAGTATGATAAATATGTCTAATGCACCCAAAGTTAGTATTTACGATATTACAATAGTACGGTTGCAGCCTAAAGGAGTGATGCTTTTTTCCCAAGCGTAAGGTTAAGTTTATTTGTTACTCCAAACAACCATTATATACACATATTTGTACTAGTACAAAATTTATTTCTTTTCTGATTTGTGGCTTGTAAATGAAAAGCATTCACGTAGAATGAGTTATTTCGGTTCGTCATAGCGGACAGAATATAGAAAGTAAGAGAATAGAGGTCGAGCACAATGTCCGAACTTCTCTATATGCCCGGGGAAGGAAACGGCAATCCATATGGGAAATGACTGAACTCTAAGAAAATATGAATAATCGATATCTGTAAAGCTGAAATGCAGTACCCTGAGGTTACGCCAACCCAGCAGAGTGCAACGCTATGCACCCCATGGTGTCATGATGGACACAGCAGTGCAGATACAGTTCCGGACGTCCGCACATGTTGATCGAAAATAAGTGCAGAGATCTAGCGTGCATGCTGCAACAAATCGTACACTCTACCAGACTACAGTTTTCAAAACTGAGGCATCATTTGGAAACCCGACACTCTTTTCTTAGCAACAGCTTGCTAGCAGATTCTTTGCAAACCTATTGCCCCACAGTCAGGGCCGGCCCGTGATATTGTACATGGTTCACTGTAAACTGCCAAACAGGAAAACTGTCACACCGAAAGATTGCTACACAGGAAAACTGCCACACGCTTTTCATTAAGGGGCTGGGCACAAATTGCTATTCCTCCGAGGAACACTTTGAATGTGTGGCAGTTTTCCAAGTTTCTGAATTATGTGTGGCAGTTTCTCAAGGTGCCTAACGATGGGAAGGAGCTCTTTTGTTTGTCTGAAGTTTCATGTAGGTTCATACTTAGGGCATCTGGCCACAGAAGTTCGAGGGGGGTATAAAGATTGCCGTTTCCTGGCCTATATTGATAATTGAATTGGGAACTCCAAACAAATTTCGAGAAAACGTTCTATGTAAGCCAAGCGAAAATTGCTGCGTTCAGGAAAGGACAATAAGATGAGATTTTTTAATAACGTTGTACTTTTACTTAGGCACTAAATATTTACATAACATGTCAAATTTGTAATATTTTTCTTTTACTTTATTAATTCATAAGCATTACACCTCGGCCGTTTTAACAGCTTTTAATCCGCCGACTTTATATTCATAACGCTTACGTGTCAAATCAAGTCAATAGTATTGCGCTTTTACTTAGGCACTAAATATTAAAGTCCTAGGCCACAGGCATCGGCCTTTTTAACAGTTTTTATTCTACCAGTGTCATATTCACGGAGTTTATACATCAAATCAAGTTAATGATATTGCGCTTTTATTTAGGCACGAAATATTTATTCACAGGCCCGAGGCCTAGGCTTAGGCTATTTTACCAGTTTTCATTCTACCAATGTCATATTCACAATGTTTACACAGAAAATGAAGTTAATAATATTGGGCGTTTTCTTAGGCAGGAAATATTAATTCATAGGCCCTAGGCATTTTTTAATAGTTTTTATTAAAAAGGCCTAGGCCTAGGGCCTATGAATTAATATTTCCTGCCAAAGAAAACGCCCACACATAATTATCATTGTCATATTCACAACGTTTACACAGCAAATAAATGTAATAATATTGCGCTTTTACTTAGGCAGGAAATATTAACTCCTAGGCCTGTTTGACAGTTTTCATTCTACCAATGCCATATTCACAATGTTTACACAGCAAATGAAGTCAATAATATTGGGGTTTACTTAGGCACGAAATATTAATTCATATGCCTCAGGCATTTTTAGTTTTTACTTTATCAATGCCATATTCACAACGTTTGCACAACAAATAAATGCAATAATATTGCGCTTTTACTTAAGCACGAATATTAAGTCATAGGCCCTTGGTCTGGGCCTATGAATTAACATTTCGTGCCCAAGTAAAAGCGTAATATTATTAACTTGATTTGCTGTTTAAATGTTGCCAAAATGGCATTGAAAGAGTCAAAACTTTTAAAAAGGCCTAGGGCCCATGAATTAATATTTCGTGCCTAAGTAAGCGCCCAACATTATTAATATGATTCGCTGTGAATATGACATTGGTGGAATAATTGTTTGGAGTTCCCAATTCAATTCACAAAATAGGCCAGGAAACGGCAATCTTTATATCCCCCCTCCCCTCGGACTTCTGTGGCCAGTTGCCTTAAGTATGAACCGACATGAAAATTCAGACAAACAAAAGAGCTCTTCCCATCATTAAGCACCTTGGGAAACTGCCACACATAATTCGGAAACTTGAAAAACTGCCACACATTCAAGTGTTCCTCGGAGGAATAGCAATTTGTGCCCAGCCCCTTAATGAAAAGCGTGTGGCAGTTTTCTTGTGTGGCGGTTTTCCGATGTGTGGCAGTTTTCTAAGTTGCTGAAAGACGTGTGGCAGTTTTCCTGTGTGGCAGTCTTCCTGTGTGGCGGTTTTCCGCCAACCATTGTTAATGCGTGGGCAAGGTGGAGGTCTGGCCGCCTTTAGATGAAATTAAGATGTTTTGTTACACACATGCCACCCCCCACCCCCTCCACACACACGCTTTTCTTGAGGCACACAGTCCACATAGTGATAGCATTATCTTCCAAAAATTCAATGGAAACCCTTACAAATTGCCAGTTTGTATTTCGAGGGAGAATCCTGTAAGAATACACATCAGGAAAACTGCATCCTATGGGAATACTTCCAGGAACTTTCAGAACAGGCAACAGAAAAATGAAATATTGAAAATCGACTGAGGAATGTATATCAGAAATGACGACGGGGTATGTTTCCTTCACACAGCCGGTGTGTGTGTGGAGAGGGGGGGGTCAAACTAACTTACACGGAAAATTCCCAAATACTGATTTTAAACTTTAAAGTTCTCAGGGAATTTCTTTTTTCCTTTCGATTAAAACATTAAGTTGTAGTCCCTTAATTAATGCGAGGCTCAAAACCAACCCATTAAGATAGCATTGTATGTACGAAAGTATCTAAAGAAAAACAGGGTAAGAGGAGATACCTGAATTTTGTAGTGTACGCATTTTTATTTAGTTTCTTTTTTTATTATATTAGCAATCTGGATTTCATTAGCAATTATGTTAAAACAAATAATTCAAAATCCTTCAAAAATGAAATTAAAATAAAAAAGGGTTTCCTTCCCCACTGAAATCCTAATTTTCTTTTTTCCTCTAAATATGTAGAGTATTTTTCCTGTATTCAGTCTCTTCACCTCATACAGGCAAAATGAGAATTGCTAAATCACATGCTGTACCAACCAAACATGCCGATTTCCTACTCGGTCCTAGGAAGACAAATATTCACTCAGAAAACAAATATTTCTATCGTAGCAGTCATACCGTCCTTCCTTTTATGGTGTAATTAGTTTCCATTGCGGATGCTGTCATTTTGAAAATGATATCGTGCTATAGTGGTAGGGTAACGGGGAGAACACCTAGGGTTGTTTAAGTCATGCTCCTGGCGCCTCTTGCTTTGCAAAACAAGGGGTTGGTCAAGAAGTGAGTGACAATCGTACTTTGGAGACATTTTCATGACTGTAGCCTCAAGGCGAGTAATGTTGTCTCAGGTCCAGGAAGAGACACAAAGATACAGACTTCAAAAATAGAAAGGCTAAATATACTGGCTTAGAAGAACGGCAGAGAATCAGAACTGCTATAAAATATTGCAATTAGGAATACGCTTTTATGTAATAATACGGATGAAACAAACCAGATTAATTCACAAAGAAAAAAGGGCAAATAATATGTATTTTATGAAACACTATTTTTCAGATCATTATCATATAAACATAATATATATATTTATATGAAAAAGCTAAAGCAAAATAAGGGCAGTCTACCGGCCGGCCACCCTCCATATGACCGCCGACATGGGCACAAGCCCACGCCTAGGGCCGGTCCTTCCTGCAATGCATTTGTTGCTGAATGCAACGTACGATTACAATATTGTCACAGAGAGTCCTGGAAACGTACATAGTGACAACTAATGAAGTTCAGCGAGCAGCTCAAGTTCAATATTTATTACCGTAATAGAAGTGCCGTGAGTACCATAGGGGCAACTGGGAGCGTCGGCCCAATCTCCTCAGGTTAAAAAATAAAAACAAAATCAGTTTCGCTGGAAAAAATGAAAACAAATTATTTTTGCTGAAAATGTTTGCTCTCTTTATTGTTATTGTTTAAATTTTTGGGGTGCGAGGTCCTTAAAGCCCTTAAAAAGATATGTTAAATATATTTTTTTAGTTCATGATCCCCCTCTTTCAAATAGGTCACCGCCCTTCATTGTACAGCCACTTAGATTTGCAGATTTCAAATTACCATTATTATTATTATTACGGCAACCTTCCTCATTCATGAAATAGCAAACATAATTTTATAACTCTCTGCTATATGTTCTACAATCTGTATGAAAACCAGATACTTAAATTTAAAATAACAAGTTAGTAAAATCATGCAATGCATTGATTATGATACGCTTTCCAATCAGCAGTAACAGTTTGACCCTGTTCCAATAGTTCATAATATAGCACACCCTTCATATCCCACCAGACGCAGAGAAGAATATTCTTGGAGTGAATATTGCGTTTCGGTGTCGAAGTCGTTGCTTCACTGGGGTCTACCCAGTAATTTTTGCGTTTGGGATTGTCACACTATATCCACTTTTCATCATCTGTAACGAATTTCCACAGGAAAGACTTTCTGTGTTGTTTATTCAACAGATTCAAACACTTCATGACACGCTAATCCTTGTTCCTCTGGCTCAGGTCATGTCGCACCCATTTTCCTTCCTTCTGAATCTTTCCCATTGCGCGTAAATGATTGGAAATGATTTGTTGAGTTACCCTCAGTTGTTCAGCTAGTTCTTTTTGCGTTTGAGACAAATCTTTATCCAGCAATGCTTGTTGCATGCTGGATAAAGATTCGTCTCAAACGTAGCAGGCACTGTTGCAGCATGTACAGTCAGGAAAAAATGAGACCGAAATATACATGCACATAATTAAAAATTTGCAAAAACTTACAGAAATACTGTTTAGTATTTTCTAAAAAAAATTAAACAAAATTATGCTTCGTAGAGCGGAAGTGCATATTGCGTATTAACCAATCATGGCCTTTCTAAAGCTGTGGGAGCCTTGTTGACCTACAGGGACTGCTGCAGAGAGTAACAGACAGCCGCTATCAACCTGTGCTTCAGCACAAGTCTTCTGTAAGTGACGGCACGTCACTGAACCCTCCCCACCCGGAGGGCACAAGAAACCAAATGATCAGAACTGGCTTCACCAGCAGCTGCTGATGCCATCTCCTCTCTCTTCTAACCTCCTTGGTCCCCGACTGCCCGAAGATAGGGTGGGTCATCTGACTGTACAACATATTTACACTTTATGATTATGACCTCGAATAGGTTCTCGTCTCTGAATGTGAGCTAGACTTTTGTATTTTGTGGGAACCCAGACAAACCGAAAAATTTTCTTTTATAAAGCAGACAGTTTTAGATGCTTTTAAAGAACGGTACTTGTGGTATTGTCTGTCGCGTCAAATTTGATGAGCACAAACAAACAATAATTTTCTTTGGAGGAACAATAAACAGTCTAAGGGGTAAATTTTTATACACACTTTCTATATATAGCAAATGGGGAATGAATACTAAAAAAAACTTGAAGAATTGATAACGAAAAACAAAATTTATGCATATATGCGTACATGTATTTTCCCCACGAAATACGCACAAAAATATTAGGGGTTCGAGGAACCCACAACAAAATAATTTGGGGTTCATAAAGTGTCTCGAACCCACGAAGTCGGCGCCTATGGTTCCCTTACAGAGTCCGAACATGGATGAAACCTATTTTTGGGCCTCGTAATTCACGTTTCCAAATGTCATTTTACTCATACGATAAGTCTTGTCATTACCTCTTAAACTAAACTTAATGGGGGAAAGGAATTTTAAGGGAAAGATGGGGATGCATGTAAAACATAGAACTAAAGAGCAAAATGTTCATTATATTCTACAAAAATTGGCCAGAAATAACACCCCAATTTCTAAGCTCAGTTCTAATGTAGTATAAAGTAATATTACCCTCAAAACAATATTTAGTGAGTCAGCATTGCTAGTTTAATAAATTCATACTTGTAGATAACGTATTTCGATTTCCGGCGGAAATATGCCCCAAATCTTCCCAAACGCAGAACAACGAATTTAACCCTATCTGTATGACTTTTTTCGTTTTTTAGATACAAAATTAAAAATTATATATAAATCATTATTTTTGAGACCCTCTAGCATCGCAGGATCACGCTCCTGGACGTCGTTGGCTTTCCTGTAAACCCGTCCCAGACAGTGGGCCAATTAAGAATTCGCCTGAAACAATGAAAAGTGTGAGAAGCGTGAATGCTTCCTTCACCTACCACAAGTGGAGTAACTAACTAGCACAACGTGCCCCCCCCAATAAAAGGTTTACTTCAGCAGATGCATTTTTCGTGGTGTGTGTGTGTGTGGTGGTTGAGGGGGGGTATGAAGTCAGGGAGAGTGTCTGCAAAAGTAACGGTGGTACTTAGAGCCCTGTAGTTCTAACTTTTTAAGTAACTTTTTAAGTAATAAATTTGGCAATACGTGTAATTCCTTTGTCTAAAACTAAAAAAAAAAAAAAAAAATCACTTGAAGAAATCACCCTTTTACACATGGCAGATCTGCGACTGCCATGCCGTGCACGTAATCCTAGGTAACTGACTGTTTTCCCACATCTTCTACGGGTAATCCCACTGTGGCCTCTAGCTTTTTCCTCAGCAGCGGAGAGAGAGGGCAATTGGAGAACTATCGTATTACAACTCTGAGCCAAAGGGCCGAACACTTTCAATCTGTGGGGCATTCAGTGTTTTAAAAGTAAAACTAGGCATTTATTTAGGCAAAGCTAAATACAGTATATCTTAAAGCAAAATATGAATATTTGGGTTAATTATTGTGCGTGTTCGATTTCTTTCATAAAACAGTAACTGGCAGCTGCAGTACGCCCCTTCGTTACCTGCGCCCCCACCACAGCTGGGGGGGGGTTACCCCACTACCTACCACAAAAAGGAAGGCTAAAGTATTTTAACCGTTCCTTTCAAAATAAATACATCGATAAAAACTCGAAAATTCGGAGTAACAGCAACAGCAAGAAAAAATATATTTTAATAAGATGAGAAAGTAAAATATCAATGGATAATAACAACAAAGTGGTTGCTTTAAGGATTGATTTGTTTCGGTCCGTGAAAACCAAAACAAAACTGGTAGTTCAATCATACGTTTTCGGGGCCCCCTCAAACTCTGGGGCCCTAGGCATGCGCCTAGTTGAAAATCCGCCCCTGATACTAACATATATAGTTTATTCGTTATTCGCTGAAGAACGAAGCGCATAACATGATAGCAACTTCTTTTACAAATATACAAGCAACACACAAAATCACAATATATACCATTACACTAAAATATATTTATACACACAATTTGACACTTACACACAGTTGCATCAGATTAATATTACCACCCCCGGAATAAATATACCCGCCGAGGCGTGTCACGGAGTGCACATGACAAGGCCTACCACATAGATATAGAAGCGGCCGGCCAGAACAGACGAGCCATAGTGCGTTACTTCTGGGCACATTGGACAGAGGTAGTGATTTGATAGACGTTCAAAAAGGATGATGAAAGGGTGGAAGCAGCTCATAAACATAAGACTTCAAGGGCTGTTCGCGAGTTGCTGTAGTAAGGGTGTACCAAGAATGGATCACTAGCACACAGAGTACCTCTCGAAGTCATAAGTGTGGAGCCCCAAAGGCCATCGACCCCAGAGGAGAACGTCGCCTCCTTCGACTGGTAAAGGGCAATCGAAGCGCAGCAGTTGACCACGCAAATGAACGCTGGGGCAACCAGGTACGTGCTTCCGATAACAGTAGAGCGAACACTGTTACACATTTATGGTTTACGGGTTATTTTCTCAAATTAAAAAAAAAAGATTGATTTATCCTAGACAGGAAATGAAACATCATGAAAAACGAATTTAAAAAGCTATTACAAATTCCGAAACGAAGACTGTTGCTGCTATTTGTGAGCTCATATCTATCTTTTGTTATTTGGACACTATTTTTTTTTAAGAAAGTTACATGTATTCTAAAGTACCAAAATTTTATATCATACATTTGTTTTACCAGTGACCTGTTCAGTGTGGAGTGGCCAAGATTTTCCGGGCCCCTCTTCATTAGGTATCACTTGGTTCTTCGTTCTCTGGCTGCTTTTTTAAAAATATATTGGTACATATTTTTAAATATATATTTTACGAATAATAAAAAGCGCCCTTTAGTATGGGGTATATATTTTTATCGCTTTGCAATATTTTGGCAGATGTTTTCTTCGGGATATCTTTTTATTTGCATCTTCAATCTTTTGGGCCACCCCATAAAGAAATCCTCCGTGAACCACTGTGTCTTACTTTTACTATTCATCATTTTTGATAATTATTTTTCTTTTCATTTTTCACAATTATATTTTTTTCATGGAAAAAAATAATAAACGAAAAATGAATGTAGATTTGTTGGTTCTGTCGTGGCCAAACATTCGTTCCTTGTCCCAATAGCCCTGCTCCGTCCCGATTAACGTTGGTTCTGTTTTGAAACATTATTTGTGAAGAAGGGTCAGCACAATAGGTTTCACACGTAATTACTCTTTCCCCAAATACTACAGAAACCTGATACCGTCAGTCGACCCCTTCGCCGAGGGGAAATCTCATCTCCCATCCCCTGCTTAGCTGGGGATGATTCGTAAAAGCTTCCGTCAGCATCTTAGAGTAACAGCATGTGATTTCTTTTTTACATAAGTTTAAGGGTAGAAAAGCCAATAAACTGTAATGTAAGTGATTTAAATAATTACTGACATCCTAAACACTAAAGGCTATGACAGCTCAGTTATTATTATTTGTGGGAAAACTTTTAATATTCAAGGAAAAAGTCAAGATATGCCACATTTTCAGTACTTGACGTACCTAGAGCGCCACCTAGTAACGATAGGCTACACTATTCCATCTCAAAGAAATTTAATTTTAAAATATTTCCTATAATTTTTTCTCAAATTTGATTGCCACTCCCTATAGTTCAATGCCTTCTTTGTATGTGTGCGAATTTTCACAAGTCAGGAAGCATTTCTTGTATGAGAACTTATGTAACAAAATTTTTCCATTGAAAATACATTGGCGGATTTTCACTTGATGTCCACCTTAAGCAAAAAATGTTTTGGAAATAGATGCACCCTACTGAAATTCAAAACATCTTGCACTGAAATACACACACACATATGCAAACATTTTAGTTTTCAAATAGATCAAACAATTTGTAACCATAGCAGGATTATATTATTAATCATTTATTTTACAAAAAATGTTTAATTTTTCACTGCTTTTCTCAATATTTAATTGCTCACTTCTATTCTTTTTTAATTTTTAAAGATAGTTAGCAATGTTTTGTTTTGCTTCTTTTAATAGTATCTGTCCACTTCCTATTGCACTTATGTCTTTTTTTTTTATGCCACATTCAATGTTCATCTCAGCATTGTTTAACATTTTATGAGGCAATCTAACTGCTGCAAAATGTTCAGCTTCTTCCCATTTCAAATCACCTTGTGAACATTCAATTTCTTCTCTTTTTCGTTGGTTTTGCTGCATTTTTCCAGCACTAATCTGCTCTTGATATTTTTTTTTCCAGGATTCTTTATAAGCTGTCAGAAGTTTTTTGGTTACATTAATTTTACTCACATCTCTATTTAATCTGTTGACATGATCTTTGTGCTTCTTGCTCTCCCCATGAAGCCTACAATCATTGCAGCCACCTTGTGACAGGATAAAATCGCAGCCACATGGCTTATAAAACGTGATTCAGCAAAACTTTAGATGCTTCATAAAAAGGCTATTCTTTACTATACATACTGCGATACACTTGATGAAAAGTTTTATCTGACTTCGTTCTTTCTGTTGTCATAGCTGTTTCATTGCTACGTTTTGTTTCGTTTTAATCTAAATTAATCCTTTTCACTCAAATAACTTTTCACCCATACTCAAACATAACTCGCATTTTTTTTTTTTTTTTTTTTCTGCAGTAGAAGCCACAACTTAGCAGTGAAAGCTCTCAGCCTTAGCTCACCAGCCCCGACATACGAGCTATAGAGGCATCATCAGCGTGGCAGCTGACACCCGACCTATTCAGCAAAAAAGAAATGTCTCGCGAGCGTTGACATGCGAGCTATAGAGGCGTCACCGGCATGGAGGGTGCCACCCAAAACGTGCGATATTCTGCGAAAAAGAAATGTCTCGCAAGCCCCGATACACGAGCTATAGAGGCATAATGAGCACAGGGATGACACCCAACAGGCAAACTATTCAGCGAAAAATAAATGTCTTGCGAGCGCCAACATGCGAGCTATTTTTTTTTTTTTTTTTGATTGGAGGTTTGACCACCGTGAGCAACTCAATGGGCTATAAGCAGTCGCCCGTCCCTAATTTAGGGTCACTGGCTCCAGGGAAGGGAGAGAGCCAGCACCGTAAGACAAACACATCCATGCCTGACCGAGATTCGAACCCGGACCCCTTACGGACGAATGATCAGAGGCCAGCGCCTTAGACCACTGCGCCACCGGGGCGGCCATGCGAGCTATAGAGGCATCATTGGCATGGAGGGTGACACCCGACACGCGAGATATTCGGCGAAAAAGAAATGTCTCGCAAGCACCGACATACGAGCTATAGAGGCGTCATAGACGTGGCGGATGACACCCGACCTATTCGGCAAAAAGAAATTCCTCCCGAGCGCCGACATCCGAGCTATAGAGGCGTCATAGGCGGGGCAGATAACACCCGACACGCGAGCTATTCGGTGAAAATGAAATTCCTCGCGAGCGCCTACATGCGAGCCGTAGAGGCGTCATTGGCATGACACCTGACACGCAGATGACATTTCGGTTTCTTTATCCGGTGAAAAAGAAACGTCTCGCGAGCGTCGTCATGTAAGCTATAGGATCGTATCGGCGTGGCGAGTGACACCCGACCTATTCGGCAAAAAAAGAAATGTATCGCGAGCATCAACATGCGAGCTATAGAAGTGTCATCGGCAAAAAAGATGTCTCCGAAGCCCCGACCCACGAGCTATAGAGGCATAATGAGCACAGAGGATGACACCCAACACGCAAGCTATTTGGCGAAAAGAAATGTCTCGCAAGCGCCAACATGCGAGCTATAGAGGCATCATTGACATGGAGGGTGACACCCGACATATCCGGTGAAAAAGAAATTTCTCGCAAGCGCCAACATGTGAGCTATAGAGGCATCATTGGCATGGAGGGTGACACCAGACATATACGGCGAAAAAAAAATGTCTCGCAAGCCCCGACATACGAGCTATAGAGGTGTCGTAGAAGTGGCGAATGACACCCGACTTATTCGGCGAAAAGAAATTCCCCCGAGCGTCGACATCCAAGCTATAGAGGCGTCATAGGCGTGGCAGATAACACCCGATATGCGAGCTATTCGGTGAAAACGAAATTCCTCGAGAGCGCCGCCACGCAAGCCGTAGAGCCGTCATCGCCATGACACCTGACACACACAGATGACGTTTCTTTTTCTTTATCCGGTGAAAAAGAAACGACTCGCGACCACCGACATGCGAGCTATAGAGGCGTCATCGGCATGAAGGGTGCCACCCGACACGTGCGATATTCTGCGAAAAAGAAATGTCTCGCAAGCCCCGATACACGAGCTATAGAGGCATAATGAGCACGGCGGATGACACCCAACACGCAAGCTATTCGGCGAAAAAGAAATGTCTCGCGAGCGCCAACATGCAAGATATAGAGACATCGTTGGCACTGAGGGTGACACCCGACATTTTCGGCGAAAAGAAATGTCTCGTAAGCCCCGACATCCGAGCTATAGAGGCGTCATAGACGTGGCAGTTGACACCCAACCTATTCGGCGAAAAAAAAATTCCTCGCGAGCGCTGACATCCGAGCTATAGAAGCGTCGCGGATAACACGCGAGCTATTAGGTGAAAAAGAAATTCCTCGTGAGCGCCGACATGTGGGCCATAGAGGCGTCATCGGCATGGCGGGTGACACCGACACCGCAGATGACGTTTCTTTTTCTTTATCGGGTGAAAAAGAAACGTCTTGCGAGCCCAGACGTGCGAGCTATAGGGGCGTCATTGGCGTGGCGAGTGACACCCGACCTATTCGACAAAAAATAAATGTCTTGCGACCACCGACATGCGAGCTATAGAGGCGTCATCTGAGTGGCGGGTGAGGTATTTGGCGATTTCGTAATGTCGGGTGTAACCCGACAGTCGAGTGGAAAGGGTTAAAACGTTTGCACCGAAATTTTTACAAGCACAAAGCCACATGCAACCAATGCAAAGAGTTGGCAAAAGGCGCTGAGCTGAGTTCCCTCTCTATTTTTGCGCACGGTACTCTTAAATGGCTGTATCGGGAATCACGTGACAAACTCCGCCTCGGTTGGCGGGGTAAGTCAGAACATCGAAGGCGCATAAAGGACTATCTGTAAAGTGTGTTTTTTCGACCAAAAGACGGTAAAAAAATAGAAATTGCGAGCAGGGATCTTGCGAGGGCTTTTCCGTAGTTTTTTCGGGTGACTTCTGTGAAACCATAAGATGGAGTGAAAATCCGTAAAAGTTGGCATCTCTGAATAACTATGAAACCTTTAGAAACAGAACCATTGTATCCTGACACGGGAGAGCCATTTTCAGTCATCCTCCGCGTCAACGAAATAGCTAATGACTGACCTTACGCTGTATTTAAGTAATTGCGCACCTTGCCCTGAATGAAATAACTGCGCTATCCGAAAGAGCAGGGAACGACATATAAACAATCTCAATTGCACAGCACTTCGAAAGACCACCAAACTATCAGTAAACAATTTTCATCAGGATTTCATAACATACAGCATCGTTTCTCCTGCATCCACGTGATTGCAACAAAACTCCTCCTCTATAAGCAAAAACAATTTAATTTCCTACATCGCGAAGATCGTTGTTTTTTCGCCACTTTTGCCGAAAAACAACGAATTAGAAGGCAGGTGAAAAACATTCCGAAATTTTGGGATTGGCGGTACGGTACGTGTTGATTACGCGTCGTTTTCAAAAAATTATGCGTATGCCTTAAAAAAAAAACGGCATTCGATTCGACGTTTAAAACGGCATTCTTTTGCCGTGAAAACATTTTTTTCGATCTGCAATTTTTGCTGTGGATTGCCGTTTCGGCGCAAATATTAATTTTTTTCGTAATTTGTAGCAGTTTGGCGCAGTTCGGCGCAAACTTTCTATCACTGGGTATGCTTCAACGTAGATAAATGTCCTTCCCTCCTCATTTGCCTTTCCGATTTTTTATTCTTTTTTAGTATTTTAATTTCATCGAATTTTAGGAATGTCCGGTTTTTCTATGCAGAATTGCACTAAAGCAGTTTTGGCTTCTTTTTTTGCCAGTTAGATATGTGATGTTTAAGTCTTTTTTTTACATTGGAAGTACGAAAAACAGATTAAAAAAAAGACTTAAACAACACATATCTAACTGGCAAAAAAAAGAAGCCAAAACTGCTTTAGTGCAATTCTGCTTGGAAAACCGGACATTCCCAAAGTTCGATGAAATTAAAATGCTAAAAAAGAATAAAAAATCGGAAAGGCAAATGAGGAGGGAAGAAGCAATATTAATCTATAAAAATAAAGCAAGGGTATGTAACCAGAACGACCCTAGCACATTATCGGGCCTGTGGAAAGAACTAATAAGACAAGAAAAACAACAACAAAAGAAAAACTGGCAAAAAAGACAAGAAAACCAGGATAGGAGAAGAAAAAGAAAAAAAAAGTTCTTTTAATGAAACATAGATGGCGCCAGCCGGGCTTGATAACAAAACATATCCAGGAAAGTATATCCGACGAATGGCAACAAGGAGTACCGGACTCCATTAGCGCGAAGTTAACCACGAACATCGGTGGTAAAGTCGCCACGCTCCTGAGGATGCCCAGAGGATGGGCGAAAATTTCGAGTATAAAGAACGGTAAAAATTGATGTGTTTGGAATCCTAAGGCAAAGATCCAATGAGTATACCCAGCGAAAAGTGTGAGAAGGAAAGCCAGTCATCGCATACAACGGACTTTAGGACAATAACATCAACAAAGACCAGAAAACACGTGTGTGAAATGTTCCCATCGCTAGAAAGGAATGCCAAGGTAAGCATTATCCGCTAGAATTTTGTACAAGTTACAATGAATACACTGTGATGAATTCTTTTCAATTCCTAGATCAAATCAAGAATCTACAAATATCAGAATGGACGTTACTGCATTATTTCCAAATACTCCCATCATGGAATCAATTAACATCATACAACAGAAATTGTTTGAGAAAAACATCCTGAAACCATGTCAGGTATTGGAGATTATAAAAATATTAAAATATACACATAGCAATAATTACTTCAAGTTCGAAAATAACGCCTACCAACAAACCAGCGGTGCACCAATGGGGTCACCACTGTCTTCACTTTTCTCTGAGGTGATAATGCAAGATTTAGAAGAACAAGTAATAAATACCACAGTTCTCAAGTATCATTGCGTACTACTGTCGGTATGTTGATGACATTTTTTCTGCTTAGAACAACTAATTTTCAGGATATTACAAGAATTCAAGACGCTTTATCTGCAGTATACCCAACAATTAAATTAACACTTCAGCTTGCAAATAATTGTCAATTACCTTTTTTGGACGTATTGATTACTAAAAAAAATGAAGGACCTGGCAGTTTGTGTGTACCATAAACCATCATACATTCCTGTATTAATCCCATCAAACTCGCATCATCCATGGGTACAAAAAATCGCAGTTTTTCATTCGCTAATTAACCGAGCTTTTTCACATTCCAGTACAAACTCTCATCGAAATAAGGAGTTGAAATGGATATTTCAAGTTGCACAAAACCATGGATATCAATCATCTATAATAAGGGAACTTATTTATCGATATAAGCATCCCAAAAATAATCCTAAGGTTGATATTCAGTACTGTGGAAGTTTCCTGTATGTTCCAAAAATAAGTAACTACTTAAAAAAAATAGTGTAAACTCCAAAATAAAGGAATAGGTACATTTGTGAACACATACAGAGATTTAGTGTTAAAAAATAGAGATAAAACAAGAGTTCTCGATCAATCAGGTGTATATCGTATTCCCACCACCACCAACGTAGGAACTGAAAATAAGTTTTATATAGGAAGTACTAAAAACCGATCAAGTAAACGATTAGGACAACATGTAAATAATTGGAAAAACAAAATAATGTGCACGTCTTTAATGGAATATTGCTGTAAAACAGAAGCACTACCGGATTTTGAGAATATAGCAATTGTATGCAGACATAAAACTGAATGTGCCATACGTTATGCTGAGACGATCGTTATTGAACAAACTAAAGAGAACAACTGTAAGAAAAATGACCCAATAGAATTGCCTTTACCATGGAGAATGTTAGTCGAGGAGGAGAGAGTGCCGAAATTATTTTAAAGTACATAAAAATTATAATTCGGGGAATGATATCGAATTGTTGCGGTAGGTAATGTGATTTATAGTTGATTAAAAAAGTACATTTAGTAAACTACAGGAACATATTGATTAACATAGAATAATTCAGTTTCATCAACGTAGGCGGCGCGCATTATAGTGGTCATACAGGTATATAGGGGCCTCTCACAAGTCTCTTGTGTCCTTCAAGTGATGACAACTTCTGCCTGAGGATGGTGTTTATACACCGAAATGCATAGCAATTTGTGAAGATCATCAACTACTACTTGAGGACGCTATGGACAACGACTTGAAGTTTTAGCCTTTCAGTTTCTTTCCTTGGTTATTTTTTTATGTGTATCATCGTCATAAGGTATGTTTTTATAAATATTTTAAAGTTTTCATTAGAGGACATTTTCATTATGTGGCACCATATGGTTGAGTCCTAGAGAATATAAATTGCCTGGAGTTGTGGCATACATATAGCTTGGTCATCTGTGACGGCAAAGAGGATTATTTCGTATTTGGATTTAGCCTATTTAAATTTCATCTGACTTTTAAAATCATATATATAGACTGTAAGGTCAGGTGATGCGTAACATCACAGACTCTCCTTGACAAATGTCAACCCCGCCTTCTCGTGGTGCATTCTGTTCCCACTAAAGGGGCTCTGATGACCGCCAATAGCGGTATAACTATACCATCGGGATTAGAGGAAATGCTATCCCACACTCACGAACCAGCTTGGCCAGCGTGGCGAGTTATGGCCAAACCCCTCCAAAATGACTCCACAACTTAAATCTTGGCCCTCAGTCTCCGGCAGCTGGAATGTACCTGGCCAAGGCAGCGGCCAGTGCAACATGAAGGCAGAGGGTGCTAAGAAACACCGGAGGACCGGACTAGGCTGCCATCTGATGCTGACCTTGGCTATGTATAATGGATGCTCCCTATCTTCTGATTCAAGGCTTCTTGAATTGGAAGAGGAACTACAAAAGATCAAGTGGGACATCGTCGGGCTAAGTGAGGTAAGGAGAACAGGAAAAGATCTCATTGAACTGAAAAGTGAACATCTCTTCTACTATCGTGGGACAGATACTGGCAGAACTAGTGGTGTTGGGTTTATAATAAACAAGAAACTGAAGGATAAAGTTGTAGAAGTTGAAAGTTCCTCCGACAGAGCTGCACGACTCGTTATTAAACTCTCGAGAAGATACCAGGCTCAGATTATTCAAATTTATGCACCCACCACAAGTCATCACTGAAGAAGAAATTGAAGAATTTTATGAGGAAATTCGTGATCTAAATAATAAAGGTAAGCAGCACTTGAAGATAATTATGGGACATTTCAATGCAAAAACAGGGCAACGGCAACAGAATGAAACTTCAGTAGGTAAATTTGGTCACGGCAACAGAAACCAGCGTGGAAATACTCTCGTTGAGTTTGCAGAGGCAGAAGGGTTTTACATCTTGAACTCCTTTTTCAAGAAAAAGCCGCACAGGAAATGGACATGGAGACATCCAAATGGGACGACAAGTGAAATTGATTTTATTATGTGTAACAAATAATTCGTCATAGAAGACTACAGTGTGCTAAACAAGTTCAACACAGGTAGTGACCATAGATTGGTGAGATGTAAGATGCACCTCAACACTAAACTTGAACGTGGCAAGCTTATAAGACAAACAAAATGTGTTTCCATAAGAGCTTTGGTTACTTTTCTGTTAACTTCAGAAATATCTACTTCTTGCGACATTAGGCCTTCTTTAAAAAACACCATAATACCTTCAAGTTGGAACTGAAGAACAGATTCTCTGCTTTAGAAGGCCTAATGTCGCAAGAAGTAGATATTTCTGAAGTTAACAGAAAAGTAACCAAAGCTCTTATGGAAACAGCAACAAAATTAGCTGGGTCTAAGAACAAATTGCATGTGAACAAATTATCAGGAAAAACCAAAATGTTGATGCAAAAAAGAAGAGATATGAGGACAACTAAAGAAGATGTGACTTCCAAAGTGGAATATATAGAGCTATGCAAGACAGTACGAAAAAGTATCACTGAAGACTTAAGGAAATTCAACTGTGAACTAGTAAGGAAAGCAATTGAAAACAACCAAAGCCTAAAGATAGCAAAGGGACATCTCAGTAAGGGAAGAAAACAGATTATGGCACTGAGAAAAGAAGATGGTTGTGTAACAAGAAATAGAGGCGAAATTTTGACAAGAGTGAAAGATTTCTTCTCCAAGTTATATGAAAGGGATGATGCATGTACTCCAGACATCATGGAAGGTACCTGTACCAG
This sequence comes from Macrothele yani, assembly GCA_039090855.1. Lineage (NCBI taxonomy): Eukaryota > Metazoa > Arthropoda > Arachnida > Araneae > Macrothelidae > Macrothele > Macrothele yani. Next base: position 165,616,193 of record CM077001.1, on the reverse strand, counting down.
AGTTCTTCCAGTCCTCCCAGCAGAAGTTGCACATGCAATCAAGAACATGAAATGGGGAAAAGCTTCAGGAGAAGATGGAATTACTGTGGACATCATACAAGAAGCAAGTGGAGAAATCGAAACAGTACTTGCCCAAATTTTCACTCGATGCCTTAATGAAGGGAAGATTCCTGAGGATTGGAACAACGCTATAATCTCGGGAACTACAGACCTATCAGCCTCCTATCAGTGGTTTATAAAATCTTCACTAAAGTTCTTTCACACCATTTGAAGGTAACACTGGACATGGCTCAACCGAGAGAACAAGCTGGATTCAGGAGTGGCTACAGCACAATAGATCATATCCACGTACTGAGAGAACTAATTGAAAGAGCGAGGGAATATGAACTTCCATTGTGCATGGCTTTTATCGATTATGAAAAAGCCTTTGATTCGGTGAAACCATCAGCAGTTACAATGGCTCTGAAATCCTGCGGTATTGAAGATGCATACATTAATATTATTAATAACACCTATGAAAATGCAAATGCAAAGATTCGGCTGTTTGAAAATGCAACACACATAAAAATTGGAAAGGGAGTGAGACAAGGTGACACCATATCTCCGAAGCTCTTTAACGCCACATTGGAAAATGTCTTCCAATCACTGAACTGGGAAAACAAAGGGATAAAGATTAATGGAGATTATCTAACCCACCTTCATTTTGCTGATGACATAGTCATTTTTGCAACTACCCCATCAGAGCTGCAGAGTATGATCCAAGAACTTGCTGACAAGAGTAAAGAAATTGGAATAAAAATGAACTTTCAGAAGACAAAAGTGATGTTCAATGCTTTTACACGAAATGAAGATTTATCGATTGATGGAGAAAAGCTGGAGATAACAGACACGTACGTTTATCTTGGACAGCAGATATCAAGTGAGGGTCACATTGATGAAGAAATTAATCGGCGTACAAAACTTGCCTGGAGAGCTTTTGGAAGAAACAGCATAATTTTCAAGAGCAATATGTCATTATGCCTTAAAAGAAAAGTGTTTGATCAATGCATCCTTCCAGTGCTTATGTATGGTGCAGAGACGTGTACCTTAACTAAAAGAGACATACAAAGGCTACAGACAACTCAAAAAAGTATGGAGAGGTGCATGCTTGGTGTAACCAGGAGAGATAAGAAGAGGAACTCATGGATCTGAAAAATGACAAGAGTGGAAGACATCATGATCAGAGTTAAATCCCTGAAATGGCAATGGGCTGGGCATACTGCCAGAAAGACAGACCATCGATGGACAGCCGAAATTTTAGATTGGATTCCAAGGGACAGGAAAAGACCCAGAAGAAGACCACATGGGAGATGGGTGCATGAAATTCGAAAGTATGCGGGAGTGACATGGAGGAGACTGGCACAAGACAGACCGTTGTGGAGGAAACTTGGGGAGACCTTCGTCCAGCAGTGGATTGATAATGGTTGACAATGATGATGATGATATATACTGAACATATCTGAGTGCACTTGACTTTTGATGGCATTACCTCCAAGTGATTCGTTATGTCTAGTTAAATATACGTCGGAGAATAGTATTGTTATATAAGATATGGAAAATAAATATTTAATATGCTAGAATTTACGTAGTGATTACATTATATATATATATATAGGGAAGAGAGGGAAAGGAAAAGAAAAAAAGAAAAAAGTCAGCCTATTGCAAATGGTCACAGATATTATTGCTCTCATACATTGGATGTGGTATGCTTCAACATACATAAATGTCCTTGGCTACTCAAGAATAATGTGTGAAGAGTTTTTCACAAACATACACACTTCTTGTTAAGTTGTGTAATGTTAATATTATAGGCAAAATGTAAATAATGTCAACAGAAGTTACATTAGCCGAGTTACACACATTCACAAATAAACATTTTTGCAGTCACAACTTACTATTCTGACATTTTATGTATTTTTTTTTATTTTTATCAATTTTCAAAAACTGCATATAGGTAATAAAAATAAATCAACTCGGTACTTTGCAAATTGTTATAACTATGGAAATACAAAACAAAATTTGTAGGCATACAAAACTGAACAAATACACCTCATCACAATCCGCACTTCATGTATCTGATGTGTTTTGTCTGAATGACAGCTTATGTTTCTCACAATTTTGATCATCTTGGAGCTTTTGCAAATCATTTAATTTTGACTGAGCAATTTCAAGAATAGTTGCAGCAACCTCAGTTGTGTCTTCTGCAGTTACTACAGAAGTTAACTTATTTGTGGCTTCTTTCATTAAAGCATTTGCTATGTTCATTTCTTTCTGAATTGTGTTGTCCACATCTAAGCTTCTCTAAGGTCAATCTGTTTATTACAAACATGTTTTTCAAGAGCTTGCTTTATTGTATTTCTGTTCAGAGCATAGGGGGTTTTTAAAGAAGCCGCTTTTTCTTTTTGCATTGTATTCATCCAAATACTTACCATATTCCTACATTGCATCTTGTCAATCAATCCATTTTTTAAGTTAATTAAGATTCTTTAAGATAAAATTAGTTTGTTTTCATACAGTTTGATATGATATCTTACTGTTCTCAGAGCATTAATGCTGGCATGTAAAAGTGAAGATTTGTTTGTCCCCATGACAATCTTATTGAAAGAGTATCCATGCCCTATGTCAATGCTGCCATGAAAAAGAAAGAGCTGCTCTGACCATCTTTAAAAGTGTTTGTTATGTGCTGCTTGTATTCCTGTATTTAATACTGAATACTTCTGACCAGTAAGCATGCAAAGACAACCATCTCATATCACCAGAATTGTTACTCATTTGACACAATGTATCTCAATCAGTGATTCAACATAATACATCCTCCACTTATCCAGAACAACATCAATTCCTTCACAGATTAGAAAGACGTGTTCCATTTCTCTCAACAGGTTTTTTTAAAAAGCAACAAACTAGAAGCTTCTTTTCACCAAATCAACTGAAGGCACTGCATATACTTTTACAAAGGTTTTTTAAAACTTTTGTAAAAGCATTTGCAATGGTAGTTTTAAAAAAATCAGAAATAACAGCACTATAAAATTTCTTTGCATTTGTTACTGAATTGCATTCATTGTACCTACGTACAATTACTGCTATTAAGAACAGATTGTGTAATGGGTAAATGCACTGCAAATACTTTAACAAAGGTCCCAACAATGGTAGTTTTTTTATAACAAGTTTAAAAACAACAGTGTCATAGAATTTCTTAACATCTTCCACAAATTGCATTCACATGATTTAGCTAGATGCTTGCATGCAGGTGTTATGCTAAGCAACCTACTATGAGCATAGAAAAATATTGGGTTGGTGCAAAAGAAATGTCTGGCAAAGGACCAGCACACAGGGACAGCGAGAAAGGAAAAGTAGGACAACTTATCTACACAAAAAAATCCCCTTCGGCATAGTTGCCATTTGTCTGAGATCCCAGAACGAAAAAGTCTTGTGGGTGGAACCCGAAGAAGTCGTCAACTGCACATTGAACCTCGTCGTCTGTCGTGAACTGTTTCCCGGAGAGGAAGTGATCCAGGCAACGAAACAGACGACAGTCTGTCGGAAACAAGTCCAGGCAATAGGCAGGAGGAGGCAGGATGAGGCAGGAGGAAGCCGGGCTTCATAGCCCAGCACACTCAGTGTCAGCATGGTTCGCTGTCTGACATGAGGGCGAGTGTTTTCCTGGAGCAGAACACCGTGTCTATTGACTGAAGCCGGGTGTTTCTGCAGAAATTTCTGGTACATTTGGTGTTATTCAGCACAATAACATTCTGCAGTGATGGTTTGGCCTCTTGCCAAGAAACTCCAATGAATCATCCCAGCTGTGAGCCACCACCAGACAAGGCGCATCATCATCTTGGTGTGTAGGGGTGGCTTAGGATGCCGTCCAGCAGGCTGTGCCTTGCTTAACCATTGTGCAGATCGTTTCCAATTATCATAAAGGACCCACTTCTCGTCGTAGGTGACGATTTGATGCAGTAGAGGTCCCTGTTTATTCCTGGCAAGCAGTGAGATGCAGACTTCCTACAGGGTTCGTAAACTTTTAAAGAATATAAATTCCAGGAATTTTTCAGGAGTCCGTAAAAAATTCTAATAGCCCAAACTTTTGCTAGAATCACAGTGCGTTGTTGCCTATATTGCAGATTACGTTGAAGTTTACTACTTTTTTTTTTTCTTGTGTTTCAAGGTTTATTGACCATCATGTGCAACTCTGAGTGCTATAAGCAGTCGCACATCTCTAATTTAGGGCCACTTGTTGCAGAGAATGGACAGAGCCAATGCCATCAGACAAATACACCACCCATACCTCATATGGGCCTCAAAACCACACCCATCTCGGGCGAATGGTCAGACCATTTGGCCGCCGGGGCAGCACTACACATTTACAATACATCGACTGAAAGTAGAAAAGATATATACACATCAGTAAAGATGGGAAATTCTGATTCATTAAAACCTTAAACATGCTTCCTTGCATTTCTGAAACAAACAAAATAGAATACATGCATGATACTGATAATTTTCTTCCCTGTAACACAATATTTTTTTACAGTGCCTACATATCAGAAAGCACGCACTGAGCTAAAGTAAAAGACCCCAAATCATCACAGAGCATGAATCATGTAAATCTCAATAATGACACTGTGCATCACCAAGCTTCACAGGATTTAATTTTTTTTTTATCCACTTTGATACAAACCTAAAAGGCAGGATATTCCATGCTCTAGAATTCAAGAAACTAGATAGAAACAAGAACCTGAAAAGCTGGAATGCCAACCCTTCGGAGAAACAGGAACAAAAGAAAAAAAGAACAGATTATGTTTTTACTTGTATAAAAATACTCCAAACTTTCTATTTACAATATGTAACATGCCTTCATTGGATGGCAGACAGTGAAATACTGATGTTTCTGTATGCCTACTAAGTATGAGGGAAACATTTAAATGCATATTTTTGCAACATGTACTTTACCTTCTCTACCTGGATTTATTGTTTCTTTTTGATACTTTTGAAAACTGGCTACTGGTTAAAAATTTTAGGTAATTTAATACATGAAAATGTTTGACCAACTTTTTGAATGCACCCTGTTTATGTCTAACTATTTTGAAAGCTAAAAAAAGCAATGCTCAGAGTGCTTAAAAATGATTTTTGATTACGCGCTTTTCCTGGAAATTTGTCATTTTAATCCAGAAATTTTCATCTGGTTTCAGTATGTTCTTCGAAACTTAATGCATGATAATACACATACAAAAGCCTTCAATTCCGCCGAAATTTTAGTTTGTTCTTAGGGACCTCGAGGAGGGGATATTTTACTTAAAAACTCGATGGAGAAAAATGGTGTATATCGAAGGAATGAGTTGAAAATGGCTGAAATCTGATTAATACGCAGTGTGCATGAGCTTGATCAATTCTCCCACAGATTTGCATGCCACTAACTGCTATGAAAGAAACCAGGTGAATTCCTTTTTAAAGGAATACTTCTCTTTTCTAGCAAGTAAAGTTTCCCCCGTTTTATGGATGCAATATAAAGCCGTATGGGAATAAAGTTCGATTGGGAATTGCTGTTGACTTACATTTCCTCTCCCCACTTCACAGCCACTAATGACCACAATATAAATGAGAGGGGAAATAAAGCAGAATGGAAAAAAGCAGAATGGGAAGACACAGTTTTGTTATCTAAAAATTAGTTCATTAAGAAAAAGGTACATTCATGTAGACATATAACTTCAAGAGATAGGATGTTCCCTACCCCTTTAACAATTCTTATGTTGCATGAGTTTTTCATGAAGTTCATCAGCAACAAGCAACAGTGCTTTTTCTTTTTCTTTGACCCTGTGTCGCAGGGCATTTGATTTTGCACACAATGTTAGTGAGCTTTTTGATTCTGTCTGATCAGCATACATTTCAGAGGATTTTTTTAATTCAGAAATGTCTGTTTCAAGACTTTCCTTCTTTGATTTAAGACATGATATGTCTTCCATTAGCAGCATTCTTTTTTCTCCCCGCATACATTTCTTTTGCTGGGTTTTCTTCTGTTCATCCAGGTAAGCTACATACTTTTGACGAGCACAGGCAACACTCAGTAATAGATCTTTTGACAATTCAACATCTTCTATTTTCCCAACTGTATTTACATGGTCAACAATAATTCTTCTTGCTACAACAGATTCTTCTCTTAAGTTCTCCACAATGATTTGTTTATTTGTAGAAAATCCTCTTTCAACAGTGGCCTGCCCATTGGATAGTAGCAGAACTTTCTTTGCATCGACAAGGATGAGAAATATCTTCATGACTTCCCAAAGGTGTCTATACTTATTAGTAACAGTAGCATGGTAAAACTCATCTAGTCTGTGAGTTCTTGGATCAAAATTTGTGAGCTCAGCCTTCCTTTCATTGACAAGTTCCTGTACTAAATCACTATACTCCTTTATGATATTATCACAATTTGCTTCCAAAATTTTCTTTGCATCGACAATGATGAGTAATATCCTGCTGAACTTCTGAACCATATCTTCTGAATTTCCCAAAAACTTTCTTGGGTCTAAACATGTCATTAACCTAACCAACGAATACTGTAAAGGAGATTTTTCGAGTAACTTCTTAGTAACTTGGATCAAAAAATGCCTACATTGTAAGTTAAATTCCATAATCTGTTTGTCACTGACATTTTAGCTCTTCTTTAGTTCCATTATTAATTTGCTTGCAACAAAACCAATCATGATTTTACTCGTATCTTTGTAATTTGTTTCATTTATTTCAATTTTCAGCAGTTTAAGAGGACTATTTACACTGTTCGTTATGTTATCCTTTATGAATCTTTACATCACTTCTTTTAACAAACAATATAAGTCATGAGCCAAAAAGGCAAGCATTGGTTGGTCAGTCTGATAAACAGTCAAGAAATATTCAACACTTTTAAGCCACACTAACAAAAAAATTACATTTGACAAGAAAAAGTGGGTCTTTAACATGTTTCTTCACCACATCAAATGACTTGTTTTGAGGGTCAGGTAATATCTTTTGCTGAATCTGGCTGACATATAATGAAATACTTGGCAAAATTTCAATAGCTCTTTCAACAACACTCACATTTTCAAGCCAAAGGTGTTTGCAAAACTTTAGCAGAAAGACGTTGCAGTTTATCACTTTTGAAAAGTCTTCACGCCTAGCCGGCGAGTCCTTGAATATATAATACAATGCTCGAATAGTCTCACCAAGTTCTGGCATTATTTTGCAGCCACTGTTGAAAGCATTATGAACAAATATGCAATCCACAACTGCCAACATTCAACAAAGAGGCATGGCCCTCTAGTTTTAATGCATTCAACATCATATCATAAACTTTCCAATTGACATGGGTTCAGTCCATGGACAGCTGATGCAAGTTACCAGAACCTAAGCCGGAACACTTTTCTTGAATTTTACTACACAATACATCAGCAGTAGCATGTCCTAAAAAGTCAAAGCCTAAGTATCTTGTACAAACTTGCCCGCCATCCCAAAACCTAACATGAGAATCCAACTGTTTTTTGCTAGTTTCCTTGTTAAGGGTCTCGTCAAACAGTAACACATATCCATCTTGACATTTGACTCTTCCCTTTCAAAGTGACATAAAAAATGGTGCAATACCAAAAACAGAATAATATGCACATTTTTTTTTCCACCACAAGTGAACTTCTTTGCAATGCTACTGTCAGGGAACATTAAGGTCAGTACAGATTGGATGTTTTCACATGACTTATATGAATAATGTGAAGTAATGACTTTCAACGTCCATAGAATTTCTGCTTTTAGCACATTGTTTTGGGAAAACGAATTTTCAAGACTTATGTCAGATACTGCAGGTTTTTTAACAGGAACAGCACCATGTGACTTCTATTAAAAGTCTTAGATGTCTACTGTTTGCTTTTGTTTAGCTGCCAATAAAGAAATATGTTTTTTACTAGCCACATGACTAATAATGGCAGACTCACCCATATTTGAAATATCGAAGCAACAATCACATACTTTGACCTTTGCTTTAAACTTAGAAGTATCTCATGATAATTAACACAGCAATCATACATCGCCAAATTGACTGTAATTACTGTTTCACACGTGAATTAAATCACATTAGAAAACTTGAAAATTTCGCTGCCGTGGAGTGTGAATTGAACCCGCATCTCTCGATTTACGCTCGAACATAAATCAAGAGATGTGGGTTCGATTCCCGCATCTCTGTATGTAATTACGTGTGAAACAGTAATTACATACAGTCAATTCGCCGATGTCCGATTGCTGTGTCAATTATCATGATGTATTTGCCACGTATTATGAGAAAAATATCTCTTCAACTCTGAATTAGAAGTATCTTTCAACAAAAAATCCTTATACTTGACATTATCTAGCCAAGCTGGATTAAATATACACTTACCACCTGGCATAACTACACAATAATAATTTATTCTGACTAATAAAACAGAACAATGTTCTCGTTACCAATTTACAAGGAAGACCAGCCAAATGCCTCTGCAATCGGATGTAGGTAAAAATACCCCCGAAGAAAATACCCCTGAAAACTGAAAAGCGGAAAAACTGCCCCCGGAAGAAATACCCCCAGAACAAACGGTTCACTGTAAACTGCCACACAGGAACACTGATGTGTGGCAGTGTTTCGGTGTGGCAATTTACCGGCAACCCTGCCACACATCTTCAGCAACTTGGCTACAAAAGTACAAGGGGGGTTGCTCAACCCCCAACTTCCGTAATATTAGATTCCAGGCCGCTGGAGTCTGTCAGTGTATCCAGGCTGTTCCCCTTGAAGCGCCCGCGGGGTCCGTGAGCTGGGGGACTTTCCCAAAATGTTAAAATGGACGTAGAGCTGTAAACATTAGTACCATGCTTTATATAATGATTCTGTACACCACAAATTTTCAGGAGGGTGGGGTAACCAACCCCACCCCTTTGTTTCTAAGAGCTATTCAGGGGTAACATCTAGGATACACTGACCGACTCTAGAGGTCCAGAATATAAAATTACGGAAGTTGGGGGTAGAGCTCTCCAAACCAAGCACCTCGTATCCCTTTCACAGGCTTCACCAAATTTCTGGGGAGGGGGGAAGGGCATACATAGTTTGTCATTAAACACAACATGAAGCACAGAAATTGCGAGCAAATCCCTTACCTTGAACACGTATCTGCGCTCTTAGAAACTTGGGGGAGGGTGAATTCACCCCACTCTCCTGAAAATTCGTGGTCGTGTAAAGAATCATTATGTAAAGCGTGGTTCTAATGTTTACAGCTCTACGTCCATTTTAACATTTGGGAATCCCCCCCCCCAAAGCTCATGGACCTTGCGGGCGCTTCAAGGGGAACAGCCTGGATACACTGACAGATTTCAGTGGCCCAGAATCTAATATTACGGAAGGTGGGGGTTGAGAGAATGTAGTGTGCCGAAGTACCGACGAGGCACGGCAATTCTGGCACACAATGTCGAAAAATCTGCTTTTTGTAGCAAGATGGCACAAGATTTTTGTTTTGGAGCGATTGGCGAAGAATTCCCATTTCTGGTAACTGCATATGCATTACGCAAAAAAATTATCAATTTAATTTTCCCTGACTTTTTCACGTTTTTGCTAAAATTTTTATTTCTTCCTGAGTTTTCAGCCTTATTTTCAAATTCCCTGATTTTTCCCTGAGTTCCCGGTCGGCTGGCAACCCTGACTATGTTAGAAAAATGGTATAACTAGAAGAAACATGAATGCTTTTGAACACCATGCATCAATTGTTACAAATTTTCCAATTTCGTCACTTATGTTTTCGACCCTCCATTTTCAAGCTCAAATGCAAGTATTTATGGAATAAAAAGATATTTGTTAACAATATGGGGCAGAAGGCACATCACTAGAAAAATTACGATTACGGAAGAAATCTTCACTTCGTCTATCTTCCGTTTTCGAAAGATGGAATTCTGTCCTCCGACAGACAACCCCACCTATTTCTGTTCAGTAATGCATTGATCTTGTTAATGACACTAATGATAAGGGCAAAGGCCGAATTCCTTGATTCTGCAGAACAATCTCCTGCATGAAGATTACAGGGAAATTTTCGCACCATCTAACTTTCATTGTCGCATATTGCTGCCTATAGTCTGTTTCAAGCTGAAATGCAAACATTTATACAATAAAATGATATTTAACAACCATACTAAACAAAAGCAACATCGCGAGAGGAAAATGACGATTACAGGAAAAATTTAAACTCTGTTTAACTTTCGTTTTCGAAAGTTTTGAAATGCGAAATACTGTCCTCATATGGAATACGACCCACCCCCCAAATTCAAATTCTCTTCAGTTTTGCATCAATCTCGAGAATGACTCATATGATGAAGAAAAAAATTGAATTCCGCAAATTCAAAAAGAATCTAATGTATGGACAATATAAAGGTAGTAGCTAATACAATATTAAGAATGGCTGGCATGAATTTCACAAAAACTCCAGCATGACTACATTTCCTAGTTTGTATCTCATTTTGAATTTACTCCTCTGGAGGAAGACAGTATTCATAAGCATGTTATTCGACTTCAAAATTTGATCAATACAGCATTTAGCTATTATATGCTCTGATTTAAATTGAGCTCAATTAAAAGCTGGAATTAGCATTTCAGTATATTAAATTTTTATACAAAAGATTTCTGTAGAAATCCTGCAAAACTATTTCATTGTGTTATATTGCAATAAAAATATTTGCCTAGTGTTATGTTGTAATAACCTTAGCCTTGTATAGATCAGATTGATAATAATTTGTTCCTATGTTGCAGAGAAAAAAAGAAGACAGAAATAAAAATCTTGCATGTGCCACATAAATGTATTTTTGCAAAGGCTCACAATAAATGAATCTGATATTAACCAAAACAGGCTCTGATAAGACTTGAGAAAGTTTTACCATTCATAAATATGTAAGCATACTTCAGTAACCTTTGCTTCAGGTTTACAATGCTTAGTAAAATAACATTAAAAAAAACAAATTTTATGAATTGTATCATGTTTCTGTTTCTGGAGTTTTTCCTAATTATAAGATGCAGCAATGCAATTGAATGTTCGCATTCATGTAACATAATACTATCATCACTTTGATGTGTCTGAACTAAGCGTTTCTGCTGTCTGAGTTTTATGTGTTGAGAGCTTGATTGCAATCATAAGCTTCCAATTAACTATCTGTTATAAATCAAAAGCAGCTATGAAGTGAAGACATTTCTTTTGGTTTTAAAGAGGAGTCAAAAAAAGTACCACTGTTGAAGTGAATTCTGGCATGGGGGGAGTGAATATCATACTGAATGTTGTAATATTAGCTAATATGAACAGCGGAAGCACTTGAAAACATAGTGGCGTGATATGTATGAGTGCCAAACTGAACTTATTTATCTGAAATAACTGTAGTGTTTTATTTTACCTGTGCTGCTGAACCTCTGTTTTCTATTTCTCTATACTTCTTTTTTTACAATAAGATATATTAAAATTGCACCTGATTGAAAAGTTTGCAAATTGTACACAGACAAGCTTGACACTGTTATACTCAATAATTCAATGGAATATTTTATGTGTAAAACAGCCTTAAATTATTCTAAAGTGCATCAAATCAATGTTATTTACTTCTTATATGCAGATCTAGGGTCAGTTTTAAATCGTATAAAAAAATCCAGAAGTCTGAAAACCACTGAGAAGCTATGTCCATAAATTCTAATGATTTTGGTATGTGCTCTGGTTTTAAAATAACCTTAGTTTGTGGAGATGAATTAATTCTAATGGCCATTGATTGATTGTATAGTTAAATCAACTGCCTATTTTCCTTTCTGTCACTGTCAGTCAGTCAGACAGACAGTGTTTGTGTGTGTGCGTCACAAGATGTTCTAGTAAACCTGAAGCCATGTTCCGGTTTTGCTGGAAAACGTTAGTTTTACTAATGACAGTGGGAAGTTAAATATTTAGTGAAGGTAAAAAATTTTGAACATTGGTCAGGATTATTCATTCAGAGCAATTTTTTAATAAACACCCAGTAAAAATAAGGATTTCATGAATTAAACAAACATTATATGACTAATTCAAATAACTTTATTAAATGCTCATTCTCACCTTTGTAACTTTCATTGAAACACCTTCTGGTAAATTCCGCTGGATGTATTCCAGAAATGTGTCAGCAGTAGAACCAGTCAAATGCTTTAGCTGCAAGAGATTATAACATGAGTATTCACTTATTTCAAATCACTTAACAGAGGTAATATAAACTTGATTATGCTAATAATACGTAACAAAGCTTTCTTAGGGATGTACATAGGCACAATCATACTTTACTATACGCTGCTATTCCCATATCCATAAATTACAGAGTTGTTAATACTCCATTTTAAGAAGTCCTTATTTTAGCAAGTTTTGTAAAGATGTGACATGTACCACCTATTTTTTCTCCAGTCACACCCAAGCTTCAGTTCCTCTACATATGTAGGTTTTTACAAGTCTACAGTAATAAACTGCAGCTGTGTCACTTCTTCTGGAAACAGACAGCAGCTATGAAGTATAACTGGTGCGAACTAGTCCTTTTCCTGACCAAAAAATCCAGTACATCTCAGTCACATCACCAAGAAATAAGTTGTGCATTGTGGTAAGGACCATTACAATTGTTTAAAAAAAAACACATTGACTTAGTAGCTGGAATCAAATCCCCATCATTGCCTTACACCCATGTACCAGTTTGGTGTTATGTGCATGTTTTTGACAGACAGGGAGATGCAACTCTTATTTATTGTGATATAATCATCACACAAACATCAGTTGCTACGAGAAGTTTCTAATTTACAGTCAGTAGCTTTAGAGAACGAAACAAATAGCCATCTACTACTGTATGAGCTCTAACATCAGATTTAACAGCTGCTTTGCTAATCCCTTTTGCCACTGAATCCACTTGCTCATCTCTCATATCTATTTCAACAATTCTCAAATCAACTTTTTATCTAACTCTCATAAAAGATCCTATGTGCACAGGTGTATACAGTAGTACATAAGCTATATATTCCATGGCCAAATCTAAGTAATTATTTAGAATATGCAGACTATTTTGGGTAAGTTTTGCAAACTGCCTATAGTATTTTCAGTTCCAATATTATAGATATTCCAGGTAAAGTATAATTTATGCTACCTTGTATAAAAGACTTTTTAAAACCAGCTTATTTCTATATGAAAACAGTCCTGCAAATATGATAAAAGACGAATAGACAAAGTCATCGCTCTTTGTATTTGTTCCTTTAATCAACACACAGCAACCGAAAAATTGTTATCCGTACACTGCTGAGATCGTACCCCAGATCTCTCTATAACTAGATTAGTGCGTTCACCTTACGCTACGGGGGCCGACAATCCATGGCACTATGTGTGTTTATCTGTCAGCATCTGACTTCACAAATCCGTAGAGATGGGCTCAGCAACTGAGACCTCTCCACCTGGTGGGGCTCAACGGCCCACACACAGACATTTTCTGCTACGTTAATTTGTAAGTCTAATTTATGTACCAATCTCTGAAGTCTATTTATAAAGCAAATACTTCATAATTCACTTCTCTACAGACTCTCAAAGACATTTAAACTTTTCAACACGTATTGTCATTCTAAATTTCAATGCCATACTTATGAATTGGGAAGAAAAATCACAAACAAACAAAAGACTTACTTCAAAGAGCCTGAAGTATGTTCGGAATTCATACTGCACTCTGTGTTTCTTATAAATATGAACTGACTTAAGCAGAGTTTTTCTTTCATGATGACGCTTTGGTTCACATCTGAAAAATGATATTAATTACATTTCATAATTTTTCTCTAGTCACATGCACACACATACATAGAATATATCAGATGGTAATAAAAGTTTCTACTAAATTCATCAGAATGTAACTGATATAAATTAGCTATTGAAAGTAAAACAACCAGACCTGATCAAGATCAAATTACTTAAATAACAGAAAAAAATAATTGAAAACTAGAAGTGGCACTACGATAAAAAAAATCATTGAGGATATTATACATGAGTTCAGGAGTTCTACACAAAACTATAAGAAAGAGAAGATATCTTTGTTATAGACACAATAAGAAAAGTATTCCTGGTTATAAGTGTTACATATTCCTATTTCTGTAAATAAAGACATGATATGCTATATGTAGTTTTATCACTTCATTTGACACAACTACAAATTACTGGCTCAAAAAGAAATTAAAAAAAAAGAAACATATTGCACCTGAAGCTTGAACCACAATCCAAGAGAAGCAATTAGTGGTACAACTACTCAAACACTAACTATTGTCATTTACTTAAACAATCTAGTTTAGTGATGACCAAATGCATGATAGTTATTAAAGTTTTACCATTAACTTCAATTAAATAAATGACTGGGAATTTCTGTGAAGACTACTAAAGGGAAAATAATGCTTCATGCTACTATTGCTAATGATGGACCAACTCTTATGATCAATGACAATGGCTCCCTCTTTCACTTTAATTTATAGTCACTCTCCTGATTTTTACTTGATAATGTGCCATTGATGGCTAATGATTTCAGCAATTCCCACTTCATTTATGATTCTTGTCCTTTAGTAGAACTGGCATTCATATTGCATTTACAGATCAATGCTATAGTGTTTTCCTTAGATTTTTTTTTACAGCTAGGTAGCAAAAAATTTTAGCTGGATGATATTTTTAATGATCCCTTCCCCAACCAAGAAAAAAAAAATGTTGTTTTGCTTAACATTATTGTACTTATTATTAAACATATTTAGTGATGTGGTAGACATTAATGTAACATGACATGATAAACAGCATTAGAAAATTGTATATAAATGATAAAAAAAAATGAGTACTTAACTAATAAATCATATTTGACACAGATTTCAACCAGTTTTCATCAATATTTATGGTGTAGTAAAACAAATGTTCTAGGAAGAACACTATACTTACTATACATTAACCCAATATAATACAGTTAAACCCCTGAATAACAATCACTGCTTGGACCAGAAAAAAGTAACCATTGTTGGGAGGTGGTGGTTGTCTGGAGGTTAGGCCTAAATTAACATTGTCACTTTGGGTTTTTTGGGCTGAACAAATCCTGGAAATCAATGCAGAATTAGGGACAGATGTAGTCAGCAATTGTATTGATGTGAAGAACAGAATGCAGACCAAGGTTCTTAGATATCTCTTAGGTAGGGTCCATTGGCAATCTACACTCTCATTGGTTCTTTCATTTGACGTCACTGTGGAGGCTGCGGGATGCATGGAGCCAAAGCAAAGCGCAGCGTTCATATGCGTAACCCAAGGCATAGAGGAGAATTTAAAATTTATACAAGCAAAAGCCAAAAATTTTCTCCATTTAAATTTTGTCATTTTGTCATGCATTTACTAAAAAAAGAAAAATGTACAGCTCAGAATGAATTTTTAACTAATATAACAGAGTTAAGTTCACAGTTTGTCATATGCGTTTGTGAAACAACATGGTAGGGACCTGAGATTTTTACCATAACCAATAAAGAATTTATAACGACAAAAAAATTCTGCGATCTCTTCTACTTTGCGCAGTTCTAAAAACTAGCGTCAGAACTATTCTCATAAATAGCTCACGGGACATAAAATTTAGATACAAAATAAAGGTTTCTATTGAATTTATAACAGAAATCAATGTTTTTTCGTCACCCAAACGTAGGCGACTTTCTTTTACACACTGCATTGCTAATTTTTTAATTTCAATTTTACATTTCTGCCTCGAAATGGCAAGCATTTTTAAAAATTGGGAAAGAAATTATGCTTGAAATTTACTTAGAAAGTCGCTAAAATTTCAGTGATGCAACCTGTATATTTTGACTTTTAAAATGAACATTTTTGTTTTGAACACTGAACAGTTTTTCTTCTGAACAAATTCATTTCCAAAGATTTGCAAACAGTTTAATAGAACATTTCTCAGAAGTTTAGACATAAGTATTTGAACCCTCCACTGCACAACAACAATGAAAATTTAGCTTGACACTAGTTTTTAATATGCTGATTAATACTAATTTTAGGCTATGTACATCAGTGGTGCACCCAAGATTTCTTTGTGGGGGTGGCCCAATGTATTGAAAATGCAAATAAAAAAATGCCCTGGAGAAAACATCTCCCAAAATGTTGGGAACCGATACAAATATCTTCGCCATATTAAAGTGTGTTTTCATATATTTGAAAAATATATATTTTAAAATGTATACACATATATTAAAAAAAGCAGGCAATATAACAAAGAATGAAGGAACAAGTATATGTATAAGGGGAGGACTCTGGGCCACCTCCACTGAGTGCGACAGTTATGTAGATATTTTGTAAAAACAGTACGTACTTACTATATGGTATTACTTCGTTCTTCCGTTAGCCTATCCCATCTGCCTATAGACATCATATCTCTGCAACTATTAGTCCTATTTCAAAAATTATTCTTGTTCTCTACAATAAATATGAGGAACATTATCCTCTTTAAATAGTGCACAGCTTTTTCGCTAGGGGCGTAAGTCTCAAGAACTTTTTATCACTTTTCTTCTTCCGGAGTTATTCTGATTTAATGATTTTGTGAAGTATAGAATGGCTCAGTTGACACTTCATATAAAAGTTCAAACTTGAAATTTGTGAAATGTAAATTAAATTGCTAATTCTGCTGATGCCTTCCATTTCAATGATATATATATATATATTTTTTTTTTTTTTTTTTTTTTTTTTTTGTGCAGCTATTGCAGTTCTCTGGATCTTTGCTTTTGCATTAATGCTTCTTATCCTGATGAAAGTTCTAGTCCTTACATACATCTTTATAATCTGTGTCTGAACACTTGGAAATCGCTGAGCAATTTTTTCACACATATTTCTTGACATTATTTTCTTGTGAGAGAAAGTTAGGTCCGTGCATGTCAATAAACATCAGTTCGAATTGACTTACTTTCTGCAGCCAATCATCAGATGGTACCAGTAGACCACCCCATGACAATACCTCGATCCAGCCACTGTCTCCTGTAGTAGTAGTTTTTGGAGCAGTGAGGAGTTGCCCAGTTGGTGTCCCAAGAGTTCTATCATATCTTCTCCCCTTATGTGCAATATAGCCAGCCAGATAACAAAAACCTTGAACTGAGCAGTCGGATGCAGCAGGTGCCGGAGGATTAGGAACAGTTGAAATGCTGAATAATAAGTCACCAATCTCAATTTCCCCTTCAATCACTGACAATGATTCTGACATATCTGGCAAAAAGTCACTAAAAAGCTCTGATGTTAGGTTACACATCATCTTCATTGCATAATTCCACAGGTGCTGCATTTGAAATGGGAATATCAGATATATTGGAACATAGAAGCAATAAACACAG
The DNA here is from genome assembly GCA_039090855.1 of Macrothele yani. Lineage (NCBI taxonomy): Eukaryota > Metazoa > Arthropoda > Arachnida > Araneae > Macrothelidae > Macrothele > Macrothele yani. Next base: position 165,598,780 of record CM077001.1, on the reverse strand, counting down.
ACGATACTTGAATTCTGCAGGTAGTGGGTAATCATAAAAATGACCCAAGCTACGTATACAAGAAAAGAAAAAATTTCTAAGCAGTCTTGATTAAGACGAGCTGTAAGTATATATTTCACTCCCATATGTTTTAAATGATTAAATAATTCCAACACTGACCTTATGGTAGTTAGAAACCCTTTTTGAAAGGGAAGCAAATGCTTCGCTTTGCCAACTTTCATATTTTTGCAACATGTATACAACTTGCGCAGAATACTTTCTTGGGCTTCATAATGAATACCAAAAGCACATGTATGTAATTTGTCATTCGAAGGTGTTCTGGAGTTCAGAATATCAAATGAGTCATTCACAAGTTGTACGAAAGCTGCTGTATCTTCTTCATCTGGTATGATGCACCAAATACCTTGTGCAGTATGATTTGAAAACAGCTGCACTGCAAAGAATACATGTTGTCGTTCTCTGCCTGTTACCGTGATGTGATGAGTAGACAATTTGGGACAGATCTTCATTTCACCACAGTCTAATGCTAGTAACCATTCAATCGTTTCTTTGCAATTTTTTTTTTTTGTTGTTGTTGTTCCCTTTAAGTGTAAATCCATGATCTAGGAAATGGTTCCTCAGCAGCTTATACAAATGTGGAACATCAGGAAAAACTCATACACGCTTATCTGGGTACCTTGGGTTAGAAAAACATGTGGTGGTATAAGTAACACCCAATTCATTCCAAACTTTGTTCTTTTTCCACCAAGATCAGAAACTACAGCAACCACATGAAAATTGATGTCTTCTGAAGATGATATTATTTCCTTCAGTAGTGAGCCTGTCATTTGGATATCAAAATTACAAAATATTGGCTATTTCCATTTCCCAAATAGACTATGAGCCATGGCTACTTGAATGTTAGAGTGTGGACCAGTGATTTTATCTTCATCTTGGTCATAACAAATTCGACTATCAACATTAATTTCATCAAATGAAAGAACACAAATGCATTCTAAATTTGTGTATCTTTTGGCCTGATTTTCCATTAAATAAAGCACATCTTGCAGCACACTGGCGCGGCAGTGGAAGTAACGAGCAGTCCACCTTTTTAGAGTTGTAATCCCAGGAAAAGGATATCTCATTTTATTTCTGAGAAACAGATACGCTTTCTTAGAAATAGATCGCAGAGCGATAGCTTTGCATACATCTTCTTTGCTCCACTTTACTTTGTTTTTACCTCTCAATTAAGCAGCACACTTGGTTTTTCGAAATTATTTTTCCCAAAATGTTAGTCACTTCAGTTGATACCTGTGCCTTAGAATTTTTGGCACTCACAAGAAATTGCCGTCGCTTTGCTGATTAGCAAACTATTCAAAACAATGTTTTGAGATTTCAATTTAGCACAAGCAGCTTAAAGTCTTTGATTTTCAGCTTATAGATGCTTCATGTTAAGTAGTATTTGCTGCATTTCCACTGACTGGTTTGAATTTTCTGGTTGTGTGCCTTTGGCCATTTTCCTCTTCTTTCGGGGATACACTGGAAATGGTTTCCAGGGCACGCTTACGAATTGCACAAGCATTGCTTCTGTTTAATTGGTTAGACTTAGACAACACAGTTTCTACATCTAGACTTCCTATGCTACTACTTGCATTATGTGAGGTGTTTGCAGAAACATGTGCATCTGCAACAGGAATATTATTACTACAGGGGAGATTCATGGACAGAATGGCATGTGATTTCAGCTTTTTCTGCTTACTCGATGGAAGGCCCAGTAATTTGGATTTCAAATCACGTTCATAATCATCTTCTGTAAAATGTCTGGAGCAAATTCTGACATGTTTCACATTGACAACATCTTTTTGTCTACATTTGGATAGCCATGTTTTTGGTGACACTTGATCTTTCGGAAATGCATGATAAGTAACCCCAGTTCCTTTTGTTTTCTTATTCTGCGATGGACAGACCAATGGCACAGTTGGGCATTGTTCTTCCCAAATAATAGCACAGAATGGTGGGGTCATGAAGTTTTCTAGAAAACACACGACAATGCAATGTTTTCTTTTTGTTAAATCAACAGTAATCTTATAACGCTTACCTTTTGTAACCACAATAGTTATCTTTATCCTATCACATAAAAATATGACTCCTGATCACAAAGAACTGATCAAAAACCACTAAATGAAACCAAGACTAATGGCAATCGCAAGTGTAAACAAACATCAAAGTAAATGATTCTGCCTCCATTGGCCTCTACAGCTACGTCATGAGCGAGCCGCCTCAAAAATGCCTTCGCAACTGCGCATCAAAATGGACCCCCCTCTGATGCAGACTGCATAATACCACACAGAAAACTGAGCTTATTTTAAGATCAAAAATGTTTAGATTTAAAGAAGCAAATACAACTGATTGTTTTTAGCTGAATTTTTGAACCAGCAGTAGTAGTTTAAATGTGAATTTTCCTCATTATCTCCAGCAATTGTGCACTAGAATTGGATGACCTACAATTAAACTTTAAAAATTAATCATGGTGTTGTGAAATTTTAGGAAGGCAGTGTCTGACCTCTGATTTTAAAGAACTTGCAGAAATAGCATGCTAGGTGATTTGAGTTAGGGTACCAAATAGGAAACAAAAACAATTTTTTTTTTTTTTTTTTTTATTGGAGGTTTAACTACCACCGTGAGCAACTCAATGGGCTATAAGCAGTCGCCCGTCCCTATTTTAGGGTCACTGGTTCCAGGGAAGGGAGAGAGCCAGTGCCGTAAGACAAACACAACATCCATGCCTCGCCGGGATTCGAACCCGGACCCCTTTCGGACAAATGATCAGAGGCCATCGCCTTAGACCACTGCGCCACCGGGGTGGCAAAACAACAATTTTGGAGACAGTGAAGACTAACTGAACAGTTAGGCGGTCACATGAAGAAAAGCAGCAGCAGAGCCCACTGAAACCAAACTTAAGAGATACCACTGTGAACTTTAAATATTGAATGGGAATTATAGAGGATAAATTCATTAAGGTACTTTACCTCTCAAATTTTCGATCTAGACACTAGATCATCTTCAGCAGTTCTTGCGTCTTACTACTTCCACAGGTCTGGTAAATTTTATATAAAAATTTCAGGCACCAGCATCCACTCATGCTGGCAAAGACAATATACATGCGGGAACTGGAGCTTGCCTAAAGTAATTATCATCAAACTAAACTTCAACTGCTATCTTTTCACTTAAGCATGCAATTGTGTTCATCACAATGTAACCAATCTTGCCTGAAACACAGTTCCTTCAGCAACATTCCTTGTCCCCATTTCACTCACCCACTAGAGTACCTACCAAAGGAATAAGTAAAATTCTAAGGGACATGGTGTCTGTTACACCTGTGAGACTGACTGGCATGTCTGTTGACTGCTGTTAAGAGGTTCCAATGTTTGCAGCTTATTGCTAATGTTAATCCTACTGCAGCTGTTCTGTATCAAACAAAACTTGTCGTTATTTACAGGTTACCATTGTTTAGAGGTGTTCATTAATGGAGGGTTCATTGTATAATGACTCCGCAACAGCTAAAAAAATTAGAAGATAACTATTTTTTACTTCATTCTTTTTCTTCCTCCAACATCAGAACTATTTTTATATAAAATTATTATTACTGCTTACAGCTTGTACGTCATACCACTGCAAGCAGTAAGTATGATAAATGGCATCTGAGTTCAAAGTGGAATCTCACTGACAATAGAGATTGTACTTAATCCCATGCCAAATGCCATTAAAGCTTTGCCTTAAATGATGTGGTTCTATTTCTTCCACTTCTTATAAGTTCATATATTTCTTAATTCCTCTTTGTAGAATAATCCATGGGTGATTCCATGCCAAATCAAGCAGTCACTCAACCTGACCATTTCAGATTTCAATGAAACCTTCAGGGATCATTCTCCCCAGTGATATAAATGAGAATATATTTTTAAAATTTTTTAATCTCATTGGGTTTTCATGTACATAATTAATTTTTTAAATTTTGAAAAATCTTCGTTTTTTTGGCTTGCATAAACTTTTTTAAACTTGAATTTCTGAAGTTCTATAAGGCCTAGATAGTTGTTTGACCCCTCATTTTAAAGAGAATTTCATGTTTTAATTTGATATGCAACTTGACTATGCCTGGTGAAAAAAAAAAAATTATTTAATTTTTTAAGATAGTATTTTTTTTAATTTTTGAAAACATATGTTTTTTGTAATATTATAAGCTTTAAATCCTGAAACTTTTTAGAGTGGAATCTCAATGGGATCAGGAGTTATGGTACCAATGGTATTGTTTTAAATACCAGTTAGGGCTACATTGCTACCTTTAACTTTTGTAAGGTAAAAAAAAAAAAAAATTTAAATGCATTGGCTATAAGGTAACCAATTCACATTAGTGTCTATTACAGATAATGATTTACTAAACCTACAGACAAATTAGGGATAGCATGTGAGTAAATAGTCTGCTAATCCATAAACCCAAAAAGCTGAATTACTTTTCAGATGGAGCATCATCACAGTACACTACAAAAACAAATAAAACTTTCTCTGCCATCATGAGAAAGATTTTGGCATCACGGTGGAATGGAACTTCTTTGCATCGTCACATGGAAAAAATGCATGTGATGGTGTCGGAGGAACTGTTAAACGATTAGCGGCATTGAACAGTCTACGAATTGTCTACAATGATCAAATTATGGCCCCTCGCCAACCTAAAGACAATATTGTCAACATCAGTTTTTTTTATTCCACTACAGACGAATAAGAGGCAGAGGAAAAGACCTTGAAGAGTAGGTTTGAAGCAGCAACAACAATAAAGGGTACTCAACAATTTCACAGTTACAGTCCTGTGAATGAGACTAAGAGTTTTAGTGAAAAGCTACTCATTTTCAGAGGAATCAAGTGTAGAAATAGTTTCAGCTGATGGCACTGATGATGATCTGGACATTAATGACATTGTTGGCGTTGTTACATGCTAATACTCAGACAAGTGGTGGTTAGGTTGTGTGTTAGGAATAGAAGGAGATGAAGTAAAAATAAGTTTTTTTGAAGGCCCTTCTCCATCTATCAAATACCCACAATTTACTGACATACTAGTTGTGCATAAAAGTGAGGTTTTAACAAAAGTTGATCCTACAACAGCTACAGGATAAGTTTATCGACTTACAGACTCAGAAACCAAAAAGGCAAACAAGAAATTATTTGTTAAATAGAGGTTGCTATTTTGGCGTAACTACAACTCTGAGTGCTAACTAAAAAAACTTTTATTAATTTTACCAGGTAAAACTTTTAGCCTGTTGGGACTATCCTTCCCTTGTTTTATGTTTGACTATGTATTAGTACGATGTATTATGTAGATTTTAAAACTCAGTGTCTGTTATCAGTAAACACACTAAAATTAGAATTATAATCCATTATTACTTGTACAGTAACTTTAAGTTTTTTTGCCATAGCTCCCGATCCCATTGAGATCCCACTCTAAAAGTTTCAGGATTTAAAGCTTATATTACAAAAAACATATATATTTTTTTCAAAATTAAAAAAAAACACTATCTTAAAAAATTTTAATATTTTTTTTTAAATTAAATAAAATTCACCAAGCAGTCAAGTTGCATATCAAATTAAAACTTATGAAATTATCTTTAAAATGAAGGGTCAAACAACTCTCTAGGCCTTACAGAACTTTGAGAAATTCAAGATCGAAAATGTTTATGCAAGCCAAAAAAACTATGATTTTTCAAAATTTAAAAAATTAATTATGTGAAAACCCAATGAGATAAAAAAAATTTAAAAATATATTCTCATTTATATCACTAGGGAGAATGATCCCTGAAGGTTTCATTGAAATCTAAGATCAGGTTGAATATTGAAATTTTTTGGTTGATTTGGCATGGAATGATCCCCATTACATCTTGACAGAGAAACAGTTAATAGCAATTCTATCAATTCTTCAAACATCTCAAGGTGTTGAATTTTTTACGTGGTCATAATTCATATTATACATAAATGTCAGCTATTCAGTTGTTGCATTATTTACTGTTTCTCACGTTGTTGTTGAAGTGCTTTCGGGAAATGTCTTTGCTTGACGAAGGGTTATAATTATATAATATGCTCTAAAGTTTATAATATAGAAATTATTATCTATGTATTTCTATATTATAAACTTTAGGGCATATTATATAATTATAACCCTTCGTCAAGCAAAGACATTTCAAGCACTTCAACAACAACGTGAGAAACAGTAAATAATGCAACAACTGAATAGTTGACATTTATGTATAATATAGTCAATAGCAAACTTTTGAAATTTGGTAAGCATATTTCTTCTGCTTAAAACATAAAAACTAAGCCATCCAAATGTGTGCATAATTACTATCATGTGCATTTCACATTGTCATTATTTAGCATGTGTTTATGCTACGTAAATGAAAGCCATTTGTTAGGAGCAGTTAGGATTTTTTCTTAACGCTAACAATGTGACGTACCCCCTTAATGTGAAACTTCATGAGACAGGCAGGCTGGGCACACATGGTTCCCCATCAACAGTGTTACATTTTATCTTAAAAGGTCAGCTTTTTATTTATACATTATCTACCAACAAGTAATTGGACACCCTTGCAATCAACGATATCTGCGGTCCTGATACACGTCACGGCCGCCGCCGTTAAATATCGTATGGGAAACAACAACGCAACCAGTCGCATGCAAGATGCAACGCGGTTCGGAGCTCTCTGATTTCGAGAAAGGTGTAATCGTTGGGTATCACAGAAATGGCCGATCCATACGTGACATATCCAGCGGTTGAAGTACCCAAAATCGACAGTGGCCTACGTGATTGGCAAGTGGAAGATGAGAGGTGACTGTCGGAATGTGCCCGGCCTGGCAGACCCACAAAACTGGAAGTTAGAGACCGGCGGGTGCTGACCAGAGAAATTCGGAAGAACCGCACCAAATCAATGGGCCACATCTGCGAGGAGTTTCAACAGGCATCCGGGAGTGTTCTTTCGATGAATACCATCTGTAAGGAAGCCCATCTGCTCAGTTATCATGGACGTGCTGCCGCCCACAAGCCTTTGATCACCAAGTCCAATAGCGCTGTTCGGCTAACGTGGTGCAAAGAACGTTGACAGTTGACCGTTGAACAGTGGAAACAGGTTCTCTGGAGCGACGAATCAAGGTTCACCCTCTACCGTTCGGATGGCAGGGTCTGCGTTTGGCGTATGCCTGGAAAACGGCTCCTGCCGGAATGTATTGTGCCAACTGTGAAGTTCGGCGGCGGTGGAATTATGTTATGGGGTATTTATCCTGATATGGCACGGGACCCTTGGTTGCAATTCCTGGTAGACTCAACGAAGAGACCTGCTGCACCATTTTGGATGACCATGCGCTTCCTACGTTGTGGCAGTTTTACGGGGTGGACCCATGTTACTTTCAGGAAGACAATGCCACCTGCCATGTTGCGAAGTCCACCATGGCTTGGTATGGTGACAATGGGGTTAATTGAATGGACTGGCCTGTGCAGAGCCCGGACCTTAACCCTATCGAGCACCTCTGGGACGAGTTGGAGCGTTGACTTAAGGGGTGCTTCCACCGTCCGAAATTGGTGAAGAAACTGACCTGTCTTCTCTAAGCCGAGTGGAAGAAACTACCGCTAGCCGTCGTACAACGCCTGGTTGAGAGTATGCCCCGGAGGGTCGCAGCTGTAATCGCCGCTCGTGGAGGCTCCACCAACTATTGAAGGTGAATAAACTTTGTTTTCCTTTGCTATCACAGGTGTCCAATTACTTGTTGATAGTGTATTTTTCTTTTCCCAAACAAGGTATACCATCTTTGTTTGTTATAGCTGTCCAAGCCCTGCATGCCGAATACAAAGTAGTGATCCATAGCATTAGGTAAAACTCTGCAGTATGGAAAAACAATTACTGCAATGCACTAAAATTTACATTGTTACATATTACAACCATATCTTACATTAGTTCAAAATTTTGAGCCTTATCACCAAATTTCTCCTTCCACCACCCCTCTCTGCACCTAACAATCTTCTAAAAGACTAAGTTCCACATGATTCACATTTTGCAAGTACCGTTTCAAACTGATTGATATGGTTTGCAACAGGAACATAAACATGAAAAGTTTCTCCTTTACATTTAAAATTACATTGGTGACCAAAGCTCCAACAGGCATTTTGAAAGTAAATACATAAATAAAAAAAAAAAAAAAAAAACATGTGATTTTAGAATGTAAAGAAATATGCTTTGTAAATACACATAATCAATAACAAGTTGATTATGTGTAATCATAATCAATCAGGTTCATAAGCAATTTATTGAAATGCAATATGTACACATTTTAATTATGCATGATCATAAGCATATTGGTCTCCAAAATGGGATATCAGATCTCTCGTTCTGGACAAACAACTCTTACTAGTCATGTAAACTAGTCATGCTCCTGACTAGTTTGCTGATGATCTCTGGAGACAATAAAACCCCTTCCTTAAGGAGGGCAGTATGCAGTGTGTGCAAGGTTCTGGGATGGGTCTGAGGATGTGCGACTTGTCCCCCTAATGCAAGGGTCAGTAATCTTATGGCACATGCGCCATGTCTGGCATGTGGGCTTCTAAGCACAGAGCATTGGGGGGGGGGGGGGGGGGAGCAATGATAAATAATCACAATTTTTTTGTTTTTGTTTTTTATTGGAAATTTAACGACCACTGCGACTACTCAATGGGTTATAAGCAGTCACCCATCCCTAATTTAGAGCCATTGGTTGCAGGGAAGGGAGAGAGCCAGTGCCGTAAGACAAACACAACATCCATGTCTCACCGGGATTCAAACCCAGACCCCTTTCAGACGAATGATCAAAAGCCATCGCTTAAACCACTGCGCCCACCGGGGAGGCATTTAAGGTTTGACATTATCTTGTAACTTGAAAATTACATTGCCCTGGTGATGAAATTTTTAATTTTAAATTACATCATCTGACTGCTGTGAATAATCTACTGAATTTTCCATGTATTTATCTATATTAATAAAAATTACTGTGTCTGTCGGTTGCCTATAGAGGAAACTAGAAACGAATGAATATAGACTTGAAATTTGGTATGCACACAATGGTGGTGATGGGGGGGGGCATGATGCATAACAAAGCTTTTCTTGTGAAATTCCAATTCACTGATTTTTAATTAATTTATTTTTTAAACATACATAATATCACTAAACTGATCTCTGAAATTCAGAGGTTAGCTCCAAAAAGAAATACAAACTACCAGATATTTTTCATAAACGAGACTGACAAAGGAAAAAAACTGAACTTTTTAACCGCATGGGTGAAAAATAAGAATGTGCTGCGAAGCAGTGTGAATATAACAAGCCGTGAGCAAGACAAAATTGTTCAATGAAATTTGTTATGCAAATATTAAGGTGGGGCACATCACTGTATTCAAAATATTATTTTTTTTTTAAAGTTTAACAGCAACACAGGATAAATGTATCATCGTAGAGAAATAAAATTACGACTACCAGCGGAATCTATGCTCCGTCCAACTTCCATTTTAGGAAAGTTTTCCTCCATTCTGAAGCTACAAAACAAATATTTATGGAATAAAATTACATTTAACACTACCTTGTAGAAGAAACATTGCGAGAAAAAAGGATTACGATTAGAGAAGAAACCTTCACTCCGTCTAACTTCTGTTTCCGAAAGTTTTGAAAGTCAGAATTTCGCCCACCGACGGAAAACGACCCCACCACCAATCCCTCCCAAATTTCTGTTCAGTTCTGCATCGATCTCGAGAACCATTGAAATGACGATGGACATGGCAGAATTCTTCGAATCCACGGCAAAATCTCGTGCCTGAAGATCACAGGGAAATTTTAGCGCCAACTTTCGTTTTCAGAATTTTTCTTCCATTTTAAAGTTGATATGCAAATATTTATGGAATAAAATTATATTTAACAATACTACTGTGCAGAAGAAAGGTCGCGAGAAAAAGAAATCACTATTGCGGGAAAATTTTTCACTTCGATTAACTTCAGTTTTTGAATGTTTTGAGAAACAAAATACCATCCCCCAGATCAAAAAATGACCCCCCAACTAATCCTCCACAATTTTTCTTCAGTTTCGCATTGATCTTGAGAATAACCCAAATGATGACAAAAAAGCGGAATTCCGCGATTCCGCGAAAGAATCGCATGTATGATTTTTACTTACTATTGTCATATCAAACTTCTCCATTTACAGCAACCTTGACATACAACTTGGGCTACACTGATATCCATTTCACGCTGTACACAAGATCTTTTATACTTCATACTCATTATCTTTTTCTCATGCAGACACTCCTGAATCTGATCCACCCATGTCTTCCTTGGCCTTCCTCTGCCTTTCCTTCCTGCCACTTGGGCTAAAAAGATTTTCTTAGTCAGCATCTCATCACTCATTCTTTCAACATAGCCATACCACCGAAGCATATTGGTCTCCACCTTGCCAACAACATTTTGCTTCACATCACACAACTGCAACACATCTTCATTCCTCACACAATCAGATCGTGTCTTGCCACAAACCCCCGTAAGTAACGCATTTCTCCAGCACACAAACGACTCCTATGTTTCTTCTGCAGTACCCAGGTTTCACTGCCATACATCAGAGTAGGAACAATTACACTTTCATACACAGCCATGCGGGACTCTCTAGAGAACCCATCATTTCTGTGAAAACCTCCCAGGGCAGCTATGACTTTCAATGAAGAATTCACTCGCCTACTAATTTCACCATCCACTTTGTTCTCTCTGTCAAACATGCTTCCTAAATACACAAACTCACTCACCTGGTCAACCACAGTGTCATTTATACTTACATTACATTCAGTGCTACTCGTTCCTCTCTCAAACGCCATAACTTTGGTTTTTCCCTTATTTATACTCAGTTTAAATATATATCAAATACATGGAGATAATGAAAATGGACGATGTCATCGCTCTGTCCACGTTATTTTATAAACAACACATAGCGACTGAAAAATTGCGTTCCGACACCGCTGGGAACGAACCCCAGATCTCTCGATAACTAGTCGAGTGCGTTCGCATTTACGCTACGGCGTCAACAATTCTCAGCGCCACGCGTTATTTATCAGTCAGCATCTGACTACACGAATCCGTATTGATGGTCTCAGCAACTGAGATGTCGGCATCTGGTGGCATTTAACTGAACAGCTATTTAATTCTAGCTGATAAATTCAAAGGGCGATAGAAATGGTAAATATATATCAAATACGTGGAGATAATGAAAATGGACAATGTCATCGCTCTGTCCACGTTATTTTATAAACAACGCATAGCGACTGAAAAATTTCGTTCCGACACCGCTGGGATTTCCCGTCCTTAAATATATTAAACAGCCATGGTGACATTACACAACCTTGTCTAACTCCTGCACCAATAGAAAACCATTTTGGTAAAACACCATTCACTCGTACATAAGCTCTACTACCAGCATACATGGCTTTTACACTATTAAGTAGATTCCCAGTAACACCATATTCATTCAATGCCTTCCACAAAAGTGTCCTATTCACTCTGTCGCAAGCTTTCTCTAAATCTATGAAGGCAGCAAAAACTTTCTTACCAACAGCCAGATACTTTTCAATCATCATGTGTAATGCAAAAATCTGGTTAGTGCAGCCTTTACCAGGCGTAAAACCACACTGAACATCCCACACTTTCAATGATGTAAGACCCCGTACTTTTTCAATAACAACCTTACCAAACACTTTCCCTGGCACACTTAGTAGGCTAATACCACGATAGTTCTTGCATTCAGTCTGATCACCTTTTCCCTTATACAAGGGAACAATAATAGCACCCTTACAATCCCGAAAAACCATTCCTAACTCCCAGCACATCTGGCAAATTTCAGTTAACCAGTCAATTACAGAGTCACCACCATATTTCAACATCTCGGCAGTTATGCCATCAACTCCTGGAGCCTTACCATTCTGAAGAAATTTTATAGCTTTACACACTTCTCTTAAAATCCCTCCTGTGCTTTCATCCCTCATTGTGACATCATCTGCATCTGTCTCACAATCATTTTTGCTTTCCTGATCTAATAACTCACAGAAGTATTCACCCCATCTTTCGCTTAACTCATTGGGCTCCCATATCATTTTTCGCGATCTCATTCTTCACACAACTTACAACTTTGTTCCCCTATTTTTCCTGAGTCTCATGTACTTCCAGAAAGACTTCCTATCTTTCCAAAAAGCCAGTTCATGCCTTTCCACCTTCTCCTTCCTATCTTTTGCCTTACTCTGATGAACCAGCTTGGCAGCTTCACGCTTCTTTGAGCGATATTCATCCACAGAGACTCTACCTTGCAACATCCCCAAATAGGCTTCCTTCTTTCTCTTTACTGCCTCTTCAATCTCACTATTCCACCAAGCGTCACCTCGATTGTTACCCACTATTGTGGTGCCACAGACCTCTTTAGCAGCAGTGACAACACAGTTCTTAAAACATTCCCACTTCTTTTCTACACCCCTCTCATCAGACCAGCTCCTTCAGTCATTCTCTGAGTAAGTCAGAATAGCGCTGATGATCTTCAAGGAGCCTATCAACCTTTATTCTTTCTGTTCTGGGTCTCTTCCTATTCTTTTTCCTCCAACCAACATTAAGTTTCACTCGTGACACAACCAAGCAGTGGCGGCTTTTGGGAGGAGGCAAGGGAGGCAGTGCCTCCTCAGAATTTTAAGACTCTTAGTTAGAATTATTCGTTTTGTTCATTCAGTACTTTTGGGTATAGGAGAGCAAACGTTTATGCTAGTTAACTCTTTTGAATTAAATGTCGTCTATGCGTTCATTCAATTTTTTAAATTGACGCTTTTCGAAAACAATCGGTAGCGCGTAGTTGTGAATTGTCCTCAGCTGGCGATCTCCTTCATTGAGGCAGGAAGCAAACTGCCTCTCGTACATTTTGCGCCAACCTGTTTACTCCCACTGAATCAGTAGATACGAAGGTAGGCGGTGGAACTGCCAACACAAAGAGCACACGCGCACCGTGGACTTCCTGTGAGGCAGATGTTATCTTGCCTCATGGGAACAGCTGTTTCCCTGTAGCAGCAGCTCCGCTGTGTTAACTCCTCATTCGGACAGCTTCGAGCATCATTACATAGCGTCTTCTTCCTAGTTGCTTTACTTTCACACTAATGTTTGTGTAACTAATTTTATGTTTTACGAAGAGTTGTTTATCAGACCATGAGCTCTGCTTCAAACATATCTAATATAGTGGATAGCTTACTGGAAAAGCCTTTCAGTAGAAGAGATTTTGAAGAAAAGAATCAAATTAAAAATGATGGTATGCCTACACCTGAAATGAAAACGATGACTTCAAAGGGCAAAACTTCAAACAGAGGTTTTAATATTGACTGGTACAGAAAAGAACAATGGCTAACTGGTAGTGAATCAACGAACAAACTATATTGTTGGCCATGTTTGCTGTTTCCTGTGAGTGGCAATAAAGTCTGGCAAGAGAAATGCTTTAATGATTTGAAAAATTTACCACGTGCTTTGGACAGGCACAAAAAGTGTAAAGATCACATTCTGGCAGTTACAGTTGCTAGGCAAAACAAGGATAGACTACTCTCTCAACGAAGCGAAGAGAACAAGTGACTTACGTCATAATGAAAAAGTAAAAAATAATCGTGATGTAATGAAGAAGTTGATTGATATTACAACACTACTGGCGCGGCAAGAGCTCCCATTTCGTGGACACGATGAGAGCGAAGTCTTTGAAAATAAGGGAAATTACCTCGAGATGATTGATTTACTCTCCAAGAGTGATGAAACATTGAGTGTTTATGGAGAATAGTACATTTTCAGGAACTTCAAAAACAATACAGAATGATTTAATCGAATCAGTTGCTCATACAATTAGGAATGAAATCAATGCAGATATTGAAAATGCCCAATTTTTTTCTTGGCAGATTGATGAAGCGACAGACATTAGCTCCCATGCACAAGTATCAATTATAGTTCGATTCGTGAAAGATGGAGTACCAGTAGAAAGATTTTTGGGATTTTTTGACGCAAGTTCTGATCGGTGTGCTACTTCGCTTAAAGAATTACGGGATCGTGAGCTGGAAAGATTTAGCTACAAAGAAAAACTAGTTGCACAAACATATGATGGCGCAGCAGTGATGGCATCAGAGCTGAATGGATTGCAAGCAAAAGTGAAGTGTGATGCCCATCAAGCATTATTTGTTCACTGCTACGCACACAGGCTGAACTTAGTTTTGAGCAGAGCAGCATCAGTGTTGAAGGAATCACTTTTTTTTTTTTTTTTCAATTTTAAATGCGATTTGTGCATTCTTTTCCAAATCGACAAAGGATGTTTCTTTACTAGAATCTGTTGGTGGACCCAGACCACCTCGTGCATCTCAGACCAGATGGAACTTCAAATCTCGTTTAGTGTATCATAGCTGACCACAGGTGCCTGCTAATTGAAGTATTTGAAAAAATTGAGGATGATTCCAACTATGATGATGAGATAATTCACGAAGCAGCAGGACTAAAACGGTGGCTCCAAGATTTTAATTTCGTTTTTCTTTTCTCATATAAAAAAATATGTGATTTAACTGAGGTTACTTTCTCTGTACTGCAATCAAATAGTTCCGATGTTACATTTTGTAACAAACGAATTACTGGCTTATGTGAAAAATTGTTGTACTTTCGAGATCAGAGACAGTTTGACAGTTTGATGATCTCTATCATAACGTGTGCAGTGAGGTTGGTTCTCCAAATAAAAGATTTAAAGGAAGCAATGATATTCCAGCCACTGTGCAATACAGAAGACTGTATTATGAGGTAATAGACAAGGTTACAACTCAGTTAAAATGCCGGTTTTCTGACATTGAGAAATTAAAATTTCTTCAGCTGGTCGATGTACATTGCTTTGAAGCTCATTCTAGAATTTTTCCCGAACATTGTTTTAAAGCTCCGCTTCAAACTTATGAAAAATACTTTGACAGCACCAAACTGCATAGTTAGCTGCAGGTTCTGTATTCAGACAGAGATCTGTGGAACAATGCCAAAAGTACAACAGAACTTCTATCTGCCATATACAATAATAATCTAGCACAGGCACTGCCAGAGCTATTTAGGCTTCTTCCCCTCGTAGTAACAATTCCTGCAACATCGGCCTCTGTGGAACGCAGTTTCTCGTGCCTGAAGAGGATAAAAAAACTACAAGAGAAACTCCATTGGGCAAGAAAGGTTGCCAAGTTTATCAGTTCTGTCCATCGAGAAGGTGCTTGTGAAGAGGATGGAAGCAGAACAGACATGGTATGACCGTATAATAAATCACTTCGCCAAACAGAAAGAACGAAAGATAGATCTCATATACAAGACAATATAAGCGTAAGGTAAGCTTTCTCTCTTGCTGTATAGGTAAACGCTGTGTTCAGAAGTCTTCAAGACTTTTTTATTTTGGCGTCAGTGAAGGTAGAGGCGTACATGCAATAGAACTTCATTTGAGATGAAAAATATGTATAAGTTCAGTCTTGTTTTTATCTTCTGTTGATCTCTTTAATAAAAATCTATTTCGATGCAATATATTTCATATTCAAACTGGCTTAACAGTTCCCAAATAGTCCAAGAGGGCAATTCAGACTGAAAAAAATATATTTAGGCGAAGGGCCGGAGCCTTACATAAACAGGTTTTGTGTTGGTAAGTCATGTAAAACGTGCGTTTCCGGTAAAAAAATTATAAATCTTTTCACGAGTCACGTTACTTATTTCATACTTCGCACATGAGAAAGTAAATAAAAAAATCATATTGTAAAAAAAAATGGCATTAAATTGAATAAATTTATCATGAAAGAAATACGGGATACCCCATATAATACAAATGTTGAAGATGACAATCCGATTTTTGGTGTAAATGTGATAAAGGATGGCAAGTCGAATAATATCCGAAAACTTTAAAATTTCCTCGTCCTGGATCGGGACTTGAACCCGCGTCTCCCAGATAGCGCCCGGGTATGCTAACCACTACACCCCCAGAACGACCAAGTTTCAAGTTTCCGATCAATTTGAATATAACCATCACAGGATTCGCTAGTTGAAGCAACCGGCATTCATGTTTAGCGAATCTGGAGGTTAAGAATCCTATTCCGTGATTGCCTGGAATAGCAGATAAATCAAGAAAGAAATACGGGATTACACCATATAATACAAATTTTGAAGATGACAATCTGATTTTTGGCGTAAATGTGACAAGGATGGTAAGTCAAATAATATCCGAAAACTTAAAATTTTCTAGTTGTAAATGCATTTATTTTCATCGTCCTGGAGCGGGACTCGAATCCACATCTCCCAGATAGCGCCCGGGTATGCTAACCACTACACCACCCAGGACGATGAAAATTTTCAAGTTTTCGGATATTATCTGACTTACCATCCTTGTCACATTTAAGCCAAAAATCGGATTGCCATCTTCAAAATTTGAATAAATTTATTTGAATCCAGGCTGAAAAGTAGTTTGCCTCCCCAGCAATTTTGGTCACAGGCCGCCACTGCAACCAAGTAATGATCAGAACCAACATCCGTACCTCTCATCACACGGGTGTCAACAACTAAGTGTTTCAGACGCTGATCGTAGACAACAAAATCTATTGCACTCTTTTGACCAAGAGTATGATTTTCCCAAGTATATGTGTGGATATTCTTGTGGTTGAAAAATGTATTAGATACACACAAACCATTCTCAATGCAGAGTTCAATTAATCTTTCACATTAACATTCACACAAGGATCGTTAAACTTACCCAGAACATTGTCAGAAATTGCATTCTGCACACCTACTCTAGCATTGAAATCCCCTGCTATTATAATTTTTTCTTTAGCACCAAACTGGCTTAAAATTTTCTAGTTGCAAATGCATTTATTTTCATCGTCCTGGAGCGGGACTCGAATCCATATCTCCCAGATAGCGCCCGGGTATGCTAACCACTACACCACCCAGGACGATGAAAATTTTCAAGTTTTCGGATATTATCTGACTTACCATCCTTGTCACATTTACGCCAAAAATCGGATTGCCATCTTCAAAATTTGAATAAATTTATTTGAATCCAGGCTGAAAAGTAGTTTGCCTCCCCAGCAATTTTGGTCACGGGCCGCCACTGCAACCAAGTAATGATCAGAACCAACATCCGTACCTCTCATCACACGGGTGTCAACAACTAAGTGTTTCAGACGCTGATCGTAGACAACAAAATCTATCGCACTCTTTTGACCAAGAGTATGATTTTCCCAAGTATATGTGTGGATATTCTTGTGGTTGAAAAATGTATTAGATACACACAAACCATTCTCAATGCAGAGTTCAATTAATCTTTCACATTAACATTCACACAAGGATCGTTAAACTTACCCAGAACATTGTCAGAAATTGCATTCTGCACACCTACTCTAGCATTGAAATCCCCTGCTATTATAATTTTTTCTTTAGCACCAAACTGGCTTAAAATTTTCTAGTTGCAAATGCATTTATTTTCATCGTCCTGGAGCGGGACTCGAATCCATATCTCCCAGATAGCGCCCGGGTATGCTAACCACTACACCACCCAGGACGATGAAAATTTTCAAGTTTTCGGATATTATCTGACTTACCATCCTTGTCACATTTACGCCAAAAATCGGATTGCCATCTTCAAAATTTGAATAAATTTATTTGAATCCAGGCTGAAAAGTAGTTTGCCTCCCCAGCAATTTTGGTCACGGGCCGCCACTGCAACCAAGTAATGATCAGAACCAACATCCGTACCTCTCATCACACAGGTGTCAACAACTAAGTGTTTCAGACGCTGATCGTAGACAACAAAATCTATCGCACTCTTTTGACCAAGAGTATGATTTTCCCAAGTATATGTGTGGATATTCTTGTGGTTGAAAAATGTATTAGATACACACAAACCATTCTCAATGCAGAGTTCAATTAATCTTTCACATTAACATTCACACAAGGATCGTTAAACTTACCCAGAACATTGTCAGAAATTGCATTCTGCACACCTACTCTAGCATTGAAATCCCCTGCTATTATAATTTTTTCTTTAGCACCAAACTGGCTTAAAACAGCTTTAAGCTCATTCCAGAAATCTTCCTTCTTATCAGAAGGTTCCGAGGCACAAGGAGCACACACTACAACAATTACAATTCTCTGAAGTTTCACTTTCAAACAAATCCAGAGAATTCTCTCACTAACGTAACTATAGTGAATAAAGTTGTTCTTCATCTTTTCACTCAAAATCACACCTACACCAGCCTGTCTTCTCACATTATGCAATACTCCAGACCTCACACTCACCCTGCCATTCACTTTTTCTACTCTACCCAATTTCCTTCTTTTTCGGCATTTAATTATTATTGAAATCTGATTGTGTGACATACTGTCCGATGAACGGCCACAGCAATAGTTAATTTCATTGTTATGCAACAATATATTTTACTAAACTATCACAGAAAATTTTTTCATCATGTTTTACATAAATGTAACAATATCTTATTACAATTTCATAAACTATAAGAACCTGATGCTAAATGTGATAAAATCCATTACAAAAAGCATTTTTATTTTTATTTTATGTAAGCTGAAAACATGAAATGAATTAGATTAAAATGTTAATTTTCTCACATTTTATTTTTCCAAAGCTGAATATTGCTATTCCTCTGTTTCTGCATCCTCCCACATCATCTTAAGATTTTATTTATTTTATCGTGATGGAATCTGGATACCCCTACACTCTACAATGGAAAATGATTGACTATCAAGGAACTCATACCAAATGTCATTGGAGCTATTATCATGACTGGCCATACTGCAGGAGACCATGATTTTATTCCATGCATTCCAATCGTCCCATCTGACCTATTTTAGTTTAAACCTATAGTTCCCTGTTCTTAGTTTTGCCAAAAGTATCAACAACACACAGGTTCAATCATTAAAAGTTGTTGGACTCAACCAGCAAAATTCATGCTTTTCCCATGGCCAGCTCTATGCTAGTTGGTTGGTTGCTCCTGAGTTGGTAAAAATAAAAACCCTCTCCATCTTGTTTCCAAATAAAAGAACACTCAACGTTGTTGACCCAGGGGCTCTTTGAGCATAAACTTGCTTGCGCTTCAAATTAATTGTACATTACACTGATCACAACATGATAGAATGTAAATGTTTCAGATAGGCCTACTTCAAATTTCCTATATTTGCAGTCAATAAAGACTATGGGTTTAAGACAATTGTGCTGGCACAGGTACAGATTTTCTTTGCTTTTTTTATGCTCTTTTTATTAGCAGAACACATTTCAATTAGGTAAATGTTTCTGTGCAAAATATCCTATTCTGTAAAGCTCAAAAACCACTGGCCCAGAAGATGATTCATTTTTTTTTTTTTTTCCTGTTAAACCTGGGCGACATCAAATGCCTCCACTGGTGAATACATGACTTTAATCAAAATACCCCACCGAAAGGTAAAGATAAATCTATATGGCTACTTTATTATGCTTTCATATCATCTTAATTATCTTTAAAATTATGAATTTCCTTCAAAAAACATAACTTGTTTGTTGCATATTTTTACTATTATTAATAAAATAAATTCCATTTTCTTAAATATTCATTAGAATGAATCTAAATCAGATTCAATAATTAATAAAGAACTTTATTAATTATTAAACCTGATTCAGAAAAGCATTAGTTTATAGAACTATAGAGCACAGCAAACATGCTGTGCTCTATAGTTCTATAGTTTTGTAGTTTTTCCACAGCGGCGGCTGAAAAACAATTTTTCGGTTGCTGTGTGTTTCTGGAGCGTGGAAAGAGCGATGTATTTATTTATTAACAGCAAACATGCAGTGTGCAGTGCTAGTGGTTGGTATATGTATCCTAGATTATTTTATTTATTCTACAGCTAAATATCTATTAATTTGTCTTTTTTCCTTGAATCCTAGAAAACTAGATGTATGCCCATTTGAAAAAGTGAGGTTGGCATGCTGGATCATTTCATAGTATTACTTTGGTGCAGCACTCTCATAAAAGGTTGCCAACCCCTGCCCTGAAGCATCCCAGGCATGTTCTATAGGGTTCAGTTCCACCGGCCAGTCTTTCCTTCAAATACAATCACTCCCAAGGAAATCACAGAAAAGCTGAGCCCTATGTAGATGAGTGCTACTGTCCATAAAAAGGAACCGAGGGCTAATAGCACCACAGAAAAGCCCGACATAGGGCTTGAGGATCTTGTCCTTGTAGTTCTGATCAATGAAATTGCAACCTTCAACCACACAGAATGGTGCAAAGCCATTATGCATTATGCTACTCCAGACTAGCAAACCTCCACCACCAAAAGTCTGTTGTTCTCTGATGTTGGAGGGATAATTACAAGTTTCTAGTTCCCTGAAGATGAGATGATACCAAGAATTAGTTTGTACACTGAATCACAACTCATCAGTACAGAGAACACTGGCCAATTGGTCTTGGGTTCAGGAACGATGTTGTCTGCTCCAGTCCAAATGAACTCTCCTGTGAGATGAAGCAAAAGGAACAAAAACCATAGGTCTCCTTGCATAATGCCACTCTCATTAAGCCATGAAGATATGTAATCTCATTATGGTTATTATTGGACCAACAACCATAAACATTACATGGTACTATAATCTTATTCGAAAAATAGGTTTTTTTTTTTTTTTTTTTTGATTGGAGGTTTAACGACCACCGTGAGCAACTCAATGGGCTATAAGCAGTCGCCCGTCCCTAATTTAGGGTCACTGGTTCCAGGGAAGGGAGAGAGCCAGTGCCGTAAGACAAACACAACATCCATGCCTCGCCGGGATTCGAACCCGGACCCCTTTCGGACGAATGATCAGAGGCCATCGCCTGAGACCACTGCGCCACCGGGGCGGCCGAAAAATAGGTTATTGTTGCTATTATTACTGTTTCACACATTGTATACGATAATGTTTTTCAGTGTTGGATGCCATGCAATTAAACGTCGAACATAATACTATTATCAATCATAGTAGCACACTAAAAAACATTAAAAACAAAGCAAACTCACCACAGTCACAGTGCTGTCTAAGGTTGTTATCTCTTATTCACCGAACAGTACTCGTATTTTACGCCCTTGGTCTATCTATTCAGGATCCTTTCTCGCCATTTCTACAAAATGGCTGACTGGTTGGTGCCATCCTGTTTGGTGTCTTAACGACATCGCTTAATGAGCTTGACAAGCCAATGTTAAGAATTTTGAATTTGAAATCAATTCTTCAAGACCAAAGGTTCAAAAGAGTAGCCATTAGTTCAAAGTGAAAAGTAGACAATTTACTAATTTTAGTAATTGTCTACGTTTACTAATTTTAGTAATTGTCTACATTTACGAATTTTAGTAAATTGTCTACTTTTCGCTTTGAACTAATGGCTACTCTTTTGAACCTCTGGTCTTGAAGAATTGATTTCAAATTCAAAATTCTTAATGTTGGCTTGTCAAGCTCATCAAGGGATGTCGTTAAGACACCAAACAGGATGGCACCAACCAGTCAGCCATTTTGTAGAGATGGCGGGAAAGGGTACCAAATAGATAAACCAGTTTTTACTCGCGGCATACCATAAATTATTCATGACTCAACACGGCACACCAAAATATTAATCCCCACAAAAACGTATGATATGACACTATTAATATAAATACATAATATAATCGACTTATTATTATTATTCTATTATACAGGGTGTCCGAGAATTATTGGACACATTACAAAATTATATAAAACAAAACATTAAACAGATAGAAAGAAACTGACTGTACTAACTTACAATGTAACTACACAAGTTAATAAATTTCGATGCGAGATCCCTTGGTTGCTCGTAGTACGTCCAAGCGATACTCGATTCCATGCCATGTATTGGTACGCATCTGGGGAGTTATGGAATTAATAGCAGCTATGATACACTGCTTCAGTTCCTGCAAAGTACAAGGTGTCTGGTGGACATGATCCTTCACATAACCCCACATGAAATAATCCAATGGAGTCAGATCTGGAGAGCGAGGAGGCCACAGAATAGGACCACCACGCCCAATCCATCTGTTGGGGAAATTCTCATTTAGGCACTTACGTACACACGTTGAACAATGAGGAGGCACACCGTCTTGTTGGAAAATGACGTAGTCATATCTTTTGATCTGGGGTATAGCAAAATTTTCTGGCATATCCAAGTAAATGTCACCATTTATGGTTTTTTCACAGAAGAAGAAAGGGCCAATCACTTCTCTTTTTGATAGGGCGCACCACACATTAACTTTTGGAGAATCACGTTCCAGTTCAATAGCAGCATGAGGCGGTTCACTGCCCTATATCCTACAGTTGTGACGATTCACAATACCTGATACATGAAATGTGGATTCATCACTAAAAATTACAGTACTGAGAAAGTTTTAGTCGTTTTCCACTCAATTCAGCATATCCACAACGAAATCACATCGCAGAGTGTGATCATTTACATGCATCTTTTGCACTATTTGAATTTTATAAGCATGAAACTTTAATTTCTTGTGCAAGATATTGTGAACTGTCAATTTCAGAATGCACAGTTCTCCACTTGCTTTACGAACGGATTTCCTGGGGCTTCGTCGGAAACTTTCATTAACTTGGTCAACCGTCTCACTGCTGACGCTAGGCCTAACGGCTCTTCTACGATGTTCCAAATTGCCAATTTCTTTAAACTGTTTTATCCAGCGCTTAATTGAATTCGTTGACGGAGGATTACAACCATACTCTAAATGGTACCATCTTTTAACCTTAATTCCGCAAGCCACAACACACACATCGCCTTCTGCTGTACAGTGACATGACTACTGATTGCGCGTTTCTCATACATTCCTCATCAGGTCACACCTAGCACCATCTATCGGATTCTGGGAATAACAATTCTGCAAAACAAAAATATAAAAACCGTGTTAGTAATATGTGACATAGAGAAACAGACAATGCTCATAGGTTTTTTTTGTACATAATTATGTAATGTGTCCAATAATTCTCAAACACCCTGTATTATTATTAACAGAAATCAGACTTGTGTATTTATTAACAATTTATGAACTTTAATTCACTGTAGAAAATACAAGAAAATACACTTTTCTTTTACTATTAAAGTAAACAATTCTACTCATACCTTCAATGTGATACTTGCGCCTGCTTAGCTGCACATAAGCAGCTGATCTGTGGCAAAATCGTTGACAACGAGACTCATTTCTTCATCGACGGATTTCAGTCTCTCCCTCTTCGATGTTTTCATTTCAGTCAATGTCGAGAAGCCCAGTTCACACAAATATGTAGTTGAAAATGGCAATAACACATTAACTGCCATCTCGGAGATAGCCGGGTATTCAGTTCTTATGGCCAACCAAAATGTGTCCAAAGGCACTTCAAGAAGTTTTAATTTCAATGTTCTGTCGGCTTTTAAATTTGCGAGTTCCTCATGTATATTAATCAGAAGAGGTTTTGAATTTGCAACGAATGCATCACCAACCCAGTCGAAATCTTGAACACTCTCTCTAAAATACTTCTTGAACTTCTACTGCAAGATTTCTAAATGTTCTTTAATTAAGTCCATCACCACTTTATTACCGTCAGCAAGTGGCCATACAGTCGGGAACATCTCAAAAGACCCATTTTCAATTCTCTGTATTCACAAATTCAGCTATTCACAAATCCTTGAATCTTATCCATACTAGTCAGAATATTTTCGTTCCTACCTAGCATTTTTCTGTTCAGCTCATTCAAGTGTACGAAAATATCGAAAAGATATGCCAACTTACATACCCATTCATCATATGCAAATAAATACGCGTACTCATGCCCCTCAACAGTCAAAAATGCATGTACCTTCTCTTTAAGTTCTAAGTATTCACGTTAACACTTTCCTTCATGATAACCACCATACTTCTGTATGTAGCAGGAGTATAGTGTGTTCTGATCCCATTTCCCAACACAAAATGGAAAAAAGCTGCGAATTTAGGAGCCACGATTTGATGAGGTTTACTACTTTGTCCAGCAAAACTTTCAAAAAAGATGGCAAGGAATTAGCAACAATGGCTTCGCAGTGAATGAGACCAAGATCGCATCGTATGTTAGGATTTACTTCGCGCACTTTAGATACAAATCCTTTCACTCTGCCTGTCATAGAAGCGGCTCCGTCTGTACAAACATTAATGCAATCCATCCATTTTAATTCATTATGGAGCACATATTCATTAGTCACATGAAATATTTCTTCACCGGTGGCTCGCTCGGGAGAAGAAAAAAAAAAATTCTTCACCTGGGTGATCGCTTTGCAAAAAAAAAAAAAAGAAAGAAATTAGTCGCAATTACATCTCCATGAATGTAGGCAAGAAGTTGTGCATGACCGCTAATATCGGTGGACTCGTCAATCTGAAGCGAGAACTTCTGACTGCTGTTGATTTTTTCCTTCATAATGTCTTCACTGTCACTGGACATGTCACTAACTCGGCAACTGATTGTGTCAGCAGAGAGAGGATTTTTTTTAATCTCACTAGCAGCTTCTGAACCCAGGACTATTTTCACCGTCTCTTTACACAAGCAGGCATTAACAACATTTAAGCTATTGGGTGTGGTTTTTTGGCCTTCATGATAAGTTCGGCTACCTTATAGCTAGCTTCCTATACTTTTTCCGAAACACGTACGGTCACAATCATGAATGTTTTTTGTTTTGTTCCAACAATCGACGAAAATAAGTGATATCTTTGCTTGATTGAGAAGAATGTTTTGTTCACAAATGACATTTCAGTTTACTGGGAACCCATAGCAGCATTACTGAGTTTTTCACCACAAACGAAACACACGGGGATTGGGCATGTTTTATCACCACACCAAAAAAACCCCCATAAGATAAATAATTATCACTATACTGCCGGTACACTAATTTTTGTTTCTTTTTTGGGTTCAATGCTTCCACTACTTGCACTCGTGGATGAAACACTCCGTACAAAGAACTTGTCCATCTTGAAAAAATAAAATAGTTTAATAGTAATAAAAAATAGCAAGACTGACTAGCAATCACAATTTTCGGACTACTTCAGAGCACAGCTGTGATAGAACTGAAATAATTGTAGGGCACGGGACCTACAAGATGATTGTAAACTCCTTCAACAAAACAAGAGGGGCGATAGTACACATCAAGACGAACAATATTTGCAACGGAACCTAGGGCCGCATTCCACTCCTAGTGCCAGAAAAGAGCACGTTCGAAAAACGTCCAGCAGGCACATGGAGTTCCAGCCAGTGCATGAGAAACACAAGATGCAAATCAGGTGCGCTGAACACGTGCGTAGACGATGAGGAGCAAACATTAAAAAATGCAGCAGAATCCGTTCAGTGATATTACCGTGCGAACATTGCATGAGAATTGACGTATGTCTGACCGGCACAGTGTACAGTGTGTTCCTGGAGCAAATGCTTTCCAGTCTGTTGCAGAATGTTCCGCTCACCACATGGAGGGACATGTGGTTTATATGCACGATAGGGCGCCAGCACACTTTGCTACCAAGGTCCGATACTTCCTAAATGCAACATTTCCTGGGCAGTGGACTTGTGGCTTGGTCTCCATGCTCCCCGGACCTTGATCCGCTGGACTTCTTCTGGGGGCACACGAAAACATTGAAAATTCTACTTCTCAAAGTGAGGAAGTCTTTACGGATAACGAAGTTATATCTAACCATTCTGATTTTAACCCGAGTGAAATTCAAAAACGAATTTTATGTTACAATTCAAATTTCGCAATTTCAAAAAAGATACCAGTATCCAATGTCGTTACGTCAGTTGAAGAGTCCCTGACAAAAAGCGATCTAAGCATTGATGAAAAAGAAACGATTAGACATTGTGTCAGCCGGGTAATAACATCAAATTCCTTTCCACCATTTAAACCCAATCTCAACAAGGAAGAGTACAAAGCTCTAAAAGAATTACAAATTCTGATATCATCATTACTAAAGCCGATAAAGGAGGACAAGTTCTTATTCTAGACAAAAAAACATTATGAAGCAGAGGTCGAAAAACTTATTTCCGAGGAACCGTATAAAGAAATAAAAAATGATCCATCGGAGAAACATTTAAAAGAAGTTCAGAAAGTGGTAACAAGTTGCGTTACTCTTGACC
The DNA here is from genome assembly GCA_039090855.1 of Macrothele yani. NCBI lineage: Eukaryota > Metazoa > Arthropoda > Arachnida > Araneae > Macrothelidae > Macrothele > Macrothele yani. The sequence continues at coordinate 165,572,569 of CM077001.1, read as the reverse complement.
AAAGCTCAAAAAGTTATCTGAAACCCTCATATGCCCGTTGTCCGTGTTTCTATTTACTTCCGAAGATACACAAGATTGGCGTCCCTTTCCGTCCCATTGCCAGCAATATCGGCTCTGCTACACATAAGTTGGCCAAATTTCTATCTTCGAAACTATCCCCCTTAGCGACTTCTTCAAATAAAACTGTTGTAAAAAATTCCATTGAATTTGTCAATCTGCTTAAACGACATCCATACAATGATCAGTTCATGTTATCCTTCGATGTGAAATCCATGTTCACAAGTATCCCAGTGAATGGAGCCCTCGAATCATTGAAAGTAAGTCTAATTGAACATCCTTTCAGCCAACCGGAAGTTGAAGAAATTTTGAGACTAGTGGAAATTTGTATCAAACAAAACAGTTTCCGTTTTCGCTGAAGATTCTTCCAACAGAATGAAGGCCTTGCAATGGGTAGCCCGCTGTCACCACTTTTATGCGAAGTCTACATGCGTCACTTTGAGGACAAACTCTTTCAGCTCGTTACATTCGACCTGTGGATTCGATATGTAGATGATACCTTTGTCCTCTGGAATGGCAGGAATTTGGAAATACCTAAATTAGCTGAACTTCTCATTTCAACTGATCCTCATATACAGTTCCCATGTGACACTGAAAATAATGGCTGCTTACCATTCCTGGATGTCCTTGTGTCACGCTCTGAAGGTTCCTTTAGTACAACAGTTTACCAAAAACCATTCGCTGTTTCTTTACCCTCACATGCAAAATCAAATCACCCATGGAAACAAAAAATTACTGACTTCTACACATACATATATTGTGCAATACATATATGCTCAACTGAGGATTCCTTGCAGAAAGAGCTTGATTTCCTTAAACGAATTGCAGTACACAGAGGATATACACATTCCATTATAGATAAAGCTATCCAAAAATTTAGGAAACCGAAGCATGTCCGCTCACTCACGCCGGTAGACAACCCAATGTGACAGAATTGGGCGGTTATCCCATTTGCTCCACAGATTTGCTTTGGAATTTCAAAAATTCTCAAGTTTTAATTTCAAAGTTATTTTCGAACCCATAAACAAGATAATTTTTTTCAGATCAAAAGATTACGTCGAATACATAAATTCCTGGGGAATTTATCAGATACCTTGTGAATGTGGACTTTCATATATATAGGACAAACCCACAGGGCTTTAAATTTCCGTGTGAAGGAGCACAAGACCTACGTATGGAATTGTGAACTGAAGAAGTCGTCTATAGCCCAGCATTGTCACGAAAAGAACCATAAATTTTTGTTTGGAAACGCTACGCTCATTGATAAACCTGATTCAACAATCAAGCTTAATGTATTAGAAGCTTTTCACATATACCGGAACAGTTCATTGCTTGTCAACGACATGACGTCGACTCCATTTCTTTCAAGCGCGTGGAAACAACTCACCAAAAACCGTGACCGTCAGAACTCTGATGATGTCACAATGATTTGAAAGTTTACGCTCCCTTCGTCCTGATGAAGCTGAGCCAGAAGCGCTGCGAAACTATAGTCGATGCTAATAAAGCTTTTAATTGTGAATAAACATTGATAATTTATTCTTAATCACTATCACAAGCATCATCTTATTTAATCAGTGCAGTGGCAGAGAATGAAATACCAGCAGTGTCAGAATCATAAATAAATCTTCTACAGGCCCAGCGGACCACTCGAATTTTCAGATCACTAGTCCGTCAAAATGCCCACTGGTCCGTGAAAAAAAAAAAAAAAACTTATACATTTACAGTGTATGTAGAAAGGTATCATTTCACTGGAGCTGTATATCGCAAATTTAAAACAGAATGTGCACACACACTCATGCAAATAGTACTAATAAATAAAACATGAAACATGCTATGCAGTGGTAGAAATTAAAAAAAAAAAAAAACTTCACTGGTCTGCAGGACCATTGTATACCAAAAGTTGGTAATTCACTCATTTTTAGTGGTCCAGAAATGGCACAAATATCAATACACGTTGTATGCACATGGTGCTAGTAACTAGGATGGTCCTCTGGTTGTAAAGGCACTGATCTGACGCACTATCCACTATCAGTGCACTTCATACAGTGCATTGATTATGAAGCACTTTGCAACATACCAAAAGCCATCTTCATGGAATACCTTGCTTCAAGTGTGAAAGGCAGGAAGTTTCCCAATATGGGCAGAAAGAAAGCTGGGCAAAGCCAGAGCATAAATGGCTGTTCAACCTCCAGTTGGAAAACATTATAAAAGACCCATACTCTGGGGTTCATTACTTGTGAAAAAAATTGACGCTGTCTTGATCCAAATATTTTGGCTATGACACCTCGGTTTCCTATGGTCCAAAATTTTAATCAAATTTAAATACAGTTTGCAATTCGATATTCAGGTTTTGAGTAGTAAATATCTGAATTTCCAGAAATCCATAATGAAACCTGGATTATTTAAAAAAAACTGCCATAGTGAAACCTGGATTATTTCAAATAACTGCCATAACAAAACCTGGATATTTTGAAATTTGGTTCAATTCTTTATGAACTTACAAATTCCAAAATAAACTAAATAATAATGAAAAAAAAAAAAAAACCCTTACTGGCCACCCGGGACAGTAACAAATTTTTCAGTAGTCTGATGGAATTTTTACTAGCCGATGGACAGCGGACTACTCGATAATTCAAACGCTGACTAGCATATGAAACACAGTAACTGGGATAAAATTAAAAAACAAAACTCAACAATTAATTTCTTACAATAGAATAATAGGTAAAAGTTCGTGTCACACCTTTCACCTTATGGGGGCATACTCGGGAGCTGCAGCACGCCGCTTGAGGAACACTGAGATAGACCAAAGGCGTGAATACAAGCACTGTTCGGCGAATAAGAGATAACCTTAGACAACACTGGGGTGAGTTTGCTCTGTTTTTAATGTTTTTAGTTTACCACTATGATTGATAATAATATTATGTTCGACATTTAATTGCATGGCATCCAGCACCAAAAAACATTATTGTATACAACGCGGGAAACAGTAATAATTTTAGCAACAATAACCTATTGTTCAAATAAGAACATGGAGATATGGTTTGCCTCGACACAGTTCTTCCTGTGGCTACAAATTGCTCAGCAGAATGTCACCTGGCAGTATATTCCTCATGACATCTTCTTGTTAAAGCTAAACAATGGTCATCAAAACAAGGAGTGGTAATTCTTTGGCAACCCTGGCTAGGATTTTGTGACATGTCACCCATATCGCTGCCATAATCTTGAAACCACTCGAGTGGATACTCAAATCTCTTGCCACATGAGCCTGTTACAAGTCTGCTTCCAACCATCCTATGGTTCTCCACCTTACTGAGTCAGATAAATCTGCATGAGAGACACTGGAAATGACTTTTCATCAAAAGAGATTTTTCTTACACAAGCTATGAAACAGAACTGAGGTTTCGCTCCCCAGATGGGTTTGCCTATTGGACAGCGATATTATCTACAATATGTAAATTTAGGTGATGAGATGGGCTTCTCGTGCTCCATCTAATAACTTACATAACTGTCATTATATTTCATTTAGTGAAATTTATTTTTCTCCAAAAATGCTGTTTGTACTCCAATTTTGGACTGTGCACAGAAATAATATTCTGTAGAATATAAATCATGGAAACATGACAGAAAGGAATAATATGAGAACATTTCCATATGGGATCAGTAAACTTGTTATAAAGATCCAGACTTACAAATTTTGCTAGTAGACATTGGCCACCAAGACCAAAATTGTTTACACTAAGGCCATAAAAAAAACCAAAAACTTTACAGAAAAAAAAAAACTTTACACTAAGGCCATAAAAAAAAAAAGAAACTAAGTGGCCAAACTTAAAAAAAAAAAAAAAATTGTATATTTCATACTAAATTATTTTCATAAAATTGCTTAGTATAATATCAGTATGTTTTATTTTGCATATTTCAGTTACAGTATTCTTAAAAGTTGAAACTGAAGTAATAAAACAATGCAGGAGAATGGGAACATCGTGCTGGGAGGGGAGTGTGCTTACGGGAGAAATATTTGCACCGTCTGACATCCGGTTTTGGAAATTTTCCCGCTATTTTCAAGCTGAAATACAAATATTTATGCAGTTAAATATTACTTAACAATAATACTGGGCAGAAGCAACATCGCGAGAAAAAAGGAATTACGTTTGCGGAAAAAATCTGAACTCCGTCGACCTTCCGTTTTCGAAATTTTCGAACAGATGGAATTCCGTCCTCCGACGAACATCCCCTGTCACTACCCCCCCCCCCCCCATTGTGTTCACTGGTTCATTGATCTCGCGAATGACCAAAATAATTACGAAAAAGGCGGAGTTCCTCGATTTCGCGGAAGAATCTGATGTCTGAGATTACGGGGAAATTTTTGCGGCGTCTAACCTCCGTTTTCGCACATTGTTGCCTAGTTTCAAGCTGAAATACTTTTATGCAATAAAATCATATTTAACAACAAAACTTTACACTAAGGCAACATCGGGAGAAAAAATTACGATTACTGTAACTCCATTCAACTACCGTTTTCGAAAGTTTTGAGACACGAAATACCGTCTCCAAACGGAACTCCCCCAGCCGCAAATTGTCTTCAGTTTTACGCTGATTCTAAGAACGATCTAAAGGACAAAAAAAAAAAAAACGCGGAATTCCGCGATTCCACTTTAGAATCTCGTGCATATCATAAAACAATAAAATATTTAAAAAAATGAAAATTCGTAGAATCCGTAGTTTCGACAGCGAGGTCCGTAGTCAGCCAAGTAAATCCGTAGAAACTACAGACAATCCGTAGTAGTTTGCAGGTATGGAAATATTATTACAGCACAACCTCGAAAATCCGGAATCGTCCAGAGATCCGGACTATGCCGATTCCGAATTTTCCTATGGAATATGCAGGCTTTCAGCGAACATTCATTAAAAATAATAAAAAGAAAATGCATAACTTCTAAAGTTTTCATCGGATTTTGACGAAATTTCACATGGGATTTTATTTTGACGTGTCTTGGTTACTGTTAAATTTGCATTCAGTTATTTAAAAAATTGGAGAATTTTTTTTAAATAAAAATTTCTCCCAGTTGTACTTTTCCGACGCAGACGTTGAGCTGTCCACCACCGGCTTTCATCCCCACCGCAACCTCGTTCCCCTACGATGAACCATTCGCCTTGGCGCATTCTTTGTGATCAAAAACCGACGCTCTCGCATTTTTTATAAACTTTTTTTTTTTCTTTTCTGATGTTCAAGCAGAATGAAAAAGGTGATGGCCGACTTCCGTACAATTCAAATTTTGTGCCATTTCGTGCGATTTCCGTACATTTGGAGTAAAAATTTTCAAAAACGTGCGAGTTCCGTACAAGTTAAAAAAAAATTACGTACAATACAAGTTAAATAAAATAAACGTTTTCCCCGTACAGGTCGCCAGAATTGGCGATTTAATCAAACATATTTAGTCGCCACGACGATGAAGTTTATCGCCAGTGGCTACCTGGCGACCGTGAGTCTGGATCTTTAACTTGTTATAAATATGTAGTACTAAACAGAAGTTACAAAAAATTATGATAAAAGTATGTTCTATTAGCAATCAGTTCAAGGCAATCCACCGGTACAACCTGCCCAAACAAAAACAAAAAAAGAAATTATAAAACCTATAAAAAAACAGAAAATTAAAAAATTAAAAAAAAACATTTCTTCACATACTTACACTTGACTAAGATTAAGCTTCAGTTCATCGACAGTTGTCCTGACAAACCATTCATAACTATTCAAAACAGCTTTGTCATGACCTCTTACTTCAACTGATAGAGTTTTATATAGCTTATCAATTTCCTGCTCAGGCTATGAAAGAAAATTAAACACAAATTAGTTAAAAAAAAAAAAAAAGAGAAAATAAATTTAAAATAATTCATATTACATTTCCTCCATAATCTCAAAGAAAAAAATTAGCAAATGACTTATTTTTAAATTACAGATGTCCAGAGTAGCAGAATGTAGATGCATACACAAATAATTTCCAAATTATTAGCAAATAGTTTTTGGTTGTAGATTAAAAAAAATTTAAATGTTATTTGCAGCAATTATAACACTTACTCAAGGCTTTACTCAGATTAATACTTAATTCAATTTTAACTTGAAGAACTTTCAATTATTTTTCACATCTTCTGAGTTCTTTTTGTTTGACAGATGTTTCTGGCTTCTATATTTTATCAAGGCTTGTTATCAATGTTTAGGAACTGTATCAAAAGTTTCATTCACACAGATTCAAAAAGAATTTAAATTTTATTGGCACGATCCTCTTGCAGTAGCCAGTGATTAAATTAAAATCTTTTCCTTATGTATTTTGTAAATCTACTATTTTCAAATTAAGTTGTTGAAAAAGCTATTTATAAATTTTGAAAGTTCAATTAATGGAACTGTTTTTCTGTATATAAAAATTTTCTTATTTTATTCTCTTGCTTTTTAGAGGTTCATAGTACAATATTTTAATATTTTGCCATAAAGGTTCGTTTCACATACATTGCTGCAAGTCAATTGTAGCACACTTATTTTGCTATCTGGCCACACCAGAATTCCAATGTTGGAATCTGTAATGTTCTAATAATTATTTATTGCTTTATTAATTTTTCTATAAATTACCTTATTTTATTGTTATGATTCACACTTTGCGGGTTTGCAGCAAGTTTTCTGCTTCAACGGTTTTGTACACACAGACATTTTATTTTTATACAACTCTGCATATGTGATTAACACTAAGTTTTTAGCCTAATCATGCTCCTCCTCCTGTTTATGATGGAGTATTTTCAATTCTGCTGCAAAACTAAATAAAATGAAGCTCATGTCTTTCAACATCAAGATATTTCATGAAAGTGCAGTTACTTCTCTAAGAACTAGGGAAATAAACTTGACTGACTTTTCTTTCATCAGTACTTTGGTTTATGTTTGCTCACAAAGGGATTTCTAAAATAAATTAATTTAAATTCTCACACATATTACTGGAAGACTTTTTATTTGTAGTCCTTTTTCATGGTAAAATCTGGAGGCTAGTAAGATGTGCTCTTGGTCAGCTGACCAACACATGTAATTCTCCATCTTTTTCTTTTTTCCTGCTTTCAGAAAAAAATTTAAAATGGACTGTAAATTGAAAAGCAGAGCAGTAGCTAGCATTTTGGGCACTTGTGGTCATTCATTAAAAATGTGTCTCAATGAAAATACATATATATATATATATATATATATATATATATACTATAAAGATACCTAAGCAAAAAAATACATATATAATTTTGACTCACACCTAGTACAACATAGAAAAGGTTATGTATCTACCTGCGTGAGTAAAAGGAGAAAAGAAAAAAAGAAAATAAAACAACTGAATGTAGAAGGTGTCGAGAATACTGAGCCTTGGCTTTATCAAGGACCAGCAAAAACTCTGCATTTTCTCACTTCCACAAAGACCTAGTTGGAAATGGGTTTCTGCAAGGCCATAGATGCAAGTAACATTCCCACCTAAAATAGTTTAAAAAATATATATATAAGTCATGTCCTCCGTAGAGTAGCATGACCTAGCACTAGTTAACAATTTCGCTTGCATCCATTAACCTTCATGGCCCGACCCATGCTCTTCATCTGTTACTATTAAACAGAGAGAAGAAGATTAAAGAGAACTCAAGCTGTGAGAGTGACATAATAAATAGAAATGATTTTCAGCTATAACGAAATTCCAAGTTCGTTTGAGAGAGAATTTAAACCTGAAAAACAAATTTTACATTGCAATTAAAAAGGAAATGTTAATTTATAACGAACAGATTTTTGAAAGAAAACTTGAGTCTAAAACCCCCTACTCTACAACTTATGACAGCACGAAAACGAGAATAAGTTAAAGATAATAATTAACTAAAGAAAACTTTGTGAAAGTTATATACCTTAAACAGTTAGTTGCAATATGTACAAAGTATTTCAGCAGTGCTTTAAGTGCATAATTAATTAGTTATTAAGAACTTAACAAAGTAGTTAAGTTCTTAATAACTAATTAATTATGCACTTAAAGCACTGCTGAAATACTTTGTACATATTGCAACTAACTGTTTAAGGTATATAACTTTCACAAAGTTTTCTTTAGTTAATTATTATCTTTAACTTATTCTCGTTTTCGTGCTGTCATAAGTTGTAGAGTAGGGGGTTTTAGACTCAAGTTTTCTTTCAAAAATCTGTTCGTTATAAATTAACATTTCCTTTTTAATTGCAATGTAAAATTTGTTTTTCAGGTTTAAATTCTCTCTCAAACGAACTTGGAATTTCGTTATAGCTGAAAATCATTTCTATTTATTATGTCACTCTCACAGCTTGAGTTCTCTTTAATCTTCTTCTCTCTGTTTAATAGTAACAGATGAAGAGCATGGGTCGGGCCATGAAGGTTAATGGATGCAAGCGAAATTGTTAACTAGTGCTAGGTCATGCTACTCTACGGAGGACATGACTTATATATATATTTTTTAAACTATTTTAGGTGGGAATGTTACTTGCATCTATGGCCTTGCAGAAACCCATTTCCAACTAGGTCTTTGTGGAAGTGAGAAAATGCAGAGTTTTTGCTGGTCCTTGATAAAGCCAAGGCTCAGTATTCTCGACACCTTCTACATTCAGTTGTTTTATTTTATTTTTTTATCTTTTCTCCTTTTACTCACACAGGTAGATACATAACCTTTTCTATGTTGTACTAGGTGTGAGTCAAAATTATATATGTATTTTTTTGCTTAGGTATCTTCTTTATAGAATGTGAATTCTGAATTTTCAAAACTGCTGCGTTGCGCGTTTTGATTTTCAGGTTATTTTGCACCCTTCGTTTTAAATTCTAAAATTTTTTCCTTAGTCTTCAGTTTTGCTCTTAAGTATATATATATATATATATATATATATATATATATATATATTGTAATTAAAACTTAGTTATCACAAAATAACAAAAGTTGAACTATAAAAACTAATATAAAAAATTACAATAAGAAATAATTATGTAACGCATATAGCATATGAAATCCGTTTATTTTCGTGGTGTAGTTAGCACAAATATTCGCCAAGCTTTCGCACTCCACTGGGAGGCTTTTTCAAGGAAATGATAGACACAAAATGCAGAAAATTGGAACGTGTAAAGAACGAAGATGATTTTTGAAAATAACGTGGGGGACATCACGAGCATATTACATGAATTTTTATCACGTATACAGAGCGCCGTGATGTGTTTCCATCTTTTAATAATGTATGCCAAAGTTCAACCAGAAGATGTGTTTTCATCGTTTAATAATGTATATAATCTCCCAAGTTCTAGCAGAAGATTGTGATATGACCAGATGTTTAGCGGTATCAAAATTAAGAAGCAGTGTATTGAATTTTAACAGCAGGAATATTAAAAAAAGGGAACTTTAAGGAAAGTGACAGACAGATTAAGAAAGTTTTGGAGAACCTACGCAATGACCCTAGAATATCGATTACCCTAACCGACAAGTCGAATCAGATTGCTATTATGAACAGGTCTGATTATATTGGAAAACTTAAGGAATTTGTTAATCAATCGGACTCAATTCCGCAGTCGAAGAATCCTCTAAACAGCATAATACGGAAAGTTCAAGCTCTAACCAGGGACAAAGATCTACCGGAAATTATTAGAATGTCAGCAAAGCTTCCACCAGGCCCTACAATTCCACCACTCTTTGGACGACTAAAGAATCATAAACCTGGATCTACCCTTAGACCTATAGTTGCAAATAACAAAGCTCCTACGTACATATTAGAAAAATCCGTAGCTAAATTCTTCTCTGAACGTTTGAAAAACTCTGATTACGTAATCAAGTCAACAAAAGAATTTGTGGAGCGCACAAGAAGGTTAAATATATTTGATAATGATATAATGGGAAGTTTCGACATAGAGTCTTTATATCCATCTATACCTATACCAGAAGCTGTCGCAAACCTTGAAGAAATAATCGTCACTTCCCGTGAATTCACACCAAGCCAAACAAAGAAAATTATCGCCGCCTTAAATCTATTACTAACCACAACTACTTCAAGTTGGATGGAAACATCTACAAACAAACCTGAGGAGCACCGATGGGTTCACCTTTATCTGCAGTCCTTGCGGAAGCAGTAATTAGACCGCTAGAAGCTCTCATCCTTTTAAATTGTATCAAGAAACCCCGAGTTTGGATCCGCTATGCAGACGACATATTCTTCATACGGGAACATGGAGTAGACGAATTAAATGATTTCATGCGCAAGATAAACAACCTACACTATACAATAAAGTTCACCATGGAGCTTGAAAAAGACGGGATGTTGAATTATCTTGACGTCGAGCTCAGAAGAAATAGAACATCCAGCTTCGATTTTAACGTTTATTATAAACCGACCGCAGTACCGAACCTTGTCCCTCCTCATTCGCACTGCCCAAAGGAGTACAAACTTTCCGCATTTAGAGCGTGGTTCCATAGAGCGTACAACGTATGCAAACCCGACTATCTAAATAATAAAGAAGTTGAGAATATCTATAGCAAAGGTCTAAAGGCTGGATATAAGAAGGATGATATAGACAGAGTACATAAGACTGTGAGAAATCGTATAATATCAGCAATAGAAAAATCGCCTAGTAGGACAATGAGATACGCAGGATCCATCACATATATCCCAGGCTTTACATATTGGTTAAAGAATTTATTACGCAAATACAGCATATTAATAGCAATGAAGTCCCCGACCCCGTTATCACATATAATATCAAGCTGCAAGGAGAGACAGTGTGAGAAAGAAAAGGCGGGTGTGTACGCTATACCGTTGGTATATCCTGACAACACGGAAAAGGTATATATCGGAATGACAAAGCGATCCTTGGACACTAGATGTAAAGAACACGTACAAAGTGTGAAGCAAGACATGCAGAATACAGCCCTCGCCAGAGAAGTCATGCATCGCTCGGCCGCTCCTGTATGGAATAATATTAGAAGAATTGCCCCTTACACGAATTTCAAAGAGACTGCCATCAGGGAAACAGTGGAAATCCTATCCAGCAAAGTGGCATGCAATGATATAGTCTCTACGGAACTACCAATGGTTTGGCATGCATCATTAAAAGTTGGAAACACATCACGGCGCTTTGTATAATTACGTGATAAAAATTCATGTAATATGCTCGTGATGTCCCCCGCGTTATTTTCAAAAATCATCTTCGTTCTTTACATGTTCCAATTCTCTGCATTTTGTGTCTATCATTGCCTTGAAAAAGCCTCCCAGTGGAGTGCGAAAGCTTGGCGAATATTTGTGCTGACTACACCACGAAAATAAACGGATTTCATACGCTATATGCGTTTCGTAATTATTCAACTCTGGTGTATTTAAAAATAAAATTACAATAACAGTTTTCTTTTACAGATGAAAATGTGTGGTCCTTTTGGCAAGCAAAAATACAAAAAGCAGCAGCTCTCTACAAATGAAACTATCAGGTGTGCAACTTAATTCTCGGCCCCTAACCGCAAGCGATCATAGAATGTCAGCAAATGCAAATAACTTTGTGTGATAATGGCTGATTGCAGTGCCATCCAACAGCTTTCCAGGCAACTGTAACCGCTCACAGCTGCAGTGACAGAAGGGATGAAAGTTGACGGTGAAAGCAATGTCGTTCGAGAAGCAACATTTGATGCACTGCCTCCTGTTCGCGTTTCAGCTGAAAAAAGTGCCGCTGAAGCCCAGTAAATGATCTATGCTGCTTTGGGTGAGGCTGCTGTGTCCTACAGTACGTGTAAGAAGTGGTTTCAGCAGTTTAAGCAGGGAAATTTTGATCTCTGAGATGCAGAACGTCCGGGACAGCCACAGAAAGTTGACAATGAAGAACTGGAAAAACTGTTGGATGTGGATCCCTGTCGCACACAGTCAGAGCTCGCCCAGGAACTCGGAGTAACATGGCAAGCCATTGCAAAGCACCTGCACAAGCTTGGACGGATTCACAAGGAGGGCCGTTGGGTGCCCCACCAACTCACAGCTACGAACAAGTCTAGACACTATGATGTTGCTGTGTCCTTGCTCTTCAGATTCAAGAAGAAGGATTTCCTCCACAAGATTTTGACCTGTGATGAGAAGTGGATCTTCTACGATAACCCTAACCGGCGCAAATCGTGGGTTTATCCAGGTCAGCCTACCACCAGTACCGCCAAACCGAATATCCATGCCAGGAAGCTGTTGCTGTGCATATGATGGGATCAGCGTGGTGTCGTACACTATGAGTTGCTCAAACCTGGTGAAACGGCCAATGCTGAGCGTTATTGTCAGCAACTCATTTGTGCGAGGGAAACAATGGAGGCGAAAAGGCCATACACTGGCAAGAGCAGAAGGTTGGTCCCGTTGCTTCAGGATAACACACATCCTCACACCGCGAAAATGACTTTAAACACGATCACCGACCTGGGACGGGAGATTTTGTCCTACCCGGCGTATTCTCCAGACTTCGCCCCGTCAGATTATCACCTCTTTCGCTCCCTGCAACATCACCCGAGTGATACACACTTCACTTCTGTGAAGGATGTCCACACAAGTATTGACGACTTTATCAACTCAAAACAGCCCTCTTTTTTCCACAGTGGCATATCGCAGCCCCCGACCGACTGCTCAAATGTATCCAACACGACGGGGATTATTTCCCCGATTAGGTACGTATTCGATTTGCTATAATTTGCTGTCGACGTGTCGTGCCTGTGGCCGAGAATTAAGTTGCACACCTAATAACTTGACTTTTGGCACCTTCACTGTTACATATTCATCAATAACACCGTCGAAATCTGTTTCTGTACACAGATCATTTTTAGGGACATTCAAAAATCCTTCCTACAAATCATTTAGGTTGACCTCATGCTCAAAGCTTGAACTTCCACCAGACAAGCCTCACTTGTCAAGGAATGCAAAATATATGTTTTTCTCCACCATTACAATCTAGGGCCAGGAGGCTACATAAGTTTGGTTCCACCTTCAAGAAAACGATTAGACATTTTTTCCGTGGCACTGTGACCAAAAGTCATGTGGTCAATTTCCGAAGAAATAACATCAGTGCAGCTGGCAAAACAAAATTTAATCACATATAAAAATACTCAAATATATAAAAAATTTGTGCTCCCATTGCTGTTTTAAATATAAAATGACTAGTTCCTATTTATTAAAGTATTTTAAACCCCGTGCCACACCTTCCTTTAATTGGCCCCTACACACTGGCTATACCGTAGTTATGGCCTTGTTGAAAAGAATGAGAATGAGGTAACCACTATCAACAGCTCATAAGTGTTGCCTTATAAAGTAAGAATGGCTTCAAACACTGAGTTGGAATAAGCGTGGATAACTGAACCAAAAATATCCATTGTAAATACAAAGTTTTCATTTGTTCTGTTCCATCTGTAAATATTTTATTTCAATTATTAAGCAAACTGAAGTTTGACTACCAAACTGTCGTGCTTTTTCTCATTATAAAAACAAATATCCTTTTTCAGTGAAATGTAACTAGTTTCACATAAATAAAAACCATGTATTTATTGCTACCACAACAATAAAAGTGTTTTAACATTCTTACAAACACAAAATTCAGCACATCCCTCACCCCATGAGGCTTACATAAAATAAGGTAAAGTTCCCTAAGTTTTTTTATATATGAAGCCACTCTTTTGCTCTATTATAATTGGGTAAGAGGGCAAAACAGTGGCTTCATATAAATAAATTCTAATAAAATGCATGTTTTCTCATCTCTTACAGTCCCTCGTTACCTTTGATATGTACACAGTCTTTTGCACACCTTTGACATTGAATGAGTTTCTTCTTCCCTTGCACTTCCATTCTTCGATGCCTACATGCAGTTGAACATCAAGAGCTCCAAAGTGAATTGATCAAGGACCTACATGACAACTTTGAAACCTTACAAAATTATTGCTGCTTTGCATACAATGGTCTTCACTGCCAACAAAAACAATGTTTACCAATGGGCTCTCCACTTCATCCTGTACTTAGTGAAATTTATATGCAAGATTTTGTAAAATTATTTATTGCTCTATTCCACTTAAAACACAACATTTGGCTAAGTTATGTATGTGATATATTCATTATCTGGCCACACCAGAAAAATTAATTATTAACACTTATGTCATCCATTTCAAATTCCCACTGTAACATTCACTTGTAATGTACAGCTAAATAATAACAGAAACTTTCTTGATATAAACATAAACTCGTACCACTCATTTGGCCTCTCTGTCTTCTGGAAACTTACTGCCACTCACAATATCATTCATATACCTTTGAAAAATACAAACTTGCAGCTTTTATATCTTATATACAAAGAGCTAACCTTATTTGTAATAATAGTTTTTAAATATTTTTTATAATAACCAATATTTTTAAATCACAAAACTTTCCACCTTCCTTGATCCAGTTTATGAAATTTGAATCACAGAAAAAAAATCACCTGTTTACATTCCAGAACTTTCAATAGCCTGTAAATTTGTTAAGTTCTATTTTTTCTAACCTACCCTCTTTTTTTTTTTAATAAGCTTTGCTCAGTTTTCAAATCTTATGGGTTACAGTATTGAAGTTAGCCTTCTTCACAACTTTCTAACCCCTTGAGTTGCCTGGTGCTCATCTTATTTCATTCAATACCTTAGCAGGAGTTACCCACTACATTAGAAGTACTTACTGCAGTACCAACCAGACTGGCAGAACACATTTCTGATGTTAAGAAAAGTAACCCATCAACTAATCTCTATTAACGTCCAGTGATATTTCTGCTATTCCTGGTTAGAAAAACACTAAGCACATTGCTTCATTCATTAACAGAAAATATCTTGGGTGTCGTGATAGTATAGAAATTTGCCGCCTTTCCCTTAATATCTACAAATAATCATCTCATAATACATGTGATTTTGATAGAATATTCATAGAAAAACAGATTATAAACTTTGCTTGGATCTCTTATTGGTCATAAATGTAACACCTCTCAGAAAACTTGAAAATTTCAAAAATCTACAGTATGTTCAGATTCCTAAGCTAAGGTTGCTTAGTTTCAGTTGCTTGAACTTCACTGTCCTGGGTTATGTAATGGATAGCATACTCGAACAGAAATCAGGAGATGCAGGTTCGATTCCAGCTCCTAGGCGATGAAATTTAAAGTTTTCTGAGAGGCGTTACATGGATGACCACTAAGAGCTACAAACAAATACAGAGTTCATAATCTGTTTGCTATGAATATTCTCTCACACCAAATTCCTATTACTCGGAAATCCATTTTAAAATATGGCAACATCTAATAATTCACCTTGTGTTATCTTCATTGATTCCATGTTTTAATAAACTTCTCAATTTCATAATAAATCCTTTTTACAGCTTATTTCATTAAAAATACTTTAATGTAATGTACGAGGGTGATAACAAAAATTCTGCACATGCTAATCTAAAACGGAAGTGGATAATGCAATCGGGAAAATGATTGCATTATGTCAAGGTCAGACTCTCAGTAATGCAGTGGTGTCAGAACAATGCACTATCATCACACTATCATTTGCAGAGTGGATGTGGGAGGGTTTGGAAATAGAAGTGTGCAGCTCCTCAGGTCGGGTCACGTATGTGAAAATAGAAACTGTGCTGGGAAAAACTCTGACGCAAATCCACACTGTCTTGCAAGAAGTTTGTGGGGAAGGAACTCTTGATTGAAGCACAATTCCTCACTGGACATTGCGATTTCGGGAGGGCCGAAACAGCACTGAAGACTAACACCACTCAGGCCGACCTCAAACGGTGACAGACAAAACATCTGTAACCATCGTTGAAACGCTTCTCGAAGAGAATCACCATTTGACAGTCAAGGAGATTGCTCATCAGGCAAATTTGTCCACCGTGTCTGTTCACCAGATTTTGACCGACTCACTGGGAAAAAGAAAAATCGCAACACTCTGGGTGCCTCATCAACTCATCCCCCGAGCAGAAGGCAGCCAGAGTGCGAATCACAGAGGATCATCTGCACAAGTTTGAAAGGGAGAGAAACACCTTCCTGAACAGAATTGTCACAATTGATGAGACTCGGACCTATGACTTTGAGCTGGAACTGAAGTCACAATCAGCGGAGTGATTGTGATTGTGACAGCGGAGTGAAGTTCTCCAAGCCCCTCAAAGTGCTGTCGGCAACAATCCAAAGTGAAGCAAATGATGTTGTTTGTGTATTATGCCCTGGGTGTTGTGGTCTCTGATCGAGTGCCGGTAGGGCAAAATGTCAATGCATATTATCATGACTTTTTGAGGACAAAGTTAAACTGAAAATTTATCAAAATCGCTCCAACTTGTTGGAAGCAGGAGCAATCTTGCTTCTTGACAACGCATCGTGTCATGGTGCAGCGTCGGTTCGGGGACTTTCGTCGAAATATGGCCGGGTAACTTTATCCCACCCACCATACAGCCCTGATCTCAGTCCACCAGACTTTGATCTTTTTCCAAAGTTAAAAAATCGGCACTGTGGCATCCACTACGAATTACTGGATGAACTGTCATTGGACGTGACCCGAGTAATACGACATTTGAACAAAGATAGCATACTATGGGCATCCTGCACCTTCCTCAACACTGGCAAGCAGTCATTAGTAGTGGAGGGGAGTACATTGGATGGCAATAAGGTAAGTTTTCTACGTTACTCACACTTTCTTAAAAATGGACAGTGTGCAGAACTTTTGTTAGAACACCTGTATTTTATGACAATAAAATTTGTGTTGAGATAATATTATTTAAAATAGCAACATTTATTCACAATTAAATATTTATTTTAAAATCTACTATATTTTTGCAGAGCAGTTGTCTCGGCTTCGTCAGGACAAATGGAGTACAAACATTCAAATCATTGTGACATCAGAGTTCTGACGGTCATGGATTTTGGCAAGTTGTTTCCACATGCTTGAAAGAAATGGAGTAGATATCATGTCATTGACAAGCTGTGAAGAATTGCAGTATATGTGGAAAACTTCTAATATATTAAGCTTGCTATTTGAATCACACTTATCAATAAGCATAGCATTTTCAAACAAAAATTTATTACTTCAAGATTCACATTATGGTATTTAACCAAATCATGAAGAAATACGTGGAATATAGATATAGTATATGAAATAATTGTCTGATACTTCTTAATGTTTCTTTTCACACGTTAAATTGCTATGAAAGTTCAACTGGCCAATATATAATGTTTGACGGTGAAAATTCATGTGTCAATTAACCTCTATAGAAATTACGAACTCAGCATATTTATGCTCACTGCTCACCTCTTCAAATATACCTTGCCTTCCATCGTCAATCAGTAGAATTTTCAGTTCCTCTGGTTCTTTGTCCTTCACAAAAAGATTAGGCTTATGAGGTTAGGCCCATTGTTTGAAGTCTGTTCTACCATCTGTTTATACTTGTGGAGCACTTTGTACATGAATATCGGTATGTGCAAAGTTCCGTTGTCATTGTGATGCTTCATTGAAATTTTGCATGGTTGTGTATGGTAGTCTACTTAGCAGATATTTTTGCATACTTGAACTCTATCAACACAAGCCTTCAAGGTAATGATGTGAAAATATTTGAGGTTGAAGATAAGATTAAGGTAGTGATTAAAAAATTAGTTATAGGCAAGTCAAGTTTAAGGCGGTAGCCTCACTAACATCCCAACACCATACAAGAGACCGACCAAGAAAGAAAAAAAAGCTGAACTTTTTAACCGGATGAAAACTCAGAACAGTCGATGAGAAAGTGTGAATTTATTTATGTAAATATTAAACTGGAGCACATCGCTGTATTCACAATATAAAATTATTGAATTAAAAACAAAATATGATTTTAAATTTTAAGACATAGCTTTAAAAACAGTATTTTTTGTTTTGTTATACTTGCAGAACATTAGCTTTTGGAGATAGTTGTCTCCAATTTTATCCTGAAATACAAATTTATGATTCATATTTAACAACAACTCTGGGCAGGGGCAACATTGTGAGAAAAAATAAATTATAATTACGGGAAAAATCTTTACTCAGTTTAATTTCAGTTTGTGGAAGTTTTGTAAGACGAAATACAGTTCCCAGATGGGAGAAATGGCCCCCCTACCCATTAATTAAAAAAAAAATCTTCATTTTTGCATCGATCTCGAGTATGACTTAAATGACGACGAAAAAAGCTGAATTCCCTGAATCTGCGGAAGAATCTCATGTATGCAACACTGAAGATATTTCTGGAGTCCACTGACAAAGAACTGCTACCAGAAGTTTAACATATGGAACACTACGGAGCACCTGCATAATTTAGAGACTAGCTTCAGAGATTACTTTTGTGCACCAAATCCTGAAAACTTATCGATAAGAAATCCTTTCAAATATGATTTACAACTAACAGCTCTATCTGCAGAAGAACAAGATGCACTTGTTGACATGACTTGTGATGCTTCATTGAAAACATTTTTGAAAGAACGTACACTTGATCCATTCTTCCTGATAAGTGGAAAAAGCTTTGAAACATCTACTTTCCTTTTTTTTTTTTTTCACATTTACTTTATAATTTCCACTGAAACACAAGCTTAGAAATCAGCTTGATGTTGATTTGAGACTAGAAGTAGGAAATATTGAACTGGATGTGGAAGGAATTGCCCAAAACAAAAAGAGGCACGATTTCTCCCATCATGAAGAAATATCAATAGATGTACTATTGTCCTTAATACTGTTTCACGCATTGTTTAATGTAGTGCTTTCAGTGTAGGGCATGCTAAGTAACAAATAGAAGAATAAAAAATAACATCAATATCAATAACTGAAATAGTTGGTACAATAAATGAACAAACTTACTGGAGTATTGCCCTCGGATAGATATCAGTTCTCAGGCAGAACAACATATTAACTCTTGTCAAATATAGGGTTACATAGTCCTTTTTAGCATGTCATTCAAAAATCCTTCTTTGTTTGAGTATTATTTCAAAATTCAAATACAACTATAAAGTTGACTTTATATGATGGAATTTAAATCACTCAATGCAGTAATTACTTCAAAAGTAAAACAATCAAGTTAAAACTATTATAAACTATGTAAATATAAGGCTTATTTCAATGCTGAGGCAGGTGCAAATATCTTACAAATTGAAAAGACCCTCAGAAGTCACTGAGGTAAACAATGAATGAAATGAAAAGGAGATTAAATAAAATCACATAAACACCTTTAAAAATTGAAAAAGCACAGTACTTCTGTATTGGTATTTCAAATGGATTAACCACATAATTTATTTGATTATCATTTTCATTTTTGTGTGGTAAAATCACAAATTTAATGGGGTTTTTTATTATTATTATACCTAAAATCATTTACTTATTAAAGGCTGCTACACATTTTCTCAAAACAACTACTTTGCATAGGTAACTCCCATACAGATATCAAAATTTTCAAAAGGAGGGAGTCCGTGGCTTGGTTTTCGAAAAACGGGGTTGGCAGTCATCTGCTAATTGGAAACCACTGCTCTAGAACTTTTAAGTTTGTTCTTGCATCTAGTACTTAGTTATTCTGGTGTGTTCACAAGACTCATACATCTTTGAAATTATTTTTGGTGGCTAAACAGTGAGCTGAAAGAAAAGACGGAGGAGTTGGAGCCCCCACCTCTCTGTGGTGTCATAATTACCACACATTCACAATTAAATACTGTGACAGAATATGAATAGCAAGATTATACACAAGTTCTTGTGGGAAAATTCCCAAGGATATCCATCAAGTTTAGACATACACCTTCTGCCAGCTGTGAGGTGGAACTGAATTGACTATTGTACCCTCAATAATTCAACTGCTCAATCCAAAAGCTAGCCTTCTGATTATCAGTGCATCAAGTAATTCTGTACATTTCAGGCACATTTTTGTTATAATTCAAATGGTAATTAGTAATCATTTTGTAAAGAAAAATAAGATTTGTTATATAGTAGTGAAATCTTGATAATTATTTATTGCTTTTTTTTTTTTTTTTTTGCCCTATGAACAGTACTTGAAGCGCTGATAACTTCTGTACATTTTGTTGTGCGAATTTTTGTTTGAACGGATCACTAATGAGTAGCAATTTTTAAAGAAAAGATTTATGTAATTATAATTATTTATTGCTAGTTTCTTTGCCCCGTTAACGGAACTAATTGATGCGCTTATAATCGGAAGCCTGGCCTGTACATCCACCACCTTTCATTTGAACTATCAGAAATATTACTCATGAGCAGTATTTGTGTGTGACATGGATTGTCATATCAGACTTTCATTAGAAGTTTCACTATAGGTTTTACTTTGAATCAGTACACCAATATGACTAATGCACAAGATTACCTAAAGTTTAGAAAGCATTTTTGTTTTACATAAGTTGATCTCTATTCACACAAATATTAAATCCAATTAGCAATACCCCTTGGATCTCTAGGTAGAACAACAAACATATAACGATGTTGTTTTCATACGCATCGGGCTCAATTTCGTCAAATCGCACTTTTCTTTATACAACTTATATACGTAATAAACAACACAGAAAAACAAAACTCTGCAACATAGGTTATTCCACAAAAAGTTAAATGTAACCAACCTTGCCTACAGCACTTTCTTGAGCACCGACACTGAAGCTGCATGACAGCAGAGATTGTGACCAACCAAAACGTGCCTGTTCTTGTTTGGATATAAATTTCAATAGTTTAAACATTTCATCGAAAAATGTAACTAAAAGATCGGCAAAAAGACAATTGTACAAAAAAAATCAGCAAAGATAACAACACAACGTCCACAAACAGCAACTAACCACACCGTAGATACAAGGTTCTTTAGATACTCAAGCAGCCGCTTTGGTAAAGGGCTTCGGGCTTATAGACTGAGCTTTGTGCCTCACTACAACTAGTTTGCCGAGTTGTAATAGCGAAAATGTCTCCTAATCACGATGATTCCTAAGATGCACGAACAGCACGTGAATCCACGGCAGCATCACAAAAGTCCATCATGGGAAACGCTCATGAGAAGGAGGGTTACAAATGGAATGTTCAAAATGAGAAGCCTCAAGAGAGAACTATAAATTTCTCCAAGGCCCAAACTTTTCTTTTTGCCACGGAAGCGTCCCGAAAGTCCAACAAGGAATACGTTTGGGAAGAGACGGGTGTTGTTGAAGGAGGGGTTATCGCACCGAAACAAACCCTCCGATATGCGCTGTAGGCTGGGCAGGATAGGAGGAAGTAACAGTCTCAGGACCGGAGCCACAGAAGCACATCGGGGAGGGACGTTTGTTTTTTTTTTATTTTTGATTGGAGGTTTAACGACCACCGTGAGCAACTCAATGGGCTATAAGCAGTCACCCGTCCCTAATTTAGGGTCACTGGTTCCAGGGAAGGGAGAGAGCCAGTGCCGTAAGACAAACACAACATCCATGCCTCACCGGGATTCGAACCCGGGCCCCTTACGCACGAATGATCAGAGGCCATCGCTTAGACCACTGCGCCACCGGGGCGGCGGGACGTTTCCGAATCAGAAAGAGTTAGCCATTTAAAGGTGCCATGTCCGTGCGTAATTGCTGAAAAATGACCGCTGAGGAACTTCGATAACAATGTTCACTAGGCCATCTGTGACGGCCGCACCGGTGGCGCAGTGGTCAAAGCGATGGCCTCTGATCATTCGTACGAAAGGTGCCTGAGTTAGAATCCCGGTGAGGCATGGATGTTGTGTTTGTCTTACGGCACTGGCTCTCTCCCTTCCCTGGAACCAGTAACCCTAAATTAGAGACGGGCGACTGCTTATAGCCCATTGAGTTGCTCACGGTGGTCGTTAAATCTCCAATAATAATAATAATAATAATAATAATAATAATAATAATCTTTGACGAAGGCTGATATACGAATATCGATCTGCCCTCCCGGACGAAAGCCAGGCAGAAGTGGGAATGATGTAACCACTGTGCCGACCAACGTCGGAGGCTGTAATAGCGGGGGGCAGGACCAGGCCGTCAGCATGGCAGCGTCAGCTGCCTCTTCCGCTGGTAGACCTACATGAGCCGGGCACCAAACGAGCACAATGTCCTCGTAGAAAGAGCGTAGACGTTGGAGACAATCATGCAGAAGAACGATAATGTCTAGAGATTTGCGATTTAATGCCAGCAAAGCCTGTAGTACAGAACGACTATCAGTAAGCAGCAAGCGGCCACCGCACGGGCCGGGA
Organism: Macrothele yani; assembly: GCA_039090855.1. Lineage (NCBI taxonomy): Eukaryota > Metazoa > Arthropoda > Arachnida > Araneae > Macrothelidae > Macrothele > Macrothele yani. Next base: position 165,550,302 of record CM077001.1, on the reverse strand, counting down.
GCAAATTCAAGCGCTGTTATCAGGGCCAACGCTTTAGCCGAGAACACTGAGGAAACAGTCAAGAACGAGAACGAACGGCTGGAATTGATCCGTGGAAAAAAATGCCCGATCGCCACCGAGGAGTTAATCATCGAAGCGTCAGTTGCAATGATGTGGTGCGACGCTGAGTACTGGGCCAAGGACACCCCAAAGCGATGTCTGAGAAGCATCGGATGCAGATATCGGTGCTGAAAAGAGAGACCCGAGCAGATAAGTAGCAGGGTGCAGACGAAACAGGAGGGGCCGGCAGAGCCAGAAGAAGATCGCTGTTGACGAAAAGTGGCTCCTGTCGGAGGCGTCTGAGAACGATTCCAAGGGGAAAGCCATGGGATCTCCAAGCGTAGAATGACAAGGCGTCCTCTTCCAGAAGATTAGCGATAGGCGAACGCTGACCCATCGACAGGTGGCGTTGCAAAAATCGGACTGTCAGGAGGGTGCTTCGAGTACGAACGCTAGCGATTCCACATTCAACATGCAACAGGCGTCGAGCGAGGGAGGTGAATGGCTGCACGGAGTGCATGGTTGAGCAGAACCTCTAGAGCGTCGTAGAGATAGTTGGGGGGTGCGAACAGGACTGGAGCAGCATATTCCAGAATTGGCCGAATCACAGCAACGACAAAGGCAAGAGTGTTGGGGAAGCCAAGACCCCACCGGCGATGACAAGCAACTCTAACAGCACACAAGGCTCGGAAGACTGCCTTCTTAACATGCGTGAGGTGGGAAGACCAAGTCAGGGAGGAGTTAAACCAGATCCCTAAAATCTTGATGTAAGGCTGCCAGGCCACTGAGTCGGAATCCAACCGGAAGGGAGGGCCCGGCGACCGGCGCTTACGAGAGAAGTACACCGTGAAGCTTTTAGAAGGAGAGAGACGTAGATCCCAGGAAGATGCCCACTGAACAATGGATTCCAAAGTGGATTGCATATAGCTAAGGGCCGCCACCCGGTTGGGACTATAGGAAACAATAAAAATGTCGTCTGCAAATAAGAACATATGAGCATTCGGATTACAGCAATCAACCACATGATCAATGTATAAGTTAAAAAGGATAGGCGAAATGGAGCTACCCTGAGGAACACCTCGACACTGCGGAAAGGAGGATGATACCGTTCCCTGCCAACGAACGCAAAATCTGCGCACAGCAAGAAAGTCAGCTAACCAACGGAGAAGACGTCCACGAACACCCAGAGACGCCAATTTACCAAGGAGAGCAGGATGACAGACTGAAGCATATGACGCCTGAAGGTCCAAAGACGCCAGAGAAACATAATTATGTTGAGCTCGAGCAGATGATGTTGGATCGACAGAAGGCACGCCGATGTTGAACGTCCTGGCAAAAATCCGAACTGCAGTTGCTGATCCGTTGATGAGAGAGAATAAAGTCCGTTAGGCGAGGGACCAGGACTTTCTCCAAGATCTTCGAAAAAACCGATGTGAGGGTGATCATTCGGTACGATGATAAGACCAGACCAGATATTTTTAGGCTTCTTCATAGGGATCACCCAGGACACCTCCCAGCATGAAAGGTGAACGCCGGCAGACCAAAAGAGGTTAAGGAGGTCAACCAGCCATGACGAATTCCACCTCTATATACGTCTCACCAGTTCGTAAGTACACCCATCAGGACCGGGTGGCCGCCCCGGTGGCCCAGTGGTCTAAGCTATGGCCTCTGATCATTCGTCCGAACGGGGTCCGGGTTTGAATCCCGGTCAGGCATGGATGTTGTGTTTGTCTTACGGCACTGGCTCTCTCCCTTCCCTGGAACCAGTGACCCTAAATTAGGGACGGGCGACTGCTTATAGCCCATTGAGTTGCTCACGGTGGTCGTTAAACCTCTAATAAAAAAAAATAAAATAAAAGGACCGGGTACACAGCGTCGGAGCGATCCATCAATAGCCCTGGCAACTTCACCGGCTGTAAGTAACGCATCCATCGTTAGGGAAGAGTCGTCATGGCCAAGAGAAAAGGAGTGCACCGGACAGCAGGATGCTGTGGAAAAGAGATCACCAAACGCCGAAGCCCGCACCACCGGATCAGCAACCAGGGAATCGTCAATCTGAAGAAGCAGGTGATCCTGGCTCGATCCAACATGAGATTTCAGGCGGCGAATCCTGTCCTCGAGTTATCGTTGCATTGTGCCTTCCAGTAGGCACGTCTCTTAAGTGTGAGGAGGTGGCGAAGATTCCGTTCTTCCTGCCGATATAACGTCTAAGCAAAGAGGTAGCCGGACGACTTGGTACAGCGAAGGAGGCAACGTTTCTTGCGAAGCCGCTGAGCACACTCAAAGTCCCACCAGGGATACCAACGTCGATGCTGAACGCTGGGCTGAGAAGAAGCATGGAGAATCTGGGAAATCCGGTCCAGGATCAGAGCGGCACCGTCAGGAGTGGAAGGATGTTCATCTCGGATAATCTTCTGGATGGAAGACCAAGCCATTGACCACGCAACTGGCTTCAGACCCGGTGAACGAGGGGAGGGCAGCCAAACATCCCAGCCGCCAATGTTGTAATGACAGGATGATGGGTGCTACCGTAGAGATCAATATCCACTGACCAGGAGCAGTAAGGAACCAGCAGAGGAAAGCACATGGTGAGGTCCCAAACGGAGCAACTTGACCCCTGCAAAAGGTAGAGGCCCCCGAGTTAAGGAGACAAATATCTTGTGAGCAAAGCCAGGCCACGAACTCATTACCTCCCCGGCTCGGAGAAGCAGAACCCCAGCTGGGGTGATGAATGTTGAAGTCCCCAACCACCATACAACAATCAGTGAGCAGTTGTTTGATCCGACCATAAGCTGAGAGAATGTATAGATTAATAACCCTGAGCGTGGTTTCGCCAGAGAAGATATCCGTAGCAAGAAGCTGTTCGTTCGAATCCGAACTGAAGAGGTCCACCAACCTGGAAGAGATATCCGACCTGATCGCAGTAAGGAGGCCACCCCAACCCTCCCCGTACACTTCTATACACCGTTCGGTCTGGGAGGGAAAAAGAGATACCAGGAGATAGCCAGGATTCTTGGATAGTTAAGATCGTAGCTGTAGCAAAAGTAGAACAGTCGGTGAAATAAGGTCTTTTCGAGCGAAGGGACTGCGCATTCCATTGGACCAGCGACCTGCTCTTCATGAAGAGAGAAGTGCTCCGCTAGGCCGGATGCCGTCTTGAACCGCTTGGAACAGAGACTACAGATAAACTTACCGTCGTCACGATGAGCTTTCAGGTGAGGCAGCAAAGCTGGACGAGAAGAGAAGGGCATGGCACACGGAGGACACAAGAAGGTTCTGGAGTGAGAATGTTTGACGGATTCCGCAGCAGACTCCACATACGGAACCACAGATTCTTCGCATAACAAGAATTTATCGGCGCTTTGGCCACTGTCAGGAGGTTGATCATCGGGCACTGAAGAAGCTGGGCTCGCTGCAACTGTAGTGGAAGGATTCTGCAAAACTTCAGGCTGTGGCACCTGTGTAGCGGTTGAGGTGGGACCGGCATGTAGGGAAGAAGGCGGCGAAAGAAGATTCGTCAATGAGTCTAATCTACTGGTGAGTTTGGAGATGATGTCCATAAGCATAGGGAACGCAGAGAACCAAGCACACGGAGGGTGAGCCTGTGCCGCCGCCGCCGCATATGAGGCCTGGTGGACTTGATGCACAGAGTCCCGAGCTTCTGGATAACTTAGATGCTTCGTAGCCATAATATCTAGTATCGTCTTTTCTTGGAGGTAAACTGGGCTATTCGTGTCAGAAGCAGGATGAGAGCCCTGGCACAAGACGCACTTGAAGCTTGACGCCGAGCATACCGAAGAATCATTTCCTTCACCACAACCAGAACAGCGAGCGGCACTACGACAGGTTGACAGCAGATGTCCATAACGCTGACAATTTTTACACTGCCTAGGTCCTAAATTAGGGACGGGCGACTGTTTATAGACCATTGAGTTGCTCACGGTGGTCGTTAAACATTAAAAAAAGAATCCAAGAAGGGTCTGACTGCACATCTCGAATAGCACAGATAGATAGTGTCAGGGTGAGTAAAGCACAGTTCCTCCACTAGGACCAAAGAAGTAGGGACCCTCGAGCAATTTACTGAACGTCGGAACCAAACAACCCGAAGACAGTTCACACCACAGTCCAACAATTCCGTTGCAATCTCATCTACAGGGCTTCAATGTCCACTTCTCGAACTTTTTTTATTGGAGGTTTGACGACCACTGTGAGCAACTCAATGGGCTATAAGCAGTCGCCCGTCTCTAATTTAGGGTCACTGGTTCCAGAAAAGGGAGAGAGCCAGCACCGTAAGACAAACACAACATCCATGATTCACCGGGATTCGAACCCGGACCTATCTCAGACGAATGATCAGAAGCCTTCGCTTAGACCACTGCGTCACCGGGGTGGCCACTTCTCGAACTAAAAACTTCGTTGTCATAAGCTTAGTGAGGACCTGAGTTTTGACAAGGACCTGAAGAAAATGAGAAAGCCGCCCCGGTGGCGCAGTGGTCTAAGGCTCTGGCCTCTGATCGTTCGTCCGTAAGGGGTCTGGGTTCGAATCCCGGTGAGGCATGGATAATGTGTTTGTCTTATGGCACTGGCTCTCTCCCTTCCCTGGAACCAGTGACCCTAAATTAGGGACGGGCGACTGCTTATAGCCCATTGAGTAGCTCACGGTGGTCGTTAAACCTCCAATAAAATAAAATGAGAAAGGCCGCCCCGGTGGCGCAGTGGTCTAAGCGATGGCCTCTGATCATTCGTCCGAACGGGGTCCGGGTTCGAATCCCGGTCAGGCATGGATGTTGTGTTTGTCTTACGGCACTGGTTCTCTCCCTTCCCTGGAACCAGTGACACTAAGTTAGGGACGGGCGACTGCTTATAGCCCATTGAGTTGCTCACGGTGGTCGTTAAACCTCCAAAAAAAAATGGGAAAGTTGACAAAGTTCCAGCAAGCAAATGAGATTAGAGGAACGCACCAATAAGTCACTCGAACGTAGAAACTGAACGTCTGAAATTGAGTCATGCATTGAAATATTGTCCACGAAGAACCTCTTCAACAAAATGGGACGGACTCTGGGTAGATTCCAAGAAGTCGCTGAAAGAAGGATTTCCCCACGAGTCACTCCACTCGCAAATGTCCTACGCAGCAATTCCTGAAGATACCATTGACGAACAAAGAAAATCATTAACTGGTTCTAGCAAACCACCCAGCTGACGAAGCTCATCACCCGGTGAAGAACGAATGCTTTTAGCCGGAGTAGAGGAATCTGAGTCCCCTATCCCCGCCGGGGCAACCGGCTGTCGCTGGGGCCCACCCCGAATCAACTGACCACAATAAACAAGAGCATGCATAGTGAAATATCCTACCTTGGATATGAGAAGAACCAACCGCCCGCAAAACCTTAGCAGGAAAAGAATCGAAAATAAAATGGGAAACAGCAAGCCGCTGTTTCAGAAATGCAATGTAACAAGAACGCTTTCGCCAATGACGACACACCAAAAACCCACGGTATCCTACGGTCTCCCAATTGAGGCAATCATGCACATAAGGATCCCCAAAGGTAATAAAAAACATTTCACACCCACCAAGCAAAGTAAAAAAGTTTTTTTATCACTCAAATACGTTTAAAAAGTTTACGTGAATTAGTCACGACGTGATACGATCAAAATGCTGAAGTTCATAGTTTTTTTTTTTTGATTGGAGGTTTAACGACCACCGTGAGCAACTCAATGGGCTATAAGCAGTCGCCCGTCCCTAATTTAGGGTCACTGGTTCCAGGGAAGGGAGAGAGCCAGTGCCGTAAGACAAACACAACATCCATGCCTGACCGGGATTCGAACCCGGACCCCTTACGGACGAATGATCAGAGGCCAGCGCCTTAGACCACTGCGCCACCGGGCGGCGAAGATCATAGATCCAAATATATTTTTGGATTGAGTGGGTTTAGAGGTGTAGCGACCCCCGTGAGCAACTCAATGGGATATAAGCACTCGCCCGTCCCTAATTTAGGGTCACTGGTTGCAGAGAAGGGAGAGAGCCAGTGCCGTAAGACAAACACAACATCCCTGTCTCACCGGGATTCGAATGTGGACCCCTTTTGGACGAATGATCAGAGGCCATCGCTTAGCCCACTGGGCCACCGGGGCGGCCCAAATACATTTCATAGGACATCAACTTGTTTGTTTGGACGATTAACGACCACTGTGAGCAACTCAATGGGCTATAAGCCGTCACCCGTCCCCAATTTAGGGCAACTGATTCTAGGGAAAGAAGGAAGCCTGTGCCAAAAGTCAAACGCAACATCCATGCCTCACGGGCTTCGAATCCCGACCCACACGGACGAATGATCATAAGCTTGCGCTTAGACCACTGCGCCACCCGGGCTGCTGCCATCCTATTGTTGTCCTAAGAAAGAGGAAGGACAGGTCGAGATCTTTTGACAGCTTTCCGCTCTTGTTAGTGAGACGGCAATATTTTGTGAAAGTGATGGGAGCAACCTTTCGGGAAGTTGGAGTGTTTTTGTTTTTGCAACTGTCTTTTAAAAAGGAGGCGATATGAAATCTTCCCTTCTCTGTCATCTCTTTGTTCATCCATCGCTTCCACCTTGGACGAGAGTTGGAGCTGTGATTTTGTTGAGGGATGCTTAAGTTGACCAGATATCGGGACACCGATTTGAAAACAAAAGGGCGTGACGTCCCAAAATCGGTAGTTCATTTGGGGACACATACGTACTCAAAATAAATATGCAAATCTTTTTGTCACAAAACTGCATTGCTTTAATAAGTGTGTTATTACATATTAAAATTTGTGTCTTACAAGGATATATCTTGTAGAATGTTGGTAATTTGTATTGACAAAGCAGAACTATGATGGCGAGGCGTGAACATATTAGCAAAAGTGAAATGCTTTACCTTAGGTACATGCGCTGAATTAAAATTACGCTACACACCATAGTTATTGCATGGCGAATTTTTTATTTTCCCAAAGATTTTGGAGAAACTCAGAACAAGTACAGACGAAATTTGACAGCGCCAGTGGTGCATTGACCTAGTGCTAGCTACTGACCATTCGTACAAGTTGGTAGAGATGCGAGTCCTGAATGAGGCACGGGTGGTGTGTTTGTCTTGCAGCACTTGCTCTCTCCTTTCCCTAGAACGAATGTCTCCAAATTAGAGACAGGTGACTGCTTATAGTCCTTAGAGTTGCTCGTAGTGGTAATTAAACCCAGAAAGAAAAAAAAAAGTTTTTCACAAGAAGCATGTTGGAAAATTAGTACAACGGAAACTGCTCTTAAGAACATTTTTCATTGGAAATCTAAAGGGTTAATGAGGAAGTGTAAATTCGAGGACATTTGGGGACAAACATTAAAATTTTAGGACAATTTGCGTCTCCAAAGGCTTCAGACGTTTTTGGGGACAGTAAACTAAATTCGAGGACTGTCCTTAAGAATCGGGGACGTCTGGTCAGCTTAGGGATACTGCATGTATTGTCGGCTGCTGCATGTTTTTCTTCTAAGCTATCGGAAGTTTTAAGTTTTATCCCACCAATAGGGCTTAAGGTCACCAGACGTCGGCATTTTCTGGGGACAATGTTTTATCCTCAATTCTGTAAAAACTGGCTCATGACGTCAAATATCCTCAATTTCTTATTTTTGTCCTCAATTTTTGAAATTTCCCCCAAAATTGAAATAGTGGCATTCCAAAAAAAAAAAAAAAAAAATCATGCTTAATTTTTTTTTTTTTTTTTTTTGATTGGAGGTTTAACGACCACCGTGAGCAACTCAATGGGCTATAAGCAGTCGCCCGTCCCTAATTTAGGGCCACTGGTTCCAGGGAAGGGAGAGAGCCAGTGCCGTAAGACAAACACAACATCCATGCCTCATCGGGATTCGAACCCGGACCCCTTACGGACGAATGATCAGAGGCCAACGCCTTAGACCACTGAGCCACCGGGGCGGCAAAATCATGCTTAGAAAGTCAAAACATTATTATCGTCACCAGCGTCATAAACATAACACCCAACAATTATGAAAGACATGCCGAAGCATCAAACAAAGTCATCTCGATAATTGTGGTGTTATTTCGTTTCTGTTATCACTAAGATATTTATAGAAAGGAAATTAAATATCATCTTTTTCAGCATTCACTTTCTTAAAATTAAATAAGCAATCACGAAGATAAATTTGGTTACATTTGGCAGATTCCGTTGAGAATTTTATAACTTTTGTTGCCATCCCAATGGCGCATGGTCTAAGCGCTAGATTATTACTTTTCGTCCGAAAACGTTCCAGGTTCGAATGAAGGGTGACGCGTGGATGTTGTGTTTGTCTTACGGCACTGGATCTGTCCCTTTCCTGGAACCAGTGACCCTAAATTAGGTACAGACGACTGCTTATAGTTCACTGAGATGCTCACGTTGGTCATTAAATCTTCAATCAAATATATATATATATATATTGATTGAAGGTTTAACGACCACCGTGAACAACTTGATGGGCTATAAGCAGTCACCCATCCCTAATTTAGGGATTGGTTCCAGGGAAGGTACAGATTCAGTGCTGTAAGACAAACACAACATCCATACCTCAACGGGATTCCAACCAGACCCATCTCGGGCGAATGGCCAAAAACCAGCGGTTAGACCACAGCGACGCCGGTGCGGCTAAGATCCTCTGTCTCTATTTAGAATAGAAAGCATGTACAATACATAAAGAAGCTTCCCAAGTAGCACGGAGTATTTGAAACTCTATAAAACCGAAGGTGTAAAATGCGTCGTATAACGATGCAGCAAAACAGTGCAAATGTCACCTACGTGTCAAGTTTGTAGACGATGTATGAGACGTCAAAGATTAGTTTTTTTTTTTTTTTTGATTTGAGGTTGAACGACCACCGTGAGCAACTCAATGGGCTATAAGCAGTCGCCCGTTCCTAATTTAGGGTCACTGTTTCCAGGGAAGGGAGAGAGCCAGTGCCGTAAGACAAACACAACATCCATGCCTCACCGGGATTCGAACCCAAACCCCTTTCGGACGAATGATCAGAGGCCATCGCTTAGACCACTTTGCCAACGGGGCGGCAAAGGTTAGTTTCTTTAATCAACTAGGCACCACATTTCGAAGTGTTGTAACAATGAGAGCAAGTGGGGATATGGTCAAATGCCTCATAGTAGAACGTTGTATACAAGGATGGGCTGTAGGGCGAAGGAAACTGCCCAGGGTTTTGTCCTACTGATGTGGGATTGGCATGAAGGACATGGATGACATAACTTTTTTGTTGTTGTTGTTGAAGGTTTTTTTTTTGATTGGAGGTTAAACGACTACCGTGAGCAACTTAATGGGCTATAAGCAGTCGCCCGTCCCTAATTTAGGGTCACTGGTTCCAGGGAAGGGAGAGAGCCAGTGCTGTAAGACAAACACAACATCCATGCCTGACCGCGATTCGAACCCGGACCCCTTTCGGACGAATGATCAGAGGCCATCGCTTAGACCACTGCGCCACCGGGGCGCGTATTTCACAAGTGAATGTACGGAATTGCGATTAAGGCCATTTCCGCCACGCGACTGGTTTAGAGCTACTTTGGAGATTGCGAATAGGCGGGGTCTGTGAGGAGAGTCATGTGACTGAGATATGTAAGCTTTGCTGCACACGCCATAAGCCATTTTAATGTTCGGGTGTTTTCATTGAGACAATGGTTAACTTCAGTTGTTTTATCCATACAGCCGAAATGCGACAGGAGGTAAATAGAGAGTGTACTTTATTGGTAGGGGAACTTTTGAGATTTTATAGCACATGACTTCATGGCCTTGTGACTTATCTTCCGAAGTACTTTCAATCTATATAGTTCTCACAGAGCCGACAGATGTCAGCACGTCAGCGCTCACTGCTCCAGCACAGGATAAGTACTGATGTGTTTTGTATGGACACCCATGAGCTGTTTAACATTTTTTTTTATTTTCGGGGAGAATGGGGGTGGGGGTGGAAATGTGGAATTAAATGGCATTTTTGATGAAGTTTGGAGGGACATAAATATGAGGAATTTCCTATATAAAAAAATATATATATATAACAGATCACTTACTATTTTTTCAGACAATATATGGCAAAAAACATTCTGGAGTATGTATTCCAACGGAAGTGTCTTATTTCAACAGGACACTGTTGTGAGGGAGGTCTTACTTCGTGTCATTAGGTAGTTCTTTGCTAATACGAAATCACTCTATTTAATTTTTTTCTTTTCTAGCTAGACCTCTTCACATTAATGAGGAAAAACTTGATCGTCAGAATAAATATTTCGGTGTGGAGACATACTTTTCATTGTTAAAGGCCCTTTTAAGGGTAATAGAAAGGAACTTTCAAAGGGTACTTTTAAGTAACCTTATAGACGCACTTTCACAACAGCACGAATCGTGGTTACCGATTTGACGTGCTGCCATCTATTGGTCGATACGGATTATGGTATTCAACTATCTTCTTATGAAGTCGTCCTCAATTTTAATATTAAGACATATTTCGACTAGTATTCATCTGAGATATTGCAGATATTTCTTATGATATCGTGCACAAAAGTACTTTACCGTATCATTCAATATGATCATTTGTCACATATGTTAAGTAACCTCACAGTGAATTTCATAGGAATCAGAACTTCCCAAGATATAATTCAATAGGATCATATAAATGTCACATATGTTAAGTAAATATGTGCCGCCCGGTGGCGTAGTGGTCTAAGGCGCTGGCCTATGATCATTCGTCCGTAAGGGGTCCGGGTTCGAATCCTGGTGAGGCATGGATGTTTTGTTTGTCTTCAGGCACTGGCTCTCTCCCTTCCCTGGAACCAGTGACCCTAAATTAGGGACGGGCGACTACTTATGGGCCATTGAGTTGCTCACGGTGGTCGTTAAACCTCAAAAAAAAAAAAGCTCCATGGTTAATATGGACAACTTAATATTTACTGAGCGTTGCCAGACCGAAAACTTTAGGCCGCCCCGGTGGCGCAGTGGTCTAAGGCGCTGGCCTCTGATCATTCGTCCGTAAGGGGTCCGGGTTCGTATCCCGGTCAGGCATTTATGTTGTGTTTGTCTTACGGCACTGGCTCTCTCCCTTCCCTGGAACCAGTGACCCTAAATTAGGGACGGGCGACTGCTTATAGCCCATTGAGTTGCTCACGGTGGTCGTTAAACCTCCAATCAAAAAAAAAAACTTTAGGTTGCTCGCGTAGCTGTTCTAGCGCTCTGCTGTCTTAGCTGTGAGAAATGAATAGTGCGCCCATTTAAAACATTCCTTAATTTTCCTCTGAAAAAGACGAAATTATTAAAGGAATGGTTACGTAAAATGAAACGCAGCGATTTCTATTCCATTGTGCAATATGCACTCCCCCAATATGTTCAGCCCACTATAACGAAAAAGATTTTGGATATTAAGACACCACGAATCAAGTTGAAACCTAGTTGTTGGCCGCCCCGGTGGCGCAGTGATCTAAGGCGCTGGCCTCTGATCGTTCGTCCGTAAGGGGTCCGGGTTCGAATCCCGGTCAGGCATGGATGTTGTGTTTGTCTTACGGCACTGGCTCTCTCCCTTCCCTGGAACCAGTGACCCTAAATTAGGGACGGGCGACTGCTTATAGCCCATTGAGTTGCTCACGGTGGTCGTTAAACCTCCAACCAAAAAAAAAAAAAAAAACCTAGTGGAATTCCTTCGAATTCCAATTTCAAAAAAGAAAAAAAGGTAGGAGAAAATTGATGGAATATTTGGATCTGTAAATTACAAATAAAGTGATACTTTCCTCAAAGAACAGAACAAACATATCCATAATTTCTCTTTTATTTAGCAGATTGCTTAGCGTGCGAACCCTAGTTTGTTTCCTTATTACGTATTTGTCTGCGCTTCTAAATGCTTTTGTTTCACAAAACAAGGTACTCAAGTTTATGTTTCAGATATATTTTACCTATGTCTGACAATAAGAACACGAAAATGTAATATATCGTAAACGAAATATGCTACATTAAAAACTTCATGATGACTAATGGCGATGTTCTCCTGCGCTCATGCGAAATAAACATCGAACACAAAATTGTCTAGGTATATGTTTGAAACCTCGATTTGTTCTTCTAAAAAATTAATTTCTTCTTCTTCGTCCTGAAGGTCTGTTTTTTTTTGATTGAAGGTTTAACGACCACCGTGAGCAACTCAACGGGCTATAAGCAGTCGCCCGTCCCTAATTTAGCGTCACTGGTTACAGGGAAGGGAGAGTGCCAGTGCCCTAAGACAAACACAACATCCATGCCTCACCGTGATTCGAACCCGGACCCCTTACGGACGAATGATCAGAGGCCGCCACCACCATAGACCACTGCACCACCGGGGGCCAAGGTGATTTATGCCACCCCGGTGGCGCAGTGGTCTAAGGCGATGGCCTCTGATCATTCGCTCGTAAGGGGTCCGGGTTCTTTTTTTTTTTTTTTTTTTTTTTTTTTTTTTTTTTATTTTTTTTATTTGAGGTTTAACGACCACCGTGAGCAACTCAGTGGGCTATAAGCAGTCGCCCGTCCCTAATTTAGAGCCACTGGTTCCAGGGAAGGGAGAGAGCCAGCGCCGTAAGACAAGAACAACATCCACGCCTCACCGGGATTCGAACCCGGACCCCTTACGGACGAATGATCAGAGGCCAGCCCCTTAGACCACTGCGCCACCGGGGCGGCTGGGTCCGGGTTCGAATCCCGGTGAGGCATGGATGTTGTGTTTGCCTAATGGCACTGGCTCTCTCCCTTTCCTGGAACCAGTGACCCTAAATTAGGGACGGGCGACTGCTTATAGCCCATTGAGTTGCTCACGGTGGTCGTTAGACCTCCAATCAAAAAAAAAAAAAAAAAGAATCACCTTGTTGTGTTTTGTTTGTTTGTTTTGATTTTAGGTTTAACGAGAGCAACTCAATGGGCTATAAGCAGTCGCCCGTCCCTAGTTTAGGGTCACTGGTTCCAGGGAAGGGAGGGAGCCAGTGCCGTAAGACAAACACAACATCCGTGCCAGAATGAGATTCGAACCCGGAACCCTTACGGACGAGTGATTAGACGCCAGCGCCTTAGACCACTGCCCCACCGGGGCGGCCTGAAGCTCTGTCAATCCTGCGTCAGAACCCATGACGTTGGTATTGTAAAAATTAGCCAACAGTAAGGGATAATCAAATAGCCAAAACATTAAATCAGTAGCCATGTTGGCCCGCAGAAATCCACTTCTAGTGTTACATGAATAAGGTCGATTAGGGACGGGACACTGCTCATAGCCTATTAAATTTCTCAAGGTGGTCGTTAAACCTCCAATCCAAAAAAAAAAAAGTTCAGTTTAATTTTTTAGTATTTTTATTTCAGCTTCTTTAGTGATTTGAACTTTGGTGGTGAAATTTAGATTTATATCGTTAAGTCATATAAACAGCGTTAGTGTAACAACAGCCGGAATCGTTCTGTTTGTAATCGGCCCATTTCTACCTTGAACAGGATCCACAGCCACTTGCTCCATCCAAGGTTATGTTATTAAACAAAGATGCACTTCTATTTCGGAAGACGTGGAAGGTGGCAACTGTAGAGTAAGTTACATTTTCTGCCATTTTGCTTATGTTATTTTACCACAAATGATGAACACAAATGAAACAATATTTTTAGATTTATTTCCAATCAAAGTTTCTTACACAATAAAGGAGAAACTAATTTACAACGCAATCATTAATTTAAACTTGTGTTCAAATTTCATCTGTGGAGGTAATCCTGTTGCCATCAAAATCGTGGAGGGCATGGCTGCTGTCGGTTAAAGAACCGTATAACGGAACGTAAAAATTTCTGTTCACATGGTGAGCAAAATATAAGTGTTTTCAACAATAACTCATTTATTCATACAGATGAACAATTTTTATCAACCTACGAGCTTGTGTTTTCAACTACAACATTTACTGCATAATGCGATCGCTTGTCAAAAGACATACCTATATATAAATATCGGCAACAAACTCGCATGTTTCGCGCCATGTTGTTTGAAGTTGCATGCAACGGGAATGTTTATATCTCGTATTGTAACAATAACTAATAATTAAACTGGAACGCTTTGAATGTACTGTTGTGATGGTATCATAGTTAAAGGTAAGATCCATTATTCTGCACGCTGATACTAATTATTTATACCAGAATATTGAATATTAGTAGGAACATTTTTTCTGATCTGAAATGTCAATGCTCTTGATATAAAGACAAGTATTGAAGATTGGCTGACAGCCAAAAATACGTGGTTTATATAATATTCACTCGGTAATTTGAATTGCATTTACCCCTGGATAAAGTTCGGGCTCTTAATTTTTTCCCGTAAATCTCTTGAGACTTACAGTTTTGAAATTGAGTCCGATGCAAGTTATCCATCAATTAGTTCAGGAGCATCCTTGTGGAATGCGTGTGTACACAGAAACAAATATTTATGTTTACGTTGCATCCTGTATATTTATTCTAGAAACCTGTAAAAGGGATTAAGTGCATAACTATTTTGAACGATTTCACGCAGCATTCTGTCACTTTCAGGTCTTAGTTGATGGTGATTTCACGTTACCGTTTACATCCCTAGGCTATTTTCAAAATACTTCTGATGTTTTTTCGTGACAATATTTTGCTTGCTGGTAGCGAAACAAGCTCTTGAGACGGAAAAAAGTTAGATGTGCAGTTCTGCTTTTGAAATTACTTAAAATAGTTGCAACATACTTTAGTTGTAGCACATCCATGTTTGTTTATATGATGGGTATAAGCATTTCTAAAACAATAGCTTGACTTCCATCACAATTGGGTACAGTAAGAGCTGAACTTAAAAGGTGGACCTCTGCTAATATGATTGAGGACAATTTTATTAAAAAACAATAAATTATGAATTCAGTTGTTTTTCAAGGAGCATAAACATTGAGAACCATTTTTAAATGGAATATTTAACATGTATATACTAATCTATTTCTGATGAAAAACTAAAATTAAACAGAAATTGAGTTATGTGGGGTAGCCACTATCTGGAATAGTTCATATTTGATCCAAAATCAGAAATGCACATATTTAATGAAGGAGCATGTATTATGAGAAATTGAAATAAAAAGTTTTTAGTCGGCATATAGTACAATTATGAACATCGTAGAATGCACAGTCATGGATGTATTTTAAATGTGATTAGCAATTTTCTTCAACTGGCAGTATTTTTTGATATTGCATTCTAAACATGGGATGTTTTCTGCTTGGGTCCATGCAGACGTACTGAACTTCTAGGTGTGAATGTTTCCATATGTTTCACCTTTTGAAGCAAACAGGTGGAAACTACAGAAACTGCACATTTTATTGTTTCCTGTAGTGTGGACACCAACTGTAGAGGTGTTGTGATTGTAATTTTGTAACAGCAAGTGCACCACTGTTGTCCTGCGAAGAAGTAGCACAAAATGCTGAAGATTGACCGTTTGTGTTTTTTGAGATGTTGGTACAGAAAAATGCATTGAAAAAGATTTGTTTTACATGTACTTTAGGGCCTTCAAAAAGTCAAACACTAATTTAAATACATGTATTTTATAATTTAATACATTATTTTTTTATATTACTGACATGTTTAAATTGCCTATACTTCTTAAATAGGAGTTATTTGATGTTTAGGTGATAATATTTTATGTATTTGGAACAAAGGAAATGTTTTCTAGGGCAATTTATAATGCAGTGTCAAGTTGTGCTTTTCTTAAGTTAAACTACTGTGTGTGATGTGATGTGTCATTTTACATGGAAACATGTAATGTGCTCATACTTTATGTACTGTTTTAAAAACGTACTATTTTGATTTTTGGGGGATGGACTTCCTGAATCTCGACGCTTTCAAGTAGTTCCATGCATTACTTTGCACTCTCATAGCAAAAAATTTGGCAAATGTATAGTTTAGCATCCTACATTATTTTTCCGCAAATGTTGAAGTATTTCGAAAAAGTGAGACATACAGATTTTAAAGTACGCAATTTCATGGTAATTGGTGAAAAAATTTCATCTTTATAGTGAATTTTCCTTCTAACTTCCATTGGTGAGATCTCCAGTTCTCACCAATGAAAGTTAGATGGGAAGTCAGAAACTTAAAAGTTTTGGTCCTGGTTTTAACGGTTTGGATTCACCCCTCATTTGGTATCCCAGTGCACTTTCGGTTCTGCTATTAAGTCAGCAATTTTTTGCCATGCTTGCACAAAATTAATGTTGAGGACAAAAAAAGGGAGGGGGTGGGTAATGTGGATCTATTTTCTGTAGCATAGTACTACAAAATAGATTGCTCTCCTGCTAACATTGTAACTGGTTGCTGCTGTAGTCTTTTGCTCGTGAATTGGCCGCCGCAACAAACCTTCCTTTCAATGGAGCAAAGCTTGACGTCATCGCCGCAGTGTTGTGTTAGGCCTGCCGCAGCTTCTGTTCACACCGTCGTACTTGCAGGTAAATATTATGGTAGCAATCTTTAAAATGCATTATAAAAATGAAATTTTTTCACTGTTTGCCATGTACACATATTGCATACTTTAAAATCTGTACATCTCACTTTTTCAAAACTTCAATATTTGCAGCAAAATAATTTAGGACGTTAAACTACACATTTACTAAAAAATTTCTGATCAGTGTGTGACAGATATCATGTGCCACAAAATGATCAGTGGTTGGTCATTGGGCGAGATGAATTTGGACAGGTAAAAATTTTGAGAGGGAGTGACAGAGGAAAGAACTGAATATCTTATGTCTTCTCCCCTGAAAAAACAAACAAACTAACCACTGCACTTGCAGTGATAATTAGGATCACAAACACTCTGTTCTCTGTACCTAGAACTCTGCCTCCATTTTCAAGCTGAAACACAAAGATTTATGGAATAAAATTATATCTAACATAGCTAGGAAAAAAAAAATAAAAATACGATTAAGTTAAAAGTCTTCGCTCCTTCCTACTTCTGTTTTTGGAAGTATTTTCCCCATTTTTGAATATTAATTCAAGCATTTATGTAATTAAACTATGTTTAAACTATAATACAGTGTAGCAAAAACACGGCATGGAAAAAAAAAAATGATTGTGGGAAAAATCTCTGCCTTTAGCTTCTGTTGCCGAAACCTCCATTTTACAATTATGGGTGAAATTTTTGCTCTGTCCAACTTTTTTTTTAGAAAATGTTCCACCCTTTTCAATCTTTAATACAAACATTTATGTAATTAAATGATATTTAATAGGGTTCGAAGAAACGTCAAGAGAAAAAATAATTTTTGATTACAGGGCTCAATGTAACTTCTGTTTTCCGCTTTTTTTTTTTTTGCTGCTATTTTCAAACTTTTAATTTATACTTAAATGGTTAATAATAATAATACTTTATAATTTCTTTCATTCTGTTGACTAAATTATTTTGATTACTTCTTTAATGGGGTCTGAACATCATATTCTTCACAGACATCAAAACAAAAACTTCAAGAACCTGTTAGACAAATATTCTGACGTAAAAGTAAGTAATGAAAAATTTAATGAGAATTATAGCGGATAAATTTTTTTAGGTGCAGTACCTTTCATTTCTTCCACAGGTCTGTGGAAGAAATGGGTCACAGACCTGTGCCTCATGTCTTCCACAGACCTGTGGAAGAAATGAGACACAGGAACTCCTGACGATGATGTAGTGTATAAATCGAAAATTTGAGAGGTAATGTACCTAAAAAATTTATCCTCTATAATTCCCGTTAAGTTTTTCATGCCGCCCCGGTGGCGCAGTGGTCTAAGCGATGGCCTCTGATCATTCGTCCGAACGGGGTCCGGGTTCGAATCCCAGTGAGGCATGGATGTTATGTTTGTCTTACGGCACTGGCTCTCTCCCTTCCCTGGAACCAGTGACCCTAAATTAGGGACGGGCGACTTCTTATAGCCCATTGAGTTGCTCACGGTGGTCGTTAAACCTCCAACCAAAAAAAAAATAAAAAAAAATAAGTTTTTCATTACTGACAGGAAGTAGAGAAAGCCATGAAGTCATTAATTACTGGAATAAAAGTAAGGCTGCTCTGCATTTGCTTCAGAGGTATCTAGCTGGTCTAGATGTTTCGTGTATTTGCTCTGCTCTCATGATCAATGAAATTTTGCGAACTATTTAACTGCTGGACGAGTGAAGTGAAAAAATCAGATATTAATATCCCCTTCCACTGATTTAAGATAATGCTATCCCTGTTGAAATGTTTTTTCAGATAAGAAAAATTAAACTGCCGAGGGCTTCTTTTTTCTGGGCCAATTTCCAATTGGAATTGGTCAGAAAAAAAGGAAAAGAAATCATGATTTGGAAGATTTTTTTTTTTTTTGAAAATATAGTTGAGACATAATCACACAAGAAACATCACTCAAAAAAAAAAAAAAAAGAAAAAGAAAGGAAGAAGAAGCAGTTATGTTATAACTTAACATTTCGTACATATAGAAGAATTCACATTTTATTGTATGAAAACAAAACATAATATTAGAGCATCTAAATTCGCATTATTGTTACGAGTACTATATACACCCAGACGTGCCAACTCACCGGATTTAGGCAGGAGACTGGATTTTTAAGCCCTTCCTCATGCGCTCTGGATGAATGTCAAACTCTCCTGATTATCATCAAGAATTAGCCGTTAGGATGATTGAAAGTCCGTCAACCACTATGATTTTGAACCGCCTGTGAAATCTTTTTCTTTCTGCGTCGATGCAAGGCGTTATACAGTCATCAGTTTCGTACGTTTCCTCTCCTGTCTGCAAAAAGAAAGCTGCCCTGGGTGGGGCAGTGGTTTAAGCACTGGCTTCTGACCTATCGTCCGAGATGGGTCAGAAAAAATGTGCTTTAAAATTTTTTCGGCCAGTCCGATTGTCATACGACGCTTTCAGCAAAGAGATCACCCGCTCTGACACTAGAATGCCGGGTGAGGGTCAGTAACTGATTGACAGATGAGAGCTGCCCTGCCTTCTCCTTACAGTTTTGTTTTTCAATCCCTCGTCTCAACAGAGCCGCACACATTCTAAGTGATGATAAATAGTTGAATTACGGCAAATTCACATAACAAAAGGTAGTAGTTATGTTTGGCCTCGCTAAGTAATGGAAGGTGATGTTAGTACGATGCTTTTTGTTGTCTTCGCCTCTGTGCACAACCTAAAGAAGAAACGAAACAGTTGGCTGCTATTTTATGTGTAAAAAACAACTTGCGGGCCATTTTACATTTTCATTATCTTGCAGAATCGACGTACCTGAAAATGAATTTCAGTAGGGTGAAGGGGGTGCTGATTTCCGCGCTGTTTTTTCTTCTTCAGAGCTTTTAGCGGACCAATAATACTATTTCTGGGAAAATGTTCCTATGTCTGGAAAATGCCGATAAAAAATAGCACTCGCATGATTTTATGAGCTGTAAAAGTCTCCCAATTTTCAGATTTTGAAGGTTGGCATATCTGTACACATGATGTGTATGTGGAGTTAGTTTCGGTAAATGTGTACTTTAGCGTACTAAATTTTTTTGCTAAAAATTTAGAAAAACTGAGATGTACAGATTTTTCAAGTATGCAATTTAATAGGAAATGATGAACAAATTTCATCTTTATACTGCATTTTAATGACTTTTACTGTAAAACTTACCTCCAAGCACAACGATGTGACAACACCCTGTGGCAGGCCTAACACAACACTGTGGCGACAACGTCAAGCTGTGCTCCATTGAAACGAATGTTCACTCCAGCGGCCAATTCACGGGCGGAAGACTACAAGAACTGGTTACATTCTTGTCAGGAAAGTGTTCCATTTTGCAGTGCTATACTGCAAGAAATAGTTTCTCCTTTCTGTCTCAGTTTTTCACATCACAACCTGAACATTTCTTGTTTTTTATGCGTGTGATTCTTTGATGTGGGATGATACCAAATAAGCTGTGAACCACGCCGTCAATACCAGAACCGAAACTTTCCCTTTCTGACTTGCCATCTAACTTCCGTTGGAGAGAACGTGACATGTACTTTAATACAAGCAATAAAGGCAGCACACTTTCTATTTCATATCAGAAAATTATATGGGAAAGAGTGAAGAAATTTGGAGCATGTGTTTTAAAAAAATGAGACAGAAATGAACTATTTTCTGTATCGTAACGCTACAATATGTAACTCTTTCCTGACAAGAACATACTCGGATCCTTTTGTAGTCTTCCACCCATGAATCGGCCACCGGAGCAAACCTTTGTTTCAGTGGAGCAAAGCTTGATGCCGTTGCCACAGCGTGTGTTGACTTGTCATACTTAGAGTTAAGTGTTACAGTAAAAGTCGTTAAAATGCAGTATAAAGATAAAAAAAATTTCACCATTTCCTATTAAATTGCATACTTTACTGTACATCTCAGTTTTTTAAAATTTTTGGAAATTTTTAGCCAAATAATTTAGGACGCTAAAGTACACATTTACCGTTAGTTTCTTTGTCCTATAATGGTTGGTGTGCAGGCTTAGGGTAAGCGAGGCAGAGGGACACATCAAACCATTCAAAAGATTTCAGATTCGGGAATCCATCCTTCTTTAAGTTATTAAATGATTTGTGGGTGCCATTTTTAAAAAAGTTCTTTGCTTGCTACACACATTATATTCAGTCCTATGACAGTTATTTAATCATAACCTGGTTATTTATGGACCAGTTGTTAGATGGGATGTCAAATGAAAAATAGCTTTTTGTGCTCTAAACGAACATTTGCATGATGCCATAATTACAAAATGTACTCATTAAATGCATTTTGATACTTCTAGTAAGTTATGCATAACTTTTGAGGCAAAGTAGGAAAATTTTCATGTTTTTGCATTAATTGAAAACCATCATAAGCTTGATTTTGAAAAAGTTTTTTGTGGTTCTTGAATAAAAAATGTAGTAGGGATTTTAAAAAAAAATAATGTTATGTATTTGTGGCTGTTTTTAAAAATCTAAACTACTTAGTGCTAAAAAAAAATCACCTTGGTCCATAATTTCTTTTTCTGTTTTTCCATCACTGCTCTGAAAAAATAAATTTCAGATTTTGATTTTGTTTAAAATATGATTTTTGGAAGTTAAATTTTGCACAACTCAGAGTACCATATATATATTTTTTATATATAATCCACGGGCTACACATAATCTGCAGTGATGTGTAACTGCTGACAGAAATTTAGAAAAAGAAACGTATGCATAATCCTCAAACAGTAAAATTGAGAAGAAAAAAAGAGTTTTCTTTCATTATTAATCCTTGGTGGCTTATCCACAGAGCATGAAATTCAGAAAAAAAAAAAAAGAAAAAAAAAAGAATCATCGTATAATCAATATCTGTCATTTTAATCCCAAACCATTCATTACATCTGACAGAAAAATCATGATTCACCCAGGTGTCTTAAGAATTGAGAAAGAAACCTTTTTATTTAAAAAAAAAGCAACTGTGTCATTTTAAAAAGATTTTTGTATTACTTTCAAGTGTATAAAGAATGAAAATTTGTGTTTTTTTCAGCATTACTTTAGTTCATTGGTTGGATCTAAAAATCTGTAGTACTTTTTCACCTTTAAAAATGTTTTTACTGAAGAGTAGAAAATAAAGGCCTTAACTAATGTGATTAGTGCAGCAAAACTAATAAATGATATTTATGAAGTAATTGAAGATGGCAACAATTATATGATCTGGGATAACTCATGGGGGGGGGCATGCAGCAAGTGCAAATAATGTCCCCTTCACTGCCTCATATTTTCTGTTAACATGTTAGTAAGTAAAAAAAAAAAAAAAAAAAAATCCTTCCATCTCTTTGCGAATTTCTGTCCATATATTGTGTTACACTTTTTCTGTTTATTAGCGCATTTTTGATACTTTTCCAGTCACACAACCTCTCCTGACAACTACCATATGGATTATTTAGAAATACTGCAAAAAGGTTTTTTTAAGCACCCTATTATCTGGAGAACCCAAATTGCCCTGTGGTGCCCAGAGACTCCAACTACTGCAGATTCTCCGCCGTCACTACGGAAATCATCAGTCCGCTACAGAGTACGGAAAGCGTTGCATTATATACCACAGAAATAAAAAATCCAGTTGAAATGGCCTTTTTAATGATGTGTGTAAAGTTTCTTTTCATGTTTTCAAGGTTCTAACATTCATTAAACATTTTGGAGAGTGTTTCTTGAATATTTTCAATATTGTTGCATTTCTTCCATGATTTTTCAATATGTTTTGGATGTCTAAGCGTCTCTGGTCATGTGCTCCCTGAAACGTCCTGGAATTATGTTCCCATTCAGATCTTGGAAAGTTCTTAATTTTTCGTATTTTTGCTTAAAGTCCTGGAGTACTACAATTCTTTCCCCCAACAAACGTAAAATACTAGAATTCTTTCCCGCAATGAACACATTTTTTTTTGTTCATTGTAGGAAAAAACTACATTTCTTTTCCTTATTTTTGTGGTTTGAAAATGACTATGAGCAACTTCTAATCTGTGTAGGCACTTCCTACATGTTTACTATGAGGATCCCATTAGAACATACATTGATTTTTGAAGTAAACTAGAAAAATAATAATATAAAAAAATATTGAAGCCATTTAGTGTTTTCCACAAAATATCTTCAATTTTTGGATAATTTTTAAGGCAAAAATTCCCCTTTTTATGAATTTACACTGTCATTTGGCTTCCCTGGCAATTTTCTGTTTTCAAAGTGTGTAATACAGTTTTATTCGTTACTCCTGAAAAACGCTGAAAACTATGGATTTTTGTAGTTTTCACTACTGAAAACAGCTAAGAACTATGGATTTTTTTAATGTTCACAACTGAAAATTTCCATTCAGGGTTGATCTTGGTGCCTGGGATTTGTCAAGCCTTGTCAATAAGTTTGTGAGATGCTCAGCAGGAAAGCCAACATCTACTTTGCATTTACATGACTGTCGGAACCACCAACTTTCCTGTGCACCAGTTATTATCCATAGCTGTGCCCCAACAAGATGCAATGGTTCAACCCTACTGAACTCTTCACCCCAGCCCAATTAGCTCAGTCCTACAGGGAGGACTGTCAAAAATTAAGTTGACATATATATTTAAGTCACTGACAGTGCACAAAAATCTCAACACAAATTTTGAACTCAACTGTTTAATTTCTAGATAAGACATTAGCACTGTATCAGAGAACAATCATTTACAGTATAAAAAGGTTTTGGTCACCTTTGCAGTATAAAGCCTTGCACAGAATCAGAAGAATTCAAAATAATAGTTGTCCATCAAAACAAAACAGCCAGAACATTGTAGAAATGAGTTGCCACCTCATTGCTGCACTCAGTCAGTAGATAGTCACATGAAGCCACATAAAGCTGTATTCAACCTTCCCAAATGTACCCAAATTTTTGCCAGCCACTTGAAAAATCTTACCCACCAAAATATAAACTAATTAAGTTCTAAATGAACTAATATTAATGAAAAGATATTTAATGCATACTCACAAATTTTTTGATTGATGCAAGCCTATTTATGACATTTTAAAAACAAAGCTGCATATTAGATACAGGCCTGGGCTAATCTGCAAGATCTGTACATTTGAAGCACGAGCTTTGACAATTTTTTTTTTGTAAATAATTTTGCAAATTTGGTGTTTTTTGGTGATATTCCTGTCTGATTTACAGTTTGGATCCAATAAACAATTCAAATAACATAAAGTTGAATTAATATTAGCTTTATTAAAATTGATCGATATTGTATTAACACAATGCCAGTTTGGGTTTTATTTTTTATTTTTTTACACAGTATGAATGCTAGGTTTAGGATATACATTTTTTTTTACACAGTATGATTTTTAAAAAAACTTGCATAGGTCTTTATATATATAAACTGAAAACATAAAATATTATTTAGGTAGGGTAGGAACTTAGGATTTTCATTTATCGTTGGTAGGCACTATGCCGGACTTTCCCATCAGATGTATCTGTCCACCATAGTTTGATAGCACCACATGGTTCATATTGTTCAATGGGTGGTCCATTGCACCTAATCATCATCAAATCATTCAAAGTATGGTGGTTCATGTTTGCCCTGAAACATGATTTTATTCTGTTCATAGCAGAAAATCCTCGTTCACAAGCAGCAGTACTGCATGGCACTAACTGCATCAACTCCATTAACTTTAAAATGTTGCTGTAAAAATGTGTTGCATCTTCTTCAGCATAGAATCGACTAAACAAAGCCTCAAATCTTTTTCCAGTCGATGTCATTATACTTGTTGCATTGCTTTTTAGCCTACAATATTCCATCATCACTGAATCTTTATTCTCATTATGAAAAACAGACTTTGGCAGTAAACGACACACCTGCAAGAGTTCTTCATTCCCATATTCTTTGATTTCAGTGTTGTTTTCTGGAAAGTGAGAGGGGTTTAAAATGTTTGCCAAGGGAACAATAAGACTGTCAGTTACTGAAAATAATCTTTCTTTGATATAGCTTTTAACTGCAACAAGTAGTTTTCTCCTATCCTCTTCAAAAGAACCAAGTTCATTTCAGCTTTGCTCAGAAACCAATTTAATATCATGGAATGTACCATCAGAGATCAAACCATGAAGTTCAGTTTCACGGACACCTTTCGAACATAGGAAATTTTGTAATCATGATATGCACGTGTTCATTTCATTAACTCCATGATGTAATACCAATTTTTCTCTTTGTAGAAACAGGGACGTATCGCTTAGCAATTTACTAAAATCACACACAAAAAATAAGAATTTCACAAAGCGTGTAGTTGTCAGATGTTTCAAAAACCCTTTAGCTTTAGCGTTCAGTTTACTTGCTTCATTTTTGTCTGCACATATGTGCTGCAAATGGCTACAATTTATGTGTATATTGTTACGCAATGCAGAAACTGCTCTATACTTTGACATGACCTATCGGATGCTGTTTATTGGGCGGCACTCATTAAGAAAGTCTGCCACTTCCTTTACATTTTGTAATAACTTCAGACTTTTATTATACAGTTTATACAGTCCCTTTATTACATCCTCAAAAGTTGTCAAGTAGCTCACATCATTGCAGGCATCATTCAAGGCAAGTTCTAATCTGTGGTTCAAACAGTGAACCACAACTAAACCATCAACTTTATCTTTCAGTTGTTTGGCAACACCTTTAATTGATCCCATGTTCACTGATGCTCTATCAAAGCAACTAATCTTTCTTTCCAATTAGCAATGCCTTTCTCATTCATCACTGTTTTCTATGGCCACCATTGTGCCAGATGCATCAGCTTTTTCCAAAGAGGCTGAAGACCAAGAAAAGAAACTTTTTGATTTGGCCCATCCATATACTGGATGTACACAATTTCACTTTCTGACATACTTTTGTGGGTTGAGGCATCTGACATTATTGCAAGATTAGATTCGTTAATATCCTTTACAAGGTTGCTTTGAATTTCTTTTGCTATGTAGCTTACAAATATTTTTGCTGCCTGATCATTAATGTACAGTATGTATCACTCAACTGAGTTCCTAATTTTTTCTGAAGTGCACATAAACTTTTGAAATCATTAAATGAAAAGTTGCCTTTTGCAATTGTGTATGAAATAAGAAATAACACCTTCATGGATTTTTCTAATTCTTGGGTCATCTTAGATACAGCTATAGCAAGAGGAGCCTCAGATGGTTTGGTCTGTGCTTTGTACACAGAACATGCTTGTTGATGTACTTTAGAAGCATTATGACTTTTAACCTGAAAAGTAAACATAAAAGACTATAAGAATATGCACTTGGAATATCACTTACATAATTTGTTTAGATTTCTAAAAATATAATTAAACAAGTTAGTAAAATCATGCAATGCATTGGTTATGATACGCTTTCCAACATACCAGAAGTTATTATTCAAGTTACGAGGATAATGGCTGTGGAGTAAATCTCACTCCTGTGCTCTGACCTTTGATCCCATTTCGATGATATCAAACAGAATTGGTTCAATATACCCCTGGAACAACATACTGAAGTTTTGTTGCAATAGAAGCATTTTTAGGCAAGTTATGAGGATAATGGCTGCAGAATGAATCTCTCTCCTGTGCCCTGACCTTTGACCCCATTTTGATGATATTCAACAGAACAGGTTCAGTATAGCTCCGGAACAACACGATAAAGTTTTGTCGCAATCAAAGCATTTTTACGTAAGTTATGACTAATAAGGGCGATAGAATGGATTCCGCTCCTATGTCCAGACCTTTGACCCCATTTCGCCCATTTTCGATAGGGTTCGCCCCCAGGTTGTGCCCTACGACATACTAAAATTTCATCGAAATCGAACCACTTTTACGCGAGTTATCGTGCGGACAGACGGACAAAGCTGGAGCCTAAACGTTTCTTTAACCTACGGTTGGAAAACGTAAAATAGGGCAGTAACATGCATATTTTAACATATGGTGAGTAAAACACTGTTTCCTAAGTCTGCAGTTAAAAAACCTCATTTATTACCGAATGTTGGTAATCCTGAACTTTAGTAAGTGTTGATCTTTTCACCGGAATGCGTCTCCGCTGCATGTCGCAAAAACCTATCTGCAAAACGGACACAAAGGGGGAGATATGCTGTTGTTGCAATAGTCATCAATACATTTTTCTGATCATCCTCCGAAAAATAAGCATTTAACTATACTAATTATATATCAACTAGTTTTTGATATCTGTAAACTATAATATTATTATCTTTATTTTTTTGGAAAATCCTGACAGTTTTATTAACTCAAAGTTGAAGTTTTCCAACTATTAATAGAAAAAATAAACTTTTTATTTTAAAATCATTCGAAATGTCAATTTATGATAATATTTTTTCGATCTAAAATTATTATCATCAGTTAACTTTATCTAAAAATGGCTGGCCTTCAGCGTCGGTATGCGCTACGACGTTCCCATTTTCAAAAACAACAAAGAATGAAACAAAACATGATTAATTACATGAAAGCAAATAAATACATTATCAAATGATTAAGAAAATTTTTGAACAATTTTATTACAATAAACTGAAAAATAAGTAATATAACTTACTGCTTCCAACTTGAACGTTGAGCATCCTTTTCCAAAACTGGTGTGATCAGCTCGAGCGTTCCGTCGGCATACAGAACAAAACAAATTTCTGTTTTCCGTCTGCAGCCAGCTGTAAGTTTTTTGCCACTTTTCAAAAGTTCCACGGTTAAATATGGGAGCTTTTTTGGCCTGTGTCAAGTCTGAGGAATCACAAATTTCCGGTTCACAAATCTGTACGTTAGCGTCAGCAGTTTCATCTGAAACAGCATTAATTTGCACATTACAACTTTCGACTGCGCCATGCTGTACATTCTCACGTTCAGGAGAATCATTTTCCAGATTGGAATTTTTACTATCCGAGTTCCCACCCCAAAACGCAAAAGTTTTTTTTGCGACATCGAAAAACAACCGAACTATTTCTGACATAAACGAGATCGACTATAAGCTATAACCAAACACCAAACCAAAAGCACGTTGCGTTCAACAATAATGCAGCCTTTGCAAGAGCGCAGACGCAAAGTGTCATCTAACGACCATGCGGCGTCAGAAACCCGGTTTGTATGGGCTCTTGGGCTCCGCTCTTAGCCGCTGTTCCTGAAGTGTGTGCAGAGGAAGAGGGAACGTTAGGGTAGGTATTCGTTCTTATCAGTGACCAGCCGAACTTCTATTAGCAGATAGATACTGCTAAAAGAAGTTTGGCCTTTTTCAGAATCGGAATCTTGATTTCTTTTTAAGAATCAGAATTCCGATTCTGAAAAAAAAACTAAAAAAAAAAAAAAAAAAAAAACCTACTCGCCAACGGTGGTGATTGTGCTTCAATATTTACTCGCCAGTACTATATTTTTGATCGCCATTTGGTGCCTGGCGCCCGACATTCGGGAAGGTTGGCTGTATTCCACTTCTAGGAAGGCACAATGCCAGTAGGAACAAGTGAAAACAATAGTTCAGCAAGTAGTCATGCTCAACCTGTGTGTCAGTCCTCGCTCGGCACATGACATCAGAAAAAACAAGCGAGAACAACAGTTCTACAAGTAGTTGTGCTCAGCCTGTATGCTACTTCTCAGCAGACATGACATCAGCAGGAACAAGTGAGAACAATAGTCATTCTAAGCCTGTACACCACTCCTTGGCAGACACGACGTCAGCACTCAGCAGGGAGAACAGTTAAACAAGTAGTCATTCTCGGCCTGCACGCCACTCCTTGGCAGACACGACGTCAGCACTCAGCAGGGAGAACAGTTAAACAAGTAGTCATTCTCGGCCTGCACGCCACTCCTTGGCAGACACGACGTCAGCAGGAACAAGTGAGAACAACAGTTCAGCTAGTGGCCTGTACATTACTCCTCGGCAGAAACAACGTCAGCAGGAAGAACAGTTCAACAAGTAGTCATTCTCGGCCCGTACACCATTCCTTAGCAGACACGACATCAGCAGGAGCAGCAAGTAGTCACACCTGCCCTGTAAGCCACTCGGCAGACACGACATCAGCACTCAGCAGGGAGAACAGTTCAACAAGTAGTCATCCTCGGCCTGTACGCCACTCCTCGAAAGACATGACGTCAGCAGGAACAAATGAGAACAACAGTTCAGCTAGTAGTCATGCCCGGCCTGTACGCTACTCCTCTGCAGAAACGACGTCAGCAGGGAAAACAGTTCAACAAGTAGTAATTCTTGGCCTGTACGCCACTCCTCGGCAGACACAACTTCAGCAGGAACAAGTGAGAATGACAATTCAGCTTACTACAACACGTTCCACACACAGTTAAGCACAGCATGTACTTCATTCCTCAGACAGCAAAACTTCAGCTTGGACGGCTGACTCCCAGCTTCAAAATTGCAGCAGCTGTTTCTTCACAATGAAAAAAAAAAAAAAAAAAAAAAAAGCGTAAGCAGCCACAAAAAGCATGGCCACCAAAAGAAGCCATAAGATTTTGGTTACATGCTCTTTTATCTCACTTTGAACAATTGCAAAACATGCATTCAAGGATTATGCAAATACCACATCAAGATGACAAGGAAAGAGAACAGAAGAAGTGCTTGAAGACGTTTAGGTGTCCTTCAATGTCTCATGAATGCATTTCTCTGATGACAACTATTTCTCTCATACCCCCGTAACATTACAGCCCCTGAAAGGGAGATGGTTGTAGTCAAAAAGTGGCACTGTGATGTGACTGACTAAAAGTAACAAAACTATCATACATTTTGAATTTTTGACTGATTTTGGTTCATTCTGTTCTGCAGCCTCCCCATGTTTGGGGATGCAAATGTGTGAATGGTTCCCTCTGAAGTCGGCCCCAGACACACTTTATCCCCCAGGTTGAGGGTTAGGTGGGGACTAAAGACCCCACCTCATAAAAAAATATCTCGTTATGAAATCTCGTGAAAAAACTCTTTGAGAAAGCCATGGCCCACACAGCACTCTTGAGTCATTGAAGAAGAAGAAACTAAACACTAAAAATTGGGTTTATGGTTTTGGTGGATCATTGATTTGAATTGAACCCTTATATCTGATATAATAGGTTTCTTTCATGTCTTTTGTTGATTTAAGGTTCATGTTCCAAAATTTTAATTTGATCCTTCATGGTTGGCATTTATAGTATGTTTCTTTGTGTTTCACTGTTATGATCTCCTTTTTCAGCAGCTGTTTTTTGTTCTTTAATCCTGTGTTTCAAGTTCTATGCTGTTTGTCCAATATATTAGTTATTGCAGTCCACTGTTATTTGGTAAATAATGTTCCTCTTTCCCATTTTGTTCTGTTTTAGAGATGATCTGCCTTTATTCACTATAATTGCTGTCTTTTGGGCTGTTGTCACTATCTTTACTTCAGACCCCCATAGCAGAAAGTTCCTGGTCAGTCTGCGACAGATATTATTGTGCCACAAAAATAATCTGCGGGTGGTCACTGTGCAAGATAACTACTAAATGTGAAAAACAATAAAAATTGCACAGACATATTTTTCTACCTAAAAAAATGTCTAACTTAGGCACTACAGCAATTGCAATGTTAATTAGAATCAAGAACATTCTGGTCCTCTCTATCTGGAATTTTACCAGTATTTTCAAGCTGAAACACAAAGATTTAGAGAATAAAATTATATTAAGCAACAATAAAGCGCAGAGGCATCACTAGGAAAAAATTGTCATAAGAGGAGAAACCTTCGCTCCATTCTACTTCCGTTTTCGGAACATTTTTCTCCATTTCCCATCTCAAGTGCAAACATTTATGTAATTAAATGATTATTAAACAATAATACAGAAGCACAGCGGGTGAAGGGTTATCAGAGGGAGAAATTTTTGCTCCATACAACTTTGGTTTTCAGAAATTTTTCTCCATTTTCAATTTTAAATACAAACATTTATCTAATAAAATGATATTTAATGACTATATAGGACTGAGGGAATATCTCAAGAAAAATAATTCAAGATTAATGTGTTCCATCAAACTTCCATTTTCGGAAATTGTTGGCCTCCATTTTCAAAATAAACCACAAATATTTATGCAATAAAATGATATTTAACAACAATATCGGATAATTCCCTCTTCAAGCATTGAGGGAACGTTGGGAGAAATTTTTTTTTTACGATTATGGGTGAAATCCTCACTCCGCCTAACTTCCATTTTCGGAAATTTTGAAAGGTGGAAAACTTGCATCTGCGATAGAGTCTGCAAGGTGGTTTAATAGGGTATGGGGATATCGTTTCTGTCTGCAGGACCAAAATAAATCTGCAATGTGTGTCGGTCGTCTCCGCGGTTCTGCTACAAGGATGAGTAGAAAACAAATCTGCGATGTACGTCGGCCGCCACCACGATTCTGCTACGGGAATGAATACCAAATGAACCTGCGATGTATGTCGCCCATCGCGGCGATTCTTCTACGGGAATGAGTACAAAATAAATCTGCAATGCAACGTCGCTGCGATTCTGCTACGGGACGAGTACAAATAAATCTTCGATGTACGTCGACCGTCGCCTTGTTTCTTCTACGGGGATGAGTACAAAATAATTCTGCGACCTACGGCGTCCTTCACAAGAAAAAAAAAAATTACGATTGCGAGAAAAAAAAAATTACAATTGCGGGAGAATCTTCATTACGCCTAACTTCCGTTTTCTAAACTTTTGGAAGGCGAAAAACTTGTATCTGTGATAGGGAGTCTGCAAGATGGTTTTAATAGGGTACTGGGGATATCGTTTTTGTCTGCAGGACCAAAATAAATCTGTGCCGTACTTTGCCTGTCGTCGTGATTCTGCTACGGGTCTTCAGACTTCAAAAGTTTGCTTGTATTATTAATTTTTTGTAATTATACCTAGTAAAATGTATTTGATACATTTATTCTTTATTACGATTTTGCTTTTTTGTTGGTTTGATGTGTTCCTTTTATGTAATATATTAATTATAATTCTTTTGAGATATTCATTGTCAATCAAACTTTTACCATTGCATTTTGCTGATTTTGTTTCAGTGATAGTAATTTAGCTTTTTTGTAAAATTTGTTGCCATATTTATCCTGACTGTGTGGTAAGATTTATAACTTAACAGTGTGTTAGATTTTTCTTTTTTGAAATTATGCATATAATCGATATTATTTTCTTGTGATTCTTTCATCAAGGAACTGAGCCTGATTATCCTTCTCTTCCAATATAAACTTGATATACTGATCCAATTCACTGAACACATCCATCATTTGTTGTGAAGTATGTAAACATATGTCACAGAAAATATTGAACACATTCATTATTTGCATTTTTGAACTTCCCTTTTTGTTGGTAAAGTTCGATTAACACTTACCGCACGTGGGGCTTGGCTTTCAATTCTTATTTCCGTTATGTGGATGCGGCATGGGGGTTTTTCATTTAGTCGCGGGTCCACTTCATTTTTTTTTCTTTTCCCGTTGGTATTTATCTGGCCTCGCCACTAAATGAGTTTTTTCCTTTGCTGCCTCCTCATTTACTTCAATAATTTTTCATAACCCGAGTACTTTCGGTAATACTCCATTACCGTCATCGAGGGGACGTATTGCTCCGACTAGCACGGACCGTGCCCCTCGATGACGGTAATGGAGTATTACCGAAAGTACTCGGGTTATGAAAAATTATTGAAGTAAATGAGGAGGCAGCAAAGGAAAAAAACTCATTTAGTGGCGAGGCCAGATAAATACCAACGGGAAAAGAAAAAAAAAATGAAGTGGACCCGCGACTAAATGAAAAACCCCCATGCCGCATCCACATAACGGAAATAAGAACTGAAAGCCAAGCCCCACGTGCGGTAAGTGTTAATCGAACTTTACCAACAAAAAGGGAAGTTCAAAAATGCAAATGCATTAATGCACGTAAAAAAATAACCTCCAATATCGGAAGTAAATTGAAACATTCATTATTTGTTGTGAAGTATGTAAACATATGTCACAGAAAATATTGAACACATTCATTATTTGTTGTGAAGTATGTAAACACATGTCACAGAAAATAAGAATATCATCTATCTTATATCATCATCATCATCATCAACCATTATCAATCCACTGCTGGATGAAGGTTTCCCCAAGTTTTTCCCACAACAGTCTGTCTTTCTCCAGTCTCCTCCATGTCACTCATTGCGTGTTCTCGAATTTCATCCACTCATCTCCCATGATCCTTGGAATATATATATATATATATATATATTATAAATCTTACCACACAAAGTAGTCAAGGTAAATGGAGCAACAAATTTGACAAAAAGATTTAAGTAACTATCTTTGGAATGGAACTGGCAAAAAAGCAATGGCACAAATGGTAGAAACTTTGACAATGATTATGTGCAAAGAATTATAATAAATATAGTACACAAACAAAAGGAAAGAACATCGAACCAATGTGAAAGTGAAATACCATTAAAAAGTAAACCTATTAAATACAGTCCAATAGGTAATTATGAAAAATTGAACAATAACACAAACAAGCTCTTTGAGCTATAGATGCAACTACAGCTCAAAAGAAAGCAAATATAGTAAATAAAGACAAGTCGTTTCTAAAATGGAATGGGTGTCATTTTTTTAGCCATTTCTAAAACGGAACAGAGGAATGCCATTTACCAAACAAAAATGGATTAGAATAGCAAATATATTGGGTTATACTTCCAACTGTGGCATGCTCTCTGCGATTTATGTGTCAGCAGTAGCATGCTGCCATCTATCGGTTGCTCGGAAAGTAATAAACTCATTTTGCGATTATTTTTGCGTGGCCCTTAAAAGAACTTTTATGAATGCTAATTGTGTCCCTACTACAAAACATTCATAATGTTGGAAAAGTTTTGTTTTCTCATGAATGGGAAAGTGTCTATTTGGCAGAATAAATCAAGTGATTACATGAATTTAAAATCAGTTAATTACATGCCATGGAAAAATGCTAATCAGCACCTGAAAGCGGTGTTCTGAAGAAAGAACAATTCTGTTGGAATAAGTATTCCAGAATATGATGGTCTGTCAAATAAATTTTTGATTTCCTTCTATTAGTTTGCATTTCAAGGGACACAAATTAGTTGTCTATAGTACCGTTGCTAGTTGCTAACTGTCTCAGTGGACATGGACATGGTAACTTCACCCTATGATGATTCTTCGATTGCCTCATTGTAGAAACAGTCCTTTGGCGAAATGATACGCTAGAATCATCATGATATCAGCAGGAATGGAAGCATCATGAAACTACTTTCCAAGTATACAAGAATACAGCTCATCCTTCCCTGAAATATGCTTTTTCTGACACCTGAATTGTCCAAAACGATGAGACATATCCTCTAGAGAGTCATTGGGTGACCCTCTAAACACGATGATATTGGTAACAATCCATGGCTTTCACACCACGAAATAAACATAGCCTCATCCCTACCAATTTAATCTAAAAATCTCTTTCAATTCCACATCTTAGATCACAGTAAAAAGGCACCCTAAACAAAAAGGACTTACTGGCACCCGCTACAAAACACAAGTTTAAGAATCGCACTGGAACAAACAAGTGTGCCAATGTGCTAAGCGCAAGCCAATGGAAGAGCTGACGTGCTGCCATCAGTCGGCCAATCTGTAATCACCATAAATTACAATAATTCGTGGAGAGTGGGCCGCAGTTGGAAGTGTAGCCATATATTGAACAAACAGCATGGAAATTGGAATAGAAGGTAAGAGAACATAAAATAGCTATTGAAAAAGGAGACCACAGCAGTGCAATTATAAGACAAATAGAAACATCCAAATACAAACCTTTCTAGAATCAAATTGGGATTATGAACCTTTAATCAACAGAAGAAATTTACTACATCAGACATAAAGGTTCAAATTAATGAACCCATCAAAACTATAAGCTCAATTTTCAGTGTTTGGTTTAATGACAACAAAAAAGATCAAAAAAAAAAAGACATTAAAAATATTTCATGTAAAATATATCACAATATGAATCTGGAATTTGGCAACAATCTTTGAATCACATTCTATGTCAACAACTAATAATGGATATATTCAATGAATGAAATACAGGATTACATCAAAATAAATGAAATACCGGTTAACATATTCCGGCGCTATCCGGAAGACGCAGGTTCGATTCCTGCTCTAGTAAAACAAAATGTTTAAGTTTTCGGATATTATCTGACTTAACATCTAAGTCATATTTACAATTTACACCAATAAATGGATTTATATGGATATATATTCAAGTTTTTCATTACACTAAATTAGAGTTAAAAGCAAAATATGCTGTTTGAAATTTCCACATATGAATGTTTCAGCTTAATAAACTTCATGTATGCTAAAACTTCGTGGAGTAAAAAAAAAAAAATAGTCCTCAGCGGTAAGCATTTTTAAAATTATACAAAACTTGCGGTAAAAAGTAAAAAGGAATAATTCTGTACTTACAAAGAAAAAAAGAGGGGGAGGCGGGTAGGTATGCTAATAATTTTTTAACCCTAATCATAGCTTTTCATCAAAGGAGGGAGGGTCACCTCCAAAAAGAGAGGTCCATTATCAGCAGTGCATTTTAACATCAGTGATTGCTACTGGGACCCCCCCCCCTCTGCCTTTTTTTTCTTTATGGTTGTAAATACTGAATTATCTTTTTTTCGCTTTCACTAAAGTTTTTACATTTTCTTGAAAATACCTACACTGAGGACAAATGTTTTGTATTGCAATGTTTATTTAACACATGTAAAGAAGAACTGTTGAAACTTCCATATGAGAAAGTTTCAGACAACATGTGAAACTAATGTGGAGTGAAGGAGACTTAATTGAAAACAGGCTCCGATAATCACTTAAAGGTCAGAAATGGATAAACCTTCCGAAAGTGGCCCAAAAGTAGTTTCTGAAGCGACGATAGATGGCGACACGTTATTGCCAAATTGTAAAGCTTAGCGTAACGTTGTGAAATGGGCAAAGGAGGTGAATAATATGGATTTTAAGTGGCCCTTAAAAGGACCTTTATGAATGTACATTTTGGCATATGTGTACAATATTTGTTACGACGGAAGAGTGAGTTTTCCTCATGAATCTTAAACTGTCTACCTAGCAGAATAAAAGCCAGAAAAGCTTTATGTGGCAGGGAAGAACTGCCTGATCGCACGAATCAGGACTTCAAAGCAATGTTCTGAGGAAATTCCGCAATTCCGTCAAAAGAAATATTCCATAATATAGTCTGCCAAGTACATTTTGTGGTTGCCCCGTGTTAACTTATGCTTAAGTAGACGCCAATTGCTTTCTACTCCTTGTGTATGCGCCCCTGTGATGGGATCAATGAAGTTGAGGGAGTGGTTGACTGTGAAATGTGCGTAGCCAGAGGTTTGGAGATTGCGATATGCAGCCCACTAAAGAACTTTCTCCAGTTCCACATATCACAGGAGTAGTACAGATCGAAAAAAAGAACTTGCGTAACACAGGAGCAGAGACGGCGAACAAAGTGACGTAAGTAGCTATAACACATTTTACGCGAAAGCGTGAGAAGAGATCAGGAGAGGAGAAGTGCAACCATGGCGCCATCTATCGGAGCAGGCCACTTTTGAAAGGTTAGCCCAGAAATGTTTGCAAAAACTAATATACCCAGAGGAGAAAGAGAAGTAAATTAATTTTTTAACTAAAGGAAAATTTGAGATTTAACTTGCTATGTATTTGCTTTAAATTATGTTATGTAACTTGCTTCTATGCAGGTTGATGAATAATCTTTGGTGACGGATTAGGGATATGCAAGTCGGTGGATCCCCACATCATTCCACTCTCTCAATTAGATAGTGATGTTTGGTACAGGAGCTTGAATAAAAAGCCAACATGCTAGTGAACAAATTCAAGTGAAGATTATGACTTGCTGAAAACATGATCTCACTTGGTTGGAGGTACACACTGTGATGTGGTTTCTCTGAGCATAGAAAACGCACACAGTGGAGCTTTATTGCCAACTGCAAGAAGTCTGTGGATTTCAAGTTATAAATGTTTGGAGTGTGTCAGAATGGTGTTCAAAATTTTCACCTGGGCACAGTGTGTTGACAGATGAGAAATGCAGCCTTCAGCATGAACTACAGACAGGAGCATAGTGTGTGGAGGTTCTTGTGCAAGAAGTCAGAAGGTTGGTTTGGTGTAAGATTGCTGAAAATGCTATTGCTACTTATGGTACTTCTTGTTACATTCACAGAGATGCCAACAACTATGGAATCTCCGTAGTTCCTACGGAAAAAGCTCTTGTACTACGGAATATGGAAAACCGTGATTTTTCTATGGAAAATTAACGGAAGTTATTAATTTTTATTTTGCCTGTTCCCCTTCCCAACGCAACGACGGCCACTTGACGATTCGTCATGCTTGCGATACTGCTTGCACTTCCAGTTCTGCCTCTCGAAGCTGCTTGGATCTTAGCGCAAGCGGCCGGCCCTCGATGAGCGTGGCCTTGCGCTGGGTCATTCTAAGTGAAAACCCTCCCTCCCCAGCATGCAACATCCTGGGGACGTTGAGCGTAGCTCGCTTTGGTGGTGGACGTGGGCGGAGTTGGGTCTGGAAGCTCTTTCGCAGTGCAGCGGCAAGCTGTTGAAAATCGTTTGGTGCAGAACGTGTCATTGCCTGGCATCAGAGTTTTTTTTTTAAAATCGTGCGTCGACCATTCATGTCGGTAATTAATATTTTGAAGTTTTTTCTTGCGTTGCAGAAAAGTATGCTTGAATTTCGTTGCAGAGTTCGCCAAAATGCGTAATTACGCATCTAGTACGCATTGAAATTTTACCAACGCGTAAAAATATGCATTGAGAAACGCGTAAAATACACATCAACGTGCAAAAACACACATCGAGAAACGCGTAAAACTACGCGTCGAAGAATTTTACCAACACGTAAAAATACGCTTCGGGACAGCATTTCGCCTTTCAAAAACGGGAAGTGAACGAAATAAAGATTTCTTCCATAATCG
Source organism: Macrothele yani (assembly GCA_039090855.1). NCBI lineage: Eukaryota > Metazoa > Arthropoda > Arachnida > Araneae > Macrothelidae > Macrothele > Macrothele yani. Next base: position 165,512,869 of record CM077001.1, on the reverse strand, counting down.
TAATTTCGTTTTCCTGCGATGTTGCCTCTGTCCAGTATTGTTGTTATACATAATTTTATTCCATAAATCTTTGTATTTTGAAAATGGAGGGGAAATTTCCGAAAACGGAAATTTGGCAGCGCAAAATTCCCGTGTAATCTTTGGCTTCGAGGAATTTCTGCTTTTTCGTCGTAATTTGGGTTATCCTCGAGATCAGTGAATAATTGAACAGAAATTTTGGGGCAATTGGTAGTGGTGAAGGATGCTTTCCGCCTGAAACTTTCGAAAACAGAAATTTCGTCTTTCAAAACTTTCGGAAACAGTGAAGATTTCTCCCGTGATCATAATTTTATTTTTCATGCGTTGTTTCCTCTGCCTAGTATTGTTGTTAAATTTCATTTTATTTTGTAAATATTTGTATTTCACCTTGAATATGGAAGGGAAATGTCCAAAAACGGAAATCGGACGTAGCAAAGGTTTCTCCCGTAGCATAATTTTTTCCCCCAATGATGTTCCGAACGTGTATCCTGTGTTCTTACATATTCCCCCAAAAAAGGTTTGCATTTCAGCTTGATAAAGGGGGAGAGTCCGAAAACGAAAGTGACGAAGCTGAAAAATTTGTAAGAATTGATTTATGATATTCAAAAGCATTCATATTCTCCAAGTTACCCTACCTTTTATCTAAAACAATGAAAGCTATCGTGCATTCATGGTCCTCAAACTGGAAGTTCTTTCAGCATGATGGATAAAATTGTCATGGCATCCAAGGGGTTTGTGAAGCCTACTGTTGTAACTGATGGTGAGCTTAATTTTTCAAATAACAGTTTTTCAAAAAAGAAAAATCAGAAAGGACACAACTGATAATTGGAGTAAAAACAAGAATGTATTAAAGCAAAATCATTTTAAACGAAAATAAACTTTCTAAGTTATATACATCTGTCGGAAAATTTCACATTGAAGAATCTTCTTATATTCAAGAAAAGATATTGATCTATGATGAATTCTTTAAACATGCAGAAGTAGTAGATTCTTCACTTAGAGCCATAACATCATTTACTTCTGTATTACACATAGTCAAACACCTTCCATTTATAATAACTGAAAATGAGCTTGATATACTGGAAGCGGAATTCCTTGTTATCAAGCTGACAAATTAGAGACCATAGCAGTAACAGATAGAATAGATGTCACTTGGTCAGAAATCTCAAAATTAAGAGGCTGTAATGGAGCGGTTAGGTATACTATTCTCTCGGAAGTAATGTTTGCAATACTTCCACACTCGAATGCTGTGAGTAAGAGAGATTTTAGTTTAGTGCAAAAAAATCAAGCCCGTTTCCAACCTAATTTAGGTTTAGAAACTGTAGAAGCGCTTCTTATTGCAAAAATGAATATGTTCTCCTCTGGGCAAGTGTGTTATGAAAAAAGATTTTCTGCTGAGGAACTGAAATCTGCAAAACACTGTACAGCAAAATCACAAAAAAAAAAAAAAAAAAAAAAAACCTGTTTAATCAATTGTTTGTTGTGTAAAAAAAAATGTATCAGTCATGGTGTATATTATTTTCCATGTGAAAAATTTGGAATATTTTGATACAGATTTTCATGTATGTAAATGAATAAGTAAGTAAAAAATGCTAATTAAATTAAATGAGTTGTTTTCCTTGGTTAAAATTTATTCTTTTTGGTATGACTACTGAAAAATGGCCAAAACTACTGAAAATTTGTGCGAGTACCACTGAAAATATCTGAAACAGGTTGGCATCTCTTCATTCATTTTTCACAATTTGCTGGGGTATCCAAAAGTTTCAGTGAGATGGGTGCACAAACAACTGATAGCAGAACAGGAAGTCTTGCAAATCGGACTGAACACAAACACTTTTTGTCATCAAAGGCAGTGACAATGGAGTGAAATGCACATTGTTCCCCATGAGAAAAAAGTTCAAGACGGCAATCTGCTGGGAAGGTGGTGATGCTGTCAGTTTTTTGGGATACATACATGAACACCCATATAAGGGAGCAAGAAGGTGCATTTGTCCTCCCCTGGAGACTGGATCATGCCTTTTATGTGCTTGGAAGGTATGACAGAAATTTCTGCAATGACACTATTTCCGATTGCAATTTTTTTTTTTTTTTTTTGTAGAACTTCTGGATGTGCGTTTATGCAGCAAAAATGGGAAAAACGTGAATTTCCAGTAAAGGTGGAAATTTACAGCAGAAAGTGTTCATGAAATTTCTAATTGCATGTTAGAGAACAGTGTGCCTACAGTATGGGAAAGTATGAAAGGCAAATAAATTAAAATTTTATTAACCTTTGCAGCAGCTATTCACTGCTGGATAAAGATGTCGAAAATTTTCCTGGAAAGTTGTCTTCAGGGGTTTTTACATTCTTGATGACTAATTGAGTGTTTTCTTAGTGTCCTAACATTCTGTCTAATTATGTTTATTTACCTTTTTTTGTGTGTTTTTTTTGGATCTTGTGGTTTCCAATTAAATTTATGCCTTGAAAGTGTGGAAAAAGTGGTTAGATAACAAGAAGGCACAAAAAATTTGCAAATGGTGTTTGTACGTGCTATTCCCAGTTGCACTTTGTGTTTGCCCCTCTAGGAAACAGCTATGGGCACCCATGGGTACATAAGGCATTATCCTCTTTCACTTCTTGAACCATGGGGGCAACCATCACTGCTGACCAGTATTGCACCACTCAGTGGTATTTAAAGAAGCAATCAGTAGATGACATCCTAACATGCTCACAAGAGAGGTGATCCCTTTGCATGACAACACACCTTGTAGAGAGATTTGATTGGTGTTGTCTCCGTCATCCCCCATATAGCATGGGTTATTCCCCTCACCCTTCAACCTATTTGACCCTCTCAAAAGCACCTCAAGGAAAAACTTTTCCTTAGTGACTTAGAAGTGGCAACTGATGTGAGGCATTGGTTGTGGATATTTCTTAACTGAAGGTTTGAAAAAGTTAATGCCAGTAACAAAACTTATTAACGAGAATTATAGAGGATAAATTTTTAGGTACATTCATTACCTCTCAAATATTTGGTATATACACTAGATTATTGTCAGGAGTTCCTGCGTCTTACTTCTTCCACACGTCTGGTGACGAAGCCTGGTGGAAAACAACCAGGCCTGGTTGCCAGACCGTAGCCATCAAAGTTTTATTACTGATGGTAATTGGAGGAAGTCATGAAGTCATTTAGAAAATCCACCAGGCTTAGTCACCAGACCAGTGCAAGAAGTAGGATGCAGGAACTCCTGATGAACGTACCTAGACATTTATCCTCAATAATTCCTGTTAATGAGAGTTTTGTTACTAACGTTAATTAGGCAGTTTCATCTAAGACATGGTCCACTGAGGAAGGCCATGATGATATGGTCAAACTGTGTCTGGACACTAAGGCGGAAAGTATAGCCCATATACATGACCAGTGTTGATATATTTTTCATCAAGATTCCAATGCTAGTATTTTATCCTTTTTTATTTATTGTTTCAACTGGTTTTTCCTTTGTTTCATGGTTTTTAGCAGCAATTCAGTATTCATCAATGGTGTTTTAAACTCAGCTTCATACATCGTCCACCTACTCTTTTTTTATGCCTGCTTGGTAGACGTTAAAAACGATGATAAATTAAAGACAACAACTAAGAAATGATGTGGTGAGTTGGTTTTTCAATGAATTTTTATCAATTCTTGTTACCTGGCAATTTCTTGTCATGTCTTGAATATTGGCTATTTGTACATAACAACATATGAGCTCATTCCCGTCCTAAACGATATATAGAACATGTAAAACAGAATTTGCTGGATGATATATTATGCATCTACGATATTGAAACATAATTAGAGGAAGCCATTAATTACTAGAAAGTTGGTGTGTTGGCTGGGCAATTGTCAAGTGATTTGGTAATTATGCAGAACAGTAAAGTTCGTGTTTTGTATTCATTGTCCTTAACTCATTGGTATGTGGCTCTAATGCAATGTTTGCATTGAAAGTTGCTTATGTATCAGCCCTCATAGTATTCTTGTATGCTCATATATGAAAAATAATGAAAATGTAATATTTTGAGGAATTTTGTTTTCATGTGTTATACATTATACTTTTGTTTTCAATATAGTTGCAATCCAAGAAAGATGAAGTCACTGTGTGGATCGTGATAGAGCGCAGTCGGTGCCTGTAGCAGCAGGGATGAGGAATAACGTTTGACGATGGCCCAGAGCCTGTTGACTCAGAGGGGCGTGGAATATGGCACTGCTATAAGGACACTACAAGCAGCTGCTGCCAAAAAACATCTGGCAAAGAAATGGCGTGCTGCCAGGAATCAGAGCTGCAGTGAAATAAGTAGTAGCAGCAGTAGTAGCAGCAGCAGCAGTAGCAGTGAAACAGATGGTGAGAGCACTTCTACTAGAAGTTCAACAGCTTCAGAAGAAAGGGAGTTTTCCATTATCAAAGAGAGTAATTTTGACAGTGGACAGCTAAAATTGAAGATAGCAGCCAGAAGAATAAAGAAATCTCAGGCTGCTGACACCGCTGGGGACAGTTTCACAGATGGCGATAACCGTTTAACAGGCTCTGTTGTAAATGACATTTCTGACCCGTCATCGCTGAAGGTGAAGTTAAAGCATCATAAAACAAAATCATCTAGTAGCAAATGTAGAGGCAAAGGGAGAAACTCTACTCACTGTCGTGGAAAAGATGATCGGGTAAGATTTTTGAAAATGCAGTTACTACATATTAGTTGATTTTTATATATTTGCCTAGTGTGTAATAAAGTTAAGATTTTAATCTCTCATATGGTAGCCTGAATTTGATTTAGAGGTGAAACAGATATATTTTACTTGGTTCCTAGTTCTCTTTTTATCTCTCATTCCCTGGAGTGAGTCACTAGCCCAAAATTGAGGATGAGTACTGCTCTGGGCCACAGATCCTCATTGTAGCAATTCAAATATCAAACCATTTATAAGTTTCCCAATGATACTTTGAATGAAAGTGATGTCATCACATGATCAAACCTGTGGTTTAGTGATCAATGTCACATGGGTCTCCCTCCTGAAATTTTTTTCTTAACATGGTGACTAAAAACTGCTGAATAATTTTAGCTAAACATTCTAATTACCAGATTAATAAAAACTGATGAATGATTTTAGCTGAACATTCTAATGACTAGATTTTTAGATTTATCACTAGTTGGGCAAGCAATTTAGCTCCTTAACAATGTGCACCTGGATTTTAAACCTGGATTGCAACAGTGATATAGTGTATATTTATCAATTTTGGTTTGCTTTTGTTGTAGCCAGTATCCTTAAATTAAGGATCTAGCTTATATTATATTACAAGTCCTTGCATTTAGATCATTTTACCTGTGATAAAAAATTAGAAAAAAAAAATGTATTATCATGGTAATTTTTATGTAGGCTAAAGATGCTGTTTGGCCTTCATGCAAACTTGCGATATAGTGGTCCATGCCACACTGTGGGATTCTTGTGGGTGTGAAATTTTTGGTAGTAGTGATTCTCTAAGATTGCTAAAATATCATTTGAAGAAAATGAAACATTTATTACTCGGACTTCAACTTGTGGTGTTCATCCAGTGGTCGTTTTTTTAACTCAATGATGTCATGCATTGTTTATAGTAGAAAATGGCAAGTATTACACATATAATAACTAACACAATTGTACTCTTATGTCGCATAGGGAGATAATTTTGGGCGGCTCCAGTGGACAGAAATGATGAGCTTCAGGTTAATTGTCTGAGTTGAGCTCAGATTTGAGTCCTACTCCAGATGAGGCATGGATCGTATGTTTGTCCTATGGTATTGGCTTTGTGGCTGCCTGGAACCTGAAATAAAACAAAAGGGAGAGGGGGGGATTTTGCATTTGAAAATGGACTAGACACAGCACCTAAGCCGCGCCTGTGGTGCAGTGGTCTAAGCGATGGCTTCTGATCATTCATCTGAAAGGGGTCAGGGTTCAAATCCCTGTGAGGCATGGATGTTGTGTTTGTCTTACGGCACTAGCGACTGCTTATAGCCCATTGAATTGCTCACGGTGGTCGTTAAACCTCCAATAAAGAAAAAAAAAAAAAAAAGCAGCTACCTAATATTAAAAAAAAAAAAAAGGTTTTTCAGACCCAACTCAAAAAGCTGAGACATTATGCAAAATAAAAATAGAAATTTCCTTCATCTAATAACAAAATTTTGTTTTAGAAAGAGCAGAAGGAAAATTGTGCACGTGATTTCGGGAGGAGGTGGAGGGAGGGGCTACTCAGTACCAAGGGAACAGAAAAAAAGAAGGGGCCTCTTGAATTGCAAATGAATGATTGCATACCTGCTGAATTTTACGGTTTAGCCCTAAAATTCACGGAAATTCGACTTGTTTGACGGTTGTTTTACGGACATGTTTTACAGATTTCCGTTTTTTGTTTGTTTGTTTTTCAGGTTAGTGCAATTTTGAGGGAAAGAAAAAGAAAAGAACTCTCAACAACCACCGCTTCTGTATACTCTGATTTACCTGATCATATTTTCACCAACTTCTGTATCCCTAACCTTTTTTGGTGCTCACAGTCTAGTGGTAAAGACACAGTAAAACGCTCTCCCATTATTAGCAATAACTGCTAATATACAAAAATATCACCATCACATAAAACTTAAAACATTGCATCTTTTAAAGATATCTGTCATGCTGGAATAAAAATTTAAGTTCGAGACTTGAGTTGAGGGAAAGAGTTACTGCAATACATGTGTATAATGTCACAGTAATTTCACGGTTACAAATGAAATTTTTAGCTGTGTATATAGCCTAATTCTAGCTTACCAATAAGATAATTATGAATTGTTTGAATTTTAATCGCTGTAATAAGGAAATAAAATGGCTTAAAATGTCTCAGTAAGAGTGCCGAAGTTTTAATTATAGCATTTGAAAGACATCATTTGCATAATAAATAAGCTTTTTAGTGAATATGTTAGATATATTTAATCGTTACATCTGATACATCAGTCATCAAACGTATTGATGAAATGTTCACTGAAACTTTTTTACGGATTTCAATTCTTAAAAGTTGGCATGCTTGTGATTGAAGAAAGTTTTTTTTTTTTTGCTGTAAGTACAAAAGGGATAAAAAACTGAAAATTTATGTGAAACATTTCACATGAATCGTGAGTTTTCTTTCTTTGTTTTGCATAAAATTGTTAACTTGGTATGGGTTAACAACTATCTGGTTACTAACACTAAGTTTTGTTTCTATGTGGTATGAATTCTAGGAAAAGACTGGGAAAACAATAGTAATTTTTCAAACAATATAAATTATACTCAGTTTTTGAAACAAACAAATGAATTAGATAAAAAAAATACTACCATTCAATTTAATACAAAATAATATGATTCATTTTACAAAAACAGAGCTGTTTGTATTGTAGTGCACTGATATAAAATTGCGCCTGAATTATGTGCGTCTGCCTTTCATTCCTTGCCACAGTTGGCAAGCTTTGTTCAACTGGTTTTCTCAGAGTTTATTTTGCCCAACGTAAGGAATTTGCATCAAGGTAAGATTTTTGTTGCTCAGTGAATTTCTAAATTTTGACTTAATTCTGTTTTGTGTGCTAAAACCACGTTCACATGGTACACTTTTAAAATGAAACACAAGACCTACTTGCAGAACCTTTGACACTAATGGAAATGTGTGCAGATGGCTGCTTATAAAACATTTACAAAACTTAGGAAATTGGCACATATACTCATCATTCTTTACAGATGCTTGTCTGAATAATGAATGTTCCTTAAGTGCATCTTCTTTGTTAATTTTTGAACAAAACTGTTCAGCAAAGCTTTTGAAAGACTGTACCAGAACTTGTGTTACCTGTAAATAGATTCAAGCTCCACAGACTGAAACTTCGACAACAGTTTCATTGTGGAAATCTGGAGTCCTCTCATTCACAATAGATGAAATAATCCTTGATTTGGTATTGCCATGTGCAAGTTTTTGTGCATTACAAGGGTCAACTAATTTAATATTTTTGGAGCATGTTTACTGGACCCCCCCCCCCCAAAAAAAAGAACCAAAAAAAAAACTTCTCTTCATGAGTGTCACAAGATGTTTGCAACAATACTGGCCAGAAGGGGAACATAATCGAGACTTGGTTAATTCAACCATTCTTCTGATATGAGAAATAACTAGATTTTCATTTTGCAAAAATTTCTAGGGAAAAATAACATTTAACAACAATACAGCACAGTGGAAACGTCACAAAAAGAAAATTACCATTACGAACAAATCCAAAAACTTTGTTACGTCCTCCCATTTTCAATTTTCCCTCTGTTTTCAAGGGAAACACAATGATAATTAACACAGCAATCAGACATCTCTGAATTGACTGTATTTTTACTGTTCTCACATAATATCAATCACTCAGAAAACTTGAAAATTTCATCGCCCTGTAGAGGGAATCAAACCCCCATCTCCCGGTTGCCGTTTGAGCATGCTAACCGTTACACCACCCAAGACGAAGAAGTCCCAAGTATCTGCATATTAAGGGCATCGAAATATTCTCCGACTGCATTCTTAATCGAAGCAAACTCCGACCGGATTTATTGCTTCATTTAAGAATGTGGTCGGAGAATATTCCGATGCTTTTAAAAGCAAACTCCGACCGCATTTATTGCTTTGATTAAGAATGTGGTCGGAGAATATTCCGATGATCTTAATATTCAGATACTTGGGACTTCTTCGTCCTGGGTGGTCCAGGCTTGAAATGCAATCGGGACATGCAGGTTTAATTCCCGCTCCAGGGCGATGACATTTTCAAGTTTTCTGAGTGATTGATATCGCATGAGAACAGTAAAAATACAGTCAATTCGGAAATGTTTGATTGCCGTGTTAATTGTCATGACATATTTTCCACATGTTATGAGAAAAATATTTCTTTCACACTATATATACACTGCCAGACAATTGCTAAGGACGGATGACAATAGCAACCATAAAATGGAAGGCAGGAAAATGTGGAAATTAGCATAAGTGCGGGATACAGTTAGACGTGTTGTGCGTATGCAAATTTTGGATTGCCGAACTTGTTCGTGACGTCATAGCGCTGATAAGAGATATAAAGGATTTGACGCGTATTGACTGTTGTTGTTCAAACGCAAAGTTGAAAGGGAAAGAATCAATTGACGAACTTGCCATTTTCAGTATGTCTTCCCGACATCGCCTAGATGATTTTACGCATGGCCGTATTATTGGCAAGATTGAAGAAGGGCGAAAAATAACAGATGTTGCCAGGGAGTTCGACGTCAGCCACAGTGTTGTTTCAAGGCTTTGGAAATCATTTCAAACAAATGGAGAGTGTAGCAAACGTCACGGCGGAGGTCGTGTTCGCAGTACAACACCTGCAGAAGATCGGTACACAGTGCTATCAACAAAAAGACACCGGCGCAGCACAGCTAGTGAGGTAGCAAATCAGTTTATGGCTGCTACTGGCAAGCGGATCTCCCGAAAAACTGTCGCCAGACGTTTGCATGAAGGAGGACTATACGCCCGCCGTCCTGTTGTGTGCATCCCATTGTCCAGACGTCACCGTACCGCCCGTTTGCAATAGTGCCATCAACATCGCAATTGGACTGATGACGACTGGTCTGCTGTCCTCTTCTCAGATGAGAGTAGATACAGTCTATCGTCTGATTGTCGACGACAACTGTTCTGGCGTGATAGTGGTACTGCATATTGTCCAGCAGACATACAGAAAAGGGACCGATATCCGACATGTAGTGTCATGGTATGGGCTGGCATCATGATCAATGGCCGTACGTCCCTCTATGTGCTTCCAACTGGGACTATGACTGGCCAACGATACATTAATGATGTTCTGCTACACATGTTCCGTGGTGCTGTGTCAGTGATAGATTAATTTTCATGTACAACAACGCAACATGTCATCGAACAGTCGCTGTCCAGGAGTGTCTTGAGAGCGAGGATATTCAACGCCTCGTATGGCCAGCACGTTCCCCAGATCTGAATCCCACTGAAAATGTGTGGGATGCTTTGGGGAGGAGTCTTGCTGGTCGCCAATGCCCTCCAATAAACAAGGACACCCTCATCCGTGCACTGACAGAGGAATGGGATAAATTACCCCAACAGCTGCTTGATAATGTTGTGCAAAGCATGACACGACGTGTGGAATCTTGCATCGCCCTCCATGGTGGCCATATCCCGTATTGACATCTTACGCCGGAACGGTAATTGCATTTTTTTCACGTTTGCGTATTTTGCACAAAATGGCCTGTTTGTCCCTTGAACACGTTCCAAAGCCTTCTGGATTTCAGAGCGCAACAAATTGTCTTTCTTGTAATGCCCTGCCATTCTGACATTATTTTATTTCACTTGGCATCCAACCACACTTACTTTTTTATGCGCTATATAGCCGTTTATGATCCGTCCTTAGCAATTGTCCAGCAGTGTATATGAAACAGTGATTTATTGGACAAAATAACATCTATTAACATTTGCAAGTAAATTAATTTGTGTAACATATATACTCACACTACAAACATTGTAGTACTAACATTATTTTTATAGCATGTTTTTTTGCCAATTCGCAATATGAACTACGTGTACGTATTCCTTGTTTGATATTAAAAAATAAATATTTAGAAGGGTCAAATTGTAATATTTTATTATATTGTAATCAAAATAATATTTGGTTTTAGGAAAATACCATTATTATTAATAAAAATTTAAATTTAACTTACCTTAAAACCACATGGTTGGGTACTTACTTGGTTAGTATTGTTAATTCTCAATGAAGTTTTCTTTTTTTTTTTGTATATATACAGTACACTTCTATAAAGAAGATACCTAAGCAAAAAAATACATATATAATTTTGACTCACACCTAGTACAACATAGAAAAGGTTATGTATCTACCTGTGTGAGTAAAAGGAGAAAAGATAAAAAAATAAAATAAAACAACTGAATGTAGAAGGTGTCGAGAATACTGAGCCTTGGCTTTATCAAGGACCAGCAAAAACTCTGCATTTTCTCACTTCTACAAAGACCTAGTTGGAAATGGGTTTCTGCAAGGCCATAGATGCAAGTAACATTCCCACCTAAAATAGTTTAAAAAATATATATATAAGTCATGTCCTCCGTAGAGTAGCATGACCTAGCACTAGTTAACAATTTCGCTTGCATCCATTAACCTTCATGGCCCGACCCATGCTCTTCATCTGTTACTATTAAACAGAGAGAAGAAGATTAAAGAGAACTCAAGCTGTGAGAGTGACATAATAAATAGAAATGATTTTCAGCTATAACGAAATTCCAAGTTCGTTTGAGAGAGAATTTAAACCTGAAAAACAATGCAAAAGAAATCCAAATTTTACATTGCAATTAAAAAAGGAAATGTTAATTTATAACGAACAGATTTTTGAAAGAAAACTTGAGTCTAAAACCCCCTACTCTACAACTTATGACAGCACGAAAACGAGAATAAGTTAAAGATAATAATTAACTAAAGAAAACTTTGTGAAAGTTATATACCTTAAACAGTTAGTTGCAATATGTACAAAGTATTTCAGCAGTGCTTTAAGTGCATAATTAATTAGTTATTAAGAACTTTACTACTTTGAAAAAACAGCGCATAGACAGCGCATAGAAAAGGAACAAGCTTAGCCAACTTCTGTTCCTAGGTACCCCAAAAGACGCTCAAAGTTACAAAGAAAAGTAAGAGTTAAAACCCGCATAAATGTTAACAGACAAACCAATGCTTAAAAGCTGAAAAGCTAAAAAACGACAGAGAAAAGGTACATAAAGTACAAACATTGAACTTATAAAACCTAGAACCCAAAAACAAGGAAGAGAGCTTACCTCTTGTGTGACAAAAACTTTTCTCCTCACAAGAGGAGAACATGGCTGACCTCTTCCGCCACTCCCTAGACGCTGGGGGCAGTGAGGGTGGGGCTGATGGCCTCCTCATACAGCAAGAAACCAACGCGCGGAGATTTTAACCAGAGAAAAAAATATATAAACTTAAGACTGTGGATCTGTATGATCAGAATGAGCAGAATTAACTCTCCAGAATACATGAGAAATATTATAAAATACACGAGCAGTTTATTTAATAATCTTTGCATGTATTAAATCACCTTAGTGAGCTTCTATAGATTAATCAGAATCTTATTAATTTTAATGTTGGTTTTACTATTTTTAGTATAGCTATCCTAGTGATGAATAACTAGTTTTCTTTTTTATTTGTTTTTATTTTCTTTTATAAACAGATTTTTAAGCTTTTTTTGTGATTTTGTTTATATTATTTAATTTTTTGTTTTAATAGGACCGTCATATCCATAGCACTAAGGTTCCTTTAGGTAGTTAATAGGCATCCTCTAGCCAACTTCCTTACGGCTTTGATTGGTCAGAATCATATTATTAACTGTAGAAAATTAAAGCAGATCTGCCAACCTTACTCTATTATTCAGAATAATTTTTCTTAAAGTTCTTTTGATGAAAGAAGAAGGAATTTCGTTCTCTAGAAAACTTTCTAATAGTATATTAATGTGGTAATTGAAATCCAAATTGTTGCTGCAAATTCTTGAAATTCTTAGGACCTGAGAAATTAGTACATTCTCAATTACTTTGGTTGAAATGTTATTATTCCAGTGTAGATATTTAATTACTTTGAAAGGAAAATTAACTCTTTTATCAAAGAGGCTAATAGATGGGTTACCTCTGTTGAGCTTAATGCTTAAGTCTAGGAACTCAAGTTCCTGATTACTGTGGTTGGTTTTACATAAGTTAAGAGAGCTAGGATAGATATTATCAAAATCACTCTCTATAACTTCTGAATTATTGATACACAGCAGATCATCAATATATCTAAAAGTGTAAAGGTAGTTATCTGAGCAGGTGGGGTGATTTTTAATGAATTTATATTCCTTAAAGAACAGGAATAGATTAGCGATATTTGTGGACGTTGATGTTCCCATTGGAATACCGTTCACTTGCTTATAGAGAGTATTATTATATAAGATATGGTTATTTTTTATGCAGCAATTGAGATAAGAGTTCCAAGTTCCTACATCAACAAATTGGTTAAGTTTAAATTCTGCATACAGCTCTTTAAAGGTAGTGATTATATCTGATAGAGGCAGATTAGTATATAGGTTTTCAAAATCATAACTATTAATATCTAGGAGACAAACTTTGAGAATAGTAGAAATTACTTCTGCATTATTATTAATTATCCAAAAATCTCTGTACATCAAGTTAGAACAGTTTCTAATGTGTTTCAAAACCTTCTTTAAGACATCTTCAAAAGCAAGATCTATTTTCTTTTTATGACTCCTTACTCCACTAGCTATGAACCTGAACTTCACAGGATCCTTATGAAACTTAACCGTTGCAAAAAGAAATGGAAATTCAGGCCCATATCTTCTAGTTTGTGGAATTTTAAGTTTCTTGAAGAATGCCTTAAACCGATTTTCTAACTGCTTGGTAGAATAACTTACGGGCTCGTATGTTACTCTATTATTGAGTTCCATAGTTAACAATTCAAAATAGAACTTCTTACAGATAATTGCAAAATTATTGCTAGCTTTATCCGTAGTGGTAAAAATAAATTGGTCTTGTAGTTTGGAGAGTGACCTTTTAGCTTCTCCAGAGAAAAAGAGATTTCTGTCGAAACAAAAGTCCAGACCTGCCAACTCACCGGTGAAGCTATTGATTATATTATATTTCCATTCTGCGAAGGCCTCAATAGGCTGATTGTACGTTAAACTGGTTTTTACGATGTACTTATTTACATCTTGAGTGAAGCTCTCAAGAATCCTTTCTTTGGAAATTGTGAAGGAAGGTCTGAATTTAGAGCCATACTCTAATAAATTCCTAAGCTTTTCATTTTCAACATAACTCAAGTTTCCGGTGATAATATGGTTGTAATTCTTATCATAGTGAACTGTATCTTTATGTTCATCACAAGAACAAGTAGTAATTACAGGAATGTAGCTCGAAGAGTTAAGTTTGTAGTTTTTAACTATTGACCCTAAGGTACTTAACATATTTAAAACTTACAATAGACTGGTGCCTGTGGATGGGAAAAAAATTGCATTATTGTAGAACAGCTTCCTTACATTGAGATTATCGTAGGCTTTATTTAGGAACCTGATGGTAACAAAATTACTGGAAAATTCTTTAAGAGAAATTTTATCTTTAAGAATATGTTTAAGAATGTCCAGAACCAAAGCAAAAACATGCTTATCAACATGGTCAGCAGTTTCATTCCAGAATTTGAAAAAACATTTAAGGACAGAGTGCTTGAAGGACTTGAGAATTTTGTAAGTATTTTTAACAAAATTAGTGCCAGTTTTAAAGCTTTCCAGAGTTTTTAGCAAGTTAGCAAAATCAACTTTGCTTGATGTGCGAAATAACCTCTGTCCTCTATTACCTCTAGAGCAGCTCTTATTATTAACAAGAAAGAAGAGTTCACGAATTGAAAATTTATGCTGATTATGCTTATTGTCAGATAGAGTGGAATTAAGGCCATAGGGATAAAGAGACTGATGCTGCAAAATTTCAAGGGATTCAGTTTCTAGCCGAGCATAGAGGTCAGGAATAATATGTAGTACCTCTATTTTCACTTTGTCAAAACCATGAGTATGGAAATGCTCTAATTCAAAGGTAGAGTACTGGTTGGCGTTTGTGGAGGGGTTCACTCCTGAATTAGAGAACTTGTTTACTAGAGACCTGTGACCATTAATCCTAAGATGAAGAGGATTTTTACTTTGGCCAATATAGCTAAGGTTGCAGACAGTACAGGTGAGCTTATAGATGGTATTGTAGGCTTTGCAAAACTTGTTGGAGCAATTATCCTCAACAGAAGAATATAGGTTAGGATGTTATAAGAAACTTGGATATAAGAAATTTTTGGTTATAAGGAAGAAATTTATGACTTTGGTTGGCCCAATGTTAAAGTATAGGAATGTTTCATGTTTATAAGAAAGCAGAAAAAGTTAAATTTCGGTTATACGAAGAAAATGTGTACAGAAGTTTTTCCATTGGAAGTTATAGGAAGCAAAATTACTTGACATCTACCTTAAACAACTGAGATAGATTTACCAACAAAACATATGCATAACAAATTCTCTGCGTCACCATGACAGCAGGTCACGGGACCAGAACGTTCCTTTGTGGTTATCGTGAAGACAGACAAGCCGTTCGTTTCTTTCCTTTGCGTCTTTAAAGAATTCTGAAAAATCAAAAAATGACTTTTTCTTAATTTTTTTTTTGTAAAAAAGGGACGATAGTTGTAAGTTTATGCTGTAAAAATTGCAATGCGTTATGATTTATAGTTTGCCATATATTCATTTTTTTAAATGGATCCCATCGCGAAATAGAAAATTTTGTGAAATTTAGAAATTTCATTTCTCGCAAACTAAATCGAAATTAAAAAAAAGGGCGACGAGGTGCAAAAATTTGGTCATGGCACTACATGCCTACAAAGTTTCGTGGTTCTGTTGCTGTTAGTGTGTCTGGAACGTGACCTGATAGCACTTTTTTGTTTACCTTAACTTTTAAATATAATAGCTCTTGAAGTATCGCTAGAATCGAGAAACGGTTTATTTCAGTGTGTTCTTCAAAGAATTCTCTACAAACGATGTAAATTTAATATTTTTGTGTTCAATACGTTTTGCGCTGCAAGCTAGGAAAGCAAGAGTGTCGTGGGATTTCTAAAACAGCGGCGGCAGTTACTTTTTAGAATAACTTTTTTTAGAATAGAGAGAAAATTCAATTAAAAAAAATAGGTACTTAATCTGTCTGTGATGGAATCTGCCATTTCTGTGACCCATAAAATTTTTATCACGGCAGAGTGTACAATGCAATACCGATTTTTGACATTTAATTTTGCATAAAACTTTTTTTCCCAATCTGTAATAACATTTTGCTGGTATATAAAGGGGCAGAGCAAAAATTATATTTTGTTTAAAGCAAATGTTCCAAAAACTCTACTGCCTGCACACTGTTCAGAAGAAACATGAATCGACCTACAGAGAATAAATAACAGCAATGCAAAGTTTTTTTATAACAAAAGAAATAAAAAAAAATGCTTGCTCTTTTTGTCTGTTGATAAGCAGGAAGTGACTAAGCAATGGAAAACCATGGATTTTCAGAGAAACTAAAAATTGAGCTGCTAAAGTCGAGGTGTGATGTCAGAGTTCCATCTAAAGCTCAGGTGTCCATTATCATTACTTTGTGCCCCAACTTCAGTGGAAAAAAAATCGCCTCACCCTTTTATTTACTGAGTAAAGCAGTGCTTTTTCCCATGTGTAAATTGAATTTAATAGAAAATGTAAATTGGATTTAATAGAAAATGTGATTGCTGTTAAGGAGGGTTTAAAGAAATGCAAATGAATTGTCTAGTAAGGAAAAAATAATTTGACCACCAGTCCATGCAGACAGGCAAATTTCCCAGCGTGGCAAGTAAAGCAACTTTTTCTATTGGCCACTTTTTTTTCACCTAGTGGCCACATGGTGAGTTGCGACCGCTAATTTTAATCTTTAACAACAAAACTTCCCTGATGTAGATACAAGTCAAGTGATGCCCAGGGAATGTATTATAGGAGTCTCACACATTTGCAATGTAAATGCTTTGCAACAGCAAACAAGGGCAAGGAGTCAAGTGTAAGAGAATATCAGTTGTTGCTGTTAAAGACTATCCTGTTAGTAGGTACTACTACTACTACTGTCTCTACTTTAACTTCAAAAGATTAGTTAAGATTTCTGCTCATACAGTGACCAGAGGAAAATCAAGGTAATTTATTCCTGCAACATTTGCAGGAAGAAATCTGGTTGACATCACCCAGAAATTATTTTTAAAAATGACTTCTGCTCTCCTTCACCCACCCTCAAAGAAAAAAGAATCAGATAGCGTCATCCTGGATTGAGAATTGAACCCTGATGTGGGGTTCAATTCCCAGTCTATGTTGGACTTCAAAATGCAAGCCATTTTACCTTCAGTGTGATTAAGTTTCTTGTGGAGCCAAGAAGCTACTCTGTACATTCAAGTTATTATATTTAATTCCTGTACCATTTTTGCTGTTCTTTTCTGACTAAATAGTGGGTTGTATGTGGTGACATGTATTTTATAAAGAAAAATAATTTTCACGAGATTACTGTTCTTAGTGTGAATTCCAGGTGTTATGCATTAAATATTTTTCAACTAAAAGTATATTTGTTTCACCTCAGCTGTAAGTGGTATATTTTTCTTATTGTACTGGTGTATGTTTACGCATAATATATTCACATTTTAGTGGTGTATGCATTTAATTAAAATTGATTTGGCTGTTGTGCTATGTACAACTTATGTACCTTTTTTCATTGCTGCACTTTTTTCCATTATTAATTTTCTATTTCTATTTTTGCCTTTCATGAAGAAGAGGATACAACAACCCAGTGATGTTCGACTTCCTTGTTCTGGGAAATTTCGCTCTTGTACAACTGCAAGAAAGATTGGTCGCCGCAGCACCAGTGGTAGCTCCACGTCATCCAGTTCTAGTGGTAGCTCCAGTGGTTCAAGTGGCAGCAGCAGCAGCAGCAGTAGTGGCAGCAGCAGCAGCAGTAGTAGCAGTGGTAGTAGCGGTAGCAGCAGTAGTGGCAGCAGCAGTAGTAGTGGAAGTACCAGCAGCAGTAGCTTTAGTGGAAGCTCTTCAGGCTCAGATTCCGACAGCTGTTGCAGCCACTCAAATTACCGGTACTGTCGAAAAAGAGCTCCAAGAAGGAAAGCAGTTGCCAAACGCCAGGTGAACTCGATAGTGCCGTACAAATCAGTCCATAACGCATCCAATGAGGCTAATTCAGCTCCGTTGTTGCTACCTGGTGAACACCAGAAACGTCCTGTAGATAGGAGAACAATTCTGTCAAAAGGAAAACAGCTGCGAAGCATAGACAGTGTACGAAGTACCAAGGCTCATGTACCTCAAGTTAGTGACATTGAGTATTTTTCAAATAGCTCATTGTCAGATGGTCATACGTCATGTACAGCAGAAGACAAAGATGAAAGCATCCAGGAAAGTTTCAGCATGTGGAGGAAAGTGGAAGAGACCCAGTGTGCTATGTCGATTGATGAGGATGAGAGCCAGAAAGTGTCTGTATCTCCTTGCGTACAAAGAGTCAGTGATGCTGAAGTTGGGTGTGACATAAATGTAGTGCAGAAAAATGAGCCTCAGATTTCTACTGTTGCTGAAATAAGTACTGTAAATAGGGAAAACAACGGTAATGTCAGCAATACGGACAGTTCTGATTTCACTCATCAAGAAGAATTACCACAGTTGGCAGAACAGTCAGTAGCACAAGTCCCCTGCCAGCCTCCTACTAGTCTTGATCTGGATACACTTCCTGTAACTTCCTTGTCCAACGTGTCGCCAGATAGTGGAATCCAGTCTTCGGGTGAATCCCCATCTCAAGTGGAATGTGACACGCTTTCTGCTTCCTTACCTCCAAATCAGAAATGCGCAGTTACAAACTCTGATTCAGAGCTCCCAACTACTTGTTCTGTGGACCAGACAAAACAACTCTTGACTGAACGTACATCTCCTTCTCCACCTTTACTAACTCCTGCTAGTAATTCATGGAATCAGAGCAGTGATGGAATGTGCTTTGATCATGAAAAGCGCAAGAGCTCATTAGATGATGGACCTGCACCTCTTCTAATTCAAGAAAATGTAAATAATGTTAATCAAGAAAGCAATTCTGTAAATACTGACAAAAATGGTTACTTTTTATGCGATTACCCTGATATTGAATTTACCACAGGAAAAATTATCCCACAGACAGAAATAATGAACATAGTCCAATGTGCTGTTGAGAATAAAGCCGATTCTATTGGAGATGCTGTAGACCAAAATGTGTTTATTTCCTCAAGCAATGAGAAGTCAAGTTCTGATCATACTAACCCAACATTTTCTGAAAACTCTGCCACACCTTTGATTTTTCAAGATTCATCATCTGCTGAAAATGACAAGAGTGAAAGCAATTCCATCTGTGCATTGGACTCCTCAAATTTATCCTCTTCACCAGCTTCAGCCGCCAGCAGTAAACTGAAAAGGACTAGGTCTTCCAGGAAACATTTGGAGATCTTTGCTAAAACTGATAGTGAATTACACTTGTTAGTTCAGAGTGTTCAAGATTCTATTAGTTCTCAGTTCCAGGGCCTGGAATCAGATGAACTGAGTGACATTGATGTCAATAGCATTCCTGTTACTGCGCTTACTTGTGATACTACAAGCGATAGTTTCTGTGATAAACTCCCAAGTGATGACAACATTACTGACATACTGTTAGATGAAAGGACTAGTAATGATATTTCCAGTGATAATAATAAACATGGCCCACAAGCTACAGATCAGCCCCAGCAAAATATCTTCCCTAATTTGGAAGGAGTCACTGAAAATTCAGCAGATGCAGAAAATACTGGAACTCCCAAGAATTCATTTCAGGCTGTTGTATCTGAAGGAAATGAAGTTGCTGCTGATATTGGCAATAACTTAACACCTAGTGAAGCACTTTCACAGAAGGTAGTTGACAGTGGTGCCAAACAAGATTTAGTGAGTGAAAGTGTTGATGGAAACAGATCAGATACTCCCAAAGAGCTGTGTCATGATACAGTCAGTGCTAATCTTTCTAATCAGTTTTCCGTAAATACTGAAATAGAAAGCAAAAAGTGTAAGTCAATTAAAAAAGATGATAAAAGTGAGAGTACCAGTATACCATCATTTCATTCTTCAAAAGATGACAGTGTACAGCGATCTCATTGTTTGCAAAGTAGTAATGACACTGAAACAACTTCAGTTCTTGTTAAAGTCACTGAGTGTGTTTCTGAAGGTGACGGGCAATTTTTAAGTGATCTGTCTAAAGATAATAAAGTGAAAGAGTCTCAAGCTGATAGTTTGCCACAAGAAGATAAAGCAAGTGAAAAAGCAGATGCAGGGATTCAGAAAAAGAAACCAGGTAAAAGAGGCCGTAGTAAAACTCACAAAATATGTGATGGCAAGGTTACCAGAAGTAGTGAAAGACAAAAGAATGAAATCAGCAATGTGAGCACTAAAGAATTAGAACAAAGTGCAGATCTGATGTGTATAAATGTAGAACCTGAAAAATGTCTCAAATCAAAAGATGTCATTGTAGAGCAGACATCCCTTGAAACTCTTGAACCAGTGAAATGTCGGAAACGGGGCAGAAAGAAAAAAGTAAGAGAGATTCTTTCAGAAACAGGAAATGTTGCAGGATCTGACACAACCATTCAAAATAGCAAAGATCAGGTGGTGTGTTCAAGCATAACAGAAGGGACTGGAACTGATGATAAGCAGAGTGGATTGTTGGTTGAAAGGAGAAGATTACAGCGTAGTTGTAATAAAAAATCTGATGTGAACAAAAGTGTGAGTCGGCCACAGAGTAAACGCCGTAATTCACCAATTGTTTCATTGCAGAATTCTCATGCAAAAAGTAATATTTTGTTATCTGACTCTCATGGTGACCAGACTGATATGTCTACTTCATCGAAAAGTGAAAATAATGACGAAAATAAACATTCAAATTCTAAAAATATGAATGATAATGAAGATGAGAATGATCCATGCTCTGCACCAGAAAGACAAAGCACTACTGAAAAACTAACATGTGATATTACAGAAAGTGCAGTTCCTGTATCTTCATGTTTACAGATTGAAGTAGTTACAGCAGTCGTGGGTGGCAAACTTGAAAGAGAGGCCTCGCAAGCACCTACTTTGGACTCTTCCAAACACCAAGCTAGTACACCAAAAGAAAGCAAAAAACTTGCAAAAAAAGTTAGAAACACAGCTTCCCTACTAGAAAAAACAAAAGATAACTTTAACCCCAGTGCCAAAGTTTCTGATAAAACTTCCATTCCTGTGGTAGGTGCAACTGTAGAAAATCAAAAGAAAAAGCAAAACAAGAGATCAAAAAATCCTGTTGGTAATTTAGATCTTGGGGAGCAAAATTCAGACTTACATTGTGTAACTGTAGATAAACCTATTGAGGAAATGCAAAAGTCTTGCATACCCCATAAAAATTTAAGGAAAAAGCAAAAAAGTAAAAAAGGTGTCATTCCATCTTCTGATAAAACTGAAAATGTTACAACAGAAGTGTCTGATGAAAACATTCATCCATTAGGTACTAGCTCTGATCTAAAATGTAATATGGAGAGTGATCAAAAAGGTGATATTATTCATGTGAAACAAATTGAGAAATTAAGTACAGAGAAGACTGATTCTAATTCTTTGGAAGCTGGTGCAATTGCACAAGGATGCATAACTAAGAGACACAGTAAAAGAGGGCTCAAAAATTCCACTTCTCCTACTGATGTCCCTGATAGCCTATGTGCTGTAGAAAAAACTGATGGTGTAAATAAGGCTGAGCCTGTGAATAGCACATCAGACAAAAATGTAAAAGTAAAAGATACTGTATCAGAAAGTAAAGATATCAGTGTTGTTTCTTCTGTACAAAGTGAAAACATAACAAATTTACCGTTAGATTCTAAATTTGAAAATAATGCAGTAGATATGAACTCTACTCTAGAAACAAAGGCAGCGTCGAAGAAGAAATGCAAGCCCAATGCTTTTCCCAGACCAAGAGGAAGGCCATCGAAAAAAAGACCAAGGGGGAGGCCATCGAAAACAGCTGAAAGCAAAAATGTCACGGATCATGTAAATAATGAAAATTTTGACAAGAGCTTAAAGGACAAAAAAATGTTGCAGAAGACAGTTCCATTGATAGTTCTTGATGATGACAAAGAACCATGTGAAGTAAAGGTGTCAGAAGTTGAAGTTCAAGATTTGACAGGGAACCGGGAAGGTCAGAGATCATTATCAAGGAGAAAAAGAGCTTGTGTGGAGAAATCACCACCAGCCAGTGGTAAAAAGAATAATGAGTGTGCTGTGAGAGATGAAATTCATGTTCCAAATTTAGAAAAAACAGATCTAATTACATGTGAAGAAAATACTGATCTTTTTAAAAGTCAAGTGAATAAGATTGGTACTACCCTTCAGGAAGACACTGGGGAAAATCAAACACTTCATGAAAATTTATTTAAAACACGATCTAAGCGAAGATCGACTTCTAGAACAAAGAATTCTGCTGTTGGTAATAATAGCACTTTAAAGTTATTAGATGAAATCATAAATGACACATCAAAAGATGAGAAGGCTAAAAGTTCTAGGACTACTTGCAAAGAAAAGATACCATGTTCTGAACTGCAAGCCTTGGATGTAGAATCAGTACCTACTGAGAGTTGTGTTGCTAATGCAGAAGTGGACACAGAACTTCCTGTTCTTAATGACAGCTGTCAGAAAACAACTTCATCAGTGCCTGTTGGTGAAGCCACGTGCAATAATCCTGATATTGTTTACGCAGAAAGTGTTGATGAAAACTCAAGCAACTTAAAATCCAAGGTACTTTGTGGTGATAAAGGGCCAAATGATTTGCTTGCTACAGAAGGAGTTAAAGTCAAGTGCAGAGGTAGGCGTCCTAAAAGAAAGAAACTTCGACATTCAAAATGTCCTCAAGGTAAAATTTTAAACTACCCTGAGTTTGCGGTTCATTCATTAGGAATGGAAAAATTAAACATTGATACTGCAGAAGACCAACCAGACAACAGTGCTTCAAATTTGGAACCCTGTGAGAATTTTAAAAAGCAAAACACAAAATGGAAATTTTCTCTGATCAGAATGCAAAGCAAGTGATGGTAAATAATTCTGAGTTTAAAACAGATGCTGATGATGAAAAAGAGAATGTTAATGTTTCTACAACAGACAAGCCTTTGGTGCAGTGGCAGAAGGGTAAACGTGGAAAACGCAATAAGAACCAAAGCATATCAACCTCCGGAAGCAAGGCTGATTCGCCATCAGAAGAATCGGTTACTATGCAGTTAGTTGAAAAGCATAGTCTGGAGCAAATCGATATATCTCTTAGTGAAAAAAATGTTCAGCAAAATGCTGATGAATTCAATGGTCCCCCATCCGTTACTGATGAAGATTTGCAAGCTATTGATAATTATTCAGATGCTTGTGGTTCAAGTGGCCTTGATCGTCACTCGTCACTGGAGCTTAGAAGATTGAAAAAGAAAATAAAACATGCTAAGAGCAGATATGCTGATGATCCAGAATTCCTTGCTGATTTAGATAGTTTAGCAAGTTTATTAAAAATATGTTATATTTCTAAGAAATATGTGAAACCAAAAGTTCAAGAAGGTGAAGTTCTGCTTCCTTCCATATTTCAAGTAAAAACAATAATTAAAACAAAAAAATCTGAGCGAGCACTGCGCCTGGTCTCAAGCGAGGCAAAGCATGCAAATGAAAATCTTAGTGGTGAAAGAAAAAGCAAATTTTTAAGAAAACGTAAGAAACACGTGGATTTTTTAAAAGGCAGGACTAAAAAGTGCAAAGCAAATGTAAGTGAAAAGTATTTACCTCCCAAAAAAAGACATCGTCAGGCCAGAAGTGCTCACATTAAGGGAAACAAACCTCTTCCTAATGACTCCATTGGCTTATCTAGGCCAACTGTAACAAAAAAAGTAGTAATGTAAAAGAAACTGTAACTAATTCTATTGATGATGCAATAGAGGAGTGCATAAGAAAGTACTCTGTATGTGATGCTTCCGATGTATCAGAGGTCACTGTCTGCAAATTAAAATCAAAATCATCAGCAAAAATCAAGAGACCAGTGGCCACAATGAAGTCTATCGAAGATGCAATTGAAAGATGTGTTAGAAAATATTCTAGTGAACCGATCTGTGAAGAGATTTCTGATGGCAATAGCAGTGATGTGATCATTGAAAAAATTGTGAATCCCTCAAAAGGTGAAAATGACGATGTTCCGTTATCATCTTTAGTTCGAAACAAACGCAGAAAAACTACTGTGCCAGTTTTATATTCTGGTGTGAATCGCATTTCAAGGACTGTCGTTGAATATCGACAGAAAAGGAAACGCATTCTAAAAGAATTTAGAGAGAAAGTAAAAAAGGATTCCCAAGATGAAAACACTAGTGGCAGTATCAGCTTGCAGAGGCGAAAGCGAAGGTTTAGGAACAGGACAGGATTTGTGAGAGTTAGACGCAAGAAATCGAAACCTTTAATACTTCCACCAGATGATATGCAGATGTTTGATATTGCTAGTGACATTCCAGACAGTGACATTTATCCTTTGGATGAAAGGGACAGTGTTCTTGATACCATTGAAAGTGTTATTAAGTCATGTGGTAATGGTGCCTCATCAGGGCAACGCCGGAAAAGAAAAATGCTTATTGAAAAGTATGATGAAGAAATTAGTAGCAGGGATGACTATAATGAAGATGATGATGATGATAGTTCTTCAAAGCGACCTAGGTTATCAGATGAAGAAGATGAGGAAGAGGAGGAGGAAGAAGAAGACAAAATTGAGCAGCCTGTGTAAGTAGAAAGTTATAAACTTATACACTTGTATTTAATAATGTAAATCTTGCAGAATGCTTTACAGATGAAGGTTTGAAAATTTGTGTGAAGGCAAGCTCTACTGTGAAGCTTGCTGGTAACATTAATTGTGCTTTTGTGTTTCCCATGTTCTTTTAAGTTTTATGTGACTACTGTGTTCAAACTTAGTCCTTTGGCAACATGACCCCACTCAACTCTTATTTAACCTCTTCTTGTTTAAGAGTTTATGGGATTATCAGATCCCTTTAACTTGGGAGGGGGATGTTTATATTTACCAGCATTTCTCCATTTTTTATGTTCATAATTCGTAATGGCAATTTCTCCATCAAATTGATTTTACATTACATGCTACTGCACATGAATAAAACAAATTGGTGCTATGTTAATGGAGAATTGTTACTGCCCAGTGTTAAGTGTTCATAGGGGGAGGTTCACTACCTCTTCAAAAAGCACAAATTTTAATAAGTAAAAAGGAAATTATTAATCAGAGACACTAGGGTCTAGATGTTCTTCCATGGGCACCCCCCCTTGCCTTTATTATCATTTTTATACATGCCAAGTTTTACAGTTTACTCATAAAATTTATGGAAATTCTCCCTGTTTTATGGTTATTTTATGAATTTTTTTACATATCTTTTTTTATCAGGTTAATACAATTCTTAGGGCAGGATAGGTGGCCCCAAAGAAATGGCACTTGTATATTTTGATTAACTGATCACATTTACTGCTGCTTCTGCTTCCCCAATACTTTCTACTCGCAGCCTAGCTGGAAACTCAATAAAAACACTGTAGGATTAGGATTGGCAATAACTGCTGAGAGGAAGAGAGATAGAAAAAGAGAGTGAAAGAAATGAAAAATGTCATTCTCAATTAAGACTTAAAATTCCACTTTTGAAAGGTATTCCAACATGTTGGCACAACAATTTGAGCCGCAAATAAATCAAGCTGTTTTTCCGTGTAACATAACAGCAGAAATTTGAAAATTTTATCGTCCTGGAACGAGGATCTAACCCAGATTTCCCAATTTGCCTCGAATATGCTACCATTACAACACCCGGGACAATGAAATCCAAGCAACTGAGGCTTGTCTGAGACGTCAAAACTTTCATTGCACTAGTCGAAACAAACGTGTCCCATTGTAGCACTAAGTAAATCACCAGCAAATGGGTAAATATCAAAATAAATTATCATCCTGGAAGAGGACAATAAAATTTTCAAATTTCTGTCGTTACATTACATGGAAGAACAGCTTGATTTATTTGTGTATTACATGGTTCGTACACTCCTTGAAAAGTCCTTGAATAAAAAAAGTTCATTTTCAAGTCCTTGAAAAAGTTTAAGGCTCTGTAAATAGTGCTTTAAATTTTGTTTTGTTTTTAAGTAATGATATGAAAGAGCATGTATAAAATAATTATGCTAAAAAATTGTGTAGGAGATTTCTGTGTAATTCTGATAAAAACACCAAGCTGATCAAATAGCGCAGAACTTACGCTCAACCCATGGGAGTGTGTGGACAGCTGGTGTCTTGGCTATGATATGACTACAGAGTAAAGCATCAACCATGTGAGTAAAATAAGTGGAATGATGTATTCGCAAATTGTGATGGGGTTCTGTTTACTGAGGTTAGGGACGCATTCGTGCTGGAGGGTAGAACTTCCAGGAATTGCTTGTGCTTCATGCATGGACCCTTCATCTCCTGGATGCATCAAAAATAAACAATTAAAGCAAACAAGAAGTTTCATACCAGAAGATGAATATAAAAATAATGCACCCTTTCAAAATATTCCACAAAAAAAAAAAAAAAAAAAAAAATGATTTTGAGAAACACCAAAACAGAGAGGCAGTTCAAATTTAGTAAAATAAACAAACTGTGGGCAAGGGAAGAAAACAGGCAAGTCATTGAAGATGTGCCCGCCCCAGCTAAAATTAATGGTCTGAGCTTACTAAAATACCTATCTACTGACCGACCGACAGTACACACATATGTTAATTCGGGTTTAAAAAGTCCTTGAAAAGTGCTTGAATTTATTTTGCTTGGAAGAGTACGAACCTTGTATTATTTGGTGTGTGCAAAAGTTCTACCCGTTTTTATAATAGATGCAAATTGTGATTGGAATAGGTACGTCACAGATGACGCTGCAGTGATGAATTTTCGGCCAATAAAGCGTAGAGCATATATAGAGGCACTAGGTTTGTCCAAGTAAGTCATTCGTAATGGAAATCATGGACAGTGTAACATGGCATGCGATAAGAAGCACATTAGACATTGTTTACTCTACGAGTTCGATAAACTAAAGGCTGTACTGCTGCCACGGCTTGCCACAACATCTGTCAAGTGTATGGGAAGGATGCAGTTGATGATGGCACCATGTCGCCGTTGGTTTCGGAAATTCTGGGACGGAGACAGAAGCTGTTAAAGATCAACCACGTTCTGAACGTCCATCCGTGGTTTCTGATGAGGATGTGGACCAAGCCATAACAAATGACCCATATCCAACTGTTCAGGAATTAGCGGAAATGTTGTCGATACACAGAACAACAGTTGAAAGACAGATGCACGCGTTTGGGTTCATCACCGAGTTCGATAACTGGGTTCCGCACCAGCTTTCTGCAAAGCAACGAGAGGAGAGTATCCACACTTGTGTTTTTTTGCTTTCTCTTCACAGAAATGAAGCATTTTTGGGACGAATTGTAATGGGTGATGAGAAATGGGTACTGTACCGTAACATAAGGCGTCAACGGACTGTGTGCTACGGTGTCAACATCACCAACATTGTCAACATTCCTTGAGTTTTCTATCGTTTTTGGTGCACAAGTTTTCTGCTAGTTGTTACAGTCATACCCTCATACTCTGTTTACAAAAGTTGGGCTAAAAAATACAGCCTAGGATAGCAGGAATCATCATCAGAATTTTACTCAATTTTTTTCCTTTTCATATGTCATTGCTTTTCTGGGTGGTACAAATGTATATTTCAGTATTTGATACTGTATCTCTGCTCAATAGGTCTGATATGAAAATTTTTCATTTGTGTGTTACAATGGCCAGAATTTTCTGCCTTTTCTGACATTTTTGAAGTAAAATTTCCTCTCCAGTTGGGGTAAATTTGTATTTTTATTTTGTCCAGTATCTTGGAATTCAGAAATGATCCATATCATCATCATCATCATTGTCAACCATTATCAATCCACTGCTGGACGAAGGTCTCCCCAAGTTTCCTCCACAACGGTCTGTCTTGTGCCAGTTTCTTCCATGTCACTCCTGCATACTTTCAAATTTCATCCACCCATCTCCCATGTGGTCTTCTTCTGGGTCTTTTCCTGTCCCTTGGAATCCAATCTAAAATTTCGGCTGTCCATCGATAGTCTGTCCTTCTGGCAGTATGTCCAGCCCATTGCCATTTCAGGGATTTAACTCTGATCATGATGTCTTCCACTCTTGTCATTTTTCGGATCCACGAGTTCCTCTTCTTATCTCTCCTGGTTACGCCAAGAATGCACCTCTCCATGCTGCTTTGAGCTGTCTGCAGCCTTTGTATGTCTCTTTTAGTTAAGGTCCACGTCTCTGCACCATACATAGGCACTGGAAGGATACATTGATCAAACACTTTTCTTTTAAGACATAATGGCATATTGCTCTTGAAAATTATGCTGTTTCTACCAAAAGCTCTCCAGGCAAGTTTTGTACGCCGATTAATTTCTTTATCAATGTGACCCTCACTTGATATCTGCTGTCCAAGATAAACGTACGTGTCTGTTATCTCCAGCTTTTCTCCATCAATCGATAAATCTTCATTTCTTGTAAAAGCATTGAACATCACTTTTGTCTTCTGAAAGTTCACTTTTAATCCCACTTCTTTACTCTTGTCAGCAAGTTCCTGGATCATACACTGCAGCTCTGATGGGGTAGTTGCAAAAATGACTGTCATCAGCAAAACGAAGGTGGGTTAGATAATCTCCATTAATCTTTATCCCTTTGTTTTCCCAGTTCAGTGATTGAAAGACATTTTCCAATGTGGGATTAAAGAGCTTCGGAGATATGGTGTCACCTTGTCTCACTCCTTTTCCAATTTTTATGTGTGTTGTATTTTCAAACAGCCGAATCTTTGCACTTCCATTTTCATAGATGTTATTAATACACTGCTGGACAATTGCTAAGGACGGATCATAAACGGCTATATAGCGCATAATAAAGTAAGTGTGGTTGGATGCCAAGTGAAATAAAATAATGTCAGAATGCCAGGACATTGCAAGAAAGACAATTTATTGTGCTCTGAAATCCAGAAGGCTTTGGAATGTGTTCAAGGGACAAACAGGCCATTTTTTGCAGAATACGTAAACGTGAAAAAATTCAATTACCGCCCGCAGCCGTTCCGGCGTAAGATGTCAATACGGGATATGGCCACCATGGAGGGCGATGCAAGATTCCACACGTCGTGTCATGCTTTGCACAACATTATCAAGCAGCTGTTGGGGTAATTTATCCCATTCCTCTGTCAGTGCACAGATGAGGTTGTCCTTGTTTATTGGAGGGCATTGGCGACCAGCAAGGCCCCCTTTTCCAAAGCATCCCACACATTTTCAATGGGATTCAGATCTGGAGAACGTGCTGGCCATATGAAGCGTTGAATATCATCGCTCTCAAGACACTCCTGGACAGCGACTGTTCGACGACATGTTGCGTTGTCCATGAAAATGAATCTATCACCGACAGCACCATGGAACATGCGAACATGAGGTAGCAGAACATCATTAATGTATCGTTGGCCAGTCATAGTCCCAGTTGGAAGCACATAGAGGGACGTACGACCCTTGATCATGATGCCAGCCCTTACCATGACACTACATGTCGGATATCGGGCCCTTTCCTGTATGTTTGCTGGACAATATGCAGTACCATTATCACGCCAGATCAGTTGTCGTCGACAATCAGACAATAGACTGTATCTACTCTCATCTGAGAAGAGGACAGCAGACCAGTCATTATCAGTCCAATTGCGATGTTGATGGCACCATTGCAAACGGGCGGTATGGTGACGTCTGGACAATGGGATGCACCCAACAGGACGGCGGGCGTATAGTCCTCCTTCATGCAAACGTCTGGCGACAGTTTTTCGGGAGATCCGCTTGCCAGTAGCAGCCATAAACTGATTTGCTACCTCACTAGCTGTGCTGCGCCGGTGTCTTTTTGTTGATAGCACTGTGTACCGATCTTCTGCAGGTGTTGTACTGCGAACACGACCTCCCCCGTGACGTTTGCTACACTCTCCATTTGTTTGAAATGATTTCCAAAGCCTTGAAACAACACTGTGGCTAACGTTGAACTCCCTGGCAACATCTGTTATTTTTCGCCCTTCTTCAATCTTGCCAATAATACGGCCACGCCTAAAATCATCTAGACGATGTCGGGAAGACATACTGAAAATGGCAAGTTCGTCAATTGATTCTTTCCCTTTCAACTTTGCGTTTGAACAACAACGGTCAATACGCGTCAAATCCTTTATATCTCTTATCAGCGCTATGACGTCACGAACATGTTCGGCAATCCAAAATTTGCATACGCACAACACGTCTTACTGTATCCCGCACTTATGCTAATTTCCACATTTTCCTGCCTTTCATTTTATGGTTGCTATCGTCATCCGTCCTTAGCAATTGTCCGGCAATGTAATATTAATGTATGCATCTTCAATACCGCAGGATTTCAGTGCCATTGTAACTGCTGATGGTTTCACCGAATCAAAGGCTTTTTCATAATCGATAAAAGCCATGCGCAATGGAAGTTCATATTCCCTTGCTCTTTCAATTAGTTCTCTCAGTACGTGGATATGATCTATTGTGCTGTAGCCACTCCTGAGTCCAGCTTGTTCTCTCGGTTGAGCCATGTCCAGTGTCACCTTTAAGCGGTGTATAGCAGTAACCATGATCCATTAACAATCCATATACTTTCTGATTTGTCAGTTACCCAGGTCTCTTACTACGAAGAATTTATGACGTAATTTATTTGGCATTGTTTCTGTTTTTAAAAGTCCCATTTTGAAGTGTTCTTCTTAAAACTGATTGCTGATGCCACAATAAAGATTATGTATTTTCTACTTTTTCTTCGTGTAAAAGTTTTGCCACTGGTTGGTGGAAATATATATTTTGATCGCACTCACAGCTGTGTAGTACTTTTACTTACAGAAGGTGAATTGTAAAATATTTTTATTTCTTCTTATCAGTATCTGTAACCATCACTAATATTTTCCAAGATATTTGCATTTTTTTTGAGGTGCAATTCTCCTGTTAGGTGGCATCATAGTGCATTTTGTATTTGGTGCCTATGTGTTGAAAAGTTTGAAAGTTCAAAAGCAAAAATACACCATTTAAAAATGTATAAACAAAAACTAGAAGTTTCTATCTGTTTAAAATTTTATTGGCATAATAAATGCACTGCTGGCCATTAAAATAGCAACACCAAAAAGGAAGCATTCGACAGACCTGAAATTTGCATGATGCATACAGCATAGTAGGGCAAGCAAATGATTAGCAGCACAGCACAGATGCAAATCATTTGTGCCAGTAACGCCACCTAGAAGCAGTATAAGAGGGGAGATTAGAGAGCTGGCTTTCCATAGTAGAATTGTGTTTGCTCACTGTTTTTTCTCGCAGAATGTCTCGGGATGCCTTGTGTAAGAAGACGGAAAGCTTTCCAGCACATGTCCCATTTCGATCGCGCCAGAATCGTAGCGTACGAAGACTGTGGATTATCGTGCCGCGAAACTGGTGCTCACGTTGGGCGAAATCCGACAACTGTGATGCGAATTTGGAATTGATGGGTCCAGGAGGGTACGACGGAGCAACGGGAAGGATTGCAACGGCCCTGACACAGCAACGCCTAAGAGGACAGACATGTTGTGAGCATGTCTCTTAGGGATTGAACCAGCACACAGCACATCACGGACCCTAGCTCACAAATTAGGGTCCATGGCACAGCACCCAGTATCCGGATGTACAGTGTGACGTCGTTTGCGACGGCACGGACTGTTTGCATGGCGCCCATTGCTGCACCCACCTTTAACTCTACAGCACAGGCGTCTGAGGCACCAATGTTTCACTGAACGACACATATGGATTAGGGAATGGCATGACATTATCTTTTCAGATGAATCCCGCTTTTTCATCCAGTATCGTGATGGCCGTAGCCGCGTCTGTCACCACTGTGGGGACCGGCTCCTGGAGTCTTGCATTTTGCAGCCTAATACCGGTCCAGCATCTGGAGTAATGGTATGGGGTGCCATTGGATATGCATCCCAGCCAGGAATTTGAACAGCCAGCGTTACATCTCCGAGCTGTTAGAGCCTGTGGTTGTTCCATATGTACAGGGACTCCTGTTGGCCACCTACGAACAGGACAATGTGCGACAGCACATTGCAGGCAACATCAACATTTCCTTGATTCCCAGCATGTTCCACTATTCTTTTGGCCGGCGCGATTACCAGATCTTCTGCCTATTGAAAACGTCTAGTCCCTGGTTGCCAAGCGAGTGGCCCGACAACAACCACCTGTGACTACAGTAGATGAACTCTGGCACAGAATTCAAGCTACATGGAATGCAATACCCCAAGGTGACATTCAGAGTCTCTTCGACTTTATGCCGAGCCATCTGGCAGCAGTTATTCATGCCCATGGTGGATACCCTCCGTACTGATTTTTGTCTGTTGTATGCATCAGAATTACCTCAAATTTTAATCACTTCATCCTTGTACTATAAGGTATAAATAAACTCAGTTTGGCTATCTCATCTTTTGTCCTTGGTGCTGCAGCAGTGTATATATACACACAACATCGAGCTTTCGCACGTCGACTGGATGGCTTTCTCGAGGTTCTAAACTTGGCTTACATACAACACGTGTTGGAAAACTGCTGAGTGTTCAAGAATTGAAAAATAGATGAACATAAAATTTCTGATGAAATTAAAGAAAGCTATTGAATTTTTATATGTTAAGTGACACATACAGGGAAGAATGCATGTCACTTGTGCTTGTTTTTGCATGGCACAAAAGGTTCAGGGAATGCTGGGAGGAATTGAAGATGATAAATGCCCCGGAGGCCCTAGGACTTTGAAATGGGAAGGCAGTGTGGACAAAATCTACACAGTTATTTAAAATGTTTGAAGACTGAGTATAAGAATGATAGCAGAAAGGGTAAACATTGAGACTGCTAAGCAAATTTTACGTGAAAATCTGAACATGACAAAGCTTTGTGCCAAGATGATTTTGAAACTTCTCACATTTCCAATATGTCCTTGAAATGAGAAAACAGTTGACGTGCATTGGAAAACACCTACATCACCAAGGGTGAAGAAAGCACAGCAAAGCAAGTCCAAGTTTAAGGCCATGTTAATTGCTTTCTTTGACTTTAAGATTGCAATTTTGGCAGAGTGGGTTCCCGATGGAGCGACAGTAAACAAGCATAACTAGAAACAGGTTTTGGTGATTTTGAAAGGATGAGTCAGAAGAAAGAGGTTAGAGTTATTGAGAAACGGCTTTGTACTTCACTAGGACATTGCGCTAGCTCATTCACAGGGTGTCTACTGGTCACTAAAGTCACGAAAAAGTCATGAAATTGAGCAGATGGTCATGAAGTAATGAAACTGAATGAAGAAAAGTTTGCACACCTAGAAGAAAACATGAACCTGCACCCTTATAAATCAGCGTGTAGTCGATGCCCCATGACATATATATAACAAACATATGTCTTCATCAAAAGCTGATGTTGTGAAGAGGGAATATTTACAATTTTGTGAATCTTCTAAAAAACAACTGAAACAGTTCAATCCTAAGGAGGACAAACTTGATCACTTCCTGATGAATTTAGTACAAAGTGCGAACCATGACTTTATCAAGTTCTTACAGAAGCTGCTATGCATGTTTCATGGCAATGCTGCAGTTGAAAGAGGCTTTTTCTTTAACAAAGAACTTTTAATTGAAAACTTAGAAGAAGATGCTGTTGTTGCAGAAAGAAGTGTTTACAGTGCAATACTATCGTTAGGTGGTTTAGCTAATAGTGAGAAAGAACTGAATGTGGACATCACAAAATCAATGATATTAGCTGTCAAAAATACTTCATCAAAAAGATTAGAAGCCTTAAAGAAGAAGAAATCTGACGAATATGAAGTGGCCAATCGTAAACGGAAAGCAGTCCAAGAACTAAAAGAACTCAAAGATAAGAAAAAAAGCTTATAGAAAAGGCAAAAGAAGCTGAAGTTTTATATTCTGAGATAACAAGTTTAGCTAAGGTACTTAAACACTGAGTCTTTCACTGTGAAATTTCAGTTTCTATAAATTTTGTGCATTCATAGTTTTTATATTGCCTTAATAAAAACTTGTAAGTTTTACAGCATTACCATGTTAAAAGAATTTGTGTATTAATAGATGTAATGATAAATATTTCTGAAAATAGCCATACCCCATCGTAGATGAGAGTTGAATGTTTTTCTTTAAACACATAGAATTTGGTGAATGGCATAGTGCAAGCCATACATAATTACATTATTCATGTTAAGCAATTTAGTGACGTAAGAATTACATTCAGCTTTCATCTCAACTAGCTTTCGGGTAGGGGTTCATTAAAAAGCACCCCCCCCCACCGTATAGCCATTTTAGCAGCAATATTATACACTCATCAGTTTTGCCTAAACTATTGTCGCATGGAATTAATTTCAGTGTTTGTAAAAATAAAAAATAACCTGGGAACTCAAGCCAAGGGTTCTAGATTATGAGTCTAGAATGGTTGTCATTGTGCCACGCATTGTTGAGAAGTCATGAATTTAACTGAAGATGTCATGAAAAGGTCATGAAAAAGTCATGAATTTGGTTCATTGGAAATCAGTAGATACCCTGATTCAGTGCCCTCACTGAAGCAGATTTTCGCTGATAAATGCATCACAGTGCTTAAACACACTACCTACTCACCAGATTTGGACCCATGCAACTTTTTTTAGTGAAATCTGTATTGAAGAGGACTTGTTTTAAGTCAGTTACTGTGGTGAAGAGAATGAACAACCGTTTTACACAGGGATCACACCAGATGAGCTGCAGCACTACTTTGCCCAGTGGACAATCAGAATGCAGTGGTATGTTGATGTAGAAAAGGAGTACATTGAGGGTGATAACACTTGAAATTGTAAGTTTCTTATTAACCAAATTTAAAACGTTGATCTCATTATTTAATAATAGCTGTACTTCACACATAATTTTATAAAGGAGAATTTGCTTCATTTGCAGTAGATGCTTTGCTGTCATCTTCACTTGGTTGAATATCATCATAAAAGTCTCCTGGATCATATCTGTTGATGGTTGATATAACATTAGTGCAAAACATGACATTCTAATTACTGGTTGAAAGCATATGTTTTAACACATTGTTCGCTGCCGCCGTACTATATCAGCGGCAAGCACGCTGTGCCTGTACGAAACCCGTGCAAATCTCCCACGACGCCACAAGGCGTCACGCAGCACCACGATTGAGCTTTTATGCGTTTGGACCAACCAGCTGTGTTTTCGCATCTCATAGCTTTGCATGACTTAGCAATTCTAAAATACGAGAAAATTTATCTGTAATTGATATTCGTAATTTTAATTCTGCCAGCAATAAAATATTATTCCGATACTAAAGTAGACATTTACTAGGTACATATTTTGAACATTGATGTATGTAAAACAAGAGAAATAATACTTACAAATGCCAAAGAATTCCATAAATAGTGCCATGATGCATAACTGGATAAATACAAAATCCATACATTTTGATTTGGGTAGGGTAAAAAATCTCACACACACAAACATGCAGTTTGAATTGGAACATACTTTATTTTAGCAAAATAGGAAGACAAAATATTTCCTTATCTACGATGATACAATTCAAAGCATGGCTGAAAGCGCAGTGCAGGATTTTCTGGGTATTGGGCACAGTAATAGAGAGTGTGTCCCTGCAAATCCCTTTGACAGAGCACATTTTGCGTCGTCTCCTCAAAAAACGTCCCTTTTTGTTTTGTTTTGTATATTTGACTAGAAGATGGCCACATACTTTTAATGATTTAGATGTCTTCGCCCGGGAAGTTGATGGGTCTTGATTCAGAAGTTGACGTACAATGGACAGCCAAAAATCGTAGAGGCTTATCTTCTTCCCTGAGAATTTATTATACAAGTTGTGGGAAGTGATTATCATCATATGAAATATATGTATTCCTAGCTTCTTGTATCATCTTATGGTTTTCCTTTCACAAGGATAGTACGCTAGCATTTGATCTTGACGATCTACCCCTGACATAAATTTATTATAGTTGATAATAATAGCCTTTAGTTTTTCTTTTATATGTCCCCTTTTATTTACAGTTTGAACTAAATCGTCCTCAAACTCCGTGGTAATGAAGAGAACATCCCTTTTATCTTTCCATTTGCACACTGCAACAGCATTGGAATATTGACATTTACGTTTCCCCTTCAAAAGTTTAGCTTTCGTGACATCCTTAGGAAGATCTCGTCGGTCTGCACGGAGAGTTCCAGTGCAATAAGTGTCATTGCTCAACAACTGCAATGCAAGATTGTAACTGTTATAAAAATTATCCATATAAATAGCATGACCAACATTTAGCTTCCCTTCCATCAATTTTAAAACTACATTAGCAGCATGACCCCCCCCCTCCAGGGAGTCCAGTTGCCCTATGTAAACCAAAGCTTTTAGAATCATACCATTTGGTTCCGTTAGCATATAAAGTTTCACCCCATATTTATGACGTTTTCCTTTCATGTACTGTTTGAAAATCAAACGACCTCTCCATAAAACCATTGATTCATCAATTGTAAGTTCTTTTCCAGGGTAGTATAATGCTCTCTATGGTATCATTAAATAAATCCAGTAAAGGCATTATTTTTGCAAGGCGGTTGGTTGTAATCGCTTCGCCAGGTTGAGGATTTCTTGAAAAATGAAGGCACCGTATAATCAGAAGGAAACGATTCCTGCTCATATTTGAAGAAAAGCAGTCCATTTTGAATAATGGATCTGTTTTCCAGTAATCTTGGAGATGGGGCATTTGTACAATGCCCATATGAAACAGAAAACCCAGAAAAACTTTCATCTCATCTACCGACACATCCTTCCATTCATTTATTCGTGTACCTTCAGTAACTCCCGAGATAAACACTTCTACAGTATATGCATTACTTTCCCCAACTAATAGATCGTAAAATTCCTCATTTGCTAAAAGATTAAAAAAATCGATTGGCTCAGTTCCTATCATATTAATTTTCAGTCCTGGTACACCAGTGAACGGAATTCTTCTCATGATGTCAGGGTCATCACACCAATGTGTAGCCAAAATCCGTTGAGGCGGAGTATGAGAAAGAGCGCAGCATTCTTCATTCTCACTTTCACTGCTGGTTGTACTACAGCTAAAAAAAGAATACGTTTCTGTACTTGATGACAGATTATCAGCATCATCTCCTATTTTCATGAAAGAATGTGCCCGCTGAAGAACTTTTGGTTGAGAGGGACTGGCGATAGTGCGTCCGAATATATCCATTGTTTCCGCAAA
Organism: Macrothele yani; assembly: GCA_039090855.1. Taxonomy (NCBI): domain Eukaryota; kingdom Metazoa; phylum Arthropoda; class Arachnida; order Araneae; family Macrothelidae; genus Macrothele; species Macrothele yani. The sequence continues at coordinate 165,475,849 of CM077001.1, read as the reverse complement.
ACTAAGTATTGAAGTGAATATGGGTTTCTTTGAAATCCCTTTAGCCTCCTCAATAAGCCTCCCTGTGACGTATAAACTATAAGTAGCAAATGCTTTTTATTGCCACTCCAGCATTTATTTATTGATATCTGCCTTCTCCGCAAAACCAGTGACGTTCAAAGGGAAATAAACATTGCAGTGAAAAGCGTGTGCTGTGTTAAGTCTATGGGAAGTCAACTTACTTTCCATTCCCTAAACCATGTGGGAAAAAATCAGCTATCCCAAAACCGCAGTCACTTTTAGACAGTTAGAGACTCATTCTCAGTGCCAGTAACAAAATAGATAACTCTCTTCAAGTGCCGAAGGTTTTAGGAAGTGAAATATGAAGGCATAATTACGATGCCGTTTGGCGACGTCGGCACCTGAGCTAAGTATTGTATGATGCTGTTCGGCGTCGCGCGGCAATGAAAATGTTAAACAAGGGACTGATAAAACTAGCCAGTTTTTTTTTTTTTAGTAAGGGATTTTAAAAAAAACCGGATCTAATAGTAGCTGCTGTTGATTAGCTGTGTTAACGGCTTCCACCATTGAAACTAACTTTTTTGAGTGCTATTGAAGTAAATATTTGCTTTTGAAAACATTCCCCCCTCTGCCCCCTGGTCCCAATCAGACTGACTCCTGTGTCCTAAACTTCCCTTTTAACAGCTACTTTGGCTGGTCTGTCTGTATGATGGCATATGTGTGGAGAGAGAGAGAGAGAGAGAGAGAGAGAGAGAGAGAGAGAGAGAGAGTGAGTGAGAAGAGAGAGAAGAAAGAGCAAAAGCAAAATGTGATTGCTATTTACAGCAGTCTGTATTTGATGGACCAGTTGCCCACCTGCTATGAGTGAGTGAATGAGTGAGTAGAGAGAGAAGAAAGAGCAAAAGCAAAATGTGATTGCTATTTACAGCAGTCTGTATTTGATGGACCAGTTGCCCACCTGCTATATTTATACTATTTATCTTCACTGCACCCCTCATTATATTTTTTCAAAATCAATGTGTGGCAAATCTACATTACATTTAGTTATATAATTCTTTAATTAGAAATTTGTTGTTTTCAAATTTTTCTCATTTTGTGCAACTGGTTCCTCTGTTCATGTATTTCAGCCTGTTTCCCAGTCTAATTGGTACAAAGATGTCTATTTTAACAAACTTTTTTTTTTATACTGTGTATGTTTCTGATCCCGAAATGGGTATGCTTTTACGTACCTGCTAACTACTACGGAATGTCTGTAGTTTCTATGGATTTTGTTGTCTGACTATGGAACTCAGATTCTATGAATTTTCGTTTTGGGTAAACTTTTTTTTTATTTTGCTATTATTTTATGTATGCATGAGATTCTTAAGGGTCATTCTGTGTCAAATCAACAAGGCTCACAATCCGACCCCCTTTTGATTTTCTTGAAATTTGTTTTAATTGTTAGGCATATAGACTTATGTATAAATTCAAAATTTTAGCCCTGTCCACCAACTCGGTTTCAAATTACATGACCTTGAAAATTAAAAAATTGAGTGATTCCGTATCAACTCAACACAATTTGAAGACATTTTTTACCTCATCATCTCAGATTATAATGAAATTTGGTACATAGGTGGCCTCTATAAATATTAAGAAAAAACCAAATTTCATAGTCATATATCCACCGGTTTTGAAAATACAGCTATAGAAAATGTCCAAAAACATCCCAAAATCGGAAGATTGATATGTTTTTAAATTGTGATTGCAGCTCCCCTAACTAAGATTGAGAGATGGTAAAGGTATCTTTTTGTAGTATTGTTTATGCTCTTTTATTTGATGTACAACACCATAGGGGTTAAGATTTTAAAAATTTCACATTTTAAAATTAAAATTAAAATTTTGAATTTTTTAAAGTGCGACACTCCAAAAAATTCAAATTTTTTTTAAAACAATCTTTTATATGTTTGGTATTTGATTGTGTGAGTTGTAACTTGGGATGATAATGGGTGTACTTAAAAAGCTATATTCAAATTTAGCCTAACCTAAGAGTTTAATGAAAAAAAAAATGATAAAAAAAACCATATATACTGAAAATAAATTTGGGCTAAATCTTAAAAAAGTTTCATTAATAACAATAGATATAGTATTTTTGTTATTTAAAATCATTTATTTAAACAATGTTTTATTTTTAATTGATTAGTTTAAAATCTGAGACTACATGGATTTAAAAATTTTATTAATTTCATTATTCAGAATTTGTAATAATTCACAATACAATAAAAATAAATAAATAAACAGACTTTAAAAAGTAATTTCAATTACTGCTCAAGAAACACATCAAAATAATAATAACATATGGCATTGAATTGCTTACATTTATGCAAATTATATTCCTAATCTTAAACTTAGATCGTCACTTAAACCAGAATCTCCTAAAATTAAAAACAAAGTTGCATCATTGTTTTGAAGTGAAATCACACCTGTAGATCCTTGATATAGTCTTAAAAGCTTCAGTAGTTTGTTGTATTTCTGTTTCAGAGAGATTGTAGAGTCTTCCTGTCGGAGTCACAGGATTTACTTTACACAAGACGTAACTTACAGGAAGCCATAATACATCTTGTGGGCTAGGGTAGGAAAAGGATGTAGATGGACCAGCTGGATGTAAAAATGACACCTTAACTTCATTCTCACTCTCTTCTTTTGCTAGAACATACGCTACCCACCAGTTGTTTTCATGGATTATGGTTATGTAACCACTAATTTTTGTTATTTGCAGTCTGTCTTGTAATGCTGATACTTTTTCAGTAGCTGACTCGTTTGATTCTGAGAAAATCTTCACTTTTATTTTTGAATTACTCAATGCGATAGGAATAAAAGCATGAAGTTTCTGGGTACCTTGTATTGTTAGAAACTTGCTTAGGCAATTTTCCAAAAATTTGGTCTGTTTTAAAGATTAAAATTAGCGGTCGCCACTCGCCCACGTGGCGACTGGATAAAATGAAATGTCCAGTAGAAAAAGTAACTTTAGTCGCCACACTCAAAAATTTGCCTATTTTCATTGCTAAAGAATTAATTTGCATTTTTAAAACGTTCCTGTTATAGGAAATGTATTTTCAAATCATATAACTCGCGCGTGGTGAAAAACAGCCCTTTCCTCCGCAAATAAGTGGGTACGATCTATTTATTCACTCTTCAAGAACGGGGGCGGCTGCTTGTTTTTTCACTTAAGTTGGTGCACAAAGTAACTATATCGGGAATGGACACCTGTGGCTTTAGATGGAACTGTGTCATCACAACTCGTTTTCAGCAGCTCGTTTTTTAAAGTTTGGTTTCTCTGAAAATGCACGATTTCCCATTGCTTAGGCACATTTTGCTTATCAAATAAAATGGGCAAGCATTTTCCCTTTTGTTTACAAAAAGAAATCGGGACCACACTTTCCGTGCCGCGCGCCGTCTTTCATTCCACGCAGAGTCGCATTTCCTTTGCACGCGTGGAGTTGGCTTTAAAAAAAAACAAAACAAACAAACTCTTGTCTGCCCCTTAATACAGTAAAATGTTACTAAGGAATGGGTAAACACAAGTTTTTCAGCGAAATTATATATAAAAAATCAGTACTATATTGTTCACTCTGGCGTGATTTTAATTTTTACGGGTAAAGGCCGATTCCATCACGGACGGAATAAGTACCGATTTTGAAATTTAATTTAGCTTTAAAAAGCGGAAAAGAAAGAAACACTTTCCGCATTGATTGGTTTCGAAGAACAGGCTGTTAGAAATAACAAAAACTGCGCTTCACTAGAAAATACGAAGTTGTTCTTTTTCACTATTACTGAAGCTATTAAAAACGAGAAACATAATCAGAAAAAAATCTAACATAAGAATATAACCAGAAAGTGAAAAGAAAGTGCATCTTGGGGCAAGAAAATTTCGAAATTTAGAAAACTACGGAACATTTTCATCCGTGCTAAAACAATCATTATCAGGCGACGAACGGCATGAAAGACGCTCATATTATATCGGACAAATGTCGCGACATTAAAAACATCCAATAAACAGTCCCAAAATTGTTTTATGAATGTCAGAATTTTGAAAACATGAAAATAAACTTTGAACAAATGATTGAATAGCATTATTTCATAGATTTTTTATTTCCATAGTATATTTGATGTTTCCCGTATTCCGTAGCGATCGACGATTTCCGTAGTGACTATGGATAATTCGTAGCATTTGGAAGATCTGAGGTGGGCAAACAGGAAAAAATGACAAATCATTAAAATTCTACCAAAACAACATTTTCTGAAGGGGAAAAAACCGAAAACCAGATTTTTTATTTCCGTAGTATATTCGATTTGTACTCCGCAGCGATCGACACATTCCGTAGTGACTGTGAAGAATTCATAGCATTTGGAAGGTGTATAGCTTTCAAAAATGAATTCCATATCTTATAGCAGAATCATTTTGTGGTTATAGCAGAATCATTTTGTGGTTATAGCAGAATCATTTTGTGGTACAGCTGAGATTGGGAGAAATGTGATACCAACCTGGTCACTTTATTTTACAGACTCGCAATGATTCCTGACCATTAAGAGAAAATATTCAGTAATTTCCTGGGTTGTTCTAAAAATATTACATAAAAAACATTGATAAATTTAAACCTTCACAAGTGTTGAAAAAATAGTCATGACGAAATAAGAACACTTGCAGAGTATCTGATTCCATCAGATTCTGTCCAGTTTTCGAAACCGGCGTCAGCTTTTTTTTTTTTTTTCGGAAAATGTTCAGTTTTGGTAGAATTTTAATTTGTCATTTTTCCTGTTTGCCCACCACAAACTTTCCGAACACTACGAATTCCCCAAAGTCACTACGAAAATCGTCGATCGCTGCGGAGTACGGGAAACATTGAATATACTACGGAAATAAAAAATCTGGTTGTCGGGGGTGTTGGGTGGGGGATGATGTTGTTTTGTTTTTTACTTCAGAAAACGTTATTTTGGTATAATTTTAATAATTTGTCATTTTTTCCTGTTTGCCCACCTCAGAGCCAGTTTTCATTTTGACACCAAGAAGAACCTAACCAAAAATAAATGGAATGAAAAGAAAAATTTAGCAGAATGAAAGCAGCTTCGAAACAATGTCTGAACATTTTTTACCATCAATAACTCACTAAAAACTGCTAGAGAAACTAAAAACAAGCAATTTTTAGTACATGAAGGTCATACATAGCACAAATTGTTGAAATACTCAATATTGCTGACTGTTATGTCAAGCAATGCAAAAGTTAAGAGAATGCAAGCATTGTGGGCAATGTTCTTGATGACAAGACAATGCTCATGCAAAGAATGACTTTAGAAAATACAGCAAATTAAATAAAGTAAGCCAAAGTAAGTACTGCTTGAAAATTTTAAACCATCTACTGCTATCAATTTATGGTGGAGAGATTGACAGATTTTATTTGTGAACATAGTGAGAGACCAAATAAAAATAATTAAATTATCTTTCCAATAAAAACTGTCTAGAAAATTTGGTTGATGTGGTTGAAGAAAAATATAACTTTTAAGATTATATTTATTCATGCAATTGCGCTGGACAATAGACAGTGTGCCCTTGTAACTACTAAGCTTAAATTTAACTATGTCTAAATAAATTAAAGGTATTCAGTGCAGTGATAAAATGTGCATACAACACGAAATAGCCGTATGGAAAGTGGCCACTAGATTTTGTCCACCCACTGGCCAATGGCCACTCGAAAAAATCACCAATTTTAAACTTTAGTCTGTTTCTATGTATTCTTCTTGACTTACATATGTAAAGTTTGCCACAAAAATGTTCTGAATTGCCCATTCGTACAACTGAAATGGTGTTTAAATTTGATTCTCGTAAGGGCGTTGTAAGCTGGCTCGGGCAACTAACCTTTTCACCGTTCCACCAACGCCATCACATGGCCTCTTCCCGTGTGCTGTTGCAGAAAAATGTCATTCAGCATCAATATTGAAGCCATCTTGATGAAAACATAAGTTTGTGAAATTTTTCCGATTTTTGTACTGGGCTGCAGACCGACCCGTCAGAGAAATAGTAAATTTTTTTGACGCTGTTGTCACCAAACTTACTTTTCAAGAAGTTAAATAAGTTTTTTTTTGGAAGCAGTACAGTGCAATTGTGTTGTGCTCTAAACATTCAGAAATTACTACAAAACTTACATGTTCAGTCTTTTCTGTTTTGTAATAGATGACAAATGGGTGGACTGTGGCTTGCCCACTGGTCCAGTGATAGCTCTGGGCTTCATCTTGAAGAAGAAAACTATAATTTTCGGCAAAATCACAAATGACGAGAAATTCTGTGTCCTTGAGGTTTTCTTTACTACTATCTATAAAAGAGCTTTGCTGCTTAGCAATGAAGTCATGTCTGACCAAAGCAGACAGTTTTTTGCAAAACAAATCAATAAAATCTGAAATTTATTTTTCTAATGTCTCCAAGTTGCATCTATCAACTGTAATCCATTGGCGAAAAGTTAGTTTTTCAACCAAGTTCTCCTCAAAACCGTGTTCCATTACATTTCTTACTTCCTCATTCCCAGGACAAGCGGGACACTTCCCCAAATGACAATCTATGGAAGCAGGGTTGCACAATACTCTTGCAAGACTATGTTTGTAGGAAGATAATTGTCCATTTGTTAGTGAACCAATTCTTGCATTTTCCATCATAAGTTTTACATTTTGGTGTGTGGTGCATGCACATGCCGTGTGAGTACCACTAGACTCTGCCAGGACACAGTTTTTTGGTCTGAGCTCTGCGAATTTGGAAAAACTGACTTTCGTGCCTGCAAATTTATCTTTGAATGACTTATAATATGAGCTTCTGTCAAATTACATAAAATCAGCCTCTTTGACAATTTAACTTTATCTCCGTTTTCAGTCCTAACAGAAACACAATCTTTCATTCCAGGTAAAACCCGACTAATTTCAACACTTTGGTAAAACGATTGTACTACTTCAACTACTTCAGAAGAGAGACTCTTACCTGGTTTTCTATTAAGGCTTTCCAAAATTCCTTTCTCCTTCAGAATTTTTTTTGATTGTCTTACCATAATTAGGAGCATTGAACTCTTGCATGATTTTCCTAACACTCCATGACTCTGGTAAGCAAGTCAAAATCATCAACTGTTTATCTCTAGTGCAGTTAGAAAAATTACTTTTAAGATTGTCCATAAGAGAGTCGTGAAGTATTTCATCCTCGTCATCAGATGACTCTTGAATATTTGTAAAAAGCTTCCGTTTCATAGCAGAACTGATTTTTTGAATTTTGGTTGAAGCATAACATTTAGATTTTAGCTTTTTCTTATTGACAGGTGATTCATCCAATTCATGGAGCGAAGTATTCAGTGTTTCAGTTAATTCTGACGTTGATGCAACATTTTCGTCCATTTTCTCATCAGCACAGGTTTCATTTGCTTCTTGACTAATTTTTAAAGTTTTCAGCTGCTTTCTGCGAGAATCACAAATTTTAGTCTCTTTTGATAAGTCATCAAAATTTTCCAACATCCAGTCTATCACATTTCTTAGCTTTTTTTTTTTATCCCTTACTCTATGGTCACTTTTTTTAAATGGATTGAAACATTGTATTACTGCATATCTTGTACTTTCCATTGTTGATTATTTGTGCATAAAATGTAAAATTCAAATAGTAAAATAACTGCCTCCCATTACCTGTTCTTTTTATTTTTTCTAAAAAAATCCTGCACAGCTTCAATTTATACAAGTCTAGTTTCAAAACTGAAAAGAATATACTTTATTCAATTTAAAGTTTTCAAACACATATCACCTTCACTGCATGAAACACATATGATCACCATCAAAACCTAAAGCAGACTGAGAAACACATCTGATCGCCATCAAAACCTAAAGCAGACAGGTCTGCAAGGCAGGAATGCAAGTTGCTGCTTGTTGGGTCTTGTTACCAATGATCTAAACAACAGAATCAGTTTTTCAAGTCAGAACATGCAGAGTTTTGTCCAAAACAAAATGTAGCCTACAGTACAACTGCACAGACATTTTTTTTTATATTGTATTGTGAATTATTACAAATTCTGAATAATGAAATTAATAAAATTTTTAAACCCATGTAGTCTCAGATTTTGAACAAATCAATTAAAAATAAAACATTGTTTAAATATCCAGGTGAAAATACTCCAAATACGTGGCGAAAGTTAATAAATAAATACATCGCTCTTTCCAGGTTCCAGAAACACAGTTTTTCAGCCAACCGCTGTGGAATTGAACCAACAGAACTCTCGATATCGCGCCGAGTGCGTTGCATTTATGCCACGGTGGCCAACAATCCACGGTGCTATGTGTACTTAAGTCAGCTTCTGACATCATAAATCCGTAAGATGGGCTCAGCTACTGAGACGTCTCCATCTGGTGGGCATAAACAGAACTAGCTATATATATTATAGCAGTTAAATTCAACGGGCCCGTTGGATTTAACTGCTATAGAACGACCCTAGCACATTATCGGGCCTGTGGAAAGAACTAATAAGACAAGAAAAACAACAACAAAAGAAAAGCCGGCAAAAAAGACAAGAAAACCAGGATAGGAGAAGAAAAAAAAAAAGTGTTTTAATGAAACATAGATGGTGCCAGCCGGGCTTGATAACGGAATATATCCAGGAAAGTATATCCGACGAATGGCAACAAGGAGTATCGGACTCCATTAGTGCGAAGTTAACCACGAACATCGGTGGTAAAGTTGCCATGCTCCTGAGGATGCCCAGAGCATGGGCGAAAATTTCGAGTATAAAGAACGGTAAAAATTTATGTGTTTGAATCCTAAGGCAAAGATCCAATGAGTATACCCAGCGAAAAGTGTGAGAAGTAAAGCCAGTCATCGCATGCAACGGACTTTAGGACAATAACATCAACAAAGACCGGAAAACACGTGCGTGAAATGTTCCCATCGCTAGAAAGGAATGCCAAGGTAAGCATTATCCGCTAGATTTTTGTACAAGTTACTTTGAAATATCGCACGTAAAAGAGAATAGTAGAATAATTAGAGCTATATAATAGTCAAAATTAGAACTACTAATTGGAATCTATCCTTCAGTTTCTTGTTTATTATAAATCCAACACCACTAGTTCTGCCAGTATCTGTCCCACGATAGTAGAAGAGATGTCCACTTTTCAGTTCAATGAGATCTTCTCCTTTTCTCCTTACCTCACTTAGCCTGACGATGTCCCACTTGATCCTTTGTAGTTCCTCTTCCAATTCAAGAAGCCTTGAATCAGAAGATAGGGAGCGTCCATTATACGTAGCCAAAGTCAGCATCAGATGGCAGCCTAGTCCAGTCCTCCGGGGATTCTTAGCACCCTCTGCCTTCATGTCGCACTGGCCGCTGCCTTGGCCAGGTACATTCCAGCTGCCGGAGACTGAGGGCCAAGATTTAAGTTGTGGAATAATTTTGGAGGGGTTTGGCCATAACTCGCCATGCTGGCCAAGCGGGTTGGTGAGTGTGGGATAGCATTTCCTCTAATCCCGATGGTATAGTTATACCGCTATTGGCGGTTGCCAGAGCCCCTTTAGTGGGAACAGGATGCACCACGAGAAGGCGGGGTTTGACATTTGTCAAGGAGAGGCTATGATGTTACGCATCACCTGACCTTACATCCCGTGTATGTATACATAAGATATCATCATCATCATCATTGTCAACCATTATCAATCCACTGCTGGATGAAGGTCTCCGCAAGATTCCTCCACAACGGTCTGTCTTGTGCCAGTCTCCTCCATGTCACTCCCGCATACTTTCGAATTTCATCCACCCATCTTCCACGTGGTCTTCTTCTGGGTCTTTTCCTGTCCCTTGGAATCCAATCTAAAATTTCAGCTGTCCATCGATGGTCTGTTCTTCTGGCAGTATGTCCAGCCCATTGCCATTTCAGGGATTTAACTCTGATCATGATGTCTTCCACTCTTGTCATTTTTCGGATCCACGAGTTCCTCTTCTTATCTCTCCTGGTTACACCAAGCATTCACCTCTCCATTCTGCTTTGAGTTGTCTGCAGCCTTTGTATGTCTCTTTTAGTTAAGGTCCACGTCTCTGCACCATACGTAAGCACAGGAAGGATGCATTGATCAAACACTTTTCTTTTAAGACATAATGACATATTGCTCTTGAAAATTATGCTGTTTCTTCCAAAAGCTCTCCAGGCAAGTTTTGTGCGCCAATTAATTTCTTCACCAATGTGACCCTCACTTGATATCTGCTGTCAAAGATAAACATACGTGTCTGTTATCTCCAGCTTTTCTCCATCAATCCATAAATCTTCATTTCTTGTAAAAGCATTGAACATCACTTTTGTCTTCAGAAAGTTCATTTTTAATCCCACTTCTTTTCTCTTGTCAGCAAGTTCCTGGATCATACTCTAGTTCTGATGGGGTAGTTGCAAAAATGACTATGTCATCAGCAAAACGAAGGTGGGTTAGATAATCTCCATTAATCTTTATCCCTTTGTTTTCCCAGTTCAGTGATTGAAAGACATTTTCCAATGTGGCATTAAAGAGCTTCGGAGATGTGGTGTCACCTTGTCTCACTCCTTTTCCAATTTTTATGTGTGTTGTATTTTCAAACAGCCGAATCTTTGCACTTGCATTTTCATAGATGTTATTAATAATATTAATGTACGCATCTTCAATACCGCAGGATTTCAGAGCCATTGTAACTGCTGATGGTTTCGTCGAATTAAAGGCTTTTTCATAATCGATAAAAGCCATGCACAATGGAAGTTCATATTCCCTCGCTCTTTCAATTAGTTCTCTCAGTACGTGGATATGATCTATTGTGCTGTAGCCACTCCTGAATCTAGTTTGTTCTCTCGGTTGAGCCATGTCCAGTGTCACTTTCAAGCGGTGTGAAAGAACTTTAGTGAAGATTTTATAAGCCGCCCCGGTGGCGCAGTGGTCTAAGGCATTGGCCTCTGATCATTCGTCCGAAAGGGGTCCGGGTTCGAATCCCGGTGAGGCATGGATGTTGTGTTTGTCTTATGGCACTGGCTCTCTCCCTTCCCTGGAACCAGTGGCCCTAAATTAGGGACGGGCGACTGCTTATAGCCCATTGAGTTGCTCACGGTGGTCGTTAAATTTCCAATCAAAAAAAAAAAAAAAAAAGAGGATTTTATAAACCACTGATAGGAGGCTGATAGGTCTGTAGTTCCTGGGATCCTCAATGTCACCTTTTTTATGTAGCAAGATCATTGTAACCTTGTTCGAATCCTCAGGAATTTTCCCTTCATTAAGGCGTCGAGTGAAAATTTGGGCGAGTACTGTTTCGATTTCTCCACTTGCTTCTTGTATGATGTCTTCAGTAATTCCATGTTCTCCTGGAGCTTTTCCCCGCTTCATGTTTTTGATTGCATGTGCAACTTCTGCTGGGAGGACTGGAAGAACTCTGGTACTGGTACCTTTCATGATGTCTGGAGTACATGTATCATCCCTTTCATATAATTTGGAGTAGAAATCTTTCACTCTTGTCAAAATTTTGCCTCTATTTCTTGTTACACAACCATCTTCTTTTCTCAGTGCCATAATCTGTTTTCTTCCCTTACTGAGATGTCCCTTTGCTATCTTTAGGCTTTGGTTGTTTTCAATTGCTTTCCTTACTAGTTCACAGTTGAATTTCCTTACGTCTTCAGTGATACTTTTTCGTACTGTCTTGCATAGCTCTATATATTCCACTTTGGAAGTCACATCTTCTTTAGTTCTCCTCATCTCTCTTCTTTTTTGCATCAACATTTTGGATTTTCCTGATAATTTATTCACATGCAACTTGTTCATAGACCCCGCTAATTTTGTTGCTGTTTCCATAAGAGCTTTGGTTACTTTTCCGTTAATTTCAGAAATATCCACTTCTTCCTATGTTAGGCATTCTAAAGCAGAGAATCTGTTCTTCAGTTTCAACTTGAAGGTATTATGATGTTTTTTAAGGTTGGTTATGTCAATACGTTTTGTTTGTCTTATGAGCTTGCCATGTTTGAGTTTAGTGTTGAGGTGCATCTTACATTTCACCAGTCTATGGTCACTGCCTGTGTTGAACTTGTTTAGCACACTCCAGTCTTCTATGATGAATTTTTTGTTACACATAATAAAATCAATTTCACTTGGCATCCCATTTGGATGTCTCCATGTCCATTTCCTGTGTGGCTTTTTCTTGAAAAAGGAGTTCAAGATGAAAAACCCTTCTGCCTCTGCAAACTCTACGAGAGTATTTCCACGCTGGTTTCTGTTGCCGTGAACGAATTTACCTACTGAAGTTTCATTCTGTTACCGTTGCCCAATTTTTGCATTGAAATCTCCCATAATTATCTTCAAGTGCTGCTTACCTTTATTATTTAGATCACGAATTTCCTCATAAAATTCTTCAATTTCTTCTTCAGGATGACTTGTGGTGGGTGCATAAGTTTGAATAATCTGAGCCTGGTATCTTCTCGAGAGTTGGATAACGAGTCGTGCAGCTCTGTCAGAGGAACTTTCAACTTCAACAACTTTATCCTTCAGTTTCTTGTTTATTGTAAATCCAACACCACTAGTTCTGCCAGTATCAGTTCCACGATAGTAGAAGAGATGTCCACTTTTCAGTTCAATGAGATCTTCTCCTTTTCTTCTTACCTCACTTAGCCCGATATATATATATATATATGTAAGGGAAGAAAACAGATTATGGCACTGAGAAAAGAAGATGGTTCTGTAACAAGAAATAGAAGCGAAAGTTTGACAAGAGTGAAAGATTTCTACTCCAAATTATATGAAAGGGATAATATATGCACTCCAGACATCATAAAAGATACCAGTACCAGAGTTCCTCCAGTCCTTCCAGCAGAAGTTGCACATGCAATCAAGAACATGAAGCGGGGAAAAGCTCCAAGAGAAGATGGAATTACTGTAGACATCATACAAGAAGCAAGTGGAGAAATCGAAACAGTACTCGCCCAAATTTTCACTCGATGCCTTAATGAAGGAAAGATTCCTGAGGATTGGAACACCGCTACAATGATCCTGCTACATAAGAAAGGTGACATTGAGGATCTCGGAAACTACAGACCTATCAGCCTCCTATCAGTAGTTTATAAAATCTTCACTAAAGTTCTTTCACGCCGCTTGAAGGTAACACTGGACATGGCTCAACCGAGAGAACAAGCTGGATTCAGGAGTGGCTACACCACAATAGATCATATCCACGTGCTGAGAGAACTAATTGAAAGAGCGAGGGAATATGAACTTCCATTGTGCATGGCTTTTATCGATTATGAAAAAGCCTTTGATTCGGTGAAACCATCAGCAGTTACAATGGCTCTGAAAACCTGCGGTATTGAAGATGCATACATTAATATTATTAATAACATCTATGAAAATGCAAGTGCAAAGATTCGGCTGTTTGAAAATACAACACATATAAAAATTGGAAAGGGAGTGAGACAAGGTGACACCATATCTCCGAAGCTCTTTAATGCCACATTGGAGGGTGTTTTTCAGTCGCTGAGCTGGGAAAACAAGGGGATAAAGATTAATGGAGATTATCTAACCCACCTTCGTTTTGCTGATGACGTAGTCATTTTTGCAACTACCCCATCAGAGCTGCAGAGTATGATCCAGGAACTTGCTGACAAGAGTAAAGAAGTGGGATTAAAAATGAACTTTCAGAAGACAAAAGTGATATTCAATGCTTTTACAAGAAATGAAGATTTATCGATTGATGGAGAAAAGCTGGAGATAACAGACACGTACGTTTATCTTGGACAGCAGATATCAAGTGAGGGTCACATTGATGAAGAAATTAATCGGCGTACAAAACTTGCCTGGAGAGCTTTTGGAAGAAACAGCATAATTTTCAAGAGCAATATGCCATTATGTCTTAAAAGAAAAGTGTTTGATCAATGCATCCTTCCAGTGCTTACGTATGGTGCAGAGACGTGGACCTTAACTAAAAGAGACATACAAAGGCTGCAGACAACTCAAAGAAGCATGGAGAGGTGCATGCTTGGTGTAACCAGGAGAGATAAGAAGAGGAACTCGTGGATCCGAAAAATGACAAGAGTGGAAGACATCATGATCCGAGTTAAATCCCTGAAATGGCAATGGGCTGGACATACTGCCAGAAGGACAGATCATCGATGGACAGCCGGAATTTTAGATTGGATTCCAAGGGACAGGAAAAGACCCAGAAGAAGACCACATGGGAGATGGGTGGATGAAATTCGAAAGTATGCAGGGGTGACATGGAGGAGACTGGCACAAGACAGACCGTTGTGGAGGAAACTTGGGGAGACCTTCATCCAGCAGTGGATTGATAATGGTTGACGATGATGATGATGATGATATATATATATATATATATATATATATATATATATATATATATAAGAGGGATGTAAGGTCAGGTGATGCGTAACATCACAGCCTCTCCTTGACAAACGTCAACTCCGCCTTCTCGTGGTGCATCCTGTTCCCACTAAAGGGGCTATGACGACCACCAATAGCGGTATAACTATACCATCAGGATTAGAGGAAATGCTATCCCACACTCACCAACCCGCTTGGCCAGCGTGGTGAGTTATGGCCAAACCCCTCCAAAATGATTCCACAGTCTCCGGCAGCTGGAATGTACCTGGCCAAGGCAGCGGCCAGTGCGACATGAAGGCAGAGGGTGCTAAGAATCCCCGGAGGACTGGACTAGGCTGCCATCTGATGCTGACTTTGGCTACGTATAATGGATGCTCCCTATCTTCTGATTCAGGGCTTCTTGAATTGGAAGAGGAACTACAAAGGATCAAGTGGGACATCGTCAGGCTAAGTGAGGTAAGGAGAAAAGGAGAAGATCTCATTGAACTGAAAAGTGGACATCTCTTCTACTATCGTGGGACAGATACTGGCAGAACTAGTCGTGTTGGATTTATAATAAACAAGAAACTGAAGGATAAAGTTGTAGAAGTTGAAAGTTCCGCTGACAGAGCTGCACGACTCGTTATCCAACTCTCGAGAAGATAACATGCTCAAATTATTCAAACTTATGCACCCACCACAAGTCATTCTGAAGAAGAAATTTAAGAATTTTATGAGGAAATTCGTCATCTAAATAATAAAGGTAAGCAGCACTTGAAGATAATTTCAATGCAAAAATAGGGCAACGGCAACAGAATGAAACTTCAGTAGGTAAATTCGGTCACGGCAACAGAAACCAGCATGGAAATACTCTCGTTGAATTTGCAGAGGCAGAAGGGTTTTTCATCTTGTGCTCCATTTTCAGGAAAAAGCCGCACAAGAAATGGACATGGAGACATCCAAATGGGACGACAAGTGAAATTGATTTTATTATGTGTAACAAAAATTCATCATAGAAGACTGGAGTGTGCTAAACAAGTTCAACACAGGTAGTGACCATAGATTAGTGCGATGTAAGATACACCTCAACACTAAACTTGAACGTGGCAAGCTCATAAGACAAACAAAATGTATTGACATAACCAACCTTAAAAAACACCATGATACCTTCAAGTTGGAACTGAAGAACAGATTCTCTGCTTTAGAAGGCCTTACATCGAAAGAAGTGGATATTTCGGAAGTTAACAGAAAAGTAACCAAAGCTCTTATGGAAACAGCAACAAAATTAGCTGGGTCTAAGAACAAGGTGCATGTGAATAAATTATCAGGAAAATCCAAAATGTTGATGCAAAAAGAAGAGAGATGAGGAGAACTAAAGAAGATGTGACTTCCAAAGTGGAATATATGGAGCTATGCAAGACAGTACGAAAAAGTATCACTGAAGACGTAAGGAAATTCAACTGTGAACTAGTGAAGAAAGCAATTGAAAACAACCAAAGCCTAAAGATAGCAAAGGGATCTCAATAAGGGAAGAAAACAGATTATGGCACTGAGAAAAGAAGATGGTTGTGTAACAAGAAATAGAGGCAAAATTTTGACAAGAGTGAAAGATTTCTTCTCCAAATTATATGAAAGGGATGATACATGTACTCCAGACATCATGAAAGGTACCAGTACCAGAGTTCTTCCAGTCCTTCCAGCAGAAGTTGCACATGCAATCAAGAACATGAAGCGGGGAAAAGCTCCAGGAGAAGATGGAATTACTGTAGACATCATACAAGAAGCAAGTGGAGAAATCGAAACAGTTCTCGCCGAAATTTTCACTCGATGCCTTAATGAAGGGAAGATTCCTGAGGATTGGAACAACGCTACAATGATCCTGCTACATAAAAAAGGTGACATTGAGGATCTCAGAAACTACAGACCTATCAGCCTCCTCTCAGTGGTTTATAAAATCTGCACTTAAGTTCTTTCACACTGCTTGAAGGTAACACTGGACATGGCTCAACCGAGAGAACAAGCTGGATTCAGGAGTGGCTACAATACAATAGATCATATCCACGTACTGAGAGAACTAATTGAAAGAGCGAGGGAATATGAACTTCCATTGTGCATGGCTTTTATCGATTATGAAAAAGCTTTTGATTCGGTGAAACCATCAGCAGTTACAATGGCTCTGAAATCCTGCGGTATTGAAGATGCATGCATTAATAATATTAATAACATCTATGAAAATGCAAGTGCAAAGATTCGGCTGTTTGAAAATAGAACACACATAAAAATTGGAAAGGGAGTGAGACAAGGTGACACCATATCTCCGAAGCTCTTTAATGCGACACTGGAAAATGTCTTTCAATCACTGAACTGGGAAAACAAAGGGATAAAGATTAATGGAGATTATCTAACCCACCTTCGTTTTGCTGATGACATAGTCATTTTTGCAACTATCCCATCAGAGCTGCAGAGTATGATCCAGGAACTTGCTGACAAGAGTAAAGAAGTGTGATTAAAAATGATATTTCAAAAGACAAAAGTGATGTTCAATGCTTTTACACGAAATGAAGATTTATCGATTGATGGAAAAAAGCTGGAGATAACAGACACGTACGTTTATCTTGGACAGCAGATATCAAGTGAGAGTCACATTGATTGAAAAAAAAAAAAATCGGCGTACAAAACTTGCCTGTAGAGCTTTTGGAAGAAACAGCACAATTTTCAAGAGCAATATGCCATTATGTCTTAAAAGAAAAGTGTTTGATCAATGCATCCTTCCTGTGCTTACGTATGTTGCAGAGACGTGGACCTTAACTAAAAGAGACATACAAAGGCTGCAGACAACTCAAAGTAGCATGGAGAGGTGCATGCTTGGTGTAACCAGGAGAGATAAGAAGAGGAACTCGTGGATCCTAAAAATGACAAGAGTGGAAGACATCATGATCAGAGTTAAATCCCTGAAATGGCAATGGGCTGGGTATACTGCGAGAAGGACAGACCATCGATGGACAGCCAAAATTTTAGATTGGATACTAAGGGACAGGAAAAGACCCAGAAGAAGACCACATGGGAGATGGGTGCATGAAATTCGAAAGTATGCGGGAGTGACATGGAGGAGACTGGCACAAGACAGACTGTTGTGGAGGAAACTTGGGGAGACCTTCGTCCAGCAGTGGTTTGATAATGGTTGACAATGATGATGATGATATATATACACTTCACCCTTTTTTTTTATTGGGGGTTTGATGACCACTGTTGTTAGCAACTCGAGGGGCTTATAAGCAGTCACTCATCCCTAATTTAGGGTCACTAGTTCTAGGGAAGGGAGAGAGCCAGTGCTGTAAGACAAACACAACATCCATGCCTCACCGGGATTCAAACCCAGACCCATCTCAGATGAATGGTCATAAGCCAGAGACCACTGTGCCACCGGGGCAGCTGTTTCACCTTCACCATTACTCTGGCTTATGATGCGTTAAGTATCAGCTTCATCACCTGTAAACTTTGAACTGACGAGGCTGTCATCAGTTCAAAGTTCACAGGCATATTTACTCTTTGAAAATTTTTTTGTAACTTGTCAGAGATCTTTTTACGAATATGAAGTTTAACCATCCACTCTGAGGAACAGGACGATATTCTTTTTCGCATTATAGTGTCCCTTTTCTTAAAAAGAGTTATAACAAAGGTCTCTCTTACATAGGAATTAAATCACTTGCACAAATCGTTGTTATAACAAATGTCATAAATCTGTGACATCTTAACCCTTAAAGAGGGGGAATAATTTCAGCCATATTTTCCTCAGGAAAAAAACAAACAAAAAACAGCACTATTTTTTTAAAAAAGAAACTACTCGTTTAATGCAGTATATTTTTGGTGCAATATTTTTCGAGACCAAAAGAGTAAAGAGTAAACAAAATATAAAAAGCATAACAGCTTACAGCATGACCAGGGCTCGACTCAAGATTTCCTAATTTGCAGTAAATACCGTAATTTCTGTTGTATAATCCATAGGTATCTTGTCAGGAGAGGTGGTGTTATTGGGAAAGTACCGAAAATGCGGTAACAGAAAAAATTAAGGTAACAGCGAGATAGAAGGCCGCAAAGAGATTGTAAGAATATATATATATTTATTATATATTCTATTAAGAAGAGACTGAAGCAAAAAAAATTTTTGACTCATACCAAGTACAACATAGAAAAGGTTATGTATTGGCCTTTTCTTTCAAGAATCTGTGCTTTAGAAAAAAATTAATATTTCCTTTTTTATTGCAATGTTTAATAATTTGTAGTACTTTAGTATTGCTATTCAGGTTTAAATTCTCTCTTAGGCGACTAGGTAACTTGGCAATTTGTTATTGCTGAACATTATTTCTGATTCATTATGTCACTCTTACAACTTGAGTTTTCTATAATCATCTTTCTGTTTATTAGTAACAGATGAAGAGCATGGGTCGGGCCAGGAAAGTTATGGATGCAAGCTAAATTGTTAACTAAAGCTTGGTCATACAACTCTGTGGAGGTTATGACATATATATATATATATATTTTTAAATTTTTTTGGTGGGCTTATTACTTGCATCTATGACTTTGCAGAAACCCATTTCCAAATAGGTCTTTGTGGAAGTGAGAAAATGCAGAGTTTTTGCTGGTCCTTGATAAAGCCAAGGCTCAGTATTCTCGACACTTTCTACATTCAGTTTTTCTATTTTTTCTCTTTTTACTCACACCGGTCAATACATAACCTTTTCTATGTTGTACTTGGTATGAGTCAAAAAATTTTTTTGCTTCAGTCTCTTCTTGATAGAATGTGAATTCTGAATTTTCATAATTGCTGCGTTGCGCATCTTGATCTTCAGGTTATTTTGCAACTTTCGTTTTAAATTCTTAAGTTTTTCTTATGTTTTCGGCTCTGCTCTTAAGTATATCATCATCATCATCATTGTCAACCATTATCAATCCACTGCTGGACGAAGGTCTCCCCAAGTTTCCTCCACAACGGTCTGTCTTGTGCCAGTCTCCTCCATGTCACTCCCGCATATTTACGAATTTCATCCACCCATCTCCCATGTGGTCTTTTTCTGGGTCTTTTCCTGTCCCTTGGAATCCAATCTAAAATTTCGGCTGTCCATCTATGGTCTGTCCTTCTGGCAGTATGTCCAGCCCATTGCCATTTCAGGGATTTAACTCTGATCATGATGTCTTCCACTCTCGTCATTTTTCGGATCCACGAGTTCCTCTTCTTATCTCTCCTGGTTATACCAAGCATGCACCTCTCCATGCTACTTTGAGTTGTCTGCAGCCTTTGTATGTCTCTTTTAGTTAAGGTCCACGTCTCTGCACCATACGTAAGCACTGGAAGGATGCATTGATCAAACACTTTTCTTTTAAGACATAATGGCATATTGCTCTTGAAAATTATGCTGTTTCTTCCAAAAGCTCTCCAGGCAAGTTTTGTACGCCGATTAATTTCTTCATCAATGTGACCCTCACTTGATATCTGCTGTCCAAGATAAACATACGTATCTGTTATCTCCAGTTTTTCTCCATCAATCGATAAATCTTCATTTCTTGTAAAAGCATTGAACATCACTTTTGTCTTCTGAAAGTTCATTTTTAGTCCCACTTCTTTACTCTTGTCAGCAAGTTCCTGGATCATACTCTGCAGCTCTGATGGGGTAGTTGCAAAAATGACTACGTCATCAGCAAAACGAAGGTGGGTTAGATAATCTCCATTAATCTTTATCCCTTTGTTTTCCCAGTTCAGTGATTGAAAGACATTTTCCAATGTGGCATTAAAGAGCTTCGGAGATATGGTGTCACCTTGTCTCACTCCCTTTCCAATTTTTATGTGTGTTGTATTTTCAAACAGCCGAATCTTTGCACTTGCATTTTCATAGATGTTATTAATAATATTAATGTATGCATCTTCAATACCGCAGGATTTCAGAGCCGTGGTAACTGCTGATGGTTTCACCGAATCAAAGGCTTTTTCATAATCGATAAAAGCCATGCACAATGGAAGTTCATATTCCCTCGCTCTTTCAATTAGTTCTCTCAGCACATGGATATGATCTATTGTGCTGTAGCCACTCCTGAATCCAGCTTGTTCTCTCGGTTGAGCCATGTCCAGTGTTACCTTCAAGCGGTGTGAAAGAACTTTAGTGAAGATTTTATAAACCACTGATAGGAGGCTGATAGGTCTGTAGTTCCTGAGATCCTCAATGTCACCTTTTTTATGTAGCAGGATCATTGTAGCATTGTTCCAATCCTCAGGAATCTTCCCTTCATTAAGGCATCGAGTGAAAATTTGGGCGAGTACTGTTTCAATTTCTCCACTTGCTTCTTGTATGATGTCTATAGTAATTCCATCTTCTCCTGGAGCTTTCCCCCGCTTCATGTTCTTGATTGCATGAGCAACTTCTGCTGGGAGGACTGGAAGAACTCTGGTACCTTTCATGATGTCTGGAGTACATGTATCATCCCTTTCATATAATTTGGAGTAGAAATCTTTCACTCTTGTCAAAATTTCGCCTATATTTCTTGTTATAGAACCATCTTCTTTTCTCAGAGCCATAATCTGTTTTCTTCCCTTACTGAGATGTCCCTTTGCTATCTTAAGGCTTTGGTTGTTTTCAATTGCTTTCCTCACTAGCTCACAGTTGAATTTCCTTACGTCTTCAGTGATACTTTTTCGTGCAAAAGAGCAAAGCCGAAAACAAAAGAAATACGTGCGGATTATACGACTGTCATACATGCCAATTACTATGGAATGCCCATAGTTTCTATGGATTTAGTTGCCTGACTATGGAACTTACTCTCGAAACTACAGATTCTACGAATTTTAATTATGTTTAAAAAATAATAATTTTGCTATTGTTTTATTATATACATAAGATTCTTGAGCAGATTCGCGGAACTCTCCGTTTTTTTTTTTTTTTTGTCACCAGTTAGATCGTTTTCAAGATTGATGCAAGACTGAAAAGAATTTGGGGGATGATATTTCATGTTTCAAAGCTTTCAAAAACAGTAGCTAAATGGAGTAAAAAGAATTTACCCTAATCGTAATTTTTTTCTCCTGATGTTGCATTTGTGTCTAGTATTCTTGTTAAATATCATTTTATTACATATATGTTAATTTTTTAGCTTGAAACTGTAGGCAAGAATTTGCAGAAACAGAAGTTAGACGTCGAAAAAATTTCCTACGAATCTTCAGGCATGAGATTCTTTCGCGAATTCGAGAAATTCTGCCTTTTCCTTTATTTTGGCCACTCAGGAGATCGATTCACAAGTAAACAGAATTGAGGGGGAGGTAGATGTTCGTTGGAAGACGGAAATCCATCTTTACGAAACTTTCGAAAACGGAAAGTAGACAAAGTTCAGATTTTTCCCGTAATCATAATTTTTTTCTTGCGCTGTTGCCTCTGTTCAGTATTTTTAAGTATAATTTTACTGCATAAATTTTTGTATTTCAGCTTGAAAATAGGAGAAAAATTTCCAAAACCAGAAGTCAGATAAATTTCTTGTAAGCGCTATTTCCCTCTCCCCGTCGTGTTCCCACTCTCCATTGCTGTTAAATATCCCCCACCCCATAAGTTTTTGCATTTATTCTTGACAAGGGAAGAAGGAAATTCCTGAAAACGGAAGTGACGAATTTGGAAAAATTGATGCATGGTGTTCAAAAGTATTAATATTTCCAAAGTTACACCATTTATCTAAAATAGTTGAAGCTTTGATATCATGTGCTCATGGTCCTAAGACTGATGGCTGTTCTCAGAGGGCATAAAAAACAAGAAAAAAAAGTAAAGTGACAATAATGAAGTAGGGAGAGAATGATATCAGCAGAAAAAAAAACTAAGCGATAGTGCTGTGCAGTTGCAGAGTCAACAAAAGACAAACTGACAGTAGTCCACATTCTTGCCGTATGTTTTGATTTTTCACCAATTAAAATGTTCAGCCCCCCCCCCTTCTTTGGTCTCATCTTATCTTTAACTGCAATTTTAGAGGCAATATGATCATATGGTAAGTGGAGGTTTGTGCACTGCGCATTCACTTGCTTGGATTTCCTGTCCAGTGTTAGAATTAGAAATAAATCTTCTACTGGCCCAGCTGACCACTAGAATTTGCAAACCACTGGTCCACCAAAATGCCCACTGGTCCGTAAAAAAAATATTAGACATTTACAATATATGTAGAAAATAACGCATTTCAATGGAATTATCTCCAATATTTTTTAAACCTATCATTAGTTTGCAGCCTAAAATGAAAAACCATACAGCAAGGTAAGAGGAATAGAAATTCATTTTTTAACTTGTAACAAATTAGAAAAAAAAATAAAATTACTGGCCATTCGGACCAGTAAAATCAATAGTTCAGTGGTCCGACGGAAGTTTAACTGGCCAATGGCCAGCAGACCACTGGGTAATTCGAATGGAAATCTGTCTGTCAAGCATTGTGAAATTCTGAACGCATCTTACTGTTTTTTACTGGTGGAAGTTTCAAACTTAAATCTTGCAATCATGCCCTAGCCGGGGAATCAACCATGGTTGCCAGCCGACCGGGAAACCGGGGAAAAATCAGGGAATCTGAAAATAAGACAAAAAATCAGGGAAAACTCGGGGAGAAATAATATTTTTTGCGAAAACCTGGAAAACTCGGGGAAAACTAAACTGATAATTTTTTGGGTAATGCGTAAGCAGTTACCAGGCATGGGAATTCTGTGCTAGAGTGCGCCAAAACTGCCATGCCCCGTAGTCATCGTCGGTACTTCGGCACGCTACATTCTCCGTGCACACCGAGTTCCGCTTGACGCTGAGTAAGATCATGCGTTGGGAAAAAGATTCAGTGATTCCAAGTACTAAGGGTTTCTGTAGGTTACTAGGGAAATCATCGGTTTGCTATGGATGACGGAAAATATAGAGTATGCTATGGAAATCGTCGATCTGCTACAGACGATGGAAAACATCGAGTATGCTATGGAAATCGTCGGTCTGCTACAGATTATGGAAAATATCGAGTTTGCTGTGGAAATCGTCGGTCCACTATGGACAACGGAAAATATTGAGTATGCTATGGAAATCGTCAGTCCACTGCGGATGACGGAAATTATCGAGCATGCTATGGGAATCGTCGTTCTGTTACGGATGATGGAAATTATCAAGTATGCTATGGAAATCTTCGGTCCGCTACAGACAATGAAAAACATCGAGTATGCAATGGAAATCGAAAATGTCAGCCAACAATAATAAAAAAAAAGCTAGCAATTAATTCAAGTGTGCAATGATAGCTTTTTTAGCACGTCTTTTGTAAAAAAAGATCGTGCTTATGTTATCGATTTGTCCGTCTGCTTGTAGACACCATATCTCTGCTACTATTAGTCCGATTTGAAAATTCTTTTTGCATCAGGAAGCTTGAAATATGCGAATGATGTTCCTTTGTTTAGTTTTTTTTTATGACGTACACATTTGCCACTAGAGGGTGTAAATGCAGATGATGTCAAATTCAAGATACATTTTATTCCATATATTTGCTTCTAAACATCCGATTGAAAAAAATTCTTTTATCTTTCGATTCCATTTATGTCAAAAGTATTTTAAGTATAGTTACTTTTTCAAGTTACGCATAAATTTTTTGCTAGGTCGCGTAAAAGTAAATTACGTTTTCCCCGATATCTCTTCTGAAACTCTGATCTGAAAATTTTTTTCTTTAGCGGACACAGCTGCTGATGGAAAATCTTTTGCATATATTTTCTAACTTTTGGTAAAGAATACTTTGGCCACCAGGGGCGTAAGTGTAAATTTTTGCTTCTGATGTATTTGCCATAAAATCTGACTTCTAAAATCTCAATTGAAAAACTCATTCGTGGACCAATGCCACTCACGTCGACAAACCTTTTAGGTATATTTTCTTCTTAAAATAATGCATGGTTTCACTGCCAGGGACGTAGATGTATATCTTATTTTTGTCAATATCTCTGCTTGTAATGGTCCGATTTGATAAATCCTTCCTTCCTTGGATAGTTTCCGGTGTGACATGTTTTTCATATAATTTCAAAATTTTCAAGTAATTCATAGACTTTCCACTTGAGGGTGTAAAGGTAAATTGCCCCCGCCCCCGATATCTCTGCTGCTAAAACTCCGATTTGAAAAATTCTTTCTGCACCGGATGCAGCTCCTGATGGGAAATGTTTTACATATATTTCTAATTTTTGGTAAAAAATGGTTTCGCCACCATGAAGCGTAAGTCTTAATTTCCACTTCTGATGTATTTGCAGCAAAATCTGAGCTTCCAAAATCTCGACTGAAAAAAAAATTCCTTTGCACTACCGATACTACTCACTTCGACAAACCTTTTAGGAATATTTTCTTCTTAAAATAATGAATGGCTTCTACGGCTCCTGGTGTAGGTATATATCTTATTTTTGTAAATATCTCTACTTCTAGGAGTCCGATTTGAAAAATTTGTTGGATGGTGCTTCCGATGCGAAATATTTTTTTATATAAATTCAAAATTTTCAAGTAAATTATAGACTTTCCGATAGGGGGCGCAAAGGTAAATTGCGTTTTCCCGATATTTCTGCATCTAAAACTCCGATTTGAAAAATTCTTCCCATATCGCATACAGCTCCTGGTGGAAAATGTTTTTCATATAATTTCTAATATTTGGTAAAGAATGTTTTGGCCACAAGGGGAATAAGTTTTAATTTCTGTTTCTGATGTATTTGCAGCAAAATGTGAGCTCCTGAAACTCAACTAAATATTTATTTTTTTCTTGGACCGATACCGCTCGCATCGAAAAACCTTTCGTGAATACTTTCTTCCTAAAATGCATGTTTTCTCCTGCCAGGGGATGTAGATTCATATCTTATATTTGTCCATATCTCTGCTTTCTAAGAGTCTGATTTGAAAAATTCTTTCTTTGTTGGAGAGCGTTTCCGCTTCGAAATGTTTCTGATATAAATTCAAAATTTTCTTAATACAGATGTCTGCAACCAGAGGGCGTAAGTTCACAATTCTGTTTACAGCAATATCTGCAGGATTAAAAACCCGATTGAAAAACTTCTTTCTTCAGTCAGATGCTATTGTTTTCCATACTGGTTCCATTGACTTTTAAAAATTTATCAAATAAGCTTTGATAAATTTAATTTGCATCAGAACGAATTAAAGAGACAGGCTCATTATACCCGGAAATTTGGTGTCATCTTTCTTGCTCTTGCATTGAATATATTGCATTATAGATGTGGTATTTATTATGTATATTATCATGGAGTTATACATAATCTGTAAATTTTACCTGAAAGTCCCCGCAAAATTATCTTCTGAAAAACCTGGAAAACTCAGGGAATTTTTAAAGCCAATATGAGTGGTAACCCTGTCAACTTTGTGTTTCGCATGTGTTAAGTTTGTTTAGAGTCCTTGTTTGTTGTAACACTTTGTGGGGGTGCATATTTGTTTTTTACAAAGAGATCATTTCGTAAAATTTAGTCTATGTATGCCACGCAATGCTAGTTATTAGTAACAAGGCTTCGTCAATGTTGGCAGGTATGTACTTTTTTTTTTAAGTGTCGTGGTCTGAGACATTCTACCGTGGATTTTATGTGAAGGAAAAAATTGTTTTTCTCAGAATTTCACAATCTACAGATCATATGATGCCACAGATTATACGTGGAATTTTTTTTCCCCACAACCTCTGAATTATCCTTGTGGATCTCACAAAGGAATTTTTTTTTCTGAATTTTATGGCCTACAGATTATACGAAGAAAAAAAATGTGGTACTTTGAATTAATATGTGCAAAATATTCTGCAAATAGTATTTTAATAAAATTGAAATCTGAAATTTTAATTTTTTTGAGAACGTTTACTGAAAGAATGGAAAAAGAAAATTATGAAGCAAATTGGAACTTTGTTTTTCAATAAGTGGTTTGGGTAATAAGAAAAAAAAATGACAACAAATATGGTTAACCATTTTTCGTTCCAGTATCATAAGTTGCATGACATATTAAACATTTTGTGTAGCAACTAACAAAATAAAACCAGAAGTGTGAGGTGGCTGCAGCTGACTGTTGTATTTAAGTAATGAAAGTAAACAAAGCTGTAGTTAGGTAATGAAAGTCAAAAACAAACTGAAAACTAAACTTGCTATTAGTCATATACCCCAAGGTGTTTCTGGTTTAGAAGCGATAGCATCAGTGGCATATCCAGAAATTTCTTAAAATGTGAGGGTTCCATGGCTTTAGTTCATTGGTGAAAGCCTCATATATACTGCTTTAAATTATTATTCAATGCACCCTCAAAAAGGAAGGGGTCTGGACCCAAGGACCCTCCCCTTGGCTACACCTATGGATATCATGGTTTGTATGCCACCCTGTGGAAACGGTGAGATACATGGGGAAAAATTTGGTGCCAAAGAATCAGTGAAACCTCAGGGAAGAAACGAATGTTTTTGCTAAAAACCTGGAAAAATCAGGGAACTTGCAATCCTATGTTTAAGGTGAAAAAAACAAAAACAGTTCAACCTCAAAAACACATTTTAATGATCTAGTCTTAGCATCGCTTTTATTTTTATTCACAGCAGTCTTTCTTCTCCCTCCCCGGACACATACAATAGAAAGATGTATTTAAAGATGCATTTATTACTTCATATGGTGGCCAAACTTTGCATTTTATAAATATATCAGGTTAGCCTTGTAAATTAATTTTCAAATACTTGAAAATGTAATTTCGTCACTTTTGGAGAACTTTTGGTTGCGATTTGCTTGAGTCAAATATTTTATAAATAGTGATCCCATTTTGGTCCCAGCTTGAAAGTTGGCATACTAGTAAAAAAAAACTTAACGGTGCCGTATAATTGTTTTCAGAATTTTAAAATGAGAGTTTTTTAAAATATTCAAGGCCAGTCTTTTTTTTTATATTTTATTTTCCAGCACATGATTTAAAAAGCTCATTTAAAATGCTATAAAAAGATACTATTTTCAACCTTCTAACCCAGTTAGGTAATGAGATACAACTGCTCAAAGATTGTCTGGAGGTCACAATTTGATAATTTTCAAGGTCATGTAATTCGAAACCCCGTGGGTGGATGGGCTGAAGTTTTGGATTTATGCATAAGTCTAAAGTCTACATGCCTAACAATCACACCAAATTTCAAGGAAACCAAAAGTAATCAGGTTGAAAATAGCCATTTCGTTAGTTGATTTGACACGGAATGACCCTAAGCAGATTCAAGAAATTCCACTTTTTTTTTTTTTTTTTTTTTTTTTTGTCATCGTTTAGATATTCTCAAGTTCGATGAAGAACTGAAGAGAACGGGGGCGTCGGGGGTGGGGGGTGTCTGCAGACTGTATTTTGTTTTTCAAAACTTTCTAAAACGGTAAACGGAGTAAAATTGTTTTGCCGTAATTGTAATTTTTTATCCCGATGTTGCCTTTGTGTCCAGTATCCTTATTGACTATCATTTTGTTGCATAAATATTTGTATATCAACTTGAAACTGTAGGGAACAATTTGCCAAAACAGAGGTTACATGGCACAAAAATTTCCCATTCTTCTCCATCACTAAATATCCTCCGCCCCATAAGTTTTCGCATTTAAGCTTGATTAAGGGAGGGAAGAAATTCCTGAAAACGGAAGTGACAAAGTTGAAAAAATTGTAAAAATTGATACATGATGTTCAAAAGTATAAAATTTTCAAAGTTACGCCATTTATCTGAAATAGTTAAACTTTGATATCATGCGCTCGTAGCCCTCAGGCTGCTTTTTCACTTGCTTGGATTTCCTGTTCGTCAAGCGTTGTGGAATTCTGAATGCATCTGATTTTAACTGGTGAAAGTTTTGAACTCCAGTCTCGCAATGCCACCTATCGTGCCCTCACCAGTGGAATCAACGTTGTTCCACTGGTGCTAAGTTTGTTTTGTTAGTGTCCTTGTTTGTTGTAACGTTCTGTTGTGGCACATATTTCTTTTTCACAAAAAGATGGATTGTTTTGTAAAAAAGTCTATGTATGCAGCACAATGATATTAGTTACTACTAACAAGGCTCTTGCTAATGTTGGCAGGTATGCTTTTATTCCTTTGGTGTGGGCATGGATTAATTAATACTTTAATATGAAGTGCTTTTGCATCTGTCAAAAGAAAAATAAATGATAACCACATTATTAAAGCATTGTTTTCCATATCATGTATATGATCTTCATGACAGTGCAGTATGCTAGATGAAAAAAAAGTTTGCCAATGATTTTTCTGAAATGTTTTAAGATGTGGAAGAAGAGTGCATAATATTAATATTAATATTTTTTTCTTCAGTTATCCTCAGGTCATCATGGTAACGGAACCTTCTGCAGGACGGAGGTCAATTTCAGCAGAAGCAAGGAGGATGCGCAGAAAAGAACCTCGCTTGCCAAAGAAGAAATATCTCAAAGCTGGTCTTTATTCTGCATACTTCAAACAGGATATGTTAGTTGATGTTATTTAGTTTGCATGCACGTAATTATTCATAATCATGCTTATTTTTATGGAGTTTCCTGAATTCACTTTATTGCTTTAGTTTACTGTGCAGTTATATCCATCGCTGCTATTATGTTAGGCCTCTTTTTGGTCATGAGAGATGAATTCAGTTATCAAAATTGCAAAAGCAAGAGTGCTTTTGGTACCTTTTCTAAGTCTTTGCAAAACAAAGGAAAAACGTACTTAACAATATTTCTTTCTGTACAAAGCAGTTTGTGATCGTGCAGCTTGTTCCACCTACAAGACCAGCCCTCTTTAGTAGGTACAATTTTTTTAGAGGTGTGATAAAAAAATATCCAGATTGGATTTATTAAAAAAGAAAGTGCAAGAATTACAGATTTGAAACTTAATCACCTTTGAAGTAATCCCCTTCTGAAGCCACACAATCAGCCCAGTGCTGTTTCCACTGCCCGAAACATTTTTTGAAGTCATCTTGTGAAATAGTGAACAGCTTCCATTCTGTTATATATCCTGAATATCTTGAACTCTTTTTTCCTTCAAGTGGTATTTGATTTTTGGGAAGAGAAAAAAGTTACAGGGAGTGAGTTCTGGCAAAAAGGGTTACTGTTAAACCTGTGCAATGAAGTGCTTAGCAATAAACTGTTGCACAAATTGTGTTGTCATGATGGAGTTGCCACTTGCCACTCTCATGCAATGACAGTCTTTTGTGACAAACTGCATTCGTCAAATGCTGAAAAATTTGACAGCCCTTGTTGATTGTCTGACCTGACAGAGAGTATGCGTGATGCAGAATTGCCTCGTTATAAAAAAAAAAAAAACCCAGCAGCATTGTCTTGACATCGTTGTGGCTCCGTTATATGGGGGGGGGGGGGGGGGAGGGTCTTTCACTCTAAAGACTGGGCTGTAGTTTAGGGATCATACCCATAAACTCATGATTCATCACCAGCTGTGATAGTTTTTAAAAGGTTTTTTATATTTTCGATGCACTCGACCAGGTCACTGGCAGCCGAAACTTGGGCTTGTTTTTGCTCAGTCGAAAGCAATTTTGGCACAAATTTGGCTGAGATGTGTTTCATACCCCAATCTTCCATAAGAATCAACTGAACTGAACTGAAACTGACATTGGAGTCTTCAAATAACTCAATGAATAGTAATTTGGCAATTTTCCTGCATAGCTCTGTGCACAAGTTTGACATTGTTTTCACTTCTGCTGGTTGCAGGCCTCATAGACTGTTCATCACTCAACACTTTCATGACCATCTTTAAAATGTTTATACCACTCATAAATTTGTGCACGTCTCATACAATCCTCCCCGTTGACTTTCTGTAACTTTTTAAGTATGTGTCTTTACAAGCTTTTGACAGAATCTGATGCAAATTCGTTGATAAATTTTTTCCAGCATGACAGTGTGACGAACAGCTTCACACATGTAAGAACAAAGCACTGCTGTGAAAAACTGAATGAGTAGGGGAGATGTGATTCACGGCACATGCGTTGTAGGTTCCGAAGTCAACCTGTACTGAGTTGAGGGTAGTTGAGAGCATGCTTAAGTTACGTATAATAGTTTTAAGGCAAAAATATTTCAGCTATTACTATGGCCTTCATCAGTGTGACTATGATTTATTTCATTACCAGATTGGTAAGGTAAGTTCTGTAACGGTAACTCTGGGTGACGTGATGCATTGAGGGATTTCCAGATGTATAGAACATAAATGGGGAGCTCAGAGTTACCAGAGTTACAATTTTTGGAAAATAAAATTTCCAAACTTTCTGTAAACCCCAGAGAAAAATGATTTCGGAAAGAAGCCAACTTTTTTGTATCGGACCAAAGTGGAATAGCAGAAGTGTCAGCCATGGTAAGTTGAGACAAGGAAGAGGAAGGTTTTCCAAATTTCACATAAGATTTATTTTCCTGAAGTCTTGAAATAATTTTCCGGAATGAACTTCCTGTGTAAGCGGTTAATCCAACGTTTGTCTTGATAGGAATTTTATACACTCCAGGAAAAGAAAGCGAAGATCTTGGGATTCTGTCATTACGGAGGAGAACAGAAATTGAACAAGAGTGAATGACAAGTCTATATCCTTCTCTTTTGAAGATACTGATGAGCTTGTAGGCAAAAAGTTTATGGTAAGGGATAGAACCAGTAAACATTAGTTCCTTTTTTGGTGATACAGGTTGAAGAGCAACAACTGTTTTTTTCTTAGCATTTTGAATTAATTTAGAAACCAAGTGTAAGGGAAAGCCATGTTGAGTAGCGATCAAGCTGATGGTGGCTAATTCAATTTTTTTATTGACTGCGTTGTTAGAAACCAAATGAGCTTGATAAATGAAAGACTGGAGAGCTGACAGTTTGTATTGGTGGAAAGTATGTGAATTGAAGAGAATAATGCTATTGGTAGAAACTGGTTTTCGGTAGACTGAAGTGGATACAAGATTATTATTTTTAGGGATGCTGATATCCAATAAATTTATCTTGCCATCAATTTCTTCATGAATAGTGAATCTTATGGATGGGAATTTTTCAGTGAATAAATTTGTGAGTTGCAATAGATCTTTTTCAGGATGAGGCCAGATGACAAAGATATCATCAACATAACGAAGCCATGAGGTAGGTTGTTTGTCATGTTGCAGCACTATTGATTGTTCAGTATTTTGCAGGTATACTTCAGCCAAAAGTGGGGAAAGAGGTGACCCTATTGGTACACCTTGGTTTTTGTTGATAGCATTGATTGTTATAAATGAAGAAACTGTGTTGGTGAAGAGAATACAGGCAATCATACAAATCCTTGGCAAGGGTGCCGTCCATGGATAATTGTTCTTTGTATTTATAAATGAGGAGCATGAGTGCTTCAAATTGAGGCACAGAAGGAAAAAGTGATTCCACGTCCAGGGTAAACATACATGCATATGATCTCTGCTTTCTTCTCCTGGAGTGTAAAAAATTCCTATCAAGACAAATGTTGGATAAACTTCTTACATAGGAAGTTCATTCCAGAAAATTCTCTCAAGACTTTGGGAACATAAATCTGATATGAAATTTGGAAAACCTTCCTCTTCCTTGTCTCAACTTTCCATGGCTGACACTTCTGCTATTCCACTTTGGTCCGATACAAAAAAGTTGGCTTCTTTCCAAAATCGTTTTGCCCTGAGGTTTAGAGAAAGTTTAGAAATTTTATTTTCCAAAAATTGTAACTCTGGTAACTCTGAGCTCCCCATTTATGTTCCATACATCTGTAAATCTCTCATTGCATCATGTCACCTGGAGTTACCATTACAGAACTTACCTTTTCAATCTGGCAACAAAACAAATCGTAGTCGCACTGATGAAGGCTATGGTAATGGCTGAAATACATGTGCATATTTGCCTTAAAACTGTTATACGTAACTTAAGCATGCTCTCAACTACCATGAACTTACGTGCATTGCCTACTACTCATTTATAACCTGTACCAAACCACTGTGTTGTGTGATTTCGCAACCAGTCTGGATACTTTTTTATCACACCTTGTACCTGTTTTGTGGCAGATGGGTCATGGAGTTTATAGTAATTCATTATTTAGTTGCTCATCATGTGTTTCTTATTGAAAACATATTTGAGAGATGAAATAATTTAAAAAACAAACATAAAACAATAATTGAAAAAATTCCATCAAAAAATTAATGCCAAAATTTGGAGACAAGAAAACACCAAACGAAAACATACATTGAGCCATGTCTAATGAGTTTGAGACGTTTGCTCTACCCTGTGTAGCAGTGGCAGTTTGTGCATAAATGTTTGTTAAAAAACCAAGGGATGTTCAAGCAGTTTTTGACCTTTAGTTTCTGTGCTGTTCAGCATGGTTTTTTTAGGTAAAACCTGGTTCCATGTGAGTGGGGTTTGCAGACTAATAAACTGCATACCTACTAAGTTTTCTGAATTTTACTGTTGTTGTATGGTTTTTCATTTGCTTTTTCTAGATTTCATCATATTTCTGTATTAGAAAATAATTAAAAATAAGAAAAATTCTTGAAGAAATACATGTATAGAGAGATTTCTTTGAGCAAGATTGTGAATATATCAGGAGTTGGGTTTGAAAGAGTGTCTATAGTCCAATGCTGGGAACCAGATATTATCTTCTAGTGCTAATTTTTTTGTTAGCTGGACTACTACCATTCATACTTATGTAATTATATTTCCAGGGATGGGAATTTTGTGCCAATTTTTGCCAAACCAAAAATCTTGTGGAATCTTGCTTCAAAAGGAAATTTCGGTCCCAGTTCCCTCCAAAACCAGTGTGGCCATCGTTGTGGACTTTGCAGTAGGAGATTCTTACCTCTATGTTTCTTGATGGAATTGGCCCCATTTTCATGACCTGTAAAATTGTTTTCATGGCAGAGTGAACTGCAGCAGTCCTGATTTTTAGAAGTAATTTTGTCTAAAATGCATGTTTTGCCATTCCTTAGTCACCTCTTGCTGTATTAAGGAACAGAGCAGGCATTCTCTCAGTCGCTTAATGAAATTAAAGTTCAAAAACACTACTGCCTACTCATTGTGTAGAAAAAATGACTGTGTGTCATGAAATACGGTGAAAGACAGTTCAAAGTTTCAGTTTTGAGCTTATATATAATTTCTCTTCAGATAAAAGGAAAAATCGTATCTTTTTTTTTTCTTGATATAGCAAGGAGTGGGTAAGGAATTGGAAAATATTCACTTCAGTGAAATTTTAGTTTAAAATGTTGATATGTTAGTTAATCTGCCATGAAAGCAGCATTTTACAGGTTACTTACTAAACTGGCACTATTTGTAGCATGTACATGGTAAGTGGGTCATTCCATACAGAATGACCCAATTTTGAAAAAGTGTGTAGCTGCATAGTTCTGAAAA
Organism: Macrothele yani; assembly: GCA_039090855.1. Classification (NCBI taxonomy): domain Eukaryota; kingdom Metazoa; phylum Arthropoda; class Arachnida; order Araneae; family Macrothelidae; genus Macrothele; species Macrothele yani. Next base: position 165,442,184 of record CM077001.1, on the reverse strand, counting down.
AATTTTAAACTTTGCTCATTTATTTGTGTGGTTGAATAATGACCAAAAATAATTTAAAATTTTTCTTTTCACTCCCCCACATCTATAGATTGCTTCAAAGATGGCGACCGTCACAATTTTTAGCATATTGAAGCCTTTCTGATATTTCTGATATCTCCTGAACCAATACAGATATTGGAATGATTCAAAAAAGGTTTTGTTAAGCATAAAATGAGGATTCTGTAACACTAAGAAAATGTTCAGAAATCAGTCACATTCTTTACTTTTAAAAGCCCTTTAAACATTGATAATCAGATGCTGAGCAAAATTTACAGATATATATATATATATATATATATATATATATATATATATATATATATATATATATAAGTTTAATTTATTCCCACAAGTGTGATTAAATAAAAAAAAAAAAAGAAAATAGTCATTGCAGTACAAGATGATTATTTAATTTTTATGGCCGAGAGGAAAAAAAAAACGAACCAATTTTGTTACTCAAGAACTATTGCAGTTTGTGATGTGCAAAATAAATGAAAACAGTCCACGTTCGATCCATCCACTAGTCAAGGCTAGTGTGGACACATGCTATTGACTAACATATATTAAGCACACAACACTAATAGAACACTCAAGAAAGCACTTTTGAAAAAGACCAGTTGGTCTGCATTTATTGTGATTAATTTCAGTGAGGGGTTGTGATTCCCTTTTTTTTTTCTATTTTGTTTAGACAATGAGAACTATGATTAGCAAGAATTTGTTACTACAATATAAACACCTTATGTACACTAAATGCAGAAAAACATTCGTGTACATGAACCAATTGGATGAATACCGTCTTCACACGATTTTAATGATATTAAAATAAGAAATATATGTACAATTAAAATACTCTAAAACACACTAGCACTTTCAGAGCGACAGTCGCCCCATCATCAGGTGTGATCGGATCTCCCAAACCGTTCAGTACAAATGTCTGTAGTGCGCCATAACTGCAATTGACGTAACAGAATTTGCAACGTACGCGCCATCTGTCCCGGCGGTTAAACCACGATCAGAGCGACACCACATCACAAATCATAAACATGATTATGATTTCTTATAATGTTGCAGTTATAATCATGTTTATGATTTGTGATGTGGTGTTGCTCTGATCGTGGTTTAACCGCCGGGACATATGGCGCGTACGTTGCAAATTCTGTTACGTCGATTGCAGTTATGGCGCACTACAGACATTTGTACTGAACGGTTTGGGAGATCCGATCACACCTGATGATGGGGCGACTGTCGCTCTGAAAGTGCTAGTGTGTTTTAGAGTATTTTAATTGTACATATATTTCATATTTTAATATCATTAAAATCGTGTGAAGACGGTATTCATCCAACCTTTTGTACAATTCTGACCCCCTTTTTTTTTGTGAGGAAATTTCACATTTTTGTTTTACAACCAGCATTTCAATTCATGATAACCAAACACTTCTAGAACACATTTCCAGAAGATGGTTGTCTGCTCATATCACTCCATTTTTTAATGGCAATTATATATATACATGCATTTTTAATACTGTCTCCACAGAAGCAAGCTGAAGGTAGGCCTAAAACAAGTTTGAAGTGTAAATTTTGGGTTTAATTTACAGTTGCTCTGGTTATAAAGCACTAAAAGGTTAAGAAAAAGAAAAAAGGATTTAAATTTAAGGTGTAAGAAGTTTCATTAAATTATATTAATTCAACATTTGTCGAAAACATTACGTGGTTTCAGAAATTATTAACTATATGTCAACAAAATAGTTTCCATATCATCTACTGTTTCGCACGTTACTAGAAATTCGAGCACGGGAAAAACGTCCATATAATAATAATAAAAAAAATATTTCAACTTGTCACTAATATTCAAGTTGAAATAAATTTTTTTTTTATTTTTTTTTTTATTTTATTATATGGACGTTTTTCCCGTGCTCGAATTTCTAGTAACGTGCGAAACAGTAGATGATATGGAAACTATTTTGTTGACATATAGTTAATAGTTTCATTAAAGTTTATAAATAATTTTGGGCCACACAATAAATATAAAAAATATTGTTTTTTCTTTTTTAAGACCTTTTTCTTTGAATTTTTTGTTAATCAATCTTTAAGACACCCCCCCTTTTTTTTAGCAGCAGTTCCTCATGGTTATAACATATACAAGCAATTTTACTATGAAATGGGAGATCTTAGCCAAGATTCCAAATACAAGGTTTACGTTAGATCACCAAAATTTTCATTCTGACAAAAAAAAAAAAAACAAAAAAAACTGGCACTCTTAGGGCATAACTTTAAGGACAAATGGATTTTAGGTTACATATACATTTTTTTTTTTTTCTGTTTCTGACCAATTGCCCCCAAATAGTTTCCCCAAATAGTTTTTTTTTTTTTTTTTTTTGATTTTCTTTTATTTCATATTACTTATGTTTCACTTTCTTTTTTTTTCAAATGGGAAGGTGGTGAGAAAAATTGGTCTTGTAATGAAGAAATAGCTGATAGCAGGAGGACCAAAACTTCAGGCTAGAGGTGCAAAATGTTCTGTGGGACGAAGATGATGTAAAACGTGCAGCTTACCGCCTCGCGAGATCCCATCTTGGCTCCAAGGAAAGAAAGGGTCCTTCACTGGAAAATCACTGTGGCAGGAAGGGTGCAGAACAGTAGAGGTAATGGAGTGGTACCTGTAACATCGCACTTGTCTCGAAAATCCGGTTAGCTTAAAGGGACGGTAAGAGTCATCACCTAGGCTCTGAGCCCTGGGCCTCAAGGTTAACCCTTTTGATGGAGAGGAGGTAGGAAGAGATGAATTTCCAAGTTGTTGCGTTCCGGTCGCCTAGTTGAACAGGGCCTCGGTCGAAGAAAAGTCGGCACCGTGTACACCCGTGTATCACAGCGGTTTGCCGCAGGCACATTTGCAAATTTAAGCTCTGCCTTGGGTGTTTTGGTGTCTTAGGAAAATTTCTTTCCTTCCATCCTACGGGATGAGCAAAAGGGATTCTGGAAAGGTAGACAATCATGCCTTTTCCCTTGGTGTGCCCCCTCGGATGCAGCAGATTTTTTTCTTTTGGAAGAATCTTTCTGACCGCCAGAAAAATCGAGGTCCGCCTAAATAAGTTCCAAATCACACGCTTTTCCGGAGGATGAGGAAAAACATCAGCACCCTTTAAAACAACACAAACTCTAAGCCAATGGAATTGTTGAAAGCCATCTGTTCATTCCCTGTTGCCCGTGTGGCAAAGCGAAACACACACACAAAAAAGAAATTATTCCCGCACGAAGCTGGTGCGTGCTCCAACTATGCGCACCGGGGCTCCAAAGTCCGCATCTTACGGCATAACATGAAAAAGGCGTGGTTCCAGTCTTGAATTATCACCTCATGCAAAAAGGTGAAGGCGCTCCAAACGTGAAATTTGATATCCCACTAGCTTCCTACAACTTTTTCTCATGGGGATGGAGTGGTTTTGGCTGGAACAGCTGACCGCTCCCAATAAATTTTGAGAGAGAATACTGCGAGCGTCCCGCTTAGCGGTAAATCTGCCACACTTTCGCATACCCATCAACTTTGAGAAAGACTCAAATATATGTGAAAGTTCAACTGCGGTACCGATGTAAGGGAGCAGGCTGAATCTTTTGCAACGCCCTCCCATAAATAAAGAGGGGGGCAGGGAATCTTTCCGTCTTTTGACCACCCTGTGGTAGTTTCAAATCGTAAGAGGGGGAGGGGGGGAAAGGAAAGGAAGATCTCAGAGTCGTCATATACATTGCATCTTTACACTGACATATTCACAAATTCTGCATGGGGCAGACTGTTTCAAACACAAATAATTATTTCCTATTTTTTTTTTTATAATTTACATATACTTTTCTTTATGATGGTGGTTGAAAAAATAAATGAAAGGTAGATGCTAAAGCAAAATCTTTATTATATCATCATCATCATTGTCAACCATTATCAATCCACTGCTGGACGAAGGTCTCTCCAAGCATCTTCCACAACGGTCTGTCTTGTGCCAGTCTCCTCCATGTTACTCCCGCATACTTTCGAATTTCATCCACCCATCTTCCATGTGGTCTTCTTCTGGGCCTTTTCCTGTCCCTTGGAATCCAGTCTAAAATTTTGACTGTCCATCGATGGTCTGTCCTTCTGGCAGTATGTCCAGCCCATTGCCATTTCAGGGATTTTACTCTGATCATGATACCTTTCACTCTTGTCATTTTTCTGATCCACAAGTTCCTCTTCTTATCTCTCCTGGTTACACCAAGCATGCACCTCTCCATGCTGCTTTGACTTGTCTGCAGCCTTTGTATGTCTCTTTTAGTTAAGGTCCACATCTCTGCACCATACATAAGCACTGGAAGGATGCATTGATCAAACACTTTTCTTTTAAGACATAATGTCATATTGCTGTTGAAAATTATGCTGTTTCTTCCAAAAGCTCTCCAGGCAAGTTTTATATGCCAATTAATTTCTTCATCAATGTGACCCTCACTTGATATCTGCTGTCCAAGATAAACTTACGCATCTGTTATCTCCAGATTTTCTCCATGAATCGATAAATCTTCATTTCTTGTAAAAGCATTGAACATCACTTTTGTCTTCTGAAAGTTCATTTTTAATCCCACTTCTTTACTCTTGTCAGGAAGTTCCTGGATCATACTCTGCAGCTCTGATGGGGTAGTTGCAAAAATGACTATGTCATCAGCAAAACGAAGGTGGGTTAGATAATCTCCATTAATCTTTATTCCTTTGTTTTCCCAGTTCAGTGATTGAAAGACATTTTCCAATGTGGCATTGAAGAGCTTCGGAGATATGGTGTCACCTTGTCTCACTCCCTTTCCAATTTTTATGTGTGTTGTACTTTCAACCAGCCGAATCTTTGCACTTGCATTTTCATAGATGTTATTAATAATATTAATGTATGTATCTTCAATACCGCAGGATTTCAGAGCTATTGTAACTGCTGATGGTTTCACCGAATCAAAGGCCTTTTCACAATCTATAAAAGCCATGCACAATGGAAGTTCATATTCCCTCGCTCTTTCAATTAGTTCTCTCAGTACGTGGATATGATCTATAGTGCTGTAGCCACTCCTGAATCCAGCTTGTTCTCTCGGTTGAGCCATGTCCAGTGTTATCTTCAAGCGGTGTGAAAGAACTTTAGTGAAAATATATATTCTTCTCCAGAAAAATAAAAGGGAAGGAGAAAAAAAAATCATGAAGAAGTAAGTTACACAGATACACTCAAAGTAAAATGTTCTCACACCTACCTACTGACAACATGGAGGAAAGGAAAAAAAAAAATATCTAAAGTTACCCAAAGGAAACACACGAAACAACACTTGCAGGAAGATAAAGATTAATTTTGAAAGAGATATTTCTGAGAAAAAATTTCTGACTTTTTCTCAGATGGTGTATATATAGCCCCTCCTGCATAGGGTCAAGAGAAATGAGAGACCACTAAGAAAAACAACTGACCACACAATTCTTCTCATTTTCTCTATAGAAAATGTGTTCGACTGTTGTCAGTCCTGAATGAAAATTCACATAAATTAGCCAGATTTATGTGTTTCCAGGACTGAGCAACAGGACAGTGGGGTATGATACAAAAATCTGAATTTTGTGTACATAGCCACCTATACAATGGCTATTAACTCACAAACATTGGTTATTGTGTTCAGCCTAGTTTTTGATATACAGGGCTCGCTATATCAGGGAAAATATTGTTATTGATACATTCGTAATACTTGTTTAAATTATATCAATATCATATTATTTTTTTATTAAATGCTCACAAACGAAAAAGTTAACAGTTGGCCATAAAATATTCCAAGAAAAATCTGTTATAATACCTTTATAACTCTCAACAGTCAATGTCTCTGGATTTGAAAGTGAAGAGAAAAGATATCTCATTCTTCAGTTTTTCATCAATTTTGTAAACTCTGCGAGAACCTGAAGTATAGAACTCAAATGGTGTCAAGATCTTCAGGATTTTGCTGTTTAGTATTCTTGTTGATGTCCTATCATCATTGTTAGGCACAAAGGATGTGGCAGGTCCAGGAGGACCATGAAAATCGATGTAGGATTCCAAATCCACTGTGTCGTGTACACTTTCCGCTAGGAGGCGTAAAGGTAAATTGCGTTTCGCCCTATATCTCTGCTTCTAAATCTCCGATTTGAAACATTCTTTCTGCACCGGATACAGCTCCTGATAGGAAATCGTTTGCACATAATTTCCAATTTTTGTAAAAAAATGGTTTGGCCACTCAGGGGGCGTAAATCTTAATTTCCGCTTCTGATGTATTTGCAGCAAAATATGAGCTTCTAAATTCTCGATTAAAAAAAACGTCGTTTGTAGACCGATACTACTCATGTCAACAAACCTTTTAGGAACATTTGCTTCTTAAAATAGTTCAGGGTTTCTACGCCAGGGGGTGTAGATGTATATCTTATTTTGTCAATATCTCTACTTCTGGGGGTTCGCTTTGAAAAATTCCTTTTTTGTTGGATAGTGTTTCCAGTATGACATGTGCTTCATATAATTTCAAAATTTTCAAGTAATTCATAGACTTTCCGCTAGGGAGTGGGGGCGTAAAGCTAAATTGTGTTTCTCCCTATATCTCTGCTTCTAAATCTTCGACTTGAAAAATTCTTTCTGCACCGGATACAGCTCCTGATGGGAAATCGTTTGCACATAATTTATAATTTTTGTAAAAAAAAAAAATGGTTTGGCCACCAGGGGGCGTAAACCTTAATTTCCGCTTCTGATGTATTTGCATCAAAATATGAGCTTCTAAATTCTCAATTGAAAAAAACGTCATTTGTAGACCGATACTACTCATGTCGACAAACGTTTTAGAAACATTTTCTTCTTAAAATAATGCATGGTTTCTACGCCAGTGGGCGTACATGTACATCTTATTTTTGTCAATATCTCTACTTCTAGGAGTCCGATTAAAAAAATTCCTTCTTTGTTGGATAGTGTTTCTAGTGTGACATGTTTTTCCTGAAAATTCAAAAATTTCAAGTAATTCATAGACTTTCCGCTAGGGGGCGTAAAGGTAAATTGCGTTTCCCACTATTTCTCTGCTTCTAAACCTCCGATTTGAATAATTCCTTCTGCACCGGATAGAGCTCCTGATGGGAAATCCTTTGCACATAATTTCTAATTTTTGTAAAAATGGTATGGCCACCAGGTGGCATAAGTCTTAATTTCCACTTCTGATGTATTTGCAGCAAAATATGAGCTTCTAAAATCTCGATTGAAAAAAAGTCTTTTGTTGACTGATGCTACTTATATTGACAAACCTTTTAGGAACACTTTCTTCTTGAAATAATGCATGGTTTCTACGCCAGGGGCGTAGATGTATATCTTATTTTTGTCAATATCTCTACTTCTAAAAGTCCAATTTGAAAAATTCCTTCGTTGTTGGATAGTGTTTCCGATGCAAAATGTTTTCCTATAAATTCAAAATTTTCATGTAAATCATTTAAGACTTTCCGCTAGGCGCATAAAGGTAAATTGCGTTTTCTGCTCCTAAAACTCTGATTTGAAAAATTCTTCCTGTATCGCATACAAGACCTGATGGAAAATATTTTTCACATAATTTCTAATGTTTTGTAAAGAATGGTTTGGCCACCAGGGGTCATAAGTGTTAATTTCTGCTTCTGATGTATTTGTAGCAAAATCTGGGCTCCGAAAACTCGACTAAATTTTTTTTTCTTGGACCGATAGTGCTCATATGGAAAAACCTTTTGAGAATACTTTCTTCCTAAAATAATGCATGGTTTCCCCACCAGGGGACGTAAAGTCACATCTTATTTTTGTCGATAACTCTGTTTCTAAGGGTTCGTAAGCTCAAGATTCCGTTTCCACCAATATCTGAGGGATTAAAGACCCGATTGAAAAACTTCTTTCTTCTGTCAGATACTATTGTTTTCCATACCGGTTCCATTGCCTTTGAATAGCTTTGATAAATTTAATTTGCGTCAGAACGGATTCAAAAGATGTGCTTATTACACTCGAAAATTCGGTGTCATCTTTCTTGTTTTTTCTTCTTTTGAGTTTTTCCCTTATTTGAGCTATTGTATCTCAGTAACTAGGCTGAAAACAAGAACCAAATTTATTTAAAAAAATTTCTTGGAGCGTTATATATGGCTAACTGTTAATTTTTTTCATTTGTGTGCATTTAAAGAAAAATGTAACATGATATTATATCATTTAAACAAGTATTACGAATGTACTGATAACAATATTTTCTCTGATAGCAAGCGCTGTATATCAAAAACTAGGCTCAACACAATAACCAATTTTTGTGAGTTAATAGCCGTCATATAGGTGGCTATGTACACAAAAATTCAGATTTTTTGTCTCTCATTCCACCAGAGATATAAGATCTCATAAATTGGGAAAGTGTTTTTTTCTCAAATGGGGGAGGGGGGAGGGCACGAAGGGGTACCTAATTTCAGGATTTATTATTTTTTGTGTGCAAGGTTTCTACAGTATGAATGCAACTTTGTGTATGTTTCCTGTGTTTCATAAAAAAATCACAAAGTAAGACAAAATCAGCATCTGATCATCAATGTTTAAAGGGCTTTTAAAAAAGTAAAGAATGTGACTGATTTCTGAACATTTTCTTAGTGTTACAGAATCCTCATTTTATGCTCAACAAAACTTTTTTTGGATCATTCCAATATTTGTATTGGTTCAGGAAATATAAGAAATACAGGAAAGGCTTCAATATGCTAAAAATTATGACGGCAGTCACCTTTGAAGCAACTTATAGATGTGGGGGAGGGTGTGTGTGAATTTTTTTTTTTTAATTATTTCTGGCCATTATTCAACCACACAAATAAATGAGCAAAGTTTCAAATTTTTATAAAATTATGCAGCACAACACCTGGGTGAATCTCCATGGAATGACCCAAGTAACAGTTTTCAACTTAAATTTTGACCTGAAACTGAGAAAAAAGCAAAAAATACTTGCCCCAGGGATTGATATAGCTAGAAGGGACTATAAGGGATAAGGGAAATTTGCATTTAATTTTCATTATAAAAATTTATTTAAAAGTATGAAAAGTCTTTCTCCACTGTTGCCATTTTTTTAATAACATAAAGCAATTTTAGAAAAGCATTTAAATATTAAAATTTTTATCTAATAGGTGTCCTCTATTTGCACTGTTGCTGTTGATAATATGACAACCTAAATGCTTCCCATAATTTTTTCAATGTAAAAGTATAAAAACCTTTTTTATAAGATATGCAACTAGGCAAACTGATCACAGAAATTCTTATGATAAACTGTATGAAATACTTACACTAATGTTTAAGAGTCTGAATACACCCAATAAAAAGAATATACCCCACAGCTAATTTGCATTTCATTGTAAGGAGGACAAAATGTAAACTTTATTTCTACCTTGCTCGTAGTGCAGTCAGTGAGCTTGCAACAGGAAAAATAAATAATATAAACATTTGAGTTGGACCAGGAACATCAAACAGAAGTCATCGATCTTTCCACATTTATAAGTGAGTCACGGAAAAATTCTCATCAGCCGCCACCGAGAATCGAACCCAGGGTGGGTTCCATTCCCTGTGGCGACTGATGAGAATTTTTCCGTGACTCACTTATAAATGTGGAAAGAGCGATGACTTCTGTTTGAGGAAAAATAAAAAAATTGTATTCGTTTCCACTATTGCATACTCCCCCACATGTAAAATTATATGTATCCTTTTATTACCAGGCACATAAACCCTGTAGAAGTAAACCACAGGCTAAATGATATTCACCTCTCACATTCTGCTTAGTTGCCCTAGTGTGGTGCAATTGAAAACAAATGTCCTGCTCTGAAATACTTACAATCCAAATTTTGAAGATGACAATCCAATTTTTGGTGTAAATGTGACAAGGATGGTAAGTCAGATAATATCCGAAAACTTGAAAATTTCATCGTCCTGGAGCCGGACTTATACCCGCGTCTGTCAGATAGCGCCTGGGTATGTTAATCACTAACCCACCCAGAACGACCAATTCTCAAGTTTCCGATTAATTTGAATATAACCATCACAGGATTCGCTAGTTGAAGCAACCGGCATTCATGTTTAGCGAATCTGGAGGTTAAGAATCCTATCCTGTGATTACCCGGAGGAGCAGATAAATCATGAAAGAAATACGGGATTACACCACATAATACAAATTTTGAAGATGACAATCCGATTTTCGGTGTAATTGTGGCAAGGATGGTAAGTCAGATAATATCCGAAAACATGATACTCACAATCTTTCTCACACTGCCTCCCTCTCCCGTGAACAGGGTGCGAAGGTCTATTACCCCTTAGGAAGAAAACTTATACAAGTAAAGTAAAGAAACAGCAGTGACAACTCCCATTTTAGTGCATCACTTTCCATGTATCTATGGCAATTTCATCTTTGATTTTACTAGATAGATGTGAGTTGTGCCTGTGAGATGAAGTGTATTAAAAATATATTTGGACAATCCCCTCACTATTGCCTTTTTTTATTCCTGATGAAAAGCATACAATGTACCCTGCTACCATTGTCAAGAATAACAATTTCATCTCAACGAACAGGATGTCATGGTCTCTGGAAATTCTTTATAATAATAGCTGACCATATCTTCTGAAGTATCAGCGTGAGGGGGAGGTGTGTGTGTGTGTGTGTGTGTGTGTGTAATGGTCCTCAAACGAAAATCCATTTGTGATATATTTACCTGCGGCTTTAAACTCGGTGCAGTGTTATTTTCGATAACAAAACAAGGAAATAACCTGAATGATGGTGTTATGTTTGATGCACCGTTATTCTCAGAAAATATGGTAATTTGGAAATTTATGATTGATTAGGAGCCTAAGACTTACTTCAGATGACAATCTGTAGGATTTTGTGTATTTTAGTTTTACTGTGAATATTGTATTACAAGCAGTGTAAAATAGGATGTATAAGACCTTATGGACAATGGACTTGCTTGTGGGAGAATAAGTTAAGCCCAGTGATGGCTTATTGATATTACCAGCATTTTGCATGTGCAGTCTGTTGTTTAGGGTTTTCCAATGTCTTCCAGTCATTTTCCTTGGTCATCCAACTGGCCTTTAGACTAATAATTTCATTCTGTTGTGTTTTTATTACATCAACTACTGGTGACATTAAACATTTCAGAAAAGCTGAGAGGGATGCAGTGAGAAATTGCTTGGAGCACATCTGCTAAACAAGTCTTTGGAATTCTGTATGCTCTTACCCTTAAGATGTGATGGTAGTGGCAGATTGTGTTACCTTGACTATGCAGTTTCATGAATGGAATGTATTTGCTTTATAGTGGGTTAAAAATTAGGATTGCCTAAATTTTTGCACTGAAAGGCATGACCAAATATTTTTTGTGAAATCATTTGTATGAATGTATGTGTGTGTTAATGGGTGCATGTACTTTTATCTAGATTTTTTGAGAAAAACATGTTTTCATGGTTTCATAAGGTTGACCCATGATTCGTGCATTTATTGAATTTTTAATGTAAATTCGGTGACTGGTCAGCTGACTGTGAGAAACTGAAGATATTGTTGTAACAGCAAATTTTATAATGCTGTGTGGTGGACATGACATTTAAGGTTTGGTGAAAACATTTTTCATCCACATAACTCTTTCAGTATTTTAATGGATTTCTGGTTATTCATTCTCCTTCACTTGTTTAATTTTATGCAGTAAGAAGAGCCCAAAGAAAGTAAAGTGCACAGAAAAGGATTACAACCCAGCTGACCATGAGCATGGGCTAATGCCACCACCAATCCATGTAGGTCGATATCTTCGAGAGAAGCGTGCAGACTTCAATTTGCCGTATGACATCTGGTGGCTGTATAAACATAAGCAAGTAAGTTTAAGCTGATATATTTCATTTGGTGCTTTTTAATACTGACATATTTTAATACATTTTATCAAAATGAGAAGTGTCCATGTTTTCCATAAAGTATATAATATTTGACATTTATTTCTGTGTTGAACGAAAGAATTGCATTCCATATTCCTTAAGGGATTGCAATTTCTATTTCCCTTTCTTTTTTTCCCTCTTGTTTACCCCAATTCTGAAAAGTATTTTGTATGTGAAGTCAAGCAACTGCACTAATGTTTCCATTTTTCCATACATACATATCACTAAGCTGTTCTCTGAGATTCAGAGGTTAGCTCCAAAAAGAAATACAAACTACCAGATATTTTTACTTATTGTTGTCGTATCAAACTTCTCCATTTACAGCGATCTTGACATACAACTCGAGCTTCACTGATATCCATTTCACGCCGTTCACAAGATCTTTTATACTTCATACTCATTATCTTTTTCTCATGCAGACACTCCTGAATCTGATCCACCCATGTCTTCCTTGGCCTTCCTCTGCCTTTCCTTCCTGCCGCTTGGGCTAAAAAGATTTTCTTAGTAAGCATCTCATCACTCATTCTTTCAACATAGCCATACCACCGAAGCATATTGGTCTCCACCTTGCCAACAACATTTTGCTTCACATCACACAACTGCAACACATCTTCATTCCTCACACAATCAAACCGTGTCTTGCCACAAACCCCCCGTAAGTAACGCATTTCTCCAGCACACAAACGACTCCTATGTTTCTTCTGCAGTACCCAGGTTTCACTGCCATACATCAGAGTAGGAACAATTACACTTTCATACACAGCCATGCGGGACTCTCTAGAGAACCCATCATTCCTGTGAGAACCTCCCAGAGCAGCTATGACTTTCAATGAAGAATTCACTCGCCTACTAATTTCACCATCCAATTTGTTCTCTATGTCAAACATGCTTCCTAAATACACAAACTCACTCACCTGGTCAATTACAGTGCCATTTAGACTTGCATTACATTCAGTGCTACCAGTTCCTCTCTCAAACACCATAACTTTGTTTTTTTTTCTTATTTATACTCAGTTTGAATTTCATGCAAACTTTGTACATCCGAGACAACATACTTTGCAAATCACTTTTGCTCTCTGCCAACAGGACAGTGTTATCAGCATACAGCAATCTGCACACACGGATATCACCAAGACATAAACCACTATCATCTATTTTGGCATCATGCATGCACGCGTCCATAAATATATTAAACAGCCATGGTGACATTACACAACCTTGTCTAACTCCTGCATCAATAGAAAACCATTTTGATAAAACACCATTCATTCACACATAAGCTCTACTAAACCAGCATACATGGCTTTTACACTATTAAGCAGATTCCCAGTAACACTATATTCATTCAATACCTTCCACAAAAGTGTCCTATTTACTTGGTTGTAAGCTTTCTCTAAATCTATGAAGGCAGCAAAAACTTTCTTACCAACAGCCAGATACTTTTCAATTATCGTGCGTAATGCAAAAATCTGGTTAGTGCAGCCTTTACCAGGCATAAAACCACTCTGAACATCCCACACTTTCTCTGATGTAAGACCTTGTACTTTTTCAATAACAACCTTATCAAGCACTTTCCCTGGCACACTTAGTAGGCTAATACCACAGTAGTTCTTGCATTCAGTCTGATCACCTTTTCCCTTATACAAGGGAACAATAATAGCATCCTTCCAATCCCGAGAGGGACCATTCCTAACTCCCAGCACAACTGGCAAATTTCAGTTAACCAGTCAATTGCAGAGTCACCACCATATTTCAACATCTCGGCAGTTATGCCTTCAACTCCCGGAGCCTTACCATTCTGAAGAGATTTTAGAGCTTTACACACTTCTTCTCTTGAGATCCCTCCTGTGCTTTCATCCCTCACTGTGACATCATCTGCATCTGTCTCAGAATCATCTTTGCTTTCCTGATCTAATAACTCACAGAAGTATTCACCCCATCTTTCACTTAACTCATTGGGCTCCCATATCAATATCATTTCCTCGATCTTATTCTTCACACAACTTACAACTTTGTTTCCCCTATTTTTCCTGAGTCTCATGTACTTCCAGAAAAACTTCCTATCTTTCCAAAAAGCCAGTTCATGCCTTTCCACCTTCTCCTTCCTATCTTTTGCCTTAGTGTGGCGAACCAGCTTAGCAGCTTCACACTTCTTACAGTGATATTCATCCACAGAGACTCTACCTTGCAGCATCCCCAAATAGGCTTCCTTTTTTCTCTTTACTGCCTCTTCAATCTCACTATTCCACCAAGCATCACCTCTATTGTTACCCACTATTGTGGTGCCACAGACCTCTTTAGCAGCAGTGACAACACAGTTCTTAAAACATTCCCACTTCTTTTTTACATCCCTCTCACCAGACTTCAGCTCTTTCAGTCGTTCTCTGAGTATGTCAGAATAATGCTGATGGTCTTCAAGGAGCCTATCAACCTTTATTCTTTCTATCCTAGGTCTCTTCCTATTCCTTTTCCTCCAACCAACATTAAGTTTCCCTCGTGACACTACCAAGTAATGATCAGAACCAACATCCGCACCTCTCATCACACGGGTGTCAACAACTAAGTGTTTCAAACGCTGATTATAAACAACAAAATCTATCACACTCTTTTGACCAAGAGTACGATTTTCCCAAGTATATGTGTGGATATACTTGTGGTTGAAAAACGGATTAGATGCACGCAAACCATTCTCAATGCAGAGTTCAATAAATCTTTCACCATTACCATTCACACAAGGATCATTAAACTTACCCAGAACATTGTCAGAAATTGCATTCTGCACACCTACTCCAGCATTGAAATCCCCTGCTATTATAACTTTTTCTTTAGCACCAAACTGGCTCAAAAAAGCTTTTAGCTCATTCCAGAAATCTTCCTTCTTATCAGAAGGTTCAGAGTCACAAGGAGCGTACACTACAACAATTATCTGAAGTTTCACTTTCAAATGAATCCAGAGAATTCTCTTACTTACGCAACCATAGTGAATCAAGTTGTTCTTTATCTTTTCACTTAAAATCACACCTACACCAGCCTGTCCTCTCACATTATCCAATACTCCAGACCACACACTCACTGTGCCATTCACTTCTTCTACTCCAATTTCCTTCTTTTTGGTTTCACTTACACACAGCACATCCAGTCTATACTTATTCATCTCCTCAATCACCTCATTCATCTTGCCATTTACGCCTCTAGTATTCCATACACCAATCTTACATTCACTCAGCCGAGATCTCTTTCTCATACGCCGTTTCTAAAGTCCAGGTCGATTCCGTAGCGGACAGTTTTTCTCGAGTGTGGTAGGTCCACCATATCCCACTTTTGAGTCCGGATATTGATTTCTTTTTGTCTTTTTAATCAGGTAAGTACATCAGTGTGGGGGATTAGACCCCAGCTGAGGGTTTCATTTGGTCATTCAACCTAAGGATTATGGAACAAAACCCATTGGCCGCCCCGGTGGCGCAGTGGTCTAAGGCGATGGCCTTTGATCATTCGTCCGAAAGGGGTCCGGGTTCGAATCCCGGTGAGGCATGGATGTTGTGTTTGTCTTATGGCACTGGCTCTCTCCCTTCCCTGGAACCAGTGACCCTAAATTAAGGGACGGGCGACTGCTTGTAGCCCATTGAGTTGCTCACGGTGGTCGTTAAACCTCGAATAAAAAAAAAAAAAAAAAAATCAAAACCCATTGAGTTAAGGTCTTTTCGCCAATGTCACACAGAACTAGCTAGCACCTCTCCAAGATTCACAGAGGCCCTAGTTGCTGTTGTGTGTGCCATTGCTACCACGGAGCCCCCCGAGGAGGCAAACCCATCGCTGACTACGACTGCCCACTCCATTTTTCCATTACTTGTGGAATATTGAAAAAGTGACTATTGGATAAGTTAACAAAACAACTTGATTTATGGCTTAATGCTGTTTCATGTATACACCATCATTCATAAAATTCAAACAGGCATGTGAACATTTTTGTGAAAAAGTTTCTTTCCCTAAATTTAATGCATGTGTTATCATCGTCTTGTCTGCAGAGGCCATATGACATTTTTTTGTGCATTTGAAATGTGTATGATTTTTCAGGTAATATAAGTCTAAAGAATTTCCTTGCTGATAGTTTCTGCATTGGTATTGAAGAGATTTGAGCCCTGTGACAAGAGATGCTAAGGACTTTAAAGCAATCTTAACCATTAAAATATTCACGTTCCTAAATGACAATTATTAGCAAGTCAAATTCTAAGTTTTAAGCTTCAACAGTAGATATTCTCTATTCTGGATTAAAATGGAAATTGAGGAGCAAACGCCAATACAGTACTGGCATCATAGATTTTTACTTAACTCATTCAAAAGGAAGTTGGATCTGTTAAGATGTCATACAGAAAAGAAAAACTTATGATATTTCACAACAAGTTATTAAAAAATATATTACTGGAACTGAAAGCATAATCTCTTTTATTTAAATTCTTTTTTTTTGTTTTTTTTTGTTGTATACATCAGTTGAAGTGTTGTGGTAGTCTCAGAACACATAAAATGTTGGCTAATGCAATACATAGTGAGACTAAAAAGAGCTGGAAAACTGAACAAGACAGACATTAAAATTTCCCATGAATTTGCAGAATTCCACTTTTTCACTCGCTATTTGGGTCGTTCTGAGATTGATGCAAAACTGAACAGGACTTTTTTGGAGATTCATTAGGGGTGAAGGGGGTCTTTCAACAAACAAATCATTGCTTAGAATATGGGCTGTCAGAAAAAGGTTTCAAGTAGTAGGGAAAGTAAAGAACGTAAAAATAAGCACTTTTCAGTTAAGGTGCTGGGAGGAAAGAAGAAATGTGGGAAGGGAGTAGAAAGAAGAAATGTGGGAATGAGAAGTTCAGTTTGTTCACTGCTTTCTATGATGGGTGGCAGTGTCACATGAGCTTCACAGCGAGAATGAAGAAGCCATACTGCTTCCTAAACTGTCCCTTTGTCCACTACAATATAATAAACATAATCTTGTTGTTGTTGTTCAACCTATTTCCCCTCATAAATGTTTGTATTTCAGCTTGTAAAATTGGACTAAAATTTACAGAAGTTAGATAGCATGAAAATTTTCCTCTTAACTGTAAATTAATCTTCTTTGGATGTTTCCACTGTCATATGTTATTGTTAAGTATTATTTTTTTTTACCTATAAATGTTTGTGTTTCAACTTGGTAATGGAGGGGAAAATACCCAAAACAGAAGTGATGTACTTGAGAAACTTGTAAACAGTGATACATGATGTTAAAAGAATTTGTCCTCTCAAAGTTATATCATTTATCTAAGATAGTGAAAACTTTGATATCATGCATTCATGGTCTTTAGGCTGAAACTTCATTCAGCATGATTGGTGAAATTGGTGAAATTATGGTCATAAATCAGGAAGGATGAACAGCAAAACCTATTTAGTTATACAAACTGTGAATTACAAACTTAACAACAACAAAACAAAAAATTGTGTTTGAAGCAAAGTCTTTCAAAACCATTTTAATTTGTTTTGAATTCAGCAATTGTATGTTATGAATACTGTCACGTGCTCTAGTTTAATAATTCGCACAAATAAATTATAGTGAATAATTGTATCTTGCTCATGATAGTTTAAATATTGTTTCAAGTGTTATGATCATGCTTTTTCGCTGCATGTTCCGATTGTTCACCTGGTTAAAAAATTCAGTTTTTTCTTTTTTTGGTCAGTCATATATTATAAGAGTATTAGAAAATAGGTGTTGAAGATAAGTAGAAATAAAACAGTGCATGTGCTTAAATGAAGATGGATAATATCAAATTAGGGGTGTTACATTGGGTTGTGAAAGACAAAACTTTTTTACATGCCATTGCAACTTCATTTATGTAGGCACCATTATTTTCCAGCACCTCTTACCACCTATTGGGTAGCTTGAGGATTCCACCAGCAAAGAACTTTGCAAGTATTGGGGCAAAGAACTGGTTGAGATGATTTTTACAGACCTGTGAAGAAGTGAAGTTCTTTCCATTGTGAGTTATTCTTCTGAGTTACCAGAATAAACAGAAGTCTGAAGAAGGCACAAGGTTGGATGAATAGGCCATGTGGTGCGGAAGATCCCAGCCAAGCTCTAAAAATTTTTTCCTGCTGACCAAAGAAATATAAGGCATGGCATTGTCCTGGTAGAAGACAGTACTCATCATGTTGACTATTTCTGGATGTTTGTCATCAAGTGTGGCCTTCAGCTGATCCAAACAAGAAGAGTACCTATTAGAATTGATTTGGTTGCTTGGCAGCAGCTCATAATACAAGACTCCCTTCCAGTCTCACTGCCAGAAATGTAGCAACAGGGGGAAGAGAGGAGCCCCTGGGCGTTAGTCTATGGGGCGCCAAAAAGGTATGAATGATGTTGCTGCTAAAGTTGGATGTGCATCACTGCAAGTAATTTTATAGTATGAAAACATATAGTATTTCCTTTCAATTGAATGCCCAGCAGTTGTGTTTTTTGCTTTTTCAGAGTTTAATGACCACCACGAGCAACTCAAAAGACTATGGACAATCGTCTGTTCTTAATTTATGACTACTGATTCCAGGGAAGGAAAAGAGCCATTGCCATCAGACAGATACACCACCCATTCCTCACTTGGGATTAGAACCCAGACATATCTCAGATGTACAGGCAAAATACAATACAGTGCTTTCGACGGCTCAGCCACCGGGGGTGGGGTGGGGATAGATTTTCTACTTTCGTTTTTAATTTGCCATGTTTTAGGTGTGCTCTTTTGGCCTTCCTTGATTCAGCCTGGCCTTCATTTATAAATATATTCTTTCTTTGTTGACAAATCTTCATTAAAATGAATGTTTTTGAGTCCATTATAATGTAAAATTAATTTTGTTTTGAATAAATTATCTTAATATATTCAGTATATAAATAGAATAAATTTGGGCACTTACTGATATCAAATCGCTTCCTGAAACCACTTTCTCAGTCATCTGTGTTGTTGTTTTCCAAGGAGCTAGAACTATATATCTTGCCCCCGGGCACAAGTCACCTTTACTATGTCACTGCCCACCACACGCAAAGTATTGCCTTCTTGAGATGTAGAGCAGCCTTTGGTATGGTTAAAAGTAACTCACTTCACTTGCTTCACAATATTTCTGCTCCATGTTGGTGTACACAATCCAGGTCTCATTGCTTGCCTTCATTCGTTTCAGAAATAGACTGTTTTCATTCCATTTAAGCAATGAATCACAAACAGATATGTGGTCGAGAACAGTTTTCTCACTCAAACCATGTAATACCCAAACATTAAAGCAATTCACATATTCATGCTTTTCCAGATGCAATGCCACGGTGCAATTCGATGTCTGTGCAATTGCTCAGGTTGTATTATGTGGACTGCTTTCGATTGATACCTTGATTTGGTTGTTGTCAACTTCAACAGGTCTTCCAGAGTGTCTTTCATTGGTGAGTAATCTCCGTGACGAAACTTTGTAAATCAGTACTGACGCAATTGAATGCTACCAGCATTCTCAACATACACAGCAGATATATGTACTATTATGTGTATAGGGATGTAAGGTCAGGTGATGCGTAACATCACAGCCTCTCCTTGACAAATGTCAACCCCGCCTTCTCGTGGTACATCCTGTTCCCACTAAAGGGGCTCTGACGACCGCCAATAGCGGTATAACTATATCATCGGGATTAAAGGAAATACTATCCCACACTCACCAACCAGCTTGGCCAGCGTGGTGAGTTATGGCCAAACCCCTCCAAAATGACTCCACAACTTAAATCTTGGCCCTCAGTCTCCGGCAGCTGGAATGTACCTGGCCAAGGCAGCGGCCAGTGCGACATGAAGGCAGAGGGTGCTAAGAATCCCCGGAGGACCGGACTAGGCTGCCATCTGATGCTGACCTTGGCTACGTATAACGGACGCTCCCTATCTTCTGATTCAAGGCTTCTTGAATTGGAAGAGGAACTACAAAGGATCAAGTGGGACATCGTCGGGCTAAGTGAGGTAAGGAGAAAAGGAGAAGATCTCATTGAACTGAAAAGTGGACATCTCTTCTACTATCGTGGGACAGACACTGGCAGAACTAGTGGTGTTGGATTTATAATAAACAAGAAACTGAAGGATAAAGTTGTAGAAGTTGAAAGTTCCTCTGACAGAGCTGCACGACTCGTTATCCAACTCTCGAGAAGATACCAGGCTCAGACTATTCAAACTTATGCACCCACCACAAGTCATGCTGAAGAAGAAATTGAAGAATTTTATGAGGAAATTCGTGATCTAAATAATAAAGGTAAGCAGCACTTGAAGATAATTATGGGAGATTTCAATGCAAAAATAGGGCAACGGCAACAGAATGAAACTTCAGTAGGTAAATTCGGTCACTGCAACAGAAACCAGCGTGGAAATACTCTCGTAGAGTTTGCAGAGGCAGAAGGGTTTTTCATCTTGAACTCCTTTTTCAAGAAAAAGCCACACAGGAAATGGACATGGAGACATCCAAATGGGACGACAAGTGAAATTGATTTTATTATGTGTAACAAAAAATTCGTCATAGAAGACTGCAGTGTGCTAAACAAGTTCAACACAGGCAGTGACCATAGATTGGTGAGATGTAAGATGCACCTTAACACTAAACTCGAACGTAGCAAGCTCATAAGACAAGCAAAATGTATTGACATAACCAACCTTAAAAAACACCATAATACCTTCAAATTGGAACTGAAGAACAGATTCTCTGCTTTAGAAGGCCTAACATCGGAAGAAGTGGGTATTTCTGAAGTTAACAGAAAAGTAACCAAAGCTCTTATGGAAACAGCAACAAAATTAGCTGGGTCTAAGA
This sequence comes from Macrothele yani, assembly GCA_039090855.1. NCBI lineage: Eukaryota > Metazoa > Arthropoda > Arachnida > Araneae > Macrothelidae > Macrothele > Macrothele yani. The sequence goes on along the minus strand of CM077001.1, from coordinate 165,421,404 downwards.
ACAAATTGCATGTGAACAAATTATCAGGAAAAACCAAAATGTTGATGCAAAAAAGAAGAGTGATGAGGACAACTAAAGAAGATGTGACTTCCGAAGTGGAATATATAGAGCTATGCAAGACAGTACGAAAAAGTATCACTGAAGACGTAAGGAAATTCAACTGTGAACTAGTAAGGAAAGCAATTGAAAACAACCAAAGCCTAAAGATAGCAAAGGGACATCTCAGTAAGGGGAAAAAACAGATTATGGCACTGAGAAAAGAAAATGGTTCTGTAACAAGAAATAGAGGCGAAATTTTGACAAGAGTGAAAGATTTCTACTCCAAATTATATGAAAGGGATGATACATGTACTCCAGACATCATGAAAGGTACCAGTACCAGAGTTCTTCCAGTCCTTCCAGCAGAAGTTGCACATGCAATCAAGAACATGAAGCGGGGAAAAGCTCCAAGAGAAGATGGAATTACTGTAGACATCATACAAGAAGCAAGTGGAGAAATCGAAACAGTACTCGCCCAAATTTTCACTCGATGCCTTAATGAAGGGAAAATTCCTGAGGATTGGAACAACGCTACAATGATCTTGCTACATAAAAAAGGTGACATTGAGGATCTCAGGAACTACAGACCTATCAGCCTCCTATCAGTGGTTTATAAAATCTTCACTAAAGTTCTTTCACACCGCTTGAAGGTGACACTGGACATGGCTCAACCGAGAGAACAAGCTGGATTCAGGAGTGGCTACAGCACAATAGATCATATCCACGTACTGAGAGAACTAATTGAAAGAGCGAGGGAATATGAACTTCCATTGTGCATGGCTTTTATCGATTATGAAAAAGCCTTTGATTCGGTGAAACAATCAGCAGTTGCAATGGCTCTGAAATCCTGCGGTATTGAAGATGCATACATTAATATTATTAATAACATCTATGAAAATGCAAGTGCAAAGATTCGGCTGTTTGAAAATACAACACACATAAAAATTGGAAAAGGAATGAGACAAGGTGACACCATATCTCCGAAGCTCTTTAATGCCACATTGGAAAATGTCTTTCAATCACTGAACTGGGAAAACAAAGGGATAAAGATTAATGGAGATTATCTAACCCACCTTCGTTTTGCTGATGACATAGTCATTTTTGCAACTACCCCATCAGAGCTACAGAGTATGATCCAGGAACTTGCTGACAAGAGTAAAGAAGTGGAATTAAAAATGAACTTTCAGAAGACAAAAGTGATGTACAATGCTTTTACAAGAAATGAAGATTTATCGATTGATGTAGAAAAGCTGGAGATAACAGACACGTACGTTTATCTTGGACAGCAGATATCAAGTGAGGGTCACATTGGTGAAGAAATTAATCGGCGTACAAAACTTGCCTGGAGAGCTTTTGAAAGAAACAGCATAATTTTCAAGAGCAATATGCCATTATGTCTTAAAAGAAAAGTGTTTGATCAATGCATCCTTCCAGTGCTTACGTATGGTGCAGAGACGTGGACCTTAGCTAAAAGAGACATACAAAGGCTGCAGACAACTCAAAGCAGCATGGAGAGGTGCATGCTTGGTGTAACCAGGAGAGATAAGAAGAGGAACACGTGGATCCGAAAAATGACAAGAGTGGAAGACATCACGATCAGAGTTAAATCCCTGAAATGGCAATGGGCTGGAAATACTGCCAGAAGAACAGACCATCGATGGACAGCCGAAATTTTAGATTGGATTCCAAGGGACAGGAAAAGACCCAGAAGAAGACCACATGGAAGATGGGTGGATGAAATTCGAAAGTATGCGGGAGTGACATGGAGGAGACTGGCACAAGACAAACCGTTGTGGAGGAAACTTGGGGAGACCTTCGTCCAGCAGTGGATTGATAATGGTTGACAATGATGATGATGTGTATACATTGTATTTTTAATGGCAAAAATGAACCTTATCTCCCATTTTCAAGCTCATGCCAAATGAACAGAACTGAACCAATCATGCCGAACTCATTTTATGCAGACTTGTCAGAAACTTCCCTTTCAGAATTAGTAAATATCATGTGTCTGCAGTGCAAACAAACCTTTGAAACTGGCACCAATGATATCTCTTGCCAAAATGCAGAAATGTATTTTAAATAACCCAACATTCATTGAAGTGAGAAAGAAAACTGGGATACCTCTGTAATACCGCATTGGTCCTCCTCACAATTGGATAACGGCAACAATGCAATGTGGCATGGACTCCATGAACTCTCTGTAATACCAACAAATAAAGGGAAATAGATCACACTAGCAAACCTGCCAACTGTTACGATTTTATCGTATTTAGTACGATAAACTATGCTGCAGTATGCTAATACGATTTTGCAGCCAAAAATACGATTTTTTTAGTCATGTTTTTCCCTATTTTCCCCCTTTTCAAACAGAAGCCTTGTAGTAGAATTGTGGCGACGGGCGACTTACGTCGCAGATTTATTTTGGTCCTGCAGATAAAAACGACATCCCCAGAACCCTATTAAACCATCTTGCAGACTCCCTAACATAGATGCAAGTTTTCTGCCTTTCAAAATTTCTGAAAACAGTAGTTAGGCGTAGTGAGGATTTCTTTCGTAATCATAATTTTTTTCTTGCGAAGGACGATGTACGCCGCAGAATTATATTGTACTCATCCACATCGCAGATTTATTTTGTACTCATCTCTGTTGAAGAATCGCGGCAACGTACATCGCAGGTTTATTTTGTACTCATCCCCATAGCAGAATAGTGGCGATGGCCGACATACCTCGTACCTCGCAGATTTATTTTGTACTTGTCCCCGTAGGAGAATCGCTGTAGCGTACATTGCAGGTTTAGTTTGTACTCATCCCCGTGCCAGAATCGCGGCGACATACATCACAGGTTTAGTTTGTACTCATCCCCGTACCAGAATCGTGGCGACGGCCGATGTACATCGCCGATTCATTTTCTACTAATCCTCATAGCAGAATCGCGGTGACGGTCGATGCATATCGCAGATTTATTTTGTTCCTGCAGACAAAAATGACATCCCCAGAACCTGATTAAACCATCTTGCAGACCTCCTAAGATGCAAGTTTTCTGTCTTTCAAAATTTCCGAAAACGAAAGTTAGGTGAAGTGAGGGTTTCTCCCGTAATCATAATTTTTTTTCTAATAATTAACAACATAAAAGTGTTTGCTGATTAGATTTAATTAGTTTCTCAATAAAATTTTGATGTAGGGAAAACATCCCTACATTCCCATCATCAATAATTTATATAGCTGAAATAGGCTTAAAAAATGATCAGCATGCGTCATGTTACGATTTTTCTGTCTGAGTGTTACATTTTTTGGTTCTGAGAGGTTAGCAGGTCTGCCGTAGTTACATTAAGAGATTAGAACTTTTTCAAATAAATTCGTAAGATGGGAGCTTTCAACCTCATCTTAGGTTTTCATTACCCCAATGGAGGACTATGATTGTTTTCAGATTCTAAGTTTGAAATTGGGTTTTCAGATTCTAAGTTTCCATTGGCAGGACAAAGACATAAGACGAGGTTGGAAGCTCCCAACTTATGAACTTGTTTGAAAAAGTTCTAATCTCTTAACGTAACTAGCATGATGTACTTTATCTGTTATTTCTTGTTACATGTTTTGCCCATCATCATCATCTTTGTAGTACTGTGGAGACAGTGAACAACATGATGCTCCTGAAGAGTGTCCCACAATTCTGTTCTCTGGTGGAGGATTCCTGGCATTGACAGCACGTTGCACGCATCCCAAAAGGTTCAATGGCGTTTAAATCTGGCGAATGAGGGGAGGGCCAAGTCAGGATGCCAAACTCCGTGGAATGTTCCTCCAGCCATAATCAGGCAACTGTGGACTTTTGTGGTGACGCATTGTCATGTTGAAAGAGGTTGCATCCATTGGATTGATTGTTGACATGAACGGGTGCAAATGATCTCACAGTAATCATCAACGTTTCTCTGTTGGACCTCCTGTCACATGTCTTTGAGAACATGTTTGGACATTTCAATTTACTTCCGATATTGGAGGTTACATTTTTTGGAGGTTATGTTTGGACATGTGGATGCATGTCTACATATAGAATTGGGGGAGGGGCATTTCTAGCATTTATTATAGCAGGTATGCTTGTAGTTGTCGTACGTGTATTGTCTTGCCATGTTACGATTTTAGTAACCTGCCAACTGTTACGATTTTATTGTATTTAGTACGATAAATCATGCTGCAGTACGCTAATATGATTTTGCAGCCAAAAATACGATTTTTTTTAAATATTCATATTTCTCCCCATTTTTCCCTTTCCAGACAAAAGCCTTGTAGAAGAATCGCGGCGACAGTCGATGTACGTTGCAGATTTATTTTGGTCCTGCAGACAAAAACAACATCCCCAGAACTCTATTAAACCATCTTGCAGACTCCTTATCATAGATGCAAGTTTTCCACCTTTCAAAATTTTAGAAAACGGAAGTTGGGAGTAGTGAGGATTTCTTCTGTAATCGTTATTTTTTTCTTGCAAAGGACGATGTACGTTGCAGAATTATATAGTACTCATCCCTGTAGCAGAATCGCGGCGACGGCTGATGTACATCGCAGATTTATTTTATACTCATCCCCATAGAAGAATCGCGGCGACCTACATCGCAGGTTTATTTTGTACTCATCCCCGTTGAAGAATCGCGGCGATAGCCGACGTACATCTCAGATTTATTTTGTACTCATCCCCGTAGAAGAATCGCAGTGACATACATTGCAGGTTTACTTTGTAGTCGTCCCCATAGCAGAATCGCTGTGATGGCCGACGTACATCACAGATTTATTTTGTACCCACCCCCGTAGCAGAATCGCGGCAATGGCCGACGTGCATCGCAGATTCATTTTCTACTAATCCTCGTCGCAGAATCAGGGCGACGGCCGATGCACATCGCAGATTTGTTTTGGTCCTGCAGACAAAAATGACATCCTCAGAACCCGATTAAACCATATTGCAAACTTCCTAAGATGCAAGTTTTCCGCCTCTCAAAATTTCCGAAAACGGAAGTTAGGCGTAGTGAGGGTTTCTTCCGTAATCGTTATTTTTTTTTCTTGCGAAGGATGATGTACGTCGCAGAATTATATTGTACTCATCCCCGTAGCAGAATCGTGGCGATGCCCGATGTACATCACAGATTTATTTTGTACTCATCCCCACTGAAGAATCGCGGCGACATACATCGCAGGTTTATTTTGTACTCATCCCCACTGAAGAATCGCTGCGATGGCTGACGTACGCCTCAGATTTATTTTGTACTCATCCCCGTAGAAGAATCGCGGAGACGTACATCGCAGGTTTACTTTGTACTCATCCCCGTAGCAGAATCGCTGTGATGACCGACGTACATCGCAGCGATTCTGCTACGCCATGTCCTTATGTAAATTGAAGCAACTGCAGTTAAACTACAATTTGTGAAGGCAATGAAATTGTATAAATAACACCTGATAATGAGCAGTGTTAATCAGTGTTGTTATTCTTCTTCAGATAAGAAAGGCAGGAGACTTAAGAAAGTTTGACAAAGGTCAAATTGTAATGGCCAGATGACTGGGGCAGATCATTTCTGACATGGCTAGACTTCTGGGGTGCTCACAGCCCATTTCTGACACGGCTAGACATGGGGGTTCTCACAGCCCATTTCTGACATGGGTAGATTTGTGGGGTGCTCACATCCCATTTCTGACATGGCTAGACTTGTGGGGTGCTCTCAGCCAGCCAGTACCTTCAAAAGATGGTCAGAGAAGGGAAAAACCACAAAGCTCTGGCAAGGTGTGAGCCAACCACAACTCATTGATGCTAGAGGCTGTACTGCATGGTACAAGCCAACACAAGGGATACTGTAGTGCAACTCACCAGTAATTTGAATGCAGGGGGCAGGTACATAAAGCATGCAGGACTGTTCCCAACATGATGGCAAAGGGAAAAGGAAAGAAAGAAAAGGAGGAGGTTGTTAACCTCTTTTTACCTATTAATGAATTAAGAATAAAACAGTGTGTCTTGAAATTCAGTGTTTTCATGGCAGTAGAATGTAAGGAGAAGGATTTAAAACTCAACTTTTCAATATCATCTGAAGATAAAATGAAAGACTTTTTATGGCAATACAAATTTGGAAGATGTGAATCCGTTTATTGGTGTAAATATGACATGGATGTTAACTCAGATAATATCTGAAAATGTGAAAATTTCATTCATTCATTCATTGACTTTTTATGAATTTACACTGCTACTTTTGTGCCACCACAAGTTGTTTTATTATGGTGTGTGTTACACAATTTTATTCATTACTACTGAAAAAAATTGAAAACTACTGATTTTTCTCGTGTTTACTACTAAAAATTTCTGTTGAGGGTTGGAGTCTCTGGTACTGCTGTATGACTAATGTAAAACTCTTTGTGTCAACTAAGGTCCTTTAAAATAAAAGCTTTTAAAAACTTGTACTAATGGATCTTAGATGGCTACTTGCAAATAGAATCATCATCCTACATCTGCAATATGAACAGCTATCTGCTAATGTGGACTGTCAATCATCAACATAATCTCTCTCCCATGTATCAGTACTTTTTAAGGCATGTTTCTGGTACAGAACACTTGGGATAAAAGAAAAACAAAAGGAAGTTTACAGTAAACTTTTTTTATATCCTTCCCTTTTTATCCATTGCAAGATTTTCTGCCTCTGCTGCATTGCTTCCTTAATTGTTAAGGGTTTATTCTATACACCTTCAGTTCATCCACCTTGTTCTTGGTTTAACCCTCGGTCTGTGGCCTGTTAGCAAGGAATTTAATATCTGTGTAAATGACTTTCATCTCGCATTTGGCACACATGCCCAAAATATCCCAAATATCTCTTCCATCTGATGAAAAGTATTTAGGTTAGTTCTAACTTCTAATCTCTGTATTATTGATCCTATTTTCCCAATGAACCCACATATTGCCTTTCTGATATTTTTCTTACCACTGTCATGCCAGCAGCTTCTAACCACCTAAAGAGCCTTTCCTGCAGTTCATACAGTAAGTTTGGTTTTGCATAGCTGGCATTGCTTTGTTGATTCTGTTAATCTAATTCGTTATAAGATTTTGGTGTGCTAAATTTACAACTTGTTGGCCAGATATACATGAACTGGAAATCCAGGAAATTGATGCATCTGGTCATAACTTGTGAACCACAGGTCTCCCATACACACTCTATGACAGAAACAGAACTTCACTCAGAAGCATTGGATGGAATTCAGGTTTTTTTTTTTTCTTTCTTTTAAACAGGACATACCACAAAAGATTTTAATTTTCACTTGTTTAATTTCAGGGCTGCCAGACCTGCGCCAATTGTGCCAGCTTGTGCCAAAACGTTGTTGTTGCGCCATCCCGCTACAAAATCTCGATTTTGACGAAATTTACCCCAATTTTGTGCCAAAAGTTAAATTTTACTGGTCATTGATATTTTAGGATAATCTTACGACATTTGAAATCAATTCAGCGATTAATTCGTACATGAGATTCTTCTGCAGATTCACAGAATTCCGCCTTTTTTTTTTTTTTTTTTTTTTTTTGTGATTATTTGGGTCATTCTCAAGATTGATGCAAAACTTAAGAGAATTTTTGTTGGGTATTAGTCAGGGGTGGGGTGGCGTATTCTGTCTGGGGACGATGTTTTGTCTTTTTAAACCTTCGGAAGCAGAAGTTAAGCAGAATGAAGATTTTTCCTGTAATCATAATTTTTTTCTTGCGATGTTGCTTCTGTCCAGTATTATTGTTAAATATAATTTTATTGCATAAATGTTTGTATTTGAGCTTGAAATTGTGGGCAATTTCTGGAAAAGGAAGTTAAGCGGCTCAAAAATTTCCTTGTAATCTGCGGGCATGAGATTATTACACATATTCAAGGAATTCCAATTATTTTTTTATCAATTTGGACCATTCATGAGATCGATGCACAACTGAAGAAATATTGGGAGGATTGGTGGTAGTGGAGGGAGTCATTTTCCATCAAAGAACAAAATTCATCCTTCGAAACTTTCGAAAGCGGAAAGTAGACGGAGTTAAAATTTCTCTCGTGATGTTCCTTTTATTCAGTATTGTTAGATATAATTTTATTCCATAAATATTTGTATATCAGCTTGAAAATGTTGGATAAATTTCTGTAAACGAAAGCCAGATGAAGCAAAGATTTCTCATGTAATTGTATCGTTTCCTCCATGATGTTCCTACTTCTGCATGGTTGTTAAATGTCATCCCTTACCTTAAATGTCTGTTCATTTAAGCCTGATAAGGGTAGGGAAAATTTCCTAAAATGGAAGTGACAAAGTTTGGAAATTTGTAAGAATTGATTCATGGTATTCAAACAAAAGTATTCATCCTCTGAAAGTTACACCACTTATCTAAAATAGTGAAAGCTCTGATATCAGTATCCGTGGTTCTCAGGCTGAAAGTTCTTTCAGCATGATAAATGAAATTATTGTCATTCGAGGGCACAAAATGGGTGGAGGAGAAAAGTAACAAAGAAATGGTAAGGGAAAGCTATCAGTAGAAATAAAAAGAAAAAACAAAACAATGGATGCTGTGCAGTGGCAGAGTCAACAAACAATAGACAAATATGGCTGTGGAATTTGCTGAGAAGAAAGCAGGGCTTGATCACAAGAGATAACTGGAGCTGATGTTCTAGCAAGTACAGGAACAAAACCAGAAAAAACCCAACTGTGAAGCTATGTCTTTTAAAACCACTCTATTTGTTTGGAATTCAGTAATTTTATATTGTGAATACAGTGCTGTGATCTAGTTAAATATTTAAATACATAAATTACAGTGAACAATTCAGTTTTGTTCATGCTGCATTATATTCAGACATTCTCACTGTGCATTCTGATTTTTCATCAAATTAAAAAGTACAGCTCTCTTTTTTCTTCTTCAGCCTCATGTATGTTAATTAAAATCACTCATGAGTGCTTTGGATAAATAAAAGAATTGTTTGTATCACATAACTTGTAATCGATTATCAGGAGTGCCGATCTTTTGGTTCTTACTTTTAAAGTCTGAATTTTGCCCCATACATTCAGGTAGCAGAATTGTCAGGAGGCTTTCTTTTTCTCATTTTGACCTTTTTTGGGGAAACTCTTTGCCCTTGCTCTTTTTTTTTTTTTTTTTTTTCCAGACAAGAGATGCGTGGAACCACTTACTATCTTGCAGTCATCTGTTTAATGTCCACGTCCGTACATGCAGGACCCCCGCATACGAGGAGTGGCTCTCTCAGACAAAAGGGGGGGGGGCATACATTTTACTACTGAAGCTCAAGCGTTAAACAATGGGAGCAGCTTTTGTCTAACCAACATTACTAAATTTCACTAATTTATAGTTTTGGTTCCAGTTGTAATTGTGCATAGCAATAACAAGAGTTTGACATTGATAATCACTGGGTGAAAAACATTGTGTGAAGAGTGTTGGTGGCACAACTGCTGAAAGGTGATTTCACAATTTGATTATTAAATGTTACATTAGTTTTCATTTCGTTCGGAGGTATGCCTTTCTTCGGAAAACCTTAGAAGTTTGCAGTGCTAACTTCTAAGGTTTTCCGAAGAAAGGCATACCTCCGAACGAAATAATGTATTTTCGTCTGAATGATATTAATCTTAAAAAATATGTTCTAAAACCAACCAAACAATGAACAGTTATTACATATTATTTATTCTTCCTAAATGTATATTCGTAAGTGCTCAGTAACAACAGCAACATTACTTGGACACCGTCATATCCTATTCGCATTATAGTGAAATAAATGCATTCAGAAGAAAATCCCTGATATTAGTGTGTTACAATTGAAATATTGCAGGTCATGTAGTTTTCAATAAACCAGTGGTAATATAATTGTTTTTCCATTTATCTCACTGTAGAATGACAGAAATGCTGATTAACAGTTGTAAGAGAAGCAGTAAAATGTCAGCAAACATGAAATATAACATTTTTTCATAGTTCATAAAATAATGGTAATTCAGTATGTAAACATAACTTATAAAGCACAGCATGGACTTAAAACATAATTGAAAATGCTATCCATTAGCTGCTCCAAAACCTGAATTAGTTCTGCTCCAAAATGTAAATTTTCTCGCTCGAAGAATTGCTCTGAAACACGTTAGTGGCCATAACACCCCTGTAATTATCAGACTGAGTACCAGTTCTTACTTGGGTCAATTCCAACACAGAGTATGTGTTGCCATTCTGTTGGTAATAACAAAGCTCTCTGAACTTTTATTGTTGTTCTCTCATTTTTCAGCACTGTTGATGTACCAGAATTTGTAAAAAATCCCATTTTACTTTGTGGATTGTATTTTGAATATATCTGCATAATCCAGTCTTGTGTCCAGGGTTCTTTATAGATTATTTCTTCTTGGAACATGAATGACTGTTAATTGTGGGTGGGTTGGGAGGTATATGCCTGACATATGCTTTGAGAATGATCTCTGTTAATTTCTGTGATGTTAGATGCAAAATTGGAGATTTCTGATCTGGATTTTGTTATTGAGATGGAATGGTTCATTGGTCAAGGGGCAGGCAGATAACCCTTGATTAATGCTGTCTGTTTGTGTGCTCAGATGCACAAACTTTAGTTTGCTTGCAGATGCATTGTCCTCAATGGTTCAATGTAACATGTTTGTAAAGAAATTGGTAGACGTGTTTCATTCCTGTTCCAGGACAATGAAATTTTCAAGTTTGCTGAACAATTGACCATATTGATGACAGTTCTTGCTAATTTTAATAAACACACAAAACAGGCATGTAAACTTGTTGTAAGTAATAAATTTAATTTATATGCCTGACTTCTTCCTTTCATTTTACTGGTACATTTTAATGTATGCTCATAGCTTGTGTGAACAATATGATACCATCATGTGAAATATTACAGAAATGTATGGAATTAAAATACCAATATTTATCAAGTGTGAATGATGTATACTACAATTTTTATATTTATGCTGTAATTCACATTTTTATCATTCTAATATCTGCTGTGAAATTTTCTTACAGTTGCTGTATAATGACGATCCTTCAAATAACTATAAGAAAATCAGAACTAGTAAGCATTTTTCTTGTGTTTTGTATTTATTGTAATTTTTGGGCAAGGGCACATCAGCACATGAAAAAAATCACTATATAGGAAACAAAATTGCCGTAAGGATTACACATTGAATGAATGAGTTGCATAGTAAAAAGTAAAAATTTGTGTTGTTAGGTATCACTCCAATAGATAATAGCACAAAAATGCCTTTTGGATCACTTTTCAGAACTCACTATTATTTCATTATATTCATTCTAAGTTTTTTATTTTTATTTTAATCGTTTAATATAAAGTTAAAATTAACACTGGCACTCAAAATATCACAATCAGTTTTCAGAAAACAATATTTATGGTGAGTAAGAAGGATAAGGTGGAAATAAATAAATTATTTTTTGGAAAGATAGGGAATTCTGGAAGTACACAAGACATAAAACATAGGGGAAATAAAGTTGTAAGTTGTGTAAAGAATAGGATCAGAAAAATCATATGGAATCCTAAAAAGTATGAAATAAATACTTCTGTGAATTATTAGGACATGAAAGTGAAGCTGAGTTTGAGGCACATGCAGATGTTGCCACAGTGAGAGATGGAAACACAGGAGGGATCTCTAGAGAAGAAGTGTGTAGAGCTCTAAAATCTCTTCAGAATGGTAAGGCTCTGAGAGTAGACGACATAACTGCTGAGATGTTAAAATATGGTGATGACTCTGTAATTGACTGGTTAACTGAAATTTGCCAGTTGTGCTGGGAGTTAGGAATGGTCACTCAAGAACGTAGGGATGCTATCATTGTTCCCTTGTATAAGGGGAAGGGTGATCAGACTGAATGCAAAAACTTTTGTGGTATCAGTTTGCTGAGTGTGACAGGGAAAGTATTGTATTGGTGCAAGCGAAATGTCCGGCAAAGGACCAGCACACATGGACAGTAAGAACGGAAAAAATAGGACAACTTACTTAGGCAAAATAATCCCCCTCGGCATCGACACATAGTTGTCATCTGTCAGGCTAGGCCATGATCCTGGAACGAAAAACGTCTTGTGGCTGGGACCCGAAGAAGTTGTCAACTGCACGTTGAAGCTTGTTGTCTGTCGTAAACTGTTTTCCAGACAGGAAGTGATCCAGGCCACGAAACAGATGATAGTCTGTCAGAGACAAGTTGAGGCAATGGGCAGGATGAGGCAGTGCTTCATAGCCCAAGGCACTTAGTGTCAGCATCGTTCGTTGTGCGACATGAGGGCGGGCATTGTTCTGGAGCAGAAGAACACCATGTCTGTTGACCAAAGCCGGTTGTTTCTGAAGCAATTTCTGGTGCATCTGGTGTAATTCAGCACAATAACATTCTGCAGTGATAGTTTGGCCTCTTGCCAAGAAACTCCGATGAATTATCCTGGCTGTGGACCACCAGACAATGAGCATCATCTTGGTATGTAGGGGTGGCTTAGGATGCCGTCCAGCAGGCTGTGCCTTGCTTAACCATTGTGCAGATCATTTCCGATTATCATAGAGGACTCACTTCTCGTCGCAGGTGACGATTCGATGCAGTAGAGGCTCCTGTCTGTTCCTGGAAAGCAGTGACGTGCAGACTTCCCGACGCCTAGTCATGTTGGCAGTTGACAACTTATGCGGCAGCCACATGTCCAGCTTTTTTACCTTACCCAGCACAGCCATACGCCAAACAACTGTCGTGTGGTAGACACCTACCTTTGCCGCTATCTCACGACACATTTTTTGGGGTTTGCTTCAACCACATGTAACAGAACATTGTCAGAAACAGCAACTGGTCGGTTACCACATGCTTTGTTTTGAAGGTCTGTATCTCTGCTTCAAAACTTCACAAACCATCGCTGAATGGTTCGTTCATTGGATGTATTCTCCCCAAATGCTTTGTTAACATTTCGAGCGGCAATTCCTGCAGAATGGCCATGTTTAAATTCATACAGGAAGATGACTCTCAAATCCGGCATCTTCGTGGTTCCTTTGCAAGCCACTTTGCGTCCAAACAAACCATGGCTGAACCTTGTTCTTCATACATGAGCTAGCTATTTATAGTAACTCTGTGACGTAATACCTGCAACTTCTGTGGGTGGTTCCATTCCTCTGTGCTGGGGGTCTGTTTCCACTGCTTGTTCACGCCAGACATTTCATTCGCACCAACCCAATATTTGGAAAGGTCATTATTGATAAGGTACAAGGTCTTACATCAGAGAAAGTGTCGGATGTTCAGAGTGGTTTTATGCCTGGTAAGGGCTGCACTAACCAAAATTTTGCATTACACATAACGATCAAAAGTATCTGCCTGGTGGTAAGAAAGTTTTTGCTGCCTTTATAGATTTACAGAAAGCTTATGACCAAGTAAACAGGATACTTCTATGGGAGGTACTGAATAAATATGGTATTACTGGAATCTACTTAATAGTGTGAAAGCTATGTATGCTGGTAGTAGAGTATGTGAACAAGTTAATGGTATTTTATTGAAATGGTTTTCTGTTGTTTGTACAGTAACTAGAAAGGATGTCACCATGGCTGTTTAATGTACTTATGGATGCATGCATGTCTGATGCCAAAGTAGATAATATTGGTTTATGTCTTGGTAATATCCATGTATGCAGATTACTGGATGTTGATGACACAGTCCTGTTTGCAGAGAGCAAAACTGAGTTGCAGAGTATGTTGTCCTGATGTAGAAAGTTAGTATAAAATTCAAACTGAGTATAATTAAGGGAAAATCCAAAGTCATGGTTTTTGGGAGGAACTGTTAGTAATGAATACAAGATTAGTCTAAAGGGCACAGAGAGATAGACCAGGTGAATGAATTTGTATATTTAGGAAGTGTGTTTGACTGAGAAAACAAATTCGATAATAAAATTGATAGGCAAGTGAAATCTTTGAAAGTCATGGCTGCTTTAAAGAGATTTCTCAGGAATGATGGTTTCTCAAGGAAGTTCTGAATGGCTGTATATGAAAGTGTAATTCTTCCTACTCTGATGTATGGCAGTGGAACTTTGCTACTGCAGAAGAGATATACGAGTTGTTTGTGTACAGGAGAGACGCATTACTTATGAATGATTTGTGGTAAGACACATTCTGATCATGTGAGGAACGAAGATGTGTTGCAGATGTGTGATGTGAAGCAAAATGTTGTTGGTAAGGTGGAGACATATTCTTAGGTGGTTTGGTATTGTTGAAAGAATGAATAGTGAGGTGCTGACTAGGAGAATTTATTCCTGCCACGTGAAAGAAAAGTTAAGAAAAGCCAAGGAAATCATGGATGGGGGGGGGGGAATCAGGAGTGCATGAGAAAATGATGAGTATGAAGCAGACCTGCCAACTGTTACGATTTTATCATATTTAGTACGATAAGTCATGCTGCAGTATGATAATATTAAACGTCATTAATATCTACCAGATATTAATGACGAAAACCTTCCTCCTCTGGTCAATACATTGAAAGGGATATGCCATAAACAGTCTCTCTCATTTGGCATAAACACTTGTAATGTCTTCTCCTTGGTTCAACACGATCGAGATACCGTCGACGTCGGGAATAAGCCAGGAGTGTACTCCATACCTCTTCTCCACCAGGATCCTGCTTGCGAACCTAAGGTCTACATTGGCTCTACCCTGAGGACTTTGAAGATCCATATTAAAGAACATCAGTATGCATTGCGATCCGGGAACATCTCCACGGCTTTAACCGATGCAGTTATTAATGACGACGGCTTCGTACCAGATTGGACAAATGTAAAAATCTTGAACTCCTCAATAAACAAATATAACATTTTTCTGGCGGAAAGTCTCTACATCCAAAAATTTTGGGACACCTGTTGTAATACGGATTTTCCAGCCTTCATCCCAACCCCTTGGAGGCGACTCATGGGTCCCGCACTGGATCAACAGGGAGCTGAGACTACTTGACCATCTTTAATCAATTTCGTGTTTTGTCTTGCTGCTACCTGGATATTGAACTTCAATTTTCTTTTTCAGATTGGCAACCTATGTATAAACTTGTGACGTGTAATTGAGATAACGAACCTATGTCTATATATTCTTGCTGCTTCCGAGTGATTCAGAGCTTTATTCAGGGACTTAATAATGAGGTCTTGAGACCTCGAAAGTGCTCGTCAGTGTAAATGTTAATGGGCTTTTAAAATTTTTAATAAATGTGATTTTATTGAGTGTTTTAGGGGGCCTATTGTGGTTTTATCGTGCTTTAAGACAGCAAGTGTATATTAGTTCAACAATCAGCACGTTATATTAAATTTTGGTTTCCTGTATGGGTTGTTCGTTGTCAGGGCTTTACAGAGGAAGGGCTAGTACGTCCCTTTGAAGACTGAACGCCAACCCGTGTCTGGAAGGCAGGGTGGAAAATGGGTTGGTCACTTGTTTGTACGTCATCGCGCTGGCCTGCTCCCCGAGTTCATTTGTCAACCTTCCTACAGGATCCAATTTTTCTCTCTTATTGGTTTTGTAC
Organism: Macrothele yani; assembly: GCA_039090855.1. Classification (NCBI taxonomy): domain Eukaryota; kingdom Metazoa; phylum Arthropoda; class Arachnida; order Araneae; family Macrothelidae; genus Macrothele; species Macrothele yani. The sequence goes on along the minus strand of CM077001.1, from coordinate 165,405,866 downwards.
GCCCACGCCTTTTCTTGGTTTAGAGTATTTGTTTCACGTTGTGTTTTATTTAAGTTGTACACTGAGTTTTGATTTTTATTTCCGTTTTTTTTTAACGAAATGTCGTGCGGTTGCAACTAGCCGAAATACACATGTAAACACAAAAGGACAGGACATTGTCTTTCACGTCTTCCCACGGAATGATCCCATTCTAGCAAAAGAATGGCTGAATAGATGCCGATGATTGGACACAGTGAACGTGAAATATGCCAGGATCTGCAGTGAACACTTTCATACAAGTGATTACAAAGATAACATGCAGAATCGACTGCTGGGATTGCCTCTGAGGAAAATATTGAAATCTTCAGCTACTCCCATTATTAATATGCCATCTACTGTAACTTCGGCAGAAGAAATTCCGCGAAGCTGTCGACAGGCAAAAAGGAAAGTTCTTCAAGCTGCATTAGAACGATTGCGAGAATTCAGTCCTAAAAAGATTTGTCTGCATACTAAAATCCAAGAGGATAATGACTTTACTGTTTTTGATAAGAACAACAGAGATGTTGAATAACACCTTGCAAAAACTGCTCAAAAATGGAAATTTGTAATGACGTTTTTTTTTTTGAAAAAAAATTCCTCCCTCGAAGAGATTGTCGAAAATTTAAACAAAGAGAAAAAAAGAAATTTTAGGACTTATGTGCAGCGATCCAAGAGATGGGTGACTTCAGGAAGATCTCTTTTATCTGAAATCAAACAACTGAGAAAAAAAGTAAGCATGTTGCAAAAAAAAAAAAAAAAAAAAAAATGAAAGAATTTGGAGAGATTGAAGAAATGTCTTAACGTTTTTTCTAAAACCCAAATGGATGCTCTTAGTGAGAAGAAACAGAGGCTAAAGTGGACACCAGAAGATATTTCAAGATGCATTGTGATTTGAGCACTTTCTGTCAAATCTTATGATTTTTGGAGAGACAAAATTGGTATTCCATTGCCTAGTGCTACAACTTTGAAACGATGGTGCACAAAATTCACATGCAATCCAATCCTGGGCTCCAAAAGGATGCCCTTATGCTAATGAAAAAATGTTGCATGAATTTATCCAGTCAGGAAAAAATCTGCATTCTAAGTTGTGATGCGATGCATATTGATTCGAAGATGTGCTATGATACTAGAATGGACTAGATTATTGGTCCTTTAAAAAAAAGTTCAGTTCGTGCTCATCAGAGGTTTGATTTCACAATGGAAACAGCCTATATTTTTCGATTTCGATCTTTCCATGAAAAAAGATGTTCTTTTCGACATAATCAGGCATATTCTAACAATTGGCGTCGAAGTTAAAGCAATCGTGTCGGATTTAGGAGAATGGGGAACTTTGTGGAAAGAGCTTGGTATTATTTCTCTAAACAATTTTTCATTCCCAAATCCAGCCATGGAAATGTCAAAAATATGGGTGTTTGCAGATTTACCCCATTATTTGAAATTGCTAAGGAATCACTTCATGGACAAAGGATTTGTTCTTGAAGATGGGAGCATTTTATCAATTGATCTCATTAAAAATGTTTTAAACAACGATTCCAGGGAAATCAAAATATGTCATATACTTAAGCCAAATCACCTTAACAGTAAAAGGAAATGACCGACAGAAAGTGGCTCCGGCTAAGATATTATTTTCAGCAACTACCGCTAAAGCTATTTTGTATTTTACTGGAAATAAAGTTGCGTCAAATTTTTTTGAACTAATATATAGTTTATTTGATGTAATGAGTAATAGCAAGCTGTATCCTTAATCTAGTAAGCCTTTGAAAGCAGCCTTTGGCATAGAAACCTATTATCTGGAACGACAACTTTCTGTTTGAAACAGAGCCAAAAATGCCATCAGTGGCTTAAGAGTCAGGGAAAATCTTGCCTTTTGCGTTTCCAAAAAGGAATGATTATTTCCATAAACTCGCTTTTGGGCTTGTACGATGACTTAAAAACAGTCGGTGTTAAGTATATATTGGCAGCACGATTAACGCAGGTTGTTTTAGAAATTCTGTTCAGTCAGATACAAGGTCTCGGTCGATTTAATAATCATCCATCATCGACGGAGATGATGAACATATTAAAATAGTTGCTACTAGCAAACAAATTGCCAAAACTTTCAGAAAAAGTTAATACGACTGAATCCCAAGCAGAAACTCCTAAGAGCCTGGGTGTTTATTTAACATCTGAACTGTTGGAAAATGCTTTCAGAAATGAAGAAGTAGAGGATCTGGTGACAATGGCTTTGACCGAAAACAGCTCTGAGGATATGAACTTTGAATTTTTTGAAGACGCATCTCCAATGAGAGATTGACTTGAACGAGCAGTCAAGAGAACTCTTCATTTCTGAGCAGGCCATGGCCTACATAGCTGGATACATAGCATATCGTGTTGGCAACAAAGATCCTTCTTTAGGAATTATTTCTAAAAACTGCCCCAATACTAATTCTGTTCAAGATAATTGGGTAAAACTAATTAATATCTGTTGGCAGTTTGACAGTACCATCATGTTCTTGGAATAATACTGTGAAACAGTTTGAACAGATTTTCTGCACAGTTCATGGCAGGACATTTAGAAAAGGATATGGTGTTATTCAGGAACTCATAAATGAGCTAGAAAAGTGTTTCCCATCTGTTAACAAAGATGCTATTCATCTGTTTTGCAGAATCCAAACATTTATTTGAATTCGTTTTGTGAACAGAAATTCATAGTGCCGCGCAGGAAAGCTCTGCAGAAAATGAAAAAAATTGATTGACTCAAACGCAGTGAAAAAAAACAAAATTTTTTTTTTCCTATTTGTGCAATGAAGATAACAGTTTCCAGTTCGTGCAATAATGAACATATCTTCACTTCATGAAGTAAATTTTGTTCACCCCTTTTTAAGCGCAGTGAACTTCAGAAATCATGATGGATATAAAATGTAAGAAAATAATTTTGATTTTATACATTAATACATTAACAGAGTGTTTGAACTACTTTTGCAGAGTTTGAAGCAGAGAAAAAGAAGGTTTTAAACCACCAACCTTTTCTAAAAAAAAAAAAAAAAAAAAAAAAAAAGAAAGGGAAGGTACACTGAGTTTTCAACATCAGAAAAATAGAGTTAGTATATTAAGCAAAATACTTTTTAAAGAAAACGCATGCGTAACAGAAATTGTTCGTTTAAAATTATCGCATTTATACTATTACATCAATGTTTTCCGATTTTAAGACTCAAAATTTATTTTCCGAAAAGGCAGAGTCTAATATTTTAGTGAGCATTGCAATAGAGACACATTGTATTCTGTTAAAAACGGTAATAACATTGACTGAAGGTGCCTTTTCTATGGTGGTCTGTTAGAGTACATACAGCTCCTCGTGGCTCTTGGCTTCCTAAGAGCCAGCGCAGCTACGTCATCAACTTCGGCTGCGTGTTTCAGGGGGTGAAGAGCTAAGGACCAGCCCTTATCTCCCAAGCCCTGGTTTGTTGTAGGTTACAAGTTAAACAGACCTGTGGTTTCACTGTATTTTAAATAGGAGTATTTAAATTGCATGTCCTGGGCAAGCATTTGAAAGACCTAGAAAAATCTTGGAATTCTCTGATTGAATAATAAGAGTATGAATCATGTTAAAAGGGAACTTGTTGGGCCACCTTTTTCAAGGGTGTAAGACCTACTGTGCAAAATGTATTCATTCAGAGTTTCAGAGTACTCTCCAGAAATACCGTCAAGCATTCCAGAATTAGTTTTCACAGATGCTGTAGAGTTCTTTGAAGAACAGTAAAAGTTTTATTGAGGTAAGTGCAGTGGTTTTTACTCTGCAGATGCTTGTCAAGAACTTTTTGAATCAAAATATGTTAAGTTTGTTCACACACTCCTGTGATGCTATATGTTTGTAGTAATGCATGAATTACCCATCAGTGATTTGACACCATATTGAACACACTTGCTGTGAATTGACTCCACACAGCTACTTGAGGCCAGATGTTCAGAGCAGGGATGGCTACTAATAGACACACCAGCTCTAGCCATAGTATAGCAAATACAGTTCTCACTTAAACATAACCAGGTGTGAATGGTGAGTTTGCACTTATGTGTTTCTATGCAGTCCTGCACCATTTTTAAATTGGATTTTGTGTGAGTAGTGTATATGGGGAAAGATAGACCTAAGCTGTTTGCAAGAAAATTGTGTGTTCAGAGCAGGGATGGCTACTAATAGACACACCAGCTCTAGCCATAGTATAGCAAATACAGTTCTCACTTAAACATAACCAGGTGTGAATGGTGAGTTTGCACTTATGTGTTTCTATGCAGTCCTGCACCATTTTTAAATTGGATTTTGTGTGAGTAGTGTATATGGGGAAAGATAGACCTAAGCTGTTTGCAAGAAAATTGTGTGCCGTGGCAAGCAATGATTTTCGTTTTTGCACAGTTTAAAAAACAGCTGCGAATTGAAAAACAAAACAAAACAAAAACAAAAACAGAATCAATGCAGACCCCAGGGAGATTTGAGGCTTTGTAGTTGCAGCTGATGAATCCATGTGAGATTTAGTGGCCATCTTCTAAGGTGCAATGGAGAGCAGAAATCATGTTTAGAGTTTTATAAATGGTATGAGAATGCTACACAGGCTCAGGATACATGGACATGCTGTATTCACATTTTTCACTCTTATCCCTTCTATAGGATGAAGACTTGTGTGTAGGTGAAATCTTTTGCTGATACGAGTCTTTTGTAACAATGTTACTGTGTGAATAAAATAAAAGCAATCAGTATTTAATCACTGTAAGCCTGAAATACTATGCTTCATAATCAAACAATAACATAGAATATTGCTCTGGCAACTACACCACCTTTTTTTTTATGAAACTGAATCCAAGATTTATGAGTAGAATTAAGAAGTTATTTAAGTTTCATTAAATATTGATGACCACTATGCCATGGCATATTTTTTACTTTATTTGTTGGAGGCTGCAGATTTTTTGTTTACTGCTTGTACATTTAGAAGCATATATACTTTTTTCCTTTTTAGATGTTTACTTTGATATTAAACCTGTTTCAAAATATGAGGAGCAAAGTTGCAATTGTGTGCCACCTAAAGATTCAAAAGAGCGTGGTTGTTGTGCTGATTGTTTAAATCGGTGAGTTACTTTTTTATGTGCAGCATCAATTTTTTTTATTTGCATTTGTGAATAAAGCTTATAAATAAGTCATTTGATTTCCTAGAAACTGCTGGTCAGAGTAGTTGTTACTGAAATTTATTTATTTACGAATCATGTGAAGAATTTTCCTTATAATGCTTTTATTGCATTGAATTACATTCCAGTGTAAAATTAAAATTGTAAGTATGTATTTTTTTCTCTGGTGGTGTTTTACCATGCACAATTGAAACAGTATATATAGACTTTTCATAGGAAATGGATTAAGTCATATGTGTAAAACTTCCTTGTTAGAAACAACTATTTTTCTGTTGGGCTGATTTGCTGTTTAAGGTACCTATTTACAACTGATTAAATCCTGTACTGATGCTTTTGCTATATTGTACTTTTTTTTGGTGAAACAGGCTACTTATTTAGCTTTGGTTGTCATATGTACATGTTTTGCAGTGATTTGTTGTAACTTTAATTTTTAACAGTTATTTATTGTTATTATTCAGGATGTATTGATTAAGCCATCTTTATAAACACATGTAGAAAACACAATGTTAATTTCAATTTACTTCCGATATTGGAGGTTATATTATTTAACGTGCATTAATGCATTTGCATTTTTGAACTTCACTTTTAGTTGGTTAAGTTCGATGAACACTTACCGCACGTGGGGCTTGGCTTTCAATTCCTATTTCCGTTATGTGGATGCCGCACGGGGGTTTTCATTTGGCCACGGGTCCGCTTCTTTTTTTTTTCCCATTGGAATTTATTTTGTCTCATCACCAAATGAGTTTTTCCTTTGCTGCATCCTCATTTACTTCAATATTTATTCATACCCAGTACTTTCAGTAAAATTCCTTTACCGTCTTCGAGGGGACGTTTTGCTCCGACTAGCACGGACCGTGTCAGCTGGGCATTTTGAAATGCCCAGCTGACACGGTCCGTGCTAGTCGGAGCAAAACGTCCCCTCGAAGACGGTAAAGGAATTTTACTGAAAGTACTGGTATGAATAAATATTGAAGTAAATGAGGATGCAGCAAAGGAAAAACTCATTTGGTGATGAGACAAAATAAATTCCAATGGGAAAAAAAAGAAGCGGACCCGTGGCCAAATGAAAACCCCCGTGCGGCATCCACATAACGGAAATAGGAATTGAAAGCCAAGCCCCACGTGCGGTAAGTGTTCATCGAACTTAACCAACTAAAAGTGAAGTTCAAAAATGCACAATGTTAATTTGTTCTGTATTTATTTGAGTCTTCATTGAAGGATAAATTTGTAAATTTTGAAAGGTAGGTAATTAACAGTGATGGTCTCTAATTAAAAAATGGTTATACTTAGGGTTTCTTCAAAAGTAAGGTTTATATATATATATATATGTTTCACTTCCTCCATATTTGGTGTAATATATATATAGATTGGGGTTGTTAAAGTCGAATTTCCTATTTTTCATTCTGTTTTGAGAATTACAGATTTGTTTCTGTGGTATCATGGCCATTATAGTTTGAGGTGGTTCATGACTTAACATGTGCACTAGGCAATTGTGTGGTTGTGCAATGTCAAATTTCTTTCTTTTAAAGATGTTATCAGGCTTGGTGAAATTCTTAGGAGACTGTATTAAAACACATACAAGGTCACCTTCAAAATTTTCCTTTCAACTTTCCTTGACGGTAACTTGAAGTTATTTTATATTTTTCAGACAACCTATTGCTGTAGACTTTTTTTAAATAGAAGGTAAAAACACATAAAATTATAATTTCCATTGAAAAATATTTTTTAAATCATACACAGAACCGTACCACAGGGGCTGCTATCATGTACGTAACATTTTTTTATTGTAATTTCAATGCCAAATTTCTATTTTGTATATTTAGTGTCATGGTAAAAAAAAAAAAGCTATTCTAACATAAAAACATGTAGAAAGTCTAATTTCAATTAAAAAAAAAAAACTTGTATCATTGCAAGTACTTTCAAACAAAACTTTGGTCATGAGGCATGTTTGAAGCTTTGTTTAAAGTTATTGGTTTAGATCTGCTGCTTTTAAATTTTTTTGTCATTTTAGTAATGAGACCATGTTATAATATCATAAGGGGGCATATTTTAACATGGGTAAGTGAAAATTTCTTTAGTTTCTTGGAGTTTATTTTGCAGTTTCCAGTAATCAAGTCTGCCGTTTACGAGGCAAAACGTATTTGTGTATGCTTTTCTATAGCAATAACAACAACAACAACAAAAAAAGGTAGTTGATACTCTGAAATGTATTTGAGCATAATGTATTAATATAGATGAGCCTAATTATCTCACATGTTTTGAAGAACATTTGCCATATGTTCTGTTCATGTGACTTCACTTGTTAAATTGTGTGACAGGTCATGATTGGTTTTGAATCATTCTGCAATTAGAGTTGTCTGCTACCAGTAGTGAGTGCTGAGACAGCTATTCACATGTCAGATAATTTCCATGAATAAATATCAGGAGTGTTCAAAAACTTACACAAGAGGTTTTGTCTGTGAAGTGGATGCTTTCCCAACTTGTTTGTCATTCTGTGAACTTCAGTTTGCTGTGGAGTGCATCTTGGTAAACATATTTGGGTCAAAATGGATGAATCCTTTTCAGCTGTGTCAAAGCACAGGAAACAGCACGCAGTTATTGAGCTTTTGGTGCATGAAAATGGAACTCCCATTTTAATTCATTGGCTTTCTATGGTAAAGATACTGTGGACATAAGTACTGTGTGGAGTGAGAAAATCAAGGGATAGTGAAGAAAATTTGTACCTGAACGACCAGCCGTGGTTTGTAAGGCCTGTCACCGCAGCTTAGAATTTGAACAGGTAAGAAATCAATGAACGTATTAAAGAAAATCGAAGAATTAGTTAAAGAGCCATAACGGAAAAGTTAAACATTGGTTTAACATAGTGTCAATGAGATTATGGCAGATCTGGGTTGCAAGAAAGTGGTGCTTGATTGGTGCTCTGTCAGTTTATGCCTGAAATGGACTAGGCAAGACTGGAAGTTTGTCAATAATTACTCGCTTGCTTCGAAAGTAAGGGTTTTTAATTTTCATTACAGCACTGTCACGAGTTATGAGAGTTGGTTGCATCACTCTGACCCAGAATTGAAACACCAGGTTCTTGAAGGTCATCACCCCACTTCTCACAAAAAGAAAGTATTCATGACTCAACCTCCTACTGGAAAATTCATGCTCACCATTTTCTGGGACCACAGAGGCACCAGTGACCAGGAGTACATTGAAAATCAACTTCCAAGACTTACGTGAGTACCTACTCTAAAAAGGTTGAAACAAAGAATCAGTCACTTTTTCCAGGAAATGAAGGCTCATTATTCTTCATTGTCAGATCTCACACTCACGCTACCACTTCAGCAATGATAGATAGCATTTGATTCATTCAGAGTTGTTCTGCACCACCTTACAGCCCAGATTTGGCACTGTATGGCTTTTGTTGTTCATAGTACTTGTGAAACATTTTAACGAATTAGTTTCACATGTAATGGAGAAGCTCAAGCTGCTGCGAGAAAATGGTTTCAAGTACAGCCTAAAGAGCTCCACAGAGACAAGTGTGAAAAACTTGTTCAGCACTGGTGGTGTATTGAATGAAAGAGAGACAGTGTGGAAAATAATGTATACACAAAATACACAAAAATATATACAAAGAAATTACTCATAGTGAACTGTTATTATTATTTTTTTTTCATTTTAATTCATTGTCTGGCAGTAATAATACAAGAATAGAAACATTACTTTCTGAACACCTTGTTTAACTGTTCAGAATTTTGTAGTCTAACAGGTAAGAACTCAGCTGCTTGTTTCATGCATTTGTTGTCCTTGAGAAACATTCCTATTGAGTTCAGGGAGTATGCTAGTGATGTTTATATATTTATGTCATATATGTATGTAGATCATAGTAAATAAAATTGACCCTTCATTTTAGGATGATGTATGTTGAATGTACTCCACAACTGTGCCCATGCAAAGACCAATGTGCCAATCAAAGTATTTTTAAACATGAGTGGAGTCCAGGTTTGGAGCGCTTCATGACACCAGACAGAGGTTGGGGCATCAGAACCATGGAGTACATAAAAACTGGTAAGTTACCATGATATTCAGTAAAACATAGTCAGCGTGACAAAAAACAAAACAAAAAAAAACTGACCTATTTCTTTGAGTAAAGTAAGTATTGAGTTAGGTGAAACTTAGTCAGAGAAGAGCAGTTGATGAATCATGTAGAAAACAATTTTTTGAGAATTACGTCTTTTGAATCAGTAAAGAGATTTGTGAAGTATTCCTGGTATGACATTGTAAATGAACTCTACACTTTAAGCTACATAAATTAAATTGTTATGTAGGATATTCCAGGAATGACTGCCACATTTTTTAGCTGTGGAATGCATCAGAACAACATGAGGTGGTAACACGTGTCAATTCAACGTTGCCAGGTTTGAGAAGGGATTTCCAAATGATAGGAATTTGACATGGCAAGGCTGTGTTACAACTGTTATGGGAATGTTAAATTTTAGTACTTTTCCGATACCCGAGAGATTTCCCATCAATGAAAGGTACAAGGTATTTTGTGTTTTTCCAGTCAGGTATGACAGAAGTGTCACTGATAATTAATAATGATAATGAAGTGGATATTGCCGTTTCTTTAAATCAAACATGTTCAATGATACTCATGTAATGCTGTGATGGGTACTTTCAGTGTAACAGGTTGCACTTGAGGAAGTGTTGACTGCAATGACATAAACACCAGGTGAATTAAGAAGTGATTGAATCTCTGTTTTTAGAATTGGTTCAAGAAGTTGTATGGCAGGTTTAGCAGCCAACTTATTTATACATACACAAGGTTCACATGCTCTTTGAAAACTGAAAAGTCCTTGAAAAAAAAATCACTCAAGTCCTTGGATGTACTTGAAAACGTTCGCAACTCTGTAAATAGTATTTAAAAATTTGTTTTGTTTTGTAAGAAATGAATATGAAAGAGCATGTGTGAAATTATTGTATGTGCTAAAAAGTTGTGTACAGGGTGTGCACGCGTGCTTGAAAACCTGGAAAGTCCTGGAAAATCATGATTACGTTTTCAAGGCCTGGAATATCCTGGAAAAACAGTGTTTTTTTTAAGGCTGTCTTGAAAAGCCTTGAAATTTGAAATTAGTGCTTAAAAAAATGCCCTTTTAGGAAATCGTGTTACTGTAACCCCTTCATTTTTTAAAGTTCCTCTCCTCTGTTCTCAAACAATGTTTCAGACGTGTACCAAATCCTAATTTGGCTGGGGGAAAAAGAAAAGCACTACTTCCAGTGCAATAAAATTGGATGATTTTAGTAGCTCTGTTAGTAAGGGGAGCTTGATGTCTACGACAACTGACTGCTGAGAACGGAAGGTGAAAGAAGAGGCATTTAGCATTTGCAGGGTGTGTGTGTGTCGCATGTACCAAGTCAGCCAGCATCCACCAGTGAGGAGTATGCCTGAACAACACATTCATCTGGTCCTTGTTTATGTGCATTGCCAGCCCTCCCCTCAAGAGACTTCCACTACTTATGATAAAAAATAAGAAAACTATCTTTGCGAATTTTTCATGAAAGTGGCTGAAATTTTTACATTCACTATAATTGGATTACAGAAGCTCACTTGCAAAATTCCAATTGAATCGGTTTAAAACTTAAAAAGTTAGCATTGGAAATTTTTATTATGCACAAGTATGAAAGCCTCTTTGGACAGATTGAGCCTCCAGCAGAAAGGGTGTTACCATAGCAACGGTTGATTGACAGCTGGAAGCGCTGATCCAAAGCCCTTGGTTGGGAAGAAAGCAAACACCTAGTTTATCACTTCCACTGCTCAATGGGACTAGGAGAAAATTTTCAGAAATCCATTTTCCCGAATTTTGAAAATAACACAGTAAAATTTTTACAGTGGTTAAGATACATCACAATAAAGTTCTAGTGCAAATTTCGCCAAATTCCGTTAGAAACTTTAGCAGATGCAAAAAAAAAAAAAAAAAAAAAAATATCTTCTGTTGCATAATCGGATTGAAAAAAAGAAACAGTAGTTCTAAATTAAGGGAAAAGCAAGTGAATTATTTTTTTTAGATGCCATGGTTTATATAAACAGAGTGGTCCTTAAATTTTTTTCTGTGATGATATACAATCATACATTTTTGTTCAGACGTCTGAGTTACTGTTTTAATAAAAAAAAATCATCTATAATTAAAAAGTTTTCTATGGGTTTAGGCGAAATTCAGCAGATAAACGTATTTTAGTAAATTGCAACATCATGACGTAAATTTGGTCATTTTGGCGAAAATCGGGGAGCTTTTTTTTTTCTTGTTTACATTTTCTCCTATAGTTAGGGTGAATGAGGAAGGGTGCAACTTGACAGTTCAGTGAGCTGCGGATGGTGATTTATGGCGATGTGCCAAATGAAAAGAAGCCATTCCATCAGGACATTCCAAAGGTTGTACGTGTGCGTGGAGACGTGCTCCTGCTGTTTGATCTTAAGTGGAATGTTTTTGTGCATGAAGGGGAAGAAATATCCGTTTCAGCTTTGCAGCTTTCACTGCTTTTTTTTTCTTTTTCTTGGTAATAAATAAAAATCATAGTTGCTGCATTCACCATTGATCCATATTTGCATTTCTTGAATATAAACAACAGACAATCAGAAACATGGTGTTGGGGGCGGGTCTTGATGTTCTTCATTTTGCATCTGCTGAATTCAGTTCTGTGGGAATAAGGAATGACTTATACTGTGAATATATACAAAACTACATATTTTTGATCTGAAAAAATAGGTCTACTTTACATAGTAGCTAACGTGTGAACTCGGACAAGACAATCAGACATACGGACATCTGATTCCATAAAAAAAAAAAAAATCAACAGTATTTTTATTATACACTACAGGTAAAAAAGCACAAACATGCTTTTAAACATTATAAAGGAAAACAAATTTTTGAAACACCATGGCTTGACGATGATCTTAATTTCTGAAAGTTTCTTTTTTCCACATCGTTTTTTCTTTCAATTACAATACATTGTAACAGGATACCTGTGTGTTGTATCACTTAGTGTTATGGAAGATTTTTGGTTGCCGATATCCGTGATCGTAAGTGGTAGTTGCATTACGATTTTTGATGATGACAAGATAAATACTGGAGTGATGTAAAATGTTGCATAAACTTACCCCCCCTTCTTCCGAACTTTTATGCGGTCATCATAGCTGATCAACCATTTCATTTCATGAACATCAGCACATTTCAATCATTTGACCATTGGGGGTAGGTTGGGTCTGACGGAATTCAGCAGTACTTAAGCACCTAGCGCAGCGAAAACATGCTAATTTTGGACAGTTCTATTCCGTTCCCCTCTACCATCCCTAATAATTGAGAGTGCATACTGTAGTTTCAAATATTCTATTTATGAGCTAGTTTTCGTGCTGTTCGTTATGCTTTTATTTTCGAAATTACTAACCCTTTCGAACTATAGGTTGCAGAAACGTTTATGCTTTGGGTTTGTCCGCACGATAATTCGCACGAAAGCAGTTGGATTTCGGCAAAATTTTTGTATGCCGTTGGGTACAACCTGGGAACGTACCCTATTTTTGAAAATGGTCAAAATTAAGTTCAAAGGCCAAGACATAAGAGCAATATTCGTTCTCCAAGCTTAGGAATGTTAACTCACATAAAAACTGTTTGATTGCAACGAAGTTTTGGTATGTTATCAGGGAGGAGAAACCTACCCTTGTAGAAAATGGTCCAAATTGAATTCAAAGGTCAGGGCATAAGAACAGAATCCGTTCTTTATGACCTTGTGCTTGATAAACTTGATCCATTTGCATAAAGCACACTCATCCATTTGCATCTTTCATCATTTTTATTACTTGAAACTGAAATTACTTTTAAAAAGTAATTTGAACATGATACTGTAAAGCGTAATAATCATCCTGGAATTTTTTGCATATGTCCTGGAAAAGGCCTGGAAAGTCCTTGAATTTTTCCCCCCCAAAAGTGTACGAACCCTGTGTATAGGAGGTTTTTGTGTATTTCTGATAAAAGAACCAAGCTGATCAAATAGCGGAGATCTTGCGTTGAACTCGGGGGAATGTGTGGGCTGCTGTTACCTTGGCTGTGACATCACTACGCAGTAAAATGTCGGCCATGGGAGTAAAATAAGTGGAATGATGTATTTGCGAATTGCGATGGGCTTCTGTTGGTTAGGATTAAAGACACGTTCTTTCCGAAGGGTGAAGTTTCCAGCAATTGGTTATGCTTCATCTGTGTGGACCCTTGTCTCCTGGCTCCATCCAAAAATTCATAAGAGCATCAGTCGTGCATCAAAAATAAAAGGTCTAAGCAGACAATACTGTCATACCAGCAGATGAATACAAAAATAAATAAAATAAAATAATTCTGAAAAACAGCGGGGAAATTGAAAGTCAATAAAATAAACCAACAGGAAGACAGGGTGTAACAGGCAGTTCATTGAAGGTCTGCCCGTCCCACAGCTAAGTAATGGTTTGAACTTACTAAAATACCTACGTGCTGACTGACTGACAGCACACACATTCATAATTTTTATCTTACACACATTGATCTTACACTAAATCTGATTTAAAAAATATTTCTGGGGTCCCTCAGGGCTCGATACTAGCCCCATTACGTTTTCATTTATATATAATGATTTTTTTTGAGACCTTAAGGATGCTGATTCCATTTTATATGCAGATGATGTAACAATTTTAATACATGGCAGTGATATAGATGAACTGATACTCCACATGGATAATCAATTTTTGTTAAAAACTAACTGGCTTAATGCAAATGATTTGGTAGTTAACACAAATAAAGCTAAATTAATGATTTTTTTCTAAAAGAACAACCCCTAAGTTATTGAAACAAACGGTACTGCTAAATGGGACCATTATAGAGGTTACTCAAAAACACACTTAGGTATGATAATTCAACAGGACTTAAAATGGAATAAACATATTGAAAAAGTATCTAATAAGATATCCCCAGAAATATTGGGGTTGTCAGTAATTTCTCTCAAAAATTTATCCCCAGAAATAATGATACTTTTATATTTTACACTAATTCAAATGCACATCAACTATTGCATCTTAACATGGGGCAAAATGACGCAATAAAATATTAACAAAGTTTAAGTGCTGCAAAACAAAGATATCAGATTAATAGATTTAAAATTACATGATAACTATTAATCATACATATTTAAATGGATTAAAGTAAATCCGAACAATTACAATATTCTTATTGTACAACAACTATATGATTACAACCTGGGTGAAATGATGTTCAAAAGAATCAAAAATCACTTCTATGATGATTTAATATCACTAAATATCTGTACACATCAACATGAAACTAAAAACAGGACAAAACTTGTTCCAATGTTTCCCCAGGTGGAGTCGACTAAAACAAATATAAACTACTCTGGTCCTAAATTGTGGAATTCATTGCCTGTTGACCTTAGATCTGTAAATAACACGGGCCTATTTAAGAAAAGACTAAAAATTATATCTTGGGGGAAAATTTAAATAAATAATAATTTTGGACAGAATCACAGAAAATGCCAAATGAAATGTATTGATACTTTATACTGATAATTTGTGGTCTCTCATTGAGTGTCCGGATCTGGGAGTGTTTGATCCCGAATCGAAATTAACTCGGGAATCAACTTGGTGTAGTACTGGTATTAGATGGAAATCTTATGTATGTGTTTCACTTTCTTATAACATTGTAAACTATTGTCAATTGGGCTGGTTTTGACACTGAGAAATATAGGGGGAAGGTTAATGGTGGGGAGGAGGATTATAGAGAGGGGTGGGGTGGGGACTAATTCTCTTTATGTAATTAAATGTTGTCGCATGCTGGTTTGTCTTGTGTTTGTAACTATTTCTTTCAGGGAGAAGAGGGCTATGTCAGGCCTAATGGCTTTCCCCCTCTTTCTTCCAAGTTGTCAACAATAATTTATTGTCATGTTAATATATATGATATGTATCTTGATGCAAAAACTAAATAAACAAAATGAAATGAATTTGATTTTAAAAAATCCTTGAAAAGTGCTTGAATTTATTTTGCTTGGAAAAATACGAACCTTGATACATACATATCACTAAGCTGTTCTCTGAGACTCAGAGGTTAGCTCCACAAAGAAATACAGACTACCAGATAAATTTTGAACTGCTTATTTACTTGCTGTTGCCATATCAAACTTCTCCATTTAGAATGGCTAGCACGTGCAACGGGACAACCTTATATAGCCGGTCAGGCACAGCAGTACGACTGGTCCTTGCTGGCATCACATGTGTGGCCGAGCATGATACTTCAATCATTTGAATGTCTCATGTGTCAAACCTACCCACCAAGTTTCATTCCTGTCGGTTGCTTCCTTCTGGGTGCAACTATTTTTTTGACGATGAGTGTACTTCACTAAGCAAATTGTCAGGAAAAAGACCTGAAAAATATTCTAATAGGTGTTTGAAAACATTGAATTAAAGATTTAAAAAAAAAAAAAGAAAGCATGAAAGTTTCATGTATGTTTTCTGTTGCATGAGCAAGAGCTGGTTGTTAACTTGCTAATAGGGATTCCTTAGAATTCCAAACCTATTTATCTTTAATCCTGTACACATTTGAAATATTCTTTCAAAATAGTAAAATAATAATAATAATAATAATAATAATAATAATACCCCACCGAGGGTGCCACCTTGTTGCGGTGGTGGGGCTTGTGTGTCCCGATGAGGTTGAGAGCTATGCTGGCGGTAGCATTGCTACCAGCAGGGCCACCCAAGCCAGACAGGTCTTGACTGAGGAGCCAGACTAAGAGTACCCAACAACCATCAACCATGATGAGACGAAACAAAAAGAAATCCATACCAGATCGGTCGTCGCCCAAGTCAACAAGGACTGCGTCAGGTGCTATGGCTCATGGACACCTGTCGACAAATGGGCTTCAGTGCTCAGCAGATCCTGTTGTGGAACCAGGACACACTGGTGCAGTGCTACTGGAACAAAAGAAATGGAAAACTTGGACAGTTGCTGAAAATCAAGAAATCATGAAATGCTAGTACCAGGCAAATCCATCAGCCTGTGGTTTTCAAAATTTGGAAAGGAAAACATCCAAGCAGTGGAATAACAGAACAAAGAATAATGAATGAAAGAAGGTTTATCACCAGGAACAAGATATTTACAGAACTGGAATTGCAAGAGATGGAGAAATTGGCAAAAGAAGAATCAACACAAAATAAGGACCATGTCGTAGAAAAAAATATTTTACCTGAAGAACAATCTGTGAAACAATCTGACAACCATGAATTGACACAGCAGCAAGGCCTTCTGAAAGAGAAAATTTAAAACCATATCAGGCAAGGTGAGGAACGACAAAGACTTCCTGTAATTTGCCAAATACGAAGCAAACAAGTGAAAGATTTGTTAAAAACTGTAAATAATGTCATGGACAAAATTCCAACCCATACTTTAAGGAAACAAACCTACAGCTGCCATGGAACTTGGTTACAAGATGCCAAAGAAGAAAATGCCTGGCACTCCTAAGTGGAAAATTCGGCTAGAAAAGAACACAAACTCCATAGTGACATTAGCAACTTAAGATGCTTGAAAGATGGGAAGCTCAAAAATAGAAAAATAAAAGATAGACTACAAAAAATATGACGTGGAAAGAAAAAGAATTGTTGAAATTATGGAAGAATTGAAACAATGGGTAACAACTACTGCAAAGAAAATTAAAAGATATGACGGACACATAAAACAGTACAAAGAAAATGTGCAATTTTGGAATAAGCAACAAGTATTTTATAAATCATTGAGACAAAAGGTAATCGAAATAAACATCAGCCCATGTAAGAACGATGCCTTGAAATTTTGGAAAGAAATTTGGGAAAGCCCAGTTAAACATAATCGAAATGCCTTGTGGATCAACGATGTTCGTAAAGATCTGAAAGGAATACACATGGATAACCTGATGATAACAACTGATATGATTACACAGCAATTAAAGAATGTGAAAGCCTGGAGCGCACCTGGACCATATGAATTGCACGGATTTTGGTTAAAGTGTCTTACAAGTCTTTATCAACGTATATCTATGCAATTCAATATAATGCTGCAGAATTCTACCACAGAAGATTGGATGACAACAGGTTGCACATTCCTTATAATGAAAGATCAAGAAAAAGGCAATGAACCTACTAACTATCGCCCAATTACATGCTTCCCAACAACATTCAAACTTTTCACAAGAGTAGTAGCAAGATCAATATATGACTACTTATGGGAAAACAAAACAATTTGTACCCAATAGAACAGAAGGGGAACTTCAAAAGGTCAAGAAGCACAAAAGACCAGCTGCTAATTGACAAAATGGTACTAAAAAACTCCAAAAGACGAAAAACGAATTTGAATATGGCATCAATAAATTATAAAAAAAGCTTCGACTCACTGCCACACAGCTGGACTTGTCTGGAGTTGGCAAGAACATTGCCAATTCCTCAAAGAAAAAAAGTGCAGTACTATCCATGAGTGGCGGCTCGTGGTTGGAAAAATAGGTGAAGAGGTACAAGAGCAGTATGAAAAGATATATACTGTGTACAGTGAAAATCCCTTAATGAGGACTTACTTATTGTTTGTATATTAAATCAATTTTTCTTCCTTTTAAAGCTGCAAATTTGTCGATTATGTCGTCATAAGATGGTTAGATGATTGTTTCTTCGTGAGCATCAATAAAATGCCTTTCTGAATAGAAATATTTGCCAGAGAAGCAGGTCTATCTTGGGAACTAGTGTTTCTTGAGCAAGTTTGTATTCTGTTAAGAAAACTTCTTTCCACTGGCACACTTGTAGATGGAATTGTTAAACTGAGGAAAACCAATTTATAATCTTCTGTAAAAATGTCTTTGTCTCCGTGAAACACTCGAAGGAGTTCTTGAGTCAATATATTCCTTAATTTTTCATCGGCATATACAAGACTCAGTTCATTTTTAAGGCGCTGGTGTTTAGTAAATATGTTTCCATAAAAATGTAGATTTTCAAGAGCGCGAGTGGGAAAGCATGCATTAAATTATTCGAATTTGGTTGTGTCAGCAAGTCAGACAATTTGAAGTTTCTTACAGTCTTGAAATCTTATATCCATTTCCATAAGAATGTGGTCCAAAATTGCAAAATACAATTTTTATAATTTTGAAAAATTGTTTCCTGTGTAAGAGCAGCATATTCCCGTGCTTATTTCTGTGATTTTGCTAGCTTTTCCAAACTTTGTTTCAAATAACTCATCGTTCCTTTTATGGCTCAAAATTTCACGAAGTTGGTTATTTTTTTTATTTTTTTTTTAATTTGAGTTGCACAGTAGTTTATGTTTAGTTATTTTTTTCTTCAAAAGTTCGAATAATAGATCGGTGGAGCCAAAAATGTAAACTCAAAAGTGTTCATATCATTCAAAAACCCCTTGGCAAGATGAATTGATTTTTTGTCTGATTATAATCAGACAATATATTATAATCTGATTATAATCAGACAATAATTATTTCGCTATAATCAGACAATATATTATAATCTGATTATAATCAGACAAATAATTATTCGCTATTCGTCAGAAATCCGAACACTTCCTTCAATTTATCCCAATCTTCAACAACTACACTTACTAATTTCGAAGTGGAGGACCATCGAGTTTCTGTTATGGTTGGTCTGCATCTTGCGGTTGTTGATATAAGTGTATAAAACCGCTTCGCAGAATGGTGAACAAACGAAGCAATTCCACTGAGGCTTACAAAAAATATTACACTTAGAAATTTTAGAAAAACTCTGGTGTAATACAAGATTCAAACGATGAACTAAGCATTGAACAAAAACAGCTTGAGAAGCTTTATCCGTGACTTTTTTATCTGTAGCCCATTTAAGTGTCCAGACATTATACTTGCCCCATCGTAGCATTGTCCTATTTATTTGTGTTGGTAATCAAACTGTTCCAAAATTTTGTCTAGCATTTTGTATAAAGCTCCTGATGTTCTATCTTCATTCACATCATGGAAACCCAAAAATCCCTCAACCAATACACCTTCCGAATCAACAATAAAAAATTATTTAATTTTTGACGTGATCGTTTATATATTCAGAAATGCATTCAATTAATTCATTTTGAATAGTTTTTTATCCTTTCGTATTGATTTTCAATTTCTAAAGAACTTCATATCAACAATGAAAGTAATTCAATGAAATTTTCACGATTTATCGAGCCCATGCTTTCGTCATGGCCATGGAATGCTAGTTCTTGTTTGCTCAAATACAGTATAGACTAAACTGCATCAATCACGGTCTGCAGGAAAAGTCTATTTAAACGAACGTTTTCGTTAAAATGCGTTTTTAAAAGCCTAGCATTCTTCCTCAGGGTATCGGCAACGGTGTTTTGAATATTTTCGAAATTCTTTAACATTAATCCGCATTTCAGGTGTTCGCTAGAATCACGATGTTTATGAAGTGACCGTGTTACGCTTAATAAATCTGAGAATCCGTCTTTATTCCACGCCGAATGTTTATTACTAAAAAGTAAGCAGGCCCCCCACCCCACCCCCCAAAAAAATTAAAACCGAAGTGCTGCAAATCCATTTATATTCAGTAAACCAACAATTTTTAAAACTAATATTGTTAGATTTACCACTCTTCTTGATTTCGTTCTTGGCAACAATTGTCAGTGAATCCGTTGGTCGTCCTTGAAGCAAAATGTCTCTTTTATCTTCATCTTTCCACAGAGTAAATGGAGTTTGCAATAAATTACAAACAATGTCATTCACAGGATGCATACTAAAAACTATCACTAGTAGTTAAATTGTACACAAACCTAAAATATCAGTTAAAGCTTTCAACAAATAAGCACAAAAGAACAAATTCCTTTCGGAAAATAATGTACCACAGCATTACAAGGGAAAAAAACCCTAGCAGATTGAATGGTAGTCCGCCCACTCCACCGTGATCTCTCACGACTTTACGCTGAAAAACTGAAAGATGCAGAGGTAAGGCGCGTGAAGCTGAAACACTTCACTTGAGCGAGCAGATTGGGGAGGGTGACATCACGGTTACCATGGCAACTCGGCGAAAAACTGCAGACTTCCTAGCATTCTCATTGCGGCTCTTCACTTGCAGTGTTTTGCGTATAAGGATTTGTTTTCCGTATTGAGCGCGCCATGTGAATTAATAACTGTTCAAAATTTTGGGTATTTTGGAACTGAATAAAGGCAAAAAAGAATATATTATAAAAAAATACTGACTAAAACTTTATTTTGAGTAAAATAGGTGAAGATGCACTTCACCTACTTCACCTGAAAAGCCGCCACTGCTATCCATGTGCCGGGGAAAAGTCCAGAATATAGATGGAATAGAACTAGAAAATGGTAATATAATGAAATCATTGTCAGAAAATGAAAATTACAAATACCTTGGAATTTTTTAATCAGATAACATCTTGCATACAAAGTCAAAGGTCTGACTCAGAAGTACATCAAGAGAGTACGAAAAATATTGAAATCAAAACTAAATTGTGGAAATACAACCAAAGCCATAAATACATGGGCCATTCCAGTAATGAGATACCCAGCTGGAATAATTGATTGGACCCAAAATTAATTAAAAATACTGGATCAGAAAACTCGAAAGTTATTGAACATGCATCATGCACTCTATCCAAAAAGTGATGTTGACAGATTATATTTACCTCGGAAAATTGGAGGCAGAGGACTACTACAAGTACAACAGGTAGTAGAGGAAGAAAAAAGAAGCCTGAATAATTGCGTCAACAGAAGCAGAGAAAAGCTACTTCTGGCAGTGAATAATGAAAATATATTAAAAACAACAGAAAACAAGGCTGAATACAAGAGAAAGCAGTTTGAAAGCAGATTAGATGGCTACAAGAACGAGCCACTTCAGGGACAATTTCTAAAGAATATTGATAAAAAAAGTGACAACAACTTTACTTGGGCATGGCTGAAATTGGGTTCCATCAAGAAAGAAACAGAACGTCTGATTTTTGCTGCACAAGAACAACCATTGCAAACAAATGTTATGAAGGCTGAAATCTAGAAAGTCGGTGAAAATCCAAAGTGTCGACTTTGTCAAGAAAAAGATGAAACTGTGTCACATATGTGAATGTAGCAAAATTGCACAGACAGCTTACAAAGCTAGACATGACAGGGTTGCACAATTGATTCATTGGTCATTATGCAGAAAGCACAATCTGCCAGCATCGAAAAACTCATGGTAACACAAGGCTGAGAAAGTCATAGAAAATAATGAAGTCAAGATCTTGTGGGATTTCAGAATTCAAACCGAGCGACACATAGAACATAATACACCAGACATAACAGTCATAGAAAATGGAAAATCTGGCTAATTGATATAGCGATCCTTGGAGATGCCAAAGCTGATGAAAAAGAACTGGAAAAAATGACTAAATATAGAGACCTGCCCATAGAAGTTACCCGATTAAGCTGCGGATGGCTTAGTGGTTAGCGAGCCAGACTGTCAATGCAAGGTTCTCAGGTTCGATCCTGGACTGATCTTTCAGAGATGGTGTGATTTACTAACAATCATTGAATATCCGCCGTGCATCGGAAAAGCACGTTGAGTGCCGGCCCCCAGGCTGGACCCACTGGTTAAATGGGTATCCTTTCCTCTGCCCCCCCTCCCCCTGAAATTCTCTCACCCCTCTATGTACAACATCGTACTTGTACGGTGGCACCATCTACTCTAATCTCACTACAAACTGTTCTGTCAATAGTCACTAGACTTGCTCTCATTCCTTCCGTTTCTGTGTCCTGCCCAAAAGGCGAACTCGCTGTAGGTGGCTGGTACCTAAACTCTACTTACTGTGGATGGAAGTCCTACAAGAAAATGACAAATTCAAAAAAGTTACCCGATTATGGACAAAACAAACAACAGTAGTCCCCATTAGGGCACTTGGAAAAATGTCAAAAAATTTTATGAATCATTTTGAAAAATTGCAGCTTTCTGATATACCACCTAGAGAACTGCAGAAAACAGCTAGCTTTATTTGGGACATCATACATTTTATGCCGATTCTTGACTGATACCCAGGTTTCTGGTGAAAACTCTGTATCAGCTCAACAACACCAGTCAATAATTTTGTTGTTTATGTTTGATTGTCATAGGCTGTGCTTCGTATATTTTGAATAAAGTAGATAATAATAATAATAATAATAATAATAATAATAATAATTGTGTATTTGTAAAAATACGATATTCAAGAAAACTTTGTTTCCTATTAAATCAACACAATAATTAAGCATATTTTACCTATGTGTTGTATTTTTGCCTAAAAGCACCACTTTGTTTATCATTTATGGTTTGGGAACACTTCGAAATGATTGTTTCACAATCAATTTCAAACTTAATGCATGTTATATCTCGAAACCATGTGATTATGTCAGAATGAGATGTCACAAATACAGGGTGTCCATAAAGTCTTACCCGCATTCCAAAAATTAATATAAAAAAATGTATTACAGGTACAAGAAAGGGATTGCACGACAGTGATAGTGCAAAAGTAAAGTTTTTTTTCCAGTGTCAGTTCACTTCCACATGGGCGCCATTTGTGGCCCGAAGGACATCTAAGCTATATTCGATATCACGCCATGTTTTGTTTAACATCTCAGCAGAGACAGAACCAATGACATCTGTTATTCTGCTCTTCAACGTCTCGACATCTGGAACACTGCTAGAGTAAACTTGCTCTTTCACATAACCCCACAGGAAAAAGTCTAGCGGAGTTATATCAGGCGACTGAGGTGGCCATGTCATGGGACCGTCGCAGCCAAGCCATCTGTCCAGAAATGTGGCATTTAGAAACTCATGAACCATTATTGGCCAATGTGGTGGGGCACCCTCTTGTCGGAAAATAACTGAAGATTGGAGTGCATGCAACTGAGGTGCTACAAAAAGTTCCAGCCTGTCCAGGTGCATGTTACCGTGGACTCTGTAAAGAAAAAGCCGATGATTCTGTCATGTATCAGGCCACACCATACGTTCACTTTCGGGCTAGCCCTCTGTTGTTCAATGACATAATGGGGATTTTCTGATCCCCAGATTCACACATTGTGCCTATTTACTGTACCAGAGGCATGGAATGTAGCTTCATCTGAGAAACAGACATGGTGCAGATAATCACTATCATGAGCTATGCGCTGCAACATCTCTGTCGCAAATGCAGCACAGCGAGGTTGGTCATCAGACTGAAGATCTCGAGTGATCTGTACCTTATAAGCATAAAGATGAAGACGTTTGTGTAAAATTTTGTGAATTGTGTGGCACAGGAAATTCCAGTTTCCAGTGAAGCATGACGAATGGATTTCCTGGGGTTTCGCAGAAATGTCTCCTGAACAGCTGCAGCTGTCTCTTGTGTAACCGTTGGTTGGCCCACTTGGGGGAGATCGTCAACACTACCCGTCACTTTAAACTTTTCATACCATGGCTTTATGCTTTTTTGGTCCGGTGGTGATCGTCTGTACTCTTTTCTGAAATGATGCTGGACAGTAACTGCAGATTTGGTCTCGTGGAACCACAACACGCATGCCACTTTTTCTTGCATGGAAGCCATTATTGATGAAATGCTCCTCTTATTCAGCAGTAGCGCTCACCTAAAGAACAGAAAAAGCTTTATGAGTGCTACTATATTATGTTGCCAACCATTTTATTTTAACTCGCGCAGATATTTTTATATTAATTTTTTTAATGTGGAAAATACTTTATGGACATCCTGTACAATTCTGAAAAACACAAAAGTAAAACAAGGGAAGCAAGAGTTCGAAGATTTAATACTTACTTTTATCTTTCAAAGATTTTACTAATATTTTAGTCCGTATTGCAATGGCATTAGTATTCGAACAAAGGACATATTATCTTAGTGTATGCCTGATGTAGTTAGTACAGACTCTTTTGTAAAATAAAAGTAAGTATCAAATCTTCGAACTCTGTTTCTCTTGTTCTACTTCTGTGTTTTTTAGATTTGTATTTGTGACACCTCATTCTGACCTGATCACATGGTCTCCACAGAATGCATAAAGTTTGAAATTGATTGAAACAGTCATTTTGAAGTGTTTCAAAACCATAAATAATTTTTTCTTTAGAAAGCATGTTTTAACTACCACCATTTGTAATGAAAAACTTGAATTCTTTTTTTTTTTTTTTTATAGAATTACTAAAACGTATTTCACAGAAGAAAAATGTGAAAAAATATACTCCCACAACGTGAGACTATATAATTACACTGGTTTCTATAAATTAAGCAACAAACCAAAAAATTGCGATAAATGGGCGAAATATAGTTAAAATTGCACAAAATTTGCATATGTTATGGGCGAAGGCATACATCATCGATGAACGGAAGGCAAAGGAGTGGCGCTGGCAGCTCTTTATGCAAATGCGACAGAGTTTAAAACCAGCTGTTTCAGAGGGAGTTGCCAATTCATGTGCGGCGATGAATGATAAGATTTCGAGATAGCAATTTTGTTAACATGGCTTTGCAATGTCATTTACCAGTGGAGTTACGCTACAGAGTGATAGGCCGACTCGAAGCAGGGCAGCGGCAGACGGACGTTGCAAGATTCATACCTGCCAACTACTCTGGAATATCCGGATTATCCCAGATGTATGTAGCCACTCAGCGTGCTCTGCATAGTTTGGGGTTTTTTTCCAGAAAAAACTAAATTTTTATTCCATTACCCATTTTCCCTCAAACAACGACTGTAGCCAGAAATATACTGCACTAAAAGTACAGATGTTGAAAAAATTTAATCTTTATACTGCATTTTAAAGATTTTTACCGTAATATTTATGTGCAAGTATGATGCTGTGAACAGAAGTTGTGGCAGGCCTAACATAAGGCTGCAGGGACAACATCAAATGTTGCTCCGTTGAAATGAAGATTTGTTGTGGCAGCCAATTCACGGGCGGAAGAGTACAGGAGGAACCAGTTACGATGTTGCCAGGAGAGCGATCCATTTTGTAGTGCTACGCTACAGAATATAGTTCTTCAAAATTTCTCACTGTTTTTAAATCACATGCTGACAATTTCTTTGTTGCTTTGCGTATGATTCCCTCACACCAAGTATAAAGTTCGGAGAAGCCTTTCTTGCTTGTACAGGAGAGTTAAGGTAGATCTCCAGTTCTCACCAACGGAAGTTAGATGGGAGGTCGGAAACTCCAAGTTTTGGTCGTGGTTTTAACGACTTGGATGTTACTCCTGCAAGCGCAGAGGGAGGGATGGAGATCACCGCTGTACTTAATGGAAGGGCAGAGGAATAATGGGGGGGGGGACTGAGTAGCATTGACCAATGAAGTGCATAGGATTGTCACCCCTCGTTCAGGTCAGCCGCCGGGAATTCCCCAAGCAGAGGTCTGGTCAGAGAGAGTTACGCTAACGCACGCTGCTTTGCAATTTAATTGTGGAAGTGTGTTAACGGAGCATTTTTCACAATGTCAAAACGAGGGCATTTTCAAGTTTTTAAAAAAGAATATGAAACAGCACGGCCGATTCTGAAAAAATCGCGTAAATCAGGCAATCATATTTTTTTTTGCTCTTATTTGCTGCTCAGATTTTTCCATTGCTCACGGAGGTAAAAATGATTGCAAGCGGCACGTGAAAGGTGCACGCCATCTTGAAAATGTAGTGACACTAAACTCAAACCGAAGCCTAACATCCATGTTACCCTGCAGCAACGACTTAAGTTTTTTGGATGAAGGCTCTGTTTACCAAATTCTTAATTGAATATAACTGTTCGTTGTCAGTATTGGACCATGCCGGTCCATTGTTTAAAAAGATGTTCCCGAACTCGGAAATCGCTTCAAAGTGCGGATGTGCTCGCTCGAAGACAACAGCGATAATGAAATTCTTCGCTTCATCAACAACCCAGGATATTGCCAAAATATTGAAGGCAAACAAGTTTTCACTGGTAACTGATGGCAGCAATTCTGTTACTGATGATAAACTATTTCCAGTTGTTGTGACCTGCTTTGATTCTTCGGTATGTAAGATTGTTACCTGTTTATTATTGCTTCCAAAACTAAACGGTGACTCTACCGGTAAAAATATTTTTTAAGCTGTTAAACACGGAACTTTCAAAATACGAGGTTCCATGGACAAATTGTGTGGCATTTGATGCTGATAACGCATCAGTAATGATGGGAATTCATGAAGGTGTCAGTGCATTTATTAAGAAAGAAATCCCAATGCTATAAATACATGGTTGTGCATGCCATTTGATCCACTTAACGGCAAAACATGCTTCAAAAGAATTAATAGGAGTAAATGTGGAAGATTTCTTTGTTGATGTTTACTTCTATGTGAAAAAAAGTACTAATAATAAAAGGCTTGAACTTTTAAAATTTTGCCAACAGGTTTGTGAATTAGAAGCACATAAAATTACTAAGTACGGCTCAACAAGATGGCTGTCAATGGGCAGTGTTGTTGAAAGATATTTGGAGCAGTGGGATGCATTAGTACAATGTTTTTGTGAGGAAGAAAAGGGTGAATCTTGAGTATTTTTGAAATTAAAAGAAATTGTTGAAGCTCCAGAAATGAAATTTTATCTGTTTTTTTTACAATCAACCATGCCACTTCACTAAAGTAAACACCATGATGCAGCAAGATGCATCCATGATTCACAGATTTCAAAGAGAGCTGACATCATTATTTAATGAATTAGTATCGAGATTTATTAAGCCTTCTGCTGTGACTGCTGCACCTTCTGTATTTGACATGGACTTTTCACTTAGGAAGATCCAAAAAGAAGATATGACCTTGTTATTGTTGGAAAAACAACGCAGTGTATCAAAGATTCAAATTTGTCACAAATAGATTTCCGCAATTTTTATTCCTTTGTTAGACAGTGCTATAAGTAAGGCATGTATGTACACGAAGAAGTTTTCTTTGCAAAATGAGCTGTATCATCATTGTGTGGTTGCTGACATTGCATTGCACCAGGAAACTAAATTCTCATCAGTTGATTTCTTTTTAAACTTGTTTTTTTTTTTCTGATACAGAAAAAGATTTGGTTGAAGAACAGTTTGCCAAATTCCAAAGTGATCCTCTGACAGAAGAAATTTTAACTACTGACAGAGTTGACATAGCTTGGAATTTAATATCGTACATTAAAGATCATAATGAGTCATTTAAATACAGTGTTATTCAGAAAAAATCATCCGATTTCAAAAATTTATATTTCAAAAAATTAACAACACAGAATGATAAGTAATACATCAATGTAAAGGAAAAATGTCTATGTTTTTTTCATATCCAAGTAGGAAATGCCAGTCACTGTTTCCTCTGCAAAAAGAATGGTCTGTAAATCTTTGATACAGACAGTGCACAAAAAAAGTTCACTTTGGGTGAGGCCCATTCGTGTTCGATGCATGCATGCGGGTTTTTGGAGCCCCATATGCGAACATTATGACGATTCACTTTGCCACTTAAATGGAAAGTGGCCATGTCACTGAAAATGAGACGGGTGAAAAAAATCGTTCACCTCCATAGCCTCTTGCATGTATGTAAAGCCAGAAGTTCAGTTGTAGCTCATCACAAGGCTTCACAGTGCTTGCAAGTTATGCAATTTGTATGACTTGTAACACTATTTTTTCCTCAACACATGCCAAATAATAGGCTGAGGAATCCCCAGTTCTCGACTAGCGTGAATGGTCGATTTCTTCGGTATGCGTAGAAAAGTCTCTCTCACTCTTTCAACATTCTCTGCAGATACACCTGGTTGCCCTGGACTTTTTCCTTTACAAAGACATCCAGTGTCCTCGAACTGATGATACTACCTGTGAATACTCTGAGCCGTCAGTGGATTAATTTGGTACTTTCTACGAAATTCATGCTGAACGTTGATTACCGAATGACACGTGCAAACGAGAGCACACAAAAAGCTTTCTGCTGACTAGACGCCATTTTCACTTCTTTGCCAAAAGAGCTTCATAAACGACACACGAGCACCATCTATTGTGCATAATCTAAAACTTTGACATTTTCCCTTTGCATTGATTTATTACTTATCATTATGTGTTATTAATTATTCGAAATATAAATTTTTGAAATCGGATGATTCTTTTTGAATAACCCTGTACACTGTTTTATCAAAATTAATGGCCACAATTCTCCTTATACCTCACAGCAATGCCACATGTGAACAAGTCTTTAGCATGGTTAAGAAGAATAAGTGATTTTCTATCCAGTTTAAGTGTTTCAACTTTGGAATCTTTAATAATTGAAAAATGCAAAGCTTGTGCTGATCAGGCTTACTTTAATGCAGATTTGTCTGATACTGACTTACGCAAAGCAAAACAATCAGCATATTTATCTTTGAAGTAAAGTAAGTTTGTTTCTTAATGCATCATATTTTTTGTCCAAACACTTGAACTTTTATATTTAATTCCAATTAGTAGTTCTAATTCTGACTATTATATAGCTCTAATTATTCTACTATTCTCTTTTACGTGCTATATTTCAAAGTAACTTGTACAAAAATCTAGCAGATAATGCTTACCTTGGCATTCCTTTCTAGCGACGGGAACATTTCACGCACGTGTTTTCCGGTCTTTGTTGATGTTATTGTCCTAAAGTCCGTTGTATGCGATGACTGGCCTTACTTCTCACACTTTTCACTGGGTATACTCATTGGATCTTTGCCTTAGGATTCAAACACATAAATTTTTACCGTTCTTTATACTCGAAATTTTCGCCCATACTCTGGGCATCTTCAGGAGCATGGCGACTTTACCACCGATGTTCGTGGTTAACTTCGCGCTAATGGAGTCCGATACTCCTTGTTGTCATTCGTCGGATATACTTTCCTGGATATATTTCGTTATCAAGCCCGGCTGGCGCCATCTATGTTTCATTAAAACACTTTTTTTTTAATTTTAATTTAAAATTTTTTTTTTTTTTTTAAATTTTTTTCTTCTCCTATCCTGGTTTTCTTGTCTTTTTTGCTGGTTTTTCTTTTGTTGTTGTTTTTCTTGTCTTATTAGTTCTTTCCACAGGTCCGATAATGTGCTAGGATCGTTCTGATTACATACCCTTGCTTTATTTTTTTAGATTAATATTGCTTCTTCCCTCCTCATTTGCCTTTCCGATTTTTTATTCTTTTTTAGCATTTTAATTTCATCAAATTTTGGGAATGTCCGGTTTTCCCTGCAGAATTGCATTAAAGCAGTTTTGGCTTCTTTTTTTTGCCAGTTAGATATGTGTTGTTTAAGTCTTTTTTTAATCTGTTTTTCGTACTTCCAATGTACGATATTGGGGTATGTGTGCAATTGGAATTTCGTAGGTTCCTGATTCTTCTAGCATTTTTTCCTCTGTTTTTTTGTTGACAGTCATACTTTACACGGTGTGCACTGAGCTTCCTAGTTGTAAGTCATATTTAGCACAGTGCCTATTGATTTCATTACTCACTCCTTCCAAGTATGGGAAAGCTCCAATGTATTTCAATTTTTTCTTCCTCATCTTCCTTTGGTTGTGCACTTCTTGGCCTTCTTTACTCTGAGTCATATGTTTTTACTCTCATGTATCCATTTATTAATTAGCTTGCTCGGGTACCCATACTCTTGTGATATTTTCGAGATAAACTCTAGCTCTTGATTTTTAGCCTGTTGTTAGATGTGTGTGTGTACGCTTGCCGTATCAAGTTTACTATGCTGTTTTTTATGTATCACTGGATGGTGCGACGAGTATGGTATCAGTACAGGTATGTAAGTTGCTTTTCTGAACACAGAAAAGCAACACTGTGTTCAGAAAAGCAACTTACATACCTTACTGATACCATACTCGTCGCACCATCCAGTGATACATAAAAAACAGCATAGTAAACTTGATACGGCAAGCGTACACACACACATCTAACAACAGGCTAAAAAATCAAGAGCTAGAGTTTATCTCGAAAATATCACAAGAGTATGGGTACCCGAGCAAGCTAATTAATAAATGGATACATGAGAGTAAAAACATATGACTCAGAGTAAAGAACTCTCAAGAAGTGCACAACCAAAGGAAGATGAGGAATAAAAAATTGAAATACATTGGAGCTTTCCCATACTTGGAAGGAGTGAGTAACGAAATCAATAGGCACTGTGCTAAATATGACTTACAACTAGGAAGCTCAGTGCACACCGTGAAAAGTATGACTGTCAACAAAAAAGCAGAGGAAAAAATGCTAGAAGAATCAGGAACCTACGAAATTCCAATTGCACACATACCCCCAATATCGTACATTGGAAGTACGAAAAACAGATTACAAAAAAGACTTAAACAACACATATCTAACTGGCAAAAAAAGAAGCCAAAACTGCTTTAGTGCAATTCTGCATGGAAAACCGGACATTCCAAAAATTCGATGAAATTAAAATGCTAAATAAGAATAAAAAATCGTAAAGACAAATGAGGAGGGAAGAAGCAATATTAATCTACAAAAATAAAGCAAGAGTATGTAATCAGAACGACCTAGCTTATTATTGGACCTGTGGAAAGAACTAATAAGACAAGAAAAACAACAACAAAAGAAAAACCGGCAAAAAAGACAAGAAAACCAGGATAGGAGAAGAAAATAAAATTTAAAAAAAAAAAAAAATTAAAAAAAAAGAAAAAAAAGTGTTTTAATGAAACATAGATGGCGCCAGCCGGGCTTGATAACGAAATATATTCTGGAAAGTATATCCGACAAATGGCAACAAGGAGTATCGGACTCCATTAGCGAAGTTAACCACGAACATCGGTGGTAAAGTCTCCACGCTCCTGAAGATGCCTAGAGTATGGGCGAAAATTTCGAGTATAAAGAACGGTAAAAATTGATGTGTTTGAATCCTAAGGCAAAGATCCAATGAGTATACCCAGCGAAAAGTGTGAGAAGTAAAGCCAGTCATCGCATGCAACGGACTTTAGGACAATAACATCAGCAAAGACCGGAAAACACGTGTGTGAAATGTTCCTGTTGCTAGAAAGGAATGCCAAGGTAAGCATTATCCGCTAGATTTTTGTACAACTTTTATATTTATTTGCAACCACATAATCTCAGATATGATGAATGTATATTACTAAGATAATAAGGAAAAATATACATTTTATATATAAAAAAACTTTGTAATTTAAGGTGTTTTCAATGGTTGTTTATTGTAGTAGCTATCCTGAGAATGTCACATTTTAAATTTGGTAAGACCGATAGTATAGCACCATATCTGCTTTGCGAGAAGGCACGTGGAAGGTGATCATCATGTGCTCCTGTTGAGCTTCATGAAATGTTGATAGGTATGAAGATGGCTCAACATCAATTGTTCTGTGGTCAGGAGGATGTGGCAGCAGTTCCAAGCCACGGGTACAGCTTCCTGAAGGTACAGCGAAGGTAGCCAAGGTGACGACCGGTATTTGCGGCTTTCAGCACGGCGGAACAGGATGGTTATACCAACTCACCTCAGATATGTGGTTATCAGCAGCCACCAGACAGACGGTATCAGCTTCGAAGGTTACATGCTGGAGGACTATATGCTCGGCGACCTGTATTATGCGTGCCCCTTACCCACCGTCACCAGAGGGAACATTTCAGTTGGGCACGAATGCATGTGGACTGGACTCAAAATCAGTGGAGATCCATTCTGTTCATTGATGAGTTGTGATATTGTTTACAGAGTGATTCTCATGGAGTTTACATCTGGAGATAGGCCAGTATTTGCTATCTACCCTCTAATATCCAGGAAAGGGACACCTATGATGGTGGCAGTGTTCTGGTGTGGGCAGGCATATCGTTTGGCAGCCGTACCAACCTCTATGTGTTGCCACATTGAAACCTCAATGCTCAGAGGTATAGAGATGACATCCTGGTCCCTATTGTTCGTCCATATGCGGCTGCAGTTGGAAATACATTTGTACTGCAGGCAGTTGACACCCACCCTTACAGAGCTCATGCACCAGTACCTGGGACATGAGACTATAGTTTGTCTGGAGTGGCCAGCATGTTCTCCCGATCTGAATCCCATTGAACATGCCTGGGATGCTCTCGGGAGGTGTGTTGCTGTCCTCCAGCCCCTCCCCGAACCCCGCAGGAGCTCCGCACCGCTTTCCTTGAGCAATGGATGCAGCTACCCATGGAACTGCTTGACACCATAATTAACAGCATGGAACATTGCTGTGGGGCCTGTATTGCTGCTTGGGGTAATCACACTCCGTATTGAAGTACCTTTTTTACTGTTTCATCTTGATACCTATATTTCTGTATTTTCATATTTGCACCACTCATACAAAATGTAAATGCTTTTTTGTATCACATGTTCTTACCCCCCCCCCCCTTTTTTTGCATTTGGTCTGATAAAGCTTACATCCAAATTTCATCCGAATCGGTTGCATACTTTTTGAGTTATGATTTTTGCATTTGTTACTTAATTTATGGAAACCAGTGTATTTTTAGATTTTATATCACCTTCAGAAAAATATGGTGTACAGTTATTGTAAGATAATTGCAAACATTGACTTGGAAAAGTTAATGAATGTGGACCTTGTTGAAAGAAAACGTCAGTCCCATAACCAGATAATTTTTTTCCTATTGTTTTTTTTTCATTAGTGCTTTGATTTGTAATCCTTGTGCTTCAGAATACATTTGCTGTGAGTGGATTCGTGATGTAAATTGGTTCATGATGGCATGTGTACTTAAGTTTTTTATTTTTTTATATTTTTTCTCAGTGAGCTGTTTGTACTAGAGACAAAAGGTATTTTTTTTCCCTATGTAACTGTATAATGTATTTTCAAAAGGTAATATACCATATACCTTGGCCAAATTTCTTGATTTTAAATGAAATATTGTAAGTTCTTAGATTACTGCCTATCGTGTAATGTAAGTATTTTTTGTTGAGGCCTTGCCATCCTTTCCTTCTTTCTCATCAGGGACATTTATCTTGGAGTATGTGGGAGAAGTAGTTAGTGAACCAGAATTTCGTCACAGAATGGCTGAACGCTACCGTAATGATCAGCATCATTATTGTTTGAATTTGGACAGTGGAATGGTTATTGATGGCTATCGCATGGGTGGAGAGGGGAGATTTGTAAACCATTCGTGTGAACCAAATTGTGAAATGCAGAAATGGTAAGTTGAATTTTTTTTTCTTACTGCATTTTCAATTGTTCATTGAATTTGTTAAACCTGTTGAAATGGGATATTGATGTGGAAATGAAGTCATG
Source organism: Macrothele yani (assembly GCA_039090855.1). Classification (NCBI taxonomy): domain Eukaryota; kingdom Metazoa; phylum Arthropoda; class Arachnida; order Araneae; family Macrothelidae; genus Macrothele; species Macrothele yani. The sequence continues at coordinate 165,372,486 of CM077001.1, read as the reverse complement.
CATTTTGAGTAAATTACTACTGTTCAAAAACTGAGAAAAAGAGGTTTAATGGAATATTCCTCAAAAATAGTTCTGAGTGTAATAAAGGAAGTGTATTAGGCTTTTCATCAAGCTGTGTATAGTTAACTGGGTAGTAATTTATAAAAATGAAGTTTTATAATGTGGCTTAAAATTTAGTGGTAGAAATTGCACTTTCCATTCATTACAAAGCTTTAATATGAGTTTTTACTAGAGCTTTTAAAATTTAATTTAGGCAGGAGTTTCAAAGTGGATACCACTTCTTCATATAGTCTTTTTTATAGTTTATTTTTGTGGCAGTTTGAAGTTAACAGTCCATGATGTTAACGGTTAATAGTTTTTTCTCTCTGCTTTTGTGTGCTGATGGTTAAAAAAGGATTTCGTTCCATGCATTTGGGAGTGTCTAGCCTGAGGTGTCATTTATGAATGATTCTCCTTTTGTTTTCTATTTTCACTCCTTCCTTTAATTTCTTTTCGTAATGTGTGGTTGATTCATAACATACTTTCCAGAGATTCCCAGTTCTTTTTAAGTCCAGTGTCATGTTTTATTGGATACACACACACATGCATATGCATGTTATACGTCAATTTCCTTTTGTGTGACTACTTTTTACTCTTGTCAGCAAGGGTTATATTCTGCAGCTCTGAGGCAAATACAGTCAACTCCGCTTATAGTGAACCTCCCCGGACTCACATATTTCGTTCACTATGTCCGAGGTTCACTAAAACCGAAGTATGTTCCCTTAACCTGAATTAAGTGAAATGGTGAGCAAGAAAATAAAATATGTACATATGTACCTAAAAAATAATATTTTTATGTACGTAGCATATATTCATTAAATTAAGTAAACAAAATTAATTTTACATTACCTTAATTAACATGAAAATAGTCTGTTATGCGCCGCTGCTTGCTGCAAACAGTTTCATTAAATATTTTCTCTATGTCCTTTTTTGGAGTATGTGTGTTTGCTACACTCAATTCTACATTTTCCTTACGTTCTAGGAACTTTAGCATAGTCGTGACACCCTCCAACTTATCTTTCACTGTTGAAACACGTTCTTCATTATTGTCCTCGTCATCTTCAGCCTCGTTTTCTTCCATGCTGGAACCGCCTTTCATAGCCTCGATAATAGTTTCATCTGACGGGATTTCATTCATTATAACTTCACAGTCAGCGTCGATAAAATCTTCATCTCTCCAGTGAAATTTGCACTGATATGCTGAAGCAAGTCCTTAGGAGGCACATCATCCTCTTCTTCAAATGCCACTAATTCAGTAGACAAACTAAACCTCCAAACACAGTTCTGTATAGTGGCAGTTGACACACTCCTCCACGCTTTGTTTCCAAAACATACAGCATTCAGAACATTCATTGATGTGTTCTGCTTTGATTTCAAGGCTTGGAGCTGCAAAACACACCTTGCTTCATGGATTGGAGGACTGACATGGTGTTGGCAGGCAGGAACACCAGCTTGATGTTGCTGAGGTTTTTAATCCTACCTTTGTCCTTCAATGCACTTAAGGAGTAGGAGGTCTACAATATTGTTCTCAACACGTTCTTTCAAGTTTTTACAAGGTTTGTTTTGAAATAAGTTGCAATTTCATGTTACAAATACATTCTTTTCTTTGAAGTTTTATGTTTTAGGTTCACTATAAAAAAAAAAAATTTAATGTACACTTCCGATGTTGCGAGTCGGCACCAATGATTTAGGTTCACTATAGCCGAATGTTCACTATATCCAGAGTTGACTGTACTTGCAAAAATGACCATTTCATCAGCAAAATCAAAGATGGGTTAAATAATCTCCATTAATCTTTATCTCCTACGTCTTCCCAGTACAGTGGTTGAAAAACATTCTGCAATGTGGCATTGAAGAGCTTGGGAGGTATGATGTTACCTTGTCTCACTCCTTTCTTAATTCTTATATATGCTGTGTCTTCAAACAGCCAAACTTTTGCACTTGCATTTTCATAGATGTTATGAATAATACCAATATGTGCATCTTCAGTGCCACAGGATTTTCATATATACAACAGGTCTTATATAACAAAAATTTTAATGTGTATTGCAGCTTATGATATCTCAAGTTAGAAACAGAAAAGTGCAAAACTTTTTCTTTCTAACTTGGAACAAAAGGGGTCTTTATACAGGTCTGTATGAGATCATACAAGATCTTCAGAGCTTTTCCTCACCAATGGGCAGGTTTCTCAAGACATTTGGATGACTTCCAGACTAAAATGACTATATAAAGACCCGGCTTATTGCCTTATAAAGTCTGGCATTCTTTGTTTTTGTTTAACTCTGGTGTATCCACAGTATTTTGTTCTATCTCTCTAGATGCTGGTATTACTGCATGGGAGCAGAGTAAGGCTTTCTTCACAAATGCTGGTTAAGCGTGGATTTTTTTTTTCTTTTTTCATTTCTTCAAAGTGTTAAAATGTTATATATTATAATATTAATTCGGTTCTTGAAAAAATGGTTTTGTTTGATTCCAAGATGTGTTAAGGTGTACAATCGTGAAACTGTAATCTTTTAATTTTCTTTCTGTGTCAGGTCTGTCAATGGCATGTATCGAATAGGACTGTTTGCTCTTAAAGGTATCTCACCAAATACTGAGCTGTGTTACGACTATAACTTCCATAATTTCAATTTGGAAACACAGGTAATTTTTTTGCACTTTTCTGCTTTAATTTCAGAATGGAATTCATATTTTGGCTGCATGGTTGCATTGTATTTCTGTGCAAGTGTATTTGATAGTGCATTTATTAGTCATAAGAACTATAAAATTCGAATTCTATTTTTTAGCATAGGAAGGAATGCAGTAATTCAGTTGTCAGAGCTGGATCCTGTTAGGATTGAATGGGCACTTCTATTAGGAGGCATGGATACTAGAGATGAGATGTGCTGGCCAGAGAAAGGGTTGAATTTGAACCTTAACAGGATTCAAGCTATGTGTTGCAAACTGCTGGTTGAGCTTGGGCTAGCACCCCCCCCCCCAAGTATTGTATTTTTCTTTTTGCATTTCAATAGTAGTTCACCCAACCAGGGACATGTAATAATCCTCCTGTGTTTGGACTTTGGATAATAAGGAAGGAGAGCGGGGGGGGGGGGGGGGGGGGGGTATATTCACAGAGGTGCCAACCATTACGGATTTTCTATAATTAGTATGGCTTCAGCTGCATGATTACGGAATTACGAACAGGTTGGAAGAATTACAGATTTCAGTGTATTTCGTAAAAGTTCTGAATTTTGTGTCCTTCTTTGTTAAAATCACGGTTTAAACTGCGATCGCATTTTGTGAACATATTTATAGTTCTTTTTGCACAAATGCAAAAACGTTTAGTTGGTGGTGTTTCTAAGTAAGCGCCATTGAAATTCACATATTGGATTCATCAGTAAAGCCAATATCGAACGGATATCAGGTGAAGAATGGCAAGAGGATATTGGATGCATTGGCAAAGTCGATATCAGGTGAGGAACGGCAAGGCGATATTGCACATGTTGAAAGCGCCAATATCTGCACAATGACGTCTGCATACCTGCTGAGTATTCCGGATTTCCCGGAAGTTTTACGGATTATTTTGGGGTAGTTTTACAGTTTTATGGCCGGAAGATAGTTTCTTCCGGATTTTCACCAAAATGGCTCAGGAATTTTTTTATTGATGGAAATTGATATCGTTGTTATTCTCGCTTAGTGTAAACTCCTGCTTTTGTTGTATTATAATCTCATAGCAATTGAACCTTATGTTATCTATTGTTTCTAGCAGTAAGCGATATTTATTTATAGATTGCACACACACACACTCTCCCGCCAATCCTTCCAAACTATCTCTCTCTCAGTGTTGGAATAACTGCGCTAATTGTGCCAAAGTGTGAAATATTTTTAATTCTGTGCCGTGCAGAATTTGCCAAAATGCGTAATTGTGCGTCTAGTATGCATCAAAAAGTGTGTTTACGCATCGAAATTTCAGGGCTGCCAGACCTGCTGCAATTGCGCCAAAACGTTGTTCTTGCGCCATTCTGCTAAAAAAATCGCGATTTTGACGCAATCTGCGCCAATTTTGCGCCAAAAGTTACAATTTACCGGTCATCGATATTTTAGCGTAATCTTATGCCGACCTCGCCGCAAGTCACTTTTCTCACTATTTGTCACCTTTTTTTAAATTTGTCACATTTTTTAAAATTTTGTCACCTTTCTCACCTTTTTCTTAAGTGCGCCCATATATTTTTTTCATTTTAGCTATAGTTTTGCGTTGTTGTTTTTTATAACTAGGGGATTGTTTGTCAGATAAAAAAGAAATCCTGAAACAAAAATAAATTGTTTTGTTAAACACCTATCCCTGTGGTACACACACGTGGGTGGGGTTACGACTTGTAAACGTGATTCACCACTCACCGCAGCAGCAAGAGTGAGCTTTGTAACGAAGCAAGAGCGGAGCTCCCGCAAGAAGCAGTGACGCACACACTGCACCTCTCCCCGTAACCCCGCCCACAGCAGCCAGCTGGTTCGCTCAAGGATTTTTTTCAAGTGGGATAAAAATGACAAAAGTTTATCTCCGTGGATTTTTCATGAAAATCTCCTGAAATTTTGATCAACGCCATAAATCGCTAATTGGAATGAGCCCTCCAAATTTCGCGTAAATCAATTAAAAACTTTTTAAACGGGCCATAATTTTTTTAATTTGCTTTTTATCATGTGGTGGCATGACCAGAATTCGTAATCGTCATTTTACGGCTAATTTTTAAACGTTTTTACCAATTCACTTGAAATTTTTAAGGTCATAATCTCCTAGCCAATTAATAGTATATGTACAAATTTCAGCCAGTTATGTGAATAATTTGGAAAAATAGTTTTCTTCATTTTTTAGCACCTCTTTTGTAAAAAAAGATTGTGCTTCATGTTATCGGTTTGTCCGTCCGTCTGTAGACACGATATCTCTGCAACTATTAGTCCAATTTGGAAAATTCTTTTTGCATTGGGAAGCTTGAAATATACGAATGATGATCGTTCATTTTTTTTTTTTTTTTTAACGATGTACAATTTCACCGCTAAAGGGCGTAAATGCAGATGATGTCGAATTCAAAAATACATTTTATTCCACATATTTGCTTCAAAACATCCGATTTAAAAAATTATTTTATCTGTCGATTCCATTTATGTCAAAGAGTATTTTAGGAATAGTTGCTTTTTCAAATTACGCATAGATTTTCCGCTAGGGGCGTAAAAGTAAATTACGTTTTTCCCGATATCTCTTCTTCTACAAATCCAATTTAAAAACGTTTTCTTTAGCAAATACAGCTCTTGATGAAAAATCTTTTGCATATAATTTCTAATTTTTGGTAAAGAATACTTTGGCCAGCAGGGCGTAAGTGTTAATTTTTGCTTCTGATGTATTTGCCATAAAATCTGAGCTTCTAAAATCTCAATTGAAAAAATTCTTTCGTGGACCGATGCCATTTACGTCGATAAACCTTTACGGAGTATTTTCTTCTTAAAATATTCCATGGTTTCTCCGCCAAGGGGCGTAGACGTATATCTTATTTTTGTCAATATCTCAGTCTAATGGTCCGATTTGAAAAATCCTTTCCTTATTAGATCGTTTCCAGTGTGACATGCTTTTCATGTAATTTCAAAATTTTCAAGTAATTCATAGACTTTTCCCTAGGGGCGTAAAGGTAAATTGAGTTTCCCCTATATCTCTGCTTCTAAATCTCCGATTTGAAAATTCTTTCTGCAGCGGATACAGCTCCTGATGAGAAATCCTTTGTACATAATTTCTAATTTTTGTAAAAAATGGTTTGGCCACCAGGGAGCGTATGTCTTAATTTCCGCTTCTGATGTATTTCCAGCAAATTATGAGCTTCTAAAATCTCGATTGAAAAAAAGTCATTTGTTGACCGATACTACTCATGTTGACACTCTTAGGAACATTTTCTTCTTAAAATAATGCATGGTTTCTACGCCACGTGATGTAAATGTATGTTTTATTTTCGTCAATATCTCTACTTTAGGAGTCCGATTTGAAAAATTTCTTCTTTGTTGGATAGTGTTTCCGATGCGAAATGTTTTTCCTATAAATTCAAAATTTTCAAGTAAATCATAGACTTTCCGCTAGGGGGCACAAAGGTTAATCGCGTTTTCTGCGTTATTTCTGCTTCTAAAACTCAGATTTGAAAAATTCTTTTTGTATTGCATACAACACCTGATGGAAAATATTTTTCATATAATTTCTAATGTTTGATAAAGAATGGTTTGGCCACCAAGCAGCATAAGTGTTAATTTCTGCTTCTGATGTATTTGCAGCAAAATCTGGGCTCCTGGAAACTCGACTAAATTTTTTTTTTCTTGGACTGATACCGCTCATGGAAAAACCTTTTGCCAATTCTTTCTTCCTAAAATAATGCATGGTTTTCCCACCAGGGGGCGTAAAGTCACATCTTATTTTTATCGATAGCTCTTTTTCTAAGAGTCCGATTTGAAAAATTCTTTCTGTGTTGGAGAGCATTTCCAGTGCGAAATGTTTCTCATATAAATTCATATTTTTCTTAACGCAGAAGTCTGCAACCAGAAGGCATAAGCTCACGATTCTGTTTACAGCAATATCTGAGGGATTAAAACCTGATTGAAAAACTTCTTTCTTTCATCTGATACCATTGGTTTCCATATCAATTCCATTGACTTTAAATAGCTTTGATAAATTTAATTTGCGTCAGAATGGATTGAAAAGACGTGCTAATTACACCCGAAAATTCGGTGTTATCTTTCTTGTTTTATCTAGCTCTGCCATGGGGAAAACTAAAGCGAGGAGGTGCTGTTGCTGGGAGCCAAGGAAGAAAGAAAGCCGGCAGTCTTTTCATGCTCTAGTTTCGGTTGGTAGCTAGGCATTTTGTGTGTGCCTCTGTGGACACCATATATCTGCAACCAATTGCCCAATTTCAAAAATTCTTTTTTGCATTGGGAAGCTTGAAATGTGGGAATGGTGATCCTTTACTTCGTTTTTTCTTTCTTTTTTTTTTTTTTCCTTCACCAATCACAATTTTGCCTCCAGAAAGCGTAAATGCAAATAATGCCAAATTCAAAATGCATTTTATTCCATATATTTGCTTTTAAACGGCCGATTGAAAAAAATCTTTTACCCTTTGATTCTATTTATGTCGAAGACTATTTTAGGTATGGTCACTTCTTTAAAGTTACGCATAGATTCTCCGCTAGGGGTCATAAAAGTAAATTGCGTTTCTCCCGATATCTCTGCTTCTAAAACTCCGATTTGAAAAATTCTTTCTGCAGAGGATGCAGCTCCTGATGGAAAATATTTTTCATGTAATTTCTAATTTTTGGTACAAAATGGTTTGGCCACCAGGTGACGTAAGTGTTAATTTCTGCTTCTGATATGTTTGCAGCCTAATCAGGGCTTCTAAAATCTAGATTGAAAAAATTATTTCATGCACCGATACTACTCAAGTCGATAAATCCCTTTTCAGAATATTTTCTTCTTAAAATATTACATGGTTTCTCTGCCAGGGGGCATAAATGCATATCTTATTTTTGTCAATATCTCTCCTTCCAATAGTCCGATTTGAAAAATTTCTTCTTTGTTGGATAGAGTTTCCTGCGCGACATGATTTCCATATAATTTCAAAATTTTCAAGTAATTCATTGACTGTCCGCTAGGGGGAGAAAAGGTAAATTGCGCTTTCCCTGATATCTCTGCTTCTAAAACTCTGATTTGAAAAATTCTTTTGATTGTAATAAAAAATATGGTTTGTCCACCAGGGGGCGGGCGTAAGAGTTGATTTCTGCTTCGTAGGTATTTGCAGAAAAAGCTGAGCTTCTAAAGCTCGATTGAAAAAATTATTTCGTGGACTGATACCACTCATGTTGATAAACATTTGAGAATATTTTCTTCGTAAAACAGCGGAAAGATGGACAGTCAAAAGCATGTAACGATGCTGCCAAAAAATGAAGATCTTGAAGAAGTCTTAATTTTTTTCTCAGTGCCATCCATATTTTTACTTGCAGTTAACATTTTTAATAACGAGGGTTGTACCAAAAGTAATGCAAAAGTGGCATAACTTTTTATTAACTAACAGAGGTCGTTCAGTTGCACATGTTGGTAGAGTAACTGTTCCTCTATAGTAACCATTTTTCTTCATTGCAATTAAATAATGCATTCCAAGCAGAAGCAACATGCTGTCATTGAGTTCTTGACGAAGGAAGGGTGCACTCTGTCCGACATCCACAGAAGGCTACAGAATGTTTACAGAGATGACACCATTGACAAGAGCAATGTGCACAGATGGATAAAGAAGTTTAAAAAAGAGGAAACCAGCGATGACGACAAGCCACGCAGTGGGAGACCATCATCTGTGACCAGTGACGCGAATAGTCAGTGAGTGGAATTGATTCGCACAGAGAAATGAATCACAATCCGTGAGCTTGTTGCACAACTGGACTGTGGTCACAATGCCATACAGAAGATGGTGGAAGACTTAGGGTATTGGAAAGTGTGTGCAAAGTGGGTATCTCGGCAGTTGACACCCGATTTGAAGGAGAGAAGGGTGGAAGTATGCTCTAATTTGCTGGAAGCGTTTGAAGCCAATGAAGACATGTTTTTTTCCTGATCTGGTGACAGGGAATGAAACATGGGTGTATCTTTACGATCCAGAATATTGGAATAAAGAATCAATCCATGGAATGGTGTCACACCTCTTCACCAAGATCTAAGAAGTTCAAGAGCCAGTGACCAGCTCAGAAAGTCATGGTGACTATTTTTTGGGATGACAGGGGTGTCATTCTTGATTTTCTGGAACGTGGCCGTACCGTGACCAGCAAGAGGTACAGTGAGACACTCAAGAAGCTTAGAGAAGCCATAAGAAGAAAGAGAACAAACTACATTCACCATGACAATGCGAGACCACATACATCTTTGGGAACAAATCAGGTGATCAGCAAATTAGGCTGTTCAGTGGTCCCCCATCCTCTGTACAGCCGTGCTGTGGCATTGTCCAACTTCCACCTGTTCGGTCCAATGAAGAACAGTCTCCGGGGACAGCGATTTGATGGCACAAATGAGATGAAAGTGGCTGTGAAGAAGTGGGTACAACAGTCCACACCTAAATTTTTTTCAAAGAGGATTCAAGAGTTGGGTTCAACGATGATGCAAATGCATCGCTTGTGATGGAGGCTATGTTGAGTTGCTCTACCAACATGTGCAATTTGAACGTTAATAAAAAAGTTATGTCCACTTAGTTAATAAAAAAGTTATGTCCACTTAGTTAATAAAAAAGTTATGTCTACTTTTGCATTACTTTTGGCACAACCCTCATATTATTTGAACTTTTATGCGAACTAGTGGAATTTTATTCAATTTTTTTTAATAATTTCCCAAGAAGTTCCAACAAAGCGGCCTATAGAGGAAGGGTCACCCCTCCTAACAAGAAACCTACACCTGATTCTGCCAATGTGCGGTTCTTTTGCATCCACTCCTTGGACGCTTCAAACCCATTAAACACCAGAAACCCCTTCTGGATAAATAAAGCATTGCAATCAATTGCCAGCTCTCCTAAGAGCATTAAGAAGCTCCAATCTGGAGATCTTTTTGTTGAGATGTCGAGTCCCAGATATGCTACAGTGCTTTTAAACACTACCTCTTTTTTAGATTGTCTATAAAAGTTACCCCTCACGGCTACCTCAATTCCTCACGAGGTGTTATCTCTTCTCAAGACCTTCTGGAGGAATTGAAAGACCAAGAAGTGAGTGGAGTCCGGCGCATCCTATTTCGGCGAAATGGCCATACTGTCCCATCTCGAAACATCATACTGACCTTTAACACCCCATCCCTGCCAACATCAATCAAGGCAGGGTATCTACACCTTGAAGTGCGCCCCTTCATACCAAGTCCTCTACGATGCTTCAAATGCCAAGCATATGGTCACTCCCAGCAGTCTTGCAGGAGCACTGCTCGGTGTGGGCGTTGTACAGCAACAGACCATACTTTGCAAGATTGCCATGCCGAAGCCGAGCTGTGCTTCAACTGCAAGGGATCCCATGCAGCAGCATCGAGAGACTGTCCAAAGTGGAAAGAGGAAAAAGAGATCTAACGCATTAAGACCGTTGAGGGAATCTCCTATCCAGAGGCCAGAAGAAAGGTCGTTCCAAGTCCATTAGATCGGCGATCCTATGCATCAGCGGTTGTTGCAAGAACTACAGTCGGTACACAGACTGAAAGCAAAATCCCAGTGAATTGTCCCTACAAGCTAGACGACATAATAGCTGCTGGTCTGGCAGCACTGCAATCCCGAGCTAGGGACATGAAAGCTCCAACAACCACTATGCCTAAACCTGCTGCAACTAACACCAGCACCACTGGGACTTCAACAACCCCGGGAGGAAAGAGAAAGGAAAAAGAGAAGAAATCTCCAAACTCTCATCGTAAGAACCAGGATCGGGCAAGATCATCTGCGACACAGGAACCAAAATACCGCCCCATTTTACCACCAGAGACTACAGGGCGTCGGACAAAACAGTCCCAAGCGCAAATGGACATTGCTGACGAACTGATGGAATCAGACAACTATTAGTTGTCCCAGTCTTTCTCGGGTTTTATTTTTCATTTTTCTTTTTCTCATTCACCACACTTCAAACCATGGGTCAAATCGTTCAGTGCAACTGTCGAGGCTTTCGGACAAGACATGACGACGTGAAACATCTGCTTTCGTCATACTCTCCGGTGTGCCTTTGCCTCCAGGAGACAAAACTTAAACCATCAGACCTGCTTTCAGTTCGAGGCTACAGTGCATTTCGGAAAGATAATGTTTCAGGAGATATAGCTTGCGGGGGAGTTGCCATCCTTGTACCCCACAGTGTTCCAGTTTCTCCCGTTGCGGTCTCAACAGCTTAACAAGCCGTTGCGGTGCGTATCTCCATGCCTGTGCCTCTAACTGTTTGCAGCGTCTATCTGCCGCCGGATGAGGACGTGAGCATGTCCGTTCTTGAGAGCTTAGTTGAGCAGCTGCCGTCACCTGCTCTTCTTCTGGGTGACTTCAATGCTCATAATCCATTGTGGGGTAGTGTCAGAACAGACACACGAGGCCGTAGGATCGAATCCCTTCTTTCCTCGACCTCTTTGTGCCTGTTTAACACCGGTGCTGACACTTACTTCCACGAGCCTACACGCGGTTTCAATGCGATCGATTTATCTTTGGGTCAACCATCGGTTATGGCCGACTGGTCGTGAATGGTGTGTAACGGCCTCCATGGAAGCTACCACTTCCCAATTGCACTTAGGTATAATGTGAGCGTGCCATCTTTTGCCCCCCGCCCTCCTCGTTGGAAGATGGATCGTGCCAAGTGAGAGGTCTTCACATCGTCCGCAGTGATATCTTTTGCCATGGTGACCCGGGGGTCAATTGACGCAGCTGTTACTGATGTCACAACGTGTATCATTCAGGCAGCAGATCTCTCTATCCCATAGACATCAACGACGCTCCCAAGACATCCGAAGCCTAGGTGGAACCCTGATTGCGCAGCGGCTAGGAGAGTTCAACATAAGGCCTGGTGTACTTTTCGGCATTATCCAACCGAGGCTAATCTTGTTAAATTTAAAAGAGCAAAATCTTACGCTCGGTTGGTGCGTCGACGAAGCAAGAGAGGGAGTCTTGGATGAAGTACGTTTCATCTATCAATTCACGTGCCAGTTCAAAAACTGTTTGGGAAAAAATTCGTAAGATCCGGGGAAACTATTGTTCCCACCAAATTTCAATTCTTGAGAGTAACGGCTGCATGTATGCTGAAGTAGGGGATATTGTGGATTGCTTGGGCGAAGCGTTTGCCTCAGTTTCTAGTTCTCAGGCGTATCTCCCGTCCTTTCAGAGGATTAAAACAACCGCGGAACGCCAGAAAATCTCCTTTGCGCCTTTTTATAACACTGAGTATAACTCCCCCTTCAGCATGGTTGAACTACGGGTGGCTCTGCATCGGTCCAGTGCAACATCTGTCGGTCCCGACGGCATCCACTATGACATGATCCGTCATCTCTCGCAGTCGTCTCTCGAAAATCTGCTGGTGCTTTTCAACCGCATTTGGTTGAAGCACGGTTTCCCGGACTCTTGGCAAAGAGCTTTTGTTTTACCTTTTCCCAAGCCCGGCAAAGACCCCAAGTCTCCCTCTAGTTATCGGCCAATTGCCCTCACTAGCTGTCTGTGCAAAATCCTTGAACGAATGGTCAATTCCTGGCTAATTTATTTTTTAGAAGAACATCGAATACTGTCTCCATCACAAAGCGGCTTCCGCCGTCATCGTTCAGCTCCTGACCATCTCCTGCTCCTTGAGACGTCTGTTTGTGAGGCGTTCATACGTAGGCAGCACCTGGTGTCTGTTTGTTTTGACATCGAAAAAGTGCGTGGCATCACAGTATTCTCCGTGACCTCCACGTAAATGGGTTGCGGGGAAACCTCCCAACATTCATTGCCAGCTTCCTTCGTAAACGCGTGTTCCAGGTGCGCCTGGGTACGACACTCTCTGCCTTTTTTCCATCAAGAACAAGGTGTCCCTCAAGGCAGCATTCTTTCGGTGACTCTGTTCATCCTCCGCATAAACTGTCTGCTCAAAAATCTTCCTCCAGCGGTTTCGGCTACCATTTATGTTGACGACCTTCACATCTTCTGTTCGTCATCCAGCAGGCATTTCGTTGAAAGGCAGCTGCAGTCTGCAATTATCCAGATTGTTAAAGCGGCTAACAATAATGGGTTTGTTCTTTCTCCCGACAAGACAGCCTGTGTCCATTTCTGCCGAAGGCGTGGCCTCTATCCCGATCCAGAGCTCTATTTGGACCGTGCAGCCATTCTAGTTTTGCCGGAAACCAAGTTCCTTGGTTTAACCGTTGAAGGATCTCCCATGGCACCCTCTTGGTGTCATGGTTGATACCACCTTTACATCTTTTGATAAGTCCTCAACCCCTGCGTCAGTGTACCAGCAGCTCTTCGCTGAACACCGTTACGTCAATGCAGACTTTATTCTTGTTTTCACCGATGGATCTAAGGCGGCTGGTGTTGTTGGATCCGCTGCCGTCTGCATTGACGAAGTTTCTGTTGCCCGCATTCCTGCCGAGGCCACGGTGTTTTCGGCGGAGATGCATGCTGTGTATCTTGCACTTGTTCACGTGCAGTCGAGCTATCATCAGCGTGCTATTGTGTACACTGATTCGTTGAGTGTTGTGCAATCCTTGTCATCTTTGAATTTCACTGGCCACCCCTTCTTTTTACCGTACGGAGACTTCTTCGTTCTTTGCTCGAGGCCGATATTCAGATTCGATTCTGCTGGATTCCTGGGCACGTTGGAATCCCAGGGAACGAGTCTGCCGATGCTGCTGCTAGATCTGCCTCCTCTTTGGTCGTCACACCCTTGCCACTGTTTCACCGTGATTTTCGCTTTCTTGTTCACGATCATATCAGGCGAACGTGGCAGGGTCTGTGGGACCAACAGGTGGAGAATAAACTGCACCGTATAAAACCTAACCTTGGAGTCTGGAAATCATCGTGTCGCCGGAACCGTAGGGAGGAAGTTGTTCTTGCGCGTCTCCGCATTGGGCATTGTCGCTTCACACATAGCTATTTGCTGTGTGGCGACACTGCCCTGGTGTGTGAGACATGCGGCTGTTTACTCACCGTCTCTCATGTTTTGTGCAGTTGTGTTCGTTTTCGTTATTATCGGTTTCACTATTTTCAGTCTCATCTGCTGGACGAAGGCGCAGCTACGCTTCAAAAGCTTTTGGGCGACCACTGCGACACTTTCGCAGTATTTTCCTTTTTGAAACAGATTAACGTTTAAAAAAAAAAAAAAGATTATTATAATTATAATAGTAAATTAATAACTTTATATATAAACCTAATTAACTAACTAGTCTTCACAACTTTCATCATTCTCCTTTCTAACTTTTACCAAGCCTGTCTGCTCTTAATCATTTCACCCCGCTTTTAAAAATCTTTTACTGATAGTTCTGTGTCTGGCGCTCTTTGGCCATGCCTGGCCCTTGCGCTACTAAAATCAATTAACTAACTAACTAACTAACTAACTAACTAACTAACTAACTAACTAACTAACTAACTAACTAACTAACTAACTAAAAGTTTGGCGGACGCAATCTTATATAAAATATTTAGTAAAAGTTCTGGTGTTTGTGTTGAGATCCAACCGGGCATGGTTATTGCACTTGGTAGTGTTGGGTGAGGAGGGTCTGGGTGTGTCCAGGGCAGACTTCAATGGGAACTATCCCCTCCCCCTATTCATGTAAGGATGTCGAAGGAAAACACTGTAAAACCAGTGGACAGGGTAGTCAGCAACGGGAATCAAACCCATCATCTCCTATTCCAAACTGGTCCTTGAAAAATAAACCACCAAAACATTGCTTACCACGTGACCTGAGGTGGTCAGCAAAGTTGTGGAATTGCTTTCTTCATGTGAATCGGCATCATTTTAAATATAAGCTGAAAAAACAAAATTTATGTTGAAAAATGCAGGAATAGTGGGCAAATCTGATGGTCTTTTCAGCATTTTTTTTTTAAATTTTCTTTTCTGATTTGAGATTCCCTTGGGGGGGGGGGGGGGTGAATCGTGAAGAGCTCACTATTTTTCTTTTTTGTTTTTATCTAAATCTTTTCAAGGTTATTAAGTTTGCGAAACTGCAAATTTTGTTGCGTTCATGTTTTCCGGTAATGTTTTTAATTTTAGCGTCATCATCGCAGTGTTTAAAATATTGCATAAATAGCAGTAAAATCCCCTTTTTTTTATTAGGATTTTAAACTTCAAAAAATAAATGAGTAAAGAAATTGTGGATTCGTGTTTGTATTTTCAGAATTGTAGGAGTTCAGGGTGTGTCTACTAGTCATAAAAATCACGAAAAAGGCACGAATTCAGAAAAGGGTAATAAAAGTCAAGAAAAAGTAAAAAATTTTGCTTCGGGGTCATAAATGTCTTTTTATATTTAGTAATTGTTAATTTTCTGGTGACAATCTGAGTAATTCTCCATGCACCAACCACATAAGACATAAATGTGGTTTCCATATAATGGTACAAGAGTTTAAAAAAAGGGGGTACTTGTGCTGCTCTCCTCCACAAAAAACTGTTACAGCAAAAAATGTTTTAGCATAGAAATATATGTGTAAATGTTGTTTGCAAAATGTTTTGGTCAATTTAGCAATTTAAATTATACTGCTTATAGAGTCATTGACATTTTCAAATATAAATGTTGAAGAAAGGTGTATTATGAAATTGTTTAGCACAATGTTGAGTATTTCAGCTTACTTCAGGTGTAGTCAAAGTTTGACGAGTCAGATTTTTGATACTACAGTAGCAGAAGGGCAGGGTGTACTTTTTCCGTAGAAAAAATGGGAAGCAGAGTGTCTCCCATCTTTAATATATGTATGTACCCACACATGCATGCATACTTGGACACACACACACATACATGACTTTTAAAAAATGTCATGAAAATTGTTAATTGGTCATGAAATTGCATTTTCCAAAATTGGTAGACACCCTGAAGTTTTATGCGTTCCTAAATCTACATTTCTTGCTAATTGCAATTACAAAATCAAATTTCCTGTCGTAGACTCTGTTGACTCATTATGGATTTCACTTAAAAGCACCCTGTAAATAAATAGTCTTTATATAATGTAGGGAAGGAAATCTGCTTCCCAATTTTACTCATTATACTTTTATGAGAGAGCAAAGTTGAAAATGATTGAAACTTCATAATGTTGACATTAAAAAGCATGCCAATTTCGCTAACCCAACAACCAAATATAGAGAAACCACCAGCACATCAGTCTCAGATTACTCACAGATGTGGTAAGTGAGGATATTAAACTTATTGCCATTTAAATACATCATTACTTTAATATTAGCTTAAAAAATTACAGCAGATTTGTGTTAAACAGTATAGTTTGAATTTATTTGATGCCATTTTGATTTATAACCAAAATCTGCAGAATTGCATTTTTTATTGCTATGTTGCTCTGTGCTTCCATTTTCGATTGCATTGATGTTTGAAATAGGTATCTAACCAGTGTCAGACTGTAAAACACATCTGCTAACAAATTAAAGGTTTGCTGAAATGTGTGTGTATGAGTAGTTTACAAGTAAAAATTCATTTAAATCTAACTAAAACAGGCAAATTTATCGAAACATCGTTGGAAACTGAATTCGTTTATATGATTGTAAGAAAATGCAGGCCGTGGAGAGCTAAAAAAGCAAAAGGTTACTGTACTATTTTTAAACATTACATTCATTCTTTATTATTAGTCTTCCATTATATAAACCTATTGTAGTTTGTTTATGCATTCATTTCTGGAGCATACTCATTTTGCTAGTGCAGTATATAAATCGTCAAATGCCATCATGCTAATAAAATAAACTACTGTTTGTAAAAATTGCAACACCATGAAGGAATGATGGTAATCACATGAAACTTACAGGATATGCAGAAGAGGGTAGGACATGAAAATGATTAGAAATGCAGAGTCATTGAGCATGTCTTGGCCCACCAAGTGCCGCCTGAACAGTCGAGTGAGGGATATAAAGAGAGGGTTGTTTAGGATACACACCAGTAGAGCATCGCGGACAGCAAGTTGTGAAAGTGTCTCCAGGATTCAATAATGATTTGGCGACAACGAAGGGCGCAATATATCCATACAACAGTTTGAACAGGGACGAATGATTGGTCTGTGTGAAGGTGCATTTTCGTACCGTGGCATTGCGGGTCGGACAAGACATAATGCCATGATAGTGTTGTGCATGTGGCGGCAGTGGACTGAGGAGAACCAGGTGCATCGACAATCCGGCAGTGGAACGAGAAATGTGACGACACCGCGGATGCCCGACACCTCGTCTGCATGACAGTGGCGAACCGTTCTGCATATTCACAAGTGTTAGCACAATAGTGGAGCATTGAAACAGGTGTGGCATTGTCTGCCTCCACAGTTCAACGTGTCTGTTGCATAGAGGACTGGTTGCATGCAGCCCTTTGCGGCAGATTCCTTTGACCCTGAACCATGGATGCCTCAGGCTGCAATGGGGTTTTCAATGCAGACAATAGCATGCTAATTGACACCATGTGTTTTTGGATGAGTCCCGATTCAGCTTGGACTACCATGATGGCCTCATTCGCATTAGACGGTATTGTGGTGAGCGCCTTCTTTCAGCATGCATTGTTGAGTGTCATACAGGCTGAACGCCAAGTGTGATGGTGTGGGGTGCCATTGGGTAACATTCACGATCTCGGCTGCTATGACTTGAGGGCAATATTACCAGCAACCACTACATCAGTGAAGTTGTACAGGCAGAAGTCATACCTTTCTTTCGTAGCACTCCAGACGCTATATTCCAGCAGGACAATGCCTGACCTCATGTTGCCAGGAATGTTCAAGCCCTCTTCGCAGCACAGCAGATACCGCTTCTTCCCTGGCCTGCACGTTCACCAGACATTTCACCTATTGAACATGACTGGGATATGGTCACTTGGCAACTGGCCCATCAAAGTCCTCCAGCGGTCAGTACCAGTTATATGTGGCCGCGTATTCACGCTACCTGGCAAGCAATTACCCAGGACACCATCCAACGCCTTTTCGATTCAATGCCAACTCGTCTCGAAGCTCTTATTGCAGCTTGCAGAGGCTTCACAAGATACTGATTTTTGCAAGTAAAAATTGTTGTATTGTTCCAAAAATTAAATCACTTATGTACAGTCATATCACGGTATAAATTTCATTCGAATCGCATGGTTCCTCATCCTTGGTGTTGCAATTTTCACAAACAGTAGTGCATAAAAAAATATTGAAAGGAATTACCTGCCCATCCAATATATTGTTGTTTTTTACAACAGATAATCACATTAATTAACATATGTTCTATCACAAAATATAAAGTGAATTGTTCACTGTTGAGGAAAAAATAAAGTAAATCCATTCAAAGTGCAAATTATATGTTCTATCCATATACTGTGTGTGTGTGTGTGTGTGTGTGTGTGTGTGTGTGTGTGTGTGTTCTGTTGTTTTTTTTGTTTTAAACGATTTAGTCTGGTTTTCAATTATTTGAGTAGTCACTATTTAGTCACTAAAAAAAAAAAATGTCACTTTTCTCACTACTTTTTACAATGAAGTCTGTGCTGAGGTCTGTCTTACGGCATTCGAAATCGATTCAGTGGTTAATTCGTACGTGAGATTCTTCCGCGGATCGCGTAGTCTGCTTCCTTTTTTTTTTTTTTTTTTTGTCATTTTTGAGTTTGATGCAAAAGTAAAGAAATTTTCGGGATATTAGTTGGTGGGGGAGACGGGGGGGGGGGGGGGTCGTATTCCGTCTGGGGACGTTGTTTTGTCTTTTTCAAATGCTCGGAAACGGAAGTTAAACAGAGTGCAGATTTTCCCGTAATCATATTTTTCTCTCTTGGGCGATGTTGCTTCTGTTCAGTATTGTTGTTAAATATAATTTCAGCTTGAAATTGTAAGCAAAGATTTCTGAAAATGGAAGTTAGGACACCCGAAAATTTCCCCGTAATCTTCGGCCACGAGATTCTTACGCTGATTCGAGGAATTCCGTCTTTTTCGTTATCATTTGGACCGTTTGCGAGATCAATGCACAGCTGAACTGAAATAATTTTGGGAGGATTGGTGGTGATGGACGGGGGTGTTGTGGGGGGGTGTGGGGTGTTGTGGGGGGGTGGGGGTGGGGGGTGTCTTTTCTCAGAGGACGGAATTTCATCCTTCGAAAATGGAAAGTAGATGGAGATAAGATTTCTCTCGTAATCGTAATTTTTTTCTCGTGATGTTTCCTCTACCCAATATTGTTAGATATCAATTTTATTCCATAAATATTTGTATTTCAGAGTGAAAATGTTGCATAAATTTCCGAAAACGAAAGTCGAACGGAGCGAAGATTTCTTCAGTAATTGTATTTCCCCCGTGATGTTCCCACTCCTATGCAGTTGTCAAATGTCATCACCATCATAAATGTGTGTGCATTTTAGCTTGATAAGGGTGGGAGAATTTCCAAAAATGGAAGTGACGAAGTTTGGGAATTTGTAAGAATTGATGCATGGTGTTAAAAAACAACAACAGGTATTTATTCTCTGAAAATTACACCATTTATCTAAAGTAGTGAAAGCTCTGATATCAGAATTCATGATTCTCAGGCTGAAAGTTCTTTAAGCATGATGGATAAACTTGTTACTGAGGGAATAAAAAAAAAAAAAAAAAGAAGGAAAAGTAACAAAGAAAAATGGTAAAAGAAAATTATCAGCAGGGAAAAAAGTAAACAGTGGATGCTGTGCAGTGGCAGAGTCAACAAAAGACAAATATGGCCGTGGAACTTGCTGAGAAGAAAGTAAGGTTTGCTCACAAGAGAAAACCAGAGCTAATGTTCTAGCAAGTAAGTACAAGAACAAAACCAGGAAAAAATACTGTTTGACCTTATTTTGTTTGGAATTCAGTAATTTTATAATTGTGAATACAGTGGTGTGATCTAGTTAAATATTTTCATAAATAAATTACAGTGAATGATTCAGTTTTGTCCAGGCTGCGTAATATTCACACTTTTGTGTTGCAGTTTGAAAATGGAGGAAAATGTTCCAAAAACAGAAATTCGCCGGCACAAAAATTCCCCTGTAATCTTCAGGCATGAATGAGTGTGCAACGGCTTCGAGGAATTTCTCCTTTTCCATCATAATTTGAGTTATCCTCGAAATCGATGCATAACTGAACAGAAATTTCAGGGCAATTGGTAGTGGGGGAGGGTGTTTTTCGCCTGAAACTTTCAAAACTTTCGAAAACAGAAGTTAGACGCAGTGAAGATTTCTCTCGTAATTGTAATTTTATTTTTCATGCGATGTT
This sequence comes from Macrothele yani, assembly GCA_039090855.1. NCBI lineage: Eukaryota > Metazoa > Arthropoda > Arachnida > Araneae > Macrothelidae > Macrothele > Macrothele yani. The sequence continues at coordinate 165,352,585 of CM077001.1, read as the reverse complement.
TCCTCTTCTTAGTATTGTTGTTAAATATCATTTATTTCATAAATATTTGTATTTCAACTTGAAAATGGAGGGAAAATGTCCGAAAACAGAAATCGGATGTAGCAAAGATTTCTCCCGTAACTGTAGTTTTATTTTTACCAACAATGTTCCGAACATGTATCATGTATTCTTAAATACCCCCCCTCCCAAAAGTTTTGCATTCAGCTTGATAAGGGGGGGGGGTCGAAAACGAAAGTGACAAAGCTACAAATTTGTAAGAATTGATACATGGTGTTTAAAAGTGTTCATATTCTCAAAGTTACACTATTCATCTTTTATCTAAAATAGTGCTATCATGCATTCATGATGGATAAAATTGTCATCCAAGGGCATTAAAAGAAAAGAAAATTGTCATTGCTTAAATGAAATCAAGTTATTTCTAAAATTGCATCACTCAATTTAAAAAAAATACAAAACCTTGAAAATCATCACAATTTCTGAACTCCATTTATAAGTGACTGATGCAGAAAAATAATTGAAAATAAGTATCATCAAACATACTGCTAGCACATCTCATACATTACAACTCTCCCCTAATAATAGATAATCATGAATTAACAGTTCTGGTACTGTCGCAAATCTTCTTGATATTAGGGTGAATCTTGATTTCATGGGAAAATCTTCTCTATTTTATGGTAAATCTTCTTGATTTAGGAAAATTTGGTTGGCAGGTATGCGTCCAATATTAACCAAGATTCAGCCACCATAACCAATATCAGCCCAATATCTAGCCGATATTCATTCCCACTTGGGTTATAAAAAAATATTAACCATTAAAATGTAAGGGTCATGTTATATAAGGTATTTAATTTTATAAGGTTATTACACATTTCACACATTAATTTCACTTCAAATATGCTTCCCACCCATAAAAAATGAGGCTTTGTATGGTGATTACTGATAGGCACTGCAGAAGGTTGGCACCTCTACAATAGGCACCTCATACAAGTATTACAGGTTACACAGTAGTAGTATAATATTGTACTTAACATTGAAAAAAAAATGGTGTGTTACATTACTGAAAATATTACTGAAAGTTTGTGTTCCCTTACTGAAACATTACTGAAAAATACGCTATTGATTACTGATAGGTTCTGCTAGAGGTTGGAACCTCTGTATTCACTTCGCACGCTGAGGTTTACGGCTGATCCATGTGAAAATTCACCAGTCCAGTGAGACATGTTATTAGAAGGAAATCAGTGTTTCAGGAGGGGGTGGGCTGGGGGGCTGCTCAGTTTGGGTGGACTCAGAATGACATGAAGAATGAGGCTGTGGAGAGACTAGTACCAAACAAAAGAGGCAGAGGTTCAGGGTATCATTAGGTAGTGGTGACTAGAGATAGGAATTTGGGAATGGTTTATTTGCATGAAGCTGACAGCTTGTTCTCAAACCAAGAGAGATTGGGGGAGGGGAGAGGTAGTAAAGTGCCTCTGACTTGGGAAAAATTCATTTAAGTTTACAATGGCATGAAATAGATGCAAGCATATAGCCAGTGTGCCAGAGAAGAGCTATTAGACTGAAGGCTGCATATTACAAGTAAAGGACGTTTTCATTTCCTATTGTTTTCTGTTATCATTAGATGTTTACCCCACAACAAAATTCTGTGGAAGACTTGAGAGCAACAATCTCATGACTTGTTGGTATACATCTCCATAATTGTTTTGTAAAATTGTTGCAACAGCCAGAAGGGCAGGGACTTTTAAAGTCTTCTGATTATTTTCTGTTTGACTTTAGGTTGTTACATAGTATTTGTTTGTGCATCATAAATTGTGAAACAGTATATTTATAAACAAAAGTAGGGTTGGTTCAAAGATGAAACAAATTTAAATTTGGTAAAATTCGTCTAAACAGAACTCATTATAGAATTTCCACCCTTCTGATGAATGAGTGATGAAAGCTTAAGAAATTTTTCTTATATTAAGTCAATATTTATAATGAAATAATTTTTTTTTTAAATCTGTCTAGATTTTTTGCATCTTTCTGCATATGTATGAAAAAGTTTCCATAGCTAGTAAATTAAATGTAACAAACATTGAGCTCAGAGGGAGGGAAGGTGGGAGTTATGGAGAGAGAGAGAGAGAGAGAGAGAGAGAGAGAGAGAGAGAGAGTGAGAGTGTGAGTTTTTTTATGACAAAAAGTGTAATTTCCCTTGGCTTGCTAAAATAAAGCCTGAACTCACTTCTGAAAGATGCTTCAGCCAGCACAGTCAGGATGTTGTTCAAATGCTGTACTTCATTCAGTTGTTTGGATATATATTGGCCTGGGTGGCATAACAGAAGTTTACTTGAATACAAATTGTGAGGCGTAGGTTCTGTCCAACTCCAGGATGATATAATTTTCAAGTTTTCTTTAGATTGGCATGGCAGATGGAGTTGTGAGTTGTGCAATTTCCTAGGCCACAAAAGTAACAAGTTGTTAGTAGAGTGGAGACAAACACAGTCACATTGATTTGGCAGATTATCTTTCTGTGAGGGGCTAACCTCTGATTAATGGCATGTATGTATGCATACATATGCACTACTTACATACTTTATATCAGTGGTGGATTTTGGGAGGAGGCAAGGGAGGCAGTGCCTCCTCAGAATTTCAAGACTTTTAGTTAGAATTACTTGTTTTGTTCATTCAGTACTTTTGGGTATAGGAGAGCAAAAGTTTAAGCTAGTTAACTCTTTTGAATTAAATGTCATCCATGCGTTCATTCAGATTTTTAAATTGACACTTTTGGAAAACAGTCGGTAGCGCATAGTTACAAAATGTCCTCAGCTTGCGATCTCTGTCCATGAGGCAGGAAGCGAAATGCCTCTCATAGATTTTGTGGCAAACCTGTTTACTTCCACTGAATCAGTAGATCCGAAGGGTAGGCGGTGGAAAGGCGAACACAAAGAGAGCACTCGCACCGTGAACTTCCTGTGAGGCAGATGTTATCTTGCCTCACGGGAACAGCTGTTTCCCTGTAGGCAGCTCCACTGTGTTAACTCTTCATTCTGACATCTTTGAGCGGCATTACATAGCACTTTCTTCCTAGTTGCTTTTTTTCCACACTAATGTTTGTGTAACTAATTTTATTTATGTTTTATGAAGCATTGTTTGTCAGACCATGGCCTCTGCTTCAAACATATCTAATATGGTGGAGAGCTTACTGGAAAAGCCTTTCAGTAGGAGAGATTTTGAAGAAAATAATCAAATTAAAAATGATGGTAGGCCTACACCTGAAATGAAAAAGATTACTTCAAAGAGCAAAACTTCAAACAGAGGTTTTAATATTGACTGGTACAGAAAAGAACAATGGCTAACTGGTAGTGAATCAATGAACAAACTATATTGTTAGCCATGTTTGCTGTTCCCTGTGAGTGGCAATGAAGTCTGGCAAGAGAAAGGCTTCAATGATTTGAAAAACTTACCACATGCTTTGGACAGGCACAAAAAGTGTAAAGATCACATTCTGGCAGTTGTTAAATTAGAGTTGCTAGGCAAAACAAGGATAGACTACTCTCTCAACGAAGCGAAGAGAACAAGTGACTTGCATCATAATGAAAAAGTAAAAAATAATCGTGATGTAATGAAGAAGTTGATTGATATTACAACACTACTTGCCCGGCAAGAACTACCATTTCGTGGACACGATGAGAGCGAAGTCTCTGAAAATAAGGGAAATTAACTCGAGATGATTGATTTACTCTCCAAGAGTGACGAAACATTGAGAGTGTTTATGGAGAATAGTACAACATTTTCAGGAACTTCAAAAACAATACAGAGTGATTTAATTGAATCAGTTGCTCTTATAGTTTAGAATGAAATCAATGCAGATATTGAAAATGCCCAATTTTTTTCTTGGCAGATTGATGAAGCGACAGACATTAGCTCCCATGCACAAGTATCAATTATAGTTCGATTCGTGAAAGATGGAGTACCAGTAGAAAGATTCTTGGGATTTTTTGACGTAAGTTCTGATCGGTGTGCTATTTCGCTTAAAGAATTACCGGATCGTGAGCTGGAAAAATTTAGCTACAAAGAAAAACTAGTTGCACGAACATATGATGGTGCAGCAGTGATGGCATCAGAGCTGAATGGATTGCAAGCAAAAGTGAAGTGTGATGCCAATCAAGCATTATTTGTTCACTGCTACGCACACAGGCTGAACTTAAGTTTTGAGCAGAGCAGCGTCGGTGTTGAAGGAATCACGTTTTTTTTTTTTTTTTGTTGCAAATTTAAATGCAATTTGTGCATTCTTTTCCAAATCGACAAAGCGATTTCCTTTACTAGAATCTGTTGGTGGACCCAGACCACCTCGTGTACCTCAGACCAGGTGGAACTTCAAATCTCGTTTAGTGTCTATCATAGCTGACCACAGGTGCCTGCTAATTGAAGTATTCGAAAAAATTGAGGACGATTCCAACTATGATGATGAGATAATTCACGAAGCAGCAGGACTAAAACGGTGGCTCCAAGATTTTAATTTCGTTTTTCTTTTCTCATATAAAAAAAATATTTGATTTAACCGAGGTTACTTTCTCTGTACTGCAATCAAATAGTTCTGATGTTACATTTTGTAACAAACGAATTACGGGCTTATGTGAAAAATTGTTGTACTTTCGAGATCAGAGACAGTTTGATAATCTCTATCATAACGTGTGCAGTGAGGTTGGTTCTCCAAATAAAAGATTTAAAGGAAGCAATGATATTCCAGCCACCATGCAATACAGAAGACTGCATTATGAGGTAATAGACAAGGTTACAACTCAGTTGAAATGCCGGTTTTCTGACATTGAGAAATTAAAATTTCTTCAGCTGGTCGATGTACACTGCTTTGAAGCTCATCCTAAAATTTTTCCTGAAAATTGTTTTAAAGCTCTCCGCTTCAAACTTATGAAAAATACTTTGACAGCACCAAACTGCATAGTGAGCTGCAGGTTCTGTATTCAGACAGAGATCTGTGGAACAATGCCAAAGGTACAACAGAACTTCTATCTGCCATATGCAATAATAATCTAGCACAGGCACTGCCAGAGCTATTTAGACTTCTTCCCCTCGTAGTAACAATTCCTGCAACATCGGCCTCTGTGGAACGCAGTTTCTCGTGCCTGAAGAGGATAAAAAACTACAAGAGAAACTCCATTGGGCAAGAAAGGTTGTCAAGTTTATCAGTTCTGTCCACCGAGAAGGCACTTGTGAAGAGGATGGAAGCAGAACAGACATGGTATGACCATATAATAAATCACTTCGCCAAACAGAAAGAACGAAAGATAGATCTCATATACAAGACAATATAAGCTTAAGGTAAGCTTTCTCTTTTACTGTAATAGGTAAATGCTGTGTGCAGAAGTTTTAAAGACTTTTTTCTTTTGGCATCAGTGAAGGTAGAGGTGTTTATAGAATTTCATTTGAGGTGAAAAAGATGTATAGTTCAGTCTTGCTTTTTATCTTCTGTTGATCTCTTTAATAAAAAACTATTTCAATGCAATATATTTCATATTCAAACTGGCTTAACAGTTCCCAAATAGTCCAAGAGGGCAGTTCAGACTGAGAAAAAATATATTTAGGCGAAGAGCTGGAATCTTACATAAACAGGTTTTGTGTTGGTCTCAAAGTCATGTAAAAGGTGCGTCTCCGGTAAAATCTTTATAAATCTTTTCACTGGTCACATTAATTATTTTATACTTCCCACATGAGAAAGTAAATAAAAAAAATTCTAATGTGAAAAAAATGGCATTAAATTGAATAAATTTATTTGAATTTAGGCTGAAAAGTAGCTTGCCTCCCCAGCAATTTTGGTCATCATACATGAGATTCTTCCGCGAATTCGTGGAATTCCGCTTTTCGGCATCATTTTGGTTATTCTCGAGGTCATTGCAAAAATGAAGAGAAATTTTTCAAGATTTTTTAGGGGGGGGTTGTCGTTCTATAGAAAAAAAAAAAAGCGGAATTCCGCGATTCTGCTTTTGTGGAGTAAAAGAACTAAGCGCTTTCTAGCTTAAAGCGTTGTTTTTGGAGCAGACGCGGGGGCAAGAAGAAATGTTGGAGGGTGGAGTCAGGAGCTCAATTCGTTTACTGCTGTCAACAATGGGTGGGATGTCAGTCACTTGAGCATCGCAGCGCAAAGGGTGGAAGCTCCGCCTACTTCGTGCGTTAGGGAAACTACCACAGCCCTTTCCGTGTCTTGCGGGAAATCGCCACTCTGCATTCTATCAGGGCCAAACTATCTGCTTAATTCTATCCGTGACGTCATCGCCAGAAACTCTCTTGTAATTTGCAAATCTACCCGAATGCGTTCCCGCTTTTCTGAGATCGTTCGAGAATCGAAGCACTCGTGAATCCTCTTCCTACGGAGTATGCCAAAAAATACGGAATCTCCGTAATTATTACGGATTTCCCCGGGATTACGGGTGACTAACAAAAAAATTATGGATATTCAGATTTTCGCTGTTATTAAGAAAGTTTTACTGATTTTGTAAATAATCGACGTAAAAGCCTCTGAACAAAGTTCGTAACACAGCCCTTTGTCTTTTTTTTTTTTTTTTTTTTTCTCAGGTGGTGGAATTTGTTTTGCTTGTTTCAAAGTGTGAACAAAAAAAAATGCCTGTCGTGCTTTTTCGCCGTGGCCCGGGATTACGTCGACCTGAAGCATCTGAATAAAGTTCGTGACGCAGCTTTCTTTTCTTAAATTCGTTCTACCCCCCCCCCGAAGAGAAAGAATTTGTTTTGCTTGTTTGAAAGCTAAGTGGAAAGGAAGAATGGCGCCACGCCGGAATTATGTAGGCCCGGCGGGCTTCTTTTGCAGTGATCCGGAATTACGTTGGTTCGGACGTGCTTCTTTTGCCGTGATCCGGAATTACGTTGGTTCGGACGTGCTTTCGCTGTTGCCCAGAATTGCGTCTGCCCGATGCCTCTGAACCATGTTCGTGACGAACCTTTTTGTTTTTTTTCTAAGGAGGTGGAATGTGTTCTGCTTGTTTGAAAACTTAGTGGAAAGAAAGCACGGCGCCCGGCTGGGATAACGTCGGCCCGAAGCCGCTGAACAAAGTTCGTGACGCAACTCTGTTTCTTTCCTTTCTTTTTTTTTCTAAGGAAAGAATGTGTTTTGCATGTTTGAAAGCTAAGTGGGGGGGGGGGGCACCGCTTCGGGCCTTTATTACGTCGGGCCGAAGCCTCTAAAAAGTTTGTGACGCAGCTTTCCGTTTTTTTTTTGCTTTTTACTTTATTCTTTCTTTCTAAGAAGGAATTTGTTTTGCTTGTTTGAAAGCTAAGTGGAAAGAATGTGTCGTGGGAGGCTCAAAAACAGGGTGAAAAACAAGAATTCGGCAGAGAAAAATCTCCCCACTTACTTGACGTTGATGGAGATTCATGTCACCATATTCACAATGCAAGCAAAAAATTTTGCAAGCCATTTTATAAGGGTACATTGAGAAATACTTTATTGACTTCTTCAATGACTAAAAACTAAGCTGTGGATATATGTTTCTAATTCTTGCAAGTTTCTAATTGCTTGACTAAATTCACAAACTTTCCTAGACAAATACTTTTCACCTCAGGATTTAGCTAGTAAAGATTCACATGAGTTTTAAATCTGATTTTAAAAATATTTCATTTTATTTTGTTCTTAAATCCCTACTTTTCTATTGTGAATATAATAATGTGCTTCACTTTAATATTTACTTACATAATTTACAGAAAATAATTCCATATGGCTAGCATACTCGTAAATATTGTATATATGCTGTATTTGAATTTGCTCACCGCGCGTTCGCGTGTCCCAATTTTCCACCCAGCTAAAAAGTTCAGCTTTTTTGTCATCGGCCGGTCTCATGTATGATATATATATGTGTACATATACATACTTGAAAGCAGACTGTTCTCAGAGATTCAGCGGTTAATTCCTCACAGAAAGATCATGTGATGAATCAAAATTGGTGCTGGTGTTTCAGTTCCATTATTGTTGCTGTATCATTTTTGCATGTGTGTGATTTGAATTACTGAGTGCACTTGAGTGTGAAAACATGCCTGCCTAGAAAAAGTAACAAGTTTCATTTTCAATAAAAAAAAACAAGTGGAAAAGCAGTTTTAATTGAATTTTTATTTAATTAACAAAGCATTTGTTTCCTTTTCAATAAAAAAACAAGTGGAAAAAGCAGTTTTAATTGAATTTTTATTTAATTAACAAAGCATTTATTACTTTTACCATTGAAGAAGCTTAAGAAGCTTCCATTTGTTGGCATAGTTTTCATTTTTTTTTTCAGTCTTTTTTACGCTTTTCAACCGTAGGTTGAAGAGGCGTATATGCTCCAGCTTTGTCCGTCTGTCTGTCCGTCCGCACAATAACTCGCATAAAAATGGGTTCGATTTCGATGAAATTTTAGTATGTGGTAGGGGACCACGTGGGGACGAACCCTATTGAAAATGGGAGAAATGGGGCCAAAGGTCAGGACATAAGAGCGGGATCCATTCCATTCCATTGCCCTTATGCGTCATTACTTGCGTAAAAATGGTTCGATTGCAACAAAACTTTATCACATTATTCCGGAGGCATACTGAACCAATTCTGTTTAATATCATCGAAATGGGGTCAAAGGTCAGGACACAGGATGAAGATTTATTCCACAGCCAGTATCCTCATAACTTGAGTAATAACTTTATTAAAGATTTCTGGCATGTTGGAAAGCATATCAAAGTAAATGCATTGCATGTTTTTACTAACTTGTCATCATCATCATCATCATTGTCAACCATTATCAGTCCACTGCTGTACAAAGGTCTCTCCAAGCTTCTTCCACAACGGTCTGTCTTGTGCCAGTCTCCTCCAGGTTACTCCCAGATACTTTCGAATTTCATCCACCCATCTCCCATGCGGTCTTCTTCTGGGTCTTTTCTTGTCCCTTGGAATCCAATCTGAAATTTCGACTGTCCATCAATGATCCGTTCTTCTGGCAGTATGTCCAGCCCATTGCCATTTCAGGGATTTTACTCTGATCATGCTGTCTTCCACTCTTGTCATTTTTCTTATCCACGAGTTCCTCTTCTTATCTCTCCTGGTTACACCAAGCATGCACCTCTCCATGCTGCTTTGAGTTGCCTGCAGCCTTTGTATGTCTCTTTTAATTAATGTCCACGTCTCTGCACCATACATAAGCAGTGGAAGGATGCATTGATCAAACACTTTTCTTTTAAGACATAATGGCATATTGCTAAATTATGCTGTTTCTTCCAAAAGCTCTCCAGGCAAGTTTTATACGCCTATTAATTTCTTCATCAATGTGACCCTCACTTGTTATCTGCTGTCCAAGATAGACCATACGCATCTGTTATCTCCAGCTTTTCTCCATCAATCGATAAATCTTCATTTCTTGTAAAAGCATTGTACATCACTTTTGTCTTCTGAAAGTTCATTTTTAATCCCACTTCTTTACTCTTGTCAGCAAGTTCCTGGATCATACTCTGCAGCCCTGATGGGACAGTTGCAAAAGTGACTACGTCATCAGCAAAACGAAGGTGAGTTCGATAATCTCCATTAATCTTTATCCTTTTGTTTTCCCAGTTCAGTGATTGAAAGACATTTTCTAATGTAGCATTAAAGAGCTTGGGAGATATGTTGTTACCTTGTCTCATTCCCTTCCCAATTTTTATGTGTGCTGTATTCTCAAACAGCCGAATCTTGCATTTTCATAGATGTTATTAATAATATTAATGTATGCATCTTCAATACCGCCCCCGCACGGGGATAACTGGTTTTCCAGTTATTTGGGGAGCGGCGCCCCCACTGCCCGAGCTGACCTTGTGACGGATCATTTTGTCATTTCGTCTTGAACGATTACATCACCGAAGGGACAGCTGTTCATCCAGCTGCTGGGGGATGGCGTCCCCACGGCCCGAGCCAACATGTACTATATGTGATGATTTTCACATTTTTTATGTTTTTTCACTTGACATGAACCCGCCTCAGTTGTAGGTTGCTGAGGTTGTGATTATGCGCCAGCTCAGGATTTTAGTTTCTCGTTTTCTTTCCTGTCTTCTCCATTTCATGTTCCTTTCTTTGTTTTTCCGAGCTGATTAGCTAGACCTACCTGCACGTTTGCAGTGTGCGGTGACCCGTAAGGTGGAAAAGGGGATGCTGGAGGCTGAGGTTTCTGGTGGCCTGGGTGTTGTTGTCTCCAGTTGCCAACACTCCTCTTTGCCCCCTGCTTCACCCTAAACGGGCGGCTGGGAACTAACCCACTCCTAGTCAATGAGGTCTGTGGCCGAGTGGAGCCCAGACCTCTAACGGCTTGTCGTTTTGCACGACAGGGTGAGTCTGGGGATAGGGTGGGCATGCCAAAGGGGTGTTGCCCGGACATGGGAAAGTCTGGGTGCACGCCGAGCGTATGTCTGCCCTATAAACTTGCTATATTCGCTTGCTATCCCTAGAGCCGTGTCCTGCGTCCACTTGGGCTTGCGGACCTTCGGCTCTCCCTCGTTGGGCTCGATTGTGGGTGGGGAAGTCGGCGGACGAATTCATAATTTTTTTCATGGCTCTCAATTCTTTTTCCCACGAACCAACAACCAAAAGAGGTATGGAGGAAGGCTCATCCCCTTCCGCAAAAAAACATGTTCCTGATTCTTCTAATGCTCGTTTCTTTTTTGTGCACTCATTGGACCCTTCAAAGCCTTTGAGTGCCAAAAGTCCATTTTGGATTATTAAAGCTCTTCAATCCATCGCAAGCTCTCCTAAGAGCGTAAAGAAGCTCCAATCTGGAGATCTTCTTGTAGAGATGTCCACTGTGGCCTACAGTACCACAGTTATTAACACCACCACGCTGCTTGAGACTCCTGTTAAAATAACACCTCATTGGTACCTAAATTCATCTCGAGATGTTGTCTCCTCTCGGGATCTTATTGATTGCACTGAGGATGAACTTCTCGAAAAACTGAGGAGCCAACATGTTACGGGTGTGCGACGCATTTCTTTCAGGAGGAATGGGCAGTTTGTCCCATCCTGGAATATTATCTTGACTTTCAACTGCCCTTCCCTGCCTACATCCATCAAGGTAGGGTATCTCCACCTCGAGGTACGTCCGTACATCCCTAACCCTTTGAGATGTTTTAGGTGCCAGTGTTATGGCCATTCTCACAGTCGTGCAGGAGCAATCCCCGGTGTGCACGCTGTGGTGCCACAGAGCATCTTTTGCAGGAATGTGTGGCCGAGGCTGAGTTTTGTGTGAACTGCAAGGGTTCACACGCAGCATCAGCCAAAGATTGTCCCAAGTGGAAGGAGGAGAAAGAAATCCAAAGGATCAAAACGGTGGAAAGTATTTCCTATCCTGAGGCCAGAAGAAGAGTGGTTCCTGTTATATCTGATCGGCGATCATACGCTTCAGTGGTGGTTGCCAAATCAACGGTAGCCATTCAGACCGACATTCAGATCCCCCTTAAATGTCCATACAATGTGAACAAAATCATCGCAGCCGGACTGGAGGCACCCCAGTCTCGAGCTCGGGGTCTGAAAGCGCCACCCACCACTTCGCCGAAGCAGACTCATCCCACCACCACCAAGGGAACTCAGGCCACTTCTACTAGCAAGAAAACCAAAGCCCAGGATAAGAAAAGCATTTCTTCTCCTCCAAAATCTGAGCACACGACTCAACGTCGTGCGCCTCAACGTCGTGCGCCTCAACGTCGTGCGCCTCCTGTTAAGACACTTGGGACAAAGCATGCTACCATCTTGGCCCCAGGTCACACGCCTCCAGATCTGGGGGAACCCCCATCAGAGGCGATGGAGCCTGACTTCGTTTGATCATTTTCATTTTCATTTCATTTATAACCATGGCTTAAATCATTCAGTGGAACTGTCGAGGTTTCCGGACGAGTTTTGATGAAGTGCAACATCTGCTTTCGTTCTACTCTCCGGTGTGCTTTTGTTTACAGGAAACAAAACTTAAGCCATCCGACCTGCTTTCAGTTCGAGGCTACAGTGCGTATCGGACAGATAATGCACTGGGAGACATCGCCTGTGGGGGAGTCGCTATTTTTGTCCCTCACAGTGTTCCGGTGTCTTCCGTTGCGATATCCACTACTTTGCAGGCCGTGGCGGTGCGAATATCTGTCCCTGGGCCTCTTACTGTCTGCAGTGTCTATCTGCCGCCGGACGAGAACGTAAGCGTCTCTGTACTGGAGAGATTGGTTGACCAGCTGCCTTCACCCTTTCTTTTAATGGGTGACTTCAATGCTCATCATCATTTGTGGGGTAGTATCAGCATCAGCACGAGAGGTCGTCGCATAGAGTCTCTTCTGTCCTCGGCCTCTTTGTGCCTTTTTAACACCGGTGCTGACACGTACTTTGATGAGCCGACAAGATTCTTCAGTGCGATCGATTTGACCTTGGGGTCACCATTGATTATTGCTGATTGGTCGTGGACGGTGTGTAATGACCTCCACGGGAGCGACCATTTTCCAATTGTCCTCTCGCATCATGCGATCATGCCATCTTCTGCCTCCCGCCCTCCTCGGTGGAGGATGGAGCGTGCGAGGTGGGAGGTCTTCACACCGTCAGCATTGATTTCTTCTACAATGGTGACCCAGGAGTCAATCGACGCAGCGGTTCTTGAAGTCACGAATTGTATTCTTCAGGCAGCTGATCTTTCTATACCAAAAACATCTACGACACTCTCCAGAAGTCCGAAGCCTTGGTGGACCCCTGAATGCGCAGCGGCTAGAAGAGCTCAACATAAGGCCTGGTCTACGTTTCGGCGTTATCCGACCGATGCTAATCTCGTTACATTCAAACGAGCAAAATCTTATGCTCGGTTGGTGCGTCGACGTAGCAAGAGGGAGTCTTGGATCCAGTATGTGTCATCTCTCACTTCACGTGCGAGTTCGAAAAGTGTGTGGGAAAAGATTCGTAAGATCCGGGGTAATTGCAGCTCTCACCAGATCTCCATTCTCGAGAGTAACGGCTGCACATATGCTGGAAACGGGGAGATTGCTGATTGTTTAGGGGAGGCGCTTGCCTCCGTGTCGAGTGACCAGGCGTATCCTACTTCTTTTCAAAGAATAAAATCCACTGCGGAACGCCAGAGAATCTCCTTTGCGCCTTTTCTCGACACGGAATATAACTCCCCTTCAGCATGGTTGAACTCAGGGTGGCTCTGCATCGGTCTGGCGCTACATCTGTCGGTCCCGATGGAATCCACTATGTTATGCTCCGTCATCTCTCGCAGTCGTCTCTCGAGAATCTCTTAATCTTGTATAATCGTATTTGGTCGGAGCACAGTTTCCCGGAATCTTGGCGAAAAGCTTTTGTTCTGCCTTTTCCCAAACCTGGCAAGGATCCTAAGTCTCCCTCTAGTTATCGTCCAATTGCTTTCACTAGCTGTCTGTGTAAAGTTCTTGAACGCATGGTTAATTCCCGGTTAATTGATTTTTTAGAATATCATCAAGTATTTTCACCATCACAAAGCGGCTTTCGCCGTCATCATTCACCTCACTATCCTCTCCTGCACCTTGAGACATCTGTGTACGAGGCGTTCGTGCGTATGCAGCACCTGGTTTCTGTATTTTTTGACATTGAGAAAGCCTATGATCGAGCGTGGCGGTACGGTATTATTCGTGACCTCCACGCATGCGGGTTGCGAGGAAATCTTCCAACCTTCATTGTAAATTTTCTTCGCAATCGAGTGTTCCAGGTGCGCCTGGGTACGACGCTCTCGGCACCGTTCCATCAAGAACAAGGTGTTCCTCAAGGTTGCATTTTATCTGTCACATTGTTCATCCTTCGCATTAATTGTCTCTTAACAAATCTTCCTCCTGCGGTTTCGGCTACAGTTTATGTTGATGATTTACACATTTTCTGCTCGTCATCCAGCATGAATTTTATTGAAAGGCAGTTGCAGTCTGCGATTAACCAGATCTTTAAAGCGGCGAATAGCAATGGTTTCGTTCTTTCTCCCGACAAGACAGCGTGTGTCCATTTCTGCCGGAGGCGCGGCCTCCATCCTGACCCAGAGCTGTTTTTAGACCGTGCAGCCATACCAGTTTTGCCGGAGACCAAGTTCCTTGGACTGACCGTCGACCGTGCGCTTACATTCCGTGCGCACGTTCTGCGGCTCAAGATTTCCTGTCTGCGGGCTCTATCTATTCTTAAGATCCTTTCGAGAGTCTCGTGGGACGCAGACAGGATGTCTTTGATTCGCATTTACCATTCCTTAATACGGTCGAAACTGGATTATGGTTGTATCGTGTATGGCTCTGCGCGTCCTTCCGTTCTCCGGCCTTTGGACACTATTCACCATCAAGCACTGCGTCTTTGTTCGGGAGCATTTCGAACATCTCCGATTCCCAGCCTTTACGATGACGCGAACGAACCATCGCTTGAATTACGCCGTCTGCAGCTGTCTATTCAATTCTACCTGAAACTTAGATCTCTTCCAGACCATCCTTTATACGATGCAGTTTTTCATCCCCAGCATGCTCGTTTATTCGGGAACCGGCCCTCGTGCATTTCAACCTTCGGTCTTCGTATGGCGGCCGTAGCCCGTGATGTGGGCTCGACCTGCCACTTGTTTTAGAGACCAGGGGCTTTGGGGATCCGCCATGGCACCCACTTGGTGTCATGGTTGATACCACCTTTACATCTTCCGATAAATCCTCAACCCCTGCGTCAGTGTACCAGCAGCTCTTCGCTGAGCACCGTGACCTAAATTTTGATTACACTCCCATTTTTACTGATGGCTCCAAGATGCATGGAGTCGTTGAATCCGCGGCTGTCTGTGTAGATGACGTTTCAGTAGCGTTGATTCCAGCTGAGGCCACTGTATTTTCAGCGGAGACGCATGCTGTGTATCTCGCCGTTCTCCATGTTCAGTCGAGTTCTCATCACCGGGCTGCGGTGTACACTGATTCTTTGAGTGTTTTACAGGCTTTGTCATCGTTGGACTGCTGTGACCACCCTTTTTTTTACCGTACGAAAGCTTCTTTGTTCTTTGCTCGAGGCCGGTGTCCAGATACAATTTTGTTGGATTCCCGGGCATGTTGGAATCTCGGGTAACGAGTGTGCTGATGCGGCTGCTAGATCTGCTTCCTCTTCGGTCGTCACACCCTTGCCACTGTTTCACCGGGATTTCCGCTTTCTGGTTCGCGGCCATATCAAGCGAACGTGGCAAGGTCTGTGGGACCAACAGGTGGAAAATAAACTGCATCGTATTAAACCTAATCTTGAAGTCTGGAAATCCTCGTATCGTCGGAACCGTAGGGAGGAAGTGGTGCTTGCGCGTCTCCGCATTGGGCATTGTCGATTCACTCGCCGCTTTTTGCTGTGTGGCGACACTGCGCCGATGTGTGAGACATGCAACTGCCGACTCACCGTCACTCATCTTCTGTGTACCTGTGTTCGTTTTCGTGATGTACGTTTTCATTTCTTTCATTCTCATTTGTTGAACGAGGACACCGCTACACTGCAGCGGCTGCTAAATGACCACTGCAATACTGTTGCTGTTTTTTCATTTTTTAAACAAATTGACTATTTTAAACGTATCTAGATTTTAGCCCTATCATCATATTCATTTCTCAGTTTTACTGAATCAGCTAGATTTTAATCTTTGTATCATGTTTTTAGTACTGTTTGTTTCATTATCTTTTTTAGCCCTTTCATCGTTCTCATTCTTCAGTTTTATTTGATCAGCCATATTTTAAGCTTCATAGCACGTTTTTAATACTGTTTGTTTGTCTGTCTTTTGTCTGGCGCTCTTTGGCCAAACATGGCCCTTGTGCCATAAAAATCAACCAACCAACCATCTTCAATACCGCAGGATTTCAAAGCCATTGTAACTGCTGATGGTTTCACCGAATCAAAGGCCTTTTCATAATCGATAAAAGCCATGCATAATGGAAGTTCACATTACCTTGCTCTTTCAGTTAGTTCTCTCAGTATGTGGATATGATCTATACTGCTGTAGCCACTCCTGAATCCAGCTTGTTCTCTCGGTTGAGCCATGTCCAGTGTTATCTTCAAGCGGTGTGAAAGAACTTTAGTGAAGATTTTATAAACCACTGATAGAAGGCTGATAGGTCTGTAGTTCCTGAGATCCTCAATGTCACCTTTTTTATGTAGCAGGATCATTGTAGAGTTGCTCCAATCCCCAGGAATCTTCCGTTCATTAAGGCATTGAGTGAAAACTTGGGCTAGTACTGTTTCAATTTCTCCACTTGCTTCTTGTATGATGTCTACAGTAATTCCATCTTCTCCTGGAGCTTTTCCCCGCTTCATGTTTTTGATTGCATGTGCAACTTCTGCTGGGAGGACTGGAAGAACTCTGGTACTGGTACCTTTCATGATGTCTGGAGTACATGTACATCCCTCTCATATAATTTGGAGTTGAAATCTTTCACTGTTGTCAAAATTTCACCTCTATTTCTTGTTACAGAATCATCTTCTTTTCTCAGTGCCATAATCTATTTTCTTCCCTTACTTGATGTCCCTTTGCTATCTTTAGGCTTTGGTTGTTTTCAATTGCTTTCCTCACTAGTTCACAGTTGAATTTCCTTACGTCTTCAGTGATACTTTTTCGTACTATCTTGCATAGCTCTAAATTCCATTTTGGAAGTCACATCTTCTTTAGTTGTCCTCATCTCTCTTCATTTTTGCATCAACATTTTGGTTTTTCCTGATAATTTGTTCACATGCAACTTGTTCTTAGACCCAGCTAATTTTGTTGCTGTTTCCATAAGAGCTTTGGTTACTTTTCTGTTAAGTTCAGAGATATCCACTTCTTCTGATGTGAGACCTTCTAGAATAGAGAATCTGTTCCTCAGTTCTAATTTGAAGGTATTATGATGCTTTTTAAATTTGGTCATGTCAATACTCTTTGCTTGTTTTATAAGCTTGCCACGCTCGAGTTTAGCATTGAGGTGCATCTTACATCGTACCATTCTATGGTCACTACCTGTGTTGAACTTGTTCAGCACATTGCAGTCTTCCATAACAAATTTCTTGATACACATCATAAAATCAATTTCACTCGTCCATCCATTGAGATGCCTCCATGTCCATTGCTTGTGTGTACTTTATTTAATTATGACATCTGCAAAGATGTAATTGAGTGATAGTTGTGTAAGTTATTTTAGGAACCAACAGTATACATGCAGTAATAATTATTTCAATTTTAATGAAAGTTTGCAGAAAGGTTTTCTTCTTATATTGCGTTTTGTACGAATCTTGAAAATATTTGTAATCTAAGGTTGTACAAGCAGTTAGCAGAGGTGCAGAATATGTTCAAACGCCCAAACGAGGTTTGGGGGAAATTAAGGTAGCTCTGGGGAAATGTTTGCTTGAGGGTATAATAATAATAATAATAATAATAATAATAATAATAATAATAATAATAATAATAATAAAATGTAAAATTACTGCACAGTAATCAGGTAATCTTTTTGAAAAATGTCGTGTCATTATGAATACAGGAGGTAAGAGCGCAGTGACGTACTGCTGGTTGCTGCTGGTAGACGATTCACTGAGCCCAAACGACTTTACAATGCCAAGGCGGAGACAGCGTGGCGTGAGTAACAAGTATGACACAACCACTAGTCATGCTAATAAACATTTTCTAAACTAATGGCAGCGAATGTGTCATAGACGCCAATTTGAAAAATTATTAGGCATTCCTGACATTTCAAAGTGAATGACCCATGCATTTTTCAAAGGATTTAAGTCTAATTTAAATCTCATTCAGTAAAATTATCTGGCACAGTTAGATGCTGGAAATGCTAGAATGAAATAAATTATAGTTAATCACATAATTTTTTTCTAGCTGTTTATTTTTCAGCCTCTTTGCCCCACCACTGTTTTTACCTAGACCCAAAAATGTTTCAGACATTTTGAATCTAAGTTTCATCTTTCTATTACCAGGACTGCATCACTTCTGTTTGGAATGACAGGAGTGGGGGAACCACCAAATCTTCTTTGCCTGCATTGTCTGAGAGGAAGAAGAAGAAAGCGAAAGAGCAGATTAAAATCCTGAACAGACTGTTCGGAACAGTGTCACAGTTTGTAGACTGGGAGGGGGGGGTGATAAATCACCCAGAGCCAAGTGGCTGGAAGGAAGGGGATTGTAGAAATGCTGCGCCCTACTGCGTCATTAAAAGGTTGACCCAGAGACCTTTCTTTTAAACACAGGACCCAACTCTCTGTCTTTTGACCTAAAAGCCAGAAGTATGGAATGATGAGACGGAAAGTAAAAACAAATCGTCCTCCAATCCGAACACATCAAAAATCCGAACTACCAGTGGTCCCAATTAGTTCAATTTTTGGACGCTCTACTGTATTTATATTTATAAGCTTAGACGGGCAACGCCAAGCTTCAACTTCTAGCACATATGCAGTGAGTTCTATTGGCAGCCATTTCACCCGAGACACACGTGGTTCTCTGATTACTGTTTACGTGCTATGTATGTTATTTGTACTGTTGTTTACGTGATGTTTAGTTGGGGGTTTTTTACTTCAAATTTTTAAGTAATAGGCTTAAAGGATAGTTCTGAATCACCAACATATACTCTAATAATCACTTAAAATTGTATGAAAATGCACTACAGTTTCGGGGGAAATTTCAGACGAAAAAAATGTGTTCTGGGGAAATATTGGGCTCTGAAAATTTTCTGCACTCCTTCCAGTTAGTTACATGGCACAACAGTACAGATATCTGAAAGACAGTAATATATTTTCATAAAGTTATCTGTTCCTCCTGTATTCTCTGGGCATTAAAAAGCTAGACGAGTCCAGATTAAAACTTCTGTGGTGACATTCTTTATAATGACTGTAATCCGATAGAAGAATTTAAAAGATATTCTTCTCACCACCACTTCTCCTTGAGGCTTGTCTGTCTAATGATTCCTTCTGCAGCTGTTTCCTTTCCAGTGATGTAAGATCAAAAACAGGCTCAAAATTAAAAAACGTTTAGGTGGCTCCATTATAATAGGAATACTTTGTTGGTCTTTATTGCGTGTTCCATTCCAGACTTGTCAAACTGTATGCATTTCTGCTGGGATCAGCCTGCATCAGTGGACTTTTTGTTAAAGTGACGTGAAATCACCTTTTTTATAGAGAATATCCATCATAGAAGTTCACATTACGCAGTTCATCTTGTGTTATATTTCTGGTGGTTGTCTCCATGTGCACCTGAGCATTATGTCGTTTTATTAATATTACAATCTGTCATTAGGTCCTGAAAATTTCTTGAATTTTGATGGTCAGGTTGTTAAACTGAGATTAACTGCTGAATGTTTTCCTGTTTTCTTTAATTTTTTGTGATCATTATGGTTTTCTTTATTTCTGCATTCATTGGGACGAAGCTTGTCTTTTATAGCCCTCTCTGTCTTCCTGCATTGATTATATGGCTGATCAGCTAGATTTTGGGATATGTAACAAGATTGCTACTCCTATGTCAGCTTTATAGTACATGAAATTTATGTGTTCCTCTTGTGGTCCTTCATATTTGCTATGAAATGACATCAGTGTGCTGCAAAATTAAAGAATGTGATAGGGTATGATGAAGGAATGTTGTATGTATCTTGCTGCCCAGCGGCATTACTAGATCAATAAAGCAAATGTTAGGTGGAGGAAGTAGGATTTGCACTTAAGCTGCAGCATAGAAAAAAAAAAAAAAAATCTGTAGAGTAACAACATGGATGCCATGCTCTGGAAGTAGTGTTGAATAGCATTGAAAGGAATTAGCATAGTAGCTGTTTATCAGATAATGCAGGTATTATTCAGTTCAGTTGTCATGAAATCTCTTCAGAAATGAAAATCAGCAGTTTTGAAGGGAATCGACAGTGGATGCAGGTATTTGTGAAGAGCTGAGGATATTCACTTTTCTGATTTACTTCATCTGCAGAAATATTGCCATCTTATTAAAAACAAAGAAACTGGAAATTCCAGTGCTTTGTAATAAGGTGATGTGAACAGAAATATGTTTGGTCATAAACCAAAAAAAAAAAAAAAAAAAAAAAAAAAAAACCAAGAAAGATGACACCGAATTTTCGGGTGTAATAAGCACGTCTTTTGTCTTTTGAATCCGTTCTGACGCAAATTAAATTTATCAAAGCTATTCAAAGTCAATGGAAACGGTATGAAAAACAATAGATCTGACGAAAGAAAGAAGATTTTTAATCGAGTTTTTAATCCCTCAGATATTACTATATTTGCACTTTTAAGGTATTAACCTCTTGCAAAGTGCACATAGTTTACGTGCAATTCATAAATGAAAAAAGGAAAAAAAAAAATGCAATGTTTCACACCCGGAAGTAAGAAGCGTAAGCATGATGTCTGTAAACCTTGGAAGCCCAGTTACATCACGATGATTGACATGTTGGAAGTGTGTTGACATTGGAGGTTACCATGATCTTTAGGGTGAGTGATTGGTACTTTCTAATGGTTTTCCCCTCAGATATTGTTGTAAACGGAATCTTGAGCTTACGAACTCTTAGAAACAGAGATATCGACAAAAATAAGATGTGACTTTACGTCCCCTGGTGGGAAAAACCATGCATTATTTTAGGAAGAAAGTATTCTCAAAAGGTTTATCCATATAAGCGGTATCGGTTCAAGGAAAAAAAATAAAAAATTAGCCGAGTTTTCAGGAGCCCAGATTTTGCTACAAATACATCAGAAGCAAAAATTAACACTTATGACCCCTGGTGGCCAAACCATTCTTTACCAAACATTAAAAATTATGTAAAAAATATTTTCCATCAGGTCTTGTGTGCGATACAGGAAGAATTTTTTAAATCAGAGTTTTAGGAGCAGAAATAACGCAAAAAACACAATTTACCTTTGTGCCCCTAGCGGAAAGTCTATGATTTACTTGTAAATTTTGAATTTATAGGAAAAGCATTTCGCATCGGAAACACTATCCAACAAAGAAGGAATTTTTCAAATCGGTCTCTTAGAAGTAGAGATATTGACAATAATAAGATATACATCTACGCCCCTGGCTTAGAAACCATGCATTTTTTCAAGAAGAAAATTTTCCTAAAAGGTTTGTCAACATGATTAGTATCGGTCAACGACTTTTTTTCAATCGAGGTTTTAGAAGCTCATATTTTGCTGCAAATACATCAGAAGTGGAAATTAAGATTTACGCCACCTGGTGGCCAAACCATTTTTTATAAAAATTAGAAATTCTGTACAAAGGATTTTCCACCAGGAGCTGTATCCGCTGCAGAAAGAAATTTTAAAATCGGAGATTTAGAAGAAGAGATACAGGGGAAAATGCAGTTAACCTCTACGCCCCTAGCGAAAAGTCTATAAATTACTTGAAAATTTTGAAATTTTATGAAAAACATGCCACACTGAAAACACTATCCAACAAAGAAGGAATTTTTCAAATTGTACTCCTAGAAGTAGGGATATTGACAAAAATAAGATATACATCTAAGCCCCCTGGCAGAGAAACTGTGGAATATTTTAAGAAGAAAATATTCCGAAAACGTTTATCGATGTGAGTGGCATCAGTCCACGCAAAAAAAATTTTCAATCGATAATTTAGAAGCTCATATTTTCCTGCAAATACATCAGAAGCAGAAATTAAGATTTATGCCCCCTGGTGGCCAAACAATTTTTTTACAAAAATTAAAAATTATGTGCAAACGATTTCCCATCAGGAGCTGTATCCGGTGCAGAAAGAATTTTTGAAATCGGAGATATAGAAGGAGAGATATAGGAGGAAAAACAATTTACCTTTACGCCCCCTAGTGCAAAGCCTATGAATTACTTGAAAATTTTGAAACTATATGAAACACATGTCACACTGGAAACACTATCCAACAAAGAAGGAATTTTTCAAATTGGACTCCTAAAAGTAGAGATCTTGACAAAAATAAGATATGCATCTACGCCCCTGGCGTAGAAACCATGTACTATTTTAAGAAGAAAATGTTTCTAAAAGGTTTGTTGACATGAGTAGTAACGGTCAACAAACGACGTTTTTTTCAATCGAGAATTTAGAAGCTCATATTTTGCTGCAAATACATCAGAAGCGGAAATTAAGATTTACGCTCCCTGGTGGCCAAACCATTTTTTTTACAAAAATTAGAAATTATGTGCAAAGGATTTCTCATCAGGAGCTGTATCCGGTGCAGAAAGAATTTTTCAAATGGGAGATTTAGAAGCAGAGATATAGGGGGAAACACAATTTACCGCTACGCCCCCTAGCGGAAAGTCTATGAATTACTTGAAAATTTTGAAATTATGTGAAAAACATATCACGCGGAAAACACTATCCAACAAAGAAGGAATTTTTCAAATCGGACTCCTAGAAGTAGAGATATTGACAAAAATCAGTTATACATCTATGCCCCCTGGCGGAGAAACTGTGGAATATTTTAGGAAGAAAATATTCCAAAAAGGTTTATCGATGTAAGTGGCATCAGTCCAAGAAATAATTTTTTCAATTGATATTTTAGAAGCTCAGATTTTATGGCAAATATATCAGAAGCAAAAATTAACACTTACGCCCCCTGGTGGTCAAAGTATTCTTTACCAAAAATTAAAAATTATATGCAAAAGATTTTCCACCAGGAGATGTATCCACTGAAGAAAATAATTTTAAAATCGGAGTTTTAGAAGAACAGTTATCGGGGAAAATGTAATTTGCTTTTACGCCCCCTAGCGGAAAATCTATGTGTAATTTGAAAAAGTAACTATATCTAAAATACTCTTCCGACATAAATGGAATCGAAAGATAAAAGAATTTTTTAAATCGGATGTTTTGAAGCAAATATGTGAAATAAAACGTATTTTTGAATTCGACATCATCTGCATTTACGCCCTCTAGCGGCGAAATTGTACATTGTAAAAAAAAACAAAAAAAAAAAACGAAATGAAGGATCATCATTCGCATATTTCAAGCTTTGCAATGCAAAAAGAATTTTTAAAATCGTACTAATAGTTGCAGATATATCGTGGGTACAGACGGACGGACGGACAAACCGATAACATAAGCATGATCTTTTTTTACAAAAGACGTGCTAAAAAAAAAAAAAAACACTGACCAAACACTGATGGACTTTGATATGCCAGTGAACTGCACAATTGCTGAGGTGAGTAGTAAAAATATAAACCTTTGATGACAGGATGTAAGTATTTTCATGTACAGGACATAAAATTCTACCATACATGGTGTTCAAATGCAAGACACAGCCAAAGGGGAAAACATACCTGTAAAGCATTGTAATATGAATGGAGAGGAAGCATTTGATTACTAGGGGCATGGTCAAGAAGTGGATGCAGCCAGTGCAGCAGTGTCCCTGGATTTTTGTAGTGTCTGCCAAGCATGATTACACTGCATTTGGTGCACTGGATAGAGGAAGATAGAGGGAATTCTGAGCGATAGAGGAGATACAGGGAATTCTGCATGAAAGGAAAACTGACTTGGCCACAGTGCTGGGAGGCATGGCATCAATTCTTCTACCACTGAATGCCAGTATTCCTTTAAAGATTAGAGTGAAAAAAGAAAACTCTATGCAGACTGTTTCTAGTGAAGACCAAATGCTCATATCCATGGGTTGTGTCTGTGACAACCGAGTCTATTAGAAGTGTGTACATGGATTAACACTGCACGATAGAACATCTCACTTGATGCAGTTAATGTTTTTAAAATTTGCTTTTTTTTTTTTTGGATGTACTCACAGGGGCATCAAGATGGTAGACATAATATGTGAAAAGAAAAAGTGTTAATTATGCTTAGTGTTATTAATTATGGGTCAGCTGTTAAATGTTTTAAGTTATAAAATTCCTAATTCCTTTTTTTTTACCGGTTTGTGGTTATGTAAAAATCGGGTCCTATTCTACATCATTTTATAGTCAAGTATGTGTGATACATTAGTGTATCATAAGGGAATTAACAAAAGCAGATATATACACTAGGCTTCTCATGCATAGTTCTTTCACGTACTTGGAATGGCCAGAGTGCCTTTCTACAGGTAATAGAACTATAAAATCCCCCTCCCCCCTTTTTGTAGGAATCAAGTTCTAGTGTGTTTTTAAACATACCTTTCATATGGTTTTGAGAACTGTTTTACCGTTTTCAGAAGGAAAATTCCAAACAATACTGCTTTGAAAAATATGAAGTCTGTGGTATGCTTCCCCCCCTTTCCCCCTTTTTAATTTAAGAATGGCTAATAAAATTTGCATTTTAAGTTTGTACATTACCAAAAAAAAAAAAAGTGTAGTACATTGCTTTTTTTTTTCAGTCACACCTTTTACTTTTGAATTAGGAAAGGCATTTATGTTCCAAACTGAGTCTGCATTTCTTGACTCTTTCAGTTCAATTGTTACATAGTATGTATTTTTTGAGACATTCAGCTTCGATGTGGCTATTCTTTGCAGAACAGTGTTTCAAATAATGTCTTGGCCAGTGTGAGGCTTGTTTTTGATTTGTACAACTCTGCCTCTTACTCGTTCTCATGTTATGTGGTATGTCATATGTATGTTTAATAAAATTCATTCTGTAGTACGAAACTTTAATATAATATAATTTTGCCCTAGGTAAGTGGGTAGGTTTAAAAAAAAAAAAAAAAAAAAAAAGAGGCATCGAGTGATAGTCATAATGTACTTCACACTAAGCATTTAAACTTATCACATAACATTGAGGAGAGCAGAAAGGAAAATAATTGTAACTTCTGAAAAATGCTTGTGGAGTACTGGTTTCATGCTAAAATTTTATGATTCTGAAGTTAGATTTTTTTTTTTAAAGTAAAGTATGTTAGTTGTGTTCCTTTGTGCGTGGGTGTGCGTGCGCGCGCGCTTGCTTGCTACGTTCACTGGTGCTGAATTTCCTGTTATGTTTCCTCCCACAGCAAGTCTGCAAGTGTGGCAGTTCAAAGTGCAGGGGCTTTATTGGTGGGCGATCTCAACGAATGAATGGGCAAAATAAGGAAAAAGACAAAGAGAAACTGAAAAAGACTCCTGGAAGGCCAAAAAAGAGGAAAGATGGGAAACCTGTAGAGGTTCTAAAAGAGGTATGTGTTTATTTTTCTTCCTGTGTATGTCTTTTTCTTATTATTTATTAGAGGGCATTTTAACTTTTTAAGTGGTTGTTTTAGAAAATTTCCACAGAAAAGTATGCTTAATAATACTGGTATTTTTGTGGGTTTTTTTTCTTTTTCTTTTTTTGCTGCTGGCTAATGGTTTAATATTTCTGTGCTCTGAATATGGACCTGATGCTCAGTAAATATAACTTCATTTTTCAGTAAGGAAAAAAGTGAGATAATTATTGAACTTATGATTGTACTCATAAAAAATTATACTTACAAAGTTTTGTAAATGTAAGATATCACTCTAATATTCAATATACTGTGGGTTGGTTCAGTTTTCTCTTGTGTGGGGTTACAACTTTGAAGGTCTGTTGCCCAAAATATCATATTTTGTGGCTTGGTGGCAGTAGTGCTGTGCTTTGGGCATTCTTATTGGTACTTCACTTTTTTGAATGTGCGGTCTATCATTGACTGCAGATTGACGGATATCTAGAGGTTAGATCTACAGGAAATTTAAACACATACATACATGCATATCACTAAGCTGTTTTCTGTGATTCAGATGTTAGCTCCACAACAAAATACAAACGACCAGATAAATTTTTAACTGATTATTTACATTTACTTACTGTTGCTGTATCAAACTTCTCCATTTACAGCGATCTTGACACACAACTCGGGCTTCACTGACTTCCATTACATGGCATACACAAGACCTTCAATACTTCATACTCATAATCTTTTTCTCATGCAGATACTCCTGAATTTGATCCTCCCATGACTTCCTTGGCCTTCCTCTGCCTTTCCTTTCTGCCACTTGAGCTAAAAAAGAATTCTTATTAAGCATCTCATCACTCATTCTTTCAACATGGCCAAACCACCTGAGTCTCCACCTTGCTAACAGCATTTTGCTTCACATTACACAACTGCAACACATCTTTATTCCTCACATGATCAGAACGTGTCTTGCCACAAACCCAGAACGTGTCTTGCCAGTACCCAGGTTTCACTGTCATACATCAGAGTAGGGACAATTACACTCTCATACACAGCAATGCGGGACTCTCTTAAAACCCATCATTCCTGTGATAACCTTCCAAAGCCGCTATGACGTTCAATGAAGAATTCACTTGCCTACTAATTTCACCATCCAATTTGTTCTCTGTGCCAAATATACTTCCTAAATACACAAACTCATTCACCTGGTCAATCACTGTGCCATTTAGACTTATATTACATTCAGCAGTACCAGTTCCTCTCTCGAAAACCATAACTTTGGTTCTAATTGTAGTACTCTCGTTGTTACCTCAATTTTCTGTTCTACATGTTATTTATACTTCAGACGTTTGCAGCGTGGTCCAGCTTCTAGGTCTGATATTTAATTTTGATAGCATGCCTTAGATATAGAAATAAAACGTCGATAAGGCTTGCGCTGTTACTCCTCGGCAATGAAGTTCACACGTCGTGTGCGTCGCCATTCTTTTAATCCAATTCTATCCGCTGGCACAACTATCGAATGTTGACATCACATATTCAATTCGCTATATATACCTGTTAGTAAATGAGCTTCTAAAAATGAATTGCATAGACCTAAAATCATCAATTGACAAACTTTAAAAAAAAGGGTTGGGGAAGGTTCCCCTACATATAAAATCAAAAGCTGTCCTGCTTCAATAGTTCTCTGTTGCATTAATCACCTCTTTCTGTAGTAGTGCAAAAGCTGACATGAACCACTCAAGTGCAAAGTCACACAACGAAACGACGATGTCCAATCCAAGGGTTAAGCAGAAACGTAATTCAAAACAAAAGACAGTTTCTCAAGAAGAAAAAAACATACAATTGCATCCCTATGGACCAACCATTCCAAAATGCTAGTAATATTCTTTCAAAGTTCAGTTGTGACCTGTCTAATCAGCATACTAATCCAAGAAACTCGACCCATTACAAAACAGAACCACGCCACATTTTCTTCCGTGTCGACCCGTCACTCAGCGGACGCGTTTGCCTAGGTTTTCTTCTTGGCGTCTTCAGCAATACTATTGCTAGTATGATCTTCTCAACTGTTCCCTAGGCAGTTGGAAGTTCTGACGTCGGGCCGAGGGTTAACCTTTTTAGATGTTCCATGCCCTCTCGCGGCATGATCTGTAAATGCTCTTGCACCGTTGCTCCTCTTTTTTCTTGTGTTTCATCTTTTTGTCCGTTTCAATTATTTTTTTCCAGGCAAATGGCAGATACAGTGGAGCATTACTATTGCAATTGTTTTTTCTTGTTTTTTCAATCATGGTTGATTCTGCTATTAAGATTGATCTCCATGTATTGTGTTGCACTTTTATTTTACTGTCTTCCCAAAGTGGTATTGCCCAATTGTTTATGCAGTATTCCACTAGAGATATCTTATTTTCTTTTTTGTTCAAGTCAGCCAAGTGTTCATACAATCTTATTTTTAAACTTCTTTTGGTAGATCCTATGTATTGCTTATTATTTCTTTGTTCTGATATGAGCAAATGTATATAACAATAACTTTGGTTTTTTCCTTATTTATGCTCAGTTTGAATTTCATGCAAACTTCGTACATCTCGGACAACATACTCTGCAGCTCACTTTTGCTCTCTGCCAACAGGACAGTGTCATCAGCACACAACAATCTGCACACACGGATATCACCAAGATATAAACCAGTATTATTTATTTTGGTATCACACATGCACACATCCATAAACATATTAAACAGCAATGGGACATTACAGAACCTTATCTGACTTCTACACCAATAGAAAATCACTTTGATGAAACACCATTCATTCGTACACAAGTTCTACTGCCAGCATACATGGTTTTTACACTATTAAGTACATTCTCAGTAACACCATATTCATTCAATACCTTCCACAAAAGTACTAACTCAACTTGAAGCTCATATCTAGGCCTAATGTATAGGCCAGATATCACTACTGTTCTGTTTTTTGCGTGCCTTATTTCAATATATATATTGAAATATTCCAGACATACTGCATACCATTAAGGTCCACTTCTGGCATACATGTCACATTTCTCACACATTATTTGGTCCCCGTCGTTGTCTCTGTCCTTCAACCTGTGCCTAGCTGTCATGGTCCCAGTTCGTTTCCACCGTCTTTTGTTTACTCGAGTGTTACTACTGTTTAAAATCTCATGATGATAGATAAAATGGTTTCGTTATGTTGACGATATTTTTTTCATCTGGCCTCATCCTAAAAAAGATCTATTGCAACTCACAAATTTAATCACTGAAAAATTCCCGTCCATTAGATTTACTATTAATGAAGAAATTGATGGCAAGATAAATTTTTTGGATATCAGCATCTCAAAATGTAATAATCTTCTATCCACTTCTGTCTACCGAAAACGAGTTTCTACCAATTGCATTATTCCTTTCAATTCTCATGCCTTCCACCAATATAAACTGTCAACCCTTAAGTCTCTCATTCATCGAGCTCATTTGGTTTGTAACACTGAAGTTAATCTAAAAAATGAATTAGCAAACATCCGCTTGATCGCTACTCAACATGGCTTTCCCCCTCTCCTGGTTTCTAAATTAATTCAAAATGCTAAGAAAAAACCAGTTGTTGCTCTTCAACCAGTTTCACCAAAAAAGGAACTAACGTTTGCTGGCTCAATCCCTTACCACGAACCTTCTGCCTACAAACTCATCAGTATCTTCAAAAGAGAAGGATATAGACTTGCCATTCGTTTTCCCCCTTCAATTTCTGTTATCCTCTGTAAAGACAGAGACCCAAGACCTCCGCTTTCATCGCCTGGAGTGTATAAAATTCTGATCAAGACTAACGTTATATTAACCGTGTACATAGGAAGTTCATTCCGGAAAATTCTCTCAAGACTTCAGGAACACAAATCTGGTGTGAAATTTGGAAAACCTTCATCTTACTTGTCTCTTCTTACCATGGCTGACACTTCTGCTATTCCACTTTGGTCCGATACTAAAAAGTTGGCTGCCTTCCAAAATCGGTATGCTCCGAGGTTTAGAGAAAGTTTGGAAATTTTATTTTCCAAAAATTGCAACTCTGAGCTCCACATTTTTGTTCCTTACATCTGGAATTCCCCTATTGCATCACGTCACCTGGAGTTACCATTACAAAACTTACCTTTCCAATCTGGCAATGTAAACCAATCGTAATCGCACTGATGAAGGCCATAGTAATGGCTGAAATATGTTTGCCTTAAACTTTTTTTTATGTCTAACTTAGCGTGTTCTACACTACCTTCTTCTTAATTTTCTTTTAGGCATATTGGTGCAACAGTAGTGTGTTTGATATCTATAGAAAGGATATTTTACATATATTCAGAATAAAAATAGTGCAGTACATAAAGATGAAGTAGAAAAAGTACAGTGCTCCTATAATTTAGTGTTAACATTTTTTACTTTGGTGTTTTATACTAAAAATCTATATATTAATTCTATAAGGTTTTTTACCGTGAGTCCTATTTTGAGAGAACGGCTGAACGTAAAGATATGGTTTATAAAATAAAGGTCTTACTATGTAGATGTGCCAGTTGAAGAGAAAAACGAGATTGGGGCAACGGTTCGGATGTTGTGGGGCGGCAAAGTTCCCATGTAAAGTCTATGGGAGAAGCGTGGGGTTGGCATTCGATCACCTGTGGTTGACTCACGGGCTATTGAAGGCGGAAGCATGGAGGGACTCAGATAATCCAAAGTTTGAAGTCTTCTCTTTTCTGAGTGAACTGTTGCACAAAGTAACGCTAGCAGGCATTCCTATCGAAGTTTTTCTCATCGGACAGCGAACACTCGAAGACTTGCTTGCGTTATGCCGGTGGACTGTGTGATGTATATATACAATTTAATATTCATTCGATCCAGTTTATTCATGTAGGTAAGACATTTCCCATTATGTAAAGATGTAAATAAACATTTCGTGGACCATTGTTAGTGGAAATATTTAGAATGTACATACTGAGTTGCACCATCTATATCTTCATTCTATAAGGTTTTTAACTGTGAGACCTATTTTGAGAGAACAGCTGAACGTAAAAATATGATTCAGGTATCAAAATAAAGGTCTTACCATGTAGATGTGCCAGTCGAAGAGAAAATTTAGATTAGGGCAACAGTTCGGGCATGGTGTGGCGGCAAAGTTCCCATGTAAAGTCTATGGGAGAAGCGTGCAGCCCTTATCTACATCAGGCGCTCAGTTCAGTGTCAGACTTGGTGTGTGCATGGTGTTCTATGATCAGTCCTAAAGTAAGTAAATACTTTATTGCTTACTTACCCTTAACAGAATGTCTCTCCCACAGAAAAAAATAAAATAAAAAATAAAACGTAAGCACCTTACTGGAAGGCGTGAACAATCAATGGGTGGCAACTATATGTCTCAGACAAGAGAGAATGAAGAGTATTCACAACACAAATCTCATTCCAACAACATTTACAAACATAGTTTTGACTGAAGATGAGAGTGAAAGAGTGCGCTATCTAGTTGAATTTTTGCACACGATAGAGATGAGCAGAGTAGCAGAATGTAGACGTACACGCGTACGCGGTACACGGATAGTTTTCAAATTATTAGCAGATTTTGCAGATAGTTTTTGCTTGTAGATTAAATAAAAATAAAAATGTTATTTACACCAACTGAACCACTTACTCAATGCTTCACTCTGATTAATATATTTAATTCTATTTTAATCTGAATCATTTTTTTACATCTTCTGAGTTCTTTTGTTTTACAGACTTTTCTGGCCTCCAGATTTTATCAAGGCCTGTTATCAACGTATAGGAACTGTATCAAAAGTTTTGTTTACACAGAAAGATTTAAAATTTTATTGCCAAGTGCTTCTCGCAGTTGCCAGTTATTCAATAAATTTTTTTTTTATTGAAGGCTTAACAACCACCGTGAGCAACTCAATGGGCTATAAGCAGTCGCCCGTCCCTAATTTAGGGTAACTGGTTCCAGGCAAGGGAGAGAACCAGTGCCGTTAGACAAACACAACATCCATGCCTCACCGGGATTCGAACCCAGACCCCTTTTGGACGAATATTCAGAGGCCATCGCTTAGACCACTGTGCCACCGGAACGGCGTTATTCAATGAAAATAGTTTCTTTATGTATTTTGTAAGTCTACTATTTTTGTATTAAATTGTTGAAAATGCTATTTATAATTTTTTAAGGTTTATTAATGGAACTATTTTTCTAGATATAAAAACTTTCTTTAATAATTAGTCTCTTGTTTTTATGAGATTCATAGTTCAATATTTTAATATTTTGCCCTAAAGATCTGTTTCACACGTGTACATTGTTGCACATTCAGTTGTAATGTACTTATTTTGTCCTCACTGAAATCTGTAATGTTCTAATAATTATTTATTGTTTTATTAATTTTTCTTTAAATGATTTTATTCTACTGTTGTCGTGTGTGTGATTTGCGAGTTTGCAAGTTTTCTGTTTCAATGGTTGTGTATGCAGTTACATTTTATTTTTATAAAACTCTGGAGATGAGTAGACTTCTGCTTCACATTTTACGACTGAAAATGGGGGCAGTCGTGATGCTCATCAAAAACCTGGCTGCCCTGATGGCGCAGTGGTCTAAGCGCTGGCTTATGATGTTTCGTTCGTGAAGGGTTCGGGTTCGAATCCCGGTGAGGCATGGATGTTGTGTTTGTCTTACGGCACTAGCTCTCTTTCTTCCCTGGAACCAGTGACCCTAAATTAGGGACGGGCGACAGCTTGTAGCCCATTGAGTTGCCAGAGTGGTCATTAAACCTTCAGTCAAAAATAACAAAAAAACCCCCCATCACGAACCTGAACTATTGTCTTTACTGAAGTGGTTGAATGAATTTGTCAATCAAATACAGTTTACATTTGTTGTTTCATATCAGTTTACTCTTTAAAAAAAAAAAAAAAAACTTAACCGTTGATTCCGACGGGTTTTGTCTAGTTAAATGTTATTTTGGAAGGCAAGGATGTTGAGGAACCAAAGGTACATTGTTTTTCTATTATGAAAGTAAGATCAATTATAAGTTACTATGCAGTGATTTACTTTGGTTTCTTACCTCTTCTGAAAAATATTAGGTCCAAAAATGGTCCTTTTGGTACAAAACGCCCAATTTTAACCGCATTGGTGGCCATTTTTCTCATAAAGGGAAAGGTACATCAATTTCAAAATTTTATTAGTTTATACCATAGCAGCTCAATAGAAAAAGTTTACTTTTGGTTATTCCTTACATTAATAGGTATTCTATTATGTGACTGGTCTCTGTATGTGAGTTTGTGATGCCTGTTAAGTGCAGTACAAATAAAGAGGAAAACCAAACAAAATACCGTATTTATCGGCGTATAACCTGCACCTAATTTTAAGAAGGAAGTATAAGTAAAAAAAAACTTAAATTTAAAGTAAATGATTTGGGAGCTCTGAACTTTATTTTAAAATGTTTATTCATATTTATACCATTTATAAGGCAAATAATACAAAAGAAAAAGCATCTGTTTGAACAAAAAAACTTAGATATTAGACCTGTTTCAAAAATTTTAATCAGAATCACTTCCATCTTGGAAACCATAAACTCTTCGTGTTCACAGCACGAGTTGCTTAACTGAGGGTACTTTGCATGTATGAAAGTGATGAGACAGAAACAGCCAGATGTCAGGGTTCTTTAAACCAACACCATTTGCCGATAATGCATGGCCATCATCGCAAGAAATGTTACCCTCGAACCAGCACGACAAGATCACGCATACATTAACGAGTTTTATCGTCAACCGTCAGCCACGGAGGTTGGACATCACCGGAAGTTTCATCATGTTTTTCCTAAGCAGCTGCTGCTTAAGCAGGCTGTGCCTTGAAAGCTAGTTAGTGAGAGCAGATGCTTAGGCTTAACGTGGCAGCTTGCGTTTGCTGCTGAAGCGAGTGAGGTTACTTTTGGGCACTTAAAAGCGGTAAATCAGGAGCCTGTCTCAATTTTTTTGTGCAAATCTTTTTCCCGAAGAACTGAAGATTGTATTGATGCCACTTTTAACAAGATCCATCAGAAAACAAAAGTGTCTGCAGTTAGACTAAAGTGATACCAAAACCATAAACATTTGGCGATGTTGGGATGTGTCACACTCTGCAGCAGTATTACTTTTACCGAAGTTTAAATAAAAAAAGTATATATGCGTATAACAAGAAGGTAGAATTTCAGCTTTAAATTTTAGGCAAAAAAGTGTGTGTTATACACCGATAAATAAGGTACTTATTTCTGTGTCATGCTACATCCATAAGTACTGTATTTAGAACTCAATTGTCTCATTTTTTTCTGTATAAAAAAATAATTACTGACATTTGTATATTCATACATCACGCATTTAGTTGAAATGCATTTATCTGGTTTTATTGACCAGGAGAAACATGGAGATACATGGGCTGTACTTGAGCTTCAACCAGAGCACCTTTCTCCTTTGAGAAGAAATTCCCAACCACTATTTTTAACCACATATGCAAACCACATAACCCTTTCGTAATGTTATTTATATCCAGTCTTTCTTTTTTAGCACGTCTTTTGTAAAAAAAAAATCGTGCTTATGTTACCGGTTTGTCCGTCCGTCAGTCCGCCTGTACCCACGATATCTCTGGAACTATTAGTCCGATTTGAAAAACTCTTTTTGCATTGGGAAGCTTGAAATATGCGAATGATGATCTGTTATTTTTTTTTTTTTTTTTTTTGCGATGTACAATTTTGCCGCTAGGGGTGTAAATGCAGATGATGTCTTTCAAAAATATGTTTTATTCCACATATTTGCTTCTAAACATCTGATTGAAAAAATTCTTTTATCTTTCGATTCCATTTATGTCGAAGAGTATTTTAGATATAGTTACTTTTTCAAATTATGCATAGATTTTCCGCTAGGGGGCGTAAAAGTAAATTACATTTTTCTCGATAACGCTTC
The DNA here is from genome assembly GCA_039090855.1 of Macrothele yani. NCBI lineage: Eukaryota > Metazoa > Arthropoda > Arachnida > Araneae > Macrothelidae > Macrothele > Macrothele yani. Next base: position 165,318,623 of record CM077001.1, on the reverse strand, counting down.
TCCTAAAACTCCGATTTGAAAACTTTTTTCTTCAGCGGATACATCTCCTGATGGAAAATCTTTTGCATATAATTTCAAATTTTTGGTAAAGAATACTTTAGCCACCAGGGGCGTAAGTGTTAATTTTTGCTTCTGATGTATTTGCCATAAAATCTGAGCCTCTAAAATATCGATTGAAAAAAATTCTTTCGTGGACTGATGTCACTCACATCGATAAATATTTTCGGAATATTTTCTTCTTAAAATATTCCACAGTTTCTCCGCCAGGGGGCATAGATGTATATCTTATTTTTGTCAATATCTCTACTTCTAGGAGTCTGATTTGAAAAATTCCTTCTTTGTTAGATAGTGTTTCCAGTGTGACATGTATTTCATATAATTTCAAAAATTTCAAGTAATTCATAGACTTTCCGCTAGGGGGCGTAGCAGTAAATTGTGTTTCCCCCTATATCTCTGCGTATAAATCTCCGATTTGAAAAATTCTTTCTGCACCGGATACAGCTCCTGATGGGAAATCGTTTGCACATAATTTCTAATAAAAAAAAAATGGTTTGGCCACCAGGGAGCGTAAATCTTAATTTCCGCTTCTGATGTATTTGCAGCAAAATATGAGCTTCTAAATTCTTGATTGAAAAAATTTGTCGTTTGTAGACAGATAGTGCTCATGTCGACAAACCTTTTAGTAACATTTTCTTTTTAAAATAATGCATGGTTTCTACGCCAGGGGGCGTAGATGTATATCTGATTTTTGTCAATATCTCTACTTTGAGGAGTGCGATTTGAAAAATTCCTTATATGTTGGATAGTGTTTTCAGTGTGACATGTTTTTTATATACTTTCAAAAATTTCAATTAATTCATAGACTTTCCGCTAGGGGGCGTAATGGTAAATTGCTTTCCCCCATATCTCTGCTTCTAAATCTCCAATTTGAAAAATTCTTTCTGCACCAAATACAGCTCCTGATGGAAAATCCTTTGCACATAATTTCTAATTTTTGAAAAAAAATGTTTTGGCCACCAGGTGGCATAAGTCTCAATTTCCGCTTCTGATGTATTTGCAGCAAAATATGAGCTTCTAAAATCTGGATTGAAAAAAAGTGGTTTGTTCAGCGATACTACTCATGTCGACAAACCTTTTAGGAACATTTTCTTATTGAAATAATGCATGGTTTTTACGCCAGGGCGTAGATGTATATCTTATTTTTGTCAATATCTCTACTTCTAGGAGTCCGATTTGAAAAATTCCTTCTTTGTTGGATAGTGTTTCCGATGCGAAAGGTTTTCCTTATAAATTCAAAATTTTCAAGTAAATCATAGACTTTTTCCGCTAGGGGGCACAAAGGTAAATTGTGTTTTCTGCGTTATTTCTGCTTCTAAAACTCCGATTTGAAAAATTCTTCCTGTATCGCATACAAGACCTGATGAAAAATATTTTTCACATAATTTCTAATGTTTGGTAAAGAATGGTTTGGCCACCAGGGGTCATAAGTGTTAATTTCTGCTTCTGATGTATTTGTAGCAAAATCTGGGCTTCTGAAAACTCGACTGAATTTTTTTTTTTCTTGGTCCGATAGTGCTCATATGGAAAAACCTTTTGAGAATACTTTCTTCCTAAAATAATGCATGGTTTTCCCACCAGGGGACGTAAAGTCACATCTTATTTTTGTCGATATCTCTGTTTCTAAGAGTCCGATTTCAAAAAAAATTCTTTCTATGTTGGAGAACGTTTCCGGTTGGAAATGTTTCTCATAGAAATTCATGTTTTTCTTAACGCACAAGTCTGCAACCAAAGGACGTAAGCTCACAATTCCGTTTACAGCAATATCTGAGGGATTAAAAACCCGATTGAAACACTTCTTTCTTCCGTCAGATTCTGTTGTTTTCCACACTGGTTCCATTGACTTTGAATAGCTTTGATAAATTTAATTTGCGTCAGAACGGATTCAAAAGATGTGCTTATTACACCCGAAAATTCGGTGTCATCTTTCTTGTTTTTTTTTTTGCCAGCTTCTTTACCTACTGCCTGATTTGTTGTGCTTGCAAAACGGATGGAAACTCTGAGAAAACAGTAACATGTACGTTCATAGTAACTCCACAAGGCATAATTTCTCAAATATAACAATGGAAATTCTAGTCCTTCATGATTAATCATGTTAAATGCATTTCAACTAAATCGTGATGTATGCATATATAAAAATCAGTAATTATTTTTTTATACAGAAAAAAAATGAGGCAGTTGTTCTAAATACAGTACTTATGCATGTAGCATAACACAGCAATAATTATTTTGTTTGTTTTTCTCTTTATTTGTATTGCACGTATCAGGCAATACAAATTCGCATACAGAGATCGGTCAGAATATAGCATTAATACCCATAGGATATCTATTAATGTAAGGAATAACCAAGAGCAAACTTTTTTTCTATTGAACTGCTAAGGTATGACTAATACAATTTTTAGAAAAAACATTTTGAAGTTGATGTGCCAATATGACTGAGTTGGGCATTTTTACCAAGATGACCATTTTTAGGCCTAAATATTTCTCAGAAGTGGCAAGAAACCAAAGGAAATTATTGCATAACAACTTAGTTGACATCACTTTCACAACAGAAAAACAATGTACCTTTGGTTTCACAACCTTTCCCTTCCGAAATAACACTTCATTTTTAGTACAAAACATGAGATTAAAAACTTTTAATGCTCAATTTTAAGAGCATTGTACTTTTTCTACTTCATCTTTTTTCAATGCACTGTTTTTATACTGAATATGGAAAATTCCTTTCTATAGATACCAAACATTTTAGTGTTGTGCCAATATACCTAAAAGAAAATATATTTCAAATATTACTGGTTTTAAGGCATTTTGACTAGGTCAGTGAACTTTTTAAGGTCACGTAGCTCCACAAGTAAATAAGACAGGCCATTTAAAATTTGGAATTTTTCACATCTCTATAGCAGCAATACATGTACCAGTTTTCAAGAAAATCCGAGTCGTTCATGCAACGAACTTTCCTTTTTAAGGTGAATTATTATGGAATGACCTTTTGCTACATTATTAAACATAAAAATGGAGTCTGGATTGCACATCCAGGTAGATACTTGGCATTAAACATTGGTTAAGTGCATTTAAGTCAAAAAGGCTGTTCTCAATTTTTTTTTCGACTTAATTGTGTAAAAAACTTATATGCATCTATTGTTATATAATAATTTTAGTTCAAATGTCATGCAGATTTTGCACCGATAGTTCTGTTCAGTACAGAAAATGTGTACATTAAAAGCAAATCTAACTTTTTTTTTTTTTTTTTTTTTTTTTAATATCTTGTAACAGTATTTTGCTAAATTGTGGGGTCTTTTGGTAAAAGGAATCTGTTACTCATGTGAAATTTATCTTTCAGCAAGTGAAGAATGAATACTTACCGTACAATCGTCAGCCATATACAATACAAATCAAGCCAATGTCTCATCAGCAGCGATGCTTTGTCCAGAAACATCGCTGTTTTTTGCTAAGAAATTTTGAGAAAGTTAAAAAAGTTAAAGAGGAAGCTCGAGTTGCTGTTGAGAATAGAGAAAAAGAGTACAACAAAGATAGTAGTCTTAGCAAACAAGGTATGGAAATATGTCTAAGCTTTTTGAATACCTTGATGATTTAATTGCTTAATTCTGTGTGATATATATATATTTTTTTCATTTTTTCCTGTTCTTGTTATCTGACTTTTTCTGGGAAGTTAGCACACTGTTGCCACTTATTTCTTGTGCCATTTGGCACTCTTGGCACTTAAGGTGGACGTCAAGTAATTTTGCTTCCTATACTTCCAATGGAAAAAATTCTGTACGCATTTTCTTCACAATTAATGCGTTCCCAAGGATGAAAATTTGAACATCGATTAAAATAGCTTCATTTTATAACTTGGAATACTTAATATTTTCCAAAACATAACCATAATTATATTAAAAATCAATAACTTTTCCTAAGGTGGTGTTGAAACCAGAAAAAAAATGGTGCGACCTGTACTTTGATGACGTCAGTAGACAAACAAATGTTGAATTGCATAATTAGGGTTATGTTTCAGAAAATATTAAGTATTCGAAGTTATAAAATGAAGCTATTTTAATCGATGTTCGAATTTTCACCCTTGGGAACGCATTAATTGTGAAGAAAATGTGTGCAGAAGTTTTTCCATTGGAAGTATAGGAAGCAAAATTACTCGACGTCCACCTTAAAAAAAAAAAAACAAAGAAAAAAACACTTTTGTCCAAGCAGCAGTGTTTACTTGCTGTGCATTTAGACTTAGCTGTACAATGCTACATATTACATACCAAACTTGAAGAGCTCAGAAAAATGAGTGTGTGTGAGAGAGAGAGAGAGAGAGAGAGAGAGAGAGAGAGAGAGAGAGAGAGAGAGAGAGATTTTTTAATATGATATGAGAAATAGATATCACATTTTAATAGTAAATATAAAAAGTGGTTTACCTGTGTTTTCACTTAACTTTGAAGTGTTCATGTTACAATCAGTCTTTACACTGTGTTTTTGTCAACATTATTCTTTGTTGTACACTAGTCCAAAAGTTGAGCATAATTAACAAAAAGTCTACACTGTTCAATGTACCGCTTGAGCTCGAAAACTCATTCAAATACTTCGATAGCAACGTGCTCAATATAGTTACACACATACAAACAACGACATTACTTACAAAAGTAAGGCAGCCCATTGTTTTTCTTACCTAATATTTCAGGCACGTATAATATTATACGTGCATGAAATGTTAGGTAAGAAAAACAATGGGCTGCCTTACTTTTGTAAGTAGTGTCGTTGTTTGTATGTATGTTAACAAAAAGTGTTAAATTACAAAAATGAGAAGGCACAATGAAATAGGCTGTTTACTATATATAGATATCTTAAGCAAGGAACTAAATGTACAGTACAAATCACATAAAAAAATGAACCAGGAAAATGTACCTGTTGTTCAAGATGGTGAAAACGGCATGCATTTTATGCAGACACTTCTGATTTTGTACAGTGGTCTATTAAGGCATATGGTGACCTCTTACAGTGATACAACTGTCACACTGATATCTCCAGGGATCGCATTTCTCCTAAAATTCCTAATATTTTGTGACCCTCCTTAAATTCCTAAAATTATACCTAAAATTTGCTATTCATCCTAAAATTTTCGTAAGCTTATTTATTAAAAACACAACCGTTATTAACGCCAATAAATTTACCATTACGGTAAGGTAAAAAGACCTGTTATTGTAGAAACAGCCTATATGCTGTGCTGCTGAAGGGAGGGAAAAATGACGCCATCGAGATGCACTTGCTTCGGGGCGGGGGCTCCACTTTTTTGCCTTTGGACAGTTTTCGAGAGTAACAAGAGATCTAAGGGAAAAGGGGAGGGGTCATTTTCACCCCTGGTTTGCGCTTTGCAGACGAACTCCGTGGCACGCAGAAGATTGTACTTTATTTTTGTACATGCCTTGTGGAACCTCCTCTTTCTGCTAATGTTTTGTTATTGTAAACCGCAGGTGGGTGGAAGCAAAGAGGAAACATGTGGTCTCCTTCCGTAACCTCCGGTAATGACGATGGGATGGTAGCTGAGTGTTATCGTGGCAGGCAGTAAGTAGAGCACGTGATCATTGACCTTCGATCGTGCGTCGGCGACAGCGACCTTCGATGCGCAATATATCTCGGCTCCGACTCGCTTTGACTGAACTTGCGTGAGATGCGTATGATAGTTTCTGGTTTTGCGTCTTTTATGGTGTTCTCTGTGCTGTGTGCAGGTTCAGTTCTCTAGTGGTGACCTGCTTTTTTTTTTTTTCTATCTTCTGACATCCTCGCAGCCAAATTTTGGGAAGTTGTCTGGTTTTGCAATATTGGAACGTGTTTTTGTACTTCCCTTTCATTTTCTGGTTAGTAATACAAGTGTTTAAGATGCCTAAATCCAAAACGAAATTTCAAGATGCGTGGCTCGCCAAAGAATTGGACGGAGTGAAGTTGAAAGAATGGTGTTCTGCAACTGAAACAATATTTTCTGCTAAGTGTATATTGTGTTCAGAAATTTTCAACATTTCTAATAGTGGCTTTTCAAAAGTAAAAGCGCATCATAAAGGAAAAAAACATTTGCAGAAATTTCAAAGTAAATTTCAAAATAAGTCCATCCTGAAAGCCTTTGGAGGACGGGATCTTCAGCCCAAAACAAATATTATTAGTGAAGTACTGAGTCATGATTTACAGTTGGCTAAAGCCGAAGCATTATGGGCCATGAAAGTTGCTAAGGACAATATGTCTTTTGTTTCATGCACTGAAACAGTTGAACTTTTCAAAGAAATGTTTCCTGATTCTGCTATTGCAGCCAAAATGCAACTTAAAGAAAAAAGTTGCTTATGTGATATCACATGGATTGTCAAAATATTTTGAAGAGGATTTGAAGAAAGACATTGCATCTAGTAGCCCAGGAAAGGTTACTATAGCATTTGATGAAACTACAAATACACAAGTGAAATGGCAGTTGGATGTGTATCTCAGGTACTGGTCTTCAGAAATAAATTCAGTTTCTTGCCGATACCTAACAAGCGTTTTTCTGGGTCATGCAACAGCAGATATTTTGCTAAAAGAAATTCTTGATGTGTTATCATCCTTCAATATTTCGTTGAACAGAATTATTTGTGTATCCATGGACAGCCCAAATGTAAATAAGTGCTTTTTACGCAAAATCAATGAATTTGTAAAACAAGAAACAGGCCATAAATCTTTGGAACTAGGTTTTTGCAACCTGCATGTTGTTAGTAATGCATTTAAAATTTTTTTGACAAGCTTAAATATAGATTTTGACGAATTTGCTACTGATATGCATTACTTTTTAAAGAGTAGTGCTGCAAGACGAGAGGATTATAAATCTGTCCAGGATATAACATTGGTCACAGCCAAATTTCTTTTGCGTCATGTCAGCAACAGATGGTTAACCGATGGTTCTGTAGCCCAGAGGCTCTTGGATCAATGGCTAAATATTACAGAATATTTTTTAAACTTCTTGCCATCTCAAAAAATATTTGAAAAACAACTGCGCAATTCGGCAAGGTATAAAAGAATTCACTGTTTCCTGAAAAATGAGCTTACTCCTTGCTATTTAGCATTAATTTCATTTTCACACCAAAATTTTGAAAAGTTTTCATTATGTTATCAGAGTGAAGAACCAAAAATACAGCAGTTATATTCTGATTTAAATACTTTAATGAGGAATGTTATGGCTCAATTTATCCAAGATGATGTTATTGCAGGGAAATTTGGAGAAGACCTAAAGAATGTAGATTTTGAAAACAAAAATTCATGGAAAAAACTAGGGGAGTTAAAAGTTGGTATGAAGACAAAAAATCTCCTCAGGGATGTTCAGGAGACCAGGCAGAAATTATTTCTCTTAGATGTAAGATCATCACTAATTGCAACCACAAAATATTTAAAGTCAAATTTGCCATTCTGCAATCAAAAGCTAAGAGACATAGAAGTTTTAAAGGTAAAAGAACCAAAGAAAGAGTCAACTCAACTTTCAGTCACTGAAGGACTTTCGGAAATAACCAGAATTTCAAGTGTTTTGCATCTTTCTGAGGAACAAATTGATAGAGTAAGAGAAGAGTGGAAACTTTTAAATTGCGATAAGCCAACTCTAGATGAACTAGTAAAATTTTCAGAGGAAGGGCATATTCCAGTGCGGATTGATCATTACTGGCGTAATATATTTAGTATTAAAGACTCTAGCGGAAAGGAAAATACTCAAATCTTGCTAAACTCATCAAGTAAATTTTAGTTTTACCTCATGGTAATGCTGATGCAGAAATGCGATTTTCGGTTAACACTGCTCTGTTAAGGAAGGACAAGGCTAACTTAAAAGACTCAACTATAACATCATTAAGAATAGTTAAAGGGGCCATTAAATACTATGGATGTGTAAGTAAAGTTCCCATAACAAGAAATTTGTTAAATAGTGTTCGTAATTCACATAAATTTTATAAAGAGTATGTTGATAAGCTGAAGGAAGAAGAATCAAAAAAGGTAAAAGAAAGGAAGCAGAAAGAGAGGGAAAATAAGGAAAAGCAGCTAGAGAAAAAAAGAAAAGCTGAGTTTGATGACAAAATAAAAGAAAATGATGCAGAAATAAATAGACTTAAAAACGATAAAGAAGCCTCCCTAGCAGTAATTCAAGAGGGAACAGAAAGAATGAGAAAAGCTGTAGAAAAACAAAATACTGTTGAAATAGCAGTTGCCTCTAACTTGATCATACAAGGTTTAGCTGAAATAAAGAAAACTGAAAGTAAATTAGTTGTGGTGGAAGCAGAAAAAGATAGGCTTATCAGGAAAAGGTTGAAACAATAATATGAAAAAAGTAATTCAGTGAACAATTGTACATAATTCTTGGTTTTTAATTACCTTTTTAGGATATTATAATTTTATGTGAAACCTGAAAACTTTACTGTGAAAATCGTGAATTGCTTCTGGTTCAACAGCATATTAATGTTCAAAGTGAAACTTGAATGTGGTAAATATACTTGAATATGATAATAACACGTGAAAAGATAAGAACTGAACATTAGAAGTAAATCATACTTAAACTTTAGACATTAGACGTTATGCAAAAAATTTGGGTGTGAACTTCGACCATATATACTAATGGACTGCGCATTGGCAATAGCTGCATCAAAGCCGCCATGGCTCAAACATTGGGCACGTCATCATCAGACTCCAAATTTCGTGTAAAAATGCTGTTATGATTACTAATTTACGCTGCAGAACTTCAGTGTTTTCGGTGTATTATGTGAATGCGTCTCGTATATAATGAAAACTCTTCAGATAAGTTTACTTATGAGCTATATACATGCATGATCGGGTTGTTTACATTCTGTGATTTATAATGTGATGAACATTTGCGAAGAATTTGGAACATGCATTCCATTTTTTTTTTCTTAAGTTACTATATTTTTATATCAATAGCTGCAAGTTTCTGGTTAAGTAATTGAACTTTATTGACTTAGGTATTTAATTCGTTTCTTATCCATGAAAAATCATAGAACTTTCTTTACTATATCGCTCAGAGCAACCATAAGCACAGCAGGTGTAACCCATCTTTCTGACTGTTGTCATGTGATTTTATGTTGTAGCCAGAAATTTTGATGTCATGCGCAGTCTATCAGTATATATGGTTGAAGGGTGTGAAGCAAACTCTTTACAATGTATACAAAGTTGTTTTACTAGATGTATACAAATATACATCCTAGTTTTTATTGAAATACACTCCTAAAATTTTCCTAAAATTTTTCTAAAAAGTCCTAAAATTCCTACCTAAAATTTTCCAGAAGTATGCTATGATCCCTGTATCTCATGCTGTTGAAAAAAGAAACTATAAGACTGTGGCAGCAAATCCCACTCCTGAACAAAAGCAGATCAGAGTTCCTCTAGTGTTCTCGCAGGAGGTTGACAACCTGTAATGCATCTCCCCAATACATCCCACACATGCTCTATTTGGTTGAGGTTTGGAGAATGTGCTGCCCATGGCATACTGTGGATATCTTCACTTTCCAGATAATTATTGACAATAGCAGCAGTATGAGGTCTCACATTATTGTCCACGAACAGGAAATCTAGGCCAACGGCACTCCAAAAAAGCCTCATGAAGTGGTTAAGGATTTCATCTCTCTGTCTCCGACCTGTTAAAATTCCACCAGAATAGACATGGAGCTGTGTGCGTCCGTTGGACGTAATACCACGCCAGACTAGTACACCACCACCTCTGTAATGGTGCATTTCTCAAGTATTTGCGGGGATGCTGGGACCCGTATCTCATCTAGAGAGATACGGGTCCCAGTATATCTCTAGATGAGAACAGGACAGCTATGACTTTGACCACTGAAGCTAGATTCATCATCAAAGAAGACATTTACCCATTGATTTTCATCCCATTCGTGATGTTGTTTGCAGCAAAGTACCCTGGCATTCTTTCTGACAGAGTGGAATGTAAGCTGCAGGTCTCTTTGCACATATAGTTGTCCTTTGTTGAGCCATCTGTATACTGCTTGCCTTTAAACAACTTGTTCACCAGCTGCACACAGCTATAAAGCAAGCAGTCTTGCTCTTAGTGTCACATACCTACCATCCTGAGCCATTGTAATCTGTGAATGACCTGTCACAAGTTGATGATTAACATCTTCAGATTCCTGGTACCTTCTCCAAAGGCTGGGTACAGTGAATTGATTCATGCCCATGGCTCTGGCAACATTACCCTGCATCTGTCTGGATTCCAACATTGCAGTAATCTGACCACATGCAAACACATCCACCTTCCTTCTTTTTGACATACCGTTTTAATAAAAAATAAGTTCTATGAGTAGCAGGGCACTATGACAACAAGAAATGTCACTTTTTGCAGCCCTTCCTCAACTCTACTAATGTGCTACTTAGCCCTTTTTTTGTCAATTATCGTTTGTCACATGGTATTGCATCACAATTTCCATATTCCCACATCCTCCATATTTTACTTTATTACCCTTCTTACCCCCCACCACCTTTGTTTGTTCTAAAATGTTTTTCTTTTAACTACACTTAACTTTTGGACACCACTGTAGATGCTGAATTCCACAAAACACAAGTATACTTGTACAATACATACACATGGATAAAGTTTGTGACTGATACTTCAAATTTTGAAATAAAATCACAAGAACTTGAAAATATGTGAAACCATAAATCACAAAAACAAAAGTTTAAAATGATTATTAAAAAACAAAACAAAAACACCCTTTTTCTCTCTCCAATTATCTGCCTCCCAAAATCATGAAGTTTAGTTTTCATCACTAAAAAATAAAAAAAGAAAGAAAAAGATTTATGAAGTTTCATGAACTTTTGTGTTTTTCACCAAAACTCATTGATTGAGTTTCACCGACAAGGACAGGCAGTCAGAACATCCACTCACATACCACATAGGAAAGGGAAGCAAGGAATACTCTTAGGAATATACACAGTCAAAGCACATTATTGTGACCACCTCGTGCTTTTGACGTTAACGCGTAGCCAATGAAAGAAGGCACGTGTCATGAGCTGGCTCGGAGAGTATATACGGTGTGCTGTAGGCATTCTGAAAACATGTAACTCGTTGCTGTCATGGATAAGAGGAGTGATTTATCAGATTTGCAAAAAGGGATGATTATTGGCTTTCGGGCCTAGGGTGGCAGTATTCCTGAAACAGTGCAGTTTGTGAACTGTTTGCGTGCTACTGTGGTTAAAGTGTATCGTGATTGGAAAAATGGCACCATTGCGAATAAGCAATGTGGAAACTGCGGAGCACCATGTGCCAATGGGAGGTGAACGTCAGCTGCGAAGGTGTGTGAGGGCCGATCGACACACTACAGTGGAGCAACTCACTGGCTGAATGAACCAGGGGGCTACCGGAAGTGTGTTTAAAATGACAGTTCAGCGAACTCTGCTGCATATGGGGATCCGATGCAGATGGATGGTCACTGCACCTATGCTAACAAAGGTGCATCGGCAGAAAAGGCTTATATTTGCCCGGCAGTATCGGAATTGGACCTCCGCTGATTGGCAAAGGATTGCCTTCTCAGATGAGTCACGTTTTCTGCTTCATCGAACGGATGGACTTTGGAACATAAGGCGAGAAACATCGGATAACAAACACTCTTCAATCATTGCTGGAAGAACACAAGCTGGTGGGGGCAGTGTTATGGTCTGGGGAATGTTTTCGTGGTATTCCCTAGGTCCACTCATACCTGTGGAAGGCACTAGGAACTGAATTCGTTACGAATCCATCCTTGCAGAGCACGTACCCCCATACACGCCGATTGTCTTCCCTGGGGTGGATGGTATCTTCCAGCACGACAATGTGACATGTCACACAGCTAAAAATGTCCGAGAGTGGTTGGAAGAGCACGATGAAGACTTCAAAGTACTTCCCTGGCCCCCTAATTCCTCAAACTTAAACCCAATTGAGCATCTGTGGAACCACCTCAATCGTATTGTTCGCTCTATGGATCCTCCACCACCTGTCAGATGCACTGCAGTCAGCATGGCTCCACATACCTGTAAATACCTTCCAGCTTCTTTTGAGTCACTCCTAGCTCGTCTAGCTGCTTGTACACACTGCACACGGCGGTTACTCAGGATATTAGCTGGTGGTCACAATAATGTGACTTGATCGTGTATTTGGATACAGTAGTGGCCAAAATTGTGGAAACTTTTGGAAAATTTGTATTTCTGAGGTTCGATGTCTCATAACACATTAGTCTTTTTTAGAATAATACCATAAAATTACAATATTTGCATCTTTATGCCAATTAACTGCCATTCAAGTGTACCAATTCACGTGCAAGTCAATAATGACTTCAGAACTAGAAAGAAATCCAACTTACCCTTAAGGTCGTGTCTTCCTTCAATAAAACACTTTATGCACATTAGCCAAAACAATTCTTATGCGACTGTCCTTTCGGGCTTTATCATTCTTTTTATCTAAATGCAAGTTGCTGATGTAATCTCATAGGCTGTGAATATTTTTTGAAAATATAAAGTATTTTTTTCGTTGAAAATGAATATTTATATATATTCATAGCCTGTGAGATAATATCAGCAACTTGCATGCAGATAAGAGGAATGATAAAGCCCGAAAGGATTCTTATTCACATTTCTTAGTGACCTTCCCACTAGGATGTAATCAACTACACTTTTTCCATTTTGAAGCTCTCCTGATCATGTAAATTTGTAGATGGTTTTGTGCCTAAAGATGTGTTAATAATAAAGAGTTCATTGCACAAGTCAGTGAGGCTTTTCTGATTCATATATGCCATGTAGTTCTCTCCAGATTTATTCGTTATATATCCATTCCCCCCGGTTGTAATTTCCAGCTGTTCCATTGAAATCCTCTAGAACAATGACCTTTTTTCTCTGTGTATGGTTTTAACTGCTATTCCAAAATCCTCAAAGAAGAAATCCTTCTTTAGAATTAGAGCCTTCTAGTGGTCTATACATTAACGGCTGCTACTTTCAAGTCCATTCTAACTAGTTTTGAAACCACCTTGCACAATGTGCTTCTGCATTACAAGTTCCTACCTAACCATCGTGGAAATTATTTTATTTTTGAAAGCTATTGCCATGTGAGCTTGTGCTTGATGTCTACTTACCCCATAATATATCATATCATGATATCATTCATTACCCTGATGTATGCTCTAGGTCCTTCAGTAAAGTGGAATCATGGCAGTAGGGGCATCATTTCCATAGACAATATTGTGTTTTTTTCACTTGTGTTACTGTCATAGTTGGAGAGTTTAATCATAGGAGAACTTGGAAAATTGTAGTATACTTTTGTGCAACTACAAAAAATAAAATAAAAATAAAAATGGTCCATTATTATGAAAGAAATATCATGGCAGTGTCAACTTTTATGTCAGTTAGTAGAAAATCAGGTAAAGCTCCTGGAAATTTTCAGACTCAAGATTAATATATATATATATATATTTTTTGGTTAAATTTCTGGGAAAATATTGTGATGTGTAGAATATGCCATCTTGTGGGAAAGGGGTGCATGAGGAAAAGCTGAAAAATTTGTGGAAACTGGGTACTGGTACTTTTATGAACTGTGCACAGATACCATAGTAAATACATACACTGATTGACATTGAAATTACCTCCACTCAGAAAGGGTCAGTTTATCGGCGTGCAATTTTGTTGTGCATGTAGGCAGATGGAATATGCGAATCTTTCGAGTGGACTACCAATCACGTGGGGTGTATAAGTGATCAATGGGGGGGGGGGGGGGTAACAACTTTCCAAACCATGTAGTGTCCCATGATTCAGATGGTACAGAATAAAGCAACAGTGTTGAGGGCTGCTACAGCAGATTGGAGGACTAAAGATTTCTCGTATGCCTTGTCACCAACCCAGAAGTATTCATCCTCTCAAAGTTACACCATCAGGGTCCTCATGGTCCTCATCATCATCATCATCATTGTCAACCATTATCAATCCACTGCTGGACGAAGGTCTCCCCAAGTTTCCTCCACAACGGTCTGTCTTGTGCCAGTCTCCTCCATGTCACTCCCGCATATTTACGAATTTCATCCACCCATCTCCCATGTGGTCTTTTTCTGGGTCTTTTCCTGTCTCTTGGAATCCAATCTAAAATTTCGGCTGTCCATCTATGGTCTGTCCTTCTGGCAGTATGTCCAGCCCATTGCCATTTCAGGGATTTAACTCTGATCATGATGTCTTCCACTCTCGTCATTTTTCGGATCCACGAGTTCCTCTTCTTATCTCTCCTGGTTATACCAAGCATGCACCTCTCCATGCTACTTTGAGTTGTCTGCAGCTTTTGTATGTCTCTTTTAGTTAAGGTCCACGTCTCTGCACCATACGTAAGCACTGGAAGGATGCATTGATCAAACACTTTTCTTTTAAGACATAATGGCATATTGCTCTTGAAAATTATGCTGTTTCTTCCAAAAGCTCTCCAGGCAAGTTTTGTACGCCGATTAATTTCTTCATCAATGTGACCCTCACTTGATATCTGCTGTCCAAGATAAACATACGTATCTGTTATCTCCAGTTTTTCTCCATCAATCGATAAATCTTCATTTCTTGTAAAAGCATTGAACATCACTTTTGTCTTCTGAAAGTTCATTTTTAATCCCACTTCTTTACTCTTGTCAGCAAGTTCCTGGATCATACTCTGCAGCTCTGATGGGGTAGTTGCAAAAATGACTACGTCATCAGCAAAACGAAGGTGGGTTAGATAATCTCCATTAATCTTTATCCCTTTGTTTTCCCAGTTCAGTGATTGAAAGACATTTTCCAATGTGGCATTAAAGAGCTTCAGAGATATGGTGTCACCTTGTCTCACTCCTTTTCCAATTTTTATGTGTGTTGTATTTTCAAACAGCCGAATCTTTGCACTTGCATTTTCATAGATGTTATTAATAATATTAATGTATGCATCTTCAATACCGCAGGATTTCAGAGCCGTGGTAACTGCTGATGGTTTCACCAAATCAAAGGCTTTTTCATAATCGATAAAAGCCACGCACAATGGAAGTTCATATTCCCTCGCTCTTTCAATCAGTTCTCTCAGTACGTGGATATGATCTATTGTGCTGTAGCCACTCCTGAATCCAGCTTGTTCTCTCGGTTGAGCCATGTCCAGTGTTACCTTCAAGCGGTGTGAAAGAACTTTAGTGAAGATTTTATAAACCACTGATAGGAGGCTGATAGGTCTGTAGTTCCTGAGATCCTCAATGTCACCTTTTTTATGTAGCAGGATCATTGTAGCATTGTTCCAATCCTCAGGAATCTTCCCTTCATTAAGGCATCGAGTGAAAATTTGGGCGAGCACTGTTTCAATTTCTCCACTTGCTTCTTGTATGATGTCTATAGTAATTCCATCTTCTCCTGGAGCTTTCCCCCGCTTCATGTTCTTGATTGCATGAGCAACTTCTGCTGGGAGGACTGGAAGAACTCTGGTACCTTTCATGATGTCTGGAGTACATGTATCATCCCTTTCATATAATTTGGAGTAGAAATCTTTCACTCTTGTCAAAATTTCGCCTCTATTTCTTGTTATAGAATCATCTTCTTTTCTCAGAGCCATAATCTGTTTTCTTCCCTTACTGAGATGTCCCTTTGCTATCTTAAGGCTTTGGTTGTTTTCAATTGCTTTCCTCACTAGCTCACAGTTGAATTTCCTTACGTCTTCAGTGATACTTTTTCGTGTTGTCTTGCATAGCTCTATATATTCCACTTTGGAAGTCACATCTACTTTAGTTGTCCTCATCTCTCTTCTTTTTTGCATCAACATTTTGGTTTTTCCTGATAATTTGTTCACATGCAACTTGTTCTTAGACCCAGCTAATTTTGTTGCTGTTTCCATTAGAGCTTTGGTTACTTTTCTGTTAACTTCCGAAATATCCACTTCTTCCGATGTTAGGCCTTCTAAAGCAGAGAATCTGTTTTTCAGTTCCAACTTGAAAGTATTATGGTGTTTTTTAAGGTTGGTTATGTCAATACATTTTGTTTGTCTTATGAGCTTGCCACGTTCCAGTTTAGTGTTGAGGTGCATCTTACATCTCACCAATCTATGGTCACTACCTGTGTTGAACTTGTTCAGCACACTGCAGTCTTCGATGACGAATTTTTTGTTACACATAATAAAATCAATTTCACTTGTCGTCCCAATTGGATGTCTCCATGTCCATTTCCTGTGTGGCTTTTTCTTGAAAAAGGAGTTCAAGATGAAAAATCCTTCTGCCTCTGCAAACTCAACGAGAGTATTTCCACGCTGGTTTCTGTTGCCGTGACCGAATTTACCTACTGAAGTTTCATTCTGTTGCCGTTGCCCTATTTTTGCATTGAAATCTCCCATAATTATCTTCAAGTGCTGCTTACCTTTATTATTTAGATGACGAATTTCCTCATAAAATTCTTCAATTTCTTCTTCAGGATGACTTGTGGTGGGTGCATAAGTTTGAATAATCTGAGCCTGGTATCTTCTCGATAGTTGGATAACGAGTCGTGCAGCTCTGTCAGAGGAACTTTCAACTTCTACCACTTTATCCTTCAGTTTCTTGTTTATTATAAATCCAACACCACTAGTTCTGCCAGTATCTGTCCCACGATAATAGAAGAGATGTCCACTTTTCAGTTCAATGAGATCTTCTCCTTTTCTCCTTACCTCACTTAGCCCGACGATGTCCCACTTGATCCTTTGTAGTTCCTCTTCCAATTCAAGAAGCCTTGAATCAGAAGATAGGGAGCGTCCGTTATAGGTAGCCAAGCTCAGCATCAAATGGCAGCCTAGTCCGGTCCTCCGGGGATTCTTAGCACCCTCTGCCTTCATGTCGCACTGGCCGCTGCCTTGGCCAGGTACATTCCAGCTGCCGGAGACTGAGGGCCAAGATTTAAGTTGTAGAGTCATTTTGGAGGTGTTTGGCCATAACTCACCACGCTGGCCAAGCGGGTTGGTGAGTGTGGGATAGCATTTCCTCTGATCCCGATGGTATAGTTATACCGCTATTGGCGGTCGTCAGAGCCCCTTTAGTAGGAACAGGATGCACCACGAGAAGGCGGGGTTGACATTTGTCAAGGAGAGGCTGTGATGTTACGCATCACCTGGTCCTCATAAATCCCTAAAAATCCTTAATTTTTTGAGCCTTAGAAGTCCTTATTTTTTTGCCAAAAATGATAAAAAGTACTTATATTTTCTAACTGGCTGCCTGAAATTGAGATATTATGATGTAGTACACGGAACTTTTGCTGCTGGTCGGTGTGTTGATGATGCTACCATGTGAAAGCCCTTGGAAAAGTATGGGGCAGTGTGAGATAAATAATTTGCTGAAAAAAGTGAAGGTCCATTGGCTGAATTAAACCAACAAGCCCGTTCAACATCTCTTGGTAGTGATATTTCACTTTCAGAGTTTGAAAAATACCATGCCCGGGCAGGGGTCGCGCTGCTGATTGCATTCTTCGCAATTTGTGAAAAAGAAATCTTTTTAAAGGTTTGGTGAAAATAGTGGTGACTACCTTTTTGTACTGTTATAGCAGTTTGGTAATTTGGCGAATGAGTTGGTGAGAACTTTAAAAAAGCCAGGCGGCCGTTGCCTGGGGCATGTAAGTTATTGGCCTGGGCAGGCAAATAAAAAATCTAGTTGCCTGGATCGGGCAACTAAATTTAAAAATAATGTTTGGGATAGAATTTCCTACTACAAGAAAAAAGACAGTCATCACATGTGGTGTTTCTTTTCACTGCTAGTCACTGGAAGTTATATTATTGTTGCTGAATGCTGTTGACCAGACAGTATCACTTATTTAATTGTTATGCTGTAGGTCCAGAAATTGGAGCCATATGTAGTTTTGCTCCAAATGTTGTTTATTGTCAGTGATGGGATGAATGCCTCTGATGGAACTGAACTAGCCTCCGGTGTTTAGTGCAAAGAGTGAAAACTTCTACAAAAGAAATATGGCAGAATCACTAAATTTCTTAAATATCAGTTTCATCATATCATTTTATAACAATTTCAGCATCATCTTATTAAAAGTTGAGGTATATGCATTTGTGCATTGAACAATTTGAATACAGACCTTTAAAATGGAAATGCAAAACATGCAAGAAATGTTAATCGTATTTTTTAACTTAACAAATCAGAACCCTCATTTTTTTTTTTTTACGTTTAAATATAAATTTTCCTGGGCATCCAGCTTGTACTACCATACATATCACTAAACTGTTCTCTGAGATTCGGAGGTTAACTCCACAACGAAATACAAACTACCAGATAATTTTTACTTACTGTTGCCATATCAAACTTCTCCATTTACAGCGATCTTGACATACAACTTGGGCTTCACTGACATCCATCACACACCATACACAAGGTCTTCTATTCTTCATACTCATAAACTTTTTTGTATGCAGACACTCCTAACTCTGATCCTCCCATGGCTTCCTTGGCCTTCCTCTGCCTTTCTTTACTGCCACTTGGGCTAAAAAGATTTTCTTAGTAAGCATCTCATCTCTCATTCTTGCAACATGGCTAGACCACTGAAGCATGTTAGTCTCCAGCTTGCTAACAACATTTTGCTTCACATTACACAACTGCAACACATCTTCATTCCTCACACAATCAGAACGTGTCTTGCCACAAACTCCGCGTAAGTAATGCATTTCTCCAGCACACAAACGACTCCTATGTTTCCTCTGTAATACCCAGGTTTCATTGCCATGCATCAGAGTAGGAACAATTGCACTTTCATACACAGCCATGCGGGACTCTTTTGAAAACTCACCGTTCCTGTGAAAACCTCCCAAAGTAGCTATGACTTTCAAAGAAGAATTCACTCGCCTACTGATTTCACCATCCAATTTGTTCTCTCTGTCAAACATGCTTCCTAAATACACAAACTTCAGAACATGTAAAATAATTTCTGCACGTGTCTGGCTGGGCATGGAACTTTTCAGATATTTTCCAAGCCCTGACTTTTGTATTTCCCATTTTTATATATGCAAGTAACAATTATTCAGTTATACAATGAGAAAATTAAGAGCAAAATGGAAATCTTGAACACATTATTTTGACTTTGGTCTTACAATTTAAACCACAAGACTGTTATGTGTAAAATTTCAATCTTGAATTGATAACTTTAACTACAGTTTTACAAATTACATATGTAATTATTCTCTCAGATTGGAAAACTGATTTAATCAGGAGGACTGTCTTTTAAATCGAATAAATTGTAATTTATTACATCAGCAAACTTAAAAGATATGTCCGATCCAGACAACTAGATTTTTATTTACCTGCCCAGGCCATTTAAAATATATAGAAAAAACATTTCGAACTTAAGCAGCATACTTCAATTTGTGTAGTTAGTCTTGTGTAAGAGGGTATTTGTTCACATGTCATTGAGTATGCAATTGGTAAGGTCCTTATAAACTTTTTGAAGGGTGATTGTTTTTTTTTTTTTTTTTTTTTTTGTTAGAGAAAAAGGGCGGGAACTGGGACCATTTATCTAAAACAGTGAAAGCCTTGATATCATGCAATCACGGCCCTCAGGCTGAAAGTTCTATCAGCATGATAGATAAAATTTTAATTATAAAGTCAGAAGAATGAACATCAAAATCTGTTCTTCTATACAGACGGAAAACTACAAACTTAAAGCTCAGGGCAAGTTGTCATTTTAGTTCTTCCCTAAAATGGGGTATTTGGGAGGAGTTGATTCAAACTTTGCTAAAATCTGAGGGCATTAAAAAAAGAAAAGAAAAGAAGAGTGTCAATGAAGATATGGAAATGGAAAGATATCAGCAAAAAGAAAAGCTTAGCAGTGGATTCTGTGCGAGTGCAGAATCAACATAATGCAAGTACTGCTGCGAACTTGCAGAGTTGAAAGCAAGACTTGCTCCTGCAAAAGAAAACTAGAGTTGGTATGTAAGCAACAACAACAAAACAAGAAAACAAAAAAATTGGTGCTTGAAGCAGTGTCTTTTAAAAAGAGTTTATTTTGTTTTGAATTCTGTAATTTTATATTGGCAATAGAGCGATTTGCTCCAGTTTAATATTTACATAAATAAATTACAACGAATTCCTGTATCTTGCTCATGTTGCATTTTAGTCAGACTTTCTTGCTGCATTTTCTGAATTTTCAAATTTTCACTTGGTTAAAATGTTCAGCTCTTATTATTATTATTTTTTTTTTCTTCATCAGTCTTGTGTTTGTGTAAAGTCAGTTTGGCCCCGCACGGGGATAACTGGTTTTCCAGTTATTTGGGGAGCGGCGCCCCCACGGCCCGAGCTCACCTTGTGACGGTATACATTTCGTTGACTCTTGTTCGATAACATCACCGAAGGGACAGCTGTTCATCCAGCTGATGGGGGATGGCGTCCCCACGGCCCGAGCCGATTTTCTCTTATTGTTTTGCTTTTTTCGTCTTTCATTCATATAGTGACATGTACCCGTCTCAGTTGTAGGCTGCTGAGGTTGTGATGAGGCGCCAGTTCCGGGTTTTGTTCCTCGTCCTCTTCCCTGTCTTTTCTCTTTTATGTTACATTTTCTGTTTTTCCGGAGCTTTTTCGCTTAGACCTACCTGCATGTTCGCCGTGTGCGGTGACCCGTACAGGTGGAAAAGGGGATGCTGGGGGCTGAGGTATCTGGGGGCCGGGTTGTAGTTGTCTCCAGATGCCAATACTCCTCTGTGCCCTCTGCTTCACCCTAAACGGGAGGCTGGGAGCTAACCCACTCCTAGTCAGGAAGTCTGTGGCCGAGTGGTGACCAGACTTCTAGCGGCTTGTCGTTCTGTTCGGCTGGGTGAGTTTGGGGGTAGGGTGGGCATGCCAAAGGGGTGTTCTCCGGGCACGGGAAAGTCTGGGCGCACGCTGAGCGTGTGTCTGCCCTACCAACTTGCTATATCCGCTGACTATCCCTAGAGCCGTGTCCTGCGTCCTCTTGGGCTTGCGGACCTCCGGCTCTCCCTCGTTGGGCTCGGTAGTGGGTGGGGAGGTCAGCGGACGAATCTTTTCCCTCCTTCATGGACAACCCAAGTGTTTCCCATGCTAATAATTTAAAGCGCCCTGTGGAGGAAAATACACCTTCCTCCACAAAGAAACTTGTCACATCTAATTGCAATGCTCTGTTTCTTTTGATTAAATCTGGTGACTCTTCACAGTCACTCAGTACCAAGAGTCCTTTCTGGAAAAACAAGGCTCTGCAAGCCGTTGCTGGCTCTCCAAAGAGTGTGAAGAAGCTCCCTTCTGGGGATCTTCTCGTGGAAACTTCTACTCCACGCCACAGTGCCACCTTGCTGGAAACGACCGTTTTACTTGGCGTTCCTGTTCAGGTTTCTCACATGGTTATCTCAGTTCCTCTCGCGGTGTAGTCAACTCCCACGACCTGCTTGAATGCAGCGATGAGGAATTGCTGGAGAAACTTGGTGAACAGCATGTCATTGGGGTTCGGCGGATTCTTTTTAGGCGGGATGGGAAATCTATTCCCTCCTATAACATCATCCTAACGTTTGACTCCCCAAACCTGCCTACTTCCATCAAGGCAGGTTATTTACGGCTTGATGTTCGGCAGTATATCCCGAACCCCTTGCGATGTTTCAGGTGCCAGCATTATGGTCACTCCCAGCAGTCTTGCCGTAATGTTGCAAAGTGTGGCCGCTGTGGTTCCACAGAACACTCTTTGGCGGATTGCTCTGCAGAGTCTGATCATTGTGTCAACTGCGAAGGGACTCATCCTGCTTCTTCTAAGCAGTGTCCAAAGTGGATAGAGGAACAGGCAATCCAACGCCTGAAGACAACTGAGCATCTCTCATATCCCGAGGCTAGACGGCGGATCGCCCCTTTACAACCAGGCCGGCGGTTCTATGCTTCAGTTGTGGTGCAGAAGGCTTCAGTGGCGGTCCAGACTGAGGTGACCATCCCAGCGCAGTGTCCTTATGATTTTGAGGACATCGTCGCTGCTGGTCTGGAAGCACTGAAGTCTCGCCGCATTGCATCCAAGGCGACATCAACATCGTCGCCTATACCTCCCTCTATGCCGAAACCATCTACGGTCATCACAGGGACCCAGGTCCAGGGCACTGGAAAGAAGAAGCCGGTAAAGGTAAAACCAGGTTCATCTTCCCCGAAACAGAGCAAGCAAAAACCATCTCTCAACACAGGGGGTAAACACATCCCTGTGTTACCTCCAGACACTGCGGATGGATTGGAGGTGATGGACGACACTGAGACTTTCTAGTCATCTGTCTTTTCCATTCTTTCATTTCATTTTTCATTCTGGCCACGCTCATTCAGTGGAATTGCCGAGGTCTGCGATCACGCATTGATGATTTGAAAGGCTTACTGTCTTCACACACACCCGTGTGCGTTTGTCTCCAGGAGACAAAGCTTCGCACGACGGACACTCCTTCGCTGCAGAGACATTCCCTTTTCTGCAAAGATCACCTGGACGGCGTTATCGCCTGCGGAGGAATGGCCGTCGTGGTTCCTCATGGTATTCCTGTCACTGCAGTTGCCCTTCGGACGACTTTGCAGGAGTGCGACTATCTGTGAAAACACTGTTCACAGTGTGTTCCATCTACATACCATCAGATGAAGCTGTAAGCCTTTCGGATCTGGAAGATTTAGTTGACCAGCTGCCGCCTCCTTTCTTCATCTTAGGAGATTTTAATGCTCACAATCCGTTGTGGGGTTCTACCACTCGAGACTCCAGGGGCCGGGGGTTTGAGTCCTTTCTCTCCAACACGTCCCTCTGTCTCCACAACACCGGAGTTACTACTTATTTTCATGACCCCACCCGCTCGTACTCAGCCATTGATCTGTCTCTAAGTTCACCATCTTTATATCCTGACTGGTCCTGGAGCGTGTCTGGTGATCCCCTTGGCAGCGATCACTTTCCCATCTTTCTCCGTCTAGCGGGTGGCGGGTACCGTTACCCTACTCGCCCTGCTAGATGGAATATTGATCGTGCCAAGTGGGACACATTCACGGCTTCAGCAATTATTACTCCAGCTATGGTGACCTCAGAAATGGTCAATGACGCTGTTGCGGTGGTAACGGATTGTATTGTGCAAGCGGCAGAACTTACCATCCCCAGGACGTCGACTAAACTTCCACGTTGCCCGAGACCTTGGTGGAATTCCACTTGCATGGCAGCTCGTCAGGCCCAACATCGGGCTTGGGGTAGGTTTCGTCGGTACCCCACTGACGCGAACCTACTTGCTTTCAAGAAGGCCAAGTCCTACGCGCGATTGGTTCGTAGGCGTACTCAACGGGAGTCCTGGATACAATATGTATCCGGGATTAACTCCACTACCAGCCCTAAGATCGTTTGGGACAGGATCCGTAAGATTCGGGGACAGTACCCATCTGAGGAAATCTCCATTCTTGAGAGTGATGGAGGAACGGTTGCTGACGCTCAGGGTATTGCTGAGTGTCTGGGCGCCGCTTTTTCTTCGATGTCCAGCAGCAGCAATTACCCTGCTTCGTTCCGGCAGTTACAGCCGCGGCTTGAACGGTCCAAGATTTCTTTTGGACCGTTTTCTTTCGCAGATTATAACAGCCCGCTGACTGCCATGGAGCTGAAGATCGCTCTGAATCGGTCCGGTCGGACATCTGTCGGACCAGATAACATCCATTACGAAATGCTAAAGCACCTTTCTCCGTCCTCTCTTGAATGTCTGCTAATCCTGTTTAACAGGATTTGGCAAGAGAATGCCTTTCCCGAATCTTGGCGTACGGCCATTGTTGTTCCTGTTCCCATACCTGGTAAAGATCCCACCAACCCGTTGAACTACTGGCCAATTGCTATGACGAGCTGCCTTTGCAAAGTACTCGAGCGCATCATTAATCTTCGTCTCATTTTTTATTTGGAATTTCATCACATTTTTTCGCCTCATCAGAGTGGATTTCGCAAATATTGATCCACCACCGATCATCATCTTCGCCTTGAGACATCTGTCAGGGAGGCATTTGTCCGGCGTCAGCACAGGGTCTCCGTGTTCTTTGATATGGAGAAAGCTTACGACCGCACCTGGAGATACGGCATTCTCCGTGATCTGCACGAGTGTGGATTGCAGGGAAACTTAACATCTTTCATCGCCGGATTTCTCCAGGACCGGAGTTTCCGTGTGCGCGTCGTGTCGACCCTCTCTGCGGTGTACCCGCAAGAACAGGGTGTACCTCAAGGCTCCATTTTATCAGTCACTCTGTTCATCCTTCGTGTTAACCATATTTTCCAACTGCTTCCTCCGACGGTTCGTGGAACCATGTACGTGGATGATCTGCAGATCTCTTGCGCGTCAGTTAACATGCGCACCATCGAGAGACAGCTCCAGTCTGCCATTACCAAGATCTCTCACTGGGCTTCCCAAAATGGATTCGGCTTCTCGACGCAGAAGACCGTTTGCGTGCATTTTTGCCGCAAACGGGGTCTTCACCCAGACCCCAGCCTCTGTCTGAGGTGTTCTACCATCCCTGTGGTGTCAGAAGCCAAGTTCCTTGGGCTAACGTTTGACTGAGTGCTCACCTTCCGGCCTCACATTCAGTCTTTGAAGGTGAAGTGCACGAAGTCATTGAGTATCCTGAAGGTCATCTCTCGAACATCTTGGGGGGCTGACAGGTGCTCAATGCTTCGCATTTACCACTCTCTCATTCGGTCAAAGTTGGACTTCGGATGCATTACATACGGTTCAGCACGTCCATCGGTTTTAAAGCCTTTGGATCCCGTCCATCACCAGGCGTTGCGGCTATGTACTGGTGCTTTCCGTACCTCTCCCGTACATAGCCTGTATGCGGAGGCTCATGAGCCGCCGTTATGCATCCGTCGTAAGCAGCTGTCTCTTCAGTTTTATACAAAACTGAAATCTCTTCCTGATCATCCACTGCATGGTTCCATCTTCCACCCGGACTGTGTCCGCTTGTTTTCCCATCGCCCCTCCTGTGTTCCGACGTTCGGGATTCGGATGTCTGCCATAGTGCGCGATGCTGGTCTAAACTTGTCTGGGATTGGTTTGACCACGTTTTTTAACCATCCTCCTTGGCAGCCCATTCAAGCAACGGCTGATCTTTCTCTTTGTGTGTGGCCAAAGTCGTCCACTCCTGCTCTGGTGTACCAGCAGCTCTTTGCTGAATTACAGTCTGTCTACCCGGATTTCGTGCCTGTGTTCACCGATGGCTCGAAGTCCGGGGATGTCGTTGGATCCGCTTTTGTGTGTGGCGATGCCTCTCAAGCTGAGAGGCTTCCGCCGGAATCCACCGTTTTTTCGGCAGAGATGCGTGGGGTACACCTCGCTTTGTGCCACATACAGTCTCGATCACATCGTCGTGCTATGGTTTGCTCTGATTCCCAGTCCGTCATCCAAGTTTTATCTTCTCCAGAGGACACGGACTCACCTGTCATCCGTGATGTCCGTTGTCTTCTTGGAACTCCGATTCTGTTGGGTTCCTGACCATGTTGGGATCCGGGGTAACGAGCTGGCAGATCTCTCTGCCAGGTCTGTTTCCTCCATGTCGCCAGCTCGGCTGCCACTGTCTTTCCGAGATTATCGGCCATTGATCTGGGAATTTGTTATGGATGAGTGGCAGTCCCTGTGGTCTCAGCAGGGCAGCAATAAACTCTATGCCATCAAACCACAGATCGAACTATGGAAGTCTAGTTTGCGGAAGAACCGTCGTGAGGAAGTTGGTCTTGCACGTCTCCGCATTGGGCACTGTCGTTTTACTCACCGCTTTTTGCTGTGTGGCGAGAGTGTCCCGGTGTGTGAGGCGTGCAACTGTCGTCTCACTGTCCTTCATGTTTTGTGTACTTGTGTTCGGTTTTGTGATCATCGTTTTCGTCATTTTCACTCTCATCTGTTGGACGAAGGAGTAGCTACGCTGCAAACCATTATTGGCGAAGCCTGCGACATGAAAGCAGTGTTTTCGTTTTTACAAGATATTGACTTTTTTAAACTTATCTAGATTTTACCTTGTTCACTATCATATTTCATTTTTACCACATCAGCCTGTTTTTAACCTTGTGTACGTTTTTTATTGATTTTGTTTTGTTTTGATGTCTTTTGTTTGGCGCTCTTTGGCCAACCATGTCCCTTGCGCCATTAACATAAATTAACCAACCAACCAACCAACCAAAGTCAGTTTGGAAAACTAACAAATATTTCTGACAGGAATAATATTAAATATTACATGCATCAATTTTCAACTAAACAAACTTGTTAGTTTAAAAGTGAGAAGTTGCTTGCAGTATGGGACAGAATAAGGACTTGTGTCTGTGTGTGTACATATAATAACATTTTTGTTAGTTGGTATCCATCTTTATTAGTTTTATTTCTATGACTTGTTTAGTTTTCTAGGTGTTATATTCATATCCTGTAATGTTCATTTTATGAATTACTGTAGTATTGAAATACTCCTTTTTTCTCTCTAGATGTTTTTCTGACGCAGTTTACAGCTTTGAATACCTCAAGATCTGTGAAAACAAGGTAATAGAAAAGTTTTGTTTTTTTTAAAGGTGTGTGCTTAGTAATTTTTAGTTGCCAGTGATTGAGTGGTCTAGAGCAAGGGTTCCTGACTTCCTACAGCTGGTTTCAAATCCTTGGCAAGACATAAGGTTGTATTTGCCTCTTCAGTGTTAATTTTTTTCATTCCCGGAGCGGTGGCTCTAGATTTGGGATGGGCTGCACGTGCTTGTGCGGGTCATTACAACCTCAATCATAGACAAACAAACAGCAACAAAAAAATTAATTTTAATGGGTGGCTTTATCCAAAATTATACCATCATATGATATACACTGGCGTGCAAAACTTAAGGATGAGACGGTTTTTCGAATGTAACGTCGTGCAAAAGTGCTCCACATCGACTCAAATCATACCATAAGATCCCCAAGATGTAAGAATATAGAGCAAGTGAGCAAAACCGTCCGAACAAGGAATCCAAAGGATACAAAGGCACTTTATTGAAAAGGTAGCTTCGAGCACAACTGGACAGAAGGCAGAAACGTCCATGTGACAGGCGGCTGCCAAGAAAAATCCAGTCTTTAGTAGGGGATATGATCCCCCTGACTGCGCTGCAGGATTTACAATGTCAGTCCATGCTGAGGACGAGGTTGTCAAAGAGCTGTTGAGGCATCGCGACCCATTCCTCTAGCAGGGCCAATCGCAGCTGCGGAATCGTTGCTGGTGGCGTGCTGCGAAGCGTCTCCCGAAAGGTCCCACACGTGTTCGATTGGATTTAGGTCCGGGGACCTTGTGGACCAATCCATGCGTTGAATATCTTCACTCTCCAACAGCTCTGCGACAGCCACTGTACGATGAGGTGTAGCGTTGTCGTCCATGAAGAGGAACACAGGACCCACAGCACCTCTAAACAGACGCACGTGAGGCAGGTGAACCTCGGTACAATAGCGGACACCAGAGACTGAACCTCCTTGGAAGATGTGGAGGTCAGTACGGCTACCAAGCATGATACCGCCACCTCCAAACCGGTCTCTTTCGATGATGTTGGAGGTGTGATTGCGTGTTCCCTGCTCTCTCCAGATGTGTATACGTCCAGAATCGCTCGTAAGACTAAATCGGCTCTCATCTGTAAAGAGAACTCGACTCCATTGCTGATGTGTCCAGTTCTTGTGTTCCTGGCACCACAGAAACCGCCGTCTCCGATAAGCAGGCGTTAATGGCACACACCGTACTGGTCGTCGTGCAAATAGACCACCTTTCTGCAGCCTCCTGGCCATGGTAAATCGCGATAACGGACGTCCAGTTGTCTGTTACATGTGCCTTGCAATTTCTCCCGCTGTCTGCCGTCTGTCTCTTCTCGCCTGTAGGATAATATACCGGTCGTCCGCCACCGTGGTTGCTCGTAGACGGCCACTACTAAACTATCGGACAGCTGTTCCTGTCGTTTGAAATGCTCTCCAAGCTCGTGAAACGATGCTGTGAGCGATCCCGAACTCCTCGGCCACACTAGTCACACTTCAACCTTCTTACAACTTCCCAATGATGCGACCTCAGGTAAAATCATCCAGATGTCGTCTACTGGATTGCTTGTTGGCCATATCACACGGTGGCAGCAACTCGACGTCTTTCAAACCGATGTACACTGTGCAATAGCTTTCACCGAATTGCTGAGCATACACCGCCTGCGTGCTTTATACTTTTCGACCCCCCCCCCACGTCATGCTGCATATATGTGCATGTCTTACCGTACCGGACCCTAGTCTATCTCCTGAGTGGTCTTTCGGTCCGTTCTGCCTACTCGTTCCGCTGTTATGCTAATTTCTCCTCTTCGTCCTTAATTTTTGCACACCAGTGTACCATTGATTGTTAATAATGCACAAAGAACCTAAAGGCATGGATGATGTGAAATTAATGATTTATTGTGTTTTACAAGTATCAACTGCAACTTGTTTATTACTTAATCAGAAAAAAATAATTTTTATTTGTTTTCAAGAATCTCTTTCGTGTTCCGTAATGTCAGTTCAAATTTTTTATACTACACAGCTGTGACAATTATGTTCAGTTATACAATTTATGACTACAAACTTGTGGTATTGAGATAAAATAAAAATATCAACGTTTACCACAATAAAATGATTATTATACATCGACTATAGTTTCGCAGAGTGTTTGGCTCGGCTTCATCAGGACAAATGGAGCATAAACATTCAAATCATTGTGACATCAGAGTTCTGACAATCAGTTTTTGGTGAGTTGTTTCCATGCACTTGAAAGAAAGGTAGTCGACTTCTTGTCATTGACAAGCTGTGAAGAGTTTCGGTATATGTAAAAAAGCTTCTAATACATTAAGCCTGATAGTTGAATCAGGTTTATCAATGAGCGTAAGCGTTTCCAAACAAAAATTTATGGTTGTTTTTGTGACAATGCTGGGCTATAGACGACTTCTTCAGTTCACAATTCTGTACCTAGGTCTTGTGTTCCTGCACACGGGAATTTAAAGCCCTGCGGGCCTGTCCTATATATGAAAGTCCACATTCACAAGGTATCTGATAAATTTCCTAGGAATTTATGTCTTCGACGTTATCTTTTGATCTGAAAAACGCCGCCCCGGTGGCGCAGTGGTCTAAGCGATGGCCTCTGATCATTCGTCCGAACTGGGTCCGGGTTCGAATCCTGGTGAGGCATGGATGTTGTGTTTGTCTTCCGGCATTGGTTCTCTCCCTTCCCTGGAACCAGTGAGCCTAAATTAGGGACGGGCGACTGCTTATAGCCCATTGAGTTGCTCACGGTGGTCGTTAAACCTCCAATAAAAAAAAATCAAAAAAAAAAATCTGAAAAACTTTATCTTGTTGATGGATTTGAAATAAACTTTGATATTAAAACTCTTGAGAATATTTGAAATTCCAAAGCTAATCTGTGTGTGTGGAGCAAATGAGATAACTGCCCAATTCTGTCGCATTGGGTGGTCTACTGGTGTGAGTGAGCAGACAGGCTTCGGTTTCCTAAATTTTTGGACAGCTTTTTCTATAACGGAATGGGTATATCCTCTGTGTACTGCAATTCGTTTAAGAAAATCAAGCTCTTTTGCAAGGAATCCTCAGTTGAGCATATATTTATTGCACGATTTACATATGTGTAGAATGCAGATATATTTTGTTTCCATGGGTGATTTGATTTTGCATGTGGGGGTAAGGAAACAGTGAATGGTTTTCGATGAACTGTTGTGCTAAAGGATCATTCAGAGCGTGACACAAGGACGTCAAGAAAAGCTAAGCAGCCATTATTTTCAGTCCCATAAGTGAACTGTATATGAGGATCAATTGAATTGTTAAGTTCAACAAATTTAGGTATTTCCGAATTCATGCTGCTGTCCACGAAAAGAAATAGAGGTGAAATTTTGACAAAAGTGAAAGATTTCTACTCAAAACTATATGAAAGGGATGATACATGTACTCCAGACATCATGAAAGGTACCAGTACCAGTGTTCTTCCAGTTTTCCCAGCAGAAGTTGCACATGCAATCAAGAAAATGAAACGGGGAAAGTTCCAGGAGAAAATGGAATTACCATAGACATCATACAAGAAGCAAGTGGAGAAATTGAAACAGTGCTCGCCCAAGTTTTCACTCGGTGCCTTAATTAAGGGAAGATTTCTGAGGATTGGAACAATGCGACAATGATCTTGCTACATAGAAAAAGTGACATTGAGGATCTCAGGAATTACAGACCCATCAGCCTCCAATCAGTGGCTTATAAAATCTTCACTAAAGTTTTTTCACACCGCTTGATGGTGACACTGGACATGGCTCAACCGAGAAAACAAGCTGGATTCAGGAGTGGCTACAGCACAATAGATCATATCCACGTACTGAGAGAACTAATTGAAAGAGCGAGGGAATATGAACTTCCATTATGCATGGCTTTTATTGATTATGAAAAGGCCTTTGATTCGGTGAAACCATCAGCAGTTACAATGGCTTTGAGATTCTGTGGTATTAAAGATGCATACATTAATATTATTTATAACATCTTTAAAAATGCAAGCACAAAGATTTGGCTATTTCAGAATACAGCACCCATAAAAATTGGAAAGGGAGTGAGACAAGGCTACACGATATCTCCCAAACTCTTTAATGCCACTTTGGAAAATGTCTTTCAATCACTGAACTGGGAAAACAAAGGCATAATGATTAATGGAGATTATCTAACTCACCTTCATTTTGCTGATGACGTTAGTCATTTTTGCAACTATCCCATCAGAGCTGCAGAGTATGATCCAGGAACTTGCTGACAAGAGTAAAGAAGTGGGATTAAAAATGAACTTTCAGAAGACAAAAGTGATGTACAAATGCTTTTACAAGAAATGAAGATTTATCGATTGATGGGGAAAAGCTGGAGATAACAGATGCGTACGTATATCTTGGACAACAGATATCAAGTGAGGGTCACATTGATGAAGAAATTAATTGGTGTATAAAACTTGCCTGGAGAGCTTTTGGAAGAAACAGCATAATTTTCAAGAGCAATATGCCATTATGTCTTAAAAGAAAAGTGTTTGATCAATGCATCCTTCCATTGTTTACGTATGGTGCAGAGATGTGGACCTTAACTAAAAGAGACATAGAAAGACTGCAGACAACTCAAAGAAGCATGGAGAGGTGCATGTTTGGTGTAACCAGGAGAAATAGGAATAGCAACTCGTGGATCAGAAAAATGGCGAGTTGAAAACATCATGATCAGAGTAAAATCCCTGAAATGGCAATGGGCTGGACATACTGCCAGAAGGACAGACCATCTATGGACAGCCAAAATTTTAGACTGGATTCCAAGGGACAGGAAACGGCCCAGAAGACCACATGGGACATGGGTGGATGAAATTTGAAAGTATGCGGGAGTAACATGGAGGAGACTGGCACAAGACAGACTGTTGTGAAACTTGGGGAGACCTTCGTCCAGCAGTGGATTGATAATGGTTGACAATGATCATATATAATCTATCTGTTGTATTTGGGATGAATTACAATTAAATAAATTGGATTTTGTAAATTTTTTGTGATGGAAATATCTGTTATTCATTAATATCATACATGAGATTCTTCCGCGAATTCGCGGAATTCCGCTTTTTTCGGCATCATTTTGGTCATTCTCGAGGTCATTGCAAAAATGAAGAGAAATTTTTCAGGATTTTTTAGGGGGGTCGTCGTTCTATAGAAAAAAAAGCGGAATTCCGCGATTCCGCTTTTTTGTGGAGTAAAAGAAATAAGCGCTTTCTAGCTTAAAGCGTTGTTTTTGGAGCAGACGCGGGGGCAAGAAGAAATGTTGGAGGATGGAGTCAGGAGCTCAATTCGTTTAATGCTGTCAACAATGGATGGGATGTCAGTCACTTGAGCATCGCAGCGCAAAGGGTGGAAGCTCCGCCTACTTCGTGCGTAGGGAAACTATCGCAGCCCTTTCCGTTGTCTTGTGGGAAATCGCCAATAATTTGCAAATGTACCCGAATGCGTTCCCGCTTTTCTGAGATCGTTCGAGAATCGAAGCACTCGTGAATCCTCTTCCTACGGAGTATGCCAAAAATACGGAATCTCCGTAATTAATACGGATTTCCCCCGGGATTACGGGTGACTAACAAAAAAATTATGGATATTCAGATTTTCGCTGTTATTAAGAAAGTTTTACTGATTTTGTAAATAATCGACGTAAAAGCCTCTGAACAAAGTTCGTAACACAGCCCTTTGTCTTTTTTTTTTTTCTCAGGTGGTGGAATTTGTTTTGCTTGTTTCAAAGTGTGAACAAAAAAATGCCCGTCGTGCTTCTTTCGCCGTGGCTCAGGATTACGTCGACCTGAAGCATCTGAATAAAGTTCGTGACGCAGCTTTCTTTTCTTAAATTCGTTCTCTCCCCCCCAAGAGAAAGAATTTGTTTTGCTTGTTTGAAAGCTAAGTGGAAAGGAAAAATGGCGCCACGCCGGAATTATGAGGCCTGGCGGGCTTCTTTTGCAGTGATCCGGAATTACGTTGGTTCGGACGTGCTTCTTTTGCCGTGATCCGGAATTACGTTGGTTCGGACGTGCTTTCGCTGTTGCCCACAATCGCGTCTGCCCGATGCCTCTGAACCATGTTCGTGACGAACCTTTCTGTTTTTTTCTAAGGAGGAGGAATGTGTTCTGCTTGTTTGAAAACTTAGTGGAAAGAAAGCACGGCGCCCGGCTAGGATAACGTCGGCCCGAAGCCGCTGAACAAAGTTCGTGACGCAACTCTGTTTCTTTCCTTTCTTTTTCTTTTCTAAGGAAGAATGTGTTTTGCATGTTTGAAAGAGCTAAGTGGGGGGGGGGGGGGGGCACGGCTTCGGGCCGTTATTACGGCGGGCCGAAGCCTCTAAAAAGTTCGTGACGCAGCTTTCCGTTTTTTTTTTTGCTTTTTATTTTATTCTTTCTTTCTAAGAAGGAATTTGTTTTGCTTGTTTGAAAGCTAAATGGAAATAATGTGTCATGGGAGGGTGAAAAACAAGAATTCGGCAGAGAAAATCTCCCCACTTGCTTGACGTTGATGGAGATTCATGTCACCATATTCACAATGCAAGCAAAAAATTTTGCAAGCCATTTTATAAGGTTACATTGAGAAATACTTTATTGACTTCTTCAATGACTAAAAACTAAGCTGTGGATATATGTTTCTAATTCTTGCAAGTTTCTAATTGCTTGACTAAATTCACAAACTTTCCTAGACAAATACTTTTCACCTCAGGATTTAGCTAGTAAAGATTCACATGTAAGTTTTAAATCTGATTTTTTAAGATATTTCATTTTATTTTGTTCTTAAATCCCTACTTTTCTATTGTGAATATAATAATGTGCTTCACTTTAATATTTACTTACATAATTTACAGAAAATAATTCCATATGGCTAGCATGCTCTTAAATATTGTATATATGCTGTATTTGAATTTGCTCACCGCGCGTTCGCGTGTCCCAATTTTCCACCCAGTTAAAAAGTTCAGCTTTTTTGTCATCGGCCGGTCTCATGTATGATAGATAAATTGTAGGTTGCCAGTTAGCTGTGTTTATTAGTATCAACAAGGACAGAAATCCTAAATATTCAGTTGGCAGTGTTTATTAGTATCCATAGAGTGAGTGTTATGCTTGTGGTTTATGTTTGGCTGTTCGTTGCCAATTTTCCTTTTCACCTTGATTTTAATCTTTCCTTGATCCTGTTCTGGATGAGATACATGTAGTAACAAGTACCATGCAATAATGTACTTATACATTATGTATTCCATGTCTTTTTTTTTTTTTTTTTTTTTATATGTTGTATTGACATTTAAAATACTTTTCTATCGATCAGAAGACTAGCTATGGCGGAAGAAAATACTGAGCTTGCTCGCACAGCAAAACTTGCCCAAGTTTTTAAGGACATATTTACTGCAGTTACATCGTGTAAAGGTATGTTCAGTTTAATTTTGCATGCAATGACTCATGCTAGATTAGAGTTTTGAGGATTTTTGTGATGATATAAAAATTATTTTGTGTAGAACTTTAGCTGATGAAAATTTAACTTTTGATATTTATTCTAATTAAGTGCAGTAAAAATCCTGGCTGTATGCTTTATTCATAATGACTAGAAAATTTTTATGGATGTTTATATTTTTTCTTTTTCTTTGCTCCTTGAAGACTGCATTATAAATGGGTGTTTTCACTGAGGTTGCAATGGCAAATTCTTGTGGGCATGTATTGTAGCAACTTACTTTTTCTTCAATTTCTAGTCCTTGTAATTTTCTTTCTAAGGAATGTGGTTGATGAGCTGTGATATTTGAAGAACCCCAATTAATTTTGTGACCTGCATTTTAGATACATACATTCATAACTCTAAGCTGTTCTCTGAGACTCAGAGGTTAGCTCCACAAAGAAATAGAATTCTTTGTGTCTGTTTACTGTATCTTAGATGTGTTGATCTAATCTCAATTTGTGTAAGACATTGTTACTTGTAGCTTTTTGTTTTCCCTCACAAATTTTAACTGTCATCCTTTTTCTCCTATGCCAGAATTTCCACAATAATATTACTTTGTAAATCACATCTTCTTTTGGTTTGTGCCAGGTGGAATATTTTACTATGTCTCTGAAGCTGTTTAAAAAATCCAACTGACAAAGATAAATTTTTCGATTTTTGTTTTTACTTTGTGTCCTTGAAAGCTTTTTCAGTTTTCCCATTTTTCTATAGGAAGTGTTTTGCCTCATTTGTTTTCATGTAGGAAGGATGGTAAGGGTTTCAGTCCAAATTTTATGTGTTTTTAGATTTCTTAAAAATGCAGCTTTTACACCACTTGTGGTTAGAGCCAAATCTATGTAATTTAGTTTTTCTTCCTTCTGTAGTCTGTACTCCTAATGGGAATTTAAGGGATTCATCCAGATAATTGAATTAGTTGCATTTGTTCATTTTTCGTATGAATATTTATCTTAGTCCATGGTCCTCATAAATCATTAAAAGTCCTTAAAAGTGCTTATTTTTTTTAGGGTGCTTAGAAGTCCTTATTTTTTGCCAAAAATGACAAAAAAGTACTTATTTTTTTATAACTGGCTGTAAAATCCAGAATGTATGATGTAGCGCCAAAACGGCTGCTGCTAATTGATGATGTCATGTGACATCAGCTGAAAGTCTGCGGGAGAGCAAGGGGGAGTGTTGGATAAGTAATTTGCTGAAAAAGGTGAAGGATTATCTTGTTATGTGGAATTCAGCAGACCAACAAGCACCACCACCATCTCTTGGTACTGATATTTCACTTTTGTATTTCCCCTTTTGGTATATGCAGATAACAGTTATTCAGTTATACTGTCAGAAAATTATTTGCAAAACTGAAATTGTGTGCATGTAATTTTGACGTTGGTTTTCCAATTCAAATCATGAGATGATTTTGTTCGAAATTCAAATCTTGAACTAATAACTTTACAGTTTTACAATTTAAATACACTTTGTTGCATAGATGATTATTCTTTTAGATAAGAAAAATAATTTAATCAGCAAAACTGCCTTTTAAATTACATAAATTCCAAGGTATTACATCCACAAACTTAAATTATATGGAAAAATATTGCTAAGTTTGTCAGCATACTTTGATTTGTGTAGTTAAGTTGTGTGTAAAAGCTTGTTTGTGTACATATCCTTGCTGTGTATGCAATTGGTAAGTTTCTTAAAAAAATTTAGAGAGGTAGTTAAAAATCCTTAAAAAGTTCTTACTTCTTGTGGAATAAAAAAAGGTGGGAACCCTATTAGTGATGTCATGTTCCTGTTAATTATTGATGATTATTTAATTTAAAATATTTTGAAATGTCTTTAGGATTTTAATAGTATTGTACTGTGCCCTATGTTTTGGGTATTTCATGTAATCTTATTTATAAAAAACTCAAATTGTGATATATCTTCATGGTATGACATTTAAGAACGTGCTAAATATGTAAATAGTTTTGGAATGTATCAATAATTCCATGCACATTAAATTTGGAGCACAGGGCGTGAGTTCTCAGGTTGTTCCTGCCACAGTCATGGTAAAAACAAATTTCCTTTGGTGAATTCATAGTGTCCCTCAGTTACCTTCAATAGACAACCATTTCAGTGATCTGCTGTAGAAGTTTATTTTTAATGTTTTTAATCCTTTTATAAATCCCAGCATTAGGCTTTAGCAATGTTTGACTCCTTCATGTTTAAGCCTAATGCGAAACATTCACAGTGTGCTACAAAAAGTTAAGCTTTGCGTGATTTGTTTCAAGACACTTGATAACCTCACCACAGAGCAGTTTAGGCTCTATAACTATCTTCAACCAACCACTAGCTTTATCTGTGCCTTGGTGTGAAGTTCATCCATTGTATGGGAAATGTCACCTATGAGGGTTTTTACTCCCAATATTCTCTTATTGTTAGAACATTTCAGACTACTATTTAAAGACATTTGCTTTTACCCCAGTTGTGACAGGGACAACCTGTGAACTCATACCTTGTGCTCCAAGTTTAATGTGCATAGAGTTATGAATACATTCCAAAAACATTCTTATTTATGTTATGTGTAATAAGATTTGTACAAGAATGCACATGGATTGATTTAAATATCCAGAATTTTGTGTGTTTTGCATCCCATTTGTTCTGTTCCAAACCATATTAAAAAACAATAAATATCTTTGGCATGTGAGCTGATCTTCATAACTCATGTATTATTGTGCAATATTTTGTCAGACATAAGAAAACTTTGGTGCTCAGAAGAAAATTTAAACATTCTCAATTTTCATGCTTCTCTTTCTCTCTCTTTTTGTTTTGTAAAAATGCTTTAATGTTCCTGAGCTTCATTTAATAGTGTCTGGCTATATATGCTGCACTGACTAAAGCAAACTTTTCCCTTGTTTTGCTTCTTTTCTAAAGATAATAGTTCGATATAGCTGATAAAAGATTTCCCTTTTTTTAATTTCCCTGAATTCCTTACCTAGCTTTAGTACCTCGTCAGTAAATGCAAGTGAATAATAGCATACTTGCCAACTTTTACAGATTTCTGCATACTTTTACTGATTTACAGATAGAAGTCTTGTTTTACGGATTTTTTAAAATTTTGATTGCTCAATCGAAATAGTTCAATCCCCTGCAACCATCCACTTAGATTTTCTACTGGACCTTACGAGCACCGTGTTACGCGATGATGTCATCTTTGACTCGCTGGATTGGTGCGGAGCCATCAAGTATAACGATGGCTCTGTTTCGTGATGTCGTTTGGTAGCTCTCTCTCTCCACGGGAGTGCTCTAGTGATGTGCCGACCAGAGTTCTCCAAAATGCGTAATTATGTGTCTAGTATGCATCGCAAAGTGTGTTTATGCATCGAAAAATTACCAACGCGTAAAAATATGCATCAGGAATTTTTCTCGACCCATAAAAGTGCGCATCAGGAGTTTTTCTCGATGCGTAAAAGTACGCGTCAGGAACTTTTCTCGGCCCGTAAAAATGTGCATCGAGAATTTTTATTGGCGCGCAAAACTGTGCGTCGAAGAATTTTATCAATTTGTAAAAATATGCATCAGGACGATATTTCGTCTTTCAGAGACAGAAGTAAATGAAATAAAGATACCGTAATCGTAATTTCTTTTTCCTGTGTTGTTGCCTCTGTCCAGTATTGTTGTTATATATCATTTTATTCCATAAATATTTGTATTTCAGTTGTGAAAATGGAGGAAAAATTTCCCAAAACAGAAATTCGATGGCGAAAATCTTTTGCTGTAATCTTTACGCATGAGAGTGCGATGGCTTCGAGGAATTTCTCCTTTTCCGTCATAATTTGGGTTATCCTCGGGATTGATGCATAACTGAACAGAAATTTTGGAGCAATTAGTAGTAGTGGAGGATGTTTTCCGCCTAAAATTTTCTAAACTTTCGAAACAGGAAGTTTCTTTCAAAACTTTCGAAAATGGAAGTTAGACGCAGTGAAGATTTCTCCCGTAATCATAATTTTATTTTTCACGTGATGTTTCCTCTGCCTAGTATTGTTGTTAAATATCATTTTATTTCATAAATATTTGTATTTCTACTTGAAAATGGAGGAAAAATGTCCGAAAACGGAAATCAGATGTAGCAAAGATTTCCCCCGTAACTGTAATTTTTTCCCCCAACGGTGATCAGAAAACGTATCCTGTATTCTTAAATATCCCCCCCCCCCAAAGTTTTGCATTTCAGTGTGATAAATGGTGAGGGAAAGGGGGCGGTTCCAAAAGCAAAACTGACGAAGCTGAAAAATTTGTAAAAATTGATGCATGGTGTTCAAAAGTATTTATATTTTCAAAGTTACACTATTAATCTTTTATCTAAAATAGTGAAAGCTGTGATGCATTCATGATTGATAAAATTGTCATCCAAGGGATTTAAAAAGGGGGGGGGAGGGAAACAAAGATATCAGCACATGAAAATTTTAGTTTAGTATCGAAACACCACAGGTTTGCAAGGCTAACATTGAACAACATTAAGATTTTACTTTATGGTTTTTTAAATTATTATTTTAAACACAGATTACTAGTTTAGTTATTGTGGCATATGCAGAGGTTTTTACTGCATATTTATTAATATAATTGTTTTGTTTTGTGGTAAATGGCATTCGTGCAAAAGTTTTACTGATGCACATTTTCCAAAGTTGGCAAGTATGTAATAGAAATCTCACTTACAATCTGGCATTTTCCCATGGCTAGTACAATCTGTGTCTTATGTTTGTTTGTTTGTGTTTTTGTATGGTGTGTCTCAGAACCACTGATTTAGATTTTGCAGTATTTATCCCCATTCTTTACAACCCACGATTCGGAACCATTGATTTAGATTTTGCAATATTTATCATCATTCTGATATCTTTGAAAGCTATGTTTATATTTTTTGAACTATGTGGCCAGTTTTCTTGAATGGCTGATATGAGGGTCTTAACAAAAGTTCTGCACACATTAATCTAAAAGAGAAGCAGATAAAGCAATCATGGTCAGACTCTCAGCAGGCAGTGATGTTAGAATGGCATGATATCATTTGCTGTGTGGATGTGGAAGGGTTTGAAAATGGAAGTGTGCAGCTCCTCAGGGTGAGTCACGGCGCTAGACCAGCTCTCATATGTGAAAATAGAAACTCTGCAGAGAAAAGCTCCGACACAGATCCACACTGCCATGCAAGAAGTTTGTGGGGAAGGAACTCTTGGTCGAAGCACAATTTCTCACTGTGCATTGTATTTTCAGGAGGGCCAAAACAGCATTAAAGATGATCACCACTCAGGCCAACCTCAAATGTGACAGAAAAAAACATCTGTCACCATTGTGTTGCAACCCTTCTTGAAGAGAATCACTGTCTGATACTCGAGGAGATTGCTCATCAGGCAAATTTGTCCACCATGTCTGTTCAGCGGATTTTGATCGACTCACTGGGAAAAAGAAAAATCACAATGCTCTGGGTGCCCCATCAACTCACCCCCGAGCAGAAGGCAGCCAGGTTGAGCATCCCACAGATTCGAAAGGGAGGATGACACCTTCCCGAACAGAACTGTCACAATTGATGAGACTTGGACCTGTGATTTTAAGCTGGAACTGAAGTCACAATCAGTGGAATGGAGGCATCCAAGTTCCCTACACTCCTCAAAGTGTCGTCAGCAGCAATCCAAAGTGAAGCTGGTATTCAGAATGATATTTCTGACAATGTACTGGGTAAACTTAATGATCCTAGTGTGAATGATAATGGTGAAAGATTAACTGAAGTTAGCATTTCTGACAATGTACTGGGTAAACTTAATGATCTTAGTGTGAACGACAATGGTGAAAGATTAACTGAAGTTAGCATTTCTGACAATGTACTGGGTAAACTTAATGATCTTAGTGTGAACGACAATGGTGAAAGATTAACTGAAGTTAGCATTTCTGACAATGTACTGGGTAAACTTAATGATCTTAGTGTGAACGACAATGGTGAAAGATTAACTGAAGTTAGCATTTCTGACAATGTACTGGGTAAACTTAATGATCTTAGTGTGAACGACAATGGTGAAAGATTGGCCGCCCCGGTGGCGCAGTGGTCTAAGGCGTTGGCCTCTGATCATTCGTCCGTAAGAGGTCCGGGTTCGAATCCCGGTGAGGCATGGATGTTGTGTTTGTCTTACGGCACTGGCTCTCTCCCTTCCCTGGAACCAGTGACCCTAAATTAGGGACGGGCGACTGCTTATAGCCCATTGAGTTGCTCACGGTGGTCGTTAAACCTCCAATCAAAAAAAAAAAAAAAAAAAAAATGGTGAAAGATTAACTGAAGTTAGCATTTCTGACAATGTACTGGGTAAACTTAATGATCTTAGTGTGAACGACAATGGTGAAAGATTAACTGAAGTTAGCATTTCTGACAATGTACTGGGTAAACTTAATGATCTTAGTGTGAACGACAATGGTGAAAGATTAACTGAAGTTAGCATTTCTGACAATGTACTGGGTAAACTTAATGATCTTAGTGTGAACGACAATGGTGAAAGATTAACTGAAGTTAGCATTTCTGACAATGTACTGGGTAAACTTAATGATCTTAGTGTGAACGACAATGGTGAAAGATTAACTGAAGTTAGCATTTCTGACAATGTACTGGGTAAACTTAATGATCTTAGTGTGAACGACAATGGTGAAAGATTAACTGAAGTTAGCATTTCTGACAATGTACTGGGTAAACTTAATGATCTTAGTGTGAACGACAATGGTGAAAAATTAACTGAAGTTAGCATTTCTGACAATGTACTGGGTAAACTTAATGATCTTAGTGTGAACGACAATGGTGAAAGATTAACTGAAGTTAGCATTTCTGACAATGTACTGGGCAAACTTAATGATCTTAGTGTGAACGACAATGGTGAAAGATTAACTGAAGTTAGCATTTCTGACAATGTACTGGGCAAACTTAATGATCTTAGTGTGAACGACAATGGTGAAAGATTAACTGAAGTTAGCATTTCTGACAATGTACTGGGCAAACTTAATGATCTTAGTGTGAACGACAATGGTGAAAGATTAACTGAAGTTAGCATTTCTGACAATGTACTGGGTAAACTTAATGATCTTAGTGTGAACGACAATGGTGAAAGATTAACTGAAGTTAGCATTTCTGACAATGTACTGGGTAAACTTAATGATCTTAGTGTGAACGACAATGGTGAAAGATTAACTGAAGTTAGCATTTCTGACAATGTACTGGGTAAACTTAATGATCTTAGTGTGAACGACAATGGTGAAAGATTAACTGAAGTTAGCATTTCTGACAATGTACTGGGTAAACTTAATGATCTTAGTGTGAACAACAATGGTGAAAGATTAACTGAAGTTAGCATTTCTGACAATGTACTGGGTAAACTTAATGATCTTAGTGTGAACGACAATGGTGAAAGATTAACTGAAGTTAGCATTTCTGACAATGTACTGGGTAAACTTAATGATCTTAGTGTGAGCGACAATGGTGAAAGATTAACTGAAGTTAGCATTTCTGACAATGTACTGGGTAAACTTAATGATCTTAGTGTGAACGACAATGGTGAAAGATTAACTGAAGTTAGCATTTCTGACAATGTACTGGGTAAACTTAATGATCCTAGTGTGAATGATAATGGTGAAAGATTAACTGAAGTTAGCATTTCTGACAATGTACTGGGTAAACTTAATGATCTTAGTGTGAACGACAATGGTGAAAGATTAACTGAAGTTAGCATTTCTGACAATGTACTGGGTAAACTTAATGATCCTAGTGTGAATGATAATGGTGAAAGATTAACTGAAGTTAGCATTTCTGACAATGTACTGGGTAAACCTAATGATCCTAGTGTGAACGACAATGGTGAAAGATTAACTGAAGTTAGCATTTCTGACAATGTACTGGGTAAACTTAATGATCTTAGTGTGAACGACAATGGTGAAAGATTAACTGAAGTTAGCATTTCTGACAATGTACTGGGTAAACTTAATGATCCTAGTGTGAATGATAATGGTGAAAGATTAACTGAAGTTAGCATTTCTGACAATGTACTGGGTAAACTTAATGATCTTAGTGTGAACGACAATGGTGAAAGATTAACTGAAGTTAGCATTTCTGACAATGTACTGGGTAAACTTAATGATCTTAGTGTGAACGACAATGGTGAAAGATTAACTGAAGTTAGCATTTCTGACAATGTACTGGGTAAACTTAATGATCTTAGTGTGAACGACAATGGTGAAAGATTAACTGAAGTTAGCATTTCTGACAATGTACTGGGTAAACTTAATGATCTTAGTGTGAACGACAATGGTGAAAGATTAACTGAAGTTAGCATTTCTGACAATGTACTGGGTAAACTTAATGATCTTAGTGTGAACGACAATGGTGAAAGATTAACTGAAGT
The DNA here is from genome assembly GCA_039090855.1 of Macrothele yani. Taxonomy (NCBI): domain Eukaryota; kingdom Metazoa; phylum Arthropoda; class Arachnida; order Araneae; family Macrothelidae; genus Macrothele; species Macrothele yani. The sequence goes on along the minus strand of CM077001.1, from coordinate 165,276,249 downwards.
TAGCATTTCTGACAATGTACTGGGTAAACTTAATGATCTTAGTGTGAACGACAATGGTGAAAGATTAACTGAAGTTAGCATTTCTGACAATGTACTGGGTAAACTTAATGATCCTAGTGTGAATGATAATGGTGAAAGATTAACTGAAGTTAGCATTTCTGACAATGTACTGGGTAAACTTAATGATCTTAGTGTGAGCGACAATGGTGAAAGATTAACTGAAGTTAGCATTTCTGACAATGTACTGGGTAAACTTAATGATCTTAGTGTGAACAACAATGGTGAAAGATTAACTGAAGTTAGCATTTCTGACAATGTACTGGGTAAACTTAATGATCTTAGTGTGAACGACAATGGTGAAAGATTAACTGAAGTTAGCATTTCTGACAATGTACTGGGTAAACTTAATGATCTTAGTGTGAACGACAATGGTGAAAGATTAACTGAAGTTAGCATTTCTGACAATGTACTGGGTAAACTTAATGATCTTAGTGTGAACGACAATGGTGAAAGATTAACTGAAGTTAGCATTTCTCACAATGTACTGGGTAAACTTAATGATCTTAGTGTGAACGACAATGGTGAAAGATTAACTGAAGTTAGCATTTCTGACAATGTACTGGGTAAACTTAATGATCCTAGTGTGAATGATAATGGTGAAAGATTAACTGAAGTTAGCATTTCTGACAATGTACTGGGTAAACTTAATGATCTTAGTGTGAACGACAATGGTGAAAGATTAACTGAAGTTAGCATTTCTGACAATGTACTGGGTAAACTTAATGATCTTAGTGTGAACGACAATGGTGAAAGATTAACTGAAGTTAGCATTTCTGACAATGTACTGGGTAAACTTAATGATCTTAGTGTGAACGACAATGGTGAAAGATTAACTGAAGTTAGCATTTCTGACAATGTACTGATTAAACCTAATGATCCTAGTGTGAATGATAATGGTGAAAGATTAACTGAAGTTAGCATTTCTGACAATGTACTGGGTAAACTTAATGATCCTAGTGTGAATGATAATGGTGAAAGATTAACTGAAGTTAGCATTTCTGACAATGTACTGGGTAAACTTAATGATCTTAGTGTGAACGACAATGGTGAAAGATTAACTGAAGTTAGCATTTCTGACAATGTACTGGGTAAACTTAATGATCTTAGTGTGAACGACAATGGTGAAAGATTAACTGAAGTTAGCATTTCTGACAATGTACTGGGTAAACTTAATGATCTTAGTGTGAACGACAATGGTGAAAGATTAACTGAAGTTAGCATTTCTGACAATGTACTGGGTAAACTTAATGATCCTAGTGTGAATGATAATGGTGAAAGATTAACTGAAGTTAGCATTTCTGACAATGTACTGGGTAAACTTAATGATCTTAGTGTGAACGACAATGGTGAAAGATTAACTGAAGTTAGCATTTCTGACAATGTACTGGGTAAACTTAATGATCTTAGTGTGAACGACAATGGTGAAAGATTAACTGAAGTTAGCATTTCTGACAATGTACTGGGTAAACTTAATGATCCTAGTGTGAAGGATAATGGTGAAAGATTAACTGAAGTTAGCATTTCTGACAATGTACTGGGTAAACTTAATGATCTTAGTGTGAACGACAATGGTGAAAGATTAACTGAAGTTAGCATTTCTGACAATGTACTGGGTAAACTTAATGATCTTAGTGTGAACGACAATGGTGAAAGATTAACTGAAGTTAGCATTTCTGACAATGTACTGGGTAAACTTAATGATCTTAGTGTGAACGACAATGGTGAAAGATTAACTGAAGTTAGCATTTCTGACAATGTACTGGGTAAACTTAATGATCTTAGTGTGAACGACAATGGTGAAAGATTAACTGAAGTTAGCATTTCTGACAATGTACTGGGTAAACTTAATGATCTTAGTGTGAACGACAATGGTGAAAGATTAACTGAAGTTAGCATTTCTGACAATGTACTGGGTAAACTTAATGATCCTAGTGTGAATGATAATGGTGAAAGATTAACTGAAGTTAGCATTTCTGACAATGTACTGGGTAAACTTAATGATCTTAGTGTGAACGACAATGGTGAAAGATTAACTGAAGTTAGCATTTCTGACAATGTACTGGGTAAACTTAATGATCTTAGTGTGAACGACAATGGTGAAAGATTAACTGAAGTTAGCATTTCTGACAATGTACTGGGTAAACTTAATGATCTTAGTGTGAACGACAATGGTGAAAGATTAACTGAAGTTAGCATTTCTGACAATGTACTGGGTAAACTTAATGATCCTTAGTGTGAACGACAATGGTGAAAGATTAACTGAAGTTAGCATTTCTGACAATGTACTGGGTAAACTTAATGATCTTAGTGTGAACGACAATGGTGAAAGATTAACTGAAGTTAGCATTTCTGACAATGTACTGGGTAAACTTAATGATCCTAGTGTGAATGATAATGGTGAAAGATTAACTGAAGTTAGCATTTCTGACAATGTACTGGGTAAACTTAATGATCTTAGTGTGAACGACAATGGTGAAAGATTAACTGAAGTTAGCATTTCTGACAATGTACTGGGTGAACTTAATGATCTTAGTGTGAACGACAATGGTGAAAGATTAACTGAAGTTAGCATTTCTGACAATGTACTGGGTAAACTTAATGATCTTAGTGTGAACGACAATGGTGAAAGATTAACTGAAGTTAGCATTTCTGACAATGTACTGGGTAAACCTAATGATCCTAGTGTGAATGATAATGGTGAAAGATTAACTGAAGTTAGCATTTCTGACAATGTACTGGGTAAACTTAATGATCCTAGTGTGAATGATAATGGTGAAAGATTAACTGAAGTTAGCATTTCTGACAATGTACTGGGTAAACTTAATGATCTTAGTGTGAACGACAATGGTGAAAGATTAACTGAAGTTAGCATTTCTGACAATGTACTGGGTAAACTTAATGATCTTAGTGTGAACGACAATGGTGAAAGATTAACTGAAGTTAGCATTTCTGACAATGTACTGGGTAAACTTAATGATCTTAGTGTGAACGACAATGGTGAAAGATTAACTGAAGTTAGCATTTCTGACAATGTACTGGGTAAACTTAATGATCTTAGTGTGAACGACAATGGTGAAAGATTAACTGAAGTTAGCATTTCTGACAATGTACTGGGTAAACTTAATGATCTTAGTGTGAACGACAATGGTGAAAGATTAACTGAAGTTAGCATTTCTGACAATGTACTGGGTAAACTTAATGATCTTAGTGTGAACGACAATGGTGAAAGATTAACTGAAGTTAGCATTTCTGACAATGTACTGGGTAAACTTAATGATCTTAGTGTGAACGACAATGGTGAAAGATTAACTGAAGTTAGCATTTCTGACAATGTACTGGGTAAACTTAATGATCTTAGTGTGAACGACAATGGTGAAAGATTAACTGAAGTTAGCATTTCTGAGAATGTACTGGGTAAACTTAATGATCTTAGTGTGAACGACAATGGTGAAAGATTAACTGAAGTTAGCATTTCTGACAATGTACTGGGTAAACTTAATGATCTTAGTGTGAACGACAATGGTGAAAGATTAACTGAAGTTAGCATTTCTGACAATGTACTGGGTAAACTTAATGATCTTAGTGTGAACGACAATGGTGAAAGATTAACTGAAGTTAGCATTTCTGACAATGTACTGGGTAAACTTAATGATCTTAGTGTGAACGACAATGGTGAAAGATTAACTGAAGTTAGCATTTCTGACAATGTACTGGGTAAACTTAATGATCTTAGTGTGAACGACAATGGTGAAAGATTAACTGAAGTTAGCATTTCTGACAATGTACTGGGTAAACTTAATGATCTTAGTGTGAACGACAATGGTGAAAGATTAACTGAAGTTAGCATTTCTGACAATGTACTGGGTAAACTTAATGATCTTAGTGTGAACGACAATGGTGAAAGATTAACTGAAGTTAGCATTTCTGACAATGTACTGGGTAAACTTAATGATCTTAGTGTGAACGACAATGGTGAAAGATTAACTGAAGTTAGCATTTCTGAGAATGTACTGGGTAAACTTAATGATCTTAGTGTGAACGACAATGGTGAAAGATTAACTGAAGTTAGCATTTCTGACAATGTACTGGGTAAACTTAATGATCCTAGTGTGAATGATAATGGTGAAAGATTAACTGAAGTTAGCATTTCTGACAATGTACTGGGTAAACTTAATGATCTTAGTGTGAACGACAATGGTGAAAGATTAACTGAAGTTAGCATTTCTGACAATGTACTGGGTAAACTTAATGATCTTAGTGTGAACGACAATGGTGAAAGATTAACTGAAGTTAGCATTTCTGACAATGTACTGGGTAAACTTAATGATCTTAGTGTGAACGACAATGGTGAAAGATTAACTGAAGTTAGCATTTCTGACAATGTACTGGGTAAACTTAATGATCTTAGTGTGAACGACAATGGTGAAAGATTAACTGAAGTTAGCATTTCTGACAATGTACTGGGTAAACTTAATGATCTTAGTGTGAACGACAATGGTGAAAGATTAACTGAAGTTAGCATTTCTGACAATGTACTGGGTAAACTTAATGATCTTAGTGTGAACGACAATGGTGAAAGATTAACTGAAGTTAGCATTTCTGACAATGTACTGGGTAAACTTAATGATCTTAGTGTGAACGACAATGGTGAAAGATTAACTGAAGTTAGCATTTCTGACAATGTACTGGGTAAACTTAATGATCTTAGTGTGAACGACAATGGTGAAAGATTAACTGAAGTTAGCATTTCTGACAATGTACTGGGTAAACTTAATGATCTTAGTGTGAACGACAATGGTGAAAGATTAACTGAAGTTAGCATTTCTGACAATGTACTGGGTAAACTTAATGATCTTAGTGTGAACGACAATGGTGAAAGATTAACTGAAGTTAGCATTTCTGACAATGTACTGGGTAAACTTAATGATCTTAGTGTGAACGACAATGGTGAAAGATTAACTGAAGTTAGCATTTCTGACAATGTACTGGGTAAACTTAATGATCTTAGTGTGAACGACAATGGTGAAAGATTAACTGAAGTTAGCATTTCTGACAATGTACTGGGTAAACTTAATGATCCTAGTGTGAATGATAATGGTGAAAGATTAACTGAAGTTAGCATTTCTGACAATGTACTGGGTAAACTTAATGATCTTAGTGTGAACGACAATGGTGAAAGATTAACTGAAGTTAGCATTTCTGACAATGTACTGGGTAAACTTAATGATCTTAGTGTGAACGACAATGGTGAAAGATTAACTGAAGTTAGCATTTCTGACAATGTACTGGGTAAACTTAATGATCTTAGTGTGAACGACAATGGTGAAAGATTAACTGAAGTTAGCATTTCTGACAATGTACTGGGTAAACTTAATGATCTTAGTGTGAACGACAATGGTGAAAGATTAACTGAAGTTAGCATTTCTGACAATGTACTGGGTAAACTTAATGATCTTAGTGTGAACGACAATGGTGAAAGATTAACTGAAGTTAGCATTTCTGACAATGTACTGGGTAAACTTAATGATCTTAGTGTGAACGACAATGGTGAAAGATTAACTGAAGTTAGCATTTCTGACAATGTACTGGGTAAACTTAATGATCCTAGTGTGAATGATAATGGTGAAAGATTAACTGAAGTTAGCATTTCTGACAATGTACTGGGTAAACTTAATGATCTTAGTGTGAACGATAATGGTGAAAGATTAACTGAAGTTAGCATTTCTGACAATGTACTGGGTAAACTTAATGATCTTAGTGTGAACGACAATGGTGAAAGATTAACTGAAGTTAGCATTTCTGACAATGTACTGGGTAAACTTAATGATCTTAGTGTGAACGACAATGGTGAAAGATTAACTGAAGTTAGCATTTCTGACAATGTACTGGGTAAACTTAATGATCTTAGTGTGAACGACAATGGTGAAAGATTAACTGAAGTTAGCATTTCTGACAATGTACTGGGTAAACTTAATGATCTTAGTGTGAACGACAATGGTGAAAGATTAACTGAAGTTAGCATTTCTGACAATGTACTGGGTAAACTTAATGATCTTAGTGTGAACGACAATGGTGAAAGATTAACTGAAGTTAGCATTTCTGACAATGTACTGGGTAAACTTAATGATCTTAGTGTGAACGACAATGGTGAAAGATTAACTGAAGTTAGCATTTCTGACAATGTACTGGGTAAACTTAATGATCTTAGTGTGAACGACAATGGTGAAAGATTAACTGAAGTTAGCATTTCTGACAATGTACTGGGTAAACTTAATGATCCTAGTGTGAATGATAATGGTGAAAGATTAACCGAAGTTAGCATTGTGAGTGGGTTGTGTGTATCTGATATGTTTTTCAACTACACACATATATGTCAGAATCAAACTTCAGAGTAGAAAAGTGTAATTGATTTTGTTGTTTATGATCAGCACCTGAAACATTTAGTTGTTAGATCTGATCGAGTTCCTGTTAGTGCCACAAAAGAAGCTGAATGTTGGTTAGAGAAATAGAAATAGGAAAATGACTGTGATAAAAAGAATAATGATTGGAAGGCTTCCTTCACTCTGAAATGCTCAGTGAACAACTAAACCAGTTGAAGTTACATGGGAGGGATATGTAAAAAAAAGTGGATGTCTTTTAAGAACTGTGCTGTGATTTTTGTTGGAGAATTTTGTGGTAGTGCCATAGTGGGTAGCATTAAATGTTTGAATATCATGCTTGGTGGAAGGAAACACATTCAGGAATGTTTCAAGGTAGAGTTTCTGAAGATGGATATCTCTCTAAGAAAGGTAAAGCAGCAAAGCTGGTTCATCTGAGTAGGACAAAAGATGGGAAGGATAAGGTGAAAAGGCAAGAATTAGCTTTTTAAACAGACAAGAAAGCATTCTAGAAGTACACAAGACATAAGAAAAATAGGGGAAATAAAGTTCTAAGTTGTGTGAAGAATAGTATTGGAGATATGATACAGGGCTCTAATGAGAGTTAAATGGAAGATGGAGTGAGAGAATACTTCTGTGAGTTATTAGAACTTGAAAGCAAAGGTGATTTCGAGGCAGAAGCAAATGGTGCCACAGTGAGTGAATGAAGCACAGGAGAGATATTAAGGGAATATGTTTGTAAAGCTTTAAAATCTCTTCAGAATGAATGGCTTTGGGAATAGATGGCATAACTGCTGAGATTTTAAAATATGTCAGAGACTGCAGTTGACTGGTTAATTGAAATTTGCTCATTGTGCTTGGAATTTGGGATGGTCCCTCAGTGTTGGAGGGATGCTATTATTGTTCCCTTGTATAAGGAAAAGGCAATTGGACTGAATGCAAGAACTATGGGGTTGTCAACCTGCTGAGAATGATAGGGAAGGTGTTTGGAAAGGTTATTATTGATAAGGTAAAAGGCATTACAACAGAAAGTGTAGTATTCACCGAGTGGTTTTATACTTGGTAGGGGCTGCATTAATCAACATTTTGCATTACATGTGATGATTAAAAAGTAATTGCCTTTTGGTAAGAAAGGTTTTTGTTGCCTTTATTGGTTTAGAAGAAAGCTTACGACCAAGTAAACAGGATACTTCTGTGGAAGGTCTTCAATAAATATGGTATAACTGGGAATCTACTTAATAGTGTGAAAGCTATGTATGCTGGCATTAGAGCCTGCACACAAGTGAATGGTGTTCTATCAAAATGGTTTTCTATTGGTGCATAGGTCAAACAAGGATGTGTAGTGTCATCATGTCTGTTTAATGTATTTATGGATGGTTGCCTGTAGGCATGATGCCAAAATGGACAGTGCTGATTTGTGTCTTGGAGATCTTGCAGGTTTTTCTACACTGATAGCACAGTCCTGTTGGTAAAGGGCAAAAAGTTGGAGATCTTGCAGGTTTTTCTACACTGATAGCACAGTCCTGTTGGTAAAGGGCAAAAAGTTAGTTGCAGAGTATGTTGTCATGGATGAATGAAGTTTATGTGAAATTCAAACAGTCTAAATAATGGTAAACCCAAAGTTATGTATTTTGAGTGAGGAACCGTTAGTACTGAAAGCAAAGTCAGTCTAAATGAGACAGTTGCACCAGGTGAATGCATTTGGGAATTTTGGAAGCATGTTTGATGGAGGAAATAGGCTAAATAGTGAAATCAGTAGGCGAGTAGATTCAGTTTTGAAAGACGTAGCTTTTTTAGGAGGATTTCACAGGATTAACAGGCTCTCAAAAAGGTAATGACAGTGTATAAAGGCATAATTGTACCTACTCTGATGTATGTTGGTGAAACCTGGGTACTGTAGAAGAGACAGGAGTCACTTGTGGGCTGAAGATATACATTGCTTTGTGTGTGTGTGTGTGTGGGGGGGAGCTGTGTCATGACTTGCTGTGATCGTTTGAGGAGCAAAGACGTGTTGCAAATATGTGATGTAAAACAAAATGTTGTTAGGAGGGTGGAGAAAAATATTTTGAGGTGGTTTGACCATGTTGGAAAAATAAGTGGTCAGGTGCAAACTAAGAGAATTTATTCAGCCAAAATGGCAGGAAAGAAAGGGCGGATTAGGCTGAGAAAATCATGGGAGGACCAGATTCAGGAATACCTGCCAGGGAGACTTGGCAGGTATGAAGTACAAAAGACTTGTGATACATGTGATGGAAGTAAGTGAAGCTCAAGTTGTGTGCCAAGATCACTGTAAATGGAGAAGTTTGATACCCCAAGAGTAAGTAAGACCTAAGACCATCAGTAATTTTGATTTAGCAGATGATTTTTCTTTGAGCAGCTAACCTCTGAATCTCAGGGAACAGCTTAATTGATATGTATGTGTTTCCCTCACAGGATATATATGGTCCTTCATTATCGAGCCCCGTATAGTATGTTTGGTAGCATACTGTGCTTTATATTTGAGATTGGGAGAGGTCTATGTATACTTAATGAATTCTGTTGAGATGGTGCCCAATACCATGTGTTCATGTTAAAGTGGGCTTGTCATGTTTCATGATTGAAACTGTGTTCATTGGCAGGGAGTGTTATAAAAAAATGTAAATATTGTGAACAAGTACTTTTACTTTGAATAAAAGGGAAGATTACATTAAAGGAAAAGTATTGGAATAAGCACTGGGATAAAATAATAGTAGTGAAATAAGCAAAAATTGACCTGTGTTTATTTACATTATGAAAGCATGTAAAATCCAAAATATGCAAGACTCTACCTGTTAAAGTTTTTAAGAACATTTGACTCTAGGAATGTATTTCTTACATGTTAACTCATAAAAATTGATGTTGCCACAAACATGTTCTTTTCTTAGTGAGAGATCATTGTTGAATAAAAAAAGTATTGAACTTTGTTCTAGTCACTTGATTTTCTGTGTTATTAATCAAATAAGTACCACAAACATGTATTTAACCTGTAGATACTGTGCTGTACATAACAGCTTGCATATTAGTTACTAACTTCATGTTTATGCTGGGCTGACTCCTCCAACTCTCTTACTTTGCAGGAGAGAAGGATGAATTGTTAGCAAACCCATTTCTCGTTCTTCCATCAAGACGAAGGTAATTCCAATTTCCTTGTTGATTTAATTTTTCTGGATAAGACATGTATGGTGTTAATAGTGAAATATGGAGATCTTAAATCCATGCACAAAAATCAGAATACCATGTGACACAAGATATAAATGTACAGCTATTTTTTATTTTCATTTACTGGATTATTTTTTTGGAATATTCAAAAGGATATCAAATTTTAAAAATGCTTAATGAAATGTCAGTATCTCGTTAATGTAACCTCATATGATACAGAAGGCTTTGTATCACTTTAATTTAACTTCATGTGATATAGAAAGCTCAGTTATTTGAAAACATAAGTAGGTGCTTTCCCGTAGTAAAAATATTGGGTAATTTGAATTGAATTTTTTTCTATTGGTTTATACTTATTGTAAGGGGTTAAAGAAATAGAATTTGTCTGTGTAGATGAAAGAGGTATGCAAATAGTGAAATGTAGTTTTCTGAAACATAGAATATATGATGATGCTCTAAATTCTAATGGCTTGCCTGGCTACAATGTTCACTTTGACTGTCTAAACCTGCAGTTATCATATCTTCTACCCCTTTTGTTTTAAAGCTTTCCAATCCTGGTGCCCTATTCTGCATTTCATAATTTTAATCCTTCTGGTCATGGAGCCATGTGCAAATTAGCCTCTAAATTACCTACTAAACAATTTGATTTGATTTAAGCATGAAAGCTTTTTACTGCCAAAAGTCTGATACTACGAGCAAGGCTATTCAACAGGTTTTCCAATCTTTCTTCATAAAAAAAACCTTTGTTAGGTGACATATTAAAGCATACTTGAATGAGGCTCCACGAGTTCACGTGTAAAAATTGCATGGGAAAATGTTTTGTTGATCAGATAGTACAATCATCAACAATAGTTTACATGACTTACCACTATCTACAAGGTGATGCAAGTAGACATGCCTCAGAAAACCCGAAACTTACATTGTCCTGAAATGGGAATCGAACCTGCATCTCCCGATTTATGTTCAAGTGTATTACTGTTACACCACCCATAACAAGGAGCCTCCAAGCAACTGACGATGTGTTTTGGGACTCAGATGAAATGCTCCGCTGTGCGCAAATCAAAGCGTATATGATCGTTCACCTTAACGGCACAAGAGTTATTTCTTCAGGGGATTCACTTCCTGCTCGTGCGCCACTAAGATGAAGGATCATAAACGCTTTGATTTGCACACTGTGGAGCATTTCATGTGAGTCCCAAAACACATCCTCAGTTTCTTGGAGGTTCCTTGTTTTGGGTGGTGTAACAGTAACATACTTGAATGTAAATCGGAAGATGCAGGTTCAATTCCCATTTCAGGGCAATGTAATTCTCAGGTTTTCTGAGGTATGTCTACTTGCATGATTAATTTGGCATCCATCTGCCTATAACATCTATTTGACTATTATCTACAGGGTGCTCAGCTTTCTCTGTAGGTGGTATGACAATATGTGTATTTTTAAGTATAAAAAGACTTTCAAACACGCTTAAGTTATGTAAGAAAACTTAATTTAAGGAAGCTTTCAACTGATAACTTCAGTCTTCGTCATCCTTGTTTTCTGACAAATTACAAAGTGCCTGACATAATTCCCCATTTTTTTTTTTTCAGATCTGCAACTCAACTTTTAAAGGATGTTGCCAAACTCTTCTACAGTGTACTAGTTCAAGCCTCCTCTCTGCGGCGATTTGTGATCTCGATGCGACGATCGCTCAGTGAGAACTGTCATGCATCATAAGTTACCAGTCTCTTGCAGCTACTACCCATCCTTCCTTAATCAACCTTTTCATGGTAAAAATTCACCAATCTTTAGAAAGAGTGGTTTCTAAGGAAACCACCTGTTCAGAAAATAAATTTCAGTATCTAAAAGCTAAACAAGCCAAACTCGCTGCATCCTCTGTCTCTCTTAAGTCTTTTCAGCCAAAGTACGTTAATCTATCCTATCCAAAGTCAATATTCCTCCAGCTATTGACCATTTCCTTGCATTAAGTCCAAAGTACTCTCCTAGTGTTCTTATAAAGCTTCCCCATACAATATCTCACCTTGAATCGGCTGTTTGTAAAACTTCCCTTGATCATCAACCAATCACAAGAGCAAAAGTAGCTTTGGCAATTTCTGAGAACAAACCTGCTCCTATAAAATATTCAGCTAATACATTTAAAGAAATAAGGTCATTCATGGATACCAACAATCTTGCTATCTGCAAAGCTGATAAAGTTGGCATGTTTCGTATGTGTCTTGGAAATCCTGGAAAAGTCCTGGACTTCCATTTTGTCCTGGAAAAGTCCTGGAAATGTCCTAAAATTCTGCTACATGTCCTGGAATTTTATCCATTCCTGCTTTTTTGTCTCTGCACGATACTTGTAGTTAAGGATTTTTCTACTGACATAACTTATGTCTGACAAATCCTCCCCTCTGCAAGGTTTTTTTGTCAGGAAGACTGAAGCTGCATTATTAGCATCTTTCAGCATCATGCTTATGTTATCACTTTGTCTGTCTGACCAGGAAAACCATATCTCTACAATTATTAGTTCGATTTGTAAAATTCTTTTTGTATTGGGAAGCTTAAAACATGAGAATGATAATCCATTTGTTCCTTTTTTTTTCTTTTTTTCCCGATTCACTCGCCGCTAGAGGGCGCAAAAATATCGTATCGGATTTAAAATTCATTTTATTTCGTACAGTTGCTTCTAAATATCCAATTGAAAAATTCTTCCTTTCGAGAACATTTATATTGAAGACTATTTTAGTTACAGTCCCTTTTTCAAATAATGCATGAATTTTCCACTAGGGGGCGTAACAGTAAATTGCGATTTTCCCAGTTTCTCAGCTTCTAAAAGTCTGATTTGAAAAATTATTCCTGCATTGGATACAGCTCTTGAGGGGAAATGTTTTGTATATAATTTCTCATTTTTGGTGAATAATAGTTTGGCCGCCAGGGGCGTAAGTGTTTATTTTTGCTTCTGATGTATTGGAAAAAAGTCCTGGAAAAGTCCTGGAATTTTGTGATCGAAAAAGCGTATGAACTATGAGTTAGGTATCCTGTCCTTATTGAAAAAGTCATTCTCAACTAAAAAGTTAATTCTTTCCTCTCAGCCACTAATTGTGTCCCAATTAAAGGACTCAACCGCCACTCTCAAAAATTCTGTTGAAAGACTATCTAAGAAAACAACCTTGCAAGCCTTTCTTGAGGATATATCTCTTCCCCGATACTACAGGCAGGGTTTCGTACGGTCCTTAAAAGTCCTTACGGACTCCTTATTTTTTATTTCCATTTCTAAGGCACTTAAAAGTCCTTATTTTTTTAAAACAAGTGCTTATCCCCCTGCCCTCGTTTTTGTTTGTGTGTCTGTAAATATGCTAACCCCTTCACCAGAAGAACTTTCTTCTAGCTCATTGAAGGGAGGTAATCCCCTGGAATGTTTTTAGAAATGATCTCCCTTCAACCCCCCCCCTCACATGCACTTTCCCCATTATAGCCTTCATGACTTACCTTGTGTGACCTTACCAGTGGGATCAACATCTGTGTTGTGTCTTTTCAGGGGTCAAAGGGGGGGTCTGCTTGACTTCTTCTCAATTTATGGTGTGAGTTGCCTCATATGGTCTGATCTAACTAGTGTCTACTGCTCTACTCAACTCACCTTGCTTCATTGTTGCTGTGTCTCCTGTTTTTTTTTTTCTTTCTTTTTTTTCGGTGTATATTCAATTTTGTTCTTTGTAGGCAAAGTAGTTTATATTTGGAGCAAAATGCCCGGAAATGGCAACTAGTGCTGTTTAATCCCCTACATATGCGCACGCACGCACACACACACACACCTACACACACACCTGGAGATACTCCAATAACACAAAATATCGGTTGGAGTGTAAGTCCTTAGAAAGTCCTTATTTTTTTATTTTTTTCCCCACAAAAAAAGGTATGAACCCTGTAACAGGACTGCAAGACTTTTTTCTCCAAATCAAACTTTACAAACAAGATCATCCAATCAGACCATTGGTAGAATATACTTTTTCTCCACCTGCATATACCTGGAAAAGAAAATTGTTCAAAAATGCAAACCCCTGATTTCAAGAATCATTCTCATACTGTCAATTCCTCTAAAGACTTCATCAGCAAACTGACATCCACCGCCACATCTCCTGAACAGTTTTTTACTCTGGATGTCGAATCTCATTTTCCTTCAGTCCCATGTCCTACATGCTGCTTGTGAAATTGCTTATTCAAAAATTAAATCTTCCAAGAATCTTAATCAAATATCTGTATGACTGCTTTCATTCACTTCAAGAGCAAAACTGTTTTATATGCAATAAAATATGTTGTAGGCAAAAAAGTGGTCTTCCAAATGGGTTCACCGTTATCCCCCCCCCCTCCCTGCTGAAATATATTTACAACACATCGAACAAACCATTCTTGTATAGACCCCTACCCATCCAACTACTTGACTTAGATATGTTGATGGTATTTTTGTGATTTGGCCTCACCCCAAAAAATTGTTACTACAGCTAACCAATTCAATCACCAAAAAATTTTCTACCATTAAATTCACTGTGAGCAGGGAAGAAAACCAGTGCATCAATTTCTTGGATATCGCCCTCCAAAGGTACAATAACCATACAATCTCAAGATCTGTTTATCATAAACCCACAGCAACCATCAATATTATTCCTTTCAACTCGTCCACGTTTGAAAAGTACAAATTTGCTGCCATAAAAGCTTTTATTCTTAGAGCCAATATCATCTGCAGTAATCCTTCATCTCTTGAAAAAGAATATGAGAGAATTTTGGAAACTGCCATTTCACATGGATACCCTTCTTCCATAGTCAAAAACCTAATCACTTGTTATGAATTAAAATCAAAAACTAGTAGCCTCCAGCAAAACCCATTTAAAAATCTGCATTTATGTGGATCTATCCCTTACCACCCTCCTCTTGTTTACAAGGTCAAGGAAATTTTCAAAAAGTTTGGATATCATCTGGCCATCAGTTCCAACCCTTCTATTATCAAATTCATTTTGGATAGTAGAGACAAAGTTAGCCCCCCCCCCCAATCTTTCTGGAGTTTACCTCATTCCGATCTCAACATCTTCTGGTGAAAATTACAACATTGGGAGCACTTTCCTCAGCATCAACAGCTGTTTATTAGGAGCACAAAAGTGATGTCCATAAAGGAAATTCTGAAGCTTCATTGGCATCCCTAACTTTGGAGGACATTTCTGCTGAACCTCTTCGAAATGACACTAAATGAATTGCTCCGTTCATTGATCATTTTTTGTTTTGCTATCAGGAAAATTTGGAAATTCTTCTTAGTTCCAAAAACTGCAATTCTGATTCCCCTTTCATCATATCTTCAGTATGGAAGTCAATATTAAAAAAATAACATATATGACTTTACGGATCTGGCAACCACTACCATCGTCATTGTTTCCATCTATAAACAAGGCTGGCTGACCAAGACAAGTTATCAGTTGAAAGCTTCCTTAAATTAAATTTTCTTACATAACTTAAGCCTGCTTTAAAGTTTTTTATATTTATTATTAACAGTTACATGTTTATGTCCATTTTTATCACGTTATGTGTATTTTTATTTAGAATCATATGTTCTCATCAAGTTGGATCATAAAACCCTTTTTGTAAGAATTTTAACAATAAGATATGCCTGAATTGCTAGATTTACTGTACCACACGTGACGTCATCACATCAGAAAACATGAAAATTACATTTCCCAAATTTCTGTTTGAGCATGCTATTCATTACACATGCTATCCCTCTTTGGGATGATGTAATTTTCAGATTTTCTGATATGATGATGTCATGCATTGAACAGCAAAAACAGTATTTCAGGCATGTCTGATTGCAAGGTTAATAAGCCTGACCTTGTTCTGTGTAATTTGTGAAGAATATTTCTTCCACGAAATAATATATTTTTGGAAAAACCTTGTAAAGTACTCCTTGTAGAAATTTTTTTGGGCATCATAACCAGATTTTTCAGGTGTTTTTGGTGAAACATAATGTATATTTTAGACACTACCCCATGTTGTCTTGATCTTGTCATGGGGGGGGGGGGTTGTGTGTTCCAATGATCCAGAGATCTATGCTGGCAGTAGCTTCGCTACTGGTAGGGCCTCCTAAGCCAGACAAGTCAGTGGGTAGGGACCAGACAAAATGAGACACTTGGAAAAAGGCAATGGCAAATCACTTCTGTATTTGCCAAAAAACCTCACAAGTAAAGCTCTTCTATTTATTTAGACAAGTTATAGTGCCAGATGATGAGCACCCAAGGTCTGAAAACACTTTTCCTGCTACTGGGGGTGAGCGTCATACTCCCTTGAGTAGATCTGGTTGTGATGACGTAGACAGGCCAAGGCCGAAGAAACACCTGGTTACTGATGTTGACAGTGTTGAAAAAGGAGGCCCTTGCTTCACAAGGTCACTCATGATTACAACATGAGAAACATGAATCAAGGAAAACTTGAAATTGTCAAGGCTGAGATGAAATGGACTAAATTAGACATTCTAAGTGTAATTGAGCTCAAGTGGAGTGGAATGGGTGTTTTTTGATTCAGATGACTACAAAATTTAGTATTCTTGACATGAATCTATATGTAGTGAAGTGGTTTTGATACTTAAAAGGAACATTGCTAAATATGTGATTGGTTATAATCCAGTTAGTGATAAGATTATTCAATCAGAATTAGTGGATGTCCAGTGAACATTAATGTCATACAAGTGTATACCCCTACCACTAATACAACAGAAGACATTTCATGAATTCTATGGACAGTTGCAAAATGTTGATGCAGTGCCAATAAGGGATGTGTTATAACTTATTGGAGACTGGAATGCTAAAGTTGAAGATATTGAAGAATCTGGAATCACTGGAAGATTCCATTTGGACACTCTTAATGCGCCAGGTGAAAGACTAATTGAGTTCTGTGAAGAGAATTTCTTGTTTATAGGAAACACTTGTTTCACACACAAGCAACACTACACACAAGCAACACAGACTCTACACTGCGACATCTCCTGATGCATTACATCAAAATCAAATTCACTGCATAATTGAAAAGAAAAGATGGAGAAATACTGTTCAGTTAGTTAAACACTTAAAGGAGCACATTGTGGAATAGACCATGAACTGCTTCTGACAAAGGTACAAGTTAAGCTTAAAAAGTTCAACAAATCAAGTACCCCAATACAGTATGATCTGGAGAACATTCATCCAGGATATACAATTGCAGTAAGCAACAGATTCAATGCTCTTGATCTTTGTGAATAATAACCTGAATAATTTTGGGATGAGATCAGGGACATTGTCATAACTGAAGCCAAGAGGAGTGCTCCTATGGGCAGTAAGAGGAAAAGAACTAAGTGTCTTTCTGAAAAAGCTATCAGAATCACTGGCTGAAAGGAGGAGAATGAGAGCGTTGGGTAACAAACTGGAGGCTTGGAGACTGAATGCAGATTTTTAGCGTCGAGCACAAAAGGACAAGGAAAGTTACCTCAACCTAGAATGTTAATAAATTGAAGCATACAATAAGAAAGGAAGAACAATAGACCTTTTCAAGAAGATAAGAGAAATCCTGAAGTTGTTGACGGAATTCGTCCCAAAAACACTAATTACTAGAATGCCGTCGTTGCACGATATCAGATGAAATTCAAATTTAACGATGAAAAATGACTTTTATTTACACTGAATTAAAAATTGAAAGTCAAAATCACATCACTAGATCCTTCGTGCTGGCTCCCAGCACATCCTCAGGTGAATTCTAAAACAGGTATTGTAAAAATTTGAAAAGTGTCCGCCGTGAAACGTCGCTTTTGTTTATATACATCGCGTTCAGCTCCCGAATGACTTCAAAAACGTCGCCATACTCTGACTTATGAATGTTGTGTCTTAATTGTTATTGGGTGAGTTCTGAAATAAAGTTCGAGTTATTGGTTTATTTGCTTCTTCTTGTTCGAAATTAACTGCATCCAAGTTGGAGATATGAATCTGGGTACTTCATCGTTACAACATTTATCAGCGTTATTGACGATGTGTAAACTCTCCGCTAGCAAAGTCGCATTTTTGTATTTGTGAGAAGAAATAACTCTTGCCTCATTCCACAGAGGGATGTGAGCTCCCTGGTTAACTAATCTTGCAAGTGCTGTAGAGTTTGAATGTGTTTTGACACTGTACTTGTGTTCCACAATACGAAAGTTCAAATTCCTCATGGTGGATCCAATATAAATTTGATATATGTCAACAGTATCCAGGGCCTGTAAAGGTATTTTGTAACCTCCGAATCTGCTATTACTCGGAATTGGGTCACGATCTTTTTAATAGTTGGCATTAGGTTGTTTGTTTTAATTCCAAAATCAAAGTTGTATTTTTTACAGGAAGATTTAAGTATATTCATAACTTTTGGAATATAGTCCACTGACCCAACATATTTGCGTTGACTGGGTTCTTTAGTTAATGTAGAAAAGTGTGTGCTTCTTATTTTTCGATGGATCCGGTTTACAATATTTCTGGGGTACCCATATTCGTCTGCTATGGCATTTATTTCATTTAAATAAAAAATTGTACTATACCTTTTAGACTTTCTGTTGAAGAGAAACCCTATATCACAAATTATTTATTTCTCAGTATACCGCAAGCCCAGTGCAACATCAGCAATTATACCATATTATTCAGCACATCCTAATACATATAAACTATCTGCAATCCAGTTTCTCATCCGTAGAGCATACACACATTGCTCAAGCATTACTGCTAGGAAACGAGAATTAAATGAAATAAATGCCATAGCAGACGAATATGGGTACCCCAGAAACATTGTAAACCGGATCCATCGAAAAATAAGAAACAAACTTTTCTACATTAACTAAAGAATCCAGTAAACACAAATATGTTGGGTCAGTGGATTATATTCCAAAAGTTATGAATATACTTAAAGCTTCCTGTAAAAAATACAACTTGGATTTTGGAATTAAAACAAACAATCTAATATCAACTATTAAAAAAGATCGGGACCCAATTCCGAGTAATAGCAGATTCGGAGTTTACAAAATACCTTTACAGGCCCTGGATACTGTTGACATAGATCAAATTTATATTGGATCCACCATGAGGAATTTGAACTTTCGTATTGCAGAACACAAGTACAGTGTCAAAACACATTCAAACTCTACAGCACTTGCAAGATTAGTTAACCAGGGAGCTCTCATCGCTCTGTGGAATGAGGCAAGAGTTATTTCTTCTCACAAAAACAAAAATGCGACTTTGCTAGCAGAGAGTTTACACATCGTCAATAATGCTGATAAATGTTGTAACGATGAAGTACCCAGATTCATACCTCCAACTTGGATGCAGTTAATTTCGAACAAGAAGAAGCAAATAAACCAATAAATCGAACTTTATTTCAGAACTCACCCAATAACAATTAAGACACAACAATCATAAGTCAGAGTATGGCGATGTTTTTTGAAGTCATTCAGGAGCTGAACGTGATGTATATAAACAAAAGCGACGTTCCACGGTGGACACTTTTCAAATTTTTACAATACCTGTTTTAGAATTCATCTGAGGATGTGCTGGGAGCCAGCACAAAAGATCTAGTGATGTGATTTTGACTTTCAGTTTTTGATTCAGTGTTAATAAAAGTAATTTTTCATCGTTCAATTTGAATTTCATCTTATATCGGGCAAAGACGGCATTCTAGTAATTAGTAATAAGAGAAATCATTGGTAAGTTTACAAGAAAGTTTGTAATGGTCCGAAATAGACAAGGAAAAGACACTGTACTATGGTAGCTAATGAGGTTAAAGATTGGTGGAAAGACTATTCTGAAACTCTGTACAAATGAGATTATAGAATGATGGATGCACTTGTAAAAAATGCTTATACTCCAGAACAAGCTCTATGGGAAAGTGAGGTACGATGGGCATTAGAACAGCTTGAAAACAAGAAAGTGTCAGAAGATGAAATTCCCATGGTGACAGGAAAGGAAGCTGTTGAAGTTCTAACTGCTGTTTGCCAACAAATTTGGAATACGACCAGGTGGCCGCCTGAATGGAAGAGATAGGTGTTTTTTCTGTTGCATGAGAAAGGAGATGCCGAAGAATGTGCAAATTATAGAACTATTGCACTGATTCCTCATGGTTTTTGCTTAAAGATCATACAAAGATGGTTGGAACCACATATGGAGAGTGAAGTGCTAGTACCACAAGTTGGCTTTAGAAGAAGCAGAGTAACACAAGATCAAATTGCCAATGTTAAATGGTTAACGGAGAAAGCAAAAGAATTCCAGAAGTATGTTTACCTTTGCTTCATTGACTATTTGCAAAACTTTCGACTGTGTGGTCCATGCAACATTGTGGAATGTTTTGAAATTGCTAGGAGTGCCAGTGCACCTAATCATTCTTTGAGGAATCTTTATGATGAGTAAAAAGGCACTGTGGGAACTGAATCTGGTGAGACTGAATGGTTTAGATTAAGAAAGGGAGTGTGACAAGGCTGTATTCTGTCTCCATATATATTTAACTTGTACAGCAAATACACACCGGTGTGCAAAACTTATGGACAAAGCAAAAAAGTAAAATAATGCTATAAATAGCTGCAGCATCCAAACAAAAATTAACTCAGGACCATGTCTGGGAACAGGAGCAACAGCACATGTGTAATAATGGAGCATGAAGTATGGTTTGTGTGATGTGAGAACAAAATACACTCACACAGTCCAATAGCATCATATAATATATAATAAGTTCTAATTACACTCATGAGTATTGAATTCTATTTACGTGGCTTATAATCAAATGTATAATTCGACTAATATGCCTAATTTGCTGAAGAATACCCTCTATTGCACGATGTTGACCCCAACAAGAAAAGAGATCTCATTTTGAGTCAAAACTTTTACTAAAATAAGAAAAACATATACAATTAAAATAGTAAGACCTTTCAAACGTCACTTTGCGCCGATCATCAGACTAACCACAAGATGTCTGTGCTCAATCCTAAATACTAACAAACATGTTGTTGGTGACGGTTTAATTGTTTCAAACTTTACAAAAGAGACACCTTGTGGAGAATTCTGGAATAACCCAAGTAAATTCGACATCCCCAGCTACCCCTAATATTTAAGCTATTGATATACTTTTTTATTTACTGTTTAACTAAAGTTTGCTAAATACCTGAAATGTCAACCAGGTCAGACTCATTACAGCACTGTTTTTCATTCGCACAAATACACAAGGTTTCTGAGAAGCGCAAAGATGATATACTTTAAGGCGTATTTATGATCCTAGCTTGTTCCCAAACTGGGAAGTGAGTTCCTTTGTGAGTCGTGCGTGCCAAAGCGGTAGATCTGGCACCCATTCACATATTATAAGAGTGTTCTTGCAAACATGTTTTTAAATTCCTCCTAGTGGATCCTATATACAATATACCTTCAACGATTTGTCACTGTCCACCGCTTGTAAAACTCGCTCGTATTGTGCATGGATCCGATGTGGAGGCTTCTTCATAATCCACGGAGGCTAATGCAACCGCAATCGACTGTCACAATTGTCTCTGCGTGTGTGTTCAAGCTTTGCTGTTGCTTTGCCACAGCACATGGTTCCCATGTGCTGTGGTGGGCCATTATTTAGTCATTGGTCGTTATTTGTTAATCATTTGCATATTCGGCCCTGAGGTACTTGCATGCGGAGTTTCATCAGGATCAAACAACTTTCTCGGAGTGCTTCATTATTATTATTATCATTATTATTATTATTATTATCTTTATTTATTTATTTTTTTTTTTTTTTGGCAAAGAATGTATTTTGGACATGTGATGCCTGCCAATAATAGATTTGAAAAAATAATCATACTTGACAAGGTTGAAGAAGCAGAAGGGGAAGACAGAGAACAAGATGGTTGTTTGGAATCAAAGATACTTGTGGAATGACCAGAGAAGAATTGCAAGATCTTGCTGAGAACAGATCAAGATGGTGAGCTTTTGTCATACAGTCGCCAAGAGTCGAGCATGACTCAATGGAACCTAATAAAAACAAAAATGTATATTTATGCTGACTTTGGCAGCAGTGATTTAAGCAAAATGTTTATGCCACATAATTGTATATTTATGGCAACAGTGGTATAAATACACAGTGGACAATTTATTCATAAAATTATGCACTTTTTTTTTCTGGAAAGAAACAAATTATGCCACTGTAGGTATAAAATGGTGTCTGATCTCATAGTTGTCAGATTTGGAAATTCCTTTTTCACATCAGACAGCTGTAACTTTCACCAAAGTTTTTCTACTATTTCCTGAACTTTGCTGTAGACAGATGTTTACCTAGTAGCCGAGTTGTGTATTTTTGTTTGTCACGAGATCTTTTATAGTACAAGTTTTATTCATAAAATTTATATCACATTGGTAACGACAAAATGCGGCCAATTTTATTCACAGACCATCATGGAAATCTTCGTTTTTTAGAAAGCTACCAGATACTTTTAAAATACTTTTAGTATACTAGGTGTGAAACAAAGCATTGCCATTAAATTGTAGAAACTAGTGGATCCCCCCCCCCTTTTTTTTTCTGGGACTGTAAAATCTAAGAACAGACTTTGTAAATTTACTACTAGTTCACTTTTAATGTTTCCAGTTTGAAGTTTGACTGCCAATCATGTTGTACTGTTACTCGTGTTATTCTTTTTGTTGAATATTACTTATGGTGAACTGTTCCCCTAGGAATTCTAGTTATTATGCCAAAATCAAATCACCAATCGATCTGAGCACCATTGAAAAAAATATAGTAACAGGCCAGTATAAAACAGTGGAAGCATTTGAAGAAGATTTCTTCAGATTGTTTGATAATGCTGAGGTAAGTTTTTGTTTTCTTCCTTTTTCTTTTCATAGATAAAATTAACTGACTTTTATGGAGACAGTGGCCAAATGTAGATTTATGTATATGTAGCTCTATATGTCGGTCCACAGGGTTGGTGTTACGTCGTAGTAACCCCGGAAATTCCTAGAATTTCATCATAAGCTTTTGCGGAATCGAGAAATACTTTGAGATTTTTTATTTTTGCATGAGTTCATGTAAAAGCGTATAAGATTGATGTGTCTACTGGAATTGTGAAGGATCCATTTTTCCCCATGGCATGTGCTGAGCTGATAAACAAGTTAGCCTGCTGGCAGTGTCTTAGCAGCGTAAACTCAAATTATTTGAGAGCAAGAGATTGCCACAGACCTGTTTTATGACTTGATGTATAGGCAACAGCTGATGAACTCTTTTGCCATTGACTGATCATCACACAGCACAGCATCCATGGACCTTCAGCTATATATGTAATTTACAGTAGCGAACAAAAGTATTTGGCAAAACACTTTTTCGACCATAATATTTTTTCTGCTGGACCAAATCATGTCATTTTGGGATATGATATGTGTTATTGAGTTGCAAACATGACCCATATGCAGATGGATCGGAAACCTTAACACAGATCAGGTACTGAGCTTAATCGCAAAGATCATACAAATTGACCAACAAAGTAGGTGTGTATCACATTCATTTAATGCAACGATAACAGAAAACAAGAACGAGAAAATGACAAAACAATAACTAATACTTAGTGAGATAACCACGAGACTTAATAACAGCTGCACAACGGGCCAGCATCGAGTCCACTAGCTTCTCGACGGTGACCTACGGAATTTGCGTCCATTCTGCAGACAGCTGGTCGAACTTCTGGCCCCTATTCCGGCAGGTTTTCTTCGCCCATCGTCTCTCCAGCTTCTCCCGCATGTGCTCGATGGGGTTGAGGTCTGGATATTGGCTTGGCCAGTCAAGAAGTGTGACCTGTTGCTGCTGGAAGGCTGCCTTCACTACTCTGGAGGTGTGCTTCGGGTCGTTGTCTTGCTGCATGATCCATCCGGGTGTCATGTTCTGGTTTGCCCATGGGAAGACGTCGTTGATGAGCATGTTCGTGTAGCTCTGGCCGGTCATTATTCCGTCAATCTTGATGATGGGGCCCATTCCATTGCGAGAGAAGGCGCCATAAACCATGAGCGATCCTCCTCCGTGCTTGACAGTCGGCTGAATGAACTGGGGGTTGAATCTCTGTCCACACGGACGTCTTACGTATCGGAGGCCATCACTTCCAAACAAGTTGAACTTGCTCTCATCGGTGAAAAGCACCTTACTCCAGTCTGCCACGGTCCAGTGTCGATGACGGCGCGCAAACGCGACTCTAACTCGTCGATTCTTGACTCCAATGAGTGGTTTCTGGGCGGGGCGTCTTCCATTCAATCCACCAGCAATGAGACGATGGGAGATGGTCATTCGGCTGACGTTCAGGTCGTCGCTGTCGCGGAATTTGGTGGCGATGTCCACAGCAGTCAAGGTGGGATCAGCACGAGATCGACGGAGGATGCGTCTATCCTGACGCAAAGTAGTGGAACGAGGCCTACCACATCGTGGACTGTTTTCAACAGTCCCAGTCTTCTTATAATGTTGCAGGATAGGTGAAACGGACTGGTGTTGGATCTTCAGGGCCCTTGCAATGTCGGTGACGCGCATTCTGGATTCCATCACGTTTACGGCCGCCTGGCGAGCTCCAACAGGGATCTCCGCCTTTTTACCCATTTCTGAAAACCTAAGATTGACTTATTTTCACACTATAGACGGGCCACAGTGCAAGAAATCACTCGGCAATTTAACGCTGATGCACAAAAATGTGTAAGCAGCTACACCATCCAGAACCATCTCCTCGCTATGGGGTAGAGAAGCCGTCGTCCCATTAGGGTATCGCTGCTGACCGCACATCACAGGGTGCAAATATTAGCATGGACGCAGGAACATCGCCACTGGACCCTAGACATGTGGAAAAATATTACCTGGACTGATGAGTTGAGATTCACATTGGTACATGCGGATGGCAGGATACGATTACGGCGCAAACCACATGAAGCGATGGATCCTTCTTGCCAGCAGGGTACTCTTCAAGCTGGTGGGGGTGGCATTCTCGTCTGGGGAATGATTACGTGGACTGAAATGGGTACCCTGGTATGTTTGACATCGTCCCTCACAGGTCAACCTTACCGGGATATCCTGGATGACCATTTGCTCCCATTTGTGCGTCTTCAACATCCCACTGGGGACCTCATCCTGCAACAAGCCAATGCACCATGCCATCGCTCCCAAATTGTATCCGAATGGTTAGATGAACACTCCCCGACGTGACCTCGCTTCCTTGGCCAGCTAGGTCACTTGACCTCAATCCCATCGAGCACATCTGGGATGCCATCGAGAGAGATGTTCGAGGCTCTGATCCCCCTCCATCAAATCTTCGTGAATTGTGGGAGCTTGTTCAGGGGTCGTGGATCCATATGGCTTCCCAACGCTTCCGGTGTCTTGTCGAGTCCATGCCGAGATGAATCGCCACCGTCATCAGGGCGAAAGGTGGTGCTACACGCAGGGATCGCATTCCTCCTAAAATTCCTAAAATTCCTAATATTTTGTGACCCTCCTTAAATTCCTAAAATTAGACCTAAAATTTGCTATTCATCCTAAAATTTTCGTAAGCTTATTTTTATTAAAAACACAACCGTTATTAACGCCAATAAATTTACCATTACGGTAAGGTAAAAAGACCTGTTATTGTAGAAACACAGCCTATATGCTGTGCTGCTGAAGGGAGGGAAAAATGACGCCATCGAGATGCACTTGCTTCGGGGCGGGCGTTCCATTTTTTTGCCTTCGAACAGTTTTCGAGAGTAACAAGAGATCTAAGGGAAAAGGGGAGGGGTCATTTTCACCCCTGGTTTGCGCTTTGCAGACGAACTCCGTGGCACGCAGAAGATCGTACTTTATTTTTGTACATGCCTTGTGGAACCTCCTCTTTCTGCTGATGTTTTGTTATTGTAAACCGCAGGTGGGTGGAAGCAAAGAGGAAACATGTGGTCTCCTTCCGTAACCTCCGGTAATGACGATGGGATGGTAGCTGAGTATTATCTTGGCAGGCAGTAGAGCACGTGATCATTGACCTTCGATCATGCGTCGGCGACAGCGACCTTCGATGCGCAATATATCTCGGCTCCGACTCGCTTTGACTGAACTTGCGTGAGATGCGTATGATAGTTTCTGGTTTTACGTCTTTTATGGTGTTCTCTGTGCTGTGTGCAGGTTCAGTTCTCTAGTGGTGACCTGCTTTTTTTTTTTTTTTTTTTCATCTGACATCCTCGCAGCCAAATTTCGGGAAGTTGTCTGGTTTTGCAATATTGGAACATGTTTTTGTACTTCCCTTTCATTTTCTGGTTAGTAATACAAGTGTTTAAGATGCCTAAATCCAAAACGAAATTTCAAGATGCATGGCTCGCCAAAGAATTGGACGGAGTGAAGTTGAAAGAATGGTGTTCTGCAACTGAAACAATATTTTCTGCTAAGTGTATATTGTGTTCAGAAATTTTCAACATTTCTAATAGTGGCTTTTCACAAGTAAAAGCGCATCATAAAGGAAAAAAAAACATTTGCAGAAATTTCAAAGTAAATTTCAAAATAAGTCCATCCTGAAAGCCTTTGGAGGACGGGATCTTCAGCCCAAAACAAATATTAGTGAAGTACTGAGTCATGATTTACAGTTGGCTAAAGCTGAAGCATTATGGGCCATGAAAGTTGCTAAGGACAATATGTCTTTTGTTTCATGCACTGAAACAGTTGAGCTTTTCAAAGAAATGTTTCCTGATTCTGCTATTGCAGCCAAAATGCGACTTAAAGAAAAAAAGTTGCTTATGTGATATCACATGGATTGTCAAAATATTTTGAAGAGGATTTGAAAAAAGACATTGCATCTAGTAGCCCAGGAAAGGTTACTATAGCATTTGATGAAACTACAAATACACAAGTGAAACGGCAGTTGGATGTGTATCTCAGGTACTGGTCTTCAGAAATAAATTCAGTTTCTTGCCGATACCTAACAAGCGTTTTTCTGGGTCATGCAACTGCAGATATTTTGCTAAAAGAAATTCTTGATGTGTTATCATCCTTCAATATTTCGTTAAACAGAATTATTTGTGTATCCATGGACAGCCCAAATGTAAATAAGTGCTTTTTACGCAAATTCAATGAAGTTGTAAAACAAGAAACAGGCCAGAAATCTTTGGAACTAGGTTTTTGCAACCTGCATGTTGTTAGTAATGCATTTAAAATTTTTTTGACAAGCTTAAATATAGATTTTGACGAATTTGCTACTGATATGCATTACTTTTTAAAGAGTAGTGCTGCAAGACGAGAGGATTATAAATCTGTCGAGGATATAACATTGGTCACTGCTAAATTTCTTTTGCGTCATGTCAGCAACAGATGGTTAACCGTTGGTTCTGTAGCCCAGAGGCTCTTGGATCAATGGCTAAATATTACAGAATATTTTTTAAACTTCTTGCCATCTCAAAAAATATTTGAAAAACAACTGCGCAATTCGGCAAGGTATAAAAGAATTCACTGTTTCCTGAAAAATGAGCTTACTCCTTGCTATTTAGCATTAATTTCATTTTCACACCAAAATTTTGAAAAGTTTTCATTATGTTATCAGAGTGAAGAACCAAAAATACACCAGTTATATTCTGATTTAAATACTTTAATGAGGAATGTTATGGCTCAGTTTATCCAAGATGATGTTATAGCAGGGAAATTTGGAGAAGACCTAAAGAATGTAGATTTTGAAAACAAAAATTCATGGAAAAAACTAGGGGAGTTAGAAGTTGGTATGAAGACAAAAAATCTCCTCAGGAATGTTCAGGAGACCAGGCAGAAATTATTTCTCTTAGATGTAAGATCATCACTAATTGCAACCACAAAATATTTAAAGTCAAATTTGCCATTCTGCAATCAAAAGCTAAGAGACATAGAAGTTTTAAAGGTAAAAGAACCAAAGAAAGAGTCAACTCAACTTTCAGTCACTGAAGGACTTTCGGAAATAACCAGAATTTCAAGTGTTTTGCATCTTTCTGAGGAACAAATTGATAGAGTAAGAGAAGAGTGGAAACTTTTAAATTGCGATAAGCCAACTCTAGATGAACTAGTGAAATTTTCAGAGGAAGGGCATATTCCAGTGCGGATTGATCATTACTGGCGTAATATATTTAGTATTAAAGACTCTAGCGGAAAAGAAAAATACTCAAATCTTGCTAAACTCATAAAGTCAATTTTAGTTTTACCTCATGGTAATGCTGATGCAGAAAGGGGATTTTCGGTTAACACTGCTCTGTTAAGGAAGGACAAGGCTAACTTAAAAGACTCAACTATAACATCATTAAGAATAGTTAAAGGGGCCATTAAACACTATGGATGTGTAAGTAAAGTTCCCATAACAAGAAATTTGTTAAATAGTGTTTGTGATTCACATAAATTTTATAAAGAGTATGTTGATAAGCTGAAGGAAGAAGAATAAAAAAAGGTAAAAGAAAGGCAGCAGAAAGAGAGGAAAAATAAGGAAAAGCAGCTAGAGAAAAAAGAAAAGCTGAGTTTGATGACAAAATAAAAGAAAATGATGCAGAAATAAATAGACTTAAAAACGATAAAGAAGCCTCCCTAGCAATAATTCAAGAGGGAACAGAAAGAATGAGAAAAGCTGTAGAAAAACAAAATACTGTTGAAATAGCAGTTGCCTCTAACTTGATCATACAAGGTTCAGCTGAAATAAAGAAAACTGAAAGTAAATTAGTTGTGGTAGAAGCAGAAAAAGATAGGCTAATCAGGAAAAGGTTAAAACAATAATATGAAAAAGTAATTCAGTGAACAATTGTACATAGTTCTTGGTTTTCAATTACCTTTTTAGGATATTATAATTTAATGTGAAACCTGAAAACTTTACTGTGAAAATCGTGAATTGCTTCTGGTTCAACAGCATATTAATGTTCAAAGTGAAACTTGAATGTGGTAAATATACTTGAATATGATAATAACACGTGAAAAGATAAGAACTGAACATTAGAAGTAAATCATACTTAAACTTCAGACATTAGACGTTATGCAAAAAATTTGGGTGTTAACTTCGACCATATATACTAATGGACTGCACATTGGCAATAGCTGCATCAAAGCCGCCATGGCTCAAACATTGGGCACGTCATCATCAGACTCCAAATTTCGTGTAAAAATGCTGTTATGATTACTAATTTACGCTGCAGAACTTCAGTGTTTTCGGTGTATTATGTGAATGCGCCTCATATATAATGAAAACTCTTCAGGTAAGTTTACTTATGAGCTATATACATGCATGATCGGGTTGTTTACATTTTGTGATTTATAATGTGATGAACATTTGCGAAGAATTTGGAACATGCATTCCATTTTTTTTTCTTAAGTTACTATATTTTTATATCAATAGCTGCAAGTTTCTGGTTAAGTAATTGAACTTTATTGACTTAGGTATTTAATTCGTTTCTTATCCATGAAAAATCATAGAACTTTCTTTACTATATCGCTCAGAGCAACCATAAGCACAGCAGGTGTAACCCATCTTTTTGACTGTTGTCATGTGATTTTATGTTGGAGCCAGAAATTTTGATGTCATGCACAGTCTATCAGTATATATGGTTGAAGGGTGTGAAGCAAACTCTTTACAATGTATACAAAGTTGTTTTACTAGATGTATACAAATATACATCTAGTTTTTATTGAAATACACTCCTAAAATTTTCCTAAAATTTTTCTAAAAATTCCTAAAATTCCTACCTAAAATTTTCCAGAAGTATGCTATGATCCCTGTACACGTTACTAGACAGGTATCTCTAATTCAATTGCTCTTCAGTGTAGTTGCTGTACATTTTACTGCATCCCACATAGCTGCTCATTAGAAAACTCGAAAATTACATCACTCTTTTTTTTTTTTATTGGAGGTTTAACGACCACCGTGAGCAACTCAACGGGCTATAAGCAGCCGCCCTTCCCTAATTTAGGGTCACTGGTTCCAGGGAAGGGAGAGAGCCAGTGCCGTAAGACAAACACAACATCCATGCCTCACCGGGATTCGAACCGTACCCCTTTTGGACGAATGATCAGAGGCCATCGCTTAGATTACATCACTCTGAAATATGGAACTGAACTCACATCTCCTGATTTGTGTTTGAGCATGCTACCATTCCACCAACCAGGAGAACAAAACACCAAGCAATGGAAACTATGCAGATGTAGCTCAGGAATCTGAACATCTTTGCTGATATGTTCTAGTCAAAGTAATCCAGCTTCATCTTGGCGTCGATGACCACTATTTCCCATCCATGTATGGATGAAAGTCAGTGTTACATACAGACAAACAAACAAACAGACAGACAGACAGACGTCATGTATCGTATCATATCATATCATATATCATTAAGCTGTTCTCTGAGATTCAGAGGTTAGCTCCTCAAAGAAAGACCATGTGCCAAGTACACATTTAACCAATAGAACTAGAATTTACTTACTGTTTTTGTATCAAATGTCTCCATTTCATCAATCTTGGCACACCACTCAAGCTTCATAACATCCATCACATGCAACACACGAGACCTTTTGTACTTCATACTCATAATCTTTTTCTCAAGCTGACATTCCTGAATCTGGTCCTCCCAGGATTTCCTTGGCCTTCCTTGACCTTTCTTTCCTGCCACTTGGGCTGAAAAAATTCTCTTAGTCAGCAACTCATCACTCATTCTTTCAACATGGCCAAACCACCTAAGAATATTAGTCTCCACTTTACTAACAACATTTTGCCTCACATTACACATCTGCAACACATCTTCATTCCACAGATGATCAGCGTGTGTCCTCCCCCCATAAGTAATGCATCTCCCCAGCACACAAACAACTCCTATGTTTCTTTTGCAGTACCCAGGTTTCACTGCTGTACATCAGAGTAGGAACAATTACACTTTCATACACAGCCATGCAGGACTCTCTTGAGAACCCATCATTCCTGTGAAATCCTCCTAAGGCAGCTATGACTTTCGAAGAAGAATTCACTGGCCTACTAATTTCACCATCCAATTTGTTCTCTCTGTCAAACATGCTTCCTAAATACACAAACTCATTCGCCTGGTCAATCACTTTACCATTAAGACTAATATTACATTCAGTACTAACAGTTCTTTGCTCAAAAACCATAACTTTGGATTTTCCCTTATTTATACTCAGTTTGAAGTTCATGCAAACTTCGTACATCTGGGACAACATACTCTGCAACTCACTTTTGCTCTCTGCCAACAGGACTATGTCATCAGCATACAGTAATGCGCACACACGAATATCCCCAAGACATAAACCAGTATTATCCATTTTGACATCACACATTCATGCATCCCATAGAAAAGTGTTCTGAAAAGTGGCTACATGGGAAGCAGTAAAATGTATGGTACTGTGAAACGTTTCATGAATGACTGAATGAGTTGAAGTCATGTGAGAGGTATGTGCAAAAGAAGTGGACTTGTTTTAAGAACTGGTTTCTCACTGTCGCTAAATGGGATTGTGGTACTGCAACAATGAGTAGCATTAAATGTGATGGCTGGCGGAACAGTGAGATTAAAGAAGCAGTAAAGAGGAATAAGGAAGCCCATTCAGGGATGTTGCATGGTAGAGTTTCTGGGGACGAATATATCTGTAAAAAATGTGAAGCAGCACAGCTGGTTGTTCAGAGTGTAAGGCAAAAGTTAGGAAGGATAAGGTGGAAAGGCAAGAATTGGCTTTTTGAACATATAGGAAAAAATTCTGGAAGTACACAAGACATATGGTGTAAAAGCCATGTATGCTGGCAGTAGAGCTTGTGCATGAGTGAATGGTGTTTTATCAAAATGGTTTTCTATTGGTGCAGGAGTCAGGCAAGGTTGTGTAATGCCACTATGGCTGTTTAATATATTTATGGATGTGTGCATGCGTGATGCCAAAATAGATAATACTGATGTATGTCTTGGTGATATCTGTGTGTGCAGATTGCTGAGGCTTTGCTGATGACACTTTCCTGTTGACAGAGAGCAAAAGTGAGTTGCAGAGTATGTTGTCTCGGATGTACGAAGTTTGCATGAAATTCAAACTGAGTATAAATAAGGGAAAAACCAAAGTTATGGTGTTTGAGAGAGGAATGGGTAGCACTGAATGTAATGTAAGTATAAATGGCACTGTGATTGACCAGGTGAGTGAGTTTGTGTATTTACGAAGCATATTTGACAGAGAATACAAATTGGATGGTGAAATTAGTAGGCAAGTAAATTCTTCATTGAAAGTCATGGCTGCTTTGGGAATTTTTCACAGGAATGATGGGTTCACAAGAGAGTCCTGCATGGCTGTGTCTGAAAGTGTAATTGTTCCAACTCTGATGTATGGCAGTGAAACCTGGGTATTACAGAAGAAACATAGCAGTCGTTTGTGTGCTGGAGAAATGCATTACTTACGGGGGGTTTGTGGCAAGACCCCTTCTGATTGTGTGAGGAATGAAGATGTGTTGCAATTGTGTAATGTGAAGCAAAATGTTGTTAGCAAGGTGGAGATTAATATGCTTCGGTGGTTTGGCTATGTTGAACGAATGAGTGATGAGATACTTTCTAAGAAAATCTTTTTAGCCCAAGTGGCAGGAAGGAAAGGCAAAGGAAGGCCAAGGAAGTCATGGGAGGATCAGATTCATGAGTGTCTGCATGAGAAAAAGGTTATGAGTATGAAGTATATCTTGTGTACGGCGTGTGATGGATGTCAGTGAAACCCGAGTTGTATGTCAAGATCGCTTTAAATGGAGAAGTTTGATACAGCAACAGTCAGTAAAACTTATCTGGTAGTTTGTATTTCTTTGTGGAGCTAACCTCTGAATCTCAGAAAACAGCTTAGTGATATGTATGTATGTACACAAGACATATGTAAAATAGGGGAAGTTGTGAGTTGTGTGCAAAATAGTTTTGGAGAAATGATATGGGAACCTAATGAGTTAAATGGAAGATGAGGTACATACTTCTGTGAATTATTAGGTTATGAAAGCAAAAGTGAGTTTGAGGCAGAAGCATATGAATACCACAGCAAGAGAAGGAAGTACAGAAGGAATCTCAATGAGGGAAGAAGTTTGTAAAGCTCTAAAATCTCTTGAAAATGGTAGGGCTTTGTGAGTAGATGGCATAACTGCTGAGATTTTAAAATGTGGCAGAGATTCTGCAATTGACTGGTTAACTGAAATTTGCCAGTTATGCTGGGAATCAGGAATGGTTCCTCAGGATTGGAGGGATGCTATCATTGTACCCTTGTATAAGGGAAAAGTTGATCAGACTGAATTCTTACATTCATTCATTCAGTTGTTCTTGTAATTCAATATCAGGGTGTCTGCCTTCTGAGTGTTTCAGGGAAAGTGTTGGGAAGATCATTATCATTAAGGTATGAGGTCTTACATCAGAAAAAGTGTGGATGTAATGTACAGAGTGGTTTTATGCATAGTAAGAGCTTCACTAACCAAATTTTTGCATAATGCATGGAGTTTGCTGTTTTCATAGATTTGGAGAAAGCTTATGACCAAATAAACAGAATACAGTCTTGAATAAATGTGGTGCAACTGAGAATCTTAATAGTGTGAAAGCTATGCAGGAGTCACGCTGCCGATTACATTCTTCGCAATTTGCGAAAATGCGAAAAGAAATCGTTTTAGGCAATGGAAAAAAGTTTTGACGGTTATGTTTTTGTACTGTTATAATACATCGGCAAAAAAAAAAAAAAAAAAAAGTGTTTGGTGAATAAGTTAGCAGAAACTTTAAAAAAGCCAGTGCAACCTCTGCTATATATTCTGGCAGTAGAGCATGTGTAAAAGTGAATGGTGTTTTATCAAAAAACTTTTTTATTTTGTGCAGGAGTCTGTGTGATTTCATCTTGGCTATTTAATATACACAGTCATATCAAAATATGACCACTCTCAGAATCACAGTGTACTCGCCCAGGTGCGTCACAGAGTGCACGTGACAAGGCGACCACACGGAAATATAAGCTGCCTGCCAAGACAGATGAGCCATAGTGTGTTACGGGTACACAATGGGCAGAGGTAGTGCTTTGATGGATGTTCAAAAAGGAATGATCGTCGGCTACCGTGCCAATTGTGGAAGCATCTCAGAAACAGCAGACTTCGTGGGCAGTTTGCGAAGTGCTGTAGTAAGGGTGTACCAAGAATGTACCGCTGGCACACCAAGTACTTCCCGACGTCATAACTGTGGAGCCCTGAAGGCCATTGACCCCAGAGGAGAACATCGCCTCTGTTGAGTGGTAAAGGGCAATTGATGTGCAACAGTGCAGCAATCTGCCACGCAAATGGACCCTAGGGCACCCAGGCACGTGTCCCCAATAATAGTAGAGCAAACCCTGTTATACATGGGTCTCTGGAGTTGACACTGCATCAGGGTGTCCATGTTAATTCAGGTCCATCAGCAATGATGCCTACTATTCGCATGAGACTACCAGGGGTGAAAAATTTCCGCCAAAAGGAGGAATTCCGCCTCTTTGAAAGTCACCTGGGCAGTTCTTGAGATCACTGCAGAAGTGCAATAATTGCAATAAAACAAATTAGATCAGTATAAATATGGTATTTACATTATTGGTTTGATGTAAGCACATTGACTAAAATAAAATTCTTATTCATTCCTAAAGATATGTTAAACAATGTTATGGCTTTTGTATATTTATGTATAGTGCTTAGGGTAGTTAATAAATGCTGAAAGGTTAATTATTTTTGCAAAATCCTATGTGGGAAAAGTTCAGCTGTTTTCTGTCATGACCACTTTCATGCCTGGACTATCATCATTGGACAGTGAAAGAGTGGAAAAAGGTTGCCTTCTCTGACGAATTGAGGTTTCTACTCCGCAGAAGTGATGGGCAGTGGCAGATACGGTGTCAAACACACCCAAAACAATGCCCAGACACGCTTATTGGTCAAGTACAGGCTGGTGGTGGCAGTGTGCATGTGTGGGGGATGTATTCCTGATATGACCTGGTACCAATGGTATCACTGCATGGGTCCCTGCATGCCAATGACTACCTGTCCATCCTCATTGACCACATGCATCGCTTTATGTTGGACGTTTACCCTGGTGGGATGATGTCCACCAATAGGACAATGTACCGTGCCACAACTCTAAGGGAATGCGTGACTGGTTCCAGGAACACAACACTAACGTCTTTGTTCTCCCTTGACTGGCTAAATCGCCCTACCTCAATCCCACGGAACAGTTGTGGGACTATTTGGATTGACAGGTTCGACGTGCCAACCCACAACCACATTATCTCCAGTACCTTCATGCTCTGCTGCGATCTTAACGGGCACATGTGCCTCGGGCAACCTTCCAGGGCCTCATTGTGTCCATGCCATGCCGTCTCACTGCTGTCATCTAAGCCAAGGGTGGTTATTCCCATTAATTAGGTTGGTGGTCATATTGTTCTGATGCTACTGGGTGCATTTCAATGTGGTAGAAGAAATCAGATTAATGTGAGTGAAATGCTTATCAACATTTTCTAATTTTTTCAGTGTAGTTTTTTGAGATTCAACGTTGAAATTGTAGTTTTTTGTATGACTATTTTTGTTTGTATTTGTGTTGAAAATGTTGTATTTATAAGTTTTTAAATTGCTTATTTGATGTGATTAGCTTGTTTTGTAACACACTGTTTAAGGACCTGCTGTGTTGGGATACCTGACTGAAGTGTGCATGCATTTATTTGAAAGAGTCAAGTGTTTGCATGAAGTTCAAAACTCAGCATTTCTGGAAAAAAACAAAGCTTAAAAAATCAAAAGCCTTGAGCTGCAAGGAAAAGGAAAGGATGTAATTGATATGATAATTTTAGCTAACTTATTCAAATCTGTGCCAAGTATTGTTAAACTGAAAAACTTATTTAATTGTGCCCCCCTTCTCTCTGTCTGTCTCTTTTGCAGGTTTTTCAGGCTTCTGTGTGACTGGACTGAATGTCAAGGCTTATTCTCAGTGTTTGACTTTGCTTTGTAAATATATTTACAAAGATTGCAGAAAAAATAGGCAACTTTATGACATTGGAGGAGATTCTATGCTAACGATTTGCAAGCCTGCATTAGGAATCTATGACACAGTTTTACTTTTCATGTTGTGTACTTACAAATACATGTCTACTTTGTTTGTGCATGCACATATATTTTAATCTGTTGTAAGAATGATTTTGTAACCATGTTTTTGCTTTGAAATGTGTAGAAATTTCATGGAAGGACATCAGAAATAGGCCATGTTGTGAGCCGCTTACGCAAAGTTTATCTTTCTGCCAAATCTGATGCCATCATTCTTCTTGAAGATATTCTTGGGGAAGCATTGCCTACATCATTTATGTCTTCCAAAGTTGATGGTAATGCTTCAGTTTTTATTGATGGTAATTTATTTCTTATTGCTGTAACTCTTCCTCTTTAAAAAACAAAAACAAATAAAAACTTGCCATTTTCACTTATATGTGACCCTATTCCATTGATTTTTGTTGTACATTTGATGAGTGCAATGTTTGAGTGTTTATTCTCATGGTTTATTAATTCTGCAATTTATGAGGAACCTCATTCCTTTGCTGAGCTGCCAAATGAAAATTATGCTGAAATTCTTGGCTCTGATAGTGGTTCTTTTCTGGAATGATCAATGCTGTCCTCTTCATTATGTTCATTTACTTACATACCGTGGTCACTCTGAAGGATTTAAGATGAGAGCAAAATTGTTAGAATATTGCATACTGACTTTTATGTGTGTTTGAAACTTCCATCATCTTTGCATTTTCATAAATAAATTGTTTGCAAATCAGAATTTTAAGCCACCTCTCAGATTGCTCTGAAAAATGTACAATGGGCAACTTATATGTGTGTGTGTGTGTGTGTGTGTGTGTGTGTGTGTGTGTGTGTGTGTGTGTGTGTGTGTGTGTGTAAAAGAATATTAACATACAAGCAATCTACCCTCATATACAAACAAATAAGGCCAAAAATTTATGAGGGTAGATTGCTTGTTTGTTAATATTCTTTTACATACACTAACTACATCTAATACTTGCAACGTTGCACAGTTTTGTTGTGGTTTATATTATATTACATGAGTGAAAATTTAACTTTCTTATGCTATATATATATATATATATCATCATCATCATTGTCAACCATTATCAATCCACTGCTGGACGAAGGTCTCCCCAAGTTTCCTCCACAACGGTCTGTCTTGTGCCAGTCTCCTCCATGTCACCCCTGCATACTTTCGAATTTCATCCACCCATCTCCCATGTGGTCTTCTTCTGGGTCTTTTCCTGTCCCTTGGAATCCAATCTAAAATTTCGGCTGTCCATCGATGATCTGTCCTTCTGGCAGTATGTCCAGCCCATTGCCATTTCAGGGATTTTACTCTGATCATGATGTCTTCCACTCTTGTCATTTTTCAGATCCACGAGTTCCTCTTCTTATCTCTCCTGTTTACACCAAGTATGCACCTCTCCATGCTGCTTTGAGTTGCCTGCAGCCTTTGTATGTCTCTTTTAGTTAAGGTCCACGTCTCTGCACCATACGTAAGCACTGGAAGGATGCATTGATCAAACACTTTTCTTTTAAGACATAATGGCATATTGCTCTTGAAAATTATGCTGTTTCTTCCAAAAGCTCTCCAGGCAAGTTTTGTACGCCGATTAATTTCTTCATCAATGTGACCTTCACTTGATATCTGCTGTCCAAGATAAACGTACGTGTCTGTTATCTCCAGCTTTTCTCCATCAATCGATAAATCTTCATTTCTTGTAAAAGCATTGAACATCACTTTTGTCTTCTGAAAGTTCATTTTTAATCCCACTTCTTTACTCTTGTCAGCAAGTTCCTGGATCATACTCTGCAGCTCTGATGGGGTAGTTGCAAAAACGACTACGTCATCAGCAAAACGAAGGTGGGTTAGATAATCTCCATTAATCTTTATCCCTTTGTTTTCCCAGCTCAGCGACTGAAAAACACCCTCCAATGTGGCATTAAAGAGCTTCGGAGATATGGT
Source organism: Macrothele yani (assembly GCA_039090855.1). Classification (NCBI taxonomy): domain Eukaryota; kingdom Metazoa; phylum Arthropoda; class Arachnida; order Araneae; family Macrothelidae; genus Macrothele; species Macrothele yani. Next base: position 165,238,684 of record CM077001.1, on the reverse strand, counting down.
GTCACCTTGTCTCACTCCCTTTCCAATTTTTATTTGTGTTGTATTTTCAAACAGCCGAATCTTTGCACTTGCATTTTCATAGATGTTATTAATAATATTAATGTATGCATCTTCAATACCGCAGGTTTTCAGAGCCATTGTAACTGCTGATGGTTTCACCGAATCAAAGGCTTTTTCATAATCGATAAAAGCCATGCACAATGGAAGTTCATATTCCCTCGCTCTTTCAATTAGTTCTCTCAGTACGTAGATATGATCTATTGTGCTGTAGCCACTCCTGAATCCAGCTTGTTCTCTCGGTTGAGCCATGTCCAGTGTTACCTTCAAGCGGTGTGAAAGAACTTTAGTGAAGATTTTATAAACTACTGATAGGAGGCTGATAGGTCTGTAGTTTCTGAGATCCTCAATGTCACCTTTCTTATGTAGCAGGATCATTGTAGCGGTGTTCCAATCCTCAGGAATCTTTCCTTCATTAAGGCATCGAGTGAAAATTTGGGCGAGTACTGTTTCGATTTCTCCACTTGCTTCTTGTATGATGTCTACAGTAATTCCATCTTCTCCTGGAGCTTTTCCCTGCTTCATGTTCTTGATTGCATGTGCAACTTCTGCTGGAAGGACTGGAGGAACTCTGGTACTGGTATCTTTCATGATGTCTGGAGTGCATGTATCATCCCTTTCATATAATTTGGAGTAGAAATCTTTCACTCTTGTCAAAATTTCGCCTCTATTTCTTGTTACAGAACCATCTTCTTTTCTCAGTGCCATAATCTGTTTTCTTCCCTTACTGAGATGTCCCTTTGCTATCTTTAGGCTTTGGTTGTTTTCAATTGCTTTCCTCACTAGTTCACAGTTGAATTTTCTTACGTCTTCAGTGATACTTTTTCTTACTGTCTTGCATAGCTCTATATATTCCACTTTGGAAGTCACATCTTCTTTAGTTGTCCTCATCTCTCTTCTTATATATGATTGGATTCCAAGGGAGAGGAAAAGACCCAGAAGAAGACCACATGGGAGTTGCGTGGAGGAAATTCGAAAGTATGCGGGAGTGACATGGAGTAGACTAACACAAGACAGACCGTTATGGAGGAAACTTGGGGAGACCTTCGTCCAGCAGTGGATTGATAATGGTTGACAATGATGATGATGATAACTTAAGAGCATAGCCGAAAAACATAAGAAAAACTTAAGATGATTATTTTGGTTAATTTTACACATTATATATATATATATACCCAAAAGAAGAGTTAAGGACAAAATTTACACCCTAAAATTTACCAAACTTTTTAACAAACAATCTGAAGATCATGACGCGCAACGCAGCAGTGATGAATATTCAGAAATTACAAACTACAAATCAGAAACTGAAACAAAAATAATAATTTTACAAGGACAAAAAATGCAAATTAAAACTCAATACCAAACAGGCATGTGTAATGAATAAATTAATAGCAACACCAGAATGCAGAAAGTGTTGAGAATGCCGAGCCTTGGCTTTATCAAGGACCAGCAAAACTCTGCATTTTCTCACTTCCACAAAGACCTAGTTGGAAATGGGTTTCTGCAAAGTCATAGATGCAAGTATTAATCCCCAAAAATTTTTTAATAAATTATAACCGCCTCCAATGGTGCGGGAAAATAATTTAGCTAAAGTTTTTGTATACGATGGGTTCCATTTCAATTCAGGCAGGGTCGTACCATCATGGTCTCAGATTTCTCTACAAAAAAATTAAGGGGTGTTCCTTGACTAAAATTAGGAGACCTATATTTTTTCTTTCGGCAAGAAAAATTTTCCCTTCGAGATAGAGGGTTTCAAATCTTGCACCGTCAAACAAGCTCTCTAGAAAACGGTTATTTTTCCTAACTTCAGCGAGTCATTGCAGCAGAGTTAAAAAAGATATCGTGTTCTTGTATTTTTTTTTACATTGTGTGTATAACATATAATAATATATGGTGCTAATATTTGCTACACATCGTATGATTAAAATTTTAAAAAATCGTGAACTTTGTGATTAAAAAAAAATTGAATTTTTTAAGTTTTTTTTAAACAGGTTTGGATGGAGTTTTTTCTATATTCGTTTTTTTCGTTAAAGACATACAAATGTGCACTTTATTTGTAATTTTTTGTGTGTCTGTGAAACTGCCAGTTTCCGCGTTTCCGGCAGCGTTAAAAACAGCCGATTGTGAAAAATCTCTAACTTTGACAACGATTTTCTCAAAAAGGCCATTTTTTAAAATTCTGAAAATTAAATCCCTGTTTTATTATCAACAGGAGAATATCTGTGTAAATTTTCACGGACCTAAAAACGCCCGTTTCCGAGTTAGACGTGTTTGAATTCGGTTTGAAAGCCTACGATTTCTCCGTGTTCTAAAGGCGCCATTTTGGAATAATCTCAGGCGCAAAGTATGTACGTTATCTCTTACCCGAATCAAAGCGTCAGATATTCTTTGCCCGAATGATGGAATGAGAGCATTGGGTCAGCTGGCCCTGGTTGGATACATCCACCTCACCCTTCTGAACAAGTGATGGCATGCCTATAAAACTTACGGGGGGGGGGGGGGGGGGTGATAACCAATACATAAAGAAAATTCTTGCTGCTCCACTAACAAAGTTGAGTTGCGAAAGACAGCAGCAGTTGTTTGTTTGTTTACGTATATACTTAAACATCGCATAAGAAAAGACTATGAAAGAGTAGAAAACTGTTATGAAATAATTTTAAGAAAAACAGTGCAGGCACTAAACAACCTCGAGTTTTTCTGGGAGTTGCTAATTGTAGGCTACTGTCAGAAGAGCAGTTGCTGTTTTGTTATAGTTGCTAAAGTTAACTTCTCAGTTTTTCGTAATAGTAAAATATTCGCTCAAGAGAGTTTTGTCCTCTGCGAACGCGGGGAGAAGGTGCAATGCTCTTGACCTTGCTGCTGGGTTGATAGCGCTGGTCGCTACCGAAACTCTGCTTACCTCCTCTCCAAAACGTAATGGCAATTGTCTAATCTACTAAATAAATAACAATTAACACATACGTGTGCATGCTTATTCATAAAATGTAAGTTGAGTATATTTCCTGTTCAATCAACTGATTTTACACGTAGAATACATATACAACTTATGCGCTTATAACGGTGTAAAGATTTTTATCTATTTAAAACATATTCATAGATTTCAATTTTTTTAAAGAGGGGGGGGGATTGTGTTCTTAGTGATTTCCACCTGGACCGCGATAAACCATGAACAGCCCATGGCTTCTGTTCCCTTAGAAGATAATCCTGGATCGATGGGAGACCAGCAGAGTTTTGACACCCCCATCCCCCCTCACGTGGTGGTGAGGTGTCTCAAAGCTAGGTAGCTTTCAAAAATGTTTCAACTTATCAATTTACTTCCGATATTGGAGGTTATTTTTTTTTTTTTTTTAACGTGCATTAATGCATTTGCATTTTTGAACTTCCCTTTTTTGTTGGTAAAGTTCGATTAACACTTACCACACGTGGGGCTTGGCTTTCAATTCTTATTTCCGTTATGTGGATGCGGCATGGCTGTTTTTCATTTAGTTGCGGGTCCACTTCATTTTTTTTTTTTTTTTTCCCGTTTGTATTTATCTGGCCTCGTCACTAAATGAGTTTTTTCCTTTGCTGCCTCCTCATTTACTTCAATAATTTTTCATAACCCGAGTACTTTCGGTAATACTCCATTACCGTCATCGACGGGACGTTTTGCTCCGACTAGTACGGACCGTGTCAGCTGGGCATTTCGGTGGTTCTCGCGGGCTGCTTCTGTCATCGGCTATCGCTTCTTCTTGGGCGTTGTGGCGCCATCTCTTGTTGGTCACTGATCTCATTTTTCGAACTTTTTCATTTTTTTTGCTCAATTTTAATTAAATTTCTCCAGATGTTTCTCAAAATATTAGGGTCATTATGGTTGCAAACTTTTGCCGTATTTTTTTCAATCATTACCGACTCTGCTATTCTGAGGTGTTTTTCGGATTTACAGCTTTTAATGATTTTTATATTTTCGAATTTAGGATATTTTTGGTTATCTAGACAGTATTGAATAAGTGCTAACATTTTCTTCTTTTTTCTGCCAATTTTTTACGTGTTGTTTTAATCTGTGTTTAAGCTTATTTTTGGTACTTCCTATATAAGCCATTGGAGGATTTTCAGTAATAGGAATTGAGTAAATACCTGCTTTTTCTAACATTTTTATTTTTTCATTATTTTTTATTACCATATTTTTGATGATATTTACTTTTCCTCCAATTTGAATGTTATGCTTTTTACAAATATTATTAATTTCATTGGTAGTACCTTTAATGTAAGGAAAACCATTTAAAAATTTGACTTCTTTTTATTTACTACAGCATTATTTTTTATTTTCTTTATTATTTCTGTGTTCAATTTTTTTATTAAATGGTTAGGATAACCAAAGCTACCTGCAATTTTTTTTATGAATTTGATTTCTTCATTGATGAACTGACTATTTTCAGAGTGCATATATGCTCTTTTAATTAAGGTTTTTAGACTATTGCATTTTTGAGGATAAGGATGTGCCGAATTGTACGGGATTAGAACCGGACTTTTCCGATAAACCCTGTATAGTAACTTTTCTGTGGATTTGATAACTTGTACGTCCAAAAAGGCTATTGCATTATTTTTTTCTATTTCAACAGTGAGTTCTATAGTTGGATATAAAGAGCTGTAGCATTTTGTTAATTTTCTTAATTCTTCTTCGTTCAGTTTTGATAGAATGAAAATATCATCCACGTATCGACAGTACACTTCTGGTTTTTCTTCCATACGATATATGTTTCAACTTAGTTGGCTGGTAACAAGAGAGGGATTCCATTTCAACTCTGGCAGGGTCATACCATCACAGTCTCAGATTTCTCTAAAAAAATTAAGGGGTGTTCCTTGATTAAAATAAGGAGACCTATATCTTTTCTTTTGGCAAGAAAAAAATTTTCCTTTTAGACAGAGGTTTTCAAATCTTCCACCGTCAAACAAGCTCTCTAAAAAACGGTTATTTTTCCTAACTTCAGCGAGTCATTGCAGCAGAATTAAAGATATTTTGTTCTGGTATTTTTTATTACATTGTGTGTATAATGTATAATAATATGTGATGCTAATATTTTTTACACATCGTATGATTAAAATTAAAAAAAAGCGTAAACTTTGATTTAAAATTTTTTTTTAATTTTTCAGATTTTTTTGTAACTTTTTCAAATAGAGTTTTTGTTTTCTATACTCGTTTTTTGTTAAAGACATAAAAATGTGCACTTTATTTGCAATTTTTTATGTGTCTGTGAAACTGCTAGTTTCCGCAGCGTTAAAAACAGCCGATTTTGAAAAATCTCCAACTTTGCTAACGATTTTCTCAAAAAAGCCCTTTTTTAAAATTCTGAAAATTAAATCCCTGTTTCATTATCAACAGGAGAATATCTGTGTAAATTTTCACGGACCTAAAAACGCCCGTTTCCGAGTTAGACGCGTTTGAATTTGGTTTAAAAACCTACGATTTCTCCGTGTTCTAAAGGCGCCATTTTGGAAAAATCTAAGGCGCAAACTACGTATTCTCTTACTCGAATGAGAGTGTTGGATCCGTCCACCTCACCCTACCCTGAGCGATAACATGACTAAAAACGGTCTTGGAAAAAAATAACAAATCTATATATATAGAGAATTGAATGTATGACAATTTAGAACCATCAAACTTGGTATACTATCTCATGGTACCCTAACAAAGACTGTAGACAGTTTTTGGAAGGGGTTGGAGCCCGGGTTCAAGGGGCCCCACACAAAACTTCCATAAAATCTACAGTTTTCAATTTAGAACCACCGAATTTGGAATACTATAGCATGGTACCCTAACTTAGATCGCAGACTGTTTTTGGAAAGGGTCGGAGCCCTGGGTCAAAGGGCCCCCACACAAAATTTCCCTAAAATATACTTGTATACTATAGTGCCCTAACTGAGACCGTAGATGGTTTTTGGAAGGGGGCAGAGCCCTGGGTGGGTGAGAGCCCGGGTCAAAGTGCCCCATGCAAAATTTCCGTAAAATCTAGTTTTCAATTTAGAACCATCAAATTTGGTATACTTTTTCTTGGCACCCTTACTTTGACTAGACGGTTTTGGGAAGGGGTCGGAGCCCGGGGTCAAGCCCCCCACCCCTACAAAATTTTCGTAAAATATTTTACGAAGTTAGGGTGCCAAGAAAAAGTATACCAAATTTGATGGCTTTAAATTGAAAACTAGATTTTACGGAAATTTTGCATGGGGCCCTTTGACCCCGGGCTCCCACCCACGGCTCTGCCCCCCCCCCTCCAAAAACCATGTACGGTCTCAGTTAGGGCACTATAGTATACAAGTATATTTTATGGAAATTTTGTGTGGGGGCCCTTTGACCCAGGGCTCCGACCCCTTCCAAAAACAGTCTGCAGTCTAAGTTAGGGTACCATGCCATAGTATTCCAAATTTGGTGGTTCTAAATTGAAAACTAGATTTTATGGAAGTTTTGTGTGGAGCCCCTTGACCCCGGGCTCTGACCCCTTCCAAAAACCGTCTACGGTCTAAGTTAGGGTACCATGAGATAGTATACCAAGTTTGGTGGTTCTAAATTGAAAACTGTAAATTTGTTTAGCAGTCATACATTCAATTCTATATATATATATAGATTTGTTATTTTTTTTTCCCAAGACCGTTTTTTAGGCATGTTATCGCCCAGGCCTGGTAGGGTCAGGTGGACGGATCCAACACTCTCATTCGGGTAAGAGAATACGTACTTTGCGCCTGAGATTTTTCCAAAATTGCGCCTTTAGAACACTGAGAAATCGTAGGTTTTTAAACCAAATTCAAACGTGTCTAACTCGGAAATGAGCATTTTTAGGTCCGTGAAAATTTACACAGATATTCTCCTGTTGATAATGAAACAGGGATTTAATTTTCAGAATTTTAAAAAAGGGCTTTTTTGAGAAAATCGTTAGCAAAGTTGGAGATTTTTCAAAATCGGCTGTTTTTAACGCTGCGGAAACTAGCAGTTTCACAGACACATAAAAAATTGCAAATAAAGTGCACATTTGTATGTCTTTAACAAAAAAAAATGAGTATAGAAAACAAAAACTCCATTTGAACCAGTTAAAAAAAATCTGAAAAATTAAAAAAAAAAATTTAAATCAAAGTTTACGATTTTTTAAAATTTTAATCATACGATGTGTAAAAAATATTAGCATCACATATTATTATACGTTATACACACAATGTAATAAAAAATACCAGAACAAAATATCTTTTTTAATTCTGCTGCAATGACTCGCTGAAGTTAGGAAAAATAACCGTTTTTTAGAGAGCTTGTTTGACGGTGGAAGATTTGAAACCCTCTATCTCGAAGGGAAATTTTTTTCTTGCCGAAAGAAAAATATGGGTCTCCTTATTTTAATCAAGGAACACCCCCTTAAAATTTTTAGAGAAATCTGAGACCGTGATGGTACGACCCTGCCAGAGTTGAAATGGAATCCCTCTCTTATTACCAGCCAACTAAGTTGAAACATTTTTGAAAGATACCTAGCTTTGAGACACCTCACCACCACGTGAGAAGAGAGGGGGGGGGGTGTCAAAACTCCGCTGGTCTCCCATCGATCCAGGATTATCTTCTAAGGGAACAAAAGACATGGGCAATGCATGGTTTATTGTGGCCCAGGTGGAGATCACTACAAACATCCCCCCCCCTTAAAAAATTGAAATCTATGAATATGTTTTAAATAGATAAAAATCTTTACACCATTATAAGCGCATAAGTTGTATATGAATTCTACTTGTAAAATCAGCTGATTGAACAGGAAATATACTCAACTTACATTTTATGAATAAGCATGCATGCGTATGTGTTAATTGTTATTTATTTAGTAGATTAGACAATTGCCATTACGTTTTGGAGAGGAGGTAAGCAGAGTTTTGGTAGCGACCAGCGCTATCAACCCAGCAGCGAGGTCAAGAGCATTGCATCTTCTCCCCGAGTTCGCAGAGGACAAAACTCTCTTGAGCGAATATTTTACTATTACATAGATGCCAACTAGTACGGATATTCCGTAATTTTACAAATTTTTGGTTGCTGTTACCGAAGTACGGAAACACTGTTGAAATTACAGAAAATCGCCATTTGATTTAATTTTCTGAGATAGAAAGCAAATTTTCATCAACTTAAAATTTTTTGTTGGTTCTTCAAGTTTTTCTGGGGGAAGAAAATTAAATGCTACATTCAGGGCAGCCAGACCTGCGCCAATTGCGCCAGCCCGCGCCAAAACGTTGTTCTTGCGCCATTCTGCTAAAAAATCGCCATTTCGACGAAATCTGTGTCAATTTTGCGCCAAAAGTTAAAATTTACCGGTCATCGATATTTTAGCGTTATCTTACGACATTTGAAATCGATTCAGCGGTTAATTCGTACGTGAGATTCTGCCACATATTCGCTGAGTCCCCTCCGTTTTTTTAAATTTTTTTTTATCATTTTCGAGATTGATGCAAAAGTGAAGAAATTTTCGGGATATTAGTTGGGGGGGGGGTCGTATTCCGTCTGGGGATGTTGTTTTGTCTTTTTAAACGTTCGGAAACGGAAGTTAAACGAAGTGCAGATTTTTCCCGTAATCGTATTTTTTTCTCTCGCGATGTTGCTTCTGTTCAGTATTGTTAAATATAATTTAATTGTATAATTTCAGCTTGAAATTGTAGGCAATGATTTCCGAAAACGGAAGTTAGGCCGCCCGAAATTTTCCCCGTAATCTTCGGCGACGAGATTCTCACTCTGATTTGAGGAATTCCGTCTTTTTTTTTTTTATCATTTGGACCATGTACGAAATCGATGCATAACGGAACTTAAATTTTGGGAGGATTGGTGGAGGCCGGGAGGGGGCGTTTTCTCCGTCGGAGGACGGAATTTCATCCTTCGAAAACGGAAAGTAGATGGAGGTAAGATTTCTCTGGTAATCGTAATTTTTTTCTCTCGCAATGTTTCCTCTACCCAGCATTGTTAGATATCATTTTATTCCATAAATATTTGTATTTCAGCTTGAAAATGTTGGATAAATTTCCGAAATCTAAAGTCAATTCAGCTTGAAAATGTTGGATAAATTTTCGAAAACTTGGAGGCTTGAAAAGCCTTTATTTCAAGCCATGTTTCCCGATTCAGCGATCGCAAAAAAATATTCGTGTGGAAGAGCCAAGGCTACTGCACTAATTCAGCACATGGCCAGTTTTTCTACAAGTAACATCGTATCTGTAGTTTTAAAAAATCCTTTTTCTCTATCTACAGACGGAAGTAATGATGCTCAAGAAAATAAACTGTATCCCATTACAATAACATATTTTGATGAAAAAATTGGGAAAAATTCAATTGTTTTGTTATCATTGGTCAAATCAAGTAATAATACAGGTGAAGGAATATTAAATCTTTTGAACAATGAGTTTGTTAAAAAAAATATCTCATGGAGCAACTGTGTGTCATTTTTCTGTGACAATGCTAACACTATGATAGGTCAAGTAAAAGGTGTTTCTCACATAAAGAAGGTTCAGCCTGCAATCATAGTGCAGGGATGTTCATGCCATTTAGTAAATTTAGCTGCACAGAAATCTGCTACTCAACTGAAAGGATTTAATGTTGAGCAGTTTCTGATACAGTTGTACTTTTTTTGGAGAAAAGTTCAAAGAGGAAACACAATCTAAAACTGATTCAAGCTGTTTGTGGTACTAAACCACACAAAATTCTAAAGCAGGTCAATACTCGCTGGTTATCACTTTTGGAATCCATTGACAGAATTTTAGAACAGTGGGAAGCTCTAGAACATTATTTCAGTGACAATGAAGAAGCTAATTCACAGTATAAGAACCTTGCAAGTGTGATTGGAAATCCTTCATCTAAACTTTGTCTTTTTTTTATCTGCTACTCTTCCTTTGTTTACATCTGTTAACGTGTTCTTGCAGCGGAAGCTCCGCTTGTGCATGTATTAAAAAGAAAACTTCATAGTCTGTTATCTGAATTGCTTGTACGATTTATCAAGCCATTGGCATTTGATGTGACAGCAACATCTCTTGCAGATGGAAATTTTGAAAGAAGGAGAAATCAAAAAGAAAACTGTGATCTCGTAATTGGGTCAAAAGCAAGATCTTATATATGCACAACTGCAGATCTGAGTGAAGACACAGTGGCTACTTTTTATTCTGAAGTAAGGGAATTTTACAAGGCAGGCTGCAATTACATTTTAAGAAAATTTCCACTTAATGATTAATTTCTGAGTCATGCTGAAATTGCAGATGTAGCATTAAGGCAAAGTGTTTCTTTTGCATCAGTCCAATATATATGTTCCCTGTTTCCAGTTTTGAAACCAGAAGAATTTGACAAGGTGGAATCTGAATTTTCTCTCTACCAGTTTGAAAATTTTAACTGTGCTGTTACTTCTGGGAGAATGGATGAAGTGTGGCACAGAATTTCTTTAATGAAAAATGAAAGTGGCCAGTTAAAGTATGAATCGTTAAGGAAAATTATGAAAATGATTTTAACAGTCCCTCATAGCAATGCAAGTACAGAAATAATTTTCAGTATTGTGAAAAAAAACATGAACAAATTCAGAATTAATTTAAGTATTCGTGTGCTGTCTTCTTTATTAGTAGAAAAAAAAAAAACAGCATTGCACACAGTGAACTGCTATCAGAAGTTTTCGCAAATTGAACTAAGGAAGGCCAAAATGGCAACTGCAGCCTGTTTATCATAATAATTTGGCCAACATTCCAAGGAATAATTTTTCTTCGTGTCTGGAGGTAATTTATTATATTTTTCTGGTAGACAGTATTTTAAATTTTCCCACTAGCAAATTATTTATTATTATTATTATTATTGTTATTATTATTTTGTTAATAGTTCTGACAGATTAAAATTTTTTGCAGTGTTAAAATACCCAAATTTGCCGCTGTAGACTGGATTACTGAAAATTACTGAAAAAAAAAATTGTTACTGAAAATTACTGAAAAATGAACATGTTGGTTACTGAAAACTACTTTTAGAGGTTGACATCTATGCTATTACGAAAAACTGAGAAGTTAATTTTAGCAACTATAACAAAACAGCAACTGCTCTTCTGACAGTAGCCTACAATTAGCAACTCCCAGAAAAACTCGAGGGTGTTTAGCCATCGAAAATTAACTTACAGTACACGTGCCTACACTCGTTTTCTTAAAATTATTTCACAACAGTTTTCTACTCTTTCATAGTCTTTTCTAATGCGATGTTTAAGTATATACGTAAACAAACAAACAAGCAACTGCTGCTGTCTTTCGTAACTCAACTTTGTTAGTGGAGCAGCAAGAATTTTCTTTATGTATTGGTTACCCCCCCCCCCCCCCGTAAGTTTTATAGGCATGCCATCACTTGTTCAGAAGGGTGAGGTGGATGTATCCAACCAGGGCCAGCTGACCCAATGCTCTCATTCCATCATTCGGGCAAAGAATATCTGACGCTTTGATTCGGGTAAGAGATAACGTACATACTTTGCGCCTGAGATTATTCCAAAATGGCGCCTTTAGAACACAGGAAATCGTAGGCTTTCAAACCAAATTCAAATGTGTCTAACTTGGAAACGGGCGTTTTTAGGTCCGTGAAAATTTACACAGATATTCTCCTGTTGATAATAAAACAGGGATTTAATTTTCAGAATTTTAAAAAATGGCCTTTTTGAGAAAATCGTTGTCAAAGTTAGAGATTTTTCACAATCGGCTGTTTTTAATGCTGCCGAAACGCGGAAACTAGCAGTTTCACAGACACACAAAAAATTACAAATAAAGTGCACATTTGTATGTCTTTAACGAAAAAAACGAATATAGAAAAAACTCCATCCAAACCTGTTTAAAAAAACTTAAAAAATTCAATTTTTTTAAAATCACAAATTTTACGATTTTTTAAAATTTTGATTATACGATGTGTAGCAAATATTAGCACCATATATTATTATATGTTATACACACAATGTAAAAAAAAATACAAGAACACGATATCTTTTTTAACTCTGCTGCAATGACTCGCTGAAGTTAGGAAAAATAACCGTTTTCTAGAGAGCTTGCTTGACAGTGCAAGATTTGAAACCCTCTATCTCAAAGGGAAAATTTTTTCTTGCCGAAAGAAAAATATAGGTCTCCTTATTTTAGTCAAGGAACACCAATTAAGTTTTTTAGAGAAATCTGAGACCATGATGGTACGACCCTGCCTGAATTGAAATGGAACCCATCATACATCCATAACTTTCCTGGCCAAACCCATGCTCTCATCTGTCACTAAAAACAGAAAAACGTTTTCAAAAATACTCACAAGTTGTGAGAAGGCTTAAGCAAACCTACTGAATTATTCAGTAAAAGCACGTGGTTGAGCAACCATACCTCCAAAGAGATGTTCCAAACATAAATTAAAGTACTAAAAGCACTAAAATAATGTCATCCTTTGGGGCAAAAAAGGGCTTTCCGAAAATACAATAAAAATAAGAAAAAAAGAATAAAAATTACCACAAAGACAAGTAAATAAAAGGAACTTTTGTACATACAGCTTCCACAAAAACGGAAGCCATATGAACAATTAATTGAAAGTATACTTTGGAAAAAATTACATAAAGTAACAAATAGTTGCAATATTTACAAAATATTCCAGGAGTGCTTTTAAGTGTATAAAAAGGGAAAATTTTTGCACCAACCAACTACGACAATACATCGTTGACCGCTAGGTCGAGCAAACAGCATACTGCTCAAACAAAGATCACTGAAAATGCACACAATTACCAATATTAAGAGAAAGAAAAAACTCAAAAGGTTAGAAAAACAATTTGCACCAAAGCCTAATAAGAAAAAATATATATTTACCGCTTTTAACGTGCAAAAAAAGAAAGAAAAATAGCTCAAGTACATTGGCAAGAGCCAACACACAATGCTGTGACTTTCACTAAAGAACATAAAATGGCCGACCAACTCCGCAGTAGCTTCCAAGTAGGAGGGGAGAGGGTCCAGTGGCTGCCCCGCATAAAATGACGCTACACACGAAAATCCTCCAAGATAAATTACATACCTTAGAATGAAGACCTGCTTGTCCAGTAAGAGTAGAATATCTCTCCAGAATACACAAAATTTTTTATCAAATATACTCGTAGTGTATTTAATAATTGTTACCTGTATTTAAATACCTTAGTGTACTTCTACAGACACAACCAGTAACCTATTTATTTTAACGTAAGTTTTACCATTTTTAGGTTAGCTATTCTAGAGAGAATACCAAGTGTATTTTTTATATTTTTTTCATATAATTTTTAATCAAATTATAAACTTTTTTTGTGATTTTATTTGTATTATTTTTATTTTTAATAGGACTGTCCTAACCATAGCACTAAAGGTTCCAGTTTTTAGTTAATATGCATCCTCCAGACCAACTTCCAAGAAGGCTTTCATTGGCCAGAATCATTTTATTAACTGTGAAGAAATTATAACAGATCTGCTAACCTAACTCTATTATTCGGAACAATTTTTCTTAATACTATTTTAATAAAAAGAGCTGGAATCTTGTTATCTAGAAAACTGTTTATTAAAATACTTATGTGGTTATTGAAATCCAAATTGTCACTGCAAATTCTGGAAATTCTTTGTACCTGAGAAATAAGAACATTTTCAATTACTTTGGTTGATATGTTATTGTACCAGTGCAAATATTTTATTACCTTGAAAGGAAAATTTACTCTTTTATCAAAAAGGCTGATAGATGGGGTTACCTCCGTTAAGTTTATGATTAAGTCTAAGAAATCAAGTTCTTGATTATTTTGGTTAGTTGTACACAATTTAAGAGAGCTGGGGTAGATATTAACAAAATCACTTTCTATAACTTCAGAATTATTTATACAAAGCAAATCGTCTACATACCTATAAGTGTATATAAGTAGTTATCTGAGCTTGAGGATCTATTTTTAATGAACTTATATTCCTTGAAGAACAAGAACAGGTTGCTTACGCTGGTTGAATGAGATCCTCCCATTGGGATCCCTTTTACTTGCTTATAGAGAGTGTTATTGTATAAAATATGGCTATTATTTATGCAACAATTAAAATAAGAGTTCCAAGCATTTACATTAACAAATTGGTTAAGCCTATATATATCCCTAAGCTGTTTTCTGAGATTCAGGGGTTAACTCCTCAAAGAAAGACAAACTATCAGGTAAATGTTTAACTGATGGAACTAGAATTTACTTACTGTTGGTCTGTCAAATGTTTCCATTTACAGCGATACTTGGCACGCAGCTCAAGCTTCACTGACATCCATCACACGATGCACACAAGACCTTTTGTATTTCATACTCTACTTATAATCTTTTTCTCATCCAAACATTTCTGAATCTGGTCCACCCAAGATTTCTTGGGCCTTCCTCTTGCTTTCTACCTTTCTTTCCTGCCACTTGGGCCAAAACATTTTTCTTAGTAAGCATCTCATCACTCATTTTTTCAACATGACCAAACCATCTAAGAATATGAATCTCCACCTTACTAACAATATTTTGTCTCGCATTACACAACCACAACTCATCTTAATTCCTCACATGATCTAAGAGTGTTTTGTCACATATTTCCCATAAGTAGCTCATCTCTCCAGCACACAAACAACTATATCTTGAGCCTGCCTCCTCCATGTCACTCCGGCATGCTTTTGAATTTCATCTGTATAAGATAGAGTTTGGGACCCCTCCCCTCCCCCCATGCACAGGAGCAAAGCATTTGCTGAGGCGTGATCTAACGGGCACAACATAGGTGCCTTTGTTGGCGAATTGTGGAAATCAGCAAACACAGCTGTAAAACTATGATAGATGGGGCAGATATGTAAATTACAAAGTTGTAGAACTGACTTTTGCTTATTAGGAATCGATAGCACTGTTTTATTAAGTACACATTATACATGTGTTTGCATTCTACAAAAAATTACAATCTTATATTATTAAATTTAGTTGGTTCACATCCTAAAGTCTGCATTATATCATTATATTCTCGAAGGGGCGGGGGGGTCCTTTACAGTGGGGATCCCGACTAAAAATCTGGGGGCGGTCCTGGACCCCCCAATGGTTACGCCTATGGCTTTATGCCTCCTGACTGGCCGGTGACATTGCACACCGGTTGCGCACCATCTGTCGAGCGTTTGTAACAGTATTTATGCTAAGACTGGGTATAGCTAGTCTGGACATAAAATCTGAGTACATATACTGACATAAATACAGATTGTCTTTTGGGATTCTCAGCCTAAGATCTGTCTGACACAATAGTCTTTCACAACCACAGCAAAGAACTTACAGGAATTTATGAAATACTGATTTTTTCTGTAAAAAACAATTTTAAATTTGGTGGAAAATTCTGTAGGCAAACATCTGGATTAGCAGTCGGCTTCCCAGTAGTACCTTTGCTTGAAAATTATTATGTAGAAAATTTAGAAGAAAAGGTACTAATTAAACCTTAAATCTTCTGTCTTTATGCAAGATATAGGGATATTATTTTTGTTTTAGACAACATAAATGTGTGTCTTCCATATGACATACTTATCTTGTTCAACTCCCTAGATGAATATTTGAAATTCACCCTAGAAATGCAAAAGGATAATCAGCTAAATTTTTTGGACTTGTCATTAGTAGTAAAAGAAGGAAAAATTGAAACGTGTTTATGTAAGAAACCTACCAATGACAACAAAATGTTAGACTATCAGTCAAATCATCCCAATTACATAAAAACAAATGTAGCCACTCATTGTTTGGAAAAAATAAATGTTGCAAATTCTTTAGAATTTAAAAAAAATGCTCAAAAGGTGGAATTAAAAAATTCTTTTGGAAGAAAATAATCACCCTTCTCTACTAGTTACCAAAAATTTTTAGTAAAAAGAAAAGAATCGGAAGTCAAAAACTAAGTTTCAATTAACTAGAAAAATTGCTTACCATAAAGGATTGTTTGAAAAGCTTCAGAGAATTAGTGAGAAGTTTCTGGTCAGACTGGCTCCAGGATTACAAAATGAAATTAATAGCTACCTTCCAAATTTAAAGCAAAAAAAGAAGAAAACATAGTAGGTGTGGTCTACAGCATAAAATGTGACTCTATTGTGGGAGAGAGAGGTACATAGCTTAAAACCAGAGAGAGGAGAGCGCATAATGCTGCAATTAAATATATGACAAACAAAACAAGTTTAGACATGTACAAAATACAGGACATAAAGTGCTTTGGGACTCTGTAAAAGTTCTAACACACCAACAGCATTCTTTGAAAAGAAAATTAACAGAAGGACTGGAAATAGAGAGAGCCGCCCCCGGTGGCGTGGTGGTCGAAGCGATGGCCTCTGATCATTCGTCCGAAAGGGGCCCGGGTTCGAATCCCGGTGAGGCATGGATGTTGTGTTTGTCTTACGGCACTGACTCTCTCCCTTCCCTGGAACCAGTGACCCTAAATTAGGGATGGGCGACTTCTTATAGCCCATTGAGTTGCTCACGGTGGTCGTTAAACCTCCAATCAAAAAAAAAAAAAAAAATAGAGAGAAGAAGAGGTACAGCATTAAATTATTTGAGAGTTTGGAGTTTACCCCATGAATGGCAACACCCACTATAGCTGTAGTCATGAGGAAGGGTAGGGGTACTCCCCAAAAATCTGACTTATAGATATCCTTTTATCCTTTAGTAAAAACCCATAATTTTGAGATATTTGTAGTACCTTGTTTATTTCCATAACCTGCAAAACTGCAGTTGTCAAATGAGACTTAGAACTGTTTGCAAAATACTTATCCACTTGGCATATCCATATGTACAGTGTTACCAACATTTATCACTCTATTTTAACGTTTCAGAACTTTCAAAGCGACTCTCACATATTTTTTTATTTTACTTTGAAAGAACATTAATGTTGTATAAGAAAAAAAAAAAAGTTAATTGTTCCATTTCCCTATTGCTAATGGCAGAGCTTTATCATCCATTTCATTGTGGATAAGTGTTTATCCACAATGAAATGGATGATATGGAGGAATTTTTGTTGTGAGTGTTGATGGGGGATTAAAAAGAATATGTAGTATGAAAAATTATTTTTTCTACGTTGTTTTGTTTCCAAAAATTTTGATCATTTCCAAAAATTATGAAGATAGAGAAAAACTGCTTTAATGAACTTATTTACTTACAGAGCAATCACATATTCAAATCATAGAAAAACAAAAGTAAAGGAAGACTTTCTATTCCTGGGGAAAACATGATTTTTCTGAGATTAAATATACTGGAAAGCTTTCAACATTTTTATAACATTTTCAGCAACAATTTCACATACTGATACATTTATAAAATTCCTGACTGGCTAAGAAAATGGATGTGCTTCCCTTTCAGTGAAAAATGTTAATTTTATGTTGTTGGCTTGTTTGACAGTGTGTTGTGACTGGGATTGTAAATGCATGGAAAAATCAAGCCAAAATAAATAAATAAGAAAAAGATAGCATTTGAGATTTATTTTAGAGTAAGACAAAGGTGAAAGCTATCCATATTTTTGTTTTTAGCAGTTTACTTATATGGATGAGCCGCTAAAAACAACTTAGTATCTAATGTTGAAGCAGGTGGACATGGTATGAACATTTTGCTGTATCCTGATGACTAACTTTTAAGAGCATGACAAGTTACAGTATCACCTAGATCAACTAGGCAAGGCATGTCAAAAATGTTGGGAATTTGAAATCAGTTATTCTGGATCAAGTTTGAAAAAGAGTTAATACAAGGGAAGAAAATCTGGAACAGTTAAAATATTTGAATTATACTTGAACTAGATCTAGCTGATGCTGGGCAAAGCATATTCAGAGGTGAGCGAGAAAGCAATCAAGTGACTTTTGTCTTCTTGCCATCCAATCCAGTCTTTGTGAATCACTCTTTTATATATATATTTTTTTAATAAATTTTTTCATGACGACTTAGGCTAGAAACCACCTTGGCGCAACATTTACATTTTGTGTGGCCATATCCAACATCTAACCAAAAGTCTATGTATTAGTGAGCAATTGAAGTAAATGGTATTACCATTAAGTTTGAAGTTGGTTTTCAGTCATTTCACAGTTTTGAAGGTAACCTGTGAAACTAGAAGGGTTGAGGACCATTATTATAGGGCACTTTGTTGAAATAGGACATACATTTTATTCATAAATCACAACAGTTTAAGAGAGAGAGAAATAAAAAAAATAGGGGTCTAGAACTGGAATGAACCTTGCAAATATAGAAGGAAGAATTGATTGAAATTTGTAACCTTTTGATCACAGCTGTTAGAAAATAAACTGAGTCTCTCTCTCTCTCTCTCTCTCTCTCTCTGTCTGTCTGTCTCTCTCTCTCTCTCTGTCTCTCTCTCTCTCTCTCTCTCTCTCTCTCTCTCTCTCTCTCTCTCTCTCTCTCTCTCTCTCTCTCTCTCTCTCTCTCTCTCTCTCTCTCACTCACACACACACACACACACACACACAACACAACACAACACACACACACACACACAGTGAAATGTGTACTTTTTATATGATCGCATTTTTTTCCCATAAGTTATGTCACATATGCATAATACAAGTATTTTTCTGAAACATAATATAATTATGTATGTGTGTTTTTTTTATTCCTCAGGGACAGTAGTTGTTCATCTTTGGGCAGGTTTAAAGTTTTATTTTTAATAACAAAAACTCAAAGGAATAATTTTTTTGACAATAAGGATCACTTTCTTTTGCATGAATGAATTCTCATTGTATATCTGTGCCTTACTCAAAGTTTGTTCAGTTAATTTTGTTCTAAAAATTTGGTATGTAACACTTATCTAAAAAAGATCGTGTATTAAATTCATGTTTTGAAAAAAAAATTATGCTTTAAATCAGGTGGTTTCAAACTGATATTAAAATATTAAGCACCCCCCCCCCTTTTGTTTTATTTCATGTTTTGAAAATTTTCCACTTGCTGGAAAATTTCCCCATCAGAATGTGGCTGCAACACCGAGAATAAGTGAAAGTGTGATGAGGTCTATGGCATGAGGTCTAGCAAATATAATGCACGGGGCAGTAGTTTCCTTCCTGAATCACCCCCTCCCCCATTTTGGATAATTAATTTTGCCATATTGGGTTGAATGTAATCCTAATGAAATTTGATATTCTTGAAATAGCCAGTAAAGCAGCCTTCAGATGGTAGAGTTAATTACAATAGCTCTCAGCTGCAGTGGATTCATGTGGTGGTATCAAGTTCAAAATGAAGTGTTGCTTCGATATTCTACCAAATGGGTAATGTGATATTCCATGGGTACAGATTCTTAGTGGCTTTATATATACATTGAACTGCTTTTTTTTTTTTTTTTTTTTTCTTTTTAAACAGCCCACTACGATCCATACTTAACTTTTCCATAAGGGACCCACTTTTCCTTAAGTAACAGCATGGCTCAAAAACATCTACTTACATTGACAGCTTTGTAACAAATGTCAACTATTCATTTGCTCCTTAAGGTTTAAAAACCAGAGGTTGTACTTTCGTGCAACAAGTCAAAGGGTAGTTAAGGCTGTCAATGCACAATCAGATTCATCTTAATATAAAGCACAAACATCACACCTTCCAATCACCATCTAAAACGTAAGTTAAAAAATGTCTTTATTTACAATTAAAAGAGTGAGTTTAAAAGCTCTAGTGAGCACTTTCGCGAACCACTATGGTCACATCATCAGGCTAAGGAGTGAAATCACTATGAAGCGGTACATGACTTAAATAGTAACAGAGATGAGCACAAGGTTACAAATATGTAAATGAGATGAATAAAAGATATTAAATGTCAATCACTGCAAACTATTTACAAAATTACCTAAATCATTTTGAGGGTTCCTCGCTTGGATATTCCAACATGAGTTCTCTCCAGGCATTAGGAACATAAGCAGGTATATCCTCAATGCAGCACTTAGGTCCCAGTTTTATAATGTGAAGACTCTCAGTAAATAACATAGAACTTTTTGTCGAGGCAGTTGATAGGAAGTTTGCATTGTCCCAATCCGGTTTTAGGTCTCCCTCAATGACAGTTCTTGACAAAGTCGAAGTAACTACTCCTTTACGAATTGCATATTTATGTTCAGCCCATCTGATTCCCAGGCTTCTGTAGGTTGAACCCACATAGCAGAGATTTGCAGTTTGTCCATTAATGTCCAACAGTGGGATACTGTAAACACCAAAATGGAATAGAGTTGGTACTGTGTCTCTATCATGCCTAATCATAGAAAATGTTTTGGGTCTTGACACCAAAACCCAAAGAATATTTTTTGCAGGTGTTTTTTAGCAAAGTAACAACTGGTTTGAAATAGGTTTATACTTCCCACGTAGGTAGTTGTGGATTCACTTCTGGTGAGGGTTATAGAAGTCTTCCGTTTATATTGTTGTATAAGTTTTTTAACACAATCCGTGGGGTACCCATGTACTTTTGCAATCTCATTAATCTTCAGCAATTCCTGATTACAGTAATAGGGATTTAAAGAATGGGTAAAGGCTCTATTAACTAGGAATCTTAAGTGCTGAATACTTATAGGGGGTTGGTGTACAAGAATGGAAGGGGATCAGAACCGGAATAGAGGTAGGCTTACGATATACAGAGAACTCAAAGTTTGTATGGTTAGGGGAGTGTGAAACCAAGAAGTCAAGGAAGGCAGTGACCCTTCTTTTTCTATTTCTATAGTAAACTTTATGCCAGGAACTATGGATGATAAATCAGAGGACAAAGCATGTAATTCAGCAGTTGAGTGAGGCCAGACAAGGAAAACATCATCAACATATCTGATGTATAAAGATGGTTGAACACTGCAGGATTTGAGATAGTGATTTTCTAGGTGCTGTAGTAAGATTTCAAGAACAGGTGACAGTGGGGAGCGAATAGGTGCTCCCTCCTTCTGTTTGTAGACAGTATTTTGAAAGCGGAAGAAACTTCTGTCCCCTACAAGTCTTAAAGCTTGAAGGATAGTATCAATTTCAGCTTGACTATATTTATTCTGGGATTGTAAATAAAGACGTTTTTTAACCTACGTTTTAGATGGTGATTGAAAGGTGTGGTGTTTGTGCTTCATATTAAGACGAATCTGATTGTGCATTGACAGCCTTAACTACCCTTTGCTCCTTAAAGTTTTGTGATGGCAGTTCATGTGGTACACTTGTAAACTGAACTTGGACACTTATATGTAGAACACCAAAATGTAGAAGCAGTTGTTTATTCATTTGTGGATCGAATAATTTGTCATACATTAATATAGACATGGGGCAGTTGTGTTCGTTCCCATACCATAAATAAATAGTCCGATAAATTTGGGAAGTCTAAGCAGATCCATAGACCTCTTGTGAACCCAACATAAATTACCTCCTGCGAAATATGCTCTCAATGGACAAAGCATTAGAGGTACCTACCTAATAGCATGTTAATCCTCCTCTAGTGTGAATGACAGCATTCCATTTCTAAAGGGTGACAGTGTCTGGTTGAATATGTTGATATGAGTTGGGTGGTTTCTTCCACTGATATCCTGGGATTTTCTTCCACCATGTCCCATCAGCATATCTTTATTGATCCAGGATGGCCTGTCTTATGTGAGGTTACAGGCACCAGATTCAAAATTTTCAAACTAGTTGCAGCTGGATCTTTTTGGTAAACTAGCTTCTCTACAGATGTTGTAATGTTTCTCACAGCTTGTGTTTCCATTTCTGAAATTTGTGCAGCAGAACGTACTGAATACAGGCTTTATCAACTTTCACCTTACATGTTTTTTGCACTGAGAATGTAACTATGCTTGTGGCTGTGCATAGCCTGCCTATCATAATAACACATAACATTGATATTTGCAAATTTTGTTCCATAGGTGCTTATCATATGACATGACCTGTGCACCAGTCTCCAATCATTTGTGGGGTGACTGATGCAATCACTGGAACTACATATGAGATAATCTGTTTACACCTGCCATTTCAGAGTAAGAACCACTAGCTGTTCAGATATATTCAGCAAATTTGCAATTCAGACATTGCTTTATAGTGATTATTGTGCATTTATAAGAGCAGTAGTCTTCTGCTTGAGTGGGAAATCATGTGGTTCTGAGTCATTGCTGTTTCTGGATAGTTTCTATAATGATATGTGTTAAAACACGTATTCAAGGCTTTATGCAGATATGTATATTTATTTAATTCCATTTCCACTTTCATTCCCTCCCCCCATACATTGAGAACAGGCCTTGACTAAAATTCAGAGGCCAGAAACATATGTAGAAAACCAAAAGAACTCAGAGGAAAAGGAGATTAAATGAAAGTTCTTCTAGTGGAAATAGAATATTAAGTGATAGGTGGATGTACATGTTGCATGTTTCACATTATCATGTAGGGATGTGGCATGGATTAAAAGTCATTATCATTCTGCAGAAGCAAAATAAGTTCCAAATCCTTTACTTAATTCAGTGGCCTGGTTTTTGTGCATGATCTGAATTTTGAAATCTGCGTATCTTGTAACCCATGGATGCTGCAACTGATCACATTAGATGGAAAGGAAAATGGACACGCGCGCGCGCACACACACACACACACTCTGAAAGGACAATTTAATATATGCACCCACCTATTATCGTGTGGGCCAAGCAATTTGCCCTCAACACTGCAGCGTCATGTTGTGTCCTACGATACCAAGACGATTTTTATTGTACATATTTGTCAACTATATAGTTGTTATATTGTGTACTGTTTCTCACGTTATATGAGTGTCAAAGTGCTCGTGGCAAACATTCTTCTTTCTCCAACATAGGATTTTTTATTGTTGAATGTCATGAAATATTACAATACAAAGGGCAAAAAATATAATATAAATGAAAATTGTTACTCGCTTTTTGTTTTCTTGGAGTATTTCAGAATTTTGAGCGAAATACTCCAAGAAAACAAAAAGTGAATAACAGTTTTCATTTATATAATATTTTTTGCCTTTTGTATTGTAATATTTCATGACATTCAACAATAAAAAACCGTATTTTGGACAAAGAAGAATGTTTCCGCGAGCACTTTGACACTCATATAACGTGAGAAACAGTACACAATATAACAACTATATAGTTGACAAATATGTACAATAAAGATTATACCACGTAATGAAGTTCAACACTGAAATGTGTTTGAAGAATTGATTGAACCAAGACGATTGTTGTAAAGCACTGAGCATTGCCAGTAGTGGATTTCAGGCTCAAATGCATTGCTCCATTTTGTCTTACAGATAGATGCTTGATTGGGTTCAAATCCATTTGTTGGTAGGACCATTCATGCATTGTGAAATCAGTGGAACGCACCTGTCCCAATTCCGTTGCCAAATGTGAGTGATGAAACTGGGTTGCATATTGTTGTGGGAAATGGGTATAAATTAACAGGTGTGGGTGCATAATGAGTACATGAGTTTAGCCTTGTGCAGTGATGGTGATCTCAATAGGTACAAGGTGCCCCACATGAACATGCATCAGAACCAACACCTCTGCCAAATTTCATGGCCTTAGGTGGTGTATACCATTGCTGTGTCCTTCCGTTGATGTGTTGTCGTTGGAACCTTGACATGTCAGACCAAGCTACCCATTTTAAGTGTTCCGTAGTACAGTGGTGATGTTCCTTCACCCACTGCAGTCTATAGCCTAGTGCCCCATAGCAGAATCACGGCGACGGGCAACGTACGTCGCAGATTTATTTTAGTCCTGCAGACAAAAACGATATCCCCAGAACCCTATTAAAACCATCTTGCAGACTCCTTATCATAGATTCAAGTTTTTCGCCTTCCAAAATTTTCGAAAACGGAAGTTAGGCGTAGTGAAGATTTCTCCTGTAATTGTAATTTTTTTTCTTGCGAGGGACTACGTAGGTTGCAGAATTATTTTGTACTCATCCCCGTAGAAGAATCACGGCGACGGCCGACATACATTGCAGATTTATTTTGTACTCCTCTCCGTAGAAGAATCACGGCGATGGGCGACGTACATCGCAGGTTTATTTTATATTCGTTCCTGTAGCAGAATCGCGGTGACGGCTGACGTACATCCCAGATTCGTTTTCTACTCATCTTTGTAGCAGAATCGCGGCCGACGCACATAGATTTATTTTGGTCTTGCAGACAAAAACGATTTCCCCAGAACCCTCTTAAACAAACTACCTTGCAGACTCTATCACAGATGCACGCTTTCCGCCTTTCAAAATTTCCGAAAACAGAAGTTAGGCGGAGTGAGGATTTCACCCGTAATCGTAATTTTTTTATCTCTCGACGTTTCCTCGATGCTTGAAGAGAGAATTATCCGATATCGTTGTTAAATATCATTTTATTGCATAAATATTTGTGGTTTATTTTGAAAAGGGAGGCCGACAATTTCTGAAAACAAAAGTTTGGCAGAAACCAGTAATCTTGAATTCTTTTTCTTGCGATATTCCCTCAGCCCTATATGGTCATTAAATATCATTTTATTAGATAAATGTTTGTTTTTAAAATTGAAAATGGAGAAAAAAATTCTGAAAACCAAAGTTGTACGGAGCAAAAATTTCTCCCTCTAATAATAGAAAATGGAGGAAAATTTTCTGATAACCAAAGTTGGGCTACACTTTGGACTTCGGCCCCCTTTGTCTGCTTCAGCTATTGTGCCAATGGAATGCCGGGAGAAACGTTTCGCGATAGGTGGCGCTGCAGCTGCGCCGGCGTTTTCTCCCACGCCGTGCGTGTTACATAATCGCTGTTTGCTGAGTGCGTGAGCCGTGAATCCTGTATACTTACTTCTGTTCACCCTGTTCTAAGCGATACGTGGCTTGTGTTTTTTTCTGCGTGAGTTGTAGCTCTGTAAGTCGCCATGTGGAACTGGAGACGTTTCTTCGACGAAGTTGGGAAGGATGAAGAAACATGCATTGCATGGTGTGAGCGGAAAGGATTGCTTCCAACCAAACGAAGATGTTCCACAGGTCATCCAATGAGTTTGCGAGGGGATATGTGTCATCGTTTAGGACAATTCAGGTGTAGGAAAAATCACGTTACAGGGAAAAGTGAGCAGTGTTCCCGTTTACTTGGGACGTGGTTTGAAGCTGCTTGTATTCCTCTTGATAAGGTGATGACTCTTTTATATTGTTTCGCCAAAGGATTGTCCTACGATGATGCAATTGAGGAATCTTCCCAGGGTGGGGTTTTCACATCCTCTGTGACAGTCAGTGACTATTATCAGTCTTGCAGAGAACTAGTCGCAGAGTTTATGGTAGCTTACAAACAAGACGAAGGACAGCTTAGAGGCCCTGGCGTCATTTTAGAAGTGGATGAGGCGAAGGTTGGGAAGCGGAAGTATAATCGTGGTCGCCTCGTTGAGGGCACCTGGATCCTTGGCATCTTTGAACGAGATTCGAAACGATTCAGAGTTGAGATCTGCCCTCAGAATAACCGCTCTGCTCACACATTGCTGCCGCTCATCCAGAAACATGTTCAACCTCGAAGTACTGTAATAACGGATCAGTGGGCTGCGTACCGCAATCTCCCATCCTGTGGTTTCCAACATCTGTCAGTAAACCACTCACTCAATTTCGTTGATCTGACTACTGGGGCGCATACGCAAGGTGTTGAGAGCAATTGATGGCCCCTCAAACACACACTATCTAATGGAATTTACAAAGACCACTTGGCCGACCACATTCTGGAATATTTATTCCGACAAAATTGTCTTTCCTCTGAAAACTGTTTTGAGGTGGTGATTGCTATCATCAAACAGTTCTTTCCTAGTATGTAATGTTTTCCACTTAAATATTCATACTAGATAGACAGGTTCTCAATGAGGAGGAAACACTTCTTTTCTGTCGTTATAAATATTTAACAGCCAGCCATATTACAAAATAACCCCCTTCCTTTCAAAAATACCCCCCGCCGCATATTTTACGTCCCTAGCACTCCTCCCGCACAACACACACACCGATTACGTAACGCACCCAGCAAAGGAGCAAAAAACCCCTACGCAGCTGCAGCCCCACCTATCGCAAAAGTTTCTCCCCGCATTCCAGCAGTGTGTTAGTTGAAGCAGATGATTGGGGGCCGAATCTTAAAGTGCATCCCAAAGTTGTACGGAGCAAAAATTTCTCCCTCTAATAAACCTCCACCCGCTGACCTTCTGTATTATTGTTTAATCATCATTTAATTACATAAATGTTTGCACTTGAGATGGGAAATGGAGAAAAATGTTCCGAAGACGGAAGTAGAACGGAGCAAAGATTTCTCCTCTTATGATAATTTTTTCCCAGTGATGCTTCTGTGTTTTATTGTTGTTAAATATAATTTTATTCCCTAAATCTTTGTGTTTCAGCTTGAAAATATTGGTAAAATTCCAGATAGACAGGGCCAGAATGCTCTTGATTCTAATTAACATTGCAATTGCTGTAGTACCTAGGTTAGACATTTTTTTAGGTAGAAAAATATGTCTGCACAATTTTTATTGTTTTTCACATTTAATAGTTATCTTGCACGGTGACCACCTGCAGATTATTTTGTGGCACAATGATATCTGTCGCAGACTGACCAGGAACTTTCTGCTATGGGGGCCTAGTGATGTGCTATTAACATGGAGTACTTGATGTGGGCGTTGGCTGCCATAGCTCATTTGTGGCATTGTAGGTCAAACAGTTTTTGCTTGAACCTTCTAGGTCCTGTCATTGAATGCTATGTCTTCTGATGTTATGACATGGGAGAGGTGGCTATCAATGTCCCATTTATGGCGACATTTTCACCTGTAGCTACTGGTTTTGTGGTAACCCTGGTTCACACGTGTAGTGGTCACACACAAAAATCCCGGAATCTGCAATCACAGAGGCCACCGTCTTCCTCATAACAATTGTCTGCCCAAGATGAAACTCGTGCAAGTTGCCATGTTTACATGTACAATCACAGTTGGAGGTATGCTATGCTGCAGGCATTTGTTACCTAATTATAGCCTGAAGTGTTTTTTTGTGAGGAATGAAGATGTGTTGCAGTTCTGTAATGTAAAGCAAAATGTTGTTACCAAGGTGGAGACTAATATGCTTTGGTGATTTGGCCATGTTGAAAGAATGAGAGATAAGATGCTTACTAAGAAAATCTTTTTTAGCCCAAATGGCAGGAAGTAAAGACTGAGAAAGGCCAAGGAAGTCGTGGGAGGATCAGATTCAAGAGTGTCTGCGTGAGAAAAAGATTATGAGTATGAAGTATAAAAGATCTTGTGTACAGCGTATGATGGATGTCAGTGAAGCCCGAGTTGTATGCCAAGGTCGCTGTAAATGGAGAAGTTTGTGCGGCAACAGTAAGTAAATAATCAGTTAAAAATTTATCTGATAGTTTGTATTTCTTTGTGGAGCTAACCTTTGAATCTCAGAGAACATCTATCTTAGTGATATGTATGTAGTTTTTTCTATTTTTGGGGATTTAATGATCATCTTGAGCAACTCAATGGGCTATAAACAGTCGCTCATCCCTAATTTAGGGCCACTGGCTCCAGGGAAGGGAGAGAGCCAATGCCATAAGACAAAAACAACATGCATGCCTCACCATTTTGGGTGAATGGTCACAAGCCAACGCTTCGACCCCTTCACCACCTGGGCGGTGAAGGGGTTTTTAGGTGGCCATATTATTGTGATGGGGTGGGGCAGGTTTGTAGATAAGTATGAGGTTTATAATAAATTGTGATTTCACTGCACATGCATTCATATATATTTTTTTTATCATTTTCTTTACAGTTTTGTGCTGGTTTTTTTTTTTATGCAATAGCTTTTCTTAAAAACTAAATTTATTGTTTTGAAAGAAGAATTTGCTTTCTCATTGACAAGTACTGAAGGCTGTTGTTTTACCTCATTGATAAATAATTTATGTTTACAGACAAGATTTTGGCTTTAGGTTTTCTCTATCATTTTGGAAGTTTGCTGTGTACCTAATTTCAGATTACCGTATACACTTGTGTGTAGGTCGACTTTTTTTAAATGAAATATTTAGGTCGAAATTAGGGGGCCAAACTATACATGGAAAATATTTCTGATAAGTTCAAAACCAAAATTTTGATGCCTTATGGAAATGCGCATACTTAGCCCCTTTGCGCCATCAGTTCATTTGCAGTTGTATATTTAGTCAATTTTTGGGTGTTACTGGTACAGAAGAAAGTTATTGCTAAGAATTTTCTTGATTTTATATGTATGAGTTTTTTTTATTCACTAATAGAAAAACTCATTTTGCAAGGATGTCTCAAAGTCCGTTTTAGATCTGTCGATGCGGCCTTGAAAAGTGGTGAACGCGTCGGCCAGTAATTTTAAGTTGCACTGTGCTCAATTCTCGATGAGGGAGAGGGGGGGGCGATGAAGAGGGGAAAAACAGACTATTGAAAAAGGAGACCGCTTCCCCTGCTTAGCGACGGCGAAGAAGAGAGGCGTGACAATCTACAGAACAGCGGTAACTTGATCAATGCATCCCGAAAACGAAAGTGTTTAAACTTGGTCGACCGCTCAGAATAACATTGCCACTGATAGTAAAAAAGTGCATTAAGTTTAACAACCTACTTATGTTTGTTATTAAATTGAGTGTGCCCCAGCTTTAAAAATCAAACAAACAGTAACCTTTTCTGAAGACTAAGAGCGAGCAAAAGGGATTGAATCCTTACTGAATGGGGCGATGTTTGGTTTTGTCACTAAAGCCGATTGTGTCACAAACACGGTGGAGAGGGGGTATGAAACTCTGCAGTAGATAAATGACCTCTCTGTCAATTACACACTCGTCCAGCTCAGGAGTTGACCGACAGCTGCTACGCTGCACAGGGTAGGGGAGAAAATTTTATAGAACAAATTTTCTTCAATTTTTTAAATAGTTGCGTGCAAATTTTAGTGTTCACAATACATCAAAATAAATATTCATTTTAAATTTTGAAGAGATCAATTGAAAACTTCAAAAGTTACACATTTATTTTTTACGGCATGCATATTTTTTGTGGGATAAAAAAAACTATCAGGTTGACATCAAGACCTATTTACACTTTCCTAACATGTTTCAGGAAGTGCTTTTTTTCTTTTTAAATAATGATGTGTGTGCCGCACGACATTTGGTAAATGCATCACAATTCGTTTGCTGCGGGAGCAAATGCTTTACTCTCCATAAATGAACTGCAGAAGAAAACAGCGGGGGGTGGGGGGTGGTGGTGAAAAAGTGGGTTCATATATTGTTAAATTGTGTGACCTTCCCCCGAAAACTCTCTAACCAGGGCGGTGAGACCTGTCATCTTCCCAGAATTGTGCCTCAATTCCACCCACATTTTGTGGGAAACTGCCGCAAGCAACATTGCGAGAGCCAGCTACAACAATAAATAGTAGGTTCAAATTTCCACATGCGGGCGCATCCTCGAAAAAGAATGTTTTTTTTTTTTTTTTTTTTTTATAATATACACAAGATAGGTAGGTATACAAAACCTGCAGATATTCACATAAAAATCGGGGGTCGACTTATACACGGGATATACAAAAACTGCAAATATTCAGATAAAAATCGGGGTTCGACTTATACACGGGATATACAAAAACTGCAAATATACAGCTAAAAATCAGGGGGTTGACCTATACACGAGATCGACTCATACACAAGTATATACGGTAGGTGTTTGCATTTGTCTCCTGATATTTTTTTAACATGAGGAATTCTTTTATGGAGTTTCATCTCTTATTTTTTTAGGTATTTGTATGATTAAAAAAACTTGTTTTTATTGTAGCACCACATAATTAAGAAAAATAATTTTCAGACAATAAAGCTGAAGAAGATGGTGAGGTCATACGGTGCATCTGCAATATTTACAAAGATGAAGGTCTCATGATCCAGTGTGAAAAGTGCTTTGTAAGTACTTAATTTGAAAATTTGAATTAATATTCTTTTATGAATTTTTTCTTTCAAGACAGTACACATTGTTCAGCATTTTCACCTGTGACACATGACACAAAAATACGATTTACAGATGTTGCTGTAACAATGTTTTTATAATATTTTTTTTATAACAATGTATATATATATATATATATATAATTATTTATTTTATATTCACCATATTCACACCAACAGTGTTTTTGCTGACTTGTCAAAACATTTTAATTTATGTTTAGACAAATAAAATATCAAACTTTTATATTTGAAATTAAACTCTTGGTCAACTCTTGCACTACTACCATGTGCTACCTAAGATTTAAATTTTTAAAGATTTTGGTATTGGGTTTCAATTTCCTTGAATTAAAAGCGGTGTGTCTGATTTGATAAGTATCACAGTAACTTTGCAGATGGCCTAATATTTGTCATGAAAGTACAGATAAGCAGTCATTGTGGTGCCCTGGAAACAGACAAACCCTGCACTACACACTTTTCTTTTCACTGTGTGATAGGATAATTGCACAGGCACACACGGGGAACTAATGTTGTGTGCCATCCTGGCAATTTGCTTCTTTTTCAAATGCTTGGACATCAACAAATAGTGTGCTTACAAATTTACAACCCTTTTTAAAGGACTCACATTTGTGCCAGACATGAAAATTTGTCAATGCATTATTGATTCTTCCATTTTTGCATCTCAGGAATGTGAATAGCAAAAAATATACTTTACTGTGCCAAGCTTGCACCTTCCAATGGGAGGCTTTATCAAGGCGAACTCACTGTAGAATAGCGATCTGTTTGGAATTTTAAAAATCAAATAATAGCACGAGTATTAAACATAAATATAATGCATCGCAAACACATGAACTGACAACTAACTGCATGGTCTAATACTCACACAAAGCAACATATAACATCAAGTCATATTTCATACTAGCCTCTGAAAATGGCAGTCCATGGTGATGGCGGCAGCTCAATGGATACCCTATCATTGCATACGTCGCTTCTTGTGACTATCGCAAACTACTCTCTGATCATAGTTAACTTATAAGTGGTGAAAGGGGCCGCTCTTTTTCTTTTACTCCATATGGGAATTACTGCGTTGTAAGTTACCTCCTTCGCCAAAGCAGTCATTCCTCTTTCATATGCTCTTTATGTTGTACAAAAATTTTTTCCCCGTCATTCCAATGTAGGACTTTATAGAGGATTCTGGGAATTTGAATGGAATCGCTTACACTTCGACAGCATAGTAAACATCTGTTTTCTTGTTATTTGTTGTTAAAATCTTGCCAATAGTTTTTGGTGACTTCAATGCTACCTCTACACCATGCTTCCTTAGTAAGTTCCTGACATAAAACGAGAATTGTGGAATATACGAAATGCTGCCCACAAATTTCATGTTCGTTTTCTTGGTGTTGTCGTTTAATAGGCTTCTTTTTAACTTTTTGGAATACGTTTTGAAGTTTGCATTCATGAAATCCTGCTAAAACTCCTTTCTTTATTATGTTGGTGAATTCCCGATTCTTTAACTTATCAGATGAGCATACTGTCAGAGCCTTCTGTATCCATGATCTGAACACAGCAGTTTTGTAATATCTTGGGCATGAGAAGCTGGGCAAAATGGTGTTAAGTATAGCTGTAGATTTATAGTACACTTGAATATCCAATGAATGGTTAAGATTTCTGGACAATAAGACATACAGGAAAGGCAACTTTCCATTTTCTTCTACTTCCATAGTGAAGGTATTGTTGTGGTGTGTGTGTGTGTTCTGTTGATTGCGTTGAAGAAATGATTAAGTTCATGTTTTCCACGTGTCGAGACGAAGAAAATGTTGTCAATGTATTTGAGCCAAATGTTGTGTTTATTCATTGTACCATTGAAAATTGCTATTTCTAACGGGCGTAATATCGCTTCCGCTAAGATACTTGAAAGAGGCGACCCCATTGGGGCTTCTTTCATTTGTTTATAAACCTTTTTATGCTGGGTTACCAAATTTAAAACTGGTTGGATTTTTTTCACTACATCGTCTGGGTATACTCCCGAGTTACTTATTGCTGCTTCTACAGGGATAGTGGAGGAAAGTAAAACAATACCAAAACCCTATAATGTCCATGTCATTAATCTGAATTGTTTTGAATTTGTTGGCAAAGTCTTGGGTTGGCTTCAAGGCATGCACTGATACTGAGATGAAAGTTGACATCAATTTGGTTAAAGCTTTTTCTAAAATATAAGTGGAGACTTGTTCTTGGCTACAATCGGTCTTAAGCTATGGCCTGGCTTGTGGTGTTTTAAGCATCCAAAAAGCTGTGGGACACATGCGCCAGAGGGTATCTCAAAGCCTATGCTCATACACATAATCATTACTTTTGCAACTTTATTGTAGGAAATGTCATTATTTTGTTGCATGCTTTCATCTTTAGCAAAATGACCTCCTGCACTTAAACTCCAATTTCAATGAATTCTTTATGCAACTCAAAAAATTATTTTTTGATGCTTTATAATTACAGTTAAAATTCTTAAAAACACTTAAAATTATAGTTTATATACACATTCTCTAACTGCCTTGAGTGTACATTTACTCACTTCACATTAACCACACGGTTGCCGTGAAATGTGTCGGTATTCATTCATCCATGTTATATAGGTTTCAACCCTAAATTTTCATACCAAAGCACATGAAAACCCTAAAAATTTAAAAACATTAAAAGTACGAGAGGCCTTGTATAAGGTTAAACATCTCTTTCACGATCGACTCCTCCAGAAAATACCGCTTCCAGATAGGCGTAACATGAACTATTTTTTGGACCAACTTATATGACCGTCCTTATGATGTACTTACTACTCATTGTTCTTGACACTACCTGCTGTTTGATGGTGAGTGTATCTGATCTTTCCGAAGAGCAGCATGGTTCATGCCCTGTGTACTGGGCATGTGCAGTAATGTTTACAAAATGTGAAAGCGTAAGATTTTGTGGCACCATCTATTAAGACTACGAGGTTAAACTGTTTTACTAAGGTAGCTAAGAAAGTTGAAGCAGTCATCAAAACAGAAAAATAATTTAAAAAAAATAATAATAAACAGAGATTCTTTCTTAAAAAATCTACAATAATGCTGAAGACAGAAAAAAAAAAATGTTGTTTCAGGGCCTTTTTCAAGCAGAACTTTACCTTGAATCTTACATCCAAGCTAATGCTGTAAAGCAGATTAGCAGATTAAATGGAAAATGCTAGTTGGGATTGTGTTGCTGTTCTATTTTGTGTGTTTTTATTTTTCTGATCCAAGAGTTGGCTGAAAATGAAACTTTTTATTGAGGAATTACATAAATAAACTACCTGAAATTTTGTTTTAATCTTTGCAGACCACTTTTTATGAAAACATGTTTTTTATTATTTAACCAGTTTTAAGCTGTTTTTCATTGGTTTTTATGCACTTAAGAGAATATAAAAATAATCCTAATGTGAATTTCATTATCCCAGCTGCCATATAAAGCCTGCGTTTTGTAATATTTTAAAAACAGTATGTGTAGCATAACATTTTCTTAAGACACTGAAATTTTACAAGCTTTCATTAATGCATCCTTCACAATTTCACCGACATCTGTAGTAGTGATTTACATTTTGGCAGAAAACTGTGTGAATTGAATTAACTTTCTGGATTACAGTTATTATTACTGTCCTAATAACAACTAAAATGAATCATGTTTGGATTGAAATAAGAATATAATTTCCCCCTCTTTCTCATCCAGGTCTGGCAACATTGTGATTGTGTTAGTGTTGATGGAAATGTAGAAAATTATTTGTGTGAAAAGTGCTCCCCAAGAGAATTTTCAAGGGTATGCAGTAATTTCCTTTATTTTATATTATTAATAATTCTACAAAAAAATGAATGAACATTTATGTTTACAATTACAGCTATTGAATGCAAAAATAATTTTTAAATTGTTTGTTTCTTCAAATGTCCTGGCACAAGGACCATAGGTGGACAAAGTGTTTGAGACACAAAACAACATGCGCACTCACGCGCACTCATCCTAAAGTTCAGCTCACGCCATTGGGGCACCAGCCTTCAAACGATACCTGATACTGTGCTAAATGTAAACACACATTTCATTCTGCAGGATATACACTCAATGGCCAAAACATTACAGTACCTCTTATATTCCCATACACAAAAAAATGTATGGCGCGATATTACGTGGCCAAAGACTTCAATGTAGAACTGCTATATTAAAAGCAGCGATAATACTGTTCGTCACATATATTTTGTTTAAGTATGCAGGGTGGAGCAGTTAGGTCCATATAACGATATGAAAATACAAAACGAACATTGATGTTCATTTTGTATTGGTAATGTTCGTTCTGTTTTTGGTAAAGTAAAGACGCATAAAGATAATCATCCGATACACCTTATTGTGAACAAACGAAATGCTCCCACGATCAATCTTGAGAAAACAATATATAACTACCTAAAACCATTTTATAGCAACCATAAATTTAATATTTCAAATTCTGAAGAACTAATCAATAAAATTCAATTTTTGTAGGAATATAACTTCACAATGTGTAGTATGGACATAACATCATTATATCCGAACACTCCTGTTACAGAAGCAATTGAACTAATTAATACAAAACTTATAAATGAAAACATTGATGAAAAACAGCGAACAAGTATTATACATGCATTACGATTTATAACCAACACCAATTATTTCTCAAATGATGGTATTATATACAAACAAGTATTTGGTGCACCCATGAGATCACCACTCTCCTGTCTTCTAGCAGAAGTTGTCATACAGAATATTGAACAAATGCTATTCCAGAACTCGGACCTTGATTTGCCAATTTTATGTCAATGATATCTTGATTTTTTGGCAGCATACTAGGGACAAAACTAGATATGTTCATACAAACCTTCAGTAATACTTACTCATCCATAAAGACAATGCTTAAAGAAGAGAAGAGGTTAACAAAAATCTTCATTATTTAGACCTTAATTTATTCAGAAGGCAGGATTCCATAGATTACGTTGTTTATCGAAAACCATGTTTCGTGCCTGCATTAATACCATCGGATTCCGCACACCCATGGAGATATAAGACAACTGCATTCCAATATTACATTAACAGAACTATAACGCATTCCTCTATGGCAGAGTTTGAACTTACAGAAATACATTGGATTGAAAATATAGCTGAATATTTTGGATACAATAAACGTTTGATTAATTCAATATATAACAATCTTAAGAATAATCAAAACCAGACGAAACAAAAGAATATATATAAATCTTACATCTCTTTTCCATACTTACCACCATTAAGTAACATATTAAAGAAAGAATGTGTTTCAAATGAAATAAATCTTGCAGAAACCATCATTGATAATGGCTCATTACTAACTTCTGGTAATAACAAAAAAATCCATCCTAGATCGAGCAGGAGTATGTGCCATTCCAACCAAGACAGACAACAATCAACAAGATTTCATTTATATCGGAAGTACAAAAAGATGTATGATTACGAGATTAAAAGGACATATTCAAGATTGGCAAAATAAAAGACCAAGAACAGCTCTAATACAACACTGCATAGAAAATCAACCGAAGCCCAACTGGGAGAATATTAGACATTTGACATCACACAAAACTCATAGACAGATCATAACATCGGAAGCGGTGGTCATTGAGAAATTTAGAGATAAATGCTGCTACACTAATTCACCAATTGAATTACCTCATGCCTGGCAATATCTGATCAAACAGGAAAACAATCAATTACAAAAGGCTAATAAACACAGGTTCAAAAATCAGAGGAGCGGAATGGCAAAAGTAGACCGAGAAGAACACAATGCCATAGGTGCCGCCACTAACAGCTTGCGCAGTGATACGCTGCTGTCCATGGTCTGCGACGACAAAGGTTGAAGGCAGAGCGATACAAGACATTACATCAGTCTTTCGAGGATCGTTGACGAGGACTTGGTGCCCACGTACACCTTAATGTTTCCACTGAGGAAGGCAAAATTCTTGCCGAAACATGTTTGAAAATGTGTGTTGCGGTGGTGAATTGAGTTTGGGTCCATCTTTTATTCATTTGGGTTTTTAACTTTCACGTTTTTTAATCATCATTCCTTGCAAACACCTATACAAAAGTATAGAATTTTAACTCAAAGTAGTATTTTTAATCTGAGAATCTTCCATTCAGGCAGATCTTGGATCTCATCGAGATAAGCAAATGTCCGTTCTATCGAGCAGATGATTTGCAACAGTGACAAAAAATGCCGAAATTATTATGAGTAAGTAAAATTTTTTTCACCATTAATGTTCGTTTTGTATTTTCATATCGTTATATGGACCTAACTGCGCCTCCCTGCATTCTTAAACAAAATATATGTGGCGAACAGTATTATCGCTGCTTTTAATATAGCAGTTCTACATTGACATTACAGTACCTACCTAACAGTGTGTTGGTACTCCTGTAGCGCGAATAACAGCCTGTACACGCCGAGGCATCGACTCCACCAGATGACGGAGGGTTTCCAAAGGAAATGCCAGCCATGCCTGTTTCAGCAGCAGCATTGCCCACAACTCTGCCCGAGATGTTGGTCCAGGATCTATGGATCTGATGTTCCACTCCGCGGTATCCAAGAGCTTCCACAGGATTCTAATCTGAGGAGACCTGGGAGGGGGCACTGGATGGTTCCAAACTCAGATGAGTGTTCATCAAGCCATGCCTGAGTGGTTGTGAACTGGTGGGGCAGCACATTGTACTTGTGAAACAGACCATTGGCAGCAGGATGCACAAAGGCCATGAAAGCGTGTACATGATCAGCCAGCACATGCTGGTATCATGAAGTAGTTAACGACCTCTCCAGATACACTAAGGGACCTAATGTTTCCCATGAGAGCGCTCCCCAAACTATTACTGAGTCACCATTGCCTTGAGCAGGGCCGACATGGTACAATGGGGCCGTGGCCTCATGCTGTCGATGCCACATGCGTACCCTCCTGTTAGCTCAGTACAGCTGAAAACGGGATTCATCTGACAACTCTGCAGAAATCTGGTTTTGATGTTCCTGGCACCAGGTGGTGTTCAATGTCTAATGACGAGCAGTCAATAGTGGCACATGAGTGGGGCGTCAACTATTGCAGCCCATGATATGCAGCATGCACCTAACCGTTTGTTTGCGGATGCTGCTTGGACCTACGACATTAAACCTGGATGTTATTTGTGCCGCTCTAGCTTAGTGGTCAGTCTGTACAAACTTGGATAGTCTGCATCGACCCTGGTCATCAATGGTGGGTGGTCAGCCGCTGCCTGCTCTCTGGGTACTGGTATGTCCGTCGATGGTATACTCGTGGTACACCCTTGATACGGTTGCCTATGGGAACCCTAGTGTTCTTACCACTTGGGCGATATAATGACCTATCTGTCTTGTGTAAACAACGCATCCTCGATCAAAGTCGCTCAGATCACTATGTTTGCCCATGTTCGTCAATTATGATACACTGTTGGGAAGCCCTGCTGTTCAGCTATTAATAGCCTGCATTCAATTTGGGTCTGTTCCACTCTGCGTGGGGGATGCCCACGTCAGTGGCGCATCATCCTTAATGTTTTGTATACTGAGTGTACATCTATTCCACCTTGTTGCAGAACTGTGCATTAGACAAAGCAAGAGATGCTTGGAAAGGTTTACTCATATGGCTATCAAGCGCAAAAAAATCATTTTTTCTGTTTAATCGAATGTGACAGGAGTTGCAACACTGTCTGACCTTTCCAAGAGCTCAATGTGGCTGCTCCAACTTTGTGCACTCCCCTGCTCTGGCTTGGCTTTGTTTTCTTGTTTGTGGGATTAGTTGGCACCTCCTTTATGAGTGAAGACCCACATTGTCAACCACAGTTGTATGAATTAATAGCAGTGTAACTGACATCCATATTGCCATGTCCAAGGGAGAAAAAAGAAAGATAGAAATAGAAACTGGTATTAATTGATATGCATTTAAATGAAAAGTGAATCCTTAACATTGCAGCCTTGGTAATCTCACACATTGGTGGAAATTTGCAGTGAAGGAAAGATGCTCGTCATTTCAAGTGGATGAATTTGTTTCGAGTGGTGTTAAAATTATAGTGATAAACTGTGTTTAGATTTTCACCATTGAATTTGCCAACAAGAATGCCACTATCATCACCATGGCCTGCAGCAGTCATTGCTGTGCTGCCTGAAAAATGATGTTACATTCTTCACGGCATGATTGTATCAATGTGACGTGCATTGGCGGGGAACTGAACAGGGATTAGAAGGGGCGGTAAAGTTTTTTCTTTTTGTTTCAGGGCTTAATGACTCCTACAAGCATTGAAGTCTATTGGGAATTGCCCATCCCTGATTTAGAACCACTGGTTCTAGGGAAGAACCAGTGTGAAGCATTTTCATGCCTTGTTGAGCTTAACATGAAAGTAGAATGAATGATAGGATATTACTATCGGGCACCTGAGCAATGATGATTGCACTTTTGTGGGAAGGTTTTGTGGTGGAAGTCTTGAAGAACATTTTATTTTTGTGGTTTTCCCACCATTTTCTGTGGATTTTCATAAGTGAGTCCGCTCAAGTGATTGTTAATTGTAACTTTATTGTGAAAGATTATCTGAAGGTTTCATCAATGAATCAGTGGAGTCATCATTTCAGAGATGTCAATTGATTGTCATCATTGTTTGCACGCATTGGTTCTAGGGAAGAACCAGTGTGAAGCATTTTCATGCCTTGTTGAGCTTAACATGAAAGTAGAATGAATGATAGGATATTACTATCGGGCACCTGAGCAATGATGATTGCACTTTTGTGGGAAGGTTTTGTGGTGGAAGTCTTGAAGAACATTTTATTTTTGTGGTTTTCCCACCATTTTCTGTGGATTTTCATAAGTGAGTCCGCTCAAGTGATTGTTAATTGTAACTTTATTGTGAAAGATTATCTGAAGGTTTCATCAATGAATCAGTGGAGTCATCATTTCAGAGATGTCAATTGATTGTCATCATTGTTTGCACGCATTGATTTTTTGTTTTCTTCTCATCGCAAGCGACTATTTTACTTTAGTATTAACTCATCTGTCAAAGTTTATTAAAAAACAGGTCTTACTCAGTGTTCTACTATTGAAAAATTATGCCAACAAGACTGATAATTGTGCCAAGATTAGGAATGTTGATCCAGGGATTTTTGCCAAATGAAACAGTTTAAGGAACATTTTGGCAGTGGGGGTGAGGGAGAGTTATAAAAAAGGAACAAGAAGTGAATGGACTGTTTTGCTTAAGATGTAAATAATAGCTATTTGATTGCAGTGCAGGATTATATACTTTATTACATATGTTTTTAATATTACACAGGCAAGTGCACGAACAGTTGTTTAATTTTTGATTCTGTCTTCTGGTGCATTGTTGATTTATTCTGAAATCACAACAGGTACCAGTGTGGCACCACAAGAGAAGACAAAATTGAATATAAAATGGCTGTAAATACACCAGCATGTGGAAAATACTTGTTGACACAAGTAATTTAAAGTATATTATTTTTAAATCCTACTACTAACACTCGTGAATACAAGCAAATGAGAATTTTACATGTGGATACACATTTAAAATTTTGCTTTGATTGTATTCCATGTATTTTTGAAAATTGATTGATCCATTGATTTCAACAGGATTGTAAAGATCGAACAAGAATTGAGCAGAAAGCTTCACATTGTGAAAAACTTGCGAATGCGAAATACGTGAGTAATTGTACTTTATATGCAATTTGGACCTTTCCTACATTTGTTATCTTGATTAGTACAGGAAAATGGAACTTATATTCTGTATTTAGTTTTTTATACAATCTTCAGAGTCAAAAATTATATATTGAATGAAGTCCTGGAAAGAAAAACTTTAGAGGTGCTCAAAAAAACTTGAACCTCCTCCTCCTCCTCCTTTGCCAATTAGCTGTATGAACCTTGTAAATTGCAACTGCAATTTTTTTGAGGGGGAGGGGATGTATCTCAACCACAGAATTGATGTTTTTTATCCTCCTATTTTGTTATGAAGAAATTTCATACAAAGACTGACTTATGTAGGTAGCCATCTACCATCTTAGAACTCCATCCACAATCTAGAAATTTCATGCTTTTTTAAGTATGGAGAGTGAAACATGATTAACAACAGCCTGCCTACCATACACATCCCACTTATGAGCTATTTGTATCTTGGATTTCTTTGTATGGTCATGGTGGAGTGTCATTGCAATTGATCCAAACTCAGATAATGTTTCAGTTTCTGAAAATCAGTTTTGTTTCTTTTGTGAACTTAAAGAATTTCATTGCAATTTAAATTAAATTTAGTATTGTATTTAATTTGATATTGTGTTTTATTTCCTCATTGTTTATGTGATGTAACATTTTAAAATTTTTTATAAATATGGCTTTTCAAATTTGTTACACTTCCCAAAAATTCTCCACGTAACATGTTACTTAAATGTCATTTAACTTTAGTGACTACTTTATTTATTTATTTTAGGATATACCAGTAGTTCCTCAACCCCACTATGCTAATCCTGGATGCCAATATTACTTAACTTTGCTCAAAGGTGATCTTCAAATAAAGCAAGGTATATGTCATCTCATATGTGTTCTCTTTTGTCCTTCCCCTCCTGTGCATACTTTGCAACTTTGATTTGATTTTGAAGCACAGTAGAAAACCTTTCTTCATAGCAATCTTTTAGTTTATATGACAACATCTGGAAATGTCTTATGGTAGGTTATGTTGATTTTTAAATGTGGGTGGAAAAAAAGGAGGGCATCATTTAAAATGCAACCCAAACTGCAACATTATTTGCAGTGTCACATCAGATGCTATAGCAAAACAAGTAAGTTATTTTTTGCTTGTTTATTTTTTAATAATTTGAAACTATTAGGGTCACAGTAACACTGTGATCTTAATAGTTTCCTCTTGCGAATTTTCTTAGATTCTCCCTTTCTACTGCTTGCCACCCTTAGTCCTGTTCTTCACAACATAGTCAATCTGCATGTCCTCACCCACCCACTACCTTTTAATTTGTACCAGAATAAATATTTTCCTTATGTCTTATGTTTCAGTGACAAATTTATGATAATAGCTACTTTTCCTTTTTTTTTCTTCCCACCAGTTTTATTGTTGACAGTTCTTAGAATTGAAATTGTTCTCTTCAGTATGTCGCAGGGCAAATGTAGCTGCCCACTGGCCACTCTAGTATTTGTCAATGTGGAGTTCTTTAATCTCTATCTCCTCTGCTTCAACCATACACCCCTATGGACGATTGCTCTCTCTTAAAAATCACTTTAACCACTGCACAACGTCATATCAGTTTCCTTCCTATACAATCAAGATTCACAGAGCTACTGCAGGGGAAAAACTGTTTCTTCTTCCTAAAACTCAAAAAAGAAAAAGAACCCAACTCCCAGTGTCTTTAACATAAAAAAGAAACCTGCTGAGCTCGAGATGAAATTGATGATGCTATTTGTAACTCATCTGTGGACCAGGCTTGTACTTTTGACCTTGAGCCCAGCCCATCTCATTTCTAAAGGCCACAACCACTCCTGTGCTTTTCAGCAGCTTACGTGATTTGGATTTGTGGGACCCCCTCTTATCTCAGTCTTGTTTTTGAACGGATTCTGCAACAATGGGGAAAACAGTCTTGAGTGTTCAAGAAAAAAATTCTAACTTGTGAGTACAAGGCAACAAATTATCCTTCAAGCCAGCAATTTATAATATTAATAATTTTTCAAGTTCATTTGAAAAATGTACTATTAGCAGGCAGACAATGAGAGATATCTGCAATAAAAAATTTTACTAGACAGGTTTGGATAGCTTGATTTCTTTTGGTTTGCTGTCAACTTGATCGATATCTTTTTGTCCATTGCACGCTGATTTGTGCCCCCCCTCCTCTTGGTAGTAACACCAGTTGCATACCATTAGGTATCTTTTAATCTTCTCCTCAGTATGTAACTTGGTACCTTAGAAGGTAAATACTTGTATTCCTCATATTACACAGTTCATTGGTTTGAAGAAATTTCTGCAAAAGATGGAATCTCATAAGTTATATTAGTTTTAAAGTATGTAAAATAGGGATGCATTTCAATAACATAGATACCAACCAGTACATATTTTCCGTAATACAAATTTTTGGTTGGAATTATAGAAGTACGGACACATCGATGGAATTATGGAGAATCGCTATTATTGGGCATTTGATTTTTCCACTACATATTTTGTCCTTTTTTTGTTCGATTATTACTCTCTGAAATCCTAAATTCTTTTTCTTTAGTGTGAATAGTTATAACATTTTAATATTTTCAAAATCAGGATATTGTTTATGATTAATAAAATATTGAATAAGTGCAGTTCTTTCTTCCTTTTTATTCCAGTTTTTTATATGTTGATGTAATGTTTTTATTAATCTACTTTTTGTGCTACCTATGTAAGAGATTTGATTTCCAGAATCATGTAGAACAATGGGAATTTCATAAAACATGAGTTTATACTTACAACAGTTATATTTACCAACTCTTCCAATAGATGACGGCACTGAGGTGATTCACCTTGATACATAGTAAATGTGCTACACCCCTTCTTTCGATCCCAGCAGGCAACTTCGGATACTAGAAAACACACGAGGGCGTCCTCGTGCAGTTTTGATGGCCTGATGATATGAGTGTGTTCATGAAAGTGCTCGCCGGTACACCATTGACAGAGTGTTTCTTTGTGAACGGTGTCTCCCAACCCGATTAGTTTGTTTGTTCTAAAATGTTATAAATTTTTAATCATTGGATATTTTTAGATGTGTGAATGTTTTGGGGGTATGTATTTAATTCAGAGTTATAAATTAATTTAACATATGTTAGGCTTCTCTTGGGGCGGGAGCACGTGTTTCACAGAGTTTGTAACATGCTCCATATGTTCCAATAATAGGTATGTGATACCTTTATTACTCGTTAACTTTTTAACAAGTAAAGTAACAGAATTTAAAGAAATTCCACATTTAACAAGACAGAAAATCGGTTGCACTCTATTTTGGAATGGAAAACTAGAAATAGTGGCATACAGGATGAACTTACAACAGCATACGTGAATTCCAGTGTGCTAGTGGAAGAATGTTGATTGGAAAACAATGGTGAAGGCGTATGCTCAACAAGTGAGTTGTGCAAGACCCTCTCCCTGCCACCCACTTCAAGGAACTATGGCTTGGGTGTGTTGCCTCAGCAGATTTTAAAACAGGACATGTGCTCCTAGGCAAAAGGTGGATGGGTTCTGGGAGACAATTGCTGAGAGAAATAGCAGAGTAATGGAATAGGGATGTTGCTGAAGTGGAAACAGGG
The DNA here is from genome assembly GCA_039090855.1 of Macrothele yani. Lineage (NCBI taxonomy): Eukaryota > Metazoa > Arthropoda > Arachnida > Araneae > Macrothelidae > Macrothele > Macrothele yani. Next base: position 165,195,407 of record CM077001.1, on the reverse strand, counting down.
GATAACAATTCCTGAAATTGTTTCCATTGCCCCATTCACCCTCCAAGTGACCACTGCATTGAGAGGATCAGGGCAGCTTTTGCTTCATGTGTGTTGTGTTGTTGAATAGTGGTCAGTCTCACATGGTCATCAAGTTGATTATACTTGAAAGATTTGATTAATTCATTATGGTAATATTGTAGTTAATTAATTAAATCTTTCAGTTACATCCAATTGTTATGGATACATAATAATATAAATGTATATTTTTCAATTTACTTCCGATATTGGAGGTTATATTATTTAACGTGCATTAATGCATTTGCATTTTTGAACTTCACTTTTAGTTGGTAAAGTTCGATGAACACTTACTGCACGTGGGGCTTGGCTTTCAATTCATATTTCCGTTATGTGGATGCGGCACGGGGTTTTCATTTGGCCACGAGTCCGCTTCTTTTTTTTTTTTTTTCCGTTGGAATTTATTTTTTCTCATCACCAAATGAGTTTTTTCCTTTGCTGCATCCTCATTTACTTCAATATTTATTCATACCCGAGTACTTTCAGTAAAACTCCTTTACCGTCTTCGAGGGGACGTTTTGCTCCGACTAGCACGGACCGTGTCAGCTGGGCATTTCGGTGGTTCTCGCGGGCTGCTTCTGTCATCGGCTATCGCTTCTTCTTGGGCGTTGTGGCGCCATCTCTTGTTGGTCAGTGATCTCACTTTTCGAACTTTTTCATTTTTTTGCTCAATTTTAATTAAATTTTTCCAGCTGTTTCTCAAATTATTAGGGTCATTATGGTTGCAAACTTTTGTTCTATTTTTTTCAATCATTACCGACTCTGCTATTCTGAGGTGTTTTTCGGATTTACAGCTTTTAATGATTTTTATATTTTCGAATTTAGGATATTTTTGGTTATCCAGACAGTATTGGATAAGTGCTGTTTTTTCTTCTTTTTTCTGCCAGTTTTTTACGTGTTGTTTTAATCTGTGTTTAAGCTTATTTTTGGTACTTCCTATATAAGCCATTGGAGGATTTTCAGTAATAGGAATTGAGTAAATACCTGCTTTACCAGGTATTTACAGGTATTTACTCAATTCCTATTACTGAAAATCCTCCAATGGCTTATATAGGAAGTACCAAAAATAAGCTTAAACACAGATTAAAACAACACGTAAAAAACTGGCAGAAAAAAGAAGAAAAACAGCACTTATCCAATACTGTCTGGATAACCAAAAATATCCTAAATTCGAAAATATAAAAATCATTAAAAGCTGTAAATCCGAAAAACACCTCAGAATAGCAGAGTCGGTAATGATTGAAAAAATAGAACAAAAGTTTGCAACCATAATGACCCTAATAATTTGAGAAACAGCTGGAAAAATTTAATTAAAATTGAGCAAAAAAATGAAAAAGTTCGAAAAGTGAGATCACTGACCAACAAGAGATGGCGCCACAACGCCCAAGAAGAAGCGATAGCCGATGACAGAAGCAGCCCGCGAGAACCACCGAAATGCCCAGCTGACACGGTCCGTGCTAGTCGGAGCAAAACGTCCCCTCGAAGACGGTAAAGGAGTTTTACTGAAAGTACTCGGGTATGAATAAATATTGAAGTAAATGAGGATGCAGCAAAGGAAAAAACTCATTTGGTGATGAGACAAAATAAATTCCAACGGAAAAAAAAAAAAAAAGAAGCGGACCCGTGGCCAAATGAAAAACCCCGTGCCGCATCCACATAACGGAAATATGAATTGAAAGCCAAGCCCCACGTGCGGTAAGTGTTCATCGAACTTTACCAACTAAAAGTGAAGTTCAAAAATGCAAATAAATGTATATGCATATTTTTACATGGTGAAAATTTTCACCCAAAAACGAATTTAACAAATGCCCAAATTTAATGAGGATTTCTGCAGGTCTTGAGCTCCTCATTAGAAGCAGGCTTTATTGTACTTGTAATCTGTTGTTATTGTACTCGCGCTATCAATAATTGCAGCCTACAATTTCTTCAATTGATGCTCTAATTCAAATTTTGATCTCAATGCATCTTTTTTCAAGTGAAAGGAATTTACTTGCTTATCTACTCATTCTCGCTGTTTGACTGTGGAATCTGTTGTGAACAGGATGCACCTTCTACATCTATTTTGTCGTGCTCGATTTTTTTTTGCTTTCAGGCTGTAACATTTTCAGGTCAGAGTAATAGTTGTATTTCCTTTCATCAAGTTGGATTCTTTTATTGTAATCTGTATGCCATAGCTTTTTCTTGAAGTTGCTCTCTATGTGGAAGCAAAAAAGTGTAGGTCCTTCAACATTATATGTAGACTGCATCAGAACTCATTTTGACTTCTGAATTTTTTTTTTCTATTCATAAATGAAGAGGCCTTTTCAACTTTGGCATTTGAGACAGATAGTAGTAGTAGCCTTATGATATCTATGATATGGTTCAGATCTGGAAATTAAGTAGGGTATTTTTCTTTCAAACATTTCTACAGCTGTTGCCATAGAGTGTTGAAGATGGCTGAACCAAAATGTCTTAAAGCAATTCCAATCATTGTGGAATTTTTCTCTTCCCATATTATTAACTGCCAGCAACTCGCCACAGAATGCTCAGTTAAAACTGTAATTCTGTCATCACCAAACCTTCTAGAGCAATTTTGTCTGTAAGCCATATTTTAAACTTTTACAATCTAGCAGCATCAAAAACAAGATTTTCATTGTAGTTCTCTGAATCTAAGGTAAGCACATTCATACAGATGACGTAGAAAGGATTCACAACTTTATAGAATGTATCCAATAACACAGATTGAAGCTGAATGTAGTTAAATTGCGCAGTTACAAAATTGCAATTGTTTGATTCACAAGCTGCAACATCTTTGGAGACGCCAAGTACTACGAATTGTCTGTAGTTACTATGGGAAGTATCAGTCTGCTATGGAGTATGAGAAACATCAAATCCTATAAAAATTGAAAATCTGGGGGAAATAATGTTATTAAACATCTTTGTAAAAATTATTTTTGTGTTTTCCAGATTCTGACGTTTATTAATTGTTAAACATTTTTAGGATTGCTTCTTGTGTGTTTTCAACATCATGACATTTCTGTGATGTTTTTACGATAATTTTTGGTTGTCTTAAGCTCTGGTCACTTGACAGTGTTTGCATGCCCTTTGGAATCCTGGAAAAGTCCTGAATTCAATGCATTATTTCCCTTTTCCCCCAGACCTTGAAAGGTTCTCCATTTTTAGTATTTTCACGAAAACACCTAGAATAGTCCAGGAATTCTTTCTTGCAATAAAAAATACTAAGAAAAAGATTTAAAAAAAAATAGGATAGAGTGGCCAGAGATTTAAAAAAAACAAACAAAAAAAAAAAAAAAAACAGGAAAAGTAAGAGAATATCGCAGGATTATGTCCTCAAGTAGAAAATGTTCAGAATCGCTGAAATGGTGGCTCTAGCAGTGATGAGAAAGTTCCATGGTTTTCTGTTTCTGCTTTTGAGTTTTTCTGACCAAGTTCCTTTTTTTTTTTTTTTTTTTTTCCTCTCACTGATTATATTATTTTTATTTTAATATATTTTTGTGATCATGTTTCTCGTTTTTAATATCTTCAGCGATAGTGAAAAAGAGTGTCTTCTTATTTTTTAAGAGTTTTATTTAATGGAATGCTTATTTTCCTAATAACAGTCCCTTGTTTAAAGCCAATCAGTAGAGCAAGCAATTCCCTCATTTCCTGTTTTTAAGTGAAATTAAATTTCAAAATCAGAACTTAATCGGTCTGTGATGGAATCTGCAACATTTCTGTGACTTGTAAAATTGTTTTAGGGGCAAAAGGAGCAATGCAGTACCAATTGACATTTGAAATGAGTGTTTCCCAATTGGTTAGTCACTTCTTGTTATATCAAAGAACAGAGGAAACATTTGTTTTTGATCAAATCGAAATTGAAAGGCCAACCTAAAAAGGTTCGCAGCATTGAGTGAGTATAGTACTGGGTATGGTAATATTTAATGAAATGTAAATACATGCATATCAGGCACTGAACAGTTCATATAACAATATTCATGTTACTCATGTTTTGTATTTAGTTGTACTATACTTAAAGCCAAAGATTACATATTTAACGAAGTCTTTGAAATTTTTATTTATTTTTGTGATTGTGTTGTATGAACCCTATATAAAAAAATCAGATATACAAATGTGTTGCTCTTTCTTACTGATCAACTGTATGTATGGAAAAGACTGGCAAAGCTCAGAAATAATCCATTTAGCATACACTACATCATGTTGCAGAATGGATAGAAATTGCTATAGTATTGTAAAGCAAATTTCTTATTTCAGCAGTTTAAAGAGAGAGTTCACAAACATTCCGAGTAGAAAACAATATGTAAACTGAAAGAAATGTGTATCCTTCCCCCCCCCCCAATCTGTGTTAGCCTATAAGCGCAAACTATTTATTACAAATATTTCGTTAAACTTCTGTTTCTCACGTTATTAAACAAGTTCAATAATGTGAGAAACAGAAGTTTAACAAAATATTTGTAATAAATAGTTCGTGCTTATAGTGAATTATTCCACGTAGTGCTGTTCAAAGTTAGATATTTCTAACACATTGAACTCATATGCTGTTTTAACATGATAAAAGACTTAGACAAGATGAGTTACCATGCTCCTTAAAGCACATTATCATCAGCAGGTGATATTCAAAGAAAATTTCTGAAAAAACTTTGGGATGGCATAGAGATTTGGCTAGGGGCATGGGAGAAATTACATTGTTTTATTTTTCACATTTTCTTTGAAAAAAAAAATAAAAAAGCCTGAAGCATACATAGTATATAAGAAAATAAAAACACAAAACTGTAAATGAAGTCCGAAGTATAAAACCAGGAGTATCTGAAAGTTTGGATATATGCATAGGAGTAACTGTGTGTTTGAAGTGGTAAACATGAAATTAAATATTCTGTTGTAAAAAAAAAAAAAAGTCCTTAGTATGAAGAAATCTGCTCCACCAGGAATATTTTCTGCTGTGCTTTAGGTGCATAATTGATTACTGAGTTGTTCCCAACTGATAGTGCTGATATGGAATCAGTTTCTGTATGTCTGTGATGTTGAATGCACTTTATAGCTTGTATGAAACGCTTTTGAGAAACAATGATGAAGTTTCTTGTTTCAGAATTTAACTTTCTGTATTGTGCAATACTGAACACACTAATCAACAATGATTTATATAGAGTACAAAGTGGGGTGATATATGCATAGAGTTAATAAGTGCAATTGTTTTGGAACATGCATAGAATTATAATATGCAATAAGTTTGTGCATACGTTTGTCCTTTAAAATGAAAATTACCAGTTATCTTTTGTTTCCTTACTTCTTTCACATATTGGCTTTTTTCTTTATGTTTTCTAAAAAGATTTAAAAATACATGCAGTAAAGTATGTGCGTGTTTCTTTGGTCACCCATGTGTTGTTTAATGGCATTTAGGTACATAATTTATAAACACATATGTACGTGTACTATAGAACTTTTTGTTACAAATAATTTTAATCCTGGTAATTGGTAAAATAACAGCATGATCAGTGTGTTTGTAGTTTTTTATTTTTATTTTTTTGAAGTTCTTTATTTTTATAAATTTTAGACCCCAATTTTTGTTAAGTCATGTGCCAAATTTTTTATGGTGTATTAAGGAAGAAAAGATCTAGTATTTGGGTGTTTACATTATTTGCACAGCTCAAAAAGGTACGAGGGATATTATGATGTCATAATGATGCGATGGAAAAATTAACAAGCTGCAGGTCTGTGCTGAAAGGTCAACCTCTGAATGACACATTATTAACAAGAAGATTAATACATGCAAGTGAGTAGCCCTGACTCGTCCGTGCACTTCGTCAAAGCACAAAGAAAATATAAGTATAATGCTTGCCGAGTCATTTTTATTTGGTAGTAAGTTGCAGCTATGTTTCAGTTCTGTGTTTTCAGCAGTATGATTTACCAGAACCAACAGCTTGGATAGTGATTGTACACAGGAGATAGTGGTGGAAGTATTTGGAGTATCTCAAAGTATCACCAGTAGACTATGGAGGTGTTTTCAGGTGACAAAACAGTACAAAAACCCCAGAGCAAGGTCAGCCAACATCAACAATAATACAAGACAACCAGTATTTGATTTTACTGGCTCACAAGAACTGCTGAGGAAATTTAACTGAACTGTAACACCTGTTTACTGCAGTTACAGGACAATATGTATCCACTCAGCTATATGCAGTCTGCTCCATCAAATAGGACTGTATGCTCAGTAACTGATAATGTACATGATCCGATGCACACTGCAGAGCCTGCACAAAGTGGGCTGAAGACTATCGTGATTGTGACTGTGAACAGTGGTACTTTGTTCTTTTTGTGGATGAGTTGTGATCAGCTTACAGTGAGATAAACATCACAGCCTTCTCATGACATAAAGGATAAACATTGAATAACCCAGACTTCATGCTGGAAAGAGATGTCATCAGTGATGATGCAATACTCATGTGAGTGAGCATCGGCATAGGTGGTTGTACAGACCTGTACATATCTGGAAAGGTCTCCTGATGATAGCCAGGCATTGAGATTAAATCCTGCAACCTATAATTGTGCCGTAAGCTGCAACGTTGGAGATGAAGTCCACCTCGTGGATGACAATGTCCTTCCACATCGAGCCGCACTAGGGGGAAAATGTGCTTCAGGGAGAGGGCATCAAGCATATGGATTAGCCTTCACACTATCTGGACTTCAACTTCATTGAGCATGCATTGAATTCACTGGGCAGATGTGCTACAGCTTGCTCATCACCTTCCGTGACACTTCAGCAACTGGAGCATGCTCCCAATGAGGAGCGGTAGAGAATCCCCCAAGAACACTGCTGGATGATCTCATCTTTAAATGTCTCGCCATTATACCAGTGTTTTAGTGGTCACTGGTAACCATACACCCTGCTTTACTGCTTAGAGACCAGTATTCTCTGCTTTTCTCCTTTTGTTCATGCGTAACTTTACTATCATGTGTTGCCACAATATTGCTGTCAACAATCTCAAATTGCTTGTGTGTGTTGTCTGTTTCATGTTTCATGCTCCAGCTGTCTCACATTAATTTTTCTGATACTAATTGATGACATGTCTGTTTCCCCCATGGTTGCTACTGCAATATCCCTTTAAGTTTTTAAGCATTGTAATTTCTCAGGCATGTAGCTATTCAGAGGTCATTATTTTAGGTATAGACATAATTTCAATAATTTCATCCATGTGGAAAATCGGAAAATTTTAAAATTGTTTGTCAAAGAGTGGGAATTTCTCATTTTATTGAGTGGGTGATTTTTGATGTACACATATTTCATTAAGACAGATAGTTGCAACTACTACTAGTAACTGGGTATTTTTACATCAGAGTCTGCCTGATGTCTCAGCTTAGGATTTTTATTATTTGGTGATATATTGTTTTGTGTTGGAATATATGTGTAGAAATTAGGTGCTATTTCAATTTCTACTGCCAAGCAGTTCAATTTTCAAGATTTCTGAGTTCTCCGCAATAAGTACTGATAATAATTCTATCCTAATCGAAGATCACAATTAATAACATTTTTGTAATGGGCCTTTTATTTCTTTAACTTTGTACTTTCAGGGGACTGTGTATATTTGCAAAGAGAAAGCGAAAGTGAGATTAGCAGATCAGTGACGGACAAAGCAGCAGTACCAAATGAAATTTCCAAAGGTGAAAATGCAAATGAATTCACTACCAGGGACAGTTTAAGGAGGTCAAGATTAGAACAGTATGATATTTTTCGCATCGAACGACTTTGGATTAATGAGAAGTATGTTAAATATTATGTATATTCATTGTTAACCTTGTTCAGTGAGATTTAGATACGAATTAATTTTGTTTTTCCTAAAACAACATTCTTAAAATGATATTTCATGTTGTTTTCAATGTAGACATAAAATATAGGTCATGCGATCTGAATTGGAGGCATTAGTAATTTCACTTTGATATTCAGTTTTTCCATGGAATATTTCCTTATGTTCAGCAATTTTTGACATAAATAACAATTTCTTTCACACATAAAAAAATTCTTTAAGTTTACATATCAATGATTTTAGTTGGCGACAGCTGAGAACATAACACTATCATGAAAATGATAATAAATTTCTATTTGAAAAAACTAAGCTTATCAACATATCAAATTGAACCATCAGACTCGATATTTTGGAAGCTTTCCCCACACACATGCATACATGCACATTATTAATAACATGTATAAAAATTCAAGTGCAAGGGTTCAGCTATTTAAGGACACAGCACCAATAAAAATGGGAAAAGGAGTGACACAAGGTGACACCATATCTCCCAAACTCTTTAACGCCACATTATAAAATGTCTTTCAATCATTGAACTGGGAACACAAAGGAATAAAGATTAATAGAAATTATTTAACTCGCCTTCGTGTTGCTGCTGACATAGTCATTTTTGCAACTACCCCTTCAGAACTGCAAAGTATGATACAGGAACTTGCTGGCAAGACTAAAGAAGTGAGATCAAGAACAAACTTTCAGAAGACAAAACTGATGTACCATGCTTTTACAAGAAAAAAATATTTTGCAGTTGATGGGGAAAATTTTGAGGTAACCAATCTCTACCATAAACAACATATATGAAGCAAGGGCCACGTTAATGAAGAAATTAATCAACCTGTAAAACTTGGCTGGAGAGCTTTTGGGAGAAACAGTGCAATTTTCATTAGCACTATGCCATTATGTCTTAAAAGAAAAGTGTTTTACCAATGCATCCTTCCAGTTCTTACTAATGGAGCAGAGACATGGATCTTAACTAAAAAAGACAAAAGCTACAGACAATGGAAAGAAGCCTGGAGAGATGCATGTTTGGAGTAACCAGGAAAGATAAGAAGAGGAACTCATGAATAAGGAAAATGACAAGAGTGGAAGACATCACGATCAGAGTAAAATCCCTGAAATGGCAATGGGCTGAACATGTGGCCAGAAGAACGGACCACCAATGGACAACTGAAATTTTAAACTGGATACCAAGGGACAGGAAAAGACACAGAAAAAGACCACATGGGAAATAGATGGATGAAATTTGAAAGCATGCTGGAGTAACATTGAGAAGACTAGCTCAAGACAGACAGTTGTGGAAGAAACTTGGAAACCTTCATCGAGCAGTAGATTGATAATGGTCGACAATGATGATGATGATGATATATATCAAACAGGGTTCCCACAGTCCTTGTAAATCCTTAAAAAGTGGTTTGTTTTTTATCAAGGTGCTTAAAAGTTCCTTAGACAGAAATTCCTGAAGGTACTTAAGAATTACTTATTGTTTATAACTGGCTGCATGAAATTCAGAAATAATGATGTAGTGCCTAGAACTTTTGTTTCCAATTAGCTATGTTGATGTCACATGATCTCAAGTGAAAACCCATGGAAAAGCACAGGACAGTATGAGATAAGTAATTTGTTGAAAAAAACTGAAAGACCAGGAGCTCTGTAAATAACACATATTCAGCAGGTTTTGTATATTGTTGTTTGTTCAAATCCCCATCACCATCTCTTGGAACTGGCATCTCACTTTCGTAGACCCCCTTTTTGTATATGCAAGTAACGATTATTCAGTAATACCGAGAAGAAATTAAGTGCCCAATTGAAATCTTCAACTCATAAATTTGACTGTGGTTTTGCAATTTAAACTATGAGATGATTAAGTGCAAAATTTAAATCTTGAACTCATAACTTTAACCACAGTTTTATAATTTACACATCATTTATTGCGAATGTGATTATTCTCTCACATAAGAAAACTGATTTGACCAGCAGAACTCTCTTTTAAATTGCATCAACTTTATTACATCCTCTAACTTAAGTTATATAGAAAAATATTGCAAACCCAGCAGGCATCTTCAATTTGCATAGTTAAAGTATTTTAGCATTTGTCTTTGTTGTGTTTGCAGTTGGTAAGGTCTTTAAAAAATTTGGTGAGAGGTGCTTAAAAAATCCTTACTTTTTTTGTGGGAGAAAAGGAGTGGAAACCTGTCAAAATTCTTTGTGCGACTCACCATTTCTATCAAGGTCGTGGAAGCAACTAACAAAAATCCAAGACCATCAACACTATTGACGGTGTCAGATGCAATTTGAATATTAACGTGCCATTCGTCCTTCAAGAAGCTTGGCCAAAGCACAACAAAACCTTGCTTGACAAATAAAAGTTGTTTTGCTTAATCTTGTGTTGATGAATGACTGAATGTTGTGCAAATCTTGATCTGGGAACTACTCTCAAGTTATATATGTCACTTTTGTGTCACAGTTGATTATTACTGACCACAGTCATCACCCGTTCACATGAACAGTTAAGCGGCTGAGTACTTCAACTCTGTGCCATATGATTTGTAGAGGTACAGGGTTTTACTAGTGAAAAAAATGCTTTTCCCTTGATACTTTGATTTGTGCATCTTTTTTATTTTATTTTTTATGTGCAAATCAATGAATTGGCTAAACATTAAAGATTTTCATGAACATTAGTTCATATATCTGGGTAGCAATGCTAAGTTACAATTGCCAAAGTCACTAACTGATAAGTAGCAAGCATGCTTTGCTCTTGCAGAAAGTCAAAGGGCAGTTCAAAAGGATCAGAAAGTTTTCTGGTATTTGTTGTTTGTTTTGATCCAAATTTTTATCTTGTGTTCCTTGCACATATTTTTTCATTTCTTGAAGGCTTTCTAATCTACCTCTCACATTTTTTTTTCTTGTTTTTCTTTATGTAATGTAAATTTCAGCTTCTTGATTGTGTACCTGAAGTACACACAATTTCTTTTTCTTTTTTCTTCTGATGGATGTAGCGTACTCTGTGTAATGCAATTTAGTTTCATCTTTATATTCTTTGTCCTCTGACAGTTTTTATTTAAAAAGGGAACAGGGTATTTTACAGTTGGTCTGTTTCTAGTTATTGGGATTTCATAGGAAGAGTAATATTATACATACCCCTTTTGATGATCCCTAACCTTTTTTTTTTTTTTTTTTTTTTTCATTTTGATCATTTTTAGGTCATTTTTCTAGTCAGTGAATGCTCCTCATTCTTATTTTTTTTATTGCAGGAATGAAAGGTGTGCGTTTGGTCATCATTATTTACGGCCTCAGGAAACTTACCATGAACCATCAAGAAAATTTTTTCCTAACGAGGTTTGTAAGAATTTTTATTGGTGCATACCCTGTGTGTGTGTGTGTGTGTACGTACGTACGTACGTGCACTATCTACCAACATGTAATTCAACACCCCTGCAATCGACGATGTCTGCGGTCCTGATACACGTCACGGCCGCCGCCGTTAAATACCGTGTGGGAAACAACAACGCAACCAGTCGCATGCAAGATGCCACACAGTTAGCAGATCTCTTATTTCGAGAAAGGTGTAATGGTCGGGTATCACAGAAATGGCCGATTCATACGTGACATATCCAGCGAGTTGAAGTACCCAGAATCGACAGTGGCCTACGTGATTGGCAAGTGGAAGATGAGAGGTGACTGTCGGAATGTGCCCCGACCCGGCAGACCCACAAAACTGGGAGTTAGAGACCGACGGGTGCTGGCCAGAGAAATTCGGAAGACCCGCTCCAAATCGATGGGCCACATCCGCAAGGAGTTTCAACAGGCATCCAGGAGTGTTCTTTCGATGAATACCATCCATAAGGAAGCCCATCTGCTCGGTTATCATGGACGTGCTGCCGCCCACAAGCCTTTGATCACCAAGTCCAATAGTGCTGCTCGGCTAACGTGGTGCAAAGAACGTCAACAGTGGACCTCTGAACAGTGGAAACAGGTTCTCTGGAGTGACGAATCAAGGTTCACCCTCTACCGTTCGGATGGCAGGGTCTGGGTTTGGCGTCTGCCTGGAGAACGCCTCCTGCCGGAATGTATTGTGCCACCTGTGAAGTTCAGCGGTGGTGGAATTATGCTATGGGGGTGTTTCTCCTGGTATGGCACGGGACCCTTGGTCGCAATTCTTGGTAGACTCGACCCCAAGACCTACTGCACCATTTTGGATGACCATGCGCTTCCTACGTTGTGGCAGTTTTACGGGGTGGACCCATGTTACTTTCAGGATGACAATGCCACCTGTCATGTTGCGAGGTCCACCATGGCTTGGTATGGTGACAATGGGGTTAATTGAATGGACTGGTCTGCGCAGAGCCCGGACCTTAACCCTATCGAGCACCTCTGGGACGAGTTGGAGTGTCGACTTAAGGGGTGCCCCCACCGTCCGAAATCGGTGAAGGAACTGACCTGTCTTCTTCAAGCCGAGTGGAAGAAAATACTGCCAGCCGTCGCCTGGTTGAGAGTATGCCTTGAAGGGTCGCAGCTGTAAATGCCGCTCGTGGAGGCTCCACCAACTATTGAAGGTGAATAAACTTCATTTTCCTTTGCTATCACAGGTGTCCAATTACTTGTTGGTAGATAGTTTATATATATATAAGATAATAATAGTCAACTACAGACCACAACACATAAATCCTAAAATCCACCCCCCACCCCCACCCCCACACCCCACCAAGCTCAACACAAACCAAGCCAAACAAACCGGACCAAGAAACTAATAAAAACACACCCATCCATACAACTGAAATCCCAAAATGCAAGTACACCCAATTTCACACTACGTAGTCAGAATTCCCACTCAACCTGGAAAACAGGGAAAACCTGGAATTCTCAGGGAATTTGAAAATGGTTCCAAAAATCAGGGAAAACTCAGGGAAAATTACCCCCCCCCCCCTTTTTTTTGTAAAAATCAATGGATATCTTATTTTGCCAAAAAAAATTTTTTTTTTCAAGATTTCAAACTTTTGCTTGCAATTACTGCCTGCCTAGAATTTGGTAGATCTTACTTTCAGTTATATTAAGTATTTCCTTTATTCTCTAAAAAAAGATGCAAAATTGAATTTTTAAAATTGCCAGTTATTAATAAGCGTTTGTTCAATTTCTGCAGGCAGTTGTTATAACATGGAACAATTTGGCACAATGGCTCCTGCTTGAAGAACACTTCACAAGAGAACCAACCAAATGATGGATCAAAGTCCTTTGTCTGTTGGTTCTCTTGAAACATATTTCTTTGAACAGAGCCGTTCCGTCATTAAACTTTGCTGCATTGTGTTATAGAAAAACTGAAACTATTCAACTGACAGATTTTTTCTTACATAAGACCTGTTTCTATGGGAATGTATTTACAAATTCCGTGTGGGTAGTATTCACAAAAGTTCACGGAACTTTGGTACAGAAAATAATGTGCACAGTTAGTTGTTATTAATGAAAGAAAAACAGATAATTTTATAAAGACAAATTACTTAAAGAATTTACAAGTGTGTGCTTTGGTGAGAAAAATGAATGGAATGGAATGAAATGTAACAATTCTTTGCAACATGCCACTCTGGAAAACTTTAAAAACCACCTGGAGAACCTGGAAAAGTCAGGGAATTATTTTATTACTTTTGAGTGGGAACCCTGGTAGTTTTAAACACTTTAAACACAAGATTCATATGTACCTCAAATTCCCAAATATAATAAAAAACCCACATTGAACAACAAACCAGTGGAACGAGTAAATATATAAAAGGCTGTATGAGGCAAATAGCACAACAAATCCTAAAACGAGTGCTAAAATGCACAAAACTTACCCCATATGAAATGAACTGAGACAGGTAAGGTACATGTCGTAACTTATCAAGAAAACACAGACATGTGGAATGTGACTTTTCGTAGATAGAAAAGGCTGCGTAATGCAAAACCTGCTATCATGTTCCCGAAGCCACAAGACCGGAACAAAATCCAAAGCATAAACACCACCATCAAACCACAATCCTCGAAACAAAAAAACTGGCCCCAAAGTGACCATACGCCTCCAATCTCAAAGTTAAGTGAAAAAAATCCAATAAATTAACAGGACCAATACAGCAAATCCCAAGTCATGGTCACGGTTAAATAATTATCGGTGTGTTATCAAAAGGTGTATTCGTGTAAAAAGTAGAAGTGTTTAAGTATTATTAGTAAGTATGGCTACAAGTGACCAATCAAGTAGCACTTAGCACCCTAACACATTAACTTTGTTGGATCCTTTGTTAATTAGGTCTGACATGTGTATATTACCACACAACCTAACTTTAGCAAATGTGGAATTCAATAATTGTCTGAACAAGGTAAAAACAAATCCAAAAGGGTAATCATTTGAACATAGCATATTAAATAACCAGCTTAAAAAACCAACCTGTGCATTGTAATTATTACAAATAAGTAAACATCTAAGGAATTGCGAGATAAGCATTCCTCTGTGAACACGCCGAGAAATGTTGGAACCCCATTTTGTGTAGAAGACAATGTCAAACCTGTAATCACTTCTTTTACCATAAATATCGGTCATAATCAAGCCATTAGTTTTCTTAATTGCAACGTCCAAGTAGTTTATACTACCCTCATTTGCTGTTGTGCATACTAGTGCTAAATCTTGGGGATATATGGTATTAGCTACAATATGAAAATCCCTCGAGTTGAAGACAACCAAATCGTCGATATAACAAAATACTTGTTCAAATGGCACACAGTACCTTGCCCTGTACATTTTCTCGTAATGGTGTAAGTAGAGGTTCGCCAAAATGCTGGAGTAGGAAGAACCCATAGCTATCCCTTGATTCTGTATATAGACGGCCTCTCCCATTTTTATATAGTTATTTTCAATACACAAGCAAATAAGATGTTCCCAAAAAGTTCTAGGTATTTGTAATACCATTTCATATTAACGATACATTATGTCACATACCTTGACTAAATCAGGTATCTTGATTGCAGTGAATAGATTCCTGAAATCGAAAGTTTCCATCGATATCACCTCTGAACCATCACTCCCCTTGAGATAGTTCAACACCTCATCGTTGTTCTTGATAATCCAGCATTTATGTATCTGCTGTAGGACAACTTTCAGATGTTTCTGTTTTAAATGCTGCTTTAGAAGGCCTAACATCGGAAGAAGTGGATATTTCTGAAGTTAACAGAAAAGTAACCAAAGCTCTTATGGAAACAGCAACAAAATTAGCTGGGTCTAAGAACAAGTTGCATGTGAACAAATTATCAGGAAAAACCAAAATGTTGATGCAAAAAAAGAAGAGAGATGAGGGCAACTAAAGAAGATGTGACTTCCAAAGTGGAATTAATAGAGCTATGAGACAGTACGAAAAAGTATCACTGAAGACGTAAGAAAATTCAACTGTGAACTAGTGAGGAAAGCAATTGAAAACAACCAAAGCCTAAAGATAGCAAAGGGACATCTCAGTAAGGGAAGAAAACAGATTATGGCACTGAGAAAAGAAGATGGTTCTGTAACAAGAAACAGAGGCGAAATTTTGACAAGAGTGTAAGATTTCTACTGCAAATTATATGAAAGGGATGATACATGTACTCCAGACATCATGAAAGGTACCAGAGTTCCTCCAGTCCTCCCAGCAGAAGTTGCACATGCAATCAAGAACATGAAGCGGGGAAAAGCTGCAGGGGAAGATGGAATTACTGTAGACATCATACAAGAAGCAAGTGGAGAAATCGAAACAGTACTCGCCCAAATTTTCACTCGATGCCTTAATGAAGGGAAGATTCCTGAGGATTGGAACACCGCTACAATGATCCTGCTACATAGAAAAGGTGGCATTGAGGATCTCGGGAACTACAGATCTATCAGCCTCCTATCAGTAGTTTATAAAATCTTCACTAAAGTTCTTTCACACCGCTTGAAGGTAACACTGGACATGGATCAACCGAGAGAACAAGCTGGATTCAGGAGTGGCTACAGCACAATAGATCATATCCACGTACTGAGAGAACTAATTGAAAGAGCAAGGGAATATGAACTTCCATTGTGCATGGCTTTTATCGATTATGAAAAAGCCTTTGATTCGGTGAAACCATCAGCAGTTACAATGGCTCTGAAATCCTGCGGTATTGAAGATGCATACATTAATATTATTAATAACATCTATGAAAATTCAAGTGCAAAGATTCGGCTGTTTGAAAATACAACACACATAAAAATTGGAAAGGAAGTGAGACAAGGTGACACCATATCTCCAAAGCTCTTTAATGCCACATTGGAGGGTGTCTTTCAGTCGCTGAGCTGGGAAAACAAGGGGATAAAGATTAATGGAGATTATCTAACCCACCTTCGTTTTGCTGATGACGTAGTCATTTTTGCAACTACCCCATCAGAGCTGCAGAGTATGATCCAGGAACTTGCTGACAAGAGTAAAGAAGTGGGATTAAAAATGAACTTTCAGAAGACAAAAGAGATGTTCAATGCTTTTACAAGAAATGAAGATTTATCGATTGATGGAGGAAAGCTGGAGATAACAGGCACGTACGTTTATCTTGGACAGCAGATATCAAGTGAGGGTAACATTGATGAAGAAATTAATCGGCGTACAAAACTTGCCTGGAGAGCTTTTGGAAGAAACAGCATAATTTTCAAGAGCAATATGCCATTATGTCTTAAAAGAAAAGTGTTTGATGAATGCATCCTTCCAGTGCTTACGTATGGTGCAGAGACATGGACCATAACTAAATGAGACATACAAAGGCTGCAGATAACTCAAAGAAGCATGGAGAGGTGCATGCTTGGTGTAACCAGGAGAGATAAAAAGAGGAACTCGTGGATCCGAAAAATGACAAGAGTGGAAGACATCATTATCAGAGTAAAATCCCTGAAATGGCAATGGGCTGGACATACTGCCAGAAGGACAGGCCATTAATGGACAGTCGAAATTTTAGGCTGGATTCCAAGGGACAGGAAAAGACCCAGAAGAAGACCACATGGAAGATATTCGAAAGTATGCAGGAGTAACATGGAGGAGACTGGCACAAGACAGACCGTTGTGGAGGAAACACTTGGGGAGACCTTTGTCCAGCAGTGGATTGATAATGGTTGACAATGATGATGATGATATATATATATATATATATATATGTGTGTGAAAGTTTATGAAAAAAACAGGTTAATGGTTGTATAGACTCGTTTTAGTGAAAATGTAGCCATGCCTTTTATTATATTTTATTTGAGTGATGTTAATTCTAATAACATCCTCCCAGTACCATGTAGTATTTTCATTTCCCTCCCCTATATAATTTGCCATATTAATTTTCAGATGCTCATGATCATTTCACATCCATATGCCATATGATGACTAAATATGAATTGGCATATTGAGAAACAATTACATGGTTGCATCGAATAAACACTTAAATAATATGAACATACTAGAATATTTCCTAGTTCCTGGTGTTTGATTGATACTTCTGTTAAAAATATGTGCTCCACCATAGAAAGTTTATTTCACCTTGTTAGGATCTGCATTATAAGTGAGTCCCAGGATATGGTTAGTGCTTTCTTAGAATGCTGTTTTTTTTTTTTTTTTTTTTGGTGGAAGTCTTGTTTTTGCTCTTCATATAACATGCTTTATCAGACTTGGCAGTGTTAGTCTTTTTGTATAGTATGGGCAGTTAAGCTTTAATGGCAGCGTAACTTGATTCTCTTTTTCCAGGGAAGCATTTCTCCCAGCATCCTCGCATCGTCCTAACTTGACTTGAACTTTTCTTCCGTAATTCATTCAGTGTTGTTTGTGCTTACGATACAAAACACGAGTACAGAAAACCCATAAATTCTACTACAGTGAATTAAAAATGAATTATTTGTTGTTGTGTAACAAATGGATTAGGATTCTAAAGTTTGGGGACAGTAGTACCTACCTGTGACAATGCAAGCATGTAGTAAAAGTTACGGCGTCTGAAACACATCCCACCATACTCCCCTCCATAATGAGAATGGTTTGGCCCATGGAAAGTGATGGAAATGCACACAGACATTTGCTTCTGCGACGTGAGAAACGAGGCTTTTGAAGAGCAACATTGTATCATTAAATTTTGTCAGCGTTTGGGTAAAACAGCTGCAGAAACCTTAGAAATGCTTTGAAAGGTGTGCGTTCACTCTACGATGTCGAGATCGAAGGCGAACGAGCGGTGTCGGCTTTTCAAAGATGGCTGAAAATCCGTCGCCGATAAAGAGTGCTGTGGGCGACCGCCGACGAAAACATTACTACGATGGCACAGAGTGTTCGGCAGGATCGTCGCCGAACCATTGAGGGAATCGCTAATGCAACTATCGAGTTGTCGGAAAAGTCGTGACGTATTTTGGCACCCGATTGCAGTTGAGCGGTTTGGAAGTACTGGAGACATGCGCAACTCTGTTATCGCTACGGCATTCGACAGGTGCCAGTTTTAGCTGCAGTCTAAGAGGAATAGTGAACGATTTGGTTGATTTGCGGAGATTTGACATCAAGTTGAAAATGGAAGACTAAACTGTGCATTTTCGCCATATTTTACTGTTTTACTTCCGTAAAGGGAAGAACGTGCGTCCAGCTTGTGAAAAGTTGCGTAAAGTGTGCGGTGATAATGCTCTACAAGAACGTCAGTGCCAGCGGTGGTTCGCAAAATTCTGTACTGGTGATTTTGACCTCAACAATGCTCCTCGGTCCGGGAGGCCAACCGAGGTTGATGACGACCAAATCGAGGTATTGATCGAGTCAAACCCACGTTACACGACACGAGAGATTGCAGACACAGTGCACATCCATCATTCAAGCGTTCATGACCACCTGAAGAAGCTGGGATGCGTAAGCAAGCTCGATGTGTGGGTTCCTCGTGAACTCAAAGAAGCTCAATTGACGGCGTGTATAAACATCTGCGATATGCTCATTAAACGTGAGGAAAACGACCCTTTTTGAAGTGACTGATAACTGGTGATGATAAGTGGATTGTGTATAACAATGTGCTGCTCAAACGGTCTTGGTCTAGCCTCGCCTCAAACGACATCCGAAGCAGACATTCATCAGAGGAAGGTTCTGGTCTCAGTGTGGTGGGATTTTAAAGGTGTATTTTTCGAGCTCCTACCACGGAACCAAACAATTAATTCGAATGTGTACTGTCGGCAATTGGACAGTTTGAACGAATCCATCATCCAGAAACGTCCAGAGCTCTTTCATCGTAAAGGTGTTGGGTTTCATCACGACAACGCAAGACCATACACAAGTTTGATCACCCGCCAAAAATTATTGGAGCTTGGGTGAGATGTGTTGCCACAACCAGCATACTCGCCTGACCTTGCGCAGTCAGACATCCACTTGTTTTGCTCTCTTCAACAGTCCTTGCGTGGTATAACGTTCAATTCAGATGAGGCTGTAAATCAGCACCTTGTACAGTTTTTACCACGAAAGGTAGGTCCTTCTATGAACGAGGCATTCTGCAGCTCACTGAAAGATGGCAAAAGGTTATCAAACAAAACGGGCATTATATCATTGATTGGTCTTTCTTTTTTCTATCAATAAATGATCTTTGCAAAACATGGCTAAAATATGCCATGACTTTTCTGACAACCCAATAACTTATCAGAGACTACATGCCAGCACATTTTGACGGAGGATCTTAACATGCACCGCAAGTGTCAGCACATTGTGCCTCACCTTCTGACCTCCGAACAAAAGGATGCAAATTTTGGGCTAATTAATTGACAAAACCGATAGTGATCCTATGTTTTTGGATAACATCATCACAGGTAATGAAACATGGTGCTATTTCTTTGATATTCAGCCAATAAGTGCTTCTTCAACATGAAAATCACCATCTTCACTGTGATAAAAGAAATTCAAGCAGGATCGCAGCAAAGGGAAAGTCATGCTGGAGGTGTTTTTTGATTCTCACGGCATTGTCCACTCTGAATTTATTCCTGAGGGCACAACAGTTAACAAGGAACGCTATTTGGACATTTTACGCCGTTTACGGGAGTCAATCCATCATAAATGGCCAGAAATGTGACGAAAGGGACAATGGTACCTTCTCCGTGACAACGTGCCTGCGCATCGGTCCCTACTGATCACGGAGTTTCTCACCAGAAATCGTACTAATGTGCTTCCACATCCCGCCTATTTACCCAATTTTCCTCTGCGATTTTTACCTCTTTCCATTGATGAAGCAAAATCTGCGGGAACGTCGTTTTGTGTCGGCAAATGGGGTAAAAACAGCAACACAGGAGACATTATGAGGGGTTGCAAAACATGGTTTCCGCAATGCTTCCAGAAACTTTGCAAGTGCTGGCAAAAGTGCATCGTTGCTCAAGGGGATTATTTTGAAGGTGGTTGTGCATCAGTGTTTTAAAGTATTCAAGGTAAGAAACTATACGCCAAGTCTTCGAACTTTTGGATCCTACCTCGTATCACAAGGTGTTCTGACTTTTTAAAACTCATACCTCTACCTCTGGCAGAAATTAGATCATAAGTAGCCATTGCTGTTATCGGTATCTCTTATTAGAATGTTAAGGGTTTTTCAGGGTGACATTCCTCTCTCGTGACACATATTTCTGAAACACATCAGTGTATTCATTTAAACAGTTCTTTCTGTTGAAGTATGAAGTTCAATTCATTTTTAATCCTTTCTTGTCACTAAAGGTATTTGTTTTTGATGTTCTTACCACTCTAATATCAGCTACTTCTCTAAACTTCTGAAAAGACTGTTGCCCCAGAAGTATGAAAGCAGGTCTCAGTATTGTTATATGTTGATCAAAGCATTGCCCCCCCCCCCCAATCTGTTTTTCTTCATATGGTTGATAATATCAGTCACCCTGATCTCTGAACTCTGCTTTTGAAACTTAATTAGCTTCATGCCTCATAAATAATTAAAATGTGACACCTGAATAGCTGCCAACTCTTCTGATATAATTGGAAAAATTCCTTATTTTTGCTCCTTTTTCCGCTTTTCCGATTTCCTTCCATTTCCTCTTGATTTTTAATGCCATTTACAATATCCCCAAGATGCTGGTAAAAGTAACTTTTTTTTTTCCAGTTTTTCTTAAAAAGGGTTTTCTTTTGTTTATTTTTATTTTTCCCCACCTATTCTACACCCAGGTCCAGAAAGTCAAGGAATATCACAAAATTAGGAAAGGATCACGGAAGAAAAGGTTCTGTCGTTTTCTGCATTTTCAGTTTTCCTGATAAAGTTCTGCTTTTCTTCGTTTCTTTTACTGATTATATTCCTCATTTTATATATTTTTCTGTTCATGTTTCCTCCCTTTTTTTTTTTTTTTTCTGGTAATATCGCAAAAGAGCGACTTCATATTTAAAAAAAAAATGTTTCCTAATGAAATGCCTGTTTTCCTGTTGTTCATAGTCTCTTCAAATTCAAGCAACAGAGCAAGCATTTTTGCCCTCTCCTTTTTAAGTAAAATTAAATTTCAAAATCAGTACTTAATCAAACTGTTTGTGATGAAATCTGCTCTTTTCCATGACCAGACCTGCCAACACTCCGGGTTTAGACCAGCAATGCCGGATTTCATTGCATTTCCCGGAATTCCGGATTATAAATGAATATTGCCTGATTGCATCATGATTTCCGTAGCATAAATTTAAAAGTAACGAGGAGAAAAATTTGAAGTTCTCCGAAACATTGGAGAACTTTGATGATTATCGTAGCATTAATTAAAAAGTAACGAGGGGGAAGGTTCGAATTTCTCCGAGGCATCGGTTCATTAGCGGAGAAGCGACCTTTCCCCTCTGAGTCAGTTGGCAGCGATGTTTACTCTTCTGTCCGCTAATGATCTCTGGCGCTGCAGGCGCAGAACAGTCTTGGCGTTGGCTGTACATACTGACGCAGATTTCTCGTCTGGCGACAGTATTGGAAGCACGTTTCGATTTGTTTGATGCACTTCATCTCTCTTCACAGGAATTTCTGAGAACTTTTCGTGCACGTGTTTAATCACGCGATGGCTGGTAGAAAATATCAGTCTGTTTTTAAGAAGTGTTATATGACAGATTTTCCATGTGTAATCGAATCAAGGAAGGGGCAACAATTTGCCTTTTGCTCTATTTGTAGATTTGATTTTTCCGTTGTCCACAAGGGCAAAGGAGATATTGTTAACCACATTCGTATGCAAAAACACGTGGGCAATTCTAAGTGTGTAGAAAATAACAAAACATTAAATTTTTCTTGAGATAGTTCCTCTTCTGATGCCATTATCCGTGCTGAGTGCTTATTTACTTCATTCCTCATGTAACATAGCTTACCTTTAAGCTGTGCTGACCATGCAAGTGTGCTTTTTAAGAAAATGTTCCCAGATAGTAACATTGCAAAAAAATATGCATGTGACATGGCAAAAACATTGTGTGTCGTTGCCAAAATGGGGAAATCTTCAAAAATGGACTTGCATTCTTGCCAACTTTTACGGATTATCCGTAAAATGTACGGATTTCTGCTTAATTTTACTGATTTATGGATATATTTCGATTGCTCAATCGAAATATTTCAACCCCTGCAACCATCCACTTAGATTTTCTATCGGACCTTACGAGCGCTGTGTCACGCGATGATGTCGTCTTTAACTCGCTGGCATCGTGACATCGTGTGACAGCTCTCTCTCTCCACTGGCATGCTCAAGTGATGTGCCGACCAGAGTTCGCCAAAATGCGTAATTACGCATTTAGTACGCATCGGGAATTTTTCTCAATGCGTAAAAATATGTGTCAGGAATTTTTCTCCACACGTAAAAGTATGCATCGAATGATTTTACCAATTCGTAGAAATACGCATCGGTACGGTACTTCGTCTTTCAGAAACAGAAGTAAACAAAATAAAGATTTTTTCTGTAATCATAATTTCTTTTACCTGTGATTCTGCCTCTGTCCAATATTGTTATATATCATTTTATTCCATAAATATTTGTATTTCAGTTTAAAAATGGAGGAACAATTTCCGAAATCTGAAATTCGCCGTCGAAAAAATGATTTTGCTCTAATCTTTTAGGCATGAGAGTGTGACGGTTTCAAGGAATTTCTCTTTTTCCGTCATAATTTGGGTTATCCTCGAGATCAATGCATAACTGAACAGAATTTTTAAAAATATTTTTTAACAATTTTTTTTTACATTTTTCATATGCCTTAACGAAATATTAGTGCTTCAAATTATGTCCATTGATATTTCAAACATACGGAAGTATGTTTGCAGGATTTTCATAGAAAATTGCAGGATTTTTCTCTTCTTAAGGTTGGCAAGTCTGCATGACCCATGAAATTGTTTTCATGGAAAAGTGAGCAACAGCAGTGCAGATGTTTTACATTTAATTTTGCGTGGAGTGTTTGCTCTACCATTCCTTAGTCCCTTCTTGCTATTATATCAAGCCAGCATTTTCCCTTTCATTTGAGGTGAAATTAAAGTTAGAAAATGGTATTGCCCTCTCAGTTTGCAGAAAAAAAGATTTTATATGTAATGAAAGACTATGGCGATTTTCAAACAAATGGAAAAATGCCTGCTCCTTTTGTTTCTTGATATATCAAGAGGTGACTGAAAAATGAAAAAAACATGCATTTTAATTGAAATGAAATTTTAAAAATTGGCACTGTCCATAACTTTAAAACTGCAAAAAACAATTTAATGCGTTGTGGAAATTTTGCTGTTTCTATCGCAGACAGATTAAGTACTGATTCTGAAAAATAAGCAAAAATGCTCACTAGGTGTGATAAGTTGTCAAGACAATGCTATCAATTTTGGCTCTTCCTCACTCAAATGCAGTGTGACAACGTCCAATCAAGTTAAAAAAAAAAAAAAATCAGAACCTAGTTTAGATCAATGACTGATGACATGCTGGAAAATTTTTTGATAGCAAAATTGTGTTGTTGGAGGTGGAAGTACTTCGAAATTGCTCACAACCAGAAATTTCTTGAAAATGTGAAATCACATTCATCTCTTTTGATGAAATAGCACTGAATCAATTTCACAAAAGCTAGGATCTATTTTATTGTATCTGTGAATATTTCATATAGATTATATGATGATATCTAACACTTGTGCAGTTTTCTTGAATTGCACATTAAAGCACCTTGATAATTTCTAACTTTGTACATAAAAGATAATCAAAATCTCCCTATTTTTGACCCCTCTAGGTTGGCAGCTATGCACCTGTTCTACCACATATCTTCCAGCTACATACTTTTATGATTTTTGTGTGGTGACATTGTTTTGAATGGAGACATTTGATACACCAATAGTAAATAAAATCTAGTTCCATCAGTTGAATGTTTCAGTGTTAGAACAACTATAGCTTATGCCATAACTATTCGTAATTTATGTGCATACAATTCCAATCATAATAGGTAGCTTATCTTTTATTGTAAGGCCAGCTCCTTTAGTACACATTTCCCTGCACGTTTTGTTCTTTTTGTAGTCTAGCTTTTTTCAAGCCTCTGGTGCGGTAGTCCTATTCCGTCTATAGTTCATTCAATGCCTGGCGAATGTATAAGTCCTTGAAGTGTACTGCAGTAATGACATTTGGCCCCAACAGCATCTACTTCCCTTCCAACCACTCTTGCCAATGTGTAAAATCCAACTATAGTTGGTTAATTGACATTTATAAAAACCAAAATTCTTTAACTGAGTACAAACTGACCTGACCAACTAACACAAGCGTCCTATTTACATACACACAAAAATTCCAACCAAAAACATTGAAAACATATATACAACTATTTACACACAACTTATCTTATTCCCTTCTATGTCATTCCTTCAATTCCCGTTCTCTACACCTCACGACATTCAGAGCATTCAGTCATCACACCTCAGCCATTCCCACGTAGACTGCCTCAAGCGCTTTCTACCCCCACCTGGGTCATCCTCAGGAGGCGTTCCAGATGTTATCTCTCCTGCTACAGCAGTGCGAGTGAGCGATACGATCGTCTTCCTCGCCCCTGCTCCGACGTCACCTACGAAAAACTTCCACCTTGGCTCCATCTATTATAAACTTTTGTAAAAACTTCATTTTCTTTCAAAAGAACTAATAAAATTGAACAAAAAAGCCAAAAACACAGAAGAAGAAAATGAAGTTTTCTTCTTCTGTGTTTTTGGCTTTTTGTGTTTTTGGCTTTTCTGGTGTGCAGTAGAAGCGCTCTGATTTTCTGCTTTATCTTATAGTTGTTAAAATATAAATCTTTTTTTTTCCAGATATTTCGTGTTCCTCTATATGACATAGTGTCTTTGGATTCCATTGTGGGCCACTGCTGTGTCCTTGACTTCAGCACATACTGTAAAGGCCGACCAAAGGCTATCAAAGAGCAAGATGTGTATATATGTGAATATCGTGTGGATAAATCTGCTCACTTCTTTTATAAGATTTCAAAGACAAAGTAAGTTTTTTGTAATTAATTTAGGTGTGCGTGTGTGTGTTTGTGTGAGTGAGTTCTTCCATATTATGTGCTCATCCTAAAATCAAAAGTAGTGTGTGTGTGTGTGTGGGGGGGGGGGGGTGTGCAATTGCTACAGAATTATTGGATGTAATAATCATATGTTTTGCCTAAAAATCTGACCATTAGTACTCTGAGGATATTGTAAAGTACTTCTATGTTAAGTGTATGATCAGTAATTTTTTACTGATATAATAGATAATTTGCTGTGTTTCTATATATCTGAAGCAAAAGGAATAACCAGCCCAACTTATACTAGCACAGATGTGTGTGAATTACGAATTTACATTTATGCCATCTTGTGGGAATATTTTCTTGAACACATTTGCACTATTCTGTGGAAAAAAATTTTTACTGCAAGAACAGCTGAGAAACACTATAATCTTGGCTACAGTATCAACTGTGCATGGTGAAAATAATTCTTTTCAGTCCATCATGTAAAATTGAAAAAGTGAGGATACCATGCCAAATACAATATACTATTACACCACCTAATACAAAATTCACATTCAAATGAAGAAAAGAAAAAACTGCAGCTATGCAATGATAAAAAAAAAAAAAAAAATCCAGTGTGGCTTCTACAAAGGAGAGAGAATATTCATTAAAATACAGTATTTACCCTTATGGGAAAATTTTTATATATATAAAAGCTAAAAAGGATGTAAACACAGGGTGCGCACGCTTGCTTGAAAACCTGGAAAGTCCTGGAAAATCATGATTACGTTTTCAAGGCCTGGAATATCCTGGAAAAACGGTGTTTTTTTAATGCTGTCTTCAAAAGCCTTGAAATTTGAAAATAGTGCTTAAAAAAATGCCCTTTTGGGAAATTGTGTTACTGTTACCCCTTCATTTTATAAAGTTTCTTTCCTCTGTTCTCAAAGAAACCGCCGGCAGCGGTTTCCGAAGTGCACCAAATCCTAATTTGGCTGGGGAAAAAAAAAAGGCACTACTTCCAGTGCAATAAAATTGGATGATTACTATATAGTAGGTCGAAGGGGAGCTTGATGTCCGTCCGGCAACTAAGAACGGAAGGGGAAAGAAGAGGCATTTAGCATTTGCAGGGGGTCGCGTATGTACCAAGTCAGCTGGCATCCACCAGTGAGCAGTATGCCTGAACAACACATTCATCTTCTTCTTGTTTATGTGCATGCCACCCTCCCTCCCCTCAAGAGACTTCCGTTACTTATGATAAAAAATAAGAAAACTATCTTTGCGAATTTTTCACGAAAGTGGCTGAAATTTTTACATTCACTGTAATTCGATTACAGAAGCTCACTTCCAAAATTCCAATTGAATCGGTTTAAAACTTTAAAAGTTAGCATTGGTAATTTTTATTATGGACAAGTATGTGTGCCTCTTTGGACAGAGTGAGCCTCCAGCAGAAAGGGTTACCATAGCAACGGTTGATTGACAGCTGGGAGCGCTGATCTGAAGCCCTTGGTTGGGAAGAAAGCAAACACCTGTTTATCACTTCCACAGCTCAAAAGGACTAGGAGAAAATTTTCAGAAATCCATTTTTCCGAATTTTGAAAATAACACAGTAAAATTTTTACAGTAGTTAAGATAGATCACAATAAAGTTCTAGTGCAAATTTCGCCAAATTCCATTAGAAACTTTAGCAGATGCAAAAAAAAAAAAAAAAAAAAAAAAAAATCTTCCGTTGCATAATCGGATTGAAAAAAAAAACCGGTAATTATAAATTACGGAAAAAGCAAGTGAATTTTTTTTTAGATGCCATGGTTTATTTAAACAGAGTGATCCTTAAATTTCTTTTCTGTGATGATATGGACTCTATTTGAATTACGTTTTTATTCGGACGCCTGAGTTAGTTTTAATAAAAAAATCATCTATAATTAAAAAGTTTTCAGTGGATTTAAGCAATATTCAGCAGATAAACATATTTTAGTAAATTGCAACATCATAACGTAAATTTGGTAATTTTGTCGAAAATTGGGGAGCATTTTTTTTTTTTTACATTTTCTATTATAGTTAGGGTGAATAAAGAAGGGTGCAACTTGACAGTTCAGTGAGCTGCAGTTGGTGATTTATGGCGATGTGCCAAATGAAAAGAAGCCATACCATCAGGTCATTCCAAAGGTTGTGAGTGTGCGTGGACGCGTCCTCCTGCTGCTGTCTGATCGGAATGTTTTTGTGCAGGGGGTGGCGGGGGGGGGGGTGAGTGAGAGAAATATCCGTGTCAGCTTAACAGCTTTCACGGCTCTTTTTTTTTTTCTTGGTAATAAATAAAAATCATAGTTGCTGCATTCACCATTGATCCATGTTTGCATTTCTTGAATATAAACAGCAGACAATCAGAAACATGGTGTTGGGCGTGTCTTGATGTTCTTCATTTTGCATATGCTTAATTTAGTTCTGTGGGAATAAGGAATGACTTATACTGTGAATATATACAAAACTACATATTTTTGAGCTGAAAAAATAGGTCTACTTGTACACAGTAGCTAACCTGTGAACTCAGATGAAGACAATCAGAAATACGGACGTCTGATTCCATTAAAAAAAAATCAACATAGTTTTCTTATTTACACTACAGGTAAGAAGGCAAAAACATGTTTTTAAATGTTATAAAGGAAAACGGATTTTTGAAACGCATGACTTTTGATGATCTTAATTTCTGAAAGTTTCTTTTTTCCACATCCTTTTTTTTTTTCAATTACAATACACTGTAACAGGATACTGTGTGTTGTATCACTTAGTGATATGGCAGATTTTCGGTTGCCAATATCCGCGATCGTAAGCGGTAGTTGCATTGCGGTTGTTGATGATGAGAAGATAATTACTGGAGTGATGTAAAATGTTGCATAAACTAACAAAAAAAAAGTTCGCCCCCCCCCCCCCGAACTCTTATGCGGTCATCATAGCTGATCAACCATTTCATTGCATGAAAATCAGCACATTTCAATCATTTGAACATTGGGGGTATCTGAAGGAATTCAGCCGTGCTTAAGCACCTAGCGCAACGAAAACATGCTAATTTTGGACAGTTCTATTCCCTTTCCCTCTACCATCCCTAATAATTGAGAGTGCATACTGTAGTTTCAACTATTCTATTTATGAGCTAGTTTTCGCGCTGTTCGTTATGTTCTTATTTTCGAAATTACTAACACTTTCGAACTTATGGTTGCAGAAACGTTTATGCTTTGGGCTTGTCTGTACGATAATTCTCATGAAAGCGGTTGAATTTCGGCAAAATTTTAGTATGCCGTTGGGGGCAACCTGGAAACCTACCCTGTTGAAAAAGGTCGAAATTAAATTTAAAGGCCAGGACATAAGAGGATTTGTTCTCCAAGCTTAGGAATGTTAACTCACATAAAATCTGTTTGATTGCAACAAAGTTTTGGTATGTTACCAGGGAGGAGAAACCTACCCTTGTAGAAAATGGTCCAACTTGAATTCAAAGGTCAGGGCATAAGAACAGAATTTATTCTTTACGATCTTGTGCTTGATAAACTTGATCCATTTGCATAAAGCACATTCATCCATTTGCATCTTTCATCATTTTTATTACTTAAAACTGAAATTACTTTAAAAAAATAATTTGAACATGATACTGTAAAGCGTAATAATCATCCTGGAATTTTTTGTATATGTCCTGGAAAAGGCCTGGAAAGTCCTTGAATTTTTTTCCCCCAAAAGTGTACGAACCCTGAAACAGCAATGGCCACTTAATCAGTTTATTGCGAAAAAAAATATTTTTGGTCGATGCTTTGAGAAGCTTGTTATTATAGCAAATACAATTTCACTGTTTTGCTTCTTGGCAGCAAAATTGAGCTTCTGTGATCAGTTGATGTTAAAAAAATTTTTCAGTATGGCATCTAGTAACTGAGATATTATACATCATAAACATTTTTTACATTTTCTACAGAGTCTTAAAAGCTGGAAAATGTATTTAAACTTGTAAGTATTTTGGAAAATGAATTTAAACTTGTAAGTATTTTGGAAAATGAATTTAAACTTGTAAGTATTTTGGAAAATGTATTTAAACTTGTAAGTATTTTGGTTGTGTTTGCAGCAATTTGATGCAAAAATAGTTTTTCAGATCAAACATTTAGATGAAATATCACATGATGTTCAAACGTACATTTACAATCCCCAGCAGAAAGATTGTGCACCAAGCAAAGCAGAAAATTTCTGGAAATGTTTTCAAAGTTCCAGCTATCCATTGCAAAAGACAGCAAATAGGAACTGGTTTAAGCTGGTATTTTCTCTGTTAGTGAATTACTGTACACTGAAGAGCAATTGAATTAGAGACAGCTGGCGTTATGCAAATGTGGCGCTGTGGGCGGCCCTGTAAACGGAAACGACATGACGTATGCAGCGATCCGACAATATAAGGAGTGATGCGATGGGAATCAGTAAGAGTCGGACACAGTATGGGTAAGACGAAGGATCTAAGCGCATTTGATCGTGGGCAAATTGTCGGGGCCCGACGAATGGGTCACTCCATCTTGAAAGTCCTGCAGGCACTGGGATTTTCACGAGCCACTGTGTCACGGGTGCACCGTGCATACATCGAACCCGGTAAAACCATCCCTGCAAGGGCCAACTGCCGTGGACAACAGCGTGTGGATGAGCGGGGTCATCCCCGGCTAGCTCGCATTGTAACAGCGGATAGACGGGCCACAGTGCAAGAAATCACTCGGCAATTTAACGCTGGTGCACAAAAACGTGTAAGCAGTCACACCATCCAGAACCATCTGCTCGCTATGGGGTACAGAAGCCATCGTCCCATGAATGTACCGCTGCTGACCGCACATCACAGGGTGCAAAGATTAGCATGGGCGCTGGAACATTGCCACTGGACCCTAGACACGTGGGAAAATGTTGCCTGGACCGATGAGTCGAGATTCACGTTGGTACATGCGGATGGCAGGATACGAGTACGGCGCAAACCATGTGAAGCAATGGATCCTTCTTGCCAGCAGGGTACTCTTCAAGCTGGTGGGGGTGGCATTCTGGCCTGGGGACTGTTTATGTGGACTGAAATGGGACCCCTGGTACGTGTGACATCGTCCCTCACAGGTCAATGTTACCGGGATATCCTGGACAACCATTTGCTTCCGTTTGTGCGTCTTCAACATCCCACTGGGAACCTCATCCTGCAACAAGACAATGCACCGTGCCATCGCTCCCGAATATTATCCGAATGGTTGGATGAACACTCCACCAACGTGACCTCGCTTCCTTGGCCAGCTAGGTCCCCTTACCTCAATTTCATCGAGCACATCTGGGATGACATCGAGAGAGATGTTCAAGGCTCTGACCCGCCTCCATCAAATCTTCGTGAACTGTGGGAGCTTGTTCAGGGGTCGTGGATCCGTATGGCTTTCCAACGCTTCCGGTGTCTTGTCGAGTCAATGCCGAGACGAATTGCTGCCGTCATCGGGCGAAAGGTGGTGCTACACGTTACTAGACAGGTATCTCTAATTCAATTGCTCTTCAGTGTATAAGTGATGTCTTTCTCTTGTTTATAGAGTATTCCTGGTTTTTTTTTTGTTATTACCATCATCATTATTATCATCATCATCATTGCATTTATTTTATTCTGGGGAAGGTCCAGTGCTCAAGCATGATGATTCCTTATAAGGACTAAGATGTTCAATTTTAATGTAAATATTGGTCCCTAAACATGCTTTTGGTGGATTTTTCATGCTTTTTATTAGTCCCTAAACATTCAGTTCGGTGTGTAATAACAGATGTCAAAACATGTTGATATGTAACTGTTATTTTATTAGTATATCATGCCTGAGAAAAAAAAAAAAGAAAACACATTCATAGTAGATTGTTAAGATTATGACTCGTCAAACATGCTTCATGTCTTCAATGCCTTTGTTCTCATAACCCCATTAATTAATGTGTGCATCAGTTGCAAAGTGTAGTCCAAAAAGTAGCTGTGGATGAGCATATTTTGTTGGATTAAACTGAGTTATAGAAGAAGGTTCAGCAGCATGATAATGAACACAGCAATCAGACATCTGTGAATTGACTATTTACTGTTCTTCATGTAATATCAGTCACATCAGAAATCTTGAAAGTTTCATCGCCCTGGAGCGGGAATCGAACCCACATCTCCCGATTACCATTTGAGCATGCTAGCCATTGACTTCTACCTTCCTCAGCTGTGGAATGAAACACGTGAATTCCATGTGTTTGTTCCACAGCTGAGGAAGGTAGAAGTCAACTACTGAAACGTTGCACCATTTACAGTTTCATAACATAGCCAATGCATGATAAGAGGAAATTAGGGATTCTTCTAATACTTAGAAGATTTCTGAAATGTCATATGTTTCTTCAGTTTCTTAGATAATGTTGGTTTTATCATCCACTGTGAAAAAATTCTGCTTCACACCAAGGTAATTTCATATCAGATCAATTGAAATTTGTAATTTTGTGATTGATCAATCAAAATTAACTGTACACCACCTCATCACTGAATCTACAATATTTTCTTTTTCATAATTTGGTGTCCCCAGTGTGGGGAAATGTCTGAAGTTGAATTTTTTTTATTCCTAATGGATAAGTAGATATGAAATTTAGAAATTATGGAAATTTTAGCGCATGGCATAATTTTATTTATTTATTTTACATAAAATGATGAAGATTTCCCGTATTTAAAATAACAGAAATACAAAACTCACATTTTTTAAAAATTATTTTAAACGAGAAATCAATTAGCACACATTTCTGTGTGCTTTTGTTTTTGAGCAGCTAACAATGCAAATCTCCCCCCTCCAACTGTAAAAATCAGTGTGCCACACTAAGAAACTTATTTTTGTTTATGAACAGAGGTTTTAATTGTAAAATAAAAAAGAAAGATAAAGGGAAAAGTATGGTCTTTTGCCTTTGTGCCAAGGTATGAATTTTTAAAGACTGTGCATTACTGTTCCTGGTTGACATCAATAGCAATGAGCAAACCAGCATGTCTGTGGAGCATAACTTTTCTTTCAGTGTCCAACGTATACATAGATAGGCAATTAGTGTATGGCTTCTGATCTGTGAGCTCGTGTTTTGTATGGTGAGCATTTAATGGAGGATCTGTGAGCACCACAAGTAACAAACTAATCATGCAGTTACGACAAAAATTAATAATGAATATATATTTGGGATCTCAACCAATTTTAACCAAAGTACCAAAGTACATTCAATACACTGTGATCTGAGCATACTTTGGCTAAAATCCTAAAATGAGAAACAGTTTCATAGAAATGTTTTTTCCTTTGTCCTGTAACTCAAGAACTAATTCATAAGTTTTTTTTCAACACTCCTGTCTGTGATTTTATTTTTTATTGTAACTTTGCTAAGTTGCTAAGCATTATGGAGAAGAAACCTTTTCATCTTGACAGCAAATGTAGAAATTTCTTTCAATTTTTTGTTTGTAACTTTGTGAGTCACTCTTGTTCATGAATGCTTATGCAGGATTCTCACGGTTTTTTAAATTGTTCATGAACTTATAACTTTAACTACAGTTTACAATGTTCATACTGTTTATTGCATTTGTGATTATTCTGTCAGGTAGAAAAACTGACTTAACCAGAAGGACTTCCTTTAAATTCCATAAATTATAATCTATTACATCCACAAACTTAAGATATATGAGAAGACATTCCAGATTTCATCAACATAATTCAATTTACATAATGAAGTTTCATGTGAAAGAGTATTTGTGCACATGTCAAATGTGCTTAGTTTTTTTTCTGGGAAAAAGAGTTGGGACCCTGTTCTCTAGGTATGGTGGCATTTCAATGAACAACAAATATCACTAAACTGTGTGTTACCTTTCTCTAACCCATTTTGGATTCATTTGATGCACACTGTAAAATTTCCTGGGTATTTCTAAATAGTAAAAAAAAAAAAAAAAAAAAAGCAATTCTTTTTGTATGAATTTGAATTTTGGTATTTCAGAAAACTGAAATGGCAAATTACAGCTAAATGCCCCCCCCCCTCCTCCTCCCCATTCCCAATTTCATTTGCCATGAAAATGAAAATACAAAGGAGCAAACCCCATGCTACGTGGAGGGTCAAACTGCATAGATATTGTGTCTTGGCACTCACTGCAGAAAGGGACTATGGTGAACCACTCCTGTAGTGCTCTTTAGAGTGGTCTGCTCATTGAACTGAAACATCATCACTATGCATCATAACCTGTGCACTATGATGCATAGTAGTGTGTATACAAGTCTCTTTTAGCATGATGATGCTATGATGCATAGTAGTGTGTATACCAGTTACAATCCCCTTTAGCATCAAAACCTTTTTCAAATATAAAAAGAGTGATGTTGTGCAACACTTACAAAGTTCTAAAATTTGTCCAATACAAACTAAGGTTTGAACTTATAAATTAAATTTCTGATATATCATCATCGTCATCATCAGCATCATCAATCTACTGCTGAATGAAAGTCTCCCCAAGTTTCTTCCACAATTGTCTGTCTTGAGCCTGTCTCCTCCATGTCACTCCAGCAAACTTTCGAATTCCATCCATCCGTCTCCATGGGGTCTTCTTCTGGGTCTTTTCCTGTCCCTCGGAATCCAGTCTAAAATTTCAGTTATGCATCAGTGATCTGTTCTTCTGGCAACATATCCAGCCTATTGCCATTTCAGTGATTTCACTCTGGTCATGATGTCGTCCACTTTCGTCATTTCCTTAACTTGTGGATAAACCACAGGTTCCTCTTCTTATCTTTCCTGGTTACACCAAGCATGCATCTCTCCATGCCTCTTTCAGTTGTCTGTAGTCTTTGTATGTCTTTTTTAGTTAAGGTCCACATCTCTGCACTATACGTAAGCACTGGAAGGATGCATTGATCAAACACTTTTCTTTTAAGACATAATGCCATATTGCTCTTAAAAATTGTACTCTTTCTTCCAAAAGCTCTCCATCCAAGTTTTATATGCCGATTAATTTCTTCATCAATGTGACCCTCACTTGATATCTGCTGCCCAAGATAAATGTAGGTATCGGTTGTCTCAAGCTTTTCTCCATCAATCCATAAATCTTCGTTTCTTGTAAAAGCATTGTACGTCACTTTTGTCTTCTGAATGGTCATTTTTAATCCCACTTCTTTATTCTTGTCAACAAGTTCTTGGATCATACTCTGCAGCTCTGAAGGGGTAGTTGCAAAGATTACTACGTCATCAGAAAAACGAAGGTGAGTTAAGTAATTTCCATTAATCTTAATCCCTTTGTTTTCCCAATTCAATGATTGAAAGACATTTTGCAATGTGGCATTAAAGAGCTTGAGAGAAATGATGTCACCTTGTCTCACTCCCTTCCCAATTCTTATTTGTGCTGTATCCTCAAATATCCGAACCTTCGCACTTGCATTTTCATGGTTGTTATTAATAATGCTAATGTATGCATCTTCAATACCGCAAAATTTCAAAGCCATTGTGACTGCTAATGGTTTCACAGAATCGAAGGCCTTTTCATAATCAACAAAAGCCATGCATAATGGGAGTTCATATTCTCTTGTTCTTTCAAATACTTCTCTCAGTACATGGATATGATCTATAGTGCTGTAACCACTCCTGAATCCAGCTTGTTCTCTTGGTTGAGCCATGTCTAGTGTTACCTTCAAGCGATGTGAAAGAACCTTAGTGAAGATTTATAAACCACTGAAGGAGGGTGATGGGCCTGTAGTTCCTGAGATCCTCAACATCACCTTTTTTATGTACCAAGATCATTGTAGCATTATTCCAATCCTCAGGAATCTATTCCCTTCATTCAGACATCTGGTGAAAACTTGGGCGAGTATAGTTTCAATTTCTCCACTTGCTTCTTGTAATAATGTCAATGATAATTCCATCTTCTCCTGGAGCTTTCCCTCGTTTCATGTTCTAAATTGCATATGTTACTTCTGCAGGGAGTATTGGAAGGACTTTGGTACTGGTAACTGTCGTAATGTCTGGATTCGATGTGTCATCCCTTTCATGTAGTTTTGAATAGAAATCTTTCACTCTTGTCAAAATTTCGCTTCTATTTCTTGTTACAGTACCATCTTTTTTTCTCAGAGCCATAATCTATTTTCTTCCCTTACTGAGATGTCCTTTTGCTCTGTTCAGGCTTTGGTTGTTTTCAATTGCTTTTCTCACTAGTTCACAATTGGATTTCCTTATGTCTTCAGTGATACTTTTTTGCACTGTCTTGCATAGTTCTATATATTCCACGTTGGAAGTTACGTCTTTATTTGTCCTTATCTCCCTTCTCTTTTGCATCAACATTTTTGTTTTCCCTGAAATTTTCTTCATATGCAACTTGTTGTTAGTACCACCTATTTTTGTTGCTGTTTCCATAAGAGACTTGGTGAGTTCTCTGTTAACTTCAGAAATATCCACTTCTTCTGATGTTAGGCCTTCTAAAGCAGAGAATCTGTTCCTCAGTCCCAACTTGAAGGTATTATGATGTTCTTTAAGGTTGGTTATGTCAATACATTTTGTTTGTCTTGCAGTTGTGTGATGTAAAGCAAAATGTTGTTAGCAAGGTGGAGACCAATATGCTTCGGTGGTTTGGCCATGTTGAAAGAATGAGTGATGAAATGCTTACTAAGAAAATCTTTTCAGCCCAAGTGGCAGGAAGGAATGGCAGAGGAAGGCCAAGGAAGACATGGGTGGATCAGATTCAGGAGTCACTGTGTGAGAAAAAGATTATGAGTATGAAGTATAAAAGATCTTGTTTACGGCCTGTAATGGATATCAGTGAAGCACGAGTTGTATGTCAAGATCGCTGTAAATGGCGAAATTTGATACGACAACAATAAGTAAAAATATCTGGAAGTTTGTATTTCTTTTTGGAGCTAACCTCTGAATCTCAGAGAACAGCTTAGTGATATGTATGTATGTATGTATGTCTTATGAGCTTGCCACGTTTGAGTTAAGTGTTGAGGTTCATCCTACATCTCATCATTGTATGGTCACTACCGGTGTTGAACTTGTTTAGCACACTGCAGTCTTCAATTACGAATTTTTTGTTATACATAATAAAATCAATTTCACTTGTCGTCCCATTTGGATGTCTCCAAGTCCATTTCCTGTGTGGCTTTTTCTTGAAAAAGGAGTTAATGATGAAAACCTTTCTGCCTCTGCAAACTCTACGAGAGTATTTGCACATTGATGTCTGTTCTCATAACCGAATTTACCAACTGAAGTTTCATTCTGTTGCTGTTGCCCTTCTTTTGCATTGAAATCACCCATAATGATATTCAAGTGTTGTTTGCCTTTGTTATCTAGATTCCGAATTTCTTCATAAAATTCTTCAATTTCTTCTTCAGGATGACTTGTGGTGAGTGCATAAGTTTGAATAATCTGAGCCTGGTATCTTTTTGAGAGTTGGATGTCGAGTCGTGCAGCCCTATCTGAGGAACTTTTTCAACTTCCAGAATATTGTTCTTCAGTCTTTTGTTTATTATAAATCCAACATTACTAGCTCTGCCAGTATCTGTCCCACGATAGTAAAAGAGATGTCCACTTTTCAGTTCAACGAGCTCTTCTCCTCCTCTTCTTACCTCGGTTAGTACCACAATTCCCAATGTCCCAGTTGATCTTTTTGAGTTCCTCCACAATTTCAAGGAGTCTTGAACCAGAAGATAGGGAGCGTCCATTAAACGTAGCCAAGGTCAGCAACAAATGGCAGCCTAGTCCGGTCCTCCGGTGATTCTTAGCACCCTCTGCCTTCATGTCGCATTGGCCGCTGCCTTGGCCAGGTACATTCCAGCTGCCGAAGACTGAAGGCCAAGTTTGAAATTGTGTGTGTGTGGGGGGGGGGGGGGCATAACTCACCACACCGCCCAAGCGGGTTGGTGAGTGTGGGATAGCATTTCCTCTAATCCCAATGTTGTTATAGTTATACCGCTGTTCATTGGTCGTCAGAGCCCCTTTAGTGGAAACAGGATGCACCATGAGAAGGCGGGGTTGACATTTGTTAAGGAGAGGCTGTAATGTTTTACGTATCACCTGACCTTCATCCCTCTTATACACTGGTGTGCAAAAATTAAGGACGGAGAGGAGAAATTAGCATAACAGCGGAACAAGCAGGCAGAACGAACCGAAAGACCACTCAGGAGATAGACTAGTGTCCGGTACGGTAGGGCATGTGCATATATGCAGCATGACAGGCGGGGGGGGGGGGGGGTAGCGTCATGGGAGGTGTACGCTGAGCAATTCGGTGAAAGCTATTGCATGGTGTACATCGGTTTGAACGACGTGGAGTAGCTGCCACCATGTGATATGGCCAACAGGCAATCCAGTGGACGACATGTGGATGACTTTACCCGAGTTTGCGTCATTGGGAAGTTGGAAGAAGGTCGAAGTGTGACTAGTGTGGCCGAGGAGTTCGGGATCGCTCACAACATCGTTTCACGAGCTTGGAGAGCATTTAAAATGACAGGAACAGCTGTCCGAGAGTTTAGCAGTGGTCGTCCACGAGCAACCACGGCGGTGGACGACCGTCATATAGTTCTACAGGCGAGAAGAGACAGACGGCAGACAGCAGGAGAAATCACAAGGCACATGCAACAGACATCTGGGCGTCCGTTATCGCGTTTTACCGTGGCCAGGAGGCTGCACAAAGGTGGCCTATTTGCACAACGATCAGTACGGTGTGTGCCATTAACGCCTGCTCATCGGAGACTGTGGTTTCTGTGGTGCCAGGAACACAAGAATTTGACACATCAGCAATGGGGTCGAGTTCTCTTTGCAGATGAGAGCCGATTTAGTCTGATGAGCGATTCTGGATGTATACACATTTGGAGAGAGCAGGGAACATGCAATCATACCTCCAACATCATCGAAAGGGGCCAGTTTGGAGGTGGCAGAGTTCTCGTTTATAGTGGTATCATGCTTGGTAGCCATACTGACCTCCACATCTTCCAAGGAGGTTCAGGCACTGGTGTTCGCTATTGTACCAAGGTTCTCCAGCCTCACGTGCGTCTGTTTAGAGGTGCTGTGGGTCCTGAGTTCCTCTTCATGGACGACAACGCTACACCTCATCATACAGTGGCTGTCGCAGATCTGTTGCAGAGTGAAGATATTCAACGCATGGATTGGCCCGCAAGGTCCTTGGACCTAAATCCAATCGAACATGCGTGGGATCTTCTCGGGAGACGTTTGGCAGCACGTCACCAGAGGCCAGCAACGATTCCGCAGCTGCGATTGGCGCTACAAGAGGAATGGGCCGCGATGCCTCAACAGCTCCTTGACAACCTCGTCCTCAGCCTGGACAGACGTTGTAAATCCTGCAACGCAGTCATGGGTGATCATATCCCCTAGTAAAGACTGGATTTTTCTTGGCAGCTGCCTGTCAGATGGACGTTTTTGTCTTCTGTCCAGTTGTGCTCGAAGCTACCTTTTCAATAAAGTGCCTTTGTATCCTTTGGATTCTTTGTTTGGACGGTTTTGCTCGCTTGTCTCATATTCTTGCATCTTGGGGATCTTATGGTATGATTTGAGTCGATGTGGAGCACTTCTGCATGACGTTACATTTGAAAAACCGTCTCGTCCTTAATTTTTGCACGGCAGTGTATATATATATATACACACTGAAGTGCCAGGAGAACTGGTACAGACGAGCTTATGCAAAATACATAGCAACGGTACCAATGTGCATACTCGGTTGCGTCCGCCAGTGCGTATATAAAGCAGTAGACATCCTTGCCAGTTGTCAGAGCTGTTTTCGGCATGAGAATTACAGTAATAACGATTTAAGCGATTTTCAACGCAGTGTCATAGTTGGCGCTCGTGAGATGGGCCGTAGTATTTCGGAGGTAGAAACGAAGTTCAGATTTTCACGGACGACCATTAAAAGAGTGTACCGTGACTACAAGAATTCCGGCAAAACTTCCAGCCTACGATACCAGTGTGGCCGTAAAAAGACATTGGCTGAACGTGACCATCGTCGGCTGTCAAGAATCGTTTCATGCGACACTCGCAGGTAGCATCGGAATTCAATGCTGGAGCCTCAACATCTAGACTGTGCAACATACCCTACACGACACAGAGCTATGCACCTCGCTTGGGCACGGCAACACCGCCACTGGACCCTTGATGACTGGAAACAGATAGACGAGTCGCATTTCCAACTGTATCGGGCAGATGGAAGGATTTGTGTGTGTTGCAAACCCCATGAAGCCACGGATCTCGCCTGTCAACAGGGAACTGTACCGGCCGGTGGGGGGGGGGGGTCTGTAATATTATGGGGTGTGTTTAGCTGGACTTCACTGGAACCCCTGGTACGTCTACAAACATCTGTGACTGGCCAATGCTATGTGCACATTCTTTCTGACGAGGTACACCTGTTCATGTCCTGCATTCATGCTGATGGGTTGGGCCTGTTCCAACAGGACAATGCACCTCCACACAAGTGTCGGGACGCCACATTATGGTTAGAGGAGCATTCATCTGAGTTTGGGGTGTTGTCATTCCCACCCAAGTCCCCAGACCTGAACATGATAGAACACATTTGGGACGCCACGCAACGCGCTATCAAACACAGGAATCAGAGACCTTGGAATACACCCGAATTGTGGAATGCTCTGCAGGAAGTATGGTGTGCATTGCCTACAGCATATTTCCAGAAGCTAGTGGAGTCCATGCCTCGTCGTATTTCTGCAGTCCTGCGCTCCCGTGGGTGACCTACCAAGTATTAGACCGGTGTACCAGTTTTTCTGGCACTTCAGTGTATATATATAAACAATACAAACTAAAGTTTGAACTGATAATGAAATTTCTTATATATATATAACCTTAGTTTGTATTGGACAACTTTTAGAACTTTGTAAGTGTTGCACAACATCACTCGTTTTATATTTGAAAAAGGTTTCGATGCTAAAGAGGATTGTAACTTGTATATCAATCAGTCTTGTGGATTCCTCAGAAAAAAACAAAAAAACATTCATGAATGATTACTTTTATATTCCTCTCACTGTAAATAAAAGAGAAAGATTTGTGTTTCTATGCCAAAAAGTTCTACCATAAACTGACTTTTTTGTAACCGCAATAATGCAGTGTACATTTTCAGTGCAGCACTTAAAAATATATTATTGTGCATCTGAAGTGCAAATTTCAGGGAATTCAACTTTGCAGAAAATGATATTAAATATCCAAAAATTTTCAGAACTGACAATCATTTTCTTGATTGTTTAAACATTTTAATTTCACAAAGTATTGTGTAACCACTTTATTTTTCATGTTGGGGGGGGAGGTTACGCATAGGTCTGAAACATTAATGTTAAATAGTGTAAAGGAAATATCCTTCACATAATACATGAAAATACATCTGAATTATTAGCACAGCAATTTGCATGTATTTTAAAGGTAATTTTCAAGTTTTCTTATGTGATTAATGTTACATGAGAAATGGTAAAATACATGCAATTCAGAAATGTGATTGCTATGTTAATAATTCACAGAAATGTTAAATTTCTTTCCTTTATCTTATTGTTAAATGTGTCTACCCGTTTAGTGCTATTTTCCCACTTTCTTGTTCACTATGTTTATTATTATTATTATTATTATTATTATTATTATTATTATTATTATTATTATTATTATTATCTTCATAGGTATCCAACATGTACAAAAAGCTACGCTTTCGACTTGTTTGAAAAGAGGTTAAACCCAAAGAGAACATTTTTGGTAAGTTGTGGCATGTAGTTTTCCAAACACAAAATCCTATTATATTAAATCATCGTGTCTAAATTTTTTAGACCCTCCCCCTCTTGTTCGTTGTTCCTTTCTTTCCTTCTTGTTATAAAAACACTGCTAATCTGATTTTTTGATTATGTGAAAACAGAAAAACTGTATTTTGTTGTTGTTGTCTTGTTATTCTTAAGACAATTGATCTTTACTAAATAACTCAGAATGAAAAAATTACAGGACTGCCAGACCTGCACCAATTGCCCCAGTCTGTGCCAAAATGTTGTTCTTGTGCCAACCTGCTAAAAAAATCTCAATTTTGCAGCAAAAGTTAAAATTTACCGGTCATTGATATTTTAGTGTAATCTTACGACATTCAAAATCGATTCAGCGGTTAATTCGTATGTGAGATTCTTTCGCGGAGTCCCCCCCTGTTTTGTCATTATTTGGGTCATTCTCGAGATTGATGCAAAACCGAAGATACTGGGGTACTAGTGGGGGTGTCCAGATTCCGTCGGAGGAGGTTGTTTTGTCTTTTTAAACTTCCGGAAACGAGTGTTGAATGGAATGTAGATTTTCCCCCGTAATCATATTTTTTTTTTTTTTTTTGCGATGTTGCTTCTGTCCAGTATTGTTGTTAAATATAATTTTATTGCATAATTTCAGCTTAAAATTGTAGGCAACAATTTCCGAAAATGGAAGTTAGGCCACGTGAAAATTTCCGTGTAATCTTCGGCCATGAGATTCTTACACTGATTCGAGGAATTTCATATTTTTGTTATCATTTGGGGCATTTACGAGATTGATATAAAACTGATCTGAAATTTTGGGAGGATTGGTGGTGGCGGTGGGAGATCGTTTCCTCTGTCGGAGGACGGAATTTCATCCTTCGAAAACGGAAAGTTGACGGAGGTAAGATTTCTCTTGTAATTGTAATTTTTTCTCTCGCAATGTTTCTTCTACTCAGTATTATTAGATATCATTTTATTCCTTGAATATTTGTTTGTCAGCTTGAAAATGTTGGATAAATTTCCGAAAACGGAAGTCGGTTGGATCGAGAATTTCTCCCATAATTGTATCCCCCCCCTCCGTGATGTTGCCACTCCTATGTAGATGTTAAATGTCATCACCCTCATAAATGTGTGTGCATTTCAACTTTATAAGGGTGGGGGGAATTTCCAAAAATGGAAGTGACGAACTTTGGAAATTTGTAAGGATTGATGCATGATGTTCAA
Source organism: Macrothele yani (assembly GCA_039090855.1). Taxonomy (NCBI): domain Eukaryota; kingdom Metazoa; phylum Arthropoda; class Arachnida; order Araneae; family Macrothelidae; genus Macrothele; species Macrothele yani. The sequence continues at coordinate 165,153,218 of CM077001.1, read as the reverse complement.
AAAAAGTATTCATTCTCTGTAAATTACACTATTTATTTTAAATAGTGAAAGCTCCAATATCAGAATTCATAGTTCTCAGGCTGAAAGTTCTTTCAGCATGATGGATGTAATTATTGTCATCTGAGTGAATAAAAAACAAAAACGAAAGAAATGGTAAGTGAAAACTATCAGCAGAAAAAATAGTAAACAATGAAGGCTGTGGAACTTGCTGAGAAGAAAGTAGGGCTTGCTCACAAAAGGAAACCAGAGTTAATGTTCTAGAATTACAAGAACAAAACCAGGAAAAAAATTGTTTGAAGCTGTGTTTGAAACTGTGTCTTTTAAAACCACCCTATTTTGTTTGGAATTTAGTAGTTTTATAATCACGAATACAGTGGTGTGATCTAGTTAAATATTTACATAAATAAATTACAGTGAACAATTCAGTTTTGTTCATGCTGCATAATATTCACACTTTCTCACTGCGAGTACTTTTAATTAAAAAAAAAAAGAGCTGTACTTTTTTATTTTTTTCATCAAATTAAAAAGTACAGCTCTTTGTTTTTTCTTCTTCATCGTTAGTCTCATGTATGTTAATTAAAATCGCTCACAAGCGCTATGGATAGGTAAAAGAATTGTTTATATCACATAACTTGTTATCGATTATCAGGAATACCGATCTTTTGGTTCTCACTTAAAGTCTGAATTTTGCCCCGTATGTTCACGTTTAGATAGCAGAATTTAGGAGGTTTTCTTTTTCTCATTTTGACCTACCTTGCTGATCATCTTCCCCCTCACACTTTTCTTTTTCCAGACAGAAGGTGTGTGAAGTGTGAAACCACTGACTAACTCACAATTGTCTGCTGATTGTCCATTTCCATATATGCAGAACCCCTCATTCAGACAGAGCAACAACAAAAGTCACAAACTGATTCTACTACTACTGAAGATTGGGGAGTGGCAATCCTGCACCAAAATGTCACTGCCCAAGCATTAAGCGATGGAAGCAGTTTTTATCTAACCAACTTTACTAAATCTCACTGTTATCTTATAGTTTTGGTTCCAATTGTAATTGTTTGCATCAATAACGAAAGTTTGACGTTGATAATTACTGGATGAAAAACATTGTATGAAGAGTATCATGGCGCAGTTGCTGAAAGGTGATTTCACAATTTGATTATTAAATGTTACATTAGTTTTCCTTTCATATCGAAGGTACGTTTCTCTTCGGAAAACCTTAGGAGCTTGTGATGCACACGCAAACCACGTATGCATGGCTTGCCGGTTGGTTGGTTTCAGAAATAATGTATATTCATCTGAATGCCATGAATCTCGAAAAATATGCTGCTAAAAACCAACCAAACAACAAACAGTAATTACATGTTATTTATTCTTCCTAAGTGTGTATTCTCAAGTGTTCAGTAACAACAGGGATGGGAAATGGTCAGTAAAATCAGTAAAAGTCAGTATTTTTCAGATTGATCAGTTTTAGGCTGTGTTTTTCAATTTTGGTCTGTAAAGTCAGTTTTATACCATGGCTTTTTTAAAAAAGATTTACATGATATGAAAAAAAGTTTGTGGTGGGTAAAGTAATGCTTTATGTGGCAGATGGATTGAAAAATTAGAAAATGCCGTTGAGAAAGCTCTGAGTTATAACTTTGTTAACACCCTTGTGCACTAGAGAGTGATTTTTGTTCTCTATATTGGGAATGTTATCTAAGTGCAAAAAAGTAAATTTCGGTTAACTTTCCTCGCCAGATGTATTATTTTGGTTTGGGGAAGAGTTGTGTGTGCACATATATGCAAACAATGCTCCTACCCATCTTATATTTCCTATATTTTGAGCCTATGTACTGTATTTCCTATAATTTTTCTTATTACTTTCTCATACATTAGTATGAGGAAGTATTGTAATCGTGCAAAAATTCAAATTAGAGATTTCAACGGAAATACATGTTTTGGGGTCCCCAAATACAATTTCACTATTTTCAAAGTGGTTTCTGTGTGTCAGTCTGTTTGTGTGTCTGTCTGTAGTTTGTGTCCACCATAACTACATAATTATCTGGTTAATTGTGAAGTTTTTTTAAACTAATCAGTGCTGATTTTTTTTTAATTTCTCTGAAAATAATAATTCGGAGGTGAAATTTGGACAATGTAGTTAGTGTCCTGGTAGTTCACCACTGTGTAGGGTGGGATGGGGCCCTATGACGACACCCTGCTTAAATCCCCCCCCCTCCCTCTCTCTCTCTCTCTCTCTCTCTCTCTCTCTCTCTCTCTCTCTCCATCCATCCATCTCCATAACTCCCACCTTCCCTCCCTCTGAGCTCAATGGATGCCGTCACAATCACGGAAATAACTCCAGCATTCACAGCTAAAGAAACACCAGACAGATGGATGCCGTCACAATCACTGAAATAACTCCAGCATTCGCAGCTAAAGAAATACCAGGTGCCTCTATAACTTGTTGAGAAAACACCAGCCTGTTCCACGTGGGTTCTTCGGCGTGACTGTTACTATGGCGCGTGCACTCTGACCTACTTTCTCACGCTCCCAAGCTTTGTTTTTGTTACTTTGTCAGATTTGCGAAGTGCACTTATCTCCCTTTTTTTCCCCCGTCTTGTAAAAATGTTCTGCTAAACAAAAGGGTGTTTTATTTTATCTTGTCAGAATCACAAGAACTTTCTTCCTTAACAGCTTGTTTTAAGATTGTTTTCTTTGTTCATCCCTTGTTGGGATTCTTTTATTTTAGTTGCTTTCTTTTGTTTTTCATTTGTTGCATTTATTTTTATTAATTACTCGTGCATACTTGCCAACTTTTACGGATTTTTCAATATTTCGATTGCTCAGTCGAAATATTTCAATCCCCTGCAACCATCCACTTAGATTTTCTATCGGACCTTACCAGCACTGTGTTACGCGATTATGTCATGTTTAAGTCGCCGGCTTCGTGCGGAGCCATCAAGTATAATGATGGCTCCGCTTCATGATGTTGTGTGGTAGCTCTCTCTCCATGGGAGTGCTCAAGAGACGTGCTGACCAGAGTTTTCCAAAATGGGCAATTACGCGTCTAGTACGCATCAAATTTTTACCAACGTGTAAAAATGTGCATCGGGAATTTTTCTCGACACGTAAAAATACGTGTCAGGAATTTTTCTCAGCACGTAAAAGTATGCATCGAAGAATTTTACCAATTCATAAAAATACGCATCGGGACAGTATTTCGTTTTTCAGAGAAGGGAGTGAACAAAATAAAATTGTTTTCCATAATTGTAATATCGTTTTCCTTTGATGTTGCCTCTGTCCAGTATTGTTGTTATATATCATTTTATTCCATAAATATTTGTATTTCAGTTTAAAAATGGAGAAAAAATTCCTGAAAACAGAAATTCTACGGCTTCAAAGAATTTCTCCTTTTCTGTCATAATTTGGGTTATCCTCGAGATCGATGCATAACTGAACATAAATTTTGGGGCAGTTAGTAGTGGTGGAGGGTGTTTTCCGCCTGAAACTTTCTAACTTTCGAAAGAGGAAGTTTCGCCTTTCCAAAATTTTGAAAACGGAAGTTAGATGCAGTAAAAATTTCTTCCGTAATCGTAATTTTATTTTTCATGTGATGTTTCCTCTGCCTAGTATTGTTGTTAAATATCATTTTATTTCATAAATATTTGTATTTCTACTTGAAAATGGAGGGAAAATGTTCGAAAACAGAAATTGGACGTAGCAAAGATTTCCCCGTAACTGTAATGTTTTTTTCCAATGATGATGAGAACATGTATCCTGTATTCTTTAATCTATCCCCCCCATCCCAAGTTTTTTGCATTTCAGTTATTGTGTACAGAACAAAACAAGTGATCATCATAAAACTGAATGACTACAACTATGGCCTTTGAAAGAAGAAATACACAACAATTGTTTCAACACAGTGTATGAAGCCCACTTGGAAAATCTTATATTTTTTTTACCAACCACAAACGCAGAAGAAAGCTCTCCGTACTGGCTTGATACAGATGGGAACATGTGACCTCCAGATCAATGACAAAGAAGGAAGTGTTTGGTAATTCCAAAGTTTGTATCAGGTTAGTTTATGTAAGTAGTTTTTGATATATAATTGAATAATTTTTTTTTTTTGGGGGGGGGGGGGGTAATTTCCATAACCTTTATAGTTCTGAGTGTCTTGAGTAGCATTATATTGAAATGTAAAATGCCCTTTTTGTAGTGTATGGATGTGTGTGTATATATATATATATATATACACCCCCCCCAAATGTGAGCATGTGCTAATTTTGTCGCCGTGATTTGAAATAAATAAAAAAAATTAACGAAATCTTTTTTTTGTGGTGTGGAGCCACTTACATTCTAAAACTCATACACTTTTTTGGGCAACTATTTTAGTCATTAACATAAGTTGTTAAGGCTACTATTTTTACCATTAGTGGCTACTATTTAGGCTACTATTTTTACCATTAGTGGCTACTAAAGGAACTATTTTCTTGGGTGTGATAGGCTAGCAGCCCTGAAAGTATTATTTACATTGAAATTTTTTTGCATTGTTAATGGCATACACACCGATGAGCCGTTCCATTATGACCACCCCCAGACTAGAGAAATGAGCGCACCTGAAGACCGAATGGTGGTGCAGATGAAGTTCACAGAGCAGTACATATAGAACCTGAGGACCAGCTTTCGGTTAGTAGAGTGTTCAGAGTCAGAATGGGAAAAGCTGCCAATTTATCGGAATTTTATAAAGGACAAATTGTGATGGCACGCCGCCTCGGAACTACGACCTCAGAGACGGTGTGGCTTGTGCGTTGTTCACATGCCACTGTAGTGATACATATCAAAAGTGGTGCACAGATGGCCAAACGACGAACCGTCATCTAGCCGTGTGTCGTCTGCAGCTCATTGATGCCAGAGGGGAGCGGAGACTGTAGCTCATTGTTCACAGCAACCACAGGACCACAGTGTGTCAAATCACCTCCAACTACAAAAGTGGTGATCAGAGCGTGTCACAGCACACAGTTCATTGCAGCCTTCTGCACATGGGGGTGGGTAGTCGAAGACCCAGCTGGGTCCCCATTCTCATGACATGTCATTGCCAACAGCGCATGAAATGGGCCCAAGATTTTCGAGATTGGATCGTGGATGATTGGAAGAAAGTGGCCTGGTCTCACGAATCAAGATTCCTGGTGCATCACGTAGACGGCTGAGTGAGGATATGCTGATTACCAGTGGAAGCTATGGCACCTGGATGCACTGTTGGATGGAAACATGCTGGCGGCGACGGTGTTATGCTGTGGGTGATGTTTTCTTGGGACACTTTAAGCCCCATTTTCCCAATAGCACAATCCCTGACAGCTGTCAGGTATCTGAACAGTGGCACAGTGGTCTAAGTGATGGCTTCTGATCATTTGTCGAAAATGGGCCCAGGTTCAAATCCTGGTGAGGCATGGATGTTGTGTTTGTATTACAGTATTGGTTCTCTATCGAGCATTTGCGGTTGGAGTTGGAAAAGCAGGTGCTCACTAAATTATCACCACCTCGAAATGTACAGGAACTGGAGGACATGCTGTTGGCATTATGGTACCACATATCCCAGGATACCTATCGTCACCTCATCAAATCGATGCCTCCTTGACACACACACACACACACACACACACACACACAGAGAGAGAAAGAAAGCATTAAATCTTTACAAAATTACCCTTAAATGTAATGATCAGCTGGAGTGAATCATTTCTCCTTGAATCATTTCTCCTTTCAAAAACTGAAACTACTGAAAACTAAGTATTGTAAAGCTTGTTATATTTTGGCCATATGTTCAAATTGAATCTTCCCCACATTTTCTTTCTTTACACTTTTAAAATTTTCTAATTTTAAATCTCAAGAATAATGACTGTTAAGCAGATTTAGTGTGAGATAACATTTGCAGTGATCTTGAATATTTCTATTTGCTTAGCAATTTTTCTTCTCTTTTAGCCTCATTCTGTTCCTACCACATATCGCAAGCGTTGTTCAGCTGCAGAAAAAGGCCAATTAACGGACAAGAATAAATCATTAAAATCCAGTCATTGGCAGAATGGGGAAAGATGTAAAAAGAGTTCTAAAGAAAGGGAGACAAGGTTTTATGAAACCAAAGAAAGTGTGAGTTTTTTCACTTTGTCGTATTTTTTTCTTATATATACACAAAAATTATGATGATGTCATTCTGTATATGTTTTAGAAACTACTGCAATAGTCATATATTTAATACTAGACTAAGTTGTTCTGTTGAGCTATTGTGGTTGTCCCATGTATATGTGGCAAAAGCACGTAATACATAGACTTACATTACACATATAAATATTTTTCTACATAGAAGTATTTATGATATACTTCCCAGCACAGAAATAAAAATTAGAAAAAGTATCACTTCTTATTGTCCAATTATACCAGCTAAAATGCAAATGAATATTTTATTTAGAAAGTAAAAATCAGTTGCTGTCTATGAACAGTAAAAACAGTGAATAAATATGACAAGATGAAGTGCTTGTGCTGTAAATTGCACAACAAATTAACAAATTCCTTCTGAATACTTAATTAATATGATAAAAATTAATAGAGAAACAATCATTTTCAAGTACATGGCAAACACACAAGCATATCTTTTTCTGTACAGAGACACATGCATGTTGCTGTTTTTCCACATAGCCATCTCCTCAAAAAATTTGAAAATTGCGTGAGGGGGTATTAAGAGCTTTAAGTAGCACACATTTGAAGTTCATTTAGATTTCCAAGCTTCAGTTGCTTGGAGATTTGTTGGCTTGAGGGATGTAATGGTAGCATGCTCCTGCAGAAGTTGGAAGTTGCAGGTTCAATTCCTGTTCCATGGTGATGTAATTTGAAAATTTTCTGAGGAAGTTGCTACATACAGGGTGCTCACGCGTGCTTGAAAACCTGGAAAGTCCTGGAAAATCATGATTACGTTTTCAAGGCCTGGAATATCCTGGAAAAATGGTGTTTTTTTAAATGTTGTCTTGAAAAGCCTTGAAATTTGAAATTAGTGCTTAAAAAAATGCCCTTTTAGGAAATCGTGTTACCGTTACCCTTCATTTTTTAAAGTTCCTCTCCTCTGTTCTCAAAGAAACCGCCGGCAATGGTGGTGTTTCGGACGGACGTGCACCAAATCCTAATTCGGCTGGGGGGGGGGGGGCAATACTTCCAGTGCAATAAAATTGGATGATTACTAGTAGGTCTGTTAGGAAGGGGAGCTTGATGTCCGTCCGACAACTGCCACCAGTGAGGAGTATGCCTGAACAACACATTCATCTGTTCCTTGTTTATGTGCATGCCAGCCCTCCCTTCAAGAGACTTCGGCTACTTATTATAAAAAATAACAATCTTTGCGAATTTTTCACGAAAGTGGTTGAAATTTTTACATTCACTATAATTGGATTACAGAAGCTCACTCCCAACATTCCAATGGAATCGGTTTCAAACTTTAAAAGTTAGCATTGGAAATTTTCATTATGGACAAGTATGTGTGCCTCTCTGGACAGAGTGAGCCTACAGCAGAAAGGGTGTTACCATAGCAACGGTTGATTGACGGCTGGGAGCGTTGATCCGAAGCCCTTGGTTGGGAAGAAAGCAAACACCTGTTTATCACTTCCACGGGTCAAAAGAATTAAGGAGAAAATTTTCAGAAATCCATTTTCCCGAATTTTGAAAATAACACAGTAAAATTTTTACAGTGGTTAAGATACATCACGATAAAGTTCTAGTGCAAATTTCGCCAAATTCCGTTAGGAACTTTAGCAGATGAAAAAAAAAAAAAAAAATCTTCTGTTGCATAATCGGATTGAAAAAAAGAAACAGTAATATAAATTACGGGAAAAGCAAGTGAATTATTTTTTTTAGATGCCATGCTTTATTTAAACAGAGTGATTCTTAAATTTTTTTCTGTGATGATATGGACTGTATTTGAATTACAAACATACATTTTTATTCAGACATCTGAGTTACTGTTTTAATAAAAAAATCATCTATAATAAAAAAGTTTTCAATGGATTTAGGCGAAATTCAGCAGATAAACGGATTTTAGTAAATTGCAACATCATGGCGTACATTTTTTATCGAAAATTGGGGAGCATTTTTTTTTTTTTTTTTACACTTTCTCCTTTAGTTAGGGTGAAGGAGGAAGGGTTCCACTTGACAGTTTGGTGAGCTGCAGGTGGTGATTTATGGCGATGTGCCAAATGAAAAGAAGCCATTCCCTCAGGACATTCCAAAGGTTGTGCGTGGACGCGTGCTCCTGCTGTTTGAGCTTAATCGGAATGTTTTTGTGCGGGGGGGGGGGGGATCCGTTTCAGCTTTACAGCTTTCACTGCTCTTTTTTTTTTTCTTTGTTGGTAATAAATAAAAATCATAGTTGCTGCATTCACCATTGATCCATATTTGCATTTCTTGAATATAAATAGCAGACAATCAGAAACATGGTGTTGTGCGGGTCTTGATGTTCTTCATTTTGCATCTGCTGAATTCAGTTCTGTGGGGATAAGGAATGACTTATACTGTGAATATATACAAAACTACATATTTTTGAGCTGAAATATTAAATAGGTCTACTTGTACACAGTAGATAACGCGTGAACTCAGATGAAGACAATCAGACATACGGATGTCTGATTCCATAAAAAATCAACATAGTTTTTTATTATCAGGGTGCGCACGCGTGCTTGAAAACCTGGAAAGTCCTGGAAAATCATGATTACGTTTTCAAGGCCTGGAATATCCTGGAAAAACGGTATTTTTTTAATGCTGTCTTGAAAAGCCTTGAAATTTGAAATTAGTGCTTAAAAAAAATGCCATTTTAGGAAATCGTGTTACTGACTGTTACCCCTTAATTTTTTTAAGTTCCTCTCCTCTGTTCTCAAAGAAACCGCCGGCTACAGTGGTGTTTCGGATCCTAATTTGGTTGGGGGGGGGGGAAGCACTACTTCCAGTGCAATAAAATTGGATAATTACTAGCAGGTCTGTTAGGAAAGGGGAGCTTGATGCATTCTCTAGCCCTGAGCTTGATGTCCGTCCGACAACTACTGAGAACAACAGAAGGGGAAAGAAGAGACATTTAGCATTTGCAAGGGGGTCGCGTGTTTACCAAGTCAGCTGGCATCCACCAGTGAAGATTATGCCTGAACAACACATTCATCTGCTCCTTGTTTATTGCATTAAGACGCTTGCTTCCGGCCCACCCCTCAAGAGACTTCGGCTACTTATGATAAAAAATAAGAAAACTATCTTTGCGAATTTTTCACAAAAGTGGCTGACATTTTTACATTTACTATAATTGGATTACAGAAGCTCACTCCCAAAATTCCATTTGAATCGGTTTAAAACTTAAAAAGTTAGCATTGGAAATTTTTATTATGTGTGCCTCTTTAGACAGTGAGCCTTGAGCAGAAAGTGTGTTACCATAGCAACGGTTGATTGACAGCTGGGAGCGCTGATCCGAAGCCCTTGGTTGGGAAGAAAGCAAACACCTGTTTATCAGTTCCACGGCTCAAAAGGACTAAGAGATATTTTCAGAAATCCATTTTCCGGAATTTTGAAAATAACACAGTAAAATTTTTACAGTTGTTAAAATACATCACAATAAAGTTCTAGTGCAAATTTCGCCGAATTCCGTTTGAAACTTTAGCAGATGCAAAAAAAAAAAAAAAAAAAAAAAAATCTTCCGTTGCAAAATCGGATTAAAAAAAAAAGAAACGGCAATTAAAATTACGGGAAAAGCAAGCAAATTATTTTTTTTTAAGATGCCATGGTTTATTTAAACAGAGTGATCCTTAAATTTTGTTTCTGTGATGATATGGACTCTATTTTAATTACAAACATACATTTTTATTCAGATGTCTGAGTTACTGTTTTAATAAAAAAATCTATAATTAAAAAGTTTTCAATGGATTTAGGCGAAATTCAGCAGATAAACGTATATTAGTAAATTGCAACGTTATGACGTAAATTTGGTCATTTTGTCGAAAATTGGGCAGCATTTTTTTTTTTTACGTTTTCTCCTATAGTTAGTGTGAAGGAGGAAGACACTTCAGTGAGCTGCAGGTGGTGATTTATGGCGATGTGCCAAATGAAAAGAAGCCGTTCCATCAGGACATTCCAGAGGTTGAGTGTGCGTGGACGCGTGCTCCTGCTGTTTGAACTTAATCGGAATGTTTTCGTAAGGGGAGAAATATCCGTTTCAGCTTTACAGCTTTCAGGCTCCTTTTTTTTTCTTGGTAATAAATAAAAACCATAGTTGCTGCATTCACCATTGATCCATATTCGCATTTCTTGAATATAAACAGCAGACAATCGGAAACATGGTGTTGGGTGGGTCTTGATGTTCTTCATTTGTATCTGCTGAATTTTGTTCTGTGGGAATACGGAATGAGTTATACTGTGAATACATACAAAACTACATATTTTTGAGCTGAAAAAATATGTTTACTTGTACACAGTAGCTAACGTGTGAACTCAGACGAAGACAATCAGACATATGGACGTCTGATTCCATAAAAAAATCAACCCATTTTATTATACACGACAGGTAAAAAAGAAAAACATTACATGTTTTTAAACATTATAAAGGAAAGCGGATTTTTGAAAGACCATGACTTGATGATATTAATTTCTGAAAGTTTTTTTTTCGATTTTAATTTCTGAATTTTTTTTTTTTTTTTTTTTCAATTACAATACACTGTAACATGATACCTGTGTGTTGTATCCCTTAGTTGTATGGCAGATTTTCAGTTGGCCGATATCCGCGATCGTAAGTGGTAGTTACATTGTTATTGTTGATGATGACAAGATAAATACTGGAGTAATGTAGAATGTTGCATAAAGTAAAAAAAAAATCGCCCCTCTCCTCCCCTTCGAACTTTTATGCGGTTATCATAGCTGATCAACCATTTCATTCCATGAACATCAGCACATTTCAATCATTTGACCATTGGGAGTCTGACGGAATTCAGCAGTGCTTAAGCGCCTAGCGCAACGAGAACATGCTAATTATGGACAGTTCTATTCCCTTCCCCCTATCATCCCTAATAATTGAGAGCGCATACTGTAGTTTAAAATATTCTGTGTATGAGCTAGTTTTCACGCTGTTCGTTATGTTTTTATTTTAGAAATTACTAACCCTTTCGAACTGTAGGTTGCAGAAACGTTTATGCTTTGGTTTTTTCCATTTGTCCGTACGATAATTCACGTAAAAGGGGTTGGATTTTGGCGAAATTTTAGTATGCTGTTAGGTACAACCTAGGAACCTACCCTGTTGAAAATGGTCGAAATTAAATTCAAAGGCATAGATATAAGAGCAGTATTCATTCTCCAAGCTTGAAGCCCTACGTCCACTCTCCAGCTGGGTAAGTATGAAAGATTTGAGACTTGGAGGAGGAGACCCAGTACAAAGTTTTGCTTCCCTCAGGCACTAAGTGTTTGTTAACATTTCCTTTCCTCTGGTTTGGAGCCCAGCTGTAAGAGGTGATGCTTTGTAACAGTCTTTTAGCACAACACTCTGTCTACTGATTGGCATACAGGTCATAAAACAGTAACTTCACTAAGTGTTGTTTCCTTGTTTTGAATGAAGACTAAATCAATGCCAAAGCATTTGCAACCCAGGCTGCCTAAAGGACAAAGCTGGGGGAGCAGGAAAGAACATAGCAGTAAGACCCCTTTTTCTTTAATTACTTAAAATCTGGCCTATAGTAATTGGTCACATGTGTAGCCCCTTACTCAGGGGAAATTCTCAATTTTTAGTTGTGTGGTTCCTGATCTTAGATATTTTTTTGGTTTTCATTTACTGTTTCAGTTGATTTACCCATTTTTTCACCCCCCTTTAAATATGGGTAAGTGTACTTTTAGTGATCTTTGGCTAATAAATCCTAAATATGCTGGATGGATTAAAAAAGATGAAAGCAATTGCCATGTTGCAAAATGCATTTTTATCCATTAAAATAATAGATGTTTCGAATATGGGGGAATCCGCTTTAAGAAGCCACATGAAAGGAAAAAAACATATTATGTTGACAGAAAGCTGTAAAAATGTTCCACTAACTGTTGATAAATTGCTATGTGTATCAAGTGATAAACAAGTACAGCCTATTGCATCCACATCTAATCCTCTGCATATTCCTCTTGAAAAAAATGCAACCATTAAAGCAGAAGCATTGTGGTGTTTAAAAGTGGTTAAATCCCATTACTCTTACAGGTCTTGTGCAGGTAATGATGTTTTATTCCGCCTAATGTTTTCTGACAGCAGAATTGCTGGAAACTTCAGCTGTGGCGAAAAAAATGTTCCTACATTTGTTGCTTTGGTTTGGCACCTCACTTTAAATCAGTGTTGGTTCAGGAAGTCAAAACTGAAAATGAAAATTTTGTGATTTTGTTTGACGAAAGTTTAAACAAGTTTAGTCAGTCAAAACAAATGGATATACATGTTCGTTTATGGGGAAAAGGAACAGTTTCAACCAGATATTTGTCATCAGTTTTTTTTTGGGTCATGCTAGTGCAGACATAATGATGGAAAATTTTCTTGAATGCATGGCGTGCCTCCCACTGTGTAACATTGTGCAGTTATCAATGGATGGACCCAATGTTAATTGGAAGTTTTTTGATATGCTGCAATCAACACTTAGTGCTGACTCAAATGTCCAACTCCTAAACACAGGGAGCTGTGGACTTCACATTGTAAACAATGCCTTTCGACATGGAGCCTCAGCAACAGGGTGGGAAATTCAAAAGTTGCTTTCATCATTATTTAGGCTTTTTAAAGATTCACCTGCAAGGAGGGAATATTTTTCTAAAATAATTTTAGCCAGTAAGATGCCATTAAAATTCTGCCCACACAGGTGGCTAGAAAATACTCCTGCCTGCGAGCGAGCATTAGAAATTTGAAAATTATGTTAACCAAGTTGAAAAGAAGTGCATCAAGAATCCCCACACTGTATCATTTGATGCTATCAAAACTTTCACTAAAGATCCTTTTGTTTTGGCTAAACTGCATTTCTTCAATTCAGTTTCAAAACAGCTGGTACCATTTCTCAAGGCATATCAGTCAGATAAGCCAATGATGCCTTTTATGGCCACAGATCTTGAAAAGATGCTAAGAAATATGATGAATCGCTTTGTTAAAAGAACCGTAATGGCAGAAGCTAACTCTGCCTTAAAGCTGTTACAAGTAGACCTTACAGATGCATCTCAGTGTTGTCATTATAAAGAAATTGATGTTGGGTTTCAAACAGAGAAGGTATTGAAAGAATTAAGTGCTAAGAACATTAGTGAACGCAAACTTATGGAGTTTAGAATGGAATGCCGAATATTTTTGCAAAAGCTAGTTGTGAAGCTATTAGAAAAAAATCCACTTAAGTACTCCCTTGTTCGCCACATGAAGTGTTTAGATCCTCGGTTGATGTCAAAAAATAGTGAGACTTGTATTAAGAATCTAACATCCATTCTCACACTTCTTGTTGATGCTCATAGAATACAACCAGAATTATGTGATGGTGTAATATGGCAGTTTAAGGAATTTGTGACCAGTGTTGCAGCTGTAAAATCTTCATTCATAAACTTTGATCCAGAAGATAAACAACAAAGAGTAGACACATTATTGTATGAATACATGTCTTCTACTAAAGCTTTTAGTGAACTGTGGAAAGTTGTGAAACTTCTTTTACTGTTGTCACATGGGCAAGCTTCTGTTGAGAGGGGTTTTTCAGTCAATAAGGAGCTCATTGTAGAAAACATGAGAGAGGAGTCAATTGTAGCACAGAGAATTATTTATGATCATATATCCTATGTAGGTGGTATTGATAAGGTAAATATCTCAAAATCCCTTCTGTTATCAGTTGGAGCTGCAAGGCAAAAATACATACATTATTTGGATGATAAGTCCAAAGAAAAGGAAAAAGCAGCCATATGTGGAAAAAGGAAAGCTATTTTAGATGAAATTGATAGCATAGAAAAGAAAAGGAAACTCATTGAAGGAGAAGTCAAAGAATTACTTAACTCTGCTGATGATTTAGCTTTAAAAGCTGAAACTACAAATAACATTACATACATTGTAAAATCTAATAGCTTTAGAAAAACTGCTCATGAGAAAAGAGCAGTACTTAAAAAAATGGATATGGAACTTGAAACCAAAGTCAGCAATCTTAAATCTGTATAACCATCCATTGATACTCCATATTTGTGGTATCTTCCAACCATATAGAGAATTAATACTAAAACAAAATTTTTATATTTGTACAATTTACAATAGAAATGAACTTTTTTTTTTCTTTGAAGCATGTTGAACTTCAAACCAGTTTTGATCTTATATCTTCATAATTATTTAGTGTTTTTCATATGAAGTTCATGTAAATAGACTAATGAACTCTTCTGTTCCAAAAACTTATAACTTTCTGCAACTAACTTCCACAATTGGGCTTCTTATTGGACTAAAACTTTTGTAAGTAATATAAAACCTTATATATACTTGTACAGTAAATACTCATGGGCTCCTAAAACATATTTTTGCTGTACATTTTACTATGAATTTGTGGCCAAAACAATTCAATCAATTGTCCTTAATGCATTGATCAGATTTTGGTTTATATAACTGACAAACTTCAATTTTTTTAAAAAAGCTTTTAAAAACTTAATTCATATAATTGTCTTATGTTTTGGGAGTTGAACCAAAAGTGGTTATTCTGATTCTGGTTATGATTGAAGCTTAACTGGAGGTAGAGATTCCTTATGCTCATCATTTTTCATTTATGTAAAATACTTAAGAATATCCTAATTTATACCAATAAAAAACTGAAATTGTTTTATGTTTAAGGTTTTTATAAATAGTTTAGCTAGTTCCACATTTTGGGGTAGCACTTCATAAATTTAGTTTAGCAGTGATTTTGATTTAAAAAAATAAAAGTAAATTGAGGCAATCTTGTTTGATATGAAAAATAATTTTTGGAAAGTAATATGAGGCGTACTGGTAGACATAAAGGTGGTTAGATTCTTTTGGGTTGGGTGGTGGGCCAGGACTTTCTGACTTCTATGATGAAACTTATTTGAAATTTGTTGCCATGTTCCTAAAATTACACTTTCTGTTTTAAACTCTATTGGTTCACCTTTCTATGATCGTCCACTCCCGAATCATTTCTTGAGGTGCATAGTGATTCCGTGGCTTATGCTTTTTGATTTAACATAACTGTACTACAATTGGATGAAATTTTCCTTAAGTCTGGAACATATTCTGTCTAGTAATTAAGATTTTCATTGCCTTCAAAAGTCACATCCCAATATGCATCCACCAGTGGCAGTCATTGGGAATGTTAAAAAGAAAAAAAATCATTCCCATGTATGGAAACACTTTTTATCAGAGCTAGAATCCACCTGTGGGCATAACAGGCACATGCCCCAATTCAAAAAAAAAGGGGGGGGGGTGAGTAAGTAGATAAGTGCTTTGCTTTGTCTCACGTTTCTTGTTTTCAGACATCACACTTTTTCACTTATGGATTTGCAACTCCACGTTTTGTCTTACATTTGCCCGAACTTTTCAGTGATCCACACAGCAGTACTTCAGAACTGCTGTTTGTGATGTACTCTGACAGGCAAGCACCCCATCTCCCCCTTATGGGTCCTCCATGTTTTACCACCGTGTTTTTTTGGAGGAAATAAATCTCAGAGATTTTTTTACCAGTCCTCTGTTAGACGTGCGCCCTCCCCATTCTTAAATTCTGAATCTGCCCTCACTTTATTTTATAATAATTTCAGTTGTTATCAATAATAGTCTGATTACATGGAAGATAGTGCAGAATAGTGATGCAGCTAAAATGACTGATTGAATTAATCATTTTCTGATTGAGGGAAAGGATTTTCTGAATAGCCTTGTGGTAATTGCATCATGATTCAATTTAGCATTATTGGGTAATTCGCCAATTAAAAACATTAAAAAGAAATGTAATGGGTAAAAAAGCACACTCATCCATTTGCATCTTTCATCATTTTTATTACTTAAAACTGAAATTGCTTTTAAAAACTAATTTGAGCATGATACTGTAAAGCGTAGTAATCATCCTGGAATTTTTTGTATATGGCCTGGAAAAGGCCTGGAAAGTCCTTGAATTTTTTCCCCCAAAAAGAGTACGAACCCTGTATTATGCACTACAGGTAAAAAAGCAAAAACGTGTTTTTAAACATTATGAAGAAAAACGGATTTTTGAAACGCCATGACTTGATGATGATCTTAATTTCTGAACGTTTCTTTTTTCCACATCCTTTTTTTTTTCAATTACAATACATTGTAACAGGATACCTGTGTGTTGCATCACTTAGTGATATGGCAGATTTTGGTTGCCGATATCCACAATGGTAAGCAGTAGTTGCATTGCGATTGTTGATGATGACAAGCTAAATACTGGAGTGATGTAAAATGTTGCATAAACTAAACCCCACCCCCGAACTTTAATGCGTTCATCATAGCTGATCAACCATTTCATTCCATGAGCATTAGCACATTTCAATCATTTGAACATTGGGGGTAGGTGGGGTCTGAAGAATTCAGCCGTGCTTAAGCGCCTAGCGCAATGAAAACATGCTAATTTTGGACAGTTCTATTCCCTTCCCCTCTACCATCCCTAATAATTAAGAGTGCATACTGTAGTTTCAAATATTCTATTTATGAGCTAGTTTTCGCGCTGTTCGTTATGTTCTTATTTTCGAAATTACTAACCCTTTCGAACTATGGTTGCAGAAACGTTTATGCTTTTGGTTTGTCTGTACGATAATCACATGAAAGCAGTTGGATTTCAGCGGAATTTTAGTATGCTGTTGGGTACAACCTGGAAACCTACCCTGTTGAAAATGGTCGAAATTAAATTCAAAGGCCAAGACATAGAGCAGTATTAGTTCTCCAAGCTTAAGAATGTTAACTCACATAAAATCTGTTTGATTGCAACGAAGTTTTGGTATGTTATTAGGGAGGAGAAACCTACCCTTGTAGAAAATGGTTCAACTTGAATTCAAAGGTCAGGGCATAAGAACAGAATCCGTTCTTTACGATCTTGTGCTTGATAAACTTGATCCATTTGCATAAAGCACATTCATCCATTTGCATCTTTCATCATTTGTATTAATTAAAACTGAAATTACTTTTAAAAAATAATTTGAACATGATACTGTAAAGCATAATAATTATCCTGGAATTTTTTGTATATGTCCTGGAAAAGGTCTGGAAAGTCCTTGAATTTTTCCCCCCAATAGTGTACGAACCCTGTACATAGAAAAACAGAAAAATAAATATGCCCCTGTCCCAAAAATGATATACCTAATTAATCCTTCTTTAGCACTTGCATGTAGCAGCTGCATATAGGATATGCAGGGTGAGGAGCCAGTCACCTTTCTCACCTTTTGTCATTGGGTGAAAATGTACAATTTAACAATGTAGTTTAAAAACAAGATGCTGGATGTTGAAAGATTATTATTGTAAGTATGCCTACAACTATGTGAATGTAGACATAGTACAACTATGCAAATGTAGTTATTTCTGTACTCCTATACCTCCCCTTATAATTGTAGGAAGGCCTCATAATTAACATGTTCGCGGGCAAGGCAGCATATGCTACTGCACATCCAGTGACATGACGTTATATGCTGTCCAACTTTACTTCATGCTGTAAGTACAAACGGCAAATGCCAACAAAATTGTATGGGGTTTCCTGTTACTGTAAGTTTACTGTTCTGCCGAAAACATTAATTTTCCATGAGTGTAGCTGCAGTTTTATTACTGTCCGCAAAGGTGTTAAGCCCCAATAATGAATAAAGATGAGCTGAGGGACATCTAAGCCAATATCAAAATATATGGAGCCAATAACATTTTATCCTTTCATCTTCTGAGAAACTCCATTTAAAAGTGAAATCTTACAGGCTGTCGTCAAAATATTTTCCTTAGCGTGACAGAATGTTCAAAAGCAGTCACTGTTTTTGATTGTATTCGTTGGGTGCATGCTTCTCGGTAAAATTTACAGATTTCCACAATAGTTAAGTGTTTTCAGAAAGCCGGATTTCCGCAAAACGCAGAGATGAATAATGAAACTGAAGTTGACAATACCACCAACAACCTACTAGGAACATTACCTGAAGACATCAAAACTGACTTGCTAAGTGAAGATCAGTTCCCAGCACTAGATTGCAGTATCATAGTGCACAAAGACATGGCAGACACGGAAGAGGATAATTTTTCTGATGTGCTATCAAACATTAAAAATCCTATTCTAGAGCATGTTCATCATACTACACATTGAGTTATGATGAGACAATTAAAGATAAAAAGAGCTGCAAACAACCATCACATTTTGGTCAGAAAGCAAATGTGGCATAACAACACGGCACCTCAGAACTTTCTTTTTGTGTAAAGCGGATGGTGAAACATTCACATAAAAAACTATGTGAAGCACTTTCTGAGGCCAATTAATCACAAAACAGATGCCTAATGCTTGAATTAGATGGACTTAATGGTAATGAAAAAGTTTTTAGGCTTTTCATTAGTAATGTCCAGGAGACACGAAGGTCAAGTCATATAAACATAGGTACCTGCAACATCCACATAATGCATATATGTAAAATAATTGGAGTGTTTAGGTGAAAAAGCTTCTGAGCTGCTGATCAACATATACCATTATTTTGACAGTTGGCCTGCCCGTTGGAAAGAGTTTGAAGAAATCCAATCTAAATATAACGTTCCACACCACAAATTTTTGAAACATGCAACAATAAGGTGGCTTACCTTGGGGCCATCAGCCAACAGGATTTTGGAGCAGTAGGACATTTTTCAGTTCCATTTCCTTAAGCACATGCCTCTGAGAAAAAATTCTGCTGCTCTTCAATCCAGATCCTACAAGGCTGTTGTGTGCCTTAAAGAAACCTTCAATAAAAGCTGAACTTCATTTGATTATTTCATCAGCAGAACTATTCATGAAGTTCACACATTTTCAGTGCCAAGCACCCATGATCCACAAATTGCATGAAGAAGTAGGGAATGTTCTTCAGACCTTCATGGCTTGTGTTTTGAAGACTGCTATCATTAGAAAAATCACTAATTTTTTTAAAAGTTGATCTTGAACTGTTTACAGTTGGTAATATGCTTCTTCTTGAAGAACTTGTCATTAATGAAAAGTTCACAGACAAGCTTTCTAAACTGAAAGAAAGTGATAAGTTGTTGTTTATGAAGAAAGTTAAAAAGCACAATATTACTGCTTTGTAAGCATGTGGTGGAAAAGACTTGCTGATCAAATGGATCACTTCCAAAAATTTTAGATTTTTAGACCAAAAAGAAAGAATGAGTGATAGAAGCTGCAGAGACATATTGAAAGTTGCAAAAATTATGCCATTTCATGTTCAACTAGATTATTTGTTAGATAGATAGATAGATAGATAGATAGATAGATAGATAGATACATACATACATACATACATACATACATACATACATACATACATACATACATACCTACCTACCTACCTACCTACCTACCTACCTACCTACCTACCTACCTACCTACCAACCTACCTACCTACCTACCTACCTACCTACCTACCTACCTACCACCTACCTACCTACCTACCTACCTACCTACCTACCAACCAACCAACCAACCAACCAACCAACCAACCACTAAGCTGTTCTTTGAGATTCAGAGGTTAGCTCCAAATACAAACTTCT
The DNA here is from genome assembly GCA_039090855.1 of Macrothele yani. Lineage (NCBI taxonomy): Eukaryota > Metazoa > Arthropoda > Arachnida > Araneae > Macrothelidae > Macrothele > Macrothele yani. Next base: position 165,133,510 of record CM077001.1, on the reverse strand, counting down.
AGATATTTTTATTTATTGTTGTCGTATCAAACTTCTCCATTTACAGCGATCTTGACTTACAACTCGTGCTACACTGATATCCATTACACGCCGTACACAAGATCTTTTATACTTCATACTCATAATCTTTTTCTCATGCAGACACTCCTGAATCTTATCCACCCATGTCTTCCTTGGCCTTCCTCTGCCTTTCCTTCCTGCCACTTGGGCTGAAAAGATTTTCTTAGTAAGCATTTCATCACTCAATCTTTCAACATGGCCAAACCACCGAAGCATATTGGTCTCCACCTTGCTAACAACATTTTGCCTCACATTACACAACTGCAACACATCTTAATTCCTCACACAATCAGATCGTGTCTTGCCACAAACCCCACGTAAGTAACGCATTTCTCCAGCACACAAACAACTCCTATGTTTCTTCTGCAGTACCCAGGTTTCACTGGCATACATCAGAGTAGGAACAATTACACTTTCATACACAGCCATGCGGGACTCTCTAGAGAACCCATCATTCCTATGAAAACCTCCTAGAGCAGCTATGACTTTCAAAGAAGAATTTGCTCGCCTACTGATTTCACCATCCAACTTGTTCTCTCTGTCAAACATGCTTCCTAAATACACAAACTCACTCACCTGGTCAATCACAGTGCCATTTATACTTACATTACATTCAGTGCTACCCATTCCTCTCTCAAACACCATAACTTTGGTTTTTCCCTTATTTATACTCAGTTTGAATTTCATGCAAACTTCGTGCATCTGAGTCAACATACTCTGCAACTCACTTTTGCTCTCTGCCAACAGGACAGTGTTATCAGCATACAACAATCTGCACACACGGATATCACCAAGACATAAACCACTATTATCTATTTTGGCCTCATGCATGCATGCGTCCATTAATATATTAAACAGCCATGGTGACATTACACAACCTTGTCTAACTCCTGCACCAATGGAAAACCATTTTGATAAAACACCATTTACTCGTACACAAGCTCTACTACCAGCATACATGGCTTTTACACTATTAAGTAGATTCCCAGTAACACCATATTCATTCAATACCTTCCACAAAAGTGTCCTATTCACTCGGTCGTAAGCTTTCTCTAAATCTATGAAGGCAGTAAGAACTTTCTTCCCAACAGCCAGATACTTTTCAATCATCGTGCATAATGCAAAAATCTGGTTAGTGCAGCCTTTACCAGGCATAAAACCACTCTGAACATCCCACACTTTCAATGATGTAAGACCTCGTACTTTTTCAATAACAACCTTACCAAACACTTTCCCTGGCACACTCAGTAGGCTAATACCACGATAGTTCTTGCATTCAGTCTGATCACCTTTTCCCTTATACAAGAGAACAATAATAGCATCCTTCCAATCCCGAGGGACCATTCCTAACTCCCAGCACAACTGGCAAATTTCAGTTAACCAGTCAATTATAGAGTCACCACCATATTTCAACATCTCTGCAGTTATGCCATCAACTCCTGGAGCCTTACCATTCTGAAGAGATTTTAGAGCTTTACACACTTCTTCTCTTGAGATCTCTCCTGTGCTTTTATCCCTCATTGTGACATCATCTGCATCTGTCTCAGAATCATCTTTGCTTTCCTGATCTAATAACTCACAGAAGTATTCACCCCATCTGTCACTTAACTCATTGGGCTCCCATATCATTTCCCTAATCTCATTCTTCACACAACTTACAACTTTGTTTCCCCTATTTTTACTGAGTCTCGTGTACTTCTAGAAGGACTTCCTATCTTTCCAAAAAGCCAGTTCATGCCTTTCCACTTTCTCTTTCCTATCTTTTGCCTTACTGTGGCGAACCAGTTTAGCAGCTTCACGCTTCTTACAGCGATATTCATCCACAGAGACTACCTTGCAACATCCCCAAATAGGCTCCCTTCTTTCTCTTTACTGCCTCTTCAATCTCACTATTCCACCAAGCATCACCTCTATTGTTACCCACTATTGTGGTGCCACAGACCTCTTTAGCAGAAGTGACAACACAGTTTTTAAAACATTCCCACTTCTTTTCTACATCCCTCTCACCAGACTTCAGATCCTTCAGTCGTTCTCTGAGTAAGTCAGAATACTGCTGATGATCTCCAAGGAGCCTATCAACCTTTATTCTTTCTATCCTGGGTCTCTTCCTATTCCTTTTCCTCCAACCAACATTAAGTTTCACTCGTGACACTACCAAGTAATGATCAGAACCAACATCCGCACCTCTCATCACACGGGTGTCAACAACTAAGTGTTTCAAACGCTGATCGTAGACAACAAAATCTATCACACTCTTTTGACCAAGAGTACGATTTTCCCAAGTATATGTGTGGATATACTTGTGGTTGAAAAATGTATTAGATACACACAAACCATTCTCAATGCAGAGTTCAATTAATCTTTCACCATTATCATTCACACAAGGATCATTAAACTTACCCAGAACATTGTCAGAAATTGCATTCTGCACACCTACTCTAGCATTGAAATCCCCTGCTATTATAACTTTTTCTTTAGCACCAAACTGGCTCAAAACAGCTTTTAGCTCATTCCAGAAATCTTCCTTCCTATCAGAAGGTTTCGAGTCACAAGGAGCATATACTACAACAATTACAATTCTCTGAAGTTTCACTTTCAAACGAATCCAGAGAATTATCTCACTTACACAACTATAGTGAATCAAATTGTTCTTCATCTTTTCACTTAAAATTACACCTACACCAGCTTGTCCTCTCATATTATCCAATACTCCAGACCACACACTCACCGTGCCATTAACTTCTTCTACCCCAATTTCCTTCTTTTTGGTTTTACTTACACACAGCACATCCAGTCTATATTTATTGATCTTCTCAATCACCTCACTCATCCTGCCATTTATACCTCTAGTATTCCATACACCAATCTTACATTCACTCAGCCGAGGTCTCTTTCTCATACGCCGTTTCTAAAGTCCAGGTCGATTCCGTGGTGGACCGTCCTTCTCAAGTGTGGTAGGTCCACCATATCCCACACTTGAGTCATTCTTAATATTTCTTTTTGTCTTTTTAATCAGGTAAGTACATCAGTGTGGGGGATTAGCCTACAGCTGAGGGTTCCAGTTGGTCATTGAACCTAAGGATTCTGGAACAAAACCCAGTGAGTTGGGGTCTTTTCGCCAATGTCACACCGAACTAGCTTGCACCTCTCCAAGATACACAGAGGCCCTAGTTGCTGTTGTGTGTGCCATTGTTACCACGGAGCGCCCCGAGGAGGCAAACCCATCACATTATTTGTTAGATGAGTGGAAAAATTTGCAACTGGAAAAATATTATACAGCATTCGAAAACAAAACTATTCATGATTACTGGCAACAACACATCTCAAAAAGGGACTCATTATCGAAAGATATAAAGCTTCCAAACGTTGCAAAAGTGATAAATGCAACTCTTACATTGTTACATGAAAATGTTGACATAGAGAGGCGATTTTCCATTTCTAAGCATATATTATGAGAGGATGAATCGACAATGACAAAGATTTTTAAACAGTGTACTGACTATGAGGGGTGCCTTGAAACAATATCCTAATTTTCTTTTTGTACTCATTAATTCAAAACTCATTAAGTACGGACAACAATCACATTCAAAGTACACTGCCTTTATGGAAGAATGTAAGAGGAAAAAGAAAATTGAATTAGAAGAAAAGCAAAAACATCATACATACATACATATCACTAAGCTGTTCTCTGAGATTCAGAGGTTAGCTCCACAAAGAAATACAAACTACCAGATAAGTTTTACTTATTGTTGCCGTATTAAACTTTTCTATTTACAGCGATCTTGACATACAACTCGGGCTTCACTCACATCCATCACACACTGTACACCAGATCTTCTATTCTTCATACTTATAATCTTTTTTCTCATGCAGACACTCCTAAATCTGATCCTCCCATGACTTCCTTAGCCTTCATCTGCCTTCCCTTCCTGCCACTTGGGCTAAAAAGATTTTCTTAGTAAGCATCTCATCACTCATTCTTTCAACACGACCAAGCCACCAAAGCATATTACTAGTCTTCACCTGGCTAACAACATTTTGCTTCACATCACACAACTGCAATACATCTTCATTCCTCACACAATCAGAACACGTGTCGTGTCTTGCCACCCCACCCCCTCCGTTAGTAACACATTTCTCCAGCACACAAATGATTTCTGTTTCTTCTGTAGAACCCAGGTTTCACTGCCATACATCAGAGTAGGAACAATCACACTCTCATACACAGCCATGCGGGATTCTCTTGAGAACCCATAATTCCTGTGAAAACCTTCCAAAGCAGCCATGACTTTCAATGAAGAATTCACTCACCTACTAATTTCACCATCCAATTTGTTCTCTCTGTCAAACATGCTTCCAAAATACACAAACTCACTCACCTGGTCAATCACTGTGCCATTTAGACTTATATTACATTCAGTACTACCAGTTTTTTGCTCAAAAACCATAACTTTGGGTTTTCCCTTATTTATACTCAATTTGAATTTCTTGCAAACTTCGTACACCCAGGACAACATACTCTGCAACTCACTTTTGCTCTCTGCCAACAGGACTGTGTCATCAGCATACAGTAATGTGCACACGCAGATATCACCAAGACATAAAACCAGTATTATCTATTTTGGCATCACGCATGTACGCATCCATAAATATCATAAATATATTAAACAGCCATGGTGACATTACACAACCTTGCCTGACTCCTGCACCAATGGAAAACCATTTGGATAAAACACCATTCACTCGTACACAAGCTCTGCTGTCAGCATACATGGCTTTTACACTGTTAAGTAGATTCCCAGTAACACCATATTCATCCAATACTTTCAACAAAAGTGTCCTATTTACTCTGTCGTAAGCTTTCTGTAAGTCTACGAAGGCAGCAAAACTTTCTTACCAACAGCCAGGTACTTTTCAATCATCATGCGCAACGTGAAAATTTGGTTAGTGCAGCCTTTACTGGGCATAAAATCACTCTGAGTATCCCACACTTTCTCTAATGAAAGACCCCGTACTTTCTCAATAACGACTTCAAAGCACTTTCTCTGGCAGACTCAGTAAGCTAATACCACTATAGTTCTTGCAGTCAGTCTTCAGTTTAGCCGAAGCTTCCAAAAAGAGTTCTCTTGCCTCCTTAGTTTGTAGGTGCTCTTTTTTCTTGTCATTCCATAATCTGTTCTTTTTTGTTCTCCTTTTTGCTTTTTAATTGTTTTTTTTTCAAAATTATTGAAAATCAAAAAGAAGAACAAAAAAGAACAGATTATAAAAAAGATGGAAAATATAAAAAATTCAAGCGAATGTTAGACTTCTGCTCTGAATGACAAGAAAAAGGAACATCTGCAAACTAAGGAGGCAAGAAAAGAACTCTTTTTGGAAGCTTCGACTAAACTGAAGAAAGCACTTGAAAAAAATTATTTAAAAGGAGCAAAATTAGCTGAAAGCATGCTTGAGGGAGTAAAATACGTATATGCAAACAGATAAAAGAGTGGGAGAAAAGGAAGAACCTTGAGAAAAGAAAATCAAGTATGATTACATATTGTTTTGCAAAGATGCCTAGAAAACACTAAGCCAAACAGTTTTTTCTTCAAAATTGTTTTTTCTGGAACACTGAAGAGAATTGTATGTCATTAGATTTTCAGAATTTTGTGTAATTTTTTTTTCTGTAAAATTACATAATGACAATGTAATGGCCGTATCCCATCCAGGACCATAAAAAGAAATTTATTATGATCTTACTTGGACTTTTTTGGTAGGGGAGTATAAAAAAAATAAAAAAAATATTTTTTTTGTAACTATATTTTTCGTTTTGTGCTATTGGCAAGAAGTCTCTTTTAATCACTTTTTAGTCACCTTTTTAAAAAAAATTGTCACCTTTTTCAAAGGTTGCCTTCTCACACTGGATATGGAAGTATGGTTTTTAGTTTCTGAAGATATCTTTCTCACCTTTTTCAAAGGTTGCTCCTCACCCTGGATATGGAAGTATGGTTTTTAGTTTCTGAAGATATTGGGTATGCATTTGCCATTTGGTCTGCTCATCTGATTAGTTCATGCTGTAAGTGGGGTTGAAAGGTGCATTCTAGTATATGGTGTTAAAAGTTTCCCACTGGTTTGAAATCCTGTGAATCAAAGTGGGCAGGTGGGGGAAGAGCGCTGCATGCTCCTTGTACCATTTGCACAGGATCTACAAACAGTGAGCTGTAATGCCATTGACTTGAAATGCACACCTCTGCCATGATGAAAGTGCTGCATCATCAGAAGCACCTAGTTGCCCAGGTGGTGACCACAGACACAGAAATTGATGTACCTCTGCAGGACACAGTTCATGCCATGTAAATACACCCCAAACAGCCAGAGTGCCCTCAGTATTTTTAACATGCAGATTATACACAGTGGTTAATAGGTTTAAATAATGGTCACTAATAAATAACCTTATTTAGTAAATTCTGTTTAACATGTTTTTTAAATTTATGCAGGAAGACACACCTTGTTAGAGTAATTTTCTACGTGGAATCGTGGTGAAGATGGCCAAGTTAAAACTCGTGAACAAATTAAAACATATTGAGAGGGTAAAAGAACGTGGTCAACTACAGCAGAAACCTGAAGAAACTAAAAGACATAGAATGAAGAAGATAATTAAAATCTAATGAAGTTAAAAATGTAGTAAACTGCAACCAAATTTGCCATTTGGTAAAGTAGTGGAATGAAAATGATAAAGCTAAAAACTGGAAGATTTGATGAAAATAAAACAGATGTCTCCTCAATTCGCACAATATACACAACAGATCAATGTTCAAAAATCCTGTGATGTGACGGTATTTAACTATATGCCAAGAAAATTTGAGTGCACTATACTTCTGGGTGAAATGTATCACATCTAATATACACAATGGGTTCACAAACATTATTTATCTGCAGTGATCAGAAGTAGTGCACTGCTACTGTAGAATGCTACTTCTGCAAGAGTGTGGCATGAAGCACCCCACAAAATAAAGTAGCTTGTAGTGAAAAAATGCACTACAACTGTTGCTACTTTAAAAATAAGTGAATTTTTTCTTCTTCTTAAAATTGCTTGACATTTCTTGAAGCATTATTGGCTGGGACAGAGGTCTGAATGTGTCCTGCTCACAATCACATGTATGAACTGACTTTCATTGCAAAAGCTAACCAAACTTATCTGAGAAGTTTTCTCAATCAACCTGTAAAAAGTAGCGTGTGTAAGGCAATCATGCTGGCAGTTTTTTTTTTAATTATATATAATTGATTGCGAGATCCGATTCTTTCAGTCAAGGGCACACACACACACACACACACACACACACACACACACACACACACGCACGCACGCACGCACGCACGCACGCACGCACGCACGCACGCACGCACGCACGCACGCACGCACGCACGCACGCACGCACGCACGCACGCACGCACGCACGCACGCACGCACGCACGCACGCACGCACGCACGCACGCACGCACGCACGCACGCACGCACGCACGCACGCACGCACGCACGCACGCACGCACGCACGCACGCACGCACGCACGCACGCACGCACGCACGCACGCACGCACGCACGCACGCACGCACGCACGCACGCACGCACGCACGCACGCACGCACGCACGCACGCACACACACACACACACACACACACACACACACACACACACACACACACACACACACACAAATGTGTTACATATGACAGTCAGAGCTGAGATAAATAGTATTTCGCTTTGAATGCCATGTGTAAGGATGTACACATACAAATTGTGGAAACCTTTTTGGAAAAGTGTATTTATGAGGCTTGATAGTTCATAACACCACTTTTTTTTTTTTTTTTTGGAATAATTAATCAATGGAGAGATAATGTCATCAAGATTGTAATGCAACAAAGTTTGTTCATTTATCTGTATTCTATGAAAAGTTATAGCCAAATAACCAGAAAAAGGAAGCACAACTTGCTTAGGTTGATATGAAGTAGCTTTCCTTCATTTGAATGTGGCCAGTGAGCATGAGTGTTTAGAGAGCCAATCAGGTATCATCTTGTTTTGGCAATGAGGCAGGTAAGTCACAGTAGGATTAAGCTATTGATGTCATGTATTGGAGCTGAGAGGAGGACATTTGTCAGTGTGTTATGTGATTTGCTATCAAGTTTTTTTGTTTTTTTTTCATGTTCTTTTATTTAGTGAGCTTGTAATAAAATTAAAGAAATGGCGCAAACAGTTGACTGGTGAATAAGACTTCAGTTATGAAGAAATTAGAAGAAAAATTCGTGGAAACTTAACCAAAGGTGGCATTTCTAAATTTTTGAAGAGGTATAAGGAAACTCAGTCACTACAAAACCAGACTGGTAAAGGCAGGAAAAGGTGCACAACAGCAAGTGATGATAGAAGAATTAAGAGACTGTGCCTAGATGACAGAAGAAAATCATTTGGGTGTATACAAGATGAAATGGCGCAATGCAATGTGAAGTCAAGTGCAAGGACTGTTCGGCACAGACTGCAGGAATTTGGTCTAAAAGCTAGAATTCCATGAAAAAAGACATTTTTATCTCTCAAACAAAAGTTGAAAAGATTAAACTGGGCTAAAACCCATGTTAACTGGACAGCAGAACAATGGGACAGTGTTATTCGGAGTGATGAGACCAAAATCTCCCTGTTTGGTAGTGATGGCATAAAATACGTAAGGAGAAGAATCGGAGAAAATTTTCATCCTGATTGCCATACATGTACCATGAAACACCCAGTTAGTGTTATGATTTGGGGTTGTATGACATCAAAAGGTGTGGGCAGAATTTGCGTGATTAATGGGAATATAAATGGCCAAAAATACATTAATGAAATACTTGAGGCCAAACTGAAGTCTTCCGCACGTGATCTTTTCCTAGATAATGAAGCATTTATATTTCAACAGGATTTAGCTCCATGTCATGTTGCTGCTGTGTGCAAAAAGTGGTTTTAAAATAATCATAGTCCACTGCTGGAATGGCCTGAAAATAGCCCAGACCTTAACCCCATTGAAAATCTATGGAGCCGACTAAAGAAACTTGTTAGTCAGAAGCAGCCTAGCAATAAAACCCAATTAATAGAAGCAATAATTAAATCTTGGTTTCACATTATAAGAGCTGAAGAACTGAAAACTTGGTTCACTCCATGGGAAGGCGTTGCAAGGCCATAATTAACGCTAAAGGTTATCAACTAAGTATTAAACTGACATGGTGAGAATTTTTGTATATCTCATTTTTTCTATGTGTTTCACTTTTCTTCTTTATAACTGCTGTTTTAATACAGAATCCTTCATAAAAGTTATTGCATTACATTCTTGATGAAATTATCTTTCATTGATACATAATTTTATGGTATTACTCTAAAAAAGTGGTGTTATGAGCCACCAAACCTCAAAAATACACTATTTCCAAAAGGTTTCCACAATTTTGGCCACTACTGTATAGATCATCCTCGAAATTTGCTCTTTTTATTTCAGACTAAAAGTAAAAAAAAAAAAAAAGATGAAATGTAGCTGTAGCCAGCTACTTTTTCAAGAATGTAGTTGTAGCAGTAGCTAGCTACTTTTAACTTTTCAATCACTGCCTATCTGCAAGATGGAATCATTAGCCAGTTCCATATATGTGTTGATTGTAGGCAGTTATGAAAGGATTTGGAGTCTATGCTTGCAATTCCTAAACATCTTGTGTTTCCATTCTGAGTGCATAGTTCTTGTCAGTATGCAGTAGATGTGACCAGAGATCGCGTTTACGCCTGGGCAGGTGTATTTCATGCATCAAAAATTAAAATTACTTCCTACAAAAAATAGGGACATGGTTTTACTGCTTCAAAAATCATCCATCCTGATCTGAAAACAAACCTCTAGGTATTTTTTTAAATTATTATCATTACTGTTATTTTTTTCCCTCAGCTGTTCAACACAGCAGTTGTGCCATCAAGAACATAATTCCTCTCTCATTCCCCACCCCAGCTGTGCTCCTCTTTTCAGATTTCACATATCCCGGACTGCACGAAAACACGACCCCAAATGCCCAAGGCATGTGTGGCAAAAATGCGTTACACTAGTCTGCATGAGATCAGATGATTGAAAATTAATATGTGTGCTTAGCTCAATTTTTCATGCTGATTCCAGAACTGGTCTTAGTTTTCTTCTATCACATACAGTTTTTGCACAATCGACCCAAGTTGATTTCAAAGATTTATCGCTTATAGCATTACATCTGCCAGTCAGGGGCGTTTTAGCGGGAGGCATTTCAGCTCTCTTTTGCCAATCGTCGTCAAAGCAACGTAAGGTTACTTTTGAAGTATTGCCAACTAGCCACCTGTAGAAGAAAGACTGAAAAGAGAATTGGCAAGAATCCAAAAATAGCATTCCCGCCAGTCAGATGCTCAAATTTCCAGTTCATTGCTCTTTCTGTTCGGATTTACACAGCTGTTCTAAGTTGCTGTCTCTATTGTAAGTGCGTAGTCTTACAATGTCAAAATGCAAGTGTATAAATTGTCCTAATGTGTTCTGTTACATTTGTGGAAATTATGTAGTGCTTAAGCAAAGAACGGATATCACAGACTTTGTGTAGAAAGCTTACTTACTATGCTTATTTTAAAGTGCATCTTGGTGATCAGGATAAGGCATGGGCACCACATAAAGTGTGCCGCTATTATGTTAAGAGGTTAAGGTTATGGACAAAAGGGAAGCAAACGTGCATGCCATTTGCAATACCTATGGGGTGGAGGGAGACTAAAGACCACCTGAACGACTGTAACTTCTGCTTAGTTAATGTTCAGGGCTGCAATTCGAAAAATAAGAACAAAATTGTGTATCCAAGCATTCCTTCAGCCATTAGGCCAGTTCCACATGGAAAAGATCAGCCTGCCCCTCTTCCTCCAGCTGTGTTAGAGAACGTGGCGGAAGATGATGAATGTGAACGTGATGCAATCTCCGAAGACAATAGTGTTGATGTCTACAAGCCGGAAAACGACTCTAATCCACAACTGTTCTCCCAGAATGAACTTAATGATTTAGTACGTGATCCAAACTTGCCTAAAGAATCTGCAGAACTACTTGTCTCCCGGTTGAAAAGTAAGAATCTTCTGGCTCCAGGAACACATTTTTCTTGGTACCAACACAGAGAAGAAGAAGTACTTCCTTTTTTCTCACAGAACGATTCCTTGGTTTACTGCAATAATATCAACGAGTTAATGCACTTCTATGGCATTGAACATGATCCTACTCACTGGACACTTTTTATTGACTCGTCCAAGAGGAGCCTCAAAGGCGTGTTACTGCATAATGGGAATGTGTATGGGTCCATTCCTGTGGCCCACTCAGTTAAAATGAAAGAGACATTCGAAAACATGAAGGTACTATTAACAAATATACAGTATGAGGAACACAAATGGCTTATCTGTGGTGACTTCACAGTAATAGGAATGCTATTAGGACAACAAGCTGGGTACACGAAAATGCCTTGCTTTCTATGTGAATGGGACAGTAAGGCAAAGCAAATGCATTGGACAATGAGAGTTTGGCCAAAGCAGAAAATTTTTATTCCTGTGACTAAAAACATCCTGCATGACCCACTTGTAGACCCCTAAGAAGTATTGCTTCCATTCCACCACTACACATCGAATTGGGGTTGATGAAGCAGTTTGTAAGGGTTCTACCACAAGATGGGCCATGCTTCAAGTACGTTTCTATGACATTTCCCTTCATCACACTAGAAAAATTGAAAGCTGGAATTTTTGTAGGCCCTCAAATAAAAAAACTGATGAAGGACAAAGATTTTGAGAAAACGATGAATGAGAGAGAAAAAGACGCATAGACAGCATTCCGATCTGTAACCGAAAACTTGCTAGGGAATCACGAAGATCCTAATTACAGAAAAATTGTTGAAACAATGAATGTAAAAGTTCACTTTCTACACTCCCTGTTCCTGAATCAAAAATTGATTCAGGAACAGCTATTTTAAGAAATCATCTGACAAAAAATTAAATTTGCAGACTGGTGTTATCTATGTCACCACTCGGGAGGAGAAATTCCAGTGATCTTGAGTGCGTGCAAGCCCAAATAAAATGTAGGGTAAGGCAATATTTTTTTTGAGAGTTTCGTAGGTTTGTGGACAGCACTGTCGAATCGAAAAAGAAAAAGCCATCTTACATCTAAAAAAACGTTTGATGGGGGGGGGGCAGATTCCTGTTATTTACAACTTCAGTGTTTTTTATTGTACTCCAATGCTTTGGGGAAACCTCAAAATATCAGTAAGCGTTGTATTGTGAATGCGAACAAAAATTGCAGACAGTAAGAATATATATGTACATTTTCCTCTCACACTAAAACATCTAAAAATATCCCAAATGGACCATCAGATAGATTCACTTTCATCTTTTTCTGTTTTACTGTTAAATGAGCTTCCAAAATTTTCTCCATTAAACAAAGATTGCTTGACATTATAGTATCTGTGTGATTGACATCACATTTTCTTGGTGTCTTTAATCTCCCCGCCCCATTCTATTTTTTTTTCACCACTTTCGTTCAAGGGAACTCCTTTCTTCCCTCTGTCTTGTTTACAAGCCCATGTGGTATATCCTGATAATAACAAATTAAACAGGTCCTATTTAAGATAAACCACATGGGATGGGAGGGTAGCAAAAGGGAGACAGGAAGTATTTTGATCTTTATTGTTTAGACATATCTAGGGCAGTAATTTTATCGCGGAAAAAAAGGCAAAATTCGCAGGGTAAATTATGAAATTTCACGAAAAATTCGTGGCCGATGATATACACTAACATTTCCAAAAAAAAAAAAAAAAAAAAAAGAAGTCTACCAAGTTATAAACAGTAATACAGATGACTAGTACATAATTAAATAAGCATTATAACTTTATAAGTTTTTAAAATTGATACTTACATTTATAAACCATTCAAATTCTGGCAATGTTATCAACGCCATTACACGAGATCAAGATTTCCATTTAAGTGGACGGCATTTTGATTCATTATATTGTACATACACATATTTTCTTCTTTAATGCTGTGTCTGTTGTCCTGTAACATGTTTTTAGATTTAAAAAAGAATCATTCAGCATCAACACTGTGATTACTGACAGACAGCGGATGGCGACCTTATGTAGCTTAGGAAAACGACCTTTCTTAGTATTCCAGAAGTCTAGCAAACCTTCGCTGACACGAAATTCTTTTACACTCGCTTTATATGAACGAAATTCACATTTTAGTTGGTCCTCATCTTCGAACATGGGAATGTGGCTGAAAACTAACAAATCTTCGTCGTATGAAAGGTCCAAGGATTTAAATTGATCGGGATCAAACACCCTACATGCTTCGAAGAAATTTGTGGCTAGCTGACAAAATCAATGCTTTTTATCTTCAAAATAATAATGCTTAATTTTTTCATAACAAGTGGATAGAGCTTTTTTTGAAGCAACGTGGTCGCAGTCTTGACTCTTGCTAAGAAGACTGTTGGCGATGTCCGAAATTTCATTATATATTTTGTATGCGGAAATTCGCTGTTTTTCAAATAAAGTGAGCTGTCCGGAAATATACGGCGCATGAACCTCACCTGCTTCAGATTTTCTTTTAAATCCCTATCTTGACAATACCCAATGATTTTATCCACAATACAACTGCTACTGTTGTCTTTTTCTTTTTTCAAAAACTCTGCATAGTCTTCAAAACGTTGGCAGTGAAAAATCATGGCCTCAAACCAACTGTTCCACCAAGTCTGCACAGGTACTGGTGGTAAGCAAGGTATTTTGCCCTTATTTTGCGAAAATAGTCAAAAGCGTCCTTTGCGAGAGGGACAAGCTGTGAAGACACGTTAACAGCAACTACTAAAGAGTTAACATTTTCAAATTCATTCTGACAAATTTCGCCCGAAAGATTTAAAAGATGCACATTGCAGGTGACGTGAACACCATTAAAAAATACGGCTTTCGGGCTCTTTCCCCACACTTTGGACATGTGAGATAAGTGGTTATATTAACAAAAGATATTTCATACTTATTAACTCACTGAAGTAATGCTTTGCTGACTGCTTTAAAATTTACGGATTCCAAAGTGATGCAATCAAGGAAGATTGCATTCAAAGAGGTTTGATTATTGCAGCTTTCAACATTCAGTTCAGCTGATGGAACATCAAGAATATTCAAAATGTATCTGTCTTCTGAATGAGTTGTTTTGTCTGCTACAATGCTTACACCGGATACTGATTTTAAAAGATCTTTGACATGTTGCTTGTGAATATCATACACTGACGGGAAAAAAATCCCAACACCATGAAAAAATAGTTGTAGAGGAATGAAATGGCGGCAATACATTTGTATAGGTAACATATTTAATCGATTAAGGTTTCAAGATCACAGCTTATTGTAAGCGCGAGAAGAGCCAGTTTAAATGTGAAATGCTGGTACATTAATAACCGGTGTAACCACCAGAATGTTGAATGCAAGCACGCAAACGTTCATGCATTGTGTCGTACAGGTGCTGGATGTCAGTTTGTGGGATGGAGTTCCATGCCTGTTGCACTTGGTCCTTCAATACAGGGACGGTTAATGCTGGTTGGGGGTGATGCTGGAGTTGTCGTCCAATGATGTCCCATACGTGCTCGATTGGTGAAAGATCTGGTGATCTAGCAGGCCACGGCAACATGTCGACACTCTGTAGAGCTTGTTGGGTTACAACAGCGGTATGCGAGCGAGCGTTATCCCGTTGGAAAACACCCCTTGGAATGCTGTTCATGAATGGCAGCACAACAGGTTGAATCACCAGACCGACGTACAACTGTGCCGTCAGGGTGCGTGGGATAACCACGAGAGTGCTCCTGCTGTCATAGAAAATTGCTCCCCAGACCATAACTCCAAGTGTAGGTCCAGTGTGTCTCGGCCGCAGACAGGTTGGTTGCAGGCGCTCACCTGGCCTCCTTCTAACCAACACACGGCCATCACTGGCACACAGGCAGAACCGGCTTTCATCAGAAAACACAACGGATCTCCACTCCGTCCTCCAGTGAGCTCTAGCTAGACACCACTGACGTCGCAAACAGCAGTGGTTTGGAGTAAGTAGAATGCACGCTACAGGGCGTCTGTCTCAGAGCTGTCCTTCAAGTAACCGATTTGTAACAGTTCGTTGTGTCACTGTGGTGGCAACTGCAGCTCGAATTGCTGCTGCAGACGTGGTACGATGCGCCACGGCGGTCTTCCCTCTCAGTAGTGCCACGTGGCCGGCCGGAACCCGGTGTTCTTGAGGCAGTACCTTCCCTTGACCACCGCTGCCAACAATCATGCACAGTGGCTACATTCCTGCCAAGTCATTCTGCAATATTGCGGGGAAAAAAATCCACCTTCTTGTAGCCCCATTACACGACCTCGTTCAAACTCCATGAGCTGTTGATAATGACTTCTTCGTCTTCTTAAAGGCATTCTTGACTAACATCAACACCCTACGTCGAATCTCAACGATAACTAACGCTCACGAACGTTACAGCGCAGATTTACAGCAAACCTGCTTTGCATGTTCCGAGTGGCGCTACTAGTGCCACACGCATGTGCCGAGCGCGAAATTTGCGTAGATATCTTACAGATGTACTCTCACCGCCTACCAACTGTCGTTTATCTAACACAACCCCTTCTTGGTGTTGGGATTTTTTTCCCCGTCAGTGTATATAAAATTTTGGCAAATAACATTTCTGCATCCAATTTGCATATGGAATAAGACCAATATCTTTCAACGAATTTTCCAAGTAATTTTTTAATGTAGGGTTATCTATTTTGAAAAGTGGGATGTTAGCTGCACAAAAGGCATCAGTTAATTTCAAAAGTTCCATTTAGCAATGCTGTTCTTGTGCAGTTCTTTTCTCAATTAATTCATCAACACATTTCTGCATTATTTTCAGTTCACTGTTCAGACACACCTTTTTTTCTTATGCGGCTTGCTTGCTAAATGCTTTTTGCAACTGTCCTTTCTTGAAAAATCCACTGGTAGTTGCAACACGAACATAACAATAAATTTTTGTTCACATGAAACGTTCCCTTGCTTGTACTGCTTGCATCTTTTAGATGCGCTCTTTCTCAAAATTAAAAAAATAAAATATAGGAACTTCAAAACTACTCACACGAAAGCACAAATTTTTAAGCTAAGTGTCTGCAAAACACTCTTTTCTGTAAGCTACTTTCCCAGCTAAAATTACTAACACAACTGATGCCTTACGGTTTACTAGCCTGGCAAGTCACAAAGGTCATTCAACAGTAGCAGGGTGAAATCACAAAAGACCACGTGTGCACTCTTCAGCAGAGTGCATGTTACCTTCAATTACTTGTCAAGCTTGTTTGAAAAGAGTATCTTCGTAACAAACAATCTTGATAGGTAATTCAAGTTTTAAAGCTCCGGTTTGGACTTTCGAGTAGAATTACTTTGTGGTATATTTTTCGTGTAAATTCTAACAAAGGCAGTATTAAAATTATTTAATTATGAAAAATGAAGTAATTACAGAATTATAATAGAAATTAGGCGAAAAATAGGTAAAAAATCTGAAATTCGCGGATATATTTGATATTCGCAAAATTACAGAAAAACTCCTAAAATTTGCGAAAAAAAAAATCGCAGAAATTCGCGACGCTAAAGAATTACTGCCCTAGACATGCCCTTTGAGAAAGAGCATTACCTAGGGAGAATTGAAAGAAATCTTTGCTGCAAAGGTAAGGATGTATGTTTGCATGTTTTTAGCCTTAGGAAACATACTCTATTTTAAATTTTGCTATATTTATTAAAATAATTAAAATAACTGTATGCCAAAAGAACAGATTTTTTATTGTAATGCATATATATTTTTAATGGAATTTTAAAAAAAAGTCTTTTAGAAGCGAGAATGTTTATGACAATCCTTTGCAAACTGAGGAGGGGGTGGGGGTTATTTATTGAAAATCATGTGAGAAGTATTTTTATACCCTGTCCAAAAACGCACCATGATCACTGGGTGTGACAGTATCGTCTTACATACGTATTCATCAGCTGCTAGACTAGAGTGCCTCTATTTGCTTAAGGATGTATGCCAAACCTTCTCCTGCAGTATTTGTTCCAGGGTGCATTTTCCTGTTGCACTAATGTTTCGTGTGTTTGTTGCTATGTGGAATGAATGCACCTGGGAAACTTACTGATTTTCCATTGCATACCATAACTTTTTGATAACGAGGAACAGTGCAGCAATTATGTATGAAATAGTAACACTATACTAGTGATCCGATTTATTGGCATAGGAAATAGACACATAAGCGTTTCCAAGCTTTCGCATATCAACCAGGTGGCGCTTTCAAGGAAGTTAGACAGAAACAGCAAACTGAATAATAGAACGCTTAACAATTTGCATGCAGAACTTGACTTGACAATAAATAGATACAACATTACATTCATTTAAAGATACGAGGTATCACGTTGGTTGTGCGCTCGGTATCCTGGTAGGGAGAAGGCGTTACTTGAAGAACTGGTTCCAAATTCGTGGCAACTCAAGCGAGATGCTATCATTGGAGATCATTACCAACAGTGATGTTGGTAATGATCTAAATTACAAACATCACTGTTGATCTCCAAGGTCTCCCGAGTGGCTGTGCATTTAGGGGTAGAGTAAGTAGCTAATTTCTTTATAAGATCCCACATAGGCATAGCGGACTGGAATTTGACTTTTCTGGATAGGGCCGTGGCTACTTTACCATATTCTGTGTCCCTTTTATATTTATTTGTTGACTCTGATTCCAAATAAACGCTTGGTCATTCCAATGTAGTATCGTTTAGAGCTGTCTGGATACTGTAGGGGTATCGCATAAACACCTGCTTTGCAGGAGAGAGGTGGTTTTCACTATATTGGGTCAGCATAAGGTCTGCATCTCTATATGCTATGCTAAAGAGAAATAATAAAAAACCACCTCTCTCCCGCGAAGTAGGTGCTGATGCGATCCCCCTACAGTATCCTGACGGCTCTAAATTATACCTTATTGGAATGACCAAGCATTCGTTTGGAATCAGAGTCAACGAACATAAAAGGGATACAAAATATGGTAAAGTAGCCACGGCGCTACCCAGAGAAGTAAAATTCAAGTCTGCTACTTCTATGTGGGATGATATAAATAAATTAGCTACCTACTCTACCCTTAAATGTTACAGCCATTTGGGAAACCTTAGAGATCATTACCAACAGCGATACTTGCAATGATAGAGTTTCACTCGAGTTGAATTTGGAACCAGTTCTTCAAGTAACGCCTTCTCCCTACCAGGATACCGTGTGCACAACCAACGTGATGCCTCATATCTTTAAATGAATATAACGTCATATCTATTTATTGTCAAGTTCCCGCATTCAAATTGTTGAAGCATTCTATTATTCAGTTTGCAGTTTCTGTCTAACTTCCTTGAAAAAGCCATCTGGTTGATGTGCGAAAGCTTGGAAATGCTTATGTGTCTATTTCCTATGCCAATAAATTGGATCACTAGTATAGTGCAGAGTTGTATAAAAATAAAATGTATCTGCGTACACAACCATTAAAACAGAAATCTTGCTGCAAACCCGCGAATCATGATAACAATAAATAACAAGAAAGATGACACAGAATTTTCGGGTGTAATAAGCACATCTTTTCAATCCGTTCTGACGCAAATTAAATTTATCAAAGCTATTCAAAGTCAATGGAACCGGTTTGGAAAACAATAGTATCTGACGGAAGAAAGAAGTTTTTCAGTCGGGTTATTAATCCCTCAGATATTGCTGTAAACAGAATCGTGAGCTTACGAACTCTTAGAGACAGAGATATCGACAAAAATAAGATGTGACTTTACGTCCCCTGGTGGGAAAACCATGCATTATTTTAGGAAGAAAGTATTCTCAAAAGGTTTTTCTATATGAGCCGTATCGGTCCAAGAAAAAAAAAAAATTAGTCGAGTTTTCAGGAGCCCAGATTTTACTACAATTACATCAGAAGCAGAAATTAACACTTATGCCCCGTGGTAGCCAAATGATTCTTTACCAAACATTAGAAATTATGTGAATTTTTTTTTCCATTAGGTCTTGTATGCTATAGAGGAAGAAATTTTCAAATCAGAGTTTTAGAAGCAGAAATAACGCAGAAAACACAATTTAACTTTGTGCCCCTAGCGGAAAGTCTATGATTTACTTGAAAATTTTGAAATTATGTGAAAAGCATGTCACACTGGAAACACTATCCACCAAAGAAGGAATTTTTCAAATCAGATTCTTAGGAGTAGAGATATTGACAAAAATAAGATATACATCTATGCCCCCTGGCGTGAAACCACGCATTATTTTAAGAAGAAAATGTTTCTAAAAGGTTTGTCGACATGAGTAGTATCGGTCTACAAACGACGTTTTTTTCAATCGAGAATTTAGAAGCTCATATTTTGCTGCAAATACATCAGAAGCGGAAATTAAGATTTACGCCCCCTGGTGGCCAAACCCTTTTTTTACAAAATAGAAATAATGTGCAAACGATTTCCCATCGGGAGCTGTATCCGGTGCAGAAAGACTTTTTCAAATCGGAGATTTAGAAGCAGAGATAGGGGGAAACACAATTTACTGCTACGCTCCCTAGTGGAAAGTCTATGAATTACTTGAAAATTTTGAAATTATATGAACAACATGTCACACTGAAAACACTATTCAACGAAGAAGGAATTTTTCAAATCGGATTCCTAGAAATATAGATGTTCACAAAAATAAGATAAACATCTACGCCCCTGGTGGAGAAACTGTGGAATATTTTAAGAAGAAAATGTTACGAAAAGGTTTATCGATGTGAGTGGCATCAGTCCACGAAAGAATTTTTTCAATTGATATTTTAGAAGCTCAGATTTTATGTTTATGGCAAATACATCAGATGCAAAAATTAACGTTTACGCCCCCTGGTGGTCAAAGTATGCTTTACCAAAAATGAGAAATTATATGCAAAATATTTTCCATCGGGAGGTGTATCCGCTGAAGAAATTTTTTTTCAAATCGGAGTTTTAGAAGAAGAGTTATTGGAAAAAACATAATTTACTTTTACGCCCCCTAGCAGGAAATGTATGCGTAATGTAAAAATGTAACTATATCTAAAATTTCGACATAAATGGAATCGAAAGATAAAATAATTTTTTGAATCGGATGTTTAGAAGCAAATATGTGGAATAAAACATATTTTTGAATTCTACATCATCTGCATTTATGCCCCCTAGCGGCGAAATTGCACATCGTAAAAAAAAAAAAAAAAAAAAAAAAAAAACGAAATGAAGGATCATTCACATATTTCAAGCTTTGCAATGCAAAAAGAATTTTTCAAATCAGACTAATAGTTGCAGAGATTTTGTGGGTACAGACGGACGGACTTACAAACCGATAACATAAGCACAATCTTTTTTTACAAAAGACGTGCTAATTATTAGAACATTACAGATTCCAGAGAGGACAAAAGTACATTATGACTGAATGCATAGAAATGTGTGTAAAATGGACCTTAAGGCCAAAAGTTTAAAATATTGAACTATGAACCTCATAAAAACAAGATACTAATTAAAGAAAGTTTTTATACCTAGAAAAGCAGTTCCATTAATGAACCTTCAAAAATTATAAATAGCATTTTCAACAACTTAATTCAAAAATAGTAGACTTATAAAATACAAAAGGAAAAGATTTTAATTTTATAACTGGCAACTGCAAGAGAAACCTGGCAATAAAATTTAAATTCTTTCTGTGTAAACGGAACTTTTGTTACAGTTCCTATATTTTGATAACAGGCCTTGATAAAATCAAGAGGCCAGAAACATCTGTAAAAACAAAAAGAACTCGCTATCGGAAGATGTGAAAAATAGTTGAACATTCTCACGTTAAGATAGAATTAAATATATTAATACGAGTAAAGCCTTGAGTAAGTGTTTTAATTGCTGTAAATGACATTTTTATTTTTTTAATTTACAAACCAAAACTATCTGCTAATAATTTGAAAACTATCCGCGTACGCGTGCACGTCTATATTCTGCGACTCTGGCATAGTTACTATTTCATACCATAACCTTTGTTGCAGAAGCTGTAGCCTCTTTTGGGCTTCAGTGGTGAAATCTCATTCAAAGTTCATCAGATATAATAATTTTCTCGTATTGGTTACACTTGTAGTTGCACCTTATGCTGCTTTGCATTACGTAGGGCTGTATGATCATTTGGCAGTGTGTTATTGTAATTGCATTTACATATTTAATATGCAGGTGGTGTGTTTATTACACTTTGAGAGTACTCTTTTGCACATGCTAATGAGGGAGGGCTTATTTTTGCAATGTAAAACTTATAAAGAATGAGTCAAAACATCTAGTTCAACATTTCCCAAACTGTGGGATGTCAAAAGTTTTTGAAATGTTAAATTTTTTTAGTTATTTGAAAATAGAAAATTGCGAATAAGTGAAAACAAATAAGGAGCATAATTTACACATGTGGGATCTTGTTTCATGTTTGTTTCTGTAATGCTGTAATGCCCTCTGAATTGATCTTTTTTTTTTTTTTTTTTTTTTTTGTAAAATTATATTTAGTATTAGTAGTAAATTTAAGAAACTATAGTAGAAAACTAATTAAATCCCCCCCCCGGTGTTCATTAAAGCTAGGCGAGTTGCAGTACTTTTTCTTTCTATAAATTGGGTCATAATTTGGGAAGTACCAATCTAGTTTTATGTGTTAGTGTGATGATGTGGTCTGAACATTGAACATACTAGCTTGAAAAACCTATTTTGACTTAACCCGCCCCCGTTTCAGTGTGTAACTAGCTAAAATTGTGGAATGGAGAAGTTTGTAAAGTTATTTATTTTTTTATTTTGTTAGAGTGAACATTATGGCTGATGCTCTTCCTGCATTAACTGTTGTTTACACCTGTATAACAATATGCTTTTTGGAGTGAAGTTTGAATTAACATCAAAAAGAAAAAAATATTGATACACAAGGTGTTTCAAAAGTGATGGTCAAAAATGAAAGGATGAATACTACACACTAAAATAAGCAATAAAGTCCTAGACAACATGGGTCTGGAAATGAGCCATTTGCGAGATAATTCACATTGTATCTTACGATCCACCAATGACAAAAAAGGTACATTTGTTGAGTCAAACAATGTAACTCTTGCTAAGAATGGTGTATTGAAACATCAGATAATGCATGCAGTATGCCAGATTTTAATAATACTGGTAGTTACAGTTGTTACATGTTACAGGATGTTACAGAAGGTGTACAAAATGCTGTTCATGCATCAATATGCAGCTTTGTAATCTTCAGTGAAAGGGGTCATGAATCCTTTCAAACAGTCCTGGTTCATTTCTGATTTGCTGAATGGCCCCTGTAATGCAATGCCGCAAATCTGCAACGGTGTCAACAACAGAAGTGCACACTAAGCTTTTTGTATGGCCCCAGATACCGTAATCCAAAGGATTTAAGTTTGGTGATCTAGGATGCTAAAGTACAGGCTCACCTCGACTAATCCATCATTAACTGAACTTTTCAGTTAAATACTGAGTCACAGGTCTTGCAAAATGTGCCAGTTCACCATCATGCATAAACCACATGCTCCAGCGTTGAGAAAGGGGAACGTCTTCAAGGAGGTCTGGAAGAACAGTCTGCAGGAACTGGAGGTACAGTTCTCCTGTCAGCCTGTTTGGAAGAATGTGTGGTCCAATTAGACTATCTCCTAGTAACCTTACTCAAACATTTGATGAGAAACGTTGCTGATGTCATGACTTATGCATTCCTCATGGATTGTTGATGCCCCAAACATGACAATTATGATTATTAAAAATTCCTTCATGAGTGAACCCAGCTATGTCAGTGAACAAAATATTGCTTACAAAACTTGTTCACAGCACACTGCTGCTGCATCCACCAACAGAAGTCCATTTTGGGACGGAAGTCCCTATCGCTGAGCTCTTGTACGTTCTGCAGGTGGTAGGGGCACAACACAACTGATGACGATGTAAAATTCGCCACACACTGCTATGACTCAGTACATGCTCGTGTGCAGCAATTCTCCTTGTTGAAGTTTCTGGACTTTGTGCTACCGTTTGTAACACTATTTCCTCAACATCAAGTGTTATGCTTCTCGACCTACCTGTTCGTAGTCCAGGGGTGAATCTCCCATTTTCTCTGAGGCATTGATGTAACCTTTGGAATGTGTATCTGTCGGGCTGCCTTCGATGAAAGAGAGCTTCGTGGTACAAGCGTGCAGCCTGGAGTGCATTGCCGTTGAGTTTGCCGTTCGTGAAATGCATGTCCGCATACTCTTAGTTTCTGTAACTTCCTTCCATTGTGACTTCTTCCTATCACAGTATGACGTGAACTCACCTTGGACAAGCACTGTGCCAGCTATTAATTCAGTTTCTGCCCACTGTGGAAGAGAACAGGCAGAAATGAGCATGTGGTGAAACAAACAAGTCATGAAAAACCATTAGAAAGTACCAATCACTCATCCTAAAGATCATGGTAACCTCCATCGACAACACACTTCCAACACGTCAATCATCGTAATGTTTCTGGGCTTCCAAGGTTTACAGACATCTTGCTTACAATTCTTACTTCCGGGTGTGAAACATCGTATTTTTTTTTTTTTTTTAGCCTTATGAGATGTTACAATAAAGCTTGTCAATTCCATAAAAAAACACACATACTACTCATTCATACAATTCAATTAAAAACCATGTACATAATTTACATAACCTTACATTCCTAGGTGGTTAAACCTTTGTCAACTGTAAGTATCAAACTGCTCCTTCTGTTTCACAACCCCTGCCACTCCCACTGCAAGTGTCACACCCATTCAGCCCCCCCCCACACACAATCCTCTTGGCGTGACACTTGCAGTGGGAGTGGCAGGGGTTGTGAAACAGAAGGAGCAGTTTGATACTTACAGTTGACACACACACACACCTCTTGGTGTGACACTTGCAGTGGGAGTGGCAGGGGTTGTGAAACAGAAGGAGCAGTTTGATACTTACAGTTGACAAAGATTTAACCACCTAGGAATGTAAGGTTATGTAAATTATGTACATGGTTTTTAATTGAATTGTATGAATGAGTAGTATGTGTGGTTTTTTATGGAATTGACAAGCTTTATTGTAACATCTCATAAGGCTAAAAAAAAAAATGCGATGTTTCACACCCAGAAGTAAGAATCGTAAGCAAGATGTCTGTAAACCTTGGAAGCCCAGAAACATTACGATGATTGACGTGTTGGAAGTGTGTTGTCGATGGAGGTTACCATGATCTTTTGATCTTTAGGGTGAGTGATTGGTACTTTCTAATAGTTTTTCATTTATGAATTGCACGTAAACTATGCGCACTTTGCAGGAGCTTAATACCTTAAAAGTGCAAATATAATAACAAACAAGTCATTATTGGTGGATTGTAAGATACAATTTGCATTATCTCGCAAGTGGCTCATTTTCGGACCCGTGTTGTCTACGACTTTTTTGCTTATTTTAGTGTGTAGTATTCATCCTTTAATTTTTGACCATGACTTTTGAAACGCCCTGTATATGTCGATTAATGGGAATTCATTTCAGGCTTCCTGTACATTTCATGTTTCATTGCAAAGAATTTTTCCTGTGAAAAAGTCCTGTGTCAGTAATAGCTAATTTCATGGTGTCAATCCATTATATATTTTACATCTTCCCTGTTATCTATCAAGTATATATATATATATATATATATATATATATATGGGATGCAAGGTCAGGTGATGCGTAACATCACAGCCTCTCCTTGACAAATGTCAACCCCGCCTTCTCGTGGTGCATCCTGTTCCCACTAAAGGGGCTCTGACGACCGCCCATAGCGGTATAACTATACCATCGGGATCAGAGGAAATTCTATCCCACACTCACCAACCCGCTTGGCCAGCGTGGTGAGTTATGGCCAAACCCCTCCAAAATGATTCCACAACTTAAATCTTGGCCCTCAGTCTCCGGCAGCTGGAATGTACCTGGCCAAGGCAGCGGCCAGTGCGACATGAAGGCAGAGGGTGCTAAGAATCCCCGGAGGACCGGACTAGGCTGCCATCTGATGCTGACCTTGGCTACTTACAATGGACGCTCCCTATCTTCTGATTCAAGGCTTCTTGAATTGGAAGAGGAACTACAAAGGATCAAGTGGGACATCGTGGGGCTAAGTGAGGTAAGGAGAAAAGGAGAAGATCTCATCGAACTGAAAAGTGGACATCTCTTCTACTATCGTGGGACAGATACTGGCAGAACTAGTGGTGTTGGATTTATAATAAACAAGAAACTGAAGGATAAAGTTGTAGAAGTTGAAAGTTCCTCTGACAGAGCTGCACGACTTGTTATCCAACTCTCGAAAAGATACCAGGCTCAGATTATTCAAACTTATGCACCCACCACAAGTCATCCTGAAGAAGAAATTGAAGAATTTTATGAGGAAATTTGTCATCTAAATAATAAAGGTAAGCAGCACTTGAAAATAATTATGGGAGATTTCAATGCAAAAATAGGGCAACGGCAACAGAATGAAACTTCAGTAGGTAAATTCGGTCATGGCAACAGAAACCAGCGTGGAAATACTCTCGTTGAGTTTGCAGAGGCAGAAGGGTTTTTCATCTTGAACTCCTTCTTCAAGAAAAAGCCACACAGGAAATGGACATGGAGACATCCAAATGGGACGACAAGTGAAATTGATTTTATTATGTGTAACAAAAAATTCGTCATAGAAGACTGCAGTGTGCTAAACAAGTTCAACACAGGTAGTGACCATAGATTGGTGAGATGTAAGATGCACCTCAACACTAAACTTGAACGTGGCAAGCTCATAAGACAAACAAAATCTCTTGACATAACCAACCTTAAAAAACACCATAATACCTTCAAGTTAGAACTGAAGAACAGGTTCTCTGCTTTAGAAGGCCTAACATCGGAAGAAGTGAACATCTCTGAAGTTAACAGAAAAGTAACCAAAGCTCTTATGGAAACAGCAACAAAATTAGCTGGGTCTAAGAACAAGTTGCATGTGAACAAATTATCAGGAAAAACCAAAATGTTGATGCAAAAAAGAAGAGAGATGAGGACAACTAAAGAAGATGTGACTTCCAAAGTGGAATATATAGAGCTATGCAAGACAGTAAGAAAAAGTATCACTGAAGACGTAAGGAAATTCAACTGTGAACTAGTGAGTAAAGCAATTGAAAACAACCAAAGCCTAAAGATAGCAAAGGGACATCTCAGTAAGGGAAGAAAACAGATTATGGCACTGAGAAAAGAAGATGGTTCTGTAACAAGAAATAGAGGCGAAATTTTGACAAGAGTGAAAGATTTCTACTCCAAATTATATGAAAGGGATGATATATGCACTCCAGACATCATGAAAGATACCAGTACCAGAGTTCCTCCAGTCCTTCCAGCAGAAGTTGCACATGCAATCAAGAACATGAAGCGAGGAAAAGCTCCAGGAGAAGATGGAATTACTGTAGACATCATACAAGAAGCAAGTGGAGAAATCGAAACAGTACTCGCCCAAATTTTCACTCGATGCCTTAATGAAGGAAAGATTCCTGAGGATTGGAACACCGCTACAATGATCCTGCTACATAAGAAAGGTGACATTGAGGATCTCGGAAACTACAGACCTATCAGCCTCCTATCAGTAGTTTATAAAATCTTCACTAAAGTTCTTTCACACCGCTTGAAGGTAGCACTAGACATGGCTCAACCGAGAGAACAAGCTGGATTCAGGAGTGGCTACAGCACAATAGATCATATCCACGTGCTGAGAGAACTAATTGAAAGAGCGAGGGAATATGAACTTCCATTGTGCATGGCTTTTATCGATTATGAAAAAGCCTTTGATTCGGTGAAACCATCAGCAGTTACAATGGCTCTGAAACCTGCGGTATTGAAGATGCATACATTAATATTATTAATAACATCTATGAAAATGCAAGTGCAAAGATTAGGCTGTTTGAAAATACAACACACCTAAAAATTGGAAAGGGAGTGAGACAAGGTGACACCATATCTCCGAAGCTCTTTAATGCCACATTGGAGGGTGTTTTTCAGTCGCTGAGCTGGGAAAACAAGGGGATAAAGATTAATGGAGATTATCTAACCCACCTTCGTTTTGCTGATGACATAGTCATTTTTGCAACTACCCCATCAGAGCTGCAGAGTATGATCCAGGAACTTGCTGACAAGAGTAAAGCAGTGGGATTAAAAATGAACTTTCAGAAGACAAAAGTGATGTTCAATGCTTTTACAAGAAATGAAGATTTATCGATTGATGGAGAAAAGCTGGAGATAACAGACACGTACGTTTATCTTGGACAGCAGATATCAAGTGAGGGTCACATTGATGAAGAAATTAATCGGCGTACAAAACTTGCCTGGAGAGCTTTTGGAAGAAACAGCATAATTTTCAAGAGCAATATGCCATTATGTCTTAAAAGAAAAGTGTTTGATCAATGCATCCTTCCAGTGCTTACGTATGGTGCAGAGACGTGGACCTTAACTAAAAGGGACATACAAAGGCTGCAGACAACTCAAAGAAGCATGGAGAGGTGCATGCTTGGTGTAACCAGGAGAGATAAGAAGAGGAACTCGTGGATCCGAAAATGACAAGAGTGGAAAACATCATGATCAGAGTTAAATCCCTGAAATGGCAATGGGCTGGACATACTGCCAGAAGGACAGATCATCGATGGACAGCCGAAATTTTAGATTGGATTCCAAGGGACAGGAAAAGACCCAGAAGAAGACCACATAGGAGATGGGTGGATGAAATTCGAAAGTATGCAGGGGTGACATGGAGGAGACTGGCACAAGACAGACCGTTGTGGAGGAAACTTGGGGAGACCTTCGTCCAGCAGTGGATTGATAATGGTTGACAATGATGATGATGATGATGATATATATATATATATATATATATATATATATATATATATATACTTCAGTGTGTTTTCATCAGTTTTATCTTTTATTGCGAATAATTTGGAATTATCGTACATTTTAAACTTTTTCCACTAAATTTTAACCATTCAACTGGCAAACCTTCAAAATTTCTGTGCAAGTAATTTCAATAGAAAATTTCGTAACCTGCTTATGAAATGTCTTGCTGCGTCATGAGTGCAACACTTGGATACTTACAGATATGTATAATTATGATTTTTTCAGTAAAAAGAAGAAATAAAAAATGGACCGTTGTTGATACAGAAACACTAACACTGGTTTTATAGTACTGACATCAGTGAATTCGGTTTTGGTTTTGTCTTTCTTACTGGAGAAAGCTAAAACATTTGTATGTAAACAAGTGTGTGTTCAGGATGTGGCAACCATTTAGGCATGAGCCCAGTAAATTTCCCAGTGAAATACCCTGGGACAGTGTTCTGCTACTGAAAGTTTTAGCCCATACTGGTTTAAGGGTTATATGTTAGTATGTTAATGATTCTGATTTTGAGGTTTTTTGTCTGAAAAATATATTGGAGGCATGCAAAATGTAGTTAGTCTAAAGCCAGTGCTAAAACCACTATTGAAAAAGAAAAAAAGAAAAAAATAGCATGTAAAAAAACTGGCTAAAGAAAAAAAAAACATCTTTAATTTAATATTACATGAAAATTAAAAACATCCAAAATTCAGAAAAATCAAAATTCTTAATTCTTCAAGAAATGCGATAGAACTGCATAAGTGTGAATCATTGACCACGAAAAAAAGAAAAAAATAACACAACTACGTACAATAGTCTCAATCCATATAGCATACCAGAACCCTAGAAAATTTTGATTTATGAAAGATCCCTTAACAGATGGGGAAAATCAAGGAGGGGGGAGAAGAAATCACATATGTCAGTACAGAAATGTGTGTACAGCCTGTTGACAGATGGCAGCACATGAAAAGAGATCTCAAATGACCAGTATAAGTGTTTTATAATGGGTATGCATTTTGATATCTAGTTTGGCTTGAAGGGTGTGACCTACGTTTGTACTTTTGTTGTTGTTGTTATGGTGGTCTAGGTGGAGGATATTAGTACCCTAGACTATGTTTTCAGTTGGCACCGTGTGTACAACCAAGATCAGTGAAATAGTGTTTCATGAAAGCCCACTTGTTTGTATGGAAATGAAGGAGTCAAAACTTTTTTTAGCCTTTGTTTTTAAATGAATGCAAATATGTGTTGTTAAATTACAATAACATTTTAAACTGTTTCTAAAGGTAACTTCGTGTGATTTTAATAATTCGAGTTGAAGTTAGGGACCACATGGATGTAATTTGAATGTCCCAAAAGGTATGGTTAACAATAACACTAATGCAAAATTTATACATAAATAATTAGTATTGAGATTAAATCATTATAATTCATAGCAAAATAAATTCAATTTAAGTTATCTTATAATGTGAGACTAGATGAGAGGCAGTTCAGAAGAAATTAAATGCTTTAATAAGATATGTAAAATGTGGCTACTTGACGGTAATATTTTTACTTCATTAACTCATGGTTGCTTATGCCTATGGCATTTGATCATTTCATTTTGAGGGCATGATACTGATAATTGAAAATATATAGTTTAAATTTTACTTTTGTATATTAATGGTATTGTTTTTGAACATAAGTTCATTGGCAAAGCTTCATTAAGATATTGTTGCCAATCTTTAATTCAAATGTTGCATTTATATATTTGCAATCTTTATAACATATTCTGTTTGGAGACTAAGTTTTCTTGGTATAGTAACTTCCACTAATGTGTCTGATTGATGTGAGAAATCATAATTTCAAGATTGTTTGCTTTTACAACAAATGTAAATAGAAGCACCTATAAATTTTTATCATCTAGGTCTTCTGTATGTACATTGTATGCTGTATTGCATGTTTCATTTCTTTAACTTCACAAAGATGACTGCTTTTATGAAATGAGTAATGTTTTAAAAAATGTGACTACACTGTTTTCTGAAAAGGAGGGAGTTTGGGGAATGTTATTATTACTGTTAGTGCATTCATAAAATCTAAAAATATGTATTTTTGTTCTTCTTTTTATTGGGAATAGAACATGCTTCTTCAATACCCACTTGCATGTGAGTGTATTGGATGGAACTTGGGAGATACAAGTCCCATTCGCAGTTCAGGGTGACACAATTTCTAAGTAGTTTGCTTAGTGTATGATTGCTGACGGTAGCATTTTGCGATCTTATGTGATCACCATATTTGAAAATTACAGGGTTATCATGGTAGATGTGGAAAATTCATGTATATAATAAAACAGTTAGTTAAAACATGAAGCAAAATCTTATACAATAGTTGATTCATAAACACACTTGACAATTATTCAGTGATTCCGCCCGGGTTGGCAGTGATGACGACCTCGATCCTTATGCAGAATCAGTCGCAGGCCTTGGCGACCTGCGCCTTGTTCATGTGTGTCATGACATTGGTGAGTGCATGCCCGATGGAGTCGAGGTGTTATGAGGATGCCAGTTGGTCTCTCTTTCAACTATGCCCTTCATATAATAATCCAAGGGATTCAAGTTCGGGGGAGGGGAAGAGCTGGAGTCCAAACATTTGAAAACCAGTAGTAGGGCACATTCTCTTCAAGCCATTTCTGAGTCATTTTAGTCTTGTAAGGTGGGGCAGAGTCCTGTTGGAAGATGTAAGGCCTCCAGTCAGCAGTGGTGTTCACAGGGTGAGGAGCCAGTCACCTTTTGTCACCTTTTTAAGCTTTTGTCACCTTTTCAAACCTTTTTTTGACCATGTTGGGGGAAAATGTACAATTTAACAATATACACTAACGGAAAAAAAAAATCCCAACACCACGAAAAAGTAGTTGTAGAGGAATGAAATGGCGGCAATAAATTTGTATGGGTAACATATTTAATCGATTAAGGTTTCAAGATCACAGCTTAATGTAAGCGCGAGAAGAGCCATTTTAAATGTGAAATGCTGTTACATTAATAACCGGTGTAACCGCCAGAATGTTGAATGCAAGCACGCAAACGTTCATGCATTGTGTCGTACAGGTGCTGGATGTCAGTTTGTGGGATGGAGTTCCATGCCTGTTGCACTTGGTCGGTCAATACAGGGACGGTTAATGCTGGTTGGGGGTGAAGCTGGAGTTGTCGTCCAATGATGTCCCATACGTGCTTGATTGGTGAAAGATCTGGTGATCTAGCAGGCCACGGCAACATGTCGACACTCTGTAGAGCATGTTGGGTTACAACAGCGGTATGCGGGCGAGCGTTATCCTGTTGAAAAACACCCCCTGGAATGCTGTTCATGAATGGCAGCACAACAGGTTGAATCACCAGACCGACGTACAACGGTGCCGTCAGGGTGCGTGGGATAACCACGAGAGTGCTCCTGCTGTCATAGGAAATTGCTCCCCAGACCATAACTCCAGGTGTAGGTCCAGTGTGTCTCGGCCGCAGACAGGTTGGTTGCAGGCGCTCACCTGGCCTCCTTCTAACCAACACACAGTCATCACTGGCACCCAGGCAGAACCGGCTTTCATCAGAAAACACAACAGATCTCCACTCCGTCCTCCAATGAGCTCTAGCTAGACACCACTGACGTCGCAAACGGCAGTGGTTTAGAGTAACTGGAATGCACGCTACAGGGCGTCTGGCTCGGAGTTGTCCTTCAAGTAACCGATTTGTAACAGTTCGTTGTGTCACTGTGGTGGCAACTGCAGCTCGAATTGCTGCCGCAGACACGGTACGATGCGCCACGGCCATACGCCGTACAAGGCGGTCTTCCCTCTCAGTAGTGCCACGTGGCCGGCCGGAACTCGGTCTTCTTGAGGCAGTACCTTCCCTTGACCACCGCTGCCAACAATCATGCACAGTGGCTACATTCCTGCCAAGTCGTTCTGCAGTATTGCGGAGAGAAAATCCACCTTCTCGTAGCCCTATTACACGACCTCGATCAAACTCTGTGAGCTGTTGATAATGGCTTCTTCGTCTTAAAGGCATTCTTGACTAACATCAACACACTACGTCGAATCTCAACGATAACTAACGCTCGCGAACGTTACAGTGCGTATTTACAGCAAATCTGCTTTGCATGTTCCGAGGGGCGCTACTAGCGCCATACGTATGCGCCGAGCGCGAAATTTGCATAGACGTCATCTTACAGATGTACTCTCACTGCCTACCAACTGTCGTTTATCTAACACAACCCCTTCTTGGTGTTGGGATTTTTTTTTCTGTCAGTGTAGTTTTAAAAGAAGATGCTGGAAGTTGAAAGATTATTATTTTAAGTATGCCCACAACTATGTGAATGTAGTTATTTCTGTACTCCTATACCTCCTCTTGTAATGTAGGAAGGCCTCATAATTAACATGTTTGCGGGCAAGGCAGCATGTGCCACTGCACATCCAGTGACATGACGTTAGGTGCCGTCCAACTTTACTTCATGCAGTAAGTACATAAAAAGCGGCAAATGCCGACAAAATTGTATGGGGGTTCCAGTTACTTTAAGTTTACTGTCCTGCTGAAAACATGAATTTTCCATAAATTCCTCAGCATTTTTATTACTGTTTGCAAATGTGTTAAACCCCAATGATGAATGAAGATGAGCTGAGGGGCATCTAAGCCAATAACACTTTATCCTTTCATCCTCTGAGAAACTCTTTTAAAAAGTGAATTCTTAAAATATTTTCCTTTGTGTGACAGAATTTTCAAAAGCAGTCACTGTTTTTTATTGTATTCATTGGGTCATGCTTCTTGGCAAAATTTACAGATTTCAACAATAGTTAAATGTTTTCAGAAAGCTGGATTTTTGCAAAACGCAGAGATGAATGATGAAACTGAAGTTGGCAATACCACCAACAACCTACTAGGAACATTACCAGAAGGCATAAAAAATGACTTGCTAAGTGAAGATTAGTTCCCAGCAATAGATTGCAATATCACAGTGCACGAAGACGTGGGATACACAGAAGAGGATATTTTTTCTGATGTGCTATCAAACATTAAAAACCCTATTCTAGAGCTAGAGGACAAAAAAGAAATTGATGATAATGTGAATGAACACCAAACTATCGGAAGAAAACCCCTATTTTCCAAGAAGCACTGGATTTAGTGTCAAATTTACAACACTATGCATCTGAAAACATCCTGCTTTACTAGAAAAACTCACTGTAGTTTATGCAGAAATTGAAAAACACTGGGCTTATCCACATGAGTTCGGAAACGAATTCCCAGTAAGGAAAGTAATGTTGATAATTAATAAGTGTCAGCCATTATGTAAGTGAGCAGTTAGCTCAGTCAGCTAGGAAATAATGGTTAAACTTAAGAAACACAATAGTTTGGAACTGCGTGTGACCAACTTACACAGGTTTTACTGTATTTAAAAAAGTTACATTACGAAAGGTTTTTTTTTTTTCATAAGTCCAGCAGGTTTTTTTTACTGTTTTTTAATACATATACATTTGTGTTTGTTATACTGTGATAATTGCACAGTATCAATTTCCTTCCCTGTTTATATCTTTTTTTTTTTCTTCCAGGTCCTGATATTGTTGTGTTGTTTAAACAACTGCCATTGAAGTTTCATCTAACCCAATAGTTCTAAAAATTTCAAAACTGGAAAATGTAAATTACGTAGGGATTGGCTGGAAAAGACAGATAATTCAAAGGTTAAAGTCTCTGCATGGGGGTAGACGGCGTAGTTAAAGTGAACTATTTTGTACTGTGTATTGCTGCACTATTAACTTTGAAACAAAAGGTTTTCAGGTGATTTTTAATCACTCACTTGCATTAAAACATAAATCAAACTTTGAATCTAAATTTGGACTAAACCAACTATGCTTAGAAGTTGCACCTCCTCCTGCATGCTTAGACCACTTACAACCTTCAAGTTCAACTTGTGCACCAACACTTTGCATTTATAGTGCCAAGGAAAGTTCTGCTACTGCTGAATTGATTTGGACGATGAAATCAGTGTTTAGCAATTATTCAATGGATTAATCACAAGATATTCATGATATTTTTAAAAAAGTGTTTCCTGACAGTGTTCCTGAACATCTTTCTCTTTTCTCTAAGAAAATGCGATACTTAATCACTGATGGACTGGCTCCTTATTTCCAGGAACTTCTGTTAGAGGAAGCATGTTCATCGTACCACACATTGAGTTATGATGAAACAACTAATTTTAAAGATAAAAAGGAGCTGCAAACAACCGTCACATTTTGGTCGAAAAGCTAATATTTCATAACTACACCACACCTCAGAACTTTCTTTTTAGGTAAAGCGGATAGTGAAACATTGCACAAAAAACTATGTAAAACACTTTCTGAGGCCAATTTATCACAAAACAGATGCCTTATGCTTGGATCAGACAGACCTAATGTTAATGAAAACGTTTTTAGGCTTTTCAATAGTAATGTCCAGCAGATGCGAGGGACAAGACTTATTTACATAGGTACCTGCAACATCCATACAATGCATAATCGGACGTGCCAACTCTCCATATTTAAGCGGGAGACTCCCGATTTTCAGCCATTCCTCCTGCCCTCTGGATAAATGTCAAATTCTCCCGATTTTCGCCGATAATTAGCCGTTACGATGGTCGAAATAACGAAATTCCACCAACCACCGCCTTGGATCGACACAGAAGAAAAAGATTTCGAACCGCTTGTGAAATATTTTTCTTTCTGCATCGACGCAAGACGGCATTTACAGTAATCAGTATCGTACTTTTCCTCTCCTCATATCTGCAAAAAGAAAGCCACCCCCGGTTGCGCAGCGGTCTATTTTATGTTGGTCACAAACACACTCACGTGCCAGCTGTGACCTACTTATTGTTTTATGTCTCCCCGCTCTTAGCTGTGAGCTCTGTTTATGTTTTTTTCAGAGTTTTGAGGAGTGCTTTTCGGTTTTGCTTTACTGTGGAGATTTTTATTTCTTATTTTTCACCATGTTTTTCTCTTTTCCCTTCTTCATCGCATTTTGTAGAAGATTAATGTGCTCCTTTGTTCATCTCTAATTGCGAATCTGTTATTGTCAGCTTTGTTTTATCTTCTATTGTAGCATTTTGTGTACACTTAGTTTGTGATTTTTTTTTTTCTCATTCCTTTCGCTTACTTTTTGCGGGAGATTTTTCCTTTTGCATTACGCCACTTTCCCGGTTTTTAATGTTTTATTTTATGTCATATCTTTGCCAATTTGTTTCTTCTTTACATATTAGCTGTTATTGTCTTTGCTGCATAATAAAGTTGTGAAACTGAGCGCCGGCTTTCGACAAATTGTCTGAGATGGGTCCGGGTTCGAATTGCAGTGGGGCATGGATGTTGCATACTTGCTAACTTTTGCTGATTATCCGTAAAATTTACGAATTTCTGCTTAATTTTACTGATTTACGATTAGAAGTCTTTTTTTTTTTTTTTTTTTTTTTTTACAGATTTTTTTATATTTTGATTGCTCAATTGAAATATTTCAGTCCCCTGCAGGCTGCAACCATCCATTTAGATTTTCTACCGGACCTTACAAGCACTGCGTAACGCGATGATGTCATCTTTGACTCGCCGGCTTTGTGCGGAGCCATCAAGTGTAACGATGGCTCCACGTTGTGTGGTAGCTCTCTCTCTCTCTCCACGGGAGTGCTCAAGTGATATGCCAACCAGAGTTCTCCAAAATGTGTAATCTAATTACGCGTCTAGTACGCATCGAAATTTTATCAACGCGTAAAAATATGCATCAGGAATTTTTCTCGCCGTGTAAAAATACGCATCTGGAATTTTTCTCCCCGCGTAAAAGTACGTGTCTAGAATTTTTCTTGGAGCGTAAAAAATATGCATCATGAATTTTTCTTGGCGCATAAAACTACTCATCGAAGAATTTTACCAATTCGTAAAAATACGCGTCGGGGCGGTATTTCGTCTTTCAAAGACTGAAAAGTAAACGAAATAAAGATTTTTTTCCGTAATTGTAATTTCTTTTTCCTGTGATGTTGCCTCTGTCCAGTATTGTTGTTATATATCATTTTATTCCGTAAATATTTGTATTTCAGTCTGAAAATGGAGGGAAAATTTCCGAAAACGGAAATTCGAAGGCGAAAAAAATTCACTATGCTTTTTATTTTGCATATAAGCATACAGTCTGCATTTAGAATAACTTTTTAAACATTAAAAATGCTATGTACCAATAATACTACTTGAAAATTGCTCCTGCATCTGAAAAATGTCGATAAAAAATAGCGCTCATGTGATTTTATGAGCTGTAAAAAATCTCCTGATTTTTAGATTTTGAAGGTTGGCACGTCTGCATAATGCATATGTAAAATCATTGGAGTGTTTAGGTGAAGAAGCTCCTGAGCTGCTAATCAACATTTACCATTATTTTGACTGTCGACCTGCCTGTTGGGAAGAGTTTGAAGAAATTGAATCTAAATATAACATTCCACACCACAAATTTTTGAAACCTGCAACAACAAAGTGGCTTACCTTGGGGCAATGGGACATTATTCAGTTCTATTTTCTTAAGCACATGCCTCTAAGAAAAAATTCTGTTGCTCTTCAATCCAGATCCTACAAAGCTATTTTGAGTGCCTTAAAGTAACCTTCAATAAAAGCTGAATTTCATTTCATTATTTCATCAGCAGAACTATTCGTGAAGTTCACACAATGTTTTCAGTGCCAGGCACCATGATCCACAAATTGCATGAAGAAATAGGGAATGTTCTTCAGACCTTCGTGGCTTGTGTTTTGAAGACTGCTATCATTAGAAAAACCACTAATTTTTCTAAAGTTAATCTTGATGAACTGTTTACAGTTGGTAATCTGCTTCTTCTTGAAGAACTTGTCCTTAATGAAAAGGTCACAGATGAGCTTTCTAAACTGTGATAAGTTGTTGTTTCTGATGGAAGCTCAAAAGCACTACATTACTGCTTGTAAGCATGTGATGGAAAGACTTGCTTATCAAATGGATCACTCAAAAATTTTAGATTTTTAGACCCAAAAGAAAGAATGAATGATAGAATCTGCAGAGACATTGAAAGTTGCAAAAATTATGCCATTTCATGCTAAACTGGATTTTTTGTTAGACGAGTGAAAATTTTTGCAACTGGAAAAAGATGATGTAGCATTTGAAAACAAAATTATTGATGATTACTAGCAACAACACATCTAAAAAAAAAAAGACTCATTATCAAACGTTGTAAAGTTTCCAAACGTTGCAAAAGTCATAAAGGCAGGTCTTACTTTGTCACATGGAAATGCTGACATAGAGAGACGATTTTCCATTTCTAAGCATATATTATGAGAGGATGAATTGGCAATGACAAAGATTTTTAAACAGTGTACTGACTATGAGGGATGCCTTGAAACAATATCCTAATTTTCTTTTTGTACTCATTAATTCAAAACTCATTAAGTACGGACAACAAGCACATTCAAAGTACACTGCCTTTATGGAAGAATGTAAGAGGAAAAAGAAAATCGAATTAGAAGAAAAGCAAAAAGAAGAACAAAAAAGAACTGATAATGAAGAAAATA
Organism: Macrothele yani; assembly: GCA_039090855.1. NCBI lineage: Eukaryota > Metazoa > Arthropoda > Arachnida > Araneae > Macrothelidae > Macrothele > Macrothele yani. Next base: position 165,095,946 of record CM077001.1, on the reverse strand, counting down.
TGAAAATGATAGAAAAGATAAAAAAGTCAATCAAATGTGAGACTGCTGCTCTTAATGACAAGAAAAAAGAACACCTACAAACTAAGGAGGCAAGAGAGGAACTCTTTTTGGAAGCTTTGGCTAAACTGAAGTAAACACTTGAAGAAAATTATTTAAAGGGAGCAAAATCAGCTGAAGTCATGCTTGAGGGAGTAAAATGTATGAAACGGAAGAAAGAGTGAGAGAAAAGGAAGTGGAAATCATTCAGAAGAACCTTGAGAAAAGAAAATCAAGTATGATTACATTATTTTTTGCTAAGATGCCTAGAAAACAGTAAGCCAAACAGTTCTTTCTTCAGAATTGTTTTTCTGGAACATTGAAGAGAATTGTACATCATTAGATTTTCAGAATTTTGTGTAATTTTTTTTTCCCCCTGTAAAATCATGTAATGACAATAAAATGACCTTACCCCATCCAGGACCATAATAAAGAAATTTATTATGGTCTTACCTGGACTTTTTTGATAGGGGTGTATAAAAATAAATAAATTCTTTTTTTGTAACTATATTTATTGTTTTGTGCTATTGGCATGAAGTCTCTTTCAATCACCTTTTAGTCACCTTTTTTTAAAAAAAATTGTCACTTTCCTCACCTTTTTCAAAGGCCGCCTTAGCTCCTCACCCTGCGTTCATCAAGGTCTTCAGTACATCCTTCAGCACCTTAATGTACTCATCTGTGTGATCTTTAAACCCTTCTCAAAGAAATAAGGAAGCATGACATCTCCCCCTCTGGGAATGACCCCAAGGACCATGATGGTGGCAGAAAATTTTGTGTGCATGACCCTGGGCATGTTATCAGGATTCTTGCACAACCACCTGTTGTTCTTCCTGTTGACCTTCAGGTCAATAGCAGGAACTGGTCCATCAACTGACCCCCACTAAGAACATAGGAGCTGTAGTGGAGGTCTTCGTGGATGATACAATAAGCAATGCCCAACTCCTTGTATAAGGTGTTCATTGATTTCCTGAGATCGTTCACCATCCCTTGCACCTTGGTGACAAACTCGGGCTTCGTAGGAATGTCGTGAGGGTCCTCTGTGATGACGACCTTGCTCTTGATCTTGTAGACAAAAGACAAAGAGAATTTGTGGAACACAGCAACCTCCTTTGTGGTTCTCCCAGGACTGAGAGCTGACAACACATATGCTCTTTTCATTTCTTATATGACAGTGATGCTCATGACAATGTTATCAATGAATTACCTGGGAAGATAAAAAACTGAACTTTCAATTGATGGTTTGTTAACTTTTCCTGGTTAAACAGTCTTTCAGATATAAGTATCTAAAGTCATTCCACATTTACTATGATAACTCTGTAGATACATTTCCATGTGACGACAGAAATTAACATCTGTTTGTCAAGTGGACATTAGATGTTTTTTTTTTTTTTGTTAATGTAACCATTTTCATAGTTGAATAAACAAAATAATTAGCTAAATTTGGATACTTTCCCCATATGTTTATATAGAAAAATAACATGTGCCAGTATTCTATGGATTTTAATGTTGAGTTCTCTTTTCCTGTGTGTTTAGCGAGAGAAGAAACGAAATCACCTCAATGGCATTCTTATGAAACTGTTGTCTGTCATTCCTGGGAAGCAGCCAGTTGATCTCACGTATCTTCTTGAAGGTGGAAATGGTAAAAGGCTGAGGAGGAAAGCAAATCCAGTTCTAACCTGAGAATGCAGCACAATGAAAACGATTCTGCATGTCTTAATAAAGATGGTGCTGTGGCCATAACCCTATCACTGACATTAAAGGGTCCAGTCTAGTGCCAGAGACGGTCATTTCTGTCTGTCTGCGTGTGTGTGTGTGTGCGTGTGCGTGTGTGTGTGCATTGCTGCACTGCCATAGGGTCACGTCAGAAGGCCTGTAGAAAACTGTGTTTTGACACAGCAAATCACAGTGTGGATGAGAATTTATTTTGCGGATCTGACATCACTCGTGATATGTACAGCAGTTGGCATTTTCCATTTTCTGTAATTATGACATGCTGTTTGATCAATTTTCATGCATTTATGTGAAATATACATCATGATACATTTCTTGTGCAAAATGTATTACTTTTAAATACCCTGGCACTCTTATTATTATAATTTTTTTTTTTTTTACATCTTTTGCCCACTACTGCCAGTATGAAAGAATGAAATTGTGAACATGGCATTGTCTGTGCATAATTCGGTTTTAAATTTTAACTAAATTTGTTTTTGGGGTAATATATGGAAATGTAAACATTTTGTCATCAGATTGTTTCGTAAGTGTTGGCCATCAGTTATCTTTGTTTCTGTAATTGTGAATGTACATTCAATGTTTAGGATGATGTGTTTTCCTGTAGATATATTTTACACTTGTTGATTTTTTTAACAGTTCAGAAATAAGTGCATGTTTGTTTTAATTTTTTTGAGCAGCATAGAAAGATTTTACTAGGCAGCCTGCATTTTTTAAGTAAGTTTACTGTTACAGGAGCATAATTTTTATTAGGTATGCTAAAGGACATGAAAATCATGTGGCCAGTTGTATGAACTAGTCTAAAACGGACTCAATCCTATTTTAAGGTATCCCCATCCGGTTTTATTTTATTTTTTATTTTTTTTTATTTTAATTTTTTTTTTAATTTTTTTTTTTTTTTTTTGGCTTTAATAACAGAAATCCATGACCGTCCTTTCTTAGGTGGTGTTTCTGAATTTCAGTTCTCAAAAAAAAAAAAATGTAATCTCCCAGTATGTGGCAAAAATTGGTACCTGCAGTTGTAAGTTATAGCTCTCATTGCATCCAAAACTGAGAGACATGTTGACTACAAAAATTCAAGGGCTTGATGTTGTGTTTACTTCTATTTATTTTGTGCGAGTATTTAAATTCCTGTATGTGCAGGTGTTGCATGTGATGAGTGATCTTCTTCCACAACACATTCAGAAAGAAAGAAAAATAAACAGTCATTTCCTGTGTAGGTGCTGCATATCTCTCAGTTTTGGGAACTTTGCATAGTTTCATGTATTTATAATCTGTTGTTACTTTTCATCATTTTGGGTATCAAATACTCATAATTTTCCTTATGAATTGTTGTCCTTCAAGTGTTGTACATAATGAATTTAGACTCAAGCTACACAGATATTTACAAGAAAAACCTTCTTATGTATTAAAATTTTTTTAAACTAATGTGGTCTTCTTTTTCTCTTTCTCTCTGTCTCGTGTTAATCATAAAATTCGTACAGATGAAGTGCCCTCACCATTTATTTCCCTGTTATCTCACATATCCAAGAAGACTGTGATTGCTTTGTTCAAACCATCACACTCTTCTTAGGCTTATTGATGTAGTTGTTCTTGCTACTTAAAATAAATTGCCTGACTCACTCAGTCATTTATTTTACTATCTTCATAAATGCATTATTTAACGGAATAGATGTATGTGATACCAAAGTATGAATTTTATGCAATGAAAACATACATACATACATACCACTAAGCTGTTCTCTGAGATTCAGAGGTTAGCTCCACAAAATAATACAAACTACCAGATTATTTTTACTTACTCTTGCTGTATAAAACTTCTCCATTTACAGCATTCTTGACATACAATTCGGGCTTCACTGACATTCATTACACACCGTACACAAGACCTTCATACTCCTAATTTGTTTCTCATGCAGACACTCCTGAATCTGATCCTCCCATGTCTTGGCCTTCCTCTGCCTTTCCTTCCCTCCACTTGGGCTAAAAAGATTTTCTTAGTAAGCATATCATCACTCATTCTTTCAACATGGCCAAACCACCAAAGCATGTTAGTCTCCACCTTGCTAACAACATTTTGCTTCACATTACACAACTGCAACACATCTTCATTTCTCATACAATCAGAACGTGTCTTGCCCCCCCCCATAATTAACACATTTCTCCAGCACACAAACAACTCCTGTGTTTCTTCTGTAGTACCCAGGTTTCATTGCCATACATCAGAGTAGGAACAATTACACTTTCATACACTGCCATGCAGGACTCTCTTAAGAACCCATTATTCCTGTGAAAACCTCTCTAAGCAGCGGGACTTTCAATGACTAATTCACTTGCCTACTAATTTGCTCTCTCTGTCAAACATGCTTCCTAAATACACAAACTCACTCACCTGGTCAATCACTGTGCCATTTAGACATATATTACATTCAGTACTACTCGGGGCCCGATTTACTACATGCGAGGCCCAGGGCACAAAACATTTCCGTGGCCCCCTCCTTATTCTCTATCGACCAAATAATAGTCACTGTGTGCAGAGTAGCAGAATGTAGACGTACATGCGAACGCTGATAGTTTCCAAATCATTAGCAGGTTTTCAGATAGTTTTTGCATGTAGATTAAAAAAATAAAAATGGTAGGCCTATATACAGCAATTAAAACACTTACTCAACACTTTACTCAGATTAATTTACTTAATTCTATTTTAACTGAAGAACTTAATTATTTTTCACATCTTCTGAGTTCTTTTGTTTTTACAGGCATTTCTGGCCTCTAGATTTTATCAAGGTCTGTTCTCAATGTATACAAACTGTATTAAAAGTTTTGTTTACACAGAATTTAAATATTATTGCCAGGTTCCTTTTTCAGTTGCCAATTAAATAAAAATAATTTCCTTATGCATTTTGTAAGTCCAGTATTTTTTAATTAACTTGTTGAAAATCATATTTATAATTTTTGAAGGTTCATTGATAGAACTGTTTTTCTGGATATAAAAACTTTCTTTAATTAATCTCTTGTTTTTATGAGGTTCGTAGTCCAATATTTTAATATTTTGCCATAAAAGTCCATTTTACACACATTGCTGCACATTCAATTAGAATGTACTATTTTATCCTCATTGGAATCTGTAATGTTCTAATAATTATTTGTTTCATTAATTTTCCTTTAAATTATCTTATTCTATTGTTATCATGGTTTGCGGGTTGGCAGCAAGTTTTCTGTTTCAATAGCTGTGTACGCAGATACATTTTATTTTTATACAACTCTGGCTGTGCGGGGACAACTGGTTGATCAGTTGTTTGTGGTGTTAATGCTCCCCATAGATTCTAACTATAACAATATATCTATGACAAAATGGATGGACATCTTAATTTTAGTGAATATTGTGGTCTTGCAATGTACTGATTCTTGCATCTAGAACATGAGAACAATGCATCCAACAAAAAATGTGAACTAAAACAAGAAAAAAAAATCCATGGTGACCTCCACTGGACTTCCTCATAAATAGAGATGTGAAGCTGCATAAAAAAATTGAAAAAGTGCTATGGGAACTCCTACTTCCAGCTTCCCGGTTTCTACCAAGATCAAATCAGCGCATCATGATCAATATATCAGAAAACTGCAAATCATAAAATTTTGTGTTGATGAGGAAGAGTCTGAGTTATACAAAAAAACAACAACAACAACAACAAAAAAAACATAATAATAATAATCTGAAAAGCTGAGGGGAACACCTAGTCCGGTTAAATTTCTGGTAAATGTGTTGTACTTAAGCGTTCTAAATTATTTGGTCAGAAAAGTTGTAAAATTTAAAAAAAAACAAACATATTAAAGATGTTTACCGAAAAACTTCCCTCCAAGTAGGATGAGTAAACACACGCTGCGGCGATGACCTGAAGCTTTGTTCCGTTGAAAGGAAGGTTTGCTGTGGTAGGGAATTCATGGGCAGAAGAGTACAACAGGAATCAGGTACGCTCTTGTCAGGAAAGAGTAACAGAATATACTGCTACACTAAAGAATGTAGTTTGTAATTTCTGTCTCACTTTTTAAAGAAACATGCAGAGATTGTCTTCATTCTTTGGCATGTAACTCGGTGATACGAAATAGTAAGTATGCACATGCCTTTCTTGTTTCTAGAAAAGCGTTAGAGTAGGTGTCGCGTTCTCTCTAACGGAAGTTAGATGGCAAGTCTCAAAGTGAAAGTTTGATTACTAAATTAAAAAAAAAAAAGCTTCCACGGAGAAATGAGTTCATACATTCAGCATCAAAGAATCCCATGTGAAAAAAACAAGAAACTGTCCGATTGCGATATCAAGAACTGACACCAATTAACTATTTTCTGTAGCGTAGCACTACACTCTTTCCTGACAACAGCGTACCCGGTTCCTGTTGTACTATTCCGCCTGTGAATGTCCTGGCTGCAGCAAATTCATCCACACATGTTGAAGATAAGTAACTGGTGTTACCACTTCCTGGATTCCCACATTTTTCCAAGTGTTGAGCTAAGAATGGATCAAATTCTGAAATTCTAAGCAGCCCAGGAAATTTCCATTCTGAACTGATCCAATTGTTTCATCATCACCATACATTGGCAACCCACGAAATGAGAGATACTTAACTGTTGCAACAACTCTATGCAAAACATCTTGCCAGTACTTGGATTCATTCCGATACTGCATAACTATCTGACAGTCAATGCGTGCAGAAGCATTCATGCGTGATGAATAGTCACATACTGCTTGCCTGTGTATGTGTGAATTTTCATGCTCTGTAAGACGTTCACTTGCATGCTTCCAGTCAGAAAAACCTGTGGATCCTAATGCTGTAGTTCTCCTAGCATACAATTTGCATATCCAGCTGAATAGTAAACAAGTTGATGGGGATAAAAGCAGCCAGTCGCGTTTTACCTTCTCATTATTTTTTTTTTATTCTGAAAAAATTACCTTCTGTTAGGAAACGTTTCCTACCACATATATCCTTCCCTGTGAATGCCAGCAACTTCAAATCTTGGGCTGGTGGATTGCTCAAAAAGCATTCGCACATTTCTTCTGTAATTTTTCCCCAGAAGGCAGGATCCACTGCATTCATTGTGGAACTTGTGCTCTCTTCATTAGATGAATTCAAAAGATTTCCCAAATTAGGAGCATCTGTGATGTTAGATGATTCTGAAGTCAGATTATTGGCTTCCAAAGACAAATTACGCTCAAGAGACTCACCAGTAGTAAAATTAGAGGAATTTGTAGAACTTTTGGGACCAAGTGAAATATCCAACGTTTAATGCTACCATGCTGCAGATCATCATCCTTCAGTTTCAATTGTTTGGCTTTCCATTTAGCACTGCCTGTTAAATATGTTCGTTTTGACATAATTAAACTGTTAAATAATTCAACTTAAATATATTGTTACAACTAACTAAATTTGATTATATATAAAATTAACATATATTCAACATTCCATCAGACTACAAGAAACGCAACGCAAAATACAACCAAGCCAAGCCATCGCGTTCGCGGTTACAGTTACGATAACGACAACCCATGTGCAGGAAGTTGAAGGATCAGTTGAGTTTAGGTGCGTTCGTAAAAGCAAGAAAAGGTCACATGAATCAATGGAAGCGATCCTCCTTCTCAATGGCCACCTGAAGGTTATTAAACCACTGAAACTCATTAATGGCCACGTGTTTACGTGAAACTCGAAACTCAAACTCACTGCGTGTAAGTACCACATCTATAAACACATGACTCATGATCATGCAAAAGTAAAAAAAAAAAAAATTTTAAATACACACACACAAAATTCCCATTAACTAAGTACACATTTAATTCAAATTTGGGGGGCCCCTAAAATCGGGGGCCCTGGGCACGCCCCGTGTGCCCTCTCGTAAATCAGGGCCTGGTACTACTAGTTCCTCTCTCAAAAACCATAGCTTTGTTTTTTTCTTTATTTCTACTCAATTTGAATTTCATGCAAACTTTGTACATCTGGGACGGGCATACTCTGCAACTCACTTTTGCTCTCTGCCAACAGGACAGTGTCATCAGCATGCAGCAATCTGCACACAGATGTCACCAAGACATAAACCAGTATTATCTGTTTTGACATCACACATGCACACATCCATAAATATATTAAACAGCCATGGTGACAATACACAACCTTTTCTGACTCCAGAACCAATAGAAAACCATTTTGATAAAACACCATTCACTCGTACACAGGCCCTACTGTCAGCATACATGGCTTTTAGACTATTAAGTAGATTCCCAGTAACACCATATTCATTCAATACCTTCCACAAAAGTGTCCTATTTACTCTGTCATAAGCTTTTTCTAAATCTATGAAGGCAGCAAAAACTTTCTTACCAACAGCCAGATACTTTTCAATCATCATGCGTAATGCAAAAATTTGCTTAGTGCAGCCTTTACCAAGCATAAAACCACTCTGAACATTCCACACTTGCTCTGATGTAAGACACCATACTTTTTCAGTAACACCCTTACCAAACACTTTCCCTGGCACACTCAGTAGGCTAATGTCATGATAGTTCTTGCAGACAGTCTGATCACATTTTCCCTTATACAAGGGAACAATGAAAGCATCCTTCCAATCCTGAAGGACCATTCCTAACTCCCATACAATGAACACTCATTGAGTAAACTGTTTTACCTTTCAATTTTGTGTTGCTGCTTCATAAGGAATGTGGCAGGCAGGGTTTTACAGTGAATGACTGATCATTTCAATTTCTGGTCCTGTGCCTGAATTTTCCAAAAAGAAAGCTGCATGTTAGTGAGATGTTAATCTAGAATTGTACATTTTGTGTGTCCTGGCTTCATGGAGTTTCGGTAGCCTAATAGTATCACTCACCTGGAAAAGAATGAAAGTGATGCATGCTTGCAGAGGTGCATAAATGTTCAAATATGCATGAAGCTGGAATATTTGCTGTATTGAAATGGTTGCTGGTTTAAAAACTAATTTGTGCTCAGAATTACTAGAAAATGCCAGAAATCTCATAACCTCTACTCTGTAAATGACTTCCTCATTCTGCCAAGTATTAGTGTGTACCCTAAAGTTTAAAATTGGTGCTTTTTTCGAGTGGCCATTGGCCAGTGGGTGGACAAAATCTAGTGGCCACTTTCCATACGGCTATTTCGTGTTGTATGCACATTTTATCACTGCACTGAATACCTTTAATTTATTTAGACATAGTTAAATTTAAGCTTAGTAGTTACAAGGGCACACTGTCTATTGTCCAGCGCAATTGCATGAATAAATATAATCTTAAAAGTTATATTTTTCTTCAACCACATCAACCAAATTTTCTAGACAGTTTTTATTGGAAAGATAATTTAATTATTTTTATTTGGTCTCTCACTATGTTCACAAATAAAATCTGTCAATCTCTCCACCATAAATTGATAGCAGTAGATGGTTTAAAATTTTCAAGCAGTACTTACTTTGGCTTACTTTATTTAATTTGCTGTATTTTCTAAAGTCATTCTTTGCATGAGCATTGTCTTGTCATCAAGAACATTGCCCACAATGCTTGCATTCTCTTAACTTTTGCATTGCTTGACATAACAGTCAGCAATATTGAGTATTTCAACAATTTGTGCTATGTATGACCTTCATGTACTAAAAATTGCTTGTTTTTAGTTTCTCTAGCAGTTTTTAGTGAGTTATTGATGGTAAAAAATGTTCAGACATTGTTTCGAAGCTGCTTTCATTCTGCTAAATTTTTCTTTTCATTCCATTTATTTTTGGTTAGGTTCTTCTTGGTGTCAAAATGAAAACTGGCTGTATAGCTTTCAAAAATGAATTTCATATCTTATAGCAGAATCATTTTGTGGTACAGCTGAGATTGGGAGAAATGTGATACCAACCTGGTCACTTTATTTTAGACTTGCAATGATTCCTGACCACTAACAGAAAATATTCAGTAATTTCCTGGGTTGTTCTAATAAATATTACATTAAAAACATTGATAAACCTTCACAGGTGTTGAAAACATAGTCATGATGAAATAAGAACACTTGCAGAGTATTCTGATTCCATCAGATTCTGTCCGGTTTTCGAACCCAGTGTCAAGTTTTTTTTTCTTTTCTTTTTTTGTTTTTTTTTCTTCCCCGGAAAACATTTAGTTTTGGTAGAATTTTAATGATTTGTCATTTTTCCTGTTTGCCCACAACAGACCTTCCAAATACTACGAATTCCCCATAGTCACTACGAAAATCGTCGATCGTTGCGGAGTACGGGAAACATCGAATATAGTTGTTTTGGTAGAATTTTAATGATTTGTCATTTTTTCCTGTTTGCCCACCTCAGACCTTCCAAAAAATGCTATGAATTCTTCACAGTCACTACGGAAATCGTCGATTGCTGCGGAGTACTGGAAACATTGAAATATGCTACGGAAATAAAAAATCTGGTTGTTGGTTTTTCCTCCTTCAGAAAACGTTGTTTTGGTAGAATTTTTCAATTTTTCCTGTTTGCCTACCTCAGATCTTCCAAATGCTATGAATCCTCCATAGTCACTACAGAAATCGTCGATCGCTGTGGAAGACGGGAAACATGAAATATACTAAGGAAATAAAAAAAATATGAAATAATGTTATTCAATCATTTGTTCAAAGTTTATTTTCATGTTTTCAAAATTCTAACACATTAATCAAACATTTTTGGGACTGTTTATTGGATGTTTTTAATGTTGCGACATTTGTCCGATATAATTTGAGCATCTTTCATGTCGTTCGTCGCCTGAAAACTTGATTGTTGTTAAAGCACGGATGAAAGTGTTCCGTAGTTTTCTAAATTTCGAATTTTTCTTACCCCAAGATGCCCTTTCTTTTCACTTTCCGGTTATATTCTTATGTTATATTTTTTCTGATTATGTTTCTCGTTTTTAATAGCTTCAGTAATATCGAAAAAGAACAACTTTGTATTTTAAGTTTTTTCTAGTGAAGCGCAGTTTTTGTTATTTCTAACAGCCTGTTCTTCGAAACCAATCAATATGGAAAGTGTTTTTTTTTCTTTTCCGCTTTTTAAAAGCTAAATTAAATTTCAAAATCGGTACTTATTCCGCCCGTGATGGAATCAGCCTTTTCCGTGACCCGTAAAAATGACTGCCACGGCAGAGTGAACAATACAGTACTGATTTTTGATATATAATTTCGCTGAAAAACTTGTGTTTACCCATTCCTTAGTAACATTTTACTGTATTAAGGGGCAGACAAGTTTTTTTTTATTTTGTTTAAAGCCAACTTCACACGTGCAAAAGAAACGCGACTGTGTGGAATGAAAGATGGCGCGGGGCACAGAAAGTGAAGTCCCGATTTTCTACCTTTGATTTCTTTTTGTAAACAAAAGTAAAAATGCTTGCCGATTTTATTTGATGATAAGCAAGAAGGGCCTAAGCAATGGAAAATCGTGCATTTTCAGAGAAACCAAACTTTAAAAAATGAGATGCTGAAGACGAGTTGTGATGACACAGTTCCATCTAAAGCCACAGGTGTACATTCTCGATAGGGTTACTTTGTGCACCAACTTAAGTGGAAAACAAACAGCCGCCCCCGTTCTTGAAGATTGAATCTATAAATAGATCGTACCCACTTATTTGCGGAGGAAAGGGCGTTTTTCTACTGCACGCAATTTGGATGATTTGAAAATACATTTCTTATGACAGGAGTGTGGCGATGTGCGAAGCACACCCATGTCCCAAATCGGATTTAAGAGGTCAATGAGATGGAAAGTAGGATATGGACGGGAGGAAGCCATTTTGAGATATTTGGCAGAGAGATCGTGGTAGCGAAGCTACAGCATCGAAGAAGAAAGGTGGGACCTCAGCGGAGAGATGTGACAGTTACGTAAGAATTATGGGATCAGAGGCAAGCGTCCCGCGGGAACGCGCCACTCTGATTGGGCCAAAGCTGTAGAGACGCTCCCGAGGTGAGAGAATGAGTTGCAGAAAAGCGGGATTTGGGGAATTCCCTGGTAACTTTCGTGGAGGAAGGATGAATTCAATGGTGCTCTGATGGCCGAGGTCATCAGAATTTGGGTCAGTAGGGACGAGGGTCACTACGTTTGAAATAGTAACTGCAAATTATTTTATTCCTTCTTTTGGAGTATGGCTGGAAAATGTGTATTCCAAGAAGTTTGGTTAGCGAATAGTTTATTTTCAGGTTGGTTGTTACCCGACACTAGTAATAACTCTAGAACTCGTTGCAAATTGTTCATGAAAAACTTTTACTTTTCCAACATGGGTGTATCTGGATTGAAAAGCTACATGATGAGACATAATAAATATAAAGTGTTAACTAAAAGTCATTTAACATAACTATAATGTTTTTATGTGTGTGTAATATCTACTAAATAAAATAAGAATGCAACAATAATAAACTCTACAGCAAAAAAAAAAAAAAAGTGAGTGGGTGATAAAGAATCAGTGAGCTGTTTCACAATTATTGAGGTAATCTTTTTTCTTCATATATTAATTTTAATAAACTAATGTATTTATATTATGTATTGTCATAAAAAATGCAAACCTGGAAAGTGATGCATATTAGTCCTGGAAAGTCCTTAAGTAGTCCTGGAAAAAAGTTTTGGACCCTGCTGTATGAGCCCTGTGAATGGTTCATATAATGCTGTAATCTATGTGCCATCAAAAACTGCATTCAAATAATGTCAAACCTAACTTCTGTAAGGAAGGTCATCTTCTGGTTACAATAAATTAAGTACAAATGATTCAAATTCAGGCAATGCCATAATCTGCTAGATTCCAGCTGATTTTTATTCAAATAATGCTTTTATCTTTCTTCTGTCATAAATTGGGATTTTTGTTTGCAATGAATTGAATCCAGGTAGTTCACATTTATGTAAATCCATAACATACCTGCCACCAGAAATTGTGCTTTCTGATCAAAATAAACTGAAAAGTGGTTTGCATTCAAAATAATGTAATCTCATGCAGTGGCCATAAGACCTGAAATATTTAGTTTGCTTCCATAAAACATGCAACAAAGAATGAGGTGGAACAAAACTTCACTGGTCAAAACTTTTTTTTTTTGTTGGAAAATTGTGTATGTGTGTGTACTTGTGCACCACACATTTAGGCACTTGTGTTGTATTATCTGAAAAGGTATAGTATCCACTTTAAAAACTTGCCAAGAATCTCAGATAATGGCATTTTGGAAAATAAGTTTTGTATGCATTTAAGGAATTTTAGTAGCAAAATTAGTCTAGAAATTGCATACATACATACGCACATATCACTAAGCTGCTCTCTGATGCTCAGAACTTAGCAGGAACTTACTGTTGCTGAATCAGACATCTCCATTTACAGCGTTTGAAATTGAAAAAAATAATAATATAATAATAATTAGATTTTTGACCAGAATATTTGAAAACCCAGAGTAAATCAGGAAAATGAGAGGTGCTGCTAAAAAGTCTCCCAGAAAAAGCAGGAAAGTTGGAGCTATGGTAGTGTATCATTTGAATGTATTGATTCAATCGTTTGTAGTACTCAGTTTGGCATCGATTTTCTCTTCGTAACTCAGGAAGAGTAAAGTTTTGGAATAAAATGAAATGGGAAGAAAATATTGACCTCCTGTAACTTTCTGTTTCTGTATATTGGAGCACCAGTACAAGAAACTAATACCGAGAAACAATTAATGCTTTTGCTGCTGATGATTTGCATTTTTGCTGTTGGTATTTTAAAATGTGCCAGTAATAGAAAGCTACATCAAAGTGATTTTTGACATTTTTTAGAATGTAGAAATGGAAGACATATCTTTAATGCATTTTTATTAATTTTCCTTGAAATTGACAGCATTGCACCTTCTCTCATGGCATTCAAGATACATTCATACCAAAGGATTCAGACAGGAGAAACATCACTTGGTGTGATATTAAAAGGTTATGAAAATCATGTATTGCTTCTTTGTTCTTCTGGCACTGGCACAAATAGGGAACATTCCTTGCTGGGATAGCAAGTGCAGTGCGGCCACCTCCTGGAAGAACTTTTAGAAACAATTATTGTCTTGCATTTGTGCATTCTGAAATACACTGCCGGACAATTGCTAAGGACGGATGACAATAGCAACCATAAAATGGAAGGCAGGAAAATGTGGAAATTAGCATAAGTGCGGGATACAGTAAGACGTGTTGTGCGTATGCAAATTTTGGATTGCCGAACTTGTTCGTGACGTCATAGCGCTGATAAGAGATATAAAATATTTGACGCGTATTGACCGTTGTTGTTCAAACGCAAAGTTGAAAGGGAAAGAATCAATTGACGAACTTGCAATTTTCAGTATGTCTTTCCAACATCACCTAGATGATTTTACGCGTGGCCGTATTATTGGCAAGATTGAAGAAGGGCAAAAAATAACAGATGTTGCCAGGGAGTTCGACGTCAGCCACAGTGTTGTTTCAAGGCTTTGGAAATCATTTCAAACAAATGGAGAGTGTAGCAAACGTCACGGGGGAGGTCATGTTCGCAGTACGACACCTGTAGAAGATCGGTACATAGTGCTATCAACAAAAAGACACAGGCGCAGCACAGCTAGTGAGGTAGCAGATCAGTTTATGGCTGCTACTGGTAAGCGGATCTCCCGAAAAACTGTCGCCAGACGTTTGCATGAAGGAGGACTATACGCCCGCCGTCCTGTTGTGTGCATCCCACTGTCCAGACGTCACCGTACCACCTGTTTGCAATGGTGCCATCAACATCGCAATTGGACTGATAACGACTGGTCTGCTGTCCTCTTCCCAGATGAGAGTAGATACAGTCTATCGTCTGATTGTCGACGACAACTGATCTGGCGTGATAGTGGTACTGCATATTGTCCAGTAAACATACAGGAAAGGGACCGATATCCGACATGTAGTGTCATGGTATGGGCTGGCATTATGATCAATGGCCGTATGTCCCTCTATGTGCTTCCAATTGGGACTATGACTGGCCAACGATACATTAATGATGTTCTGCTACCTCATGTTCGCATGTTCCGTGGTGCTGTCGGTGATAGATTCATTTTCATGGACGACAACGCAACATGTCATCGAACAATCGCTGTCCAGGAGTGTCTTGAGAGCGAGGATATTCAACGCCTCGTATGGCCAGCACGTTCTGCAGATCTGAATCGCATTGAAAATTTGTGGGATGCTTTGGGGAGGAGTCTTGCTGGTCACCAATGCCCTCCAATAAACAAGGACACCCTCATCCGTGCACTGACAGCGGAATGGGATAAATTACCCCAACAGCTGCTTGATAATGTTGTGCAAAGCATGACATGACGTGTGGAATCTTGCATCGCCCTCCATGGTGGCCATATCCCGTATTGACATCTTACGCCGGAACGCCTGCGGACGGTAATTGCATTTTTTTCACGTTTACGTATTCTGCACAAAATGGCCTGTTTGTCCCTTGAACACGTTCCAAAGCCTTCTGGATTTCAGAGCACAATAAATTGTCTTTCTTGTAATGTCCTGGCATTCTGACATTATTTTATTTCACTTGGCATCCAACCACACTTACTTTTTTTATGCGCTATATAGCTGTTTATGATCCGTCCTTAGCAATTGTCCAGCAGCGTATATTAATAAAAATCACAATGTGTGAGAAATACTGACTTTTTGATTTTCCATCACATTTTAAGTTCTTTTGAGTGTAATTTCATCAAAACTAAAAAAAATAAGGTTCTGTGATTATCTACCCCTGTCATGCGATGTGATCATTGTGACATTTCTGTAAATCTTATTTTGCTTGCTTCTGAGGTCAGCAGACTAAAGTAACCAGCGATTTGCAAAGAATTTCCACTTCAGGTATTTGTTTAAAATAAATATTCATACTATGTTCCCATTGGTGAACAATTGGCAGAAGTCTCATCTGTCATCCGCCACCCCCCCCCCCAAAGTTCTTCGAAGAATTTTTCTTATATGTGTTAAATTTGTGCAATGTGTAATCTTAGAAGTCTTGTCATATATGTGAGATATACTTTGAAACTGGTGATCTATTTTTTGAATTAGTACAAAGCCAGTCACCGAGCTATTACGGATGTAGACTTGTTAAAAATCTAGAGACAAAAATGCATGTCCCTCAGAGAATCGGTAGCAGAACTTCTGAATATGAGTGGGAAGGAGGGAACCTTACTATGTTTTTGAGTCACTGTCCAGGTGACAGTAAAATGTTGTTATTATTGTTACACTAAATGAATCAACATATTTTCAAAATTATTTTCTATAATAAGATTTACAGAAATAAATGCAATTCTGGTTGCAGCATAAAAATATTGTGGTGTTGCATTTTTCTTTTTTTTTTTTTTTTTTTTTTTGCATTAACTATTAAGCTTTCAAAAAGCATGTTATGCCGTTAGAAGTAAATCACTGTTTTACTGATACTATATAAATATAAACTTACTGTTATAACCTTAAATAAAATAAACTTACTGTTTATAGCCTTACTTAAAGCTAGTCTTTTTCAGCATATTGTAATGCTTGAAAATGTTATTCATATCAATAGACCTGAGAAAGACCACCATGAGATTGTTGTAACAGAAGTAAATTCTGGTTTGCTCTTGTTCAGTTTTGATGCCATCCATGTAGATTAGGTTTTCATTATTATCTTGTGTGTGTAGCATAATTTGGAAATAATTAGGATTTTTTTTTTGAAAATGACAAGTAGTACTTTTCTGGCTTTATTTTGCAGTTCATTTCAAAGAGTATGAACTTGGAGAATAAATTCATTAGGCAGTGATGGAGTAATAGTTAAAATTTATTATAAATTTCAACTCAGTACAAAAACTCTTAAGATGTTTAGTTTTTGGGATTGCATTAATATGAAAGGGATAAATGATGTTGTTTCCTACTAAGTTCCATGATTTTACTATTAATATTGATGTTTCTGTTCCAATATCCATTGTCCATGTTCAGGCAACTAATATTTAAATATGGGTATATCATTTCTATCTCTGCTGGTTTTTCATACCATAAAAAAAAAAACACAGTTTATTACTTTAGATAGAGAGTTCATTAAGTTGTTTCTCCAAATCACTCAATATTTAAATATGGGTATATCATTTCTATCTCTGCTGGCTTCTCATACCACAAAAAAAAAAAAAAAAAAACAGTTTATTACTTTAGATAGAGAGTTCATTAAGTTGTTTCTCCAAATCACTCAATTTCTTTTGCGCATTTTGTTTGCACTGTGAAAAAATTGAGCCATTTCTTTTTGCTTGAAATGTTGATGAAAATGACTTGAAGTTCAGTCTTTGTTTTGTCCATGTATATGCCATGACAAAGATTGAGTTATTTCTGTGTTGCCAATATATCCATACCTTTGCTCTTACTGTAATAAGGTGGTGCACTAGAGAAAATAGTGGACTGGACTAGCCAGTACCTCTATACTAAGAAGGATAAAACAGCAATATTGTGGAATGTGGTATGTAAAATAATTTCATCCTTAAGTATTAGATGTTTGAAAGTGCCACACAGGGCAGTTGCAAATTCTGGATGCCATACACTCCCAGATGCTTCAGATAATGGAAAGTAAAAGAATAAAAATATTACATGTATAACTTAAAGTAAAGGGCTTGGCTGAATATTCTTAACCACCACTTTTTGAAATAACCACTATCTTTTCAAAGCTGTTATTATGTGCTTGGAAGATTTTGTTTCATAATGAAATTATCTTGAAGGTGCTTCCACAAATTGATTGCACCACAGAACTGAAGTTGGTGGTATACTTTGTTGGCTTTGGACGGGGTTCTTGAAATTTCAGTGGTGATGTAAACGTGCCAACTCTCCAGATTTAGGCGGGGAACTCCGGATTTTCAGCCCTTCCTCTCACCCTCTGGATGAATGTCAAATTCTCCTGATTTTCACTGAGAATTTGCCAATAGGATGGCCAAAATTCTGTCAACCACTATGATTTCGACCGCCTGTGAAATTGTCAATGCAAGGCAGCATTACAATAATCAATTTCGTACTTTTCCTCTCCTGTCTGTAAAAAGAAAGTTGCCCGGTGGCACAGTGGTGTAAGCACTGGCTTCTGACCAATCGCCCGAGATGGGTAGAAAGAAATTTGCTTTTAAATAAATTTCTCACAGTCTGTTTGTCATATGATGCTTTCAGCAAAGAGCTCACCCTCTCTGGCACTAGAATGCCAGAGAGGGTCAGTAATTGATTGACAGATGGGAGCAGCCCTGCCTTCTCCTTGCAGTTCAGTCTTTCAACCCCTCACCTCAACAGAGCCACACACATTCTAAGTGATGATAAACATTTGAGTTATGGCGAATTCACTTAACAACAAAAGGAAGTAGTTCCAGTTGACCTCACCTTGTGACGAAAGGCGATTTTAGTTCGATGCTTTTTGTTGTCTTCACCTTTGCGCACAACCTAAAGAAGAAACAAAAAACAGTTGGCTGCTATTTTATTCGTAAAAAACAACAACATGCGGGTTATTTTACATTTTTATTATCTTGCAGAATCAATGTACCTGAAAACGAATTTCAGTAGGGGAAGGGGTGTTGCTTTTTGCACTGTTTTTTCTTTTTTCTTCAGAACTTTTAGTGGACCAATAATACTAAAATTGTTCCTACGTCTGTAAAATGTCGATAAAAAATAGCATTTGTGTGATTTTATGAGCTGTAAAAATCTCCCAGTTTTCAGATTTCGAAGGTTGGCATGCATGTCTTGTGATGTTTTCTTATGCTGGAGCAATTGGCGTTATTCTCAAACTGGGTTTGGAATATGTTCTTCACAAACATGTTTGCTTTCAAAAAAGGAAGTTGTAGCTGTTGCATTTACAATGACTTCCTGTGGTATAAGAAATAATAAAAATAAGTAGTGTGGGTCGTTGATTGTTCATGTAATGGATGTCGGTGATTGCATGGCAGTGTTGCAAATTCCTCAAAAGGCAATGAAACATTTGTTGATGTGAGGGTATCCTTGCAGAGTTTTAATGTTTTCAAAATTCAATAAGAAGCAGAAGTGATCCAGACTTTCTCCCTGCTACAATATTGTGTCACCCTTTGAGCCATATGTCTTTCACTGTATGTGTACTCAACAAGGAAGAAATACTTGTATTTATCCTCTGTTCTAGATGATATATTAATGAAAACAACTTTTTGCATTGCTAGCTACTACTAAGTTTATCTTGCCCAGGAGTACATTTCTCACAGTTAGAATGATGCACTCAAATAACCCTGGGACTTTTTAATGCTTTTCAGAAAAGATCAGCTTATCTTATTAACAGATTTGCAATCGCTGGTTTTCTTCAGTTGATCCATTTTCTAGTAGTGTATGTGAGATATCTTGTGCAGGCATTGTCAAGAACATTCTCAGGAGCTGTTGGCTCTTGTCTTACCTTTGGCAATTACCTGTCACACTACAGAAAGGACGATAATCCAGAACCCATGATTAAGTGCTGTGCCCACCAGAGCTGAGTTCGGGCTCAATTTTCGGAGCCCAAGCCCACCCGAGCCCAAAAACTGGCTAACCTGTTTAACCGTTAATAAAAAACATTTCCTTTTCCACACTTCCAGCCTGATTCGGACCTGAGCTCTGCTTCGGGCTTTCATGCTCGGGCTCAGCCCTGGTGCCCACCTGATTTAGTGCTGCACTAATTACTTTGCAAACTTGTTTACTCGCGTTACATAAAAACTTAGGAATTCCTTAAATATCATATTAACCGGTACATTACAGCCTTAAATCTGGGACAAACAAAGAAGTTTTAAGTAGTTCCATGTACTAATAAATGCAAACAAAAGGAATTATGATGCTGTACCCTGTAAGTTCTGCTATTCTAATACTTTGACAAAAATAAAAATGTGCCAGTATGTGATTCAGCATCTCTATCTACAGTATGTTTTTTTTTTTTTTTTTGTAGTGTCCTACCTACAGGAAGTTTCACAGTTATGCTTCATAACACAGTGCCAGTTTACTGACCCTGTAATATAAAGTGAATGGACAAATTATTACATACACCTACCTAATAACGTGTTGCTTCACCTTTCGACCTCATAAAAGCAGCCAAACGTTTTGGTAAGGACTCAACGAGGTACTGAAAACATGGAGGTGATATTGTTGACCATGAAGCAAAGATTGCCTATGGTAGAGCATCTTCATTTACTGGTGGTAGTGTGTGTGTTAGTGGGGGGAGGGGGGGGGGTCGCCCTCACAATTGCAGCCATATATGTCTTGTTAAGGACCCAATAAGATGTTGAAAACACAGATTTTGTTGTGCCTATGAAGTGAGAATCGCCTGTCATAGATCATCCATAGTTACTGATGGAGGTTTGTCATCACAACAGCAGCCAGACTTCTTGGTAAGGGCTCAGTGAGGTGTTGAAAATTTGGAAGTAGTATTGCCAATCATAAAACGAGAATCACCTGTTGTAGAGCATCCACAGTTGCTGGTGGGATTGACAGGCATGTACAGATCTTTCTAATTTGCCCCACAAATTTTCAATGGGGGTGTCTGGTGATCAAGGGGGATATTCGACATGGTTCTCGTGCAACTTGGAAAATGGAGAAAACCTGGAATTCTCAGGGAATTTGAAAATAAATGGTTCCAAAAATTGGGGAAAACTCAGGATTGCCCCCTTTTTTATGTAAAAATCTGGGAAAATTGCCTCTTGTAAAAATCAAGGGATACTTTATTTTAAAAACTTTTTCAGATTTCAAACTTTTCTTTACAATTACTGTTTGCCTAGAATTTGGTAGATCTTACTTTCAGTTACATTACGTTTTTCCTTGATTCCTTAAAAACGATGCAAAACTGAATTTTAAAAATTGCCTGTTATTAAGTTTTTGTTAAATTTCAGCAGACAGGTGTTTCAATATGGATCAAATAGTCACAATGGCGTGACACACTCCTTGGAGAAACAATACAAGAGAACCAACCAAACAATTGATCAGAGTTCATTGTTGGCTTTTGTGTGACATGTTTCTCTGAGCAGAAGTCATTCCATCATTAAGTATGGTGCATTGTATTATAGAAAAACTGAAACTAATCAACTGACAAATTTTTTCTTACATATGGCCTGTTTCTATGGGAATGTATTGATTCTTTGTAGCAAATAAAGGTAACTAGCGTGATCAAGTTACCTTTATTTGTTAATATTGTTACGTGTTTTGCCCATCATCGTCATGATTCTTTGTAGGTAGCATTCACTAAAGTTAATGGAATTATGGTGCGAAAAATAATGTGTGCGTTTAGTTACTAATGAAAAGCAGTTAATTTTATGAAGACAAATTACTTAAATAATTTACAAATGTGTGCTTTGATGAGAAAATGGATGAATGGCATGAAATGTAACCATCCATCGTTACCCGATAGATGTTGCCATTCTGGAAAAACTTTCAAAACTACCTGGAAAAATCGGGGAATTTTTTTATTCTGAGTAGGAACCCTGTTTGAGTGTGGTAAACTTGCTTGAACACTCCTAGAGCCAGTTGGTCAGTGTTCGTGAAGTATGCAGCATGATGTCATCCCATTGAAATATAGTGTGGCGTGGAAAGAATCTTTACGAACTGGTGTGGTTGGTTGGCGATTATGATTATGTACCTTGCGCCAGCAATGGAGGTCTCTGTGGGCAAGTGAACCTACGTAATGCACCCCAAACTGTTACACCTGCCTGTATGACTCCAACTTAGCAAGCTGGATCTGTTGCATTGTGGTTTTTTCTATGCACTCATCCTCCTATCATCATTATAGAGTTAAAACATGATTTGTCAGACCAGGGTAGTCCTCTTCACTCCAGTTGTGATAAGCCTTTGTGAACTACTGCCTAATCTTTCTAAGCCTAGCAGTCAACAAGGGGACACTATGTGGATGTCTACTGCCATAGCCTATTTTTCTATGGCACTGTTGACAGTCTGTGTTCACAAGCTTGTGGACAGTCCCTCATTAAATTCCAACATCTGCTCTGCAGTAACATTGTAATTCCTTGTAATGATGTAGCACAGTCTGCACTCACCTTGAGAGTCAGTTGCACACTTAAGTCACATTTTTTTCGGAAGTTTTACTGTATTTCATGTAGGCTTGATATACACATGTGACAGTAAGACGTAGGAATCCCAACAGTTTAGCAGTTGCTAAGTTTGAGCAAACAGCCTTCCTGACAGCTACTATCTGGCCTCAGTCAAACTCACATTGCTGCCTTTACTCATGATTACTTTTTTTACTGGTTTCTAATGTGTCAAGACGTGCTCCATTTATAGGCATTGCCAGTTTCAGCGTCCCATGTAACGGTGCAGTGGTTCTGATTTGTATATTGTTTTCAGGGTATGTATAAAAATTTATCCATTCAGTGTAAAAATGCTGTGTATGCACAGTTATCTAAACATCGATTATCCAGAGTGTGAATTGTGTTCCTGTATTTTTCTTTAATTTATAAAATTGCACACTATAAATACAGTGGAACCTCGGTTGTATGTTTTTTACTTTTACACAGTTTTAAGCTTGGCCTGAAATTTAACTGTAGTTTTTATCACTTTTTCAATTCTGTTATATGTAATTTATTTATATTCTCGATCATTCGTTAAATTTAGAATTTCTGAGTATAAAAAGTACCTGGTTCTTGGATTCTTTTATACGTAAACCAGTACTAAAAGAAAAAAATAAATAAATACGAACCGATATTTCCAGCTATAACAAAAATTTCAACTAAAAATTTAGTAAATAACTTTCACAATTCACTTTTTTCTCTGAATTCAAGCAAAGATTAGTGAATATTTCACCCGGCAGTAGTGCTAAATCAAGTGAGCAAACTGCTTTGAAAAGGATGATGTAAGTAAAGGATATATAATAGGGGTATTAAATACAAAACGAAATGATATTTGGATTTTCTTCTTAGAATTTGAAACATAAGATTTTTTTTCTACTTTCATATACAGTAGATTCCTGTTAAGAGGGTCATCGGTTAATCGGGACAGCCACTTAACTTGGGCCATAGTGCTCTAGCACTGATGTGTCCCAAGTAACAGGAATCTACTCTATTAAAAATATGAAATTCTACAGAATTTTTTAACCTAGTTTTTTAATGAAATTAAAATAAAAAAAATAATACAAAAGCCAAAATAATAGTAAAAAAGTATATACAGAGTGATCGTAAAGTTGCCGAACCCTGAATTTAAAAATTCATTGCGTATGCTGTAAGCAAAAGTTCAACCAATTGATGTGGCTACACGAATCGGCAACTCGTTGAGGTCAAATACTGCGCTTGTCGAATGCCTGAAGGAAATTGGCAGAGTGCCAGAAATGAATAACCGGTTCCATGTATGCTACGCAGTTTGCCTACCTTAGCGTCGCCATTTGCACAGAGGCATGGATTTGACGAGGGAGCAGAGAATTTGTTTACTTGAAGCTTATTTGCAAACGCAGTCTTACAAACAGTGCATATAGAAGAGTTCAGGAAAAAATTTCCGCAGCATACTGTGACAAGTAAATCAACGATACACAGTTTACTCGTTCGATTTCGGAAAACGAAGTGGCCAGCCAAGTGTGTTAATGCTGGAAGTGATAAACGATGTTAAAAAACGTTTGCAGCAGTCACCTACAAAATCGATTCGTCGCTTATCTAAGCAAGTGAAACTTTCTTACTGCTCAGTACAGAAAGCGACGACGCCCCCGTGTCGCAGTGGTCTAAGCGATGGCTTATGACCATTCGCCCGAGTTGGGTCTGGGTTCGAATCCCGGTGAGGCATGGATGTTGTGTTTGTCTTACGGCACTGGCTCTCTCCCTTCCCTGGAACCAGTGACCCTAAATTAGGGACGGGCGACTGCTTATAGCCCGTTGAGTTGCTCACGGTGGTCGTTAAACCTCCAATCAAAAAAAAAAATGGCTCTCTCCCTTCCCTGGAACTAGTGGCCCTAAATTAGGGACAGGCAACTGCTTATAGCCCGTTGAGTTGCTCACGGTGGTCGTTAAACCTCCAATCCAAAAAAAAAACCTGAAGAGGAAGTGAGTGGATGGAAGAAATTGACAAGGATATCAGCACAGCAGTACCCTACGTTGGCAATTTTTGGAAGAATGGGACTATGAATATATCTGTAATAGAAATTCGAACTGACGATGCAAAAGATTATCAAAAACAAGCAAATTACAGATTGTGTTATTGAATAGATATGGCTGTTACTAGTATTTGTAAAAATAAAATATATATGTTAGACTGTGTTTTTAATTATCCATGCATTTATTCCCCCTCCCCATTAGCCTAGATGATCAAGGCAGTAACATTAATAAAACTAAAAATGTGATATGCATTTGTTGAGCATATCGTGCACAGAAATTGACCCAGGAAGTTATTTATATGCCGCCCCGGTGGCGCAGTGGTCTAAGGCGCTGGCCTGTGATTATTCGTCCGTAAGGAGTCCGGGTTCGAATCCCGGTGAGGCATGGATGTTGTGTTTGTCTTACGGCACTGGCTCTCTCCCTTCCCTGGAACCAGTGACACTAAATTAGGGACGGGCGACTGCTTATAGCCCATTGAGTTGCTCACGGTGGTCGTTAAACCTCCAATCAAAAAAAAAAAAAAAGTTATTTATTGTGATGTATGACAACTTGTCCGGTATTTCTCTGATTTACCTTGAACCATGTTGAATTCACTTAACATGCATTCTGCCACCTGGTAGCGCAGTGGTCTAGCGCTGGCTTATGATCATCTGAGAAGGGTCCGGGTTCAAATCCCTGTGAGGCATGGATGCTCTGTTTGTTTTACGGCACTGGTTCTTTTCAACCAGTTGACTTAAATCAGGGACGAGCTTACTTCTTATAGCCCATTGATTTGCTCATGGTGGTCGTTAACCTTCAATAAAAAAAAATGCATTTAAGTTAGGTTTTAATCATTTGACATTTACATTAAATAAGATCTTAATCCTTGGAGTGGAAGTTTTCTGGTGAATCCGACCATCAATAGCAGCTGTAGATGTAATTTTTTGCGCTTTATTTTTAAGGGTGTGAAGTGCCGCGAAAGTCGCCCGTAAAATAATAATGTGGGTAATATTGGGCTGGTGCGAATGAAATGTTCGGCGCGAACGAGCAGTGGAGAGAGGCCCCCACCACAGCGGAATGGTACCATCCACAGGTGTTGCGGGCATTGCGTCATAGAGTTGCTATAAATAGCTAGCACGTGTGTGAAGAACAAGGTTCAGGCGTGGTATTTTTGGACGTAACGTGGCTTGCAAATGAAACGTGCGGACGCCGGATTTGAGAGTCATCTTCCTGTATGAATTTAAACTGGGCTATTCTGCAGGAATTGCCGCTCGAAACGTTAACAAACCGTTTGGGGTGAATACAGCCAACGAACGAACCATTCGCCTAGGGTTTGTGAAGTTTCGAAGCGGAGCACGTAGTCACCGGCTTGTTGCTGTTTCTGACGATGTTATGTTACGTGTGGTTAAAGCGGGCCCCCGAAAACCGTGTCGTGAGATAGCGGCAGAGGTAGGTGTCCACCACTCGACAGTTGTTCGGCGTCTGGCTGTGCTGGGTAAGGTCAAAAAGCTGGACACGTGGCTGCCGCATGAGCTGACAACTGCTAACAAGACTAGGCGTTTGGAAGTCTGCACGTCGCTGCTTGCCAGGAATAACCAGAAACCTCTACAGCATCGATTCGTTACCTGCGACGAGAAGTGGGTCCTTTATGATATCGGAAACTATCTTTACAATGGTTAAGCAAGGCACAGCCTGCTGAATGGCATCCTAAGCCACCCCTACACACCAAGAAGATGATGCTCCTTTTCTGGTGGTCCACAGCCGGAATAATTTATCAGAGCTCTTGGCAAGACGCCAAACCATCACTGCAGAACGTTGTGCTGAAAAAAAAAAAAAAAACAGATGCGTCGGAAATTTCTGCAGAAACAACCGGCTTTGATCAACAGACATGGTGTTCTCCAAAACAACGCCCGCCCTCATGTCGCACAACGAACAATGCTGACACTAAGTGCCTTGAGCTATGAAGCACTGCTTCATCCTGCCTATTATCCGGACTTGTCTCTGACCGACTATTATCTGTTTCGTCACCTGGATCACTTCCTGTCCGGGAAACAGTTCACGACACACAACTAGGTTCAACGTGCAGTTGATGACTTCTTCAGGTACCAGCCACATGATTTTTTTCGTTCCGGGATCATGGCCATGCCGGACAGATGGCAACTATGTGTCGATGCCGAGGTGGATTATTTTGTGTAGATAAGTTGTCCTACTTTTCCGTTCTCGCCGTCCACGTGTGCTGGTCCTTTGCCGGACATTTCATTCGCACCAACCCAATACTACAGATTCGCATTCTTTTTTAGGGGGAGGGGGGAATTCTTACGTATATTTTCAAACACCACAGATTAACTAATACTTCCACTGCGATTGATTTTAATAAATTCTCTGCAAGATGTAATGATTTTGTTTTGAATCATAGCTGTAACATTCTGTCGAATGATATTGCAGGGTCTCAGCTTTTTTTTTTTTTTTTTTTTTTTTCTTCCCTCTCTCTTAAAGCAAGCCTATAAGTTAGTTCGTTGCATTATCATACAGCTTTTGAGGATTTATTTTTTTGTATGTTAGAATCTTTATGTTCTCAGATTTTTATATTTGGCTTACCATGCAGAATCTCATTTTTAGTGTTATTTCCTGAGCCTGGAGATTGCGGAGTTTAAAAGGGATGTGATGTTCAAATAGGAAGCACAAAATCATTCATCAATTATATTGTACTTAGAAAACTCGCATGTGCACTTTTTTTAATCCGTTGGATTGTTAAGTCTTACTGTGTTTCTTGAACTTGAGAATGTGTTGGAAGAAATCTCTTGATTTTAGAAACAATATCAGTAAAGTCAGAGTTAGTATGCCTCCTGGAATTTAAGAATTCCTTAAATGGGCCTTTTCCTCCTCACAGGCTCCTGGAAAAATTTTGACTCCTAGAAATTATTGTAAACTATTTGAAAGTTTTATCTTTTCCAGCTGACATGCACTGCCCTCTCCCACTGATAAGATGATTAATAGACGTGTATGGATAAACTTTGTCACGTGCCTCGGTGTTGCTTCGGAGAAGACCCAGACTCAGTTTACAGATTCATCGTAATCACTACAAGTAATTGTTAATCCGTTATGGACTACGGGAAGCCGACTATACTACGATAGTTGAAAATTTCGGTGAAATAATGTTATTCAACATCTGTGTTAAGTTTGTTTTCAAATTTCTGGATTTTTTTTTTAACATTTTTGGGATTGTTTATTTGAATTTTTTACGATATTTTTTGGACGTCTCCATGCCATCTGCTGGCTGAAAATGTGTGGAACTGCTGGGAATAATTAATTAAGGAAAGATGAAAATGGGTTCCGTGATTTTCGAAATTTCAATTAAAAAAAAAATTTTTTTTGACCAAGCTGCTTTTTGTTCCACTTCTCATTTCTCTTCCTGATTATATCTTATTTTTTATATTTTTCTGATCATGTTTTTAATAATGTAATAGTGAAAAAGAGCGACTTCACATTTTTTAAGAATTGTTTCTAATGAAATGCATGTTTTTCTACTTTGAACAGTGTCTTCAAAATTAATCAGCTGATCAAGCAAATGTTTGCCCCCTTCCTGTTTTTAATGTCAAAATCAGTACTTAATCTATACGTGGTGGAATCTGCGCTATTTCCGTGACCCCTAAAACTGTTTAACGGCAGAGTGATAAAAGCAACATCTATTTTTGACGTTTCGCTTAAAATGTGTGTTTCCCATTATTTAGTCAGTTCTTGCTTTATGGGACAGAGCAAGCATGTTTTTCTTTAGTTAAGTGAAATTAAAGTTAAAAAACGCTACTACTCGCCAAAGTGTCGAGAAAATGATTGACGGGAAACGAGGAATCGAGACAGAGTTAAATTTCCGATTTTAAACTTTTAATTTTCTTTTAAACAAAAGGAAGATTGCTCGCTCATTTTACTCCTCGACATATGTATAACAAGAAGTGACGAGAAGCCATGCATTTTCGACGAAAATTAAAAACTGATAATGCTGCTCCTCTGTTGTGAAAATAACTACTTGTCATAAAACGGCGCAATTTCTAGCAAGACAATTGGTAAGTAACGATTCTCAATTGGAATTTTTCTTAGTAAACAAATAAAAAAGCTTTCTCCATTGATAAAGGAGTAAGTAATAAGAAAATGTGCATTTTATTAGGAACATTTTCTAAAAAATATGACGTCACTTTTCTGCACTATTACCATCTTTTTTGCGATAATGTTACTGGTTATTTTTTTTTCTTTGTTTAATGATCGCCATGAGCATCTTCCAACTTGTGAAGGCAGTTTACTTCCGGATTCCCATACATTGGTTTTGAGAAAGACTAAAAAAATAAATTATTGGTTCCACTTAGTGTTTCCCACAGGAAGTATAATTTATGTACAGTTTTTAAACAAAATGCACTTTTTTGTAAATTTATACTATTATTTTGCTGTCCTCACAATTTGTTCGTTACGTATCGTATAATACAGTTTTATTCATTACAGTTTTATTCATTATCATTTTTTACATTACTAAGTAAAAAAAACAAACAAAAAACTGATTTTTCTACCGTTAATTGCTGAAAATTTCGATTGAGGAGCGGAGTCTGAATCAAGTTTTTGATTTAAATTTCAGCAGAATAATTTGTGCTTTTCTGCATTGAAAGCGTGCATTGTTACTGAACAACAAAAAAGACGTTCATATTTGTTCGCTCTGTAGAGAGTATTTGGTTTTTCCTGTTTCCAAATAGTAATAGTCCTCCCAGGGACCGGATTGCTTGTTTGTCAGATATTAGTGGAATAGTGCCACCATGGCTCTAGCTGACTTTGTGACTAAACAACTTGTCTCTCTTACCTCGTCAAATTCTTATCCCGCGTGGACAGCTTATGGAGACCGGTGACCCCATGGTCCTAGCCGAGCGTTCTTCATAGGCATATTCCGATTTTTAGTTCTGAACATAGCACGGTCACCCCGTCTCAGTTATAGGCTGCTGAGCTGATCATGCGCCAGCAACGAGGTTTATTCACCGTTTGATTTCGTTATCTTCCCCTTATTTTCATCTTCGTTTTTGGGTTTGGTCAGCTAGACCTACCTACACGTTAGACGTGTGCTGTGACCCGCTGTATAGTTGTCCACCAGTGGCGAAGTGTTAATAAGAGCAAAGGAAGCATTGCTTCCCTTTGGTTCATGCGCTTTCTTTTGCGTGAATTAAAAATATGTAGCATTAAAGTAAATTAAAAATATCACACCAACATAACGCAGTGGGCATTTTTTTTCAGTATCTTTTATGTTTGAGAAAGCAAATTTGTATTTTTACGAAAACAAGAACAAATGTGTTGTACGTAAGTCGCTCGTTGGAAGCAACGCAATTAATGCATCCAGCTGAACCTCCGTAGCACGGCATGCCCACCCGCAGAGTGGCATGTGTTTTTTGTGTGAGTGTAGTCGAGATTTTTTTCCCGATCCGATTTCTTCGTGTGTTTTTAGCTAACAGGAACTATGATTTAAAAGTTCGATTTCCTGCACTATCCCATAATATGCCATCCTCTAGAAGCCCTCAACCAGCACCACCCTACCTTTTGCATAGCGGTGGATCTACAGTACACGGCCACGTGAACTCCGAAGACTGCATTCTAGAAACAATACTTTCTTTTGTCTTTTGGATCATTTTCATAATCATATAAAATCACATTTATAAATAAAAAAAATTCTCTATAAAATTCATGTAAAATCACATTTATATAAATGTGATTTTGTATGGTAATTTATATGTGATTTTATATATACATCATATAAAATCACATTTGTAAATAAAAAAAATTCTCTCGCTCTTCCTCTCTCTAAGAGCCCGAACCGCAGTAAATTTTCTATGGCTTTCGGGCTCGGGCTCAGCCCGTCTCAGCTCTGATAGAAGCAACCCCCAATTCTTTTCGTTGTGTGGGTAGACAAGTTTCTTTCCGTTCCAACATTTTCACTGAAATTTTTTTTATAAATCTTTGCATTTGAACTTCTACATCGACATTTCTTTTTGGTGGTACCGCGCAGGGTCGCGGGGGTGGGGGTGGGGGTGGGGGGTGGGTGGGAGGCGTACGATGCTTTCTGCCCTGTCGTATTGTCAACGTAGCATATTAACTACGGGTGACTTGTTGATTTTAATTATTATAAATTTTCATTCGTATCACTTTTGCCATCTATTTATCGCATATTAACTGCATTACTTCCCTTACTTACAAAGTCACGCTTCGCTACTGCATGGACGCAATGGAATCTGGCACATCTACAGTACACGGCCACATGAACTCCCAGAACTCCGAAGACTGCATTCTAGAAAAAAATATTTCTTTTGTCTTTTGGATCATTTTCGTAATCATATAAAGTCACATTTATAAATAAAAAAAAAATCTCTATAAAATTCACGTGAAATCACATTTATATAAATGTGATTTTATATATAAATCATAAAATCATATTTATAAATAAAAAAAAATTCTCTCGCTCTCCCTCTCTCTAAGAGCCCGAACCGCAGTAAATATTCTACGGCTTTCGGGCTCAGCTCTGATAGGAGCAACCCCCAATTCTTTTCGTTGTGTGGGTAGACAAGTTTCTTTCCCTTTCAACATTTTCACCGAACATTTTTCATTTTTTTTATAAATCTTTGCATTTGAACTTCTACATAGTCATTTCTTTTTGGTGGTACCGCGCATGGTCGCGTTTGGGGGGCGGGGGTCCGTACGATGCTTTCTGCCCTGCCGTATTGTCAACGTAGCATATAAACTACGGGTAACTTGTTGATTTTAATTATAAATTTTCATTCATATCACTTTTGCCATCTATTTATCGCATATTAACTACATTGCTTCCCTTACTTACAAAGTCACGCTTCGCCACCGTTGTCCACAGCTGCCAACACTCCTCTTTGCCTCCGGTTTTACTCTAAACGGTCGACGAGGAACGAGCCAATGAAGACCCTCAACGGTCGACGAGGAACCAGCTAATAAAGACCCTAAACGGTCGACGAGGAACTAGCTAATAAAGACCCTAAACGGTCGACGAGGAACTAGCTAATAAAGACCCTAAACGGTCGACGAGGAACTAGCTAATAAAGACCCTAAACGGTCGACGAGGAACTAGCTAATAAAGACCCTAAACGGTCGACGAGGAACTAGCTAATAAAGACCCTAAACGGTCGACGAGGAACTAGCTAATAAAGACCCTAAACGGTCGACGAGGAACTAGCCAATGAAATCTGTGGCCAAGTGGAGCTAAGACCACTAACGGCTTGTTAAGTAGAACTGTGTTAACCTGGAAATAGTGTGATCTTGTCAAAAGGGTGTTACTCGTCGAGCGTATTTCTGCTCTGTCAACGAGTTAGATCTTCCGCCCAACCTTAGAGCCGTGTCTTGTGAAGCTCCGACTCTCCCTTTGTGCTCGGTGGGCAGGGAAGTAGGCGGACGAATTTCCCTTTTTTATGGATTTGATTAGTGTTGTCTTAGGTACAAAGCCGATGAAGAAACTATCCACAAAAGCAGAGGAAGGAACTATCCAGCAAGAAACGTGTCCTATTATTTCCAATGTTCCGGTTTTCTTCTCCCGTCATACAACTCTCGGCATTTGCGTGTCAGGTCTCCTGTTTGGAGGCATAAGGCTTTTCAAGCAGTTGTTGGCTCTCTGAAGGGTGTCAAAAGACCAGTTCGAGGAAAAGTAACATACTCCTCAACACAACCTGTACATTCCAGTCAAAGTTGCCCCCTCATGGATATCTCAGTTCGTCTCGAGGTGTCGCCTCTCAATACCAGCTTGAGTGTGGCAACGATGAACTTCTAGAGAAACTCAAATGTCACCATGTTGAGTGTATTAGCTGTGTATTCCCTTCGGGCGAAATGATCCGTCTGACCCCATCTCGCAATCTCATTTTGACATTTGACACCCTCGCCGCCCCTACCTACGTCCATCAATGCAGGCTATCTTCATCTTGAGGTGCGTCAGTACATACCTAGTCCACTGGAATGTTTTAATTGCTAGAGTTATGGTCACTCCCAACAGTGCTGTTCAGTGCGCGCTGTGGCGTCACGAATATGATTTACAAGATTTCGATGCTGACACCGATCACTGTAAACTGCAAGGGTACCCATGCAGCATTAGCGGAGTGTCCCAAGTGGATAGACACAAAAGATTCGACGCCTCTATAAAGTTGAAAATATGTCATGTCGTAAGGTCAGAGGGAGGGTATCGGTTAAATCAGGTCGGCGCTCCTATGATTCAGCGGTATAAGCCACTAGGACATTCGTCATTCAGACAAAGGAAGACCTTTCTAATATTACGGTAGCTTGTCCTTTCTAAAGGATATTTTTGCAGCTGGACCCGTTGCTCTGACTTGAGGAGTTATTCCACCTGCACGCTCCTCTCAGCGTATACCTTTTTCAGTTACCACGTCGACGGCGCCGGAACTATTACCTGCGGGGAGTGGTCGGAAAGCTTAGAATGAAGAAGGTGTGTTTTTGATCTTCCGCCAAAATTCCAAGGATCCAAGAATAAATCCAGCCTTTGGATTCAAAACATGTTCTTGTTCTACATCCAGATCGCACCCGTCGAAGGTTACTGGGAATTTGCTTGAACTCGTAGATACTGAGTGCTTCTAGGTATCTGCTTTTTCCCGGTACCTTTTGCATTAGGATTCGTTCCTTTCGACAATTAAATTGTCGTGGATTGACGATGTAAAGCATCTGCTCTCCGATGTGGCTATAACGTATTTCGAAAAGACTTGTCTGGTGATAGCGGGAGCGTTGCGATTTTTGTTCCTCCACAGTGTTTCAATCACTCAAGTCTCATTGTACACCTGTTTCAGGCATTGGCGGTCCGTATTTCTGTACCTGTGATTCTGTCTGCCGCAGGATGAAGACGTTAGCTTTTCAGATTTATAGGGCCTGTAGATCAGCTGCCAGCATCCGTCATACTCATATGTGACTTGATTGCCCGTGACAATTTGGGGAAGGGGGGAGTAATGGCAACTGTACAAGAGGGCGTAGGATTCTGTAGCTTCACGATTGATTTTTCTTTTCTACGAAACCTATCGTAGCTTCACGATTGATTTGACCTTGGGTTCACAAACCGTTTATACCGACTGGTCCTGGACGATGTGTGACGGCCTTTATGGTAGGTTTTGATCTTCTGTCCCAAAAATCTGCACGAAGCTCCCGACAGGTCCGAAACCTTGATGAAATGCTAAGCGTATTGCTTCTAGGAGAGCGCAATATAAGGCCTATATAAGTTCGGTCGTTACCTAACTGATGCGAACCTAATCGTTTTAAAATGCGTCAAGTCCTGTACTCGGTACGTCGACGAAACAAAAGGGTAGTCTTAGGTTCAATACGTTTCTTCAATCAATTCGTGCGGTCGTTCTAAAGTTATTTGGTACAAGATTCGTCAGATCCGGGGAAACTACAGTTCGCAGCACTTGAGAGTGACGGATGTATGTATGCTGATATCAGAGATATCGCGGATTGTCTGAATTCAGCGTTTGCCGTTTCTCCTGAGATAGGGCGTATCCGACATTACTTCGCCGTGTGAAGCCGGTGTCGAAACGCTGGAAAGTGTTGCTCCGTATATTGTACACTGCCCTTTCAGCATGGTGGAATTCTGGGTGGCTATGCATCGGTCTGGTACCAGATTTTTCGAGCTTGATGGGTATCCCCTGTGACGCTTCAGCATCTTTCAGAGTCGTATTTTGGAGAATATCCTATTCAACCGGATTTGGTTGGAGCATATTTTCCTGGAGTCGTGGTGGAAGGTTTTGTTCTACGTTTTTCAAAGTCTGGCAATGACACCAAACTTCCCTCTAGTCGCCCTTTTGCGCTCACTAGCTATCTGTGTAAGCTCCTGGAACGCATGGTATATACAGGGTTGATTCATTACTTGGAAAAGCACGACATTTTAATCGTCACAAAACCGCTTCCATCGTCAACGTTCATCTCATAATCATCTGAAAGGTCCGTGTGTGTATGATTCGCTTGTATGCTGGCAGCACATGGGCTCCATTTTTTTTCTTGACATAGAGAAAGTCTGTGATATCGTGTTTCGGTGCGGTACTCTCCGTAAGCTCCTTGAAAGTGGTTTGCGTGGAAAATTCAACGTTCTTTGCCGGTTTTCTTCGGGGTCGGATGTTCCACGTGTCCCTGGGTGCAACAACAGTCACTGAGCCTTTCTCCCGAGACCAGAAGATTCTGAGAGGCTACGATATAAACATTACATATTTTTACATGGTGAGACGTTTCACCCCAAAACAGATTTAGCGAGCTCCTTGATTTAAAGAGGGTTCTTGTCGGTCCAGTCCTTGTAAAAGGGTTCTACTGTATAACATTGGCTCCTACTTTTACTAACTAAATCGTTTCAAAACGCCACTATAGCTGAACATATAATTTGGTTGAACAGTTTTAAAAGATCAACATGTGTGCACCATTTCCTGACAATGCAAAAGCAGATCAGTCCGATTCTGCATTAACTCCTGCTGGAGTTTAAGAGAAAACATTTCATCTTGTCAAGATACATTTTGTGTGTATCTCAGGTACCACAAGCACCACTGATATTTGAATGTGATTTATGGTGCCAAGTGTAGTAGGAGGATTAATGTGTCTGATGAACCCATGCACCAACTATTTCATCACAGTTACAGTGAATTTTCTTCTGGAGCATTAGTACCACAGTTAGCTAGGTCCAGTGTTGTGATTTTTCCTCCACTCAGTTTTACACTCATCGTCAAAAAAATGGTTTCACCCAGAAAAAAACAACCGACAGGAATAAAACGTGGTGGGTAGTTTTGACATCGTGAGGCATGCAAATAATTCAAGTATCACGCTCGGCCGCGCATGTGACGCCAGAAAAGAGGGGTCATAGCGCTGTGCCTGACAGGCTATATAAAGTCGTCCCGTTGCGCGTGCTTGTCATTCTTACTCGTGCTGTTTTGTTGGTTTCATCATTTGCAAGTGAAATATGCCTCGTAGAAAAATTCGGAAGCAATTTGAGCAGTTGGAGGAGTTCGAGAGGGGCCGCAACGTCGGGCTCCGGGAAGCGGGATGGTCTTATCGCAGTATTGGTCGTTGAAAAGCAACAGAATCTCCCAGCAGTCAAGTAGGCTAAAGTGCGGGCTTTTGATTCTGCGCAGTGCTGGATCTAGATTGGAAACCTGTAACAAGACGTAGATATTATATCTGGCCTTTCACCGCTTGCGCTCTCCCCTCCCCCTTTTACAACCAGTAATTCAAAGTTAGTGATGGAAAACTTACTTATAAGCGCCCATTAAAACCACCCTGAACAAAGAAACAAAAAAACAGTGAAGCAGGTATAGTTCTGAATTTCTTCCGAGATGAAGAGGTTATTAGTTCGGTATTTCTACCACATTATGATGAAAATAATAGTGATAATAAATAAAGGTTTCGATAAAACGTTTTTATATGCCACTGGTTTTTCATGTTTTCCCTTTGCATTCTAGTGAGATATGTATCGCCAGTAACGGGTGGTGTGCAAACAGGGTTGCTTGAACTTGATACTGATGCTTCTGTTGATAAAATTTATTTAGCACTTACGCAATCCCCAGAGGCTATTCCGCTTACAAATACTGTGTGCATTGATTGTGGCGGAGCTGATGTCATGACAGGACAGCAGAATTCTTTTGCAACGATTGTGTGCTGATGTTCTAGAGGTAAAAGTTTTTTATTGTGATGTTTGTGACTCAGCACCGCTCACAGCAAGCAAAGCTTGTGACAAACTTCCACGAACTCCAAGAAAACTTCGGCGTATAAGCACGCATATTTCTTTCAGTGCCAAATGATATTGCCAGCTGTTGATATTCAGAAGTCCACCCCCTATAATTTTATAAGACTGTGTCGAAAGGATTTTAGAGAAATGGGGTACATTTTTTGTGAGATTGTTGCATTTCAGGATAAGATACTGTGTTCAGAATTTATTCCAGTGCAGCTGAAGATTGAATTTAACAAATGCTACTTCCTATTTTTCAAGTTTATCCTGAAGTGCTTCAATACTATTAGTGCACTGTTCTAAGAGAGATTTATAATATTCTCATCAGGGCCCGATTTTCATAGAATCGAGCCCCTGTCCACATTCTTAAAGAGTAAGTGCATTTGTCGCCACTAATTTTTTTTTTATTTTTTGATTGGAGGTTTGACGACCACCGTGAGCAACTCAGTGGGCTATAAGCAGTCGCCCGTCCCTAAATTAGGGCCACTGGTTCCAGGGAAGGGAGAGAGTCAGTGCCGTAAGACAAACAAAACATCCATGTCTCACCGGGATTCGAACCCCGACCCATCTCGGACGAATGATCAGAAGCCATCGCTTAGACCACCGCGCCACAGGGGCGGCGCCCCTAAATATTATCAATTATTTTAAAAGTTGCTTTAATAAATGGGACACCGTGCGATGAAAAATAGGAGATAATATCTACTTTTATTACATCTTCATTTTAGCAAAGAAATTTGCACTTAAAAATATAGGCGGGTAAGTAAAACCCAATTGAATAGTTTAGTATTGCTATTTTTGCATTTAATTATGTAGTAAATTACATATCCACAGATGTTAAGGTATTTATCCCTTTTTAATTTTATTTTTAAACAACATTATTTAGACTTGGTACATACTGATTTCTTGGGGGAAGGAGAACTTCCATGTAGCTGATAATAGACTTTTTTTCCATTCATAATAACGTTTGCCTAATGACTGAATCAGGGCCCCGTTCATATGTGTGTTCAATATTATAGTAGAATAATTCTATTAAGAGGAATGATACTTAGATTTGAGCAAACATGCATAACTGGATAATTCTCACACTCGTAAGAGCACATTATTCAGCTCATTAATTCACTAAATTTAGATCCAAGCAATTATAAAATCTGATACTTTACAATATGAAATACTCAAAACTTCTACAAAGTGTTTCAGCAATGCAAAACCTCTCTCAAGAAGTGTATAGTATAAACAAAAATACTTTTTTTCCATTCATAATAACTAATTAATAAAAAAAGCATAATTTTTTTCATTGTGATTCTGGGGCCCTCTAGAATGTGGGGCCCTAGGCCCGGGCCTTGTGGGCCTAGGCGTAAATCAGGCCCTGATTCTCATCCATGCACTGACAGAATCATTGACTTGTTCCGTTATTTCAACGAGACCTTGATTTAGCAGTCTTCTCTTCTGTAAGGTGCCCGACGAACTGGAGGGCTATATTAGTATTGTGCTGTAAGTTTTTATATCTTCGAGAAACAAATGAACAATAAAAATACGACTTAATATCATACGTCGGTATACTGCATACCACACTCCAGTTTTAAATGAAGAAGAGTTTCACGAACTGTGTGGAGACTTTCCCATAGATCGTATGCAGGACCGGTGCTAGGATATTTGGCGTCATAGGCAAGCCATCAGCCTTGCGCTCTAAAAAAATATGTTATTCATTTATGTAGCTAAACAAATCGCATTTATTTAATAATTTCAGGATGAAAAATACAATGTAAACTAAACAGAAGAAACTAACGGAAACTACATCTATTCAATGATCCAATGTAAATTAAAATTAAATTGAGATATCATTTTGCATGCTTTATTGCTCGCAATATTACCAAAACGTGTCTTCAAATGTATGCCACGGGCAATTTCTTGTTCGATTCACAAAGTAGATAGCCCAATAAAACACTTTCGATAAAAATAATAGAAACAAGATTTCCAGCCGAATGAATATACGGTATGTAGTAGTAGACCCTCTCTTACTCTCGCCCTTGTTCTCATTAGAAAATAGTCTGAGTGTGACAGTTCCTAACTTTTACGTGTTGAGTATTGCCATTATTTGTGATGTAAGAAGTGGGCAGTCTTGATATTTCCATTGAAAGCCGGATAATACAGAATCCATTTTCTTTCAAACGTAGTGCCGCCCATAGGAATCGTCTGCTGCATAGTTCCTATGCAGCAGACTGGTTTATGGTAGTTTTTCGACAGATGCGCGCTTTCACATCGGCTTCGGATATACTGCGAGCTGACTACCCAGTCTGTAGGAGCAGATCTCCGTTTCTCAAGGATTAAGAATTCATAAGTAATATCGAAAGGACAACAGAAAATTAAATTGTCTTTGTTTTTATAATTTTTATTACTTTTTTCTCATTACTCATCTGATTTTAGCAATTCTAAATCGTGGCACTCCCCAAATTTTGTCGATCTAGGAAGGCGTCAAGTTTGCCTAATGACTGAAACGGCCCCGTTCATATGTAAGAGAATTCGCATTACCTGTAAAAAACAAAACAAAAAAAGAAACAACAACAAAAAAAAACAGACCCGTAAGCAATCGCTCTTATTTATTTTAAACAATTCTGTGTTGCCTGATGGTGCAGTGGTCTAAGCACTGGCTTCCGACTATTAATTCGAGATGGGTCCGGATTCGAATCCCGCTGAGGCATGAATATTGCGTTTGTCTTACGACACTGGCTCTCACCATTCCCTGAAACCAGTGGCCCTAAATTAGGAACGGCTTATAGTCCATCGAGTTGCTCACGGTGGTCGTTAACCCACTCCCGAAGAAAAAAACAAAATCGATTCTATTTCTATATAATGTTTTACCACGAACAAACATTCTTTTACAAGGAACTGCGTGTGAGAGTTATAAAATAAGCCGTCGAAAGATGGCGATCACCTAAGAATAAAACAGTCGCTCCAGTTTGTAATGAAGTCGTTTGTATAGTAAATTTATTAGAAACTACTATTCTCCTTGATTTAAGTAGAAAATTTCATGATACACTGTAAAAAATAAGTGGTGTGAATTCACGAAAAATTTCTGAAAACAACGTGCAGCAAAGTTACCGGTAGGCATCCGTCTTTTTCAGAAATTTCTGTTTTTGAAAGTGTCCGTTTATTTTAACTTCCGTACTTTCACAGATTTTCCGTAGACAGAAATTCCGTTTATTTCAGAAAAGTCCATTTCATGTTTTTCCGTATTTAAACTGAAATTCTGCAAAATCAACGACCCTGTACAGCATTTACCCCAGATAATCTTTCCACTGAGATCAGGATCGAACTCCCGTCGTTAGAGTTGGCTCAACAGGTACCTCTCGCGCCTTTAACAACTGAACCACAAACGCTCGGCTAACCGACTCACGTACGTAGTAAAACGAATTCCGCGACGATGAAATTTTGTTTTTTTGTCATTAATGTGTGTGATTTGGTCATTTTATTTTCTGTTGGAGCTTATTATTTTGCTGAATAGGATTGTAATATTTTTTTTTTCCTGTAGGAGGACTTTTCACAAATTAAGCATTTTTCACCCTGATTTTTCGAAGCAACAAAATGCTTTGTAACTTAAATTCTTTTAAACTGACAATGGCTTTCAGCTATCTTTAAAAAGGATGAAATGTACTTTTTATAGTATTATTTCACAAAAGAAAAAAAAACTAAATATAAAATTTACTCTTGGTAGCTATAACAGGGTGTCCACATTCTGGAATGTCAGGGGAAATCAGGGAAAGTCAGGGAAAATCAGTGATATTAGACTACAACTAGTTTTAACCCGGCGTCGGGGAGTGACGCCCTCATCGCCCAACACACTTGCACTTGGTGTTGCAGACAGTCACTAACTTCCCCTTCCTACTAATGTAACCTTGAATTTCCTACCTATTATTGTAAGTTGTGTTACATTACTTATCATTTCTCTTTTTGTTTTAGGTCAAAGGAGTAGAAGAAAATTTGTGATATAAGTTATACCTCGTTAAAAGGCAATTAAGACTGCAGCAAAGTCAAAGCCTTGTGTGTTTAATGAACAATGGTTGGACGAACAATTAAATCCTGAGTTTTCTGGTTGGATAGCTGCTGTGAACGGCGACAATGAATCAGCATTTTGTAAAGTGTGCTCTAAAACTTTCAAGCTTAGCAACATGGGGCGTCGGGCAGTCTCTAGCCACGAAAATGGCCCTAATCATTTGAAAAACATCAGTGCTAAAATGTCTCAGCCCAGTCTTGCATTGTTTCACTTCCTCTGTGAAAAAGAACTCTCTTTGTAATAACGAACTCTTGCCATCAACAAGCTCAGGAAATGTGGAATAAGTACTTCTAGAAAATATTAAGTCTAATGACTCAAATACTTATGTTGTGAAAAGTGATGTGAAGCCCAGTGACCTTAATGCTTCTGTAGTGAAAGATGATGTTTCAAAGTCGGAAATAATATGGGCCATGGAAGTGTTGTCCAAGCGAATGTCTCTGAACTCTTGTTCACAGATTAACAAAACATTTCAGTTAATGTTTCCTGACAGTGCGATAGCTTCAAAATTTATTTTAGGCAAAAGCAAAGCATCTTATGTGATAAACCATGGATTGGCACCACATTTCAAATAGTGTTTAATGGACGATCTGAAGCAGTGCACTGACTTTGTAATTTGTTTTGATGAATCACTAAACAAAATTGCTCAGCGTGGGCAAGTGGATCAGTTTGTTCGCTATTGGGACGTCAATCAGCAAAAAGTTTCCACTAGATACTTAAGTAGTGTGTTTTTAGGACGGGCAACAGCTAATGATCTTTTAGAGAAATTCATTAAAGGTGCACCTCTTCCCTTGGATAACATGCTATAAGTGTCAATGGATGGACTTAACGTTAATCTCAGCTTTCTTCAAAAGCTGAAAGATAAACTTAGAACTGAAAATCCAGATGGTAAATTATTAGTTGACATTGGAGTATGTGGTTTTCACGTGGTCAATGGAGCTATGAAAACTGGACTTGAAGCAGTGAAATGGGATATACATCACTTTCTGTGTAACTTGTACTACCTTTTAAAAGATAGTCCTGCTCGCCGTGCAAATTATACTATGATTACTGGATGTAAAGATTTCCCTTTGAAGTTTTGCACTGTAAGGTATTTGGAAAAAGTTAATTGTTTGACTACGGCATTGCTTGTCTATGATCATATCAAGAAATATGTTCAAGAATCATCGGTTTCCAGCAAACAGCACATGTTTCTTGCAGAATTCATGGAAAGTTCACTGTTGAAATGCAAATTGGCTGCATTTAGGACTATAGCTTCAGAGTGTGAATCTTTTTTGAGGAGGTTCCAGAGCCCAAAGTCTTTAATTCCTTTCTTACACACTGATTTGCTGGATCTGATGAACAATTTGATGGCACGAAGCTGGAAGTCTGACAAATTAAGTGAAGCTGATGTCACAAAACTGTTAACTTTAGATGTATCAAAAAGTGAAAATCTTCTCTCAATTGAGAAAGTTGGTATTGGATTTAGTGCTAAAAAGCTATTAAAAGAAGTGAAGTGATCAGAAAGGGAGAAATTAGTGCTTAAGCTTGAATTTAGGAAATTTGTGACCAGTATTCAAACTTCGTGAGAAAAAATCACTAAAATTTAAGTTTGTCCGTGGGGTAACTTGTTTGGACCCAAATATTATAGTGCAGCAGCCGAGTCTAGGCAAGAAGAAAGTGGAAATTGTGCTCGAAGTTTTACTTAGTGCAAACAGGATTTCAGATGACTGTGCTGAAAAAGCTAATAAACAGTACGCTTCATTGTGTGTAGAAGCTCAATCTGCTTTAAAGTCTCAGTTTGATGAATTTTTAGACAGTCATGATGATTCCATTGGATTAGACAAATTTTACAGTGCTTTACTTGACAACCAAAAACAATTCGGTGAACTTTGGGATGTAATAAAAATTTGTCTCATGGAAATGCTTCAGTGGAAGGTGGATTTTCTGTCAATAAGTCTCTTCTTGTGGAAAATCTTCTGGAAGAATCCCTGATTTGTCAGAGAACAGTTTTTGATGCTATTAAAAATGTGGGAGGAGTAGAACACATTGCCATCAATAGAAGGCTTCTTCTTTCTATAAGAGCCTCCAGACGAAGATATCAGGATTATCTTGAGAAAAAAGTGTTCTTCAAAACGAAGAAGAAAGAAAACTGAAGGGAAAAAAATTGATCATGAAATAAAGGAATTGAAGAAAAAAAGACAAAGAGTACGGAAGGAACTAGAGTTGGAAGAAGCAGCATTGCAGGCGAAGATTTCAGATTGGGAAAAGAAAAAGAGTGGTGTGTAATATAAAAACAGTGACTGTGTTCCTACTGTAATATTTTTATAGTAACTGTTCTGAATATTGTGTATGGGTTTGTTTGAGTGTTTCTTCAATAAATGTAAAACTACGAAAAAAAGAGTAAACTTAAAATTTAAAAGGTGTGAGTTGGACGGCTATGGGGAAGGTGGAGGCCGATAAAAAAAAATTAAATGAATCAGTTATTGTTATTTTATTTTTTTTGATTGGAGGTTTAACGACCATCGTGAGCAACTCAATGGGCTATAAGCAGTCGCCCGTCCCTAATTTAGGGTCACTGGTTCCAGGGAAGGGAGAGAGCCAGTGACGTAAGACAAAACCAACATCCATGCCTCATCGGGATACGAACCCGGACCCCGTTCGGACCAATGACCAAGGCCATCGCTTAGACCACTGCGCCACCGGGGCGGCCAGTTATTTGGGAAACTTTATACGTCAAACGGAAACACTTTTAAAAAATATAAGTTTCTCAATTATCCAATTCAATTTTATTTATTATCATGGCACATTGTATATTGAAAAACTCAAATAAACCTATTTGTGTAAGGTCAGGGATTTAAAAAACGGTAAGGACAGGGATTCTGTAAAAGGGTAATTTACCGTCAATATAAGAAAGAAACTGCGGAAAGGTTTCTGAAAATTCCGAATTTTCCCATGGTACAAAAAATCCGTTAAATTCAGGTCTCTTTCCGTCATTTCACGGAAAAGGTTGTATCAGAAATACGCTTCGTTAATTCACGAAAGGACTGACGGAAAGTTGTCCGTGAATTTCAGAAATGCTTTTACAGTGTAGGCTACTTATTTATGACTAAGTCAAAATTCCCGGTTACGGAAATTACAAAGTGTTGAAAATCCTTTACTGTATTGTCCAAAACGGCAAGAAGAGGTAAGGAATTTATTGTTGTCCAAAACGGCAAAGAAAAGGTACGAAATCATGAATGAAATACGGAATTACACCAAACAATACAAATTTTGAAGATGACAATCCATTTTTTGGTGTACATATGACAAGGATGTTAAATCAGATAATATCCGAAAACTTTAAAATTTTAAGGAATGTTTGAAAAAAAAAGTAAAAAAAAAAAAAAAAAGCTGACTTCTAATATCTGTGATTTCTTTCCACAAAAAGAGTTTTTATTGGGTTGTGGTGGGAATGAAACAATTAAGGAAGGACCGGGACAGCTGAAGGAACACATAGCACTGAACATGCAGAGAAGGCTGTTGAGGTCACTCGTGACGCTTTTCATGTGGGACAGAATTGTGCATAACGAACTAAACAACGGAGCGACGTTCAAGACTATTGCACTGCAGATGATGACGTTGTAAGTCAACTTCTAGAAGGTGCTGAGATCGTGTTTCAAATCCAACGGAAGAGGACTGACATTTCGTGCTCTGACTCGAAATGTCAGTCGTAGAGGATGCAAACTACTGGACCGATATTATCTGCTAAATTTTGCAACACCTTTAATGAACACCGTAGCAAAATTTTTGACGTCAAACAACATATACGAGGTCCAATCAAAATGTTCCGAGACGAGGCCGATATACAACAAAGTACGTTACTTAAGTTTGGCTATAATCTCCTTCAAAGTAGTCTCCTTGGGCAGCGATACACAGCTGCCAGTGTTTTTGCAAGTGTTGGAATGCTCCCTGGAAGTCCTGTTCGCGAATCGTGCCAAACACCGTCAGCGATTCGCGCTGGATCTCGTTCACGGTTTCAAAACGGCGACCCTTGAGCTTCAGCTTCATCTTAGGGAACATAAAGAAGTCGCAGGGGGCCAAATCCGGCGGGTGAAGAAGTGTAGTCATGCTGTTGCGGCTGCAAAACTGGCGTGTTACTAGATCTTGACAGAGTTCGACGCGGAGCGCTTTCTGTTTAAACCCTCACTCTTCCGTCAGCTCGATGCAGCTGAAAGCGGGATTCATCTGATCACACGACGTGGTGCTACTCTGCAGAGATCCAATTTTGATGTTCCCAGCACCAGGCGAGGCGTAATTTACAGTGATTAGCAGTCAACAGTGACACACGTGTCGGGCGTCGACTCCCGTAGCCCAGGGTATGCGCCGTACCGTTTTCTCGCTGACGCTACTTGGTCCTCTGATATCTAACCTATATGTGATTTGCGCCGCTGTTGCCAAGTGGTCAGTTTGTACGAGCCTGGATAGTCTACGTCGAGCCTAGTCAGAAATAGCCTGTGGTCGGCCACCGCTTGCTCTCTGGGCTCTGGTATGTTCGTCGCTGGAATACTCGCGGTACACCCTTGATACGGTTTCCCTCCGGAACCCCAGGGTTCTTACCACTTGGACGATAGAATGACCCATCTGTTTTGCGCCGACAATGCGCCCGCGATCAAAGTTGCTCAGATCACCATGTTTTTCCAAGTTCGTCGATTGCGATACAATGTTGGGAAGCCCTGCTCTCCCCACATTTATCGCCTGCGTTCGGTTTCGATCTGTTCCATTCTGAGCGGGCGATGCCCACGTGAACTGCCCATCACCCCTATCTCTAATGTTTTGTCGGCCGCCCCGGTGGCGCGGTGGTCTAAGCGATGGCTACTGATCATTCGTTCGAGATGGGTCCGGGTTGGAATCCCGGCGAGGCCTGGATGTTGTGCTTGTCTTACGGCATTGGCTCTCTCCCTTCTCTGAACCAGTGACCTAAATTAGGGACTGGC
Source organism: Macrothele yani (assembly GCA_039090855.1). Taxonomy (NCBI): domain Eukaryota; kingdom Metazoa; phylum Arthropoda; class Arachnida; order Araneae; family Macrothelidae; genus Macrothele; species Macrothele yani. Next base: position 165,051,452 of record CM077001.1, on the reverse strand, counting down.
AACTGCATATAATAGCCCATTGAGTTGCTCATGGTGGTCGTTAAACCCCCAATAAAAAAAATGTTTTGTCTACTGAGTGTACATACTACGTAGTTTTACTTCATTTAATCAATAGTTTTTTTTTATAAGGAACTTTTCAGCAGATCCCCCGCTTGGACTTTGTTATAAACGGGCGCGACTGTACTATCAAACTGGATCTTTTCAAACATTTTTACACGAAATAACAAATATTAAGAATCACTTCGTGAAATTTGCATTGAATTTATGAACTAAAGTTCTAATTTGTTCCATTTTCCTTGGAAGCTGCAGACGCTGATCGCTGAGATTCCCGTTACACGTTCAATCCACTCACCACTAAGCTTCCGATATTTACAAATTTGATTAATTAACGTTCCGCTCTTAAGTCTTCTCGAGAAAGGATAATTCTTTTGTGACTCCCCCGTGTCCGAGCGGAAAGGATAATTCTTTTGTGACTCCCCCGTGTCCGAGCGGAAAGGAATATTCTTTTGTGACTCCCCAGTGTCCGAGCGGAAAGGAATATTCTTTTGTGACTCCCCCGTGTCCGAGCGGAAAGGATAATTCTTTTGTGACTCCCCTGTGTCCGAGCGGCCAGCGGCGTTGACTTCGGATCAGTTCGAGGCATGGGTGGTGCGGCTGTCTTCTTCGCCGGAGCCAATGGCCTCAAATTAGGAAAGGGCGACTTCTTATAGCCCAAACAGTTGCTCATGGTAGCTGTTAACCCCAGAATAATAATAAAAAAAGTCCAAATTCTCTGTTCTGCCTCGTGATGTCCCCCATTATCCCAACAGTCAGAGAATATATATATATATTTGCACCCTTCGTTTTAAATTCTAAAATTTTTTCCTTAGTCTTCAGTTTTGCTCTTAAGTATATATATATATATATATACTAAAGAGCAAAACGAAGACTAAGGAAAAAATTTTAGAATTTAAAACGAAGGGTGCAAAATAACCTGAAAATCAAAACGCGCAACGCAGCAGTTTTGAAAATTCAGAATTCACATTCTATAAAGAAGATACCTAAGCAAAAAAATACATATATAATTTTGACTCACACCTAGTACAACATAGAAAAGGTTATGTATCTACCTGTGTGATCAAAAGGAAAAAAAGGTAAAAAATAAAATAAAACAACTGAATGTAGAAGGTGTCGAGAATACTGAGCCTTGGCTTTATCAAGGACCAGCAAAAAACTCTGCATTTTCTCACTTCCACAAAGACCTAGTTGGAAATGGGTTTCTGCAAGGCCATAGATGCAAGTAACATTCCCACCTAAAATAGTTTAAAAAATATATATATAAGTCATGTCCTCCTTAGAGTTGCATGACCTAGCACTAGTTAACATTTTCGCTTGCATCCATTAACCTTCCTGGCCCGACCCATACTCTTCATCTGTTACTATTAAACAGAGAGAAGAAGATTAAAGAGAACTCAAGCTGTGAGAGTGACATAATAATTAGAAATGATTTTCAGCCATAACGAAATTCCAAGTTCGTTTGAGAGAGAATTTAAACCTGAAAAACAATGCAAAAGAAATCCAAATTTTACATTGCAATTAAAAAAGGAAATGTTAATTTATAACGAACAGATTTTTGAAAGAAAACTTGAGTCTAAAACCCCTACTCTACAACTTATGACAACACAAAAACGAGAATAAGTTAAAGATAATAATTAACTAAAGAAAACTTTGTGAAAGTTATATACCTTAAACAGTTAGTTGCAATATGTACAAAGTATTTCAGCAGTGCTTTAAGTGCGTAATTAATTAGTATTAAGAACTTAACTACTTTGAAAAACAGCGCATAGACAGCGCATAGAAAAGGAACAAGCTAAGCCATCTTCTGTTCCTAGGTACCCCAAAAGACGCTCAAAGTTACAAAGAAAAGAAAGAGTTAAAACCTGCAAAAATGTTAACAGACAAATCAATGCCTAAAAGTTGAAAGGCTAAAAACGACAGAGAAAAGGTACATGAAGTACAAACATTGAACTTATAAAACCTAGAACCCAAAAACAAGGAAGAGAGCTTACCTCTTGTGTTACAAAAACTTTTCTCCTCACAAGAGAAGAACATGGCTGACCTCTTCTGCCACTCCCTAGACGCTGGGGGGCAGTGAGGGTGGGGCTGATGGCCTCCTCATACAGCAAGAAAACAACGCGCGGAGAATTTAACCAGAGAAAAAAAATATATAAACATAAGACTGTGGATCTGTATGATCAGAAAGAGCAGAATTAACTCTCCAGAATACATGAGAAATATTATAAAATACACGAGCAGTTTATTTAATAATCTTTGCATGTATTAAATCACCTTAGTGAGCTTCTATAGATTAATCAGAATCTTATTAATTTTAATGTTGGTTTTACTATTTTTAGTATAGCTATCCTAGTGATGAATAACTAGTTTTCTTTTTATTTGTTTTTATTTTCTTTTGTAAACGGATTTTTAAGCTTTTTTGTGATTTTGTTTATATTATTTAATTTTTTGTTTTAATAGGACCGTCATATCCATAGCACTAAGGTTCCTTTAGGTAGTTAATAGGCATCCTCTAGCCAACTTCCTTACGGCTTTGATTGGTCAGAATCATATTATTAACTGTGTAGAAAATTAAAGCAGATCTGCCAACCTTACTCTATTATTCAGAATAATTTTTCTTAAAGTTCTTTTGATGAAAGAAGAAGGAATTTCGTTCTCTAGAAAACTTTCTAATAGTATATTAATGTTGTAATTGAAGTCCAAATTGTTGCTGCAAATTCTTGAAATTCTTAGGACCTGAGAAATTAGTACATTCTCAATTACTTTGGTTGAAATGTTATTATTCCAGTGTAGATATTTAATTACTTTGAAAGGAAAATTAACTCTTTTATCATAGAGGCTAATAGATGGGTTACCTCTGTTGAGCTTAATGCTTAAGTCTAGGAACTCAAGTTCCTGATTACTGTGGTTGGTTTTACATAAGTTAAGAGAGCTAGGATAGATATTATCAAAATCACTCTCTATAACTTCTGAATTATTGATACACAGCAGATCATCAATATATCTAAAGTGTAAAGGTAGTTATCTGAGCAGGTGGGGTGATTTTTAATGAATTTATATTCCTTAAAGAACAGGAATAGATTAGTGATATGCGTGGACGTTGATGTTCCCATTGGAATACCGTTCACTTGCTTATAGAGAGTATTATTATATAAGATATGGTTATTTATTATGCAGCAATTGAGATAAGAGTTCCAAGTTCCTACATCAACAAATTGGTTAAGTTTAAATTCTGCATACAGCTCTTTAAAGGTAGTGATTATATCTGATAGAGGCAGATTAGTATACAGGTTTTCAAAATCATAACTATTAATATCTAGGGGACAAACTTTGAGTATAGTAGAAATTACTTCTGCATTATTATTAATTATCCAAAAATCTCTGTACATCAAGTTAGAACAGTTTCTAATGTGTTTCAAAACCTTCTTTAAGACATCTTCAAAAGCAAGATCTATTTTCTTTTTATGACTCCTTACTCCACTAGCTATGAACCTGAACTTCACAGGATCCTTATGAAACTTAACCGTTGCAAAAAGAAATGGAAATTCAGGCTCATATCTTCTAGTTTGTGGAATTTTAAGTTTCTTGAAGAATGCCTTAAACCGATTTTCTAACTGCTTGGTAGAATAACTTACGGGCTCGTATGTTACTCTATTATTGAGTTCCATAGTTAACAATTCAAAATAGAACTTCTTACAGATAATTGCAAAATTATTGCTAGCTTTATCCGTAGTGGTAAAAATAAATTGGTCTTGCAGTTTGGAGAGTGACCTTTTAGCTTCTCCAGAGAAAAAGAGATTTCTGTCGAAACAAAAGTCCAGACCTGCCAACTCACCGGTGAAGCTATTGATTATATTATATTTCCATTCTGCGAAGGCCTCAATAGGCTGATTGTACGTTAAACTGGTTTTTACGATGTATTTATTTACATCTTGAGTGAAGCTCTCAAGAATCCTTTCTTTGGAAATTGTGAAGGAAGGCCTGAATTTAGAGCCATACTCTAATAAATTCCTAAGCTTTTCATTTTCTACAAAACTCAAGTTTCCGGTGATAATATGGTTGTAATTCTTATCATAGTGAACTGTTTCTTTATGTTCATCACAAGAACAAGTAGTGATTACAGGAATGTAGCTCGAAGAGTTAAGTTTGTAGTTTTTAACTATTGACCCTAAGGTCTTAACATATTTAAAACTTACAATAGACTGGTGCCTGTGGATGGGAAAAAAATTGCATTATTGTAGAACAGCTTCCTTACATTGAGATTATCGTAGGCTTTATTTAGGAACCTGATGGTAACAAAATTACTGGAAAATTCTTTAAGAGAAATTTTATCTTTAAGAATATGTTTAAGAATGTCCAGAACCAAAGCAAAAACATGCTTATCAACATGGTCAGCAGTTTCATTCCAGAATTTGAAAAAACATTTAAGGACAGAGTGCTTGAAGGACTTGAGAATTTTGTAAGTATTTTTAACAAAATTAGTGCCAGTTTTAAAGCCTTCCAGAGTTTTTAGCAAGTTAGCAAAATCAACTTTGCTTGATGTGCGAAATAACCTCTGTCCTCTATTACCTCTAGAGCAGCTCTTTTTATTAACAAGAAAGAAGAGTTCACGAATTGAAAAATTATGCTGATTATGCTTATTGTCAGATAGAGTGGAATTAAGGCCATAGGGATAAAGAGACTGTTAGTTATTCTACCAAGCAGTTAGAAAATCGGTTTAAGGCATTCTTCAAGAAACTTAAAATTCCACAAACTAGAAGATATGAGCCTGAATTTCCATTTCTTTTTGCAACGGTTAAGTTTCATAAGGATCCTGTGAAGTTCAGGTTCATAGCTAGTGGAGTAAGGAGTCATAAAAAGAAAATAGATCTTGCTTTTGAAGATGTCTTAAAGAAGGTTTTGAAACACATTAGAAACTGTTCTAACTTGATGTACAGAGATTTTTGGATAATTAATAATAATGCAGAAGTAATTTCTACTATACTCAAAGTTTGTCCCCTAGATATTAATAGTTATGATTTTGAAAACCTGTATACTAATCTGCCTCTATCAGATATAATCACTACCTTTAAAGAGCTGTATGCAGAATTTAAACTTAACCAATTTGTTGATGTAGGAACTTGGAACTCTTATCTCAATTGCTGCATAATAAATAACCATATCTTATATAATAATACTCTCTATAAGCAAGTGAGCGGTATTCCAATGGGAACATCAACGTCCACGCATATCGCTAATCTATTCCTGTTCTTTAAGGAATATAAATTCATTAAAAATCACCCCACCTGCTCAGATAACTACCTTTACACTTTTAGATATATTGATGATCTGCTGTGTATCAATAATTCAGAAGTTATAGAGAGTGATTTTGATAATATCTATCCTAGCTCTCTTAACTTATGTAAAACCAACCACAGTAATCAGGAACTTGAGTTCCTAGACTTAAGCATTAAGCTCAACAGAGGTAACCCATCTATTAGCCTCTATGATAAAAGAGTTAATTTTCCTTTCAAAAGTAATTAAATATCTACACTGGAATAATAACATTTCAACCAAAGTAATTGAGAATGTACTAATTTCTCAGGTCCTAAGAATTTCAAGAATTTGCAGCAACAATTTGGACTTCAATTACAACATTAATATACTATTAGAAAGTTTTCTAGAGAACGAAATTCCTTCTTCTTTCATCAAAAGAACTTTAAGAAAAATTATTCTGAATAATAGAGTAAGGTTGGCAGATCTGCTTTAATTTTCTACACAGTTAATAATATGATTCTGACCAATCAAAGCCGTAAGGAAGTTGGCTAGAGGATGCCTATTAACTACCTAAAGGAACCTTAGTGCTATGGATATGACGGTCCTATTAAAACAAAAAATTAAATAATATAAACAAAATCACAAAAAAAAGCTTAAAAATCCGTTTACAAAAGAAAATAAAAACAAATAAAAAAGAAAACTAGTTATTCATCACTAGGATAGCTATACTAAAAATAGTAAAACCAACATTAAAATTAATAAGATTCTGATTAATCTATAGAAGCTCACTAAGGTGATTTAATACATGCAAAGATTATTAAATAAACTGCTCGTGTATTTTATAATATTTCTCATGTATTCTGGAGAGTTAATTCTGCTCTTTCTGATCATACAGATCCACAGTCTTATGTTTATATATTTTTTTTCTCTGGTTAAATTCTCCGCGCGTTGTTTTCTTGCTGTATGAGGAGGCCATCAGCCCCACCTCACTGCCCCCCAGCGTCTAGGGAGTGGCAGAAGAGGTCAGCCATGTTCTTCTCTTGTGAGGAGAAAAGTTTTTGTAACACAAGAGGTAAGCTCTCTTCCTTGTTTTTGGGTTCTAGGTTTTATAAGTTCAATGTTTGTACTTCATGTACCTTTTCTCTGTCGTTTTTTAGCCTTTCAACTTTTAGGCATTGATTTGTCTGTTAACATTTTTGCAGGTTTTAACTCTTTCTTTTCTTTTGTAACTTTGAGCGTCTTGTGGGGTACCTAGGAACAGAAGATGGCTTAGCTTGTTCCTTTTCTATGCGCTGTCTATGCGCTGTTTTTTCAAAGTAGTTAAGTTCTTAATACTAATTAATTACGCACTTAAAGCACTGCTGAAATACTTTGTACATATTGCAACTAACTGTTTAAGGTATATAACTTTCACAAAGTTTTCTTTAGTTAATTATTATCTTTAACTTATTCTCGTTTTTGTGTTGTCATAAGTTGTAGAGTAGGGGGTTTTAGACTCAAGTTTTCTTTCAAAAATCTGTTCGTTATAAATTAACATTTCCTTTTTTAATTGCAATGTAAAATTTGGATTTCTTTTGCATTGTTTTTCAGGTTTAAATTCTCTCTCAAACGAACTTGGAATTTCGTTATGGCTGAAAATCATTTCTAATTATTATGTCACTCTCACAGCTTGAGTTCTCTTTAATCTTCTTCTCTCTGTTTAATAGTAACAGATGAAGAGTATGGGTCGGGCCAGGAAGGTTAATGGATGCAAGCGAAAATGTTAACTAGTGCTAGGTCATGCAACTCTAAGGAGGACATGACTTATATATATATTTTTTAAACTATTTTAGGTGGGAATGTTACTTGCATCTATGGCCTTGCAGAAACCCATTTCCAACTAGGTCTTTGTGGAAGTGAGAAAATGCAGAGTTTTTGCTGGTCCTTGATAAAGCCAAGGCTCAGTATTCTCGACACCTTCTACATTCAGTTGTTTTATTTTTATTTTTTACCTTTTTTCCTTTTGATCACACAGGTAGATACATAACCTTTTTCTATGTTGTACTAGGTGTGAGTCAAAATTATATATGTATTTTTTTGCTTAGGTATCTTCTTTATAGAATATATATATATATATATATATATATATATATATATATATATATATATATATATATATATATATATTAAGTTAATACAATGTTTGTCACAAATGCTTTATTTTTTCAAATCGACCAAGGTTTCGCTGGGCTCTGGCCTAGCTTCATCAGGACGAATGACACGTATATATTAAAATTTTACATGACATCATAAATGGTGTTTACAGTCACCGGTTTTGGTTAGTTGCTTCTACGCGCTTGACAGAAATGGTGTGGATGCCATGTCATTAACAAGTTGCGAAGAATTCTGAAATACACTATATTGACAAAAGTCACCGGACACCCCTTCAAAAGCAAATGAACGGACCGTAGATCAATGGAAACGGGTTCTATACAAGATCCATCAGTCTGATGGTCGTGTGTGGGTATGGCGGCAGCCGGAGGAACGCTATTTACCACAGTGTACTTTTCCTATGGTCAAGGTTGAAGCTGGCAGTGTACTTGTGTGGTGGTGTTTTTCGTGGTATGGTCCCGGCCCATTGGTTATCGTGGACAAACCTACTAACCAGCACGTCTACCTCAAAATTCTTGACAATTATGCCCTACCAACTCTGTCGAAATACTATGGAACCGAGCTTTGTTGATACCAGTAGGATAATGCACCAAGCCATAGAGCAAGGCCAGAGGTTATTGCTCTTTCCACGTTTTATAATATGACCTCTGTTTGATGTTCCTAGTCCACGTCAATGTCTGTATTGAGAACTGTTACGGCGTGGTTTGACGATATTTCTGTATCGTGTGTGGACTGGCCAGCACAGAACCCTGACCTTAATCCCACAGAGCACCTATGGGATGAATTAGAGTGCCGCATAAGAAGTTTGGAACCAAAGCTTACTACTAAGCAACAGTTAGCGGCAGCATTATGTACTGAATGGAAGCGCATACCTATCGCTGTCTTCCAAAACCTTGTCGAAAGCATGTCTCGAAGGGTCAGCGCATGCATTAAGGTCAAAGGTGGACCGACACCGTACTAATGTATGCCAATAAATGCTATGTTGTGTTTCTCTTCTAAGTGTCCGGTGACTTTTGTCAATGTAGTGTATATGGAAAGCTTTCAAAATATCGAGTTTGGTGGTTGAATATGGCTTGTCAATTAGTTTTGCTTTTCCAAAGAGAAATTTATGGTCCTTTTCGTAACAATGGTTAGCCATGGATGACTTCTTTAGGTCAAAGTTTCGAATATATAGTCTTGTGCTCCTTCAATCGAAAACGCAAGGCTCTATGGGTTTGTCCTATACAGTATATACGAAGTGCCACCATCATATGGAATTCGATAAATTCCCCACGAGTTTTTATCTTCAAAATGTTTATTTTGTTTATATGGGTTTAAGAATCACTTTAAAATTAAAGGTTTTGAGAAGTTTTGAAATTTTGAAGGCAGTGTCACGGGAAAATGGAATAATGGCAAAATTATCTCGTAATGGGCGCATCACAGAAGTTAACGTGAAGATAGGTTTCGGTTTCCGGAATTTTGTTAGAACCTTGTCTATAATGGTAGGGTTGTATTCGCGCTGTACTGCAACACGTTTAAGGAAATAAAGTTCTTTTTCCAAACTGTCTTTGTCCGAACATACATGTGTCGCGCGATGTACGCAACTGTAAAAGACGCTGAGTTTTTGTTGCCAAGGGTGATTGGACTTGGCATGTGGAGGTGAGAAAACAGCGAAAGGCTTCCGATGGATTATAGTTGAATTGATTTCAAGAGTCAGAGAATAATTTTTTTTCACTATTTTTCGAGGTTGTTCGTATACTCCACCCCCTCTTTGCGCTTGCGAAAACTTGACTGCTTTAGTAAACGCAATACCTCCTATTACGAACACATTCTCACAGCCATCAACGTAACGATGTGGAACTGGGTTTTTGTCTTAATAATAATTTTTAAGGTTTTATGGAACGTCACAGATATAAAATGGAGTTTTTTGTTGCAGTGAACGCTGCCGTAAAGGAACCTATGACTCAATTTTTTGGAGGGGGACAAAAGTTTCAGTCAAGAAATGCATGAGAAAACGCAACATGCGTTTCTCCGTCATCTGCATCAAAAAGCTTCAGTGCGGCGGAATGGAATTTTTTCAGTGCGGCAATAAAGGATTTCTAAGAACAACTTTTCTCAACTGTTATAGAATAGAGCAGCCAGATGTGCAGCCCACATGATATTGTTATCATACCGAGGAGTTTCTGTTTAACAGCTTGATGGTTGCACACAAACAAATTTAGACATTTTCCATAGGTGACGACGGAGAACAACTACTTTCGCTCGCTCACACAAAAGCATCACCATTTTTTTCAGAAACTGTTCTGCGTCACAACAACCATCAGATGATGGATTGCCTCCTTTTCAAATAATTGTTAATTTCTGCTTCTCTCAAAATGCGACCCCAAAGGATGCGTTTTTGTATACTTTAGTCTTCATTTTATTTAATGTTTTGCTTATATTATTTTTAATTCTATACCACAAAGCCATCCAGGATATATGACATTAAAAACCTTCATTTTGTTTAGTGGCTTGAGGTGAAGAACACACCAGGATTTTTGCCAACTTTTTTTTTATCATATTTTATTGTTAAAAACATTCCAGAATATAAAAAAGGGAAGATTAATCTTTTACTGTCTCTAACAGCATCTTCGCTGCGGTGTAACAACAAAGTTGTTGCTTTTACCATATTTTAATAAAGACTTGAATTCTGCACATGAGACAGGAGAATCCATAAAAGTTCACAAACAAATAGAAATCCGCATATCACGGATATCACTGATAAGAACATTTTCCGTTATATTTTGCAAGCGTATGTGTTATGTTCCATAAATTGAGTCAGAATGGGTTTTTTTTTTTTTTTTTTGCTTAAGCGAAAATACGAGGTGCGTTCAATATGTTCTAAGCCAGACCGTGAAAGTAGTGATTGGCGGCTGAAGCAAGTATTGCAAAGTACGAGGGTTGTACCGAAAATAATGCAAAGTGGGCATAACCTTTTTACTTTTTATTAACTGCCAGAGGCCGTTCAAATTGCACATGTTGGTAGAGTAACTTTTTCTCTATATAAAGGCACTACTCAACATGGTCTCCATCACAAGCGATGCATTTTTACCATCGAACCCAGCTGTCGAATCCTCTTTGAAAAAATTCAGGTGTGGACTGTTGTACCCACTTCCTCACAGCCACTTTCACCTAGTCTGTGTCATCAAATCGTTGTCCCGGACTCTTTCCTTCATTGGGCCGAACAGACGGAAGTCGGAGGGCACCAGATCTGGGATGTACGGTGGATGGGGAACCACCAACAAGCCTAATTTGCTGATCGTCTGATTTGTTGCCAAAGATGTGTGTGGTCTCGCATTGTCATGGTGAATGTGGATACTTTTCAGATTCTTGTTCGGTCTCTTTCTCCTAATGGCTTCTTGAGTGTCTCAATGTACCGCTCGCTGGTCACAGTACGGCCACGTTCCAGAAAATCAAGGAGAATGACTCCCCTGGCATCCCAAAAAGTTGTCACCCTGACTTTCTGTGCTGATCTCTGACTCTTGAATTTCTTAAGCCTTGGTGAAGAGGTGTGACGCCATTCCAAGGATGGATTCTTCGTTTCCGGATAGTAAAGATACGCCCACGTGATATCCGCTGTCACCAGATCGAAAAAATATCTTCATTGGCTTCAAACGCTTTCAGCAGATCAGAGCAGACCTCCACCCTTCTCTCCTTCTAATCGGGTGTCAACTGCCGAGGCAACCACTTTGCATACACTTTCCAATAGCCTAAGTGTTCCACCATCTTCCGTATGGCATTGTGACCACAGTCCAGTTGTGCAACAAGCTCACGGATTGTGACTCGTCTCTCTACGCGAATCAATTCATCCACTCGGAGACGATTCGTGTCAGCGGTCGGAGATGATGGTCTACCACTGCGTGGTTTGTCTTCAATGCTGGTTTCCCCTTTAAACTTCTTCATCCATCTGTGCACATTGCTCTTGTCAACAGTGTCATCTCTGTAAACATTCTGTAGCCATCTGTGGATGTCAGACAGCCTGCACCCTTCCTTCGTCAAGAACTCAATGGCGGCACGTTGCTTCTGCTTGGAATCCATTATTTACCTGCAATGAAGACGAAAGGTTACTATAGAGGAAGAGTTACTCTACCAACATGTGCAATTTGAATGACCTCTGCCCGTTAATAAAAAAGTTACGCCCAATTTTGCATTACTTTCAGTACAACCCTCGTATTGCATCATCCTTCAGTCATACGACAGCCACGCCATGTCGCTGTGTCAGCATTTGAGACGACGCCACAGTGCATTGAAGTCTATAAGGTGACAATGGATGAGTGGCAGATGAAATTACATCATCCTTCAGTTATATAATAGCCACGCCACGTCGCTGTGTCAGCATTTGAGACGGCGCCACAGTGCATTAAAGTCTATAAGGTGACAATGGATGAGTGACAGATGAAATTACATCATCCTTCAGTTATATAACAGCCACGCCACGTCGCTGTGTCAGCATGGAAGTCTATAAGGTGACAATGGATGAGTGGCAGATGAAATTACATCATCCTTCAGTTATATAATAGCCACGCCACGTCGCTGTGTCAGCATTTGAGACGGCGCCACAGTGCATTAAAGTCTATAAGGTGACAATGGATGAGTGACAGATGAAATTACATCATCCTTCAGTTATATAACAGCCAAGCCACGTCGCTGTGTCAGCATGGAAGTCTATAAGGTGACAATGGATGAGTGGTAGATGAAATTACAGCATCCTTCAGTTATATAACAGCCACGCCACGTCGCTGTGTCAGTATGGAAGTCTATAAGGTGACAATGGATGAGTGGCAGATGAAATTACATCATCCTTCAGTTATATAACAGCCACGCCACGTCGCTGTGTCAGCATGGAAGTCTATAAGGTGACAATGGATGAGTGGCAGATGAAATTACATCATCCTTCAGTTATATAATAGCCACGCCACGTCGCTGTGTCAGCATTTGAGACGGCGCCACAGTGCATTAAAGTCTATAAGGTGACAATGGATGAGTGACAGATAAAATTACAGCATCCTTCAGTTATATAACAGCCACGCCACGTCGCTGTGTCAGTATGGAAGTCTATAAAGTGACAATGGATGAGTGGCAGACGAAATTGCAGCATCCTTCAGTTATATAACAGCCACGCCACGTCGCTGTGTCAGTATGGAAGTCTATAAGGTGACAATGGATGAGTGGCAGATGAAATTACATCATCCTTCAGTTATATAATAGCCACGCCACGTCGCTGTGTCAGCATTTGAGACGGCGCCACAGTGCATTAAAGTCTATAAGGTGACAATGGATGAGTGACAGATGAAATTACATCATCCTTCAGTTATATAACAGCCACGCCACGTCGCTGTGTCAGCATGGAAGTCTATAAGGTGACAATGGATGAGTGGCAGATGAAATTACATCATCCTTCAGTTATATAATAGCCACGCCACGTCGCTGTGTCAGCATTTGAGACGGCGCCACAGTGCATTAAAGTCTATAAGGTGACAATGGATGAGTGACAGATAAAATTACAGCATCCTTCAGTTATATAACAGCCACGCCACGTCGCTGTGTCAGTATGGAAGTCTATAAAGTGACAATGGATGAGTGGCAGACGAAATTGCAGCATCCTTCAGTTATATAACAGCCACGCCACGTCGCTGTGTCAGTATGGAAGTCTATAAGGTGACAATGGATGAGTGGCAGATGAAATTACATCATCCTTCAGTTATATAACAGCCACGCCACGTCGCTGTGTCAGCATGGAAGTCTATAAAGTGACAATGGATGAGTGGCAGACGAAATTGCAGCATCCTTCAGTTATATAACAGCCACGCCACGTCGCTGTGTCAGCATGGAAGTCTATAAAGTGACAATGGATGAGTGGCAGACGAAATTGCAGCATCCTTCAGTTATATAACAGCCACGCCACGTCGCTGTGTCAGCATGGAAGTCTATAAGGTGACAATGGATGAGTGGCAGATAAAATTACATCATCCTTCAGTTATATAACAGCCACGCCACGTCGCTGTGTCAGCATGGAAGTCTATAAGGTGACAATGGATGAGTGGCAGATAAAATTACAGCATCCTTCAGTTATATAACAGCCACGCCACGTCGCTGTGTCAGTATGGAAGTCTATAAGGTGACAATGGATGAGTGGCAGATGAAATTACATCATCCTTCAGTTATATAACAGCCACGCCACGTCGCTGTGTCAGCATGGAAGTCTATAAAGTGACAATGGATGAGTGGCAGACGAAATTGCAGCATCCTTCAGTTATATAACAGCCACGCCACGTCGCTGTGTCAGTATGGAAGTCTATAAGGTGACAATGGATGAGTGGCAGATGAAATTACATCATCCTTCAGTTATATAACAGCCACGCCACGTCGCTGTGTCAGCATGGAAGTCTATAAAGTGACAATGGATGAGTGGCAGACGAAATTGCAGCATCCTTCAGTTATATAACAGCCACGCCACGTCGCTGTGTCAGCATGGAAGTCTATAAAGTGACAATGGATGAGTGGCAGACGAAATTGCAGCATCCTTCAGTTATATAACAGCCACGCCACGTCGCTGTGTCAGCATGGAAGTCTATAAGGTGACAATGGATGAGTGGCAGATAAAATTACATCATCCTTCAGTTATATAACAGCCACGCCACGTCGCTGTGTCAGCATGGAAGTCTATAAGGTGACAATGGATGAGTGGCAGATAAAATTACAGCATCCTTCAGTTATATAACAGCCACGCCACGTCGCTGTGTCAGTATGGAAGTCTATAAGGTGACAATGGATGAGTGGCAGATAAAATTACATCATCCTTCAGTTATATAACAGCCACGCCACGTCGCTGTGTCAGCATGGAAGTCTATAAAGTGACAATGGATGAGTGGCAGACGAAATTGCAGCATCCTTCAGTTATATAACAGCCACGCCACGTCGCTGTGTCAGCATGGAAGTCTATAAGGTGACAATGGATGAGTGGCAGATAAAATTACAGCATCCTTCAGTTATATAACAGCCACGCCACGTCGCTGTGTCAGCATGGAAGTCTATAAGGTGACAATGGATGAGTGGCAGATAAAATTACATCATCCTTCAGTTATATAACAGCCACGCCACGTCGCTGTGTCAGCATGGAAGTCTATAAGGTGACAATGGATGAGTGGTAGATGAAATTGCAGCATCCTTCAGTTATATAACAGCCACGCCACGTCGCTGTGTCAGCATGGAAGTCTATAAAGTGACAATGGATGAGTGGCAGACGAAATTGCAGCATCCTTCAGTTATATAACAGCCACGCCACGTCGCTGTGTCAGCATGGAAGTCTATAAAGTGACAATGGATGAGTGGCAGACGAAATTGCAGCATCCTTCAGTTATATAACAGCCACGCCACGTCGCGGTGTCAGCATGGAAGTCTATAAGGTGACAATGGATGAGTGGCAGATAAAATTACATCATCCTTCAGTTATATAACAGCCACGCCACGTCGCTGTGTCAGCATGGAAGTCTATAAGGTGACAATGGATGAGTGGCAGATAAAATTACAGCATCCTTCAGTTATATAACAGCCACGCCACGTCGCTGTGTCAGTATGGAAGTCTATAAGGTGACAATGGATGAGTGGCAGATGAAATTACATCATCCTTCAGTTATATAACAGCCACGCCACGTCGCTGTGTCAGCATGGAAGTCTATAAAGTGACAATGGATGAGTGGCAGACGAAATTGCAGCATCCTTCAGTTATATAACAGCCACGCCACGTCGCTGTGTCAGTATGGAAGTCTATAAGGTGACAATGGATGAGTGGCAGATGAAATTACATCATCCTTCAGTTATATAACAGCCACGCCACGTCGCTGTGTCAGCATGGAAGTCTATAAAGTGACAATGGATGAGTGGCAGACGAAATTGCAGCATCCTTCAGTTATATAACAGCCACGCCACGTCGCTGTGTCAGCATGGAAGTCTATAAAGTGACAATGGATGAGTGGCAGACGAAATTGCAGCATCCTTCAGTTATATAACAGCCACGCCACGTCGCTGTGTCAGCATGGAAGTCTATAAGGTGACAATGGATGAGTGGCAGATAAAATTACATCATCCTTCAGTTATATAACAGCCACGCCACGTCGCTGTGTCAGCATGGAAGTCTATAAGGTGACAATGGATGAGTGGCAGATAAAATTACAGCATCCTTCAGTTATATAACAGCCACGCCACGTCGCTGTGTCAGTATGGAAGTCTATAAGGTGACAATGGATGAGTGGCAGATGAAATTACATCATCCTTCAGTTATATAACAGCCACGCCACGTCGCTGTGTCAGCATGGAAGTCTATAAAGTGACAATGGATGAGTGGCAGACGAAATTGCAGCATCCTTCAGTTATATAACAGCCACGCCACGTCGCTGTGTCAGCATGGAAGTCTATAAGGTGACAATGGATGAGTGGCAGATAAAATTACAGCATCCTTCAGTTATATAACAGCCACGCCACGTCGCTGTGTCAGCATGGAAGTCTATAAGGTGACAATGGATGAGTGGCAGATAAAATTACATCATCCTTCAGTTATATAACAGCCACGCCACGTCGCTGTGTCAGCATGGAAGTCTATAAGGTGACAATGGATGAGTGGTAGATGAAATTACAGCATCCTTCAGTTATATAACAGCCACGCCACGTCGCTGTGTCAGCATGGAAGTCTATAAGGTGACAATGGATGAGTGGCAGATAAAATTACAGCATCCTTCAGTTATATAACAGCCACGCCACGTCGCTGTGTCAGTATGGAAGTCTATAAGGTGACAATGGATGAGTGGCAGATGAAATTACATCATCCTTCAGTTATATAACAGCCACGCCACGTCGCTGTGTCAGCATGGAAGTCTATAAGGTGACAATGGATGAGTGGCAGATGAAATTACATCATCCTTCAGTTATATAACAGCCACGCCACGTCGCTGTGTCAGCATGGAAGTCTATAAAGTGACAATGGATGAGTGGCAGATAAAATTACATCATCCTTCAGTTATATAACAGCCACGCCACGTCGCTGTGTCAGCATGGAAGTCTATAAGGTGACAATGGATGAGTGGTAGATGAAATTACAGCATCCTTCAGTTATATAACAGCCACGCCACGTCGCTGTGTCAGCATGGAAGTCTATAAAGTGACAATGGATGAGTGGCAGATAAAATTACATCATCCTTCAGTTATATAACAGCCACGCCACGTCGCTGTGTCAGCATGGAAGTCTATAAGGTGACAATGGATGAGTGGTAGATGAAATTACAGCATCCTTCAGTTATATAACAGCCACGCCACGTCGCTGTGTCAGCATGGAAGTCTATAAAGTGACAATGGATGAGTGGCAGACGAAATTGCAGCATCCTTCAGTTATATAACAGCCACGCCACGTCGCTGTGTCAGCATGGAAGTCTATAAAGTGACAATGGATGAGTGGCAGACGAAATTGCAGCATCCTTCAGTTATATAACAGCCACGCCACGTCGCTGTGTCAGTATGGAAGTCTATAAGGTGACAATGGATGAGTGGCAGATGAAATTACATCATCCTTCAGTTATATAACAGCCACGCCACGTCGCTGTGTCAGCATGGAAGTCTATAAAGTGACAATGGATGAGTGGCAGACGAAATTGCAGCATCCTTCAGTTATATAACAGCCACGCCACGTCGCTGTGTCAGCATGGAAGTCTATAAGGTGACAATGGATGAGTGGTAGATGAAATTACAGCATCCTTCAGTTATATAACAGCCACGCCACGTCGCTGTGTCAGCATGGAAGTCTATAAGGTGACAATGGATGAGTGGCAGATAAAATTACAGCATCCTTCAGTTATATAACAGCCACGCCACGTCGCTGTGTCAGCATGGAAGTCTATAAGGTGACAATGGATGAGTGGCAGATAAAATTACATCATCCTTCAGTTATATAACAGCCACGCCACGTCGCTGTGTCAGCATGGAAGTCTATAAGGTGACAATGGATGAGTGGTAGATGAAATTACAGCATCCTTGAGTTATATAACAGCCACGCCACGTCGCTGTGTCAGCATGGAAGTCTATAAGGTGACAATGGATGAGTGGCAGATAAAATTACAGCATCCTTCAGTTATACAACAGCCACGCCACGTCGCTGTGTCAGTATGGAAGTCTATAAGGTGACAATGGATGAGTGGCAGATGAAATTACATCATCCTTCAGTTATATAACAGCCACGCCACGTCGCTGTGTCAGCATGGAAGTCTATAAGGTGACAATGGATGAGTGGCAGATGAAATTACATCTTCCTTCAGTTATATAACAGCCACGCCACGTCGCTGTGTCAGCATGGAAGTCTATAAAGTGACAATGGATGAGTGGCAGATAAAATTACATCATCCTTCAGTTATATAACAGCCACGCCACGTCGCTGTGTCAGCATGGAAGTCTATAAGGTGACAATGGATGAGTGGTAGATGAAATTACAGCATCCTTCAGTTATATAACAGCCACGCCACGTCGCTGTGTCAGCATGGAAGTCTATAAAGTGACAATGGATGAGTGGCAGACGAAATTGCAGCATCCTTCAGTTATATAACAGCCACGCCACGTCGCTGTGTCAGCATGGAAGTCTATAAAGTGACAATGGATGAGTGGCAGACGAAATTGCAGCATCCTTCAGTTATATAACAGCCACGCCACGTCGCTGTGTCAGTATGGAAGTCTATAAGGTGACAATGGATGAGTGGCAGATGAAATTACATCATCCTTCAGTTATATAACAGCCACGCCACGTCGCTGTGTCAGCATGGAAGTCTATAAAGTGACAATGGATGAGTGGCAGACGAAATTGCAGCATCCTTCAGTTATATAACAGCCACGCCACGTCGCTGTGTCAGCATGGAAGTCTATAAGGTGACAATGGATGAGTGGCAGATAAAATTACAGCATCCTTCAGTTATATAACAGCCACGCCACGTCGCTGTGTCCGCATGGAAGTCTATAAGGTGACAATGGATGAGTGGCAGATGAAATTACATCATCCTTCAGTTATATAACAGCCACGCCACGTCGCTGTGTCAGCATGGAAGTCTATAAGGTGACAATGGATGAGTGGTAGATGAAATTACAGCATCCTTCAGTTATATAACAGCCACGCCACGTCGCTGTGTCAGCATGGAAGTCTATAAAGTGACAATGGATGAGTGGCAGACGAAATTGCAGCATCCTTCAGTTATATAACAGCCACGCCACGTCGCTGTGTCAGCATGGAAGTCTATAAAGTGACAATGGATGAGTGGCAGACGAAATTACATCATCCTTCAGTTATATAACAGCCACGCCACGTCGCTGTGTCAGCATGGAAGTCTATAAAGTGACAATGGATGAGTGGCAGACGAAATTGCAGCATCCTTCAGTTATATAACAGCCACGCCACGTCGCTGTGTCAGCATGGAAGTCTATAAGGTGACAATGGATGAGTGGTAGATGAAATTACAGCATCCTTCAGTTATATAACAGCCACGCCACGTCGCTGTGTCAGTATGGAAGTCTATAAGGTGACAATGGATGAGTGGCAGATGAAATTACATCATCCTTCAGTTATATAACAGCCACGCCACGTCGCTGTGTCAGCATGGAAGTCTATAAGGTGACAATGGATGAGTGGCAGATGAAATTACATCATCCTTCAGTTATATAATAGCCACGCCACGTCGCTGTGTCAGCATTTGAGACGGCGCCACAGTGCATTAAAGTCTATAAGGTGACAATGGATGAGTGACAGATAAAATTACAGCATCCTTCAGTTATATAACAGCCACGCCACGTCGCTGTGTCAGTATGGAAGTCTATAAAGTGACAATGGATGAGTGGCAGACGAAATTGCAGCATCCTTCAGTTATATAACAGCCACGCCACGTCGCTGTGTCAGTATGGAAGTCTATAAGGTGACAATGGATGAGTGGCAGATGAAATTACATCATCCTTCAGTTATATAATAGCCACGCCACGTCGCTGTGTCAGCATTTGAGACGGCGCCACAGTGCATTAAAGTCTATAAGGTGACAATGGATGAGTGACAGATGAAATTACATCATCCTTCAGTTATATAACAGCCACGCCACGTCGCTGTGTCAGCATGGAAGTCTATAAGGTGACAATGGATGAGTGGCAGATGAAATTACATCATCCTTCAGTTATATAATAGCCACGCCACGTCGCTGTGTCAGCATTTGAGACGGCGCCACAGTGCATTAAAGTCTATAAGGTGACAATGGATGAGTGACAGATAAAATTACAGCATCCTTCAGTTATATAACAGCCACGCCACGTCGCTGTGTCAGTATGGAAGTCTATAAAGTGACAATGGATGAGTGGCAGACGAAATTGCAGCATCCTTCAGTTATATAACAGCCACGCCACGTCGCTGTGTCAGTATGGAAGTCTATAAGGTGACAATGGATGAGTGGCAGATGAAATTACATCATCCTTCAGTTATATAACAGCCACGCCACGTCGCTGTGTCAGCATGGAAGTCTATAAAGTGACAATGGATGAGTGGCAGACGAAATTGCAGCATCCTTCAGTTATATAACAGCCACGCCACGTCGCTGTGTCAGCATGGAAGTCTATAAAGTGACAATGGATGAGTGGCAGACGAAATTGCAGCATCCTTCAGTTATATAACAGCCACGCCACGTCGCTGTGTCAGCATGGAAGTCTATAAGGTGACAATGGATGAGTGGCAGATAAAATTACATCATCCTTCAGTTATATAACAGCCACGCCACGTCGCTGTGTCAGCATGGAAGTCTATAAGGTGACAATGGATGAGTGGCAGATAAAATTACAGCATCCTTCAGTTATATAACAGCCACGCCACGTCGCTGTGTCAGTATGGAAGTCTATAAGGTGACAATGGATGAGTGGCAGATGAAATTACATCATCCTTCAGTTATATAACAGCCACGCCACGTCGCTGTGTCAGCATGGAAGTCTATAAAGTGACAATGGATGAGTGGCAGACGAAATTGCAGCATCCTTCAGTTATATAACAGCCACGCCACGTCGCTGTGTCAGTATGGAAGTCTATAAGGTGACAATGGATGAGTGGCAGATGAAATTACATCATCCTTCAGTTATATAACAGCCACGCCACGTCGCTGTGTCAGCATGGAAGTCTATAAAGTGACAATGGATGAGTGGCAGACGAAATTGCAGCATCCTTCAGTTATATAACAGCCACGCCACGTCGCTGTGTCAGCATGGAAGTCTATAAAGTGACAATGGATGAGTGGCAGACGAAATTGCAGCATCCTTCAGTTATATAACAGCCACGCCACGTCGCTGTGTCAGCATGGAAGTCTATAAGGTGACAATGGATGAGTGGCAGATAAAATTACATCATCCTTCAGTTATATAACAGCCACGCCACGTCGCTGTGTCAGCATGGAAGTCTATAAGGTGACAATGGATGAGTGGCAGATAAAATTACAGCATCCTTCAGTTATATAACAGCCACGCCACGTCGCTGTGTCAGTATGGAAGTCTATAAGGTGACAATGGATGAGTGGCAGATAAAATTACATCATCCTTCAGTTATATAACAGCCACGCCACGTCGCTGTGTCAGCATGGAAGTCTATAAAGTGACAATGGATGAGTGGCAGACGAAATTGCAGCATCCTTCAGTTATATAACAGCCACGCCACGTCGCTGTGTCAGCATGGAAGTCTATAAGGTGACAATGGATGAGTGGCAGATAAAATTACAGCATCCTTCAGTTATATAACAGCCACGCCACGTCGCTGTGTCAGCATGGAAGTCTATAAGGTGACAATGGATGAGTGGCAGATAAAATTACATCATCCTTCAGTTATATAACAGCCACGCCACGTCGCTGTGTCAGCATGGAAGTCTATAAGGTGACAATGGATGAGTGGTAGATGAAATTGCAGCATCCTTCAGTTATATAACAGCCACGCCACGTCGCTGTGTCAGCATGGAAGTCTATAAAGTGACAATGGATGAGTGGCAGACGAAATTGCAGCATCCTTCAGTTATATAACAGCCACGCCACGTCGCTGTGTCAGCATGGAAGTCTATAAAGTGACAATGGATGAGTGGCAGACGAAATTGCAGCATCCTTCAGTTATATAACAGCCACGCCACGTCGCGGTGTCAGCATGGAAGTCTATAAGGTGACAATGGATGAGTGGCAGATAAAATTACATCATCCTTCAGTTATATAACAGCCACGCCACGTCGCTGTGTCAGCATGGAAGTCTATAAGGTGACAATGGATGAGTGGCAGATAAAATTACAGCATCCTTCAGTTATATAACAGCCACGCCACGTCGCTGTGTCAGTATGGAAGTCTATAAGGTGACAATGGATGAGTGGCAGATGAAATTACATCATCCTTCAGTTATATAACAGCCACGCCACGTCGCTGTGTCAGCATGGAAGTCTATAAAGTGACAATGGATGAGTGGCAGACGAAATTGCAGCATCCTTCAGTTATATAACAGCCACGCCACGTCGCTGTGTCAGTATGGAAGTCTATAAGGTGACAATGGATGAGTGGCAGATGAAATTACATCATCCTTCAGTTATATAACAGCCACGCCACGTCGCTGTGTCAGCATGGAAGTCTATAAAGTGACAATGGATGAGTGGCAGACGAAATTGCAGCATCCTTCAGTTATATAACAGCCACGCCACGTCGCTGTGTCAGCATGGAAGTCTATAAAGTGACAATGGATGAGTGGCAGACGAAATTGCAGCATCCTTCAGTTATATAACAGCCACGCCACGTCGCTGTGTCAGCATGGAAGTCTATAAGGTGACAATGGATGAGTGGCAGATAAAATTACATCATCCTTCAGTTATATAACAGCCACGCCAC
This sequence comes from Macrothele yani, assembly GCA_039090855.1. Taxonomy (NCBI): domain Eukaryota; kingdom Metazoa; phylum Arthropoda; class Arachnida; order Araneae; family Macrothelidae; genus Macrothele; species Macrothele yani. The sequence continues at coordinate 165,029,078 of CM077001.1, read as the reverse complement.
GTCGCTGTGTCAGCATGGAAGTCTATAAGGTGACAATGGATGAGTGGCAGATAAAATTACAGCATCCTTCAGTTATATAACAGCCACGCCACGTCGCTGTGTCAGTATGGAAGTCTATAAGGTGACAATGGATGAGTGGCAGATGAAATTACATCATCCTTCAGTTATATAACAGCCACGCCACGTCGCTGTGTCAGCATGGAAGTCTATAAAGTGACAATGGATGAGTGGCAGACGAAATTGCAGCATCCTTCAGTTATATAACAGCCACGCCACGTCGCTGTGTCAGCATGGAAGTCTATAAGGTGACAATGGATGAGTGGCAGATAAAATTACAGCATCCTTCAGTTATATAACAGCCACGCCACGTCGCTGTGTCAGCATGGAAGTCTATAAGGTGACAATGGATGAGTGGCAGATAAAATTACATCATCCTTCAGTTATATAACAGCCACGCCACGTCGCTGTGTCAGCATGGAAGTCTATAAGGTGACAATGGATGAGTGGTAGATGAAATTACAGCATCCTTCAGTTATATAACAGCCACGCCACGTCGCTGTGTCAGCATGGAAGTCTATAAGGTGACAATGGATGAGTGGCAGATAAAATTACAGCATCCTTCAGTTATATAACAGCCACGCCACGTCGCTGTGTCAGTATGGAAGTCTATAAGGTGACAATGGATGAGTGGCAGATGAAATTACATCATCCTTCAGTTATATAACAGCCACGCCACGTCGCTGTGTCAGCATGGAAGTCTATAAGGTGACAATGGATGAGTGGCAGATGAAATTACATCATCCTTCAGTTATATAACAGCCACGCCACGTCGCTGTGTCAGCATGGAAGTCTATAAAGTGACAATGGATGAGTGGCAGATAAAATTACATCATCCTTCAGTTATATAACAGCCACGCCACGTCGCTGTGTCAGCATGGAAGTCTATAAGGTGACAATGGATGAGTGGTAGATGAAATTACAGCATCCTTCAGTTATATAACAGCCACGCCACGTCGCTGTGTCAGCATGGAAGTCTATAAAGTGACAATGGATGAGTGGCAGATAAAATTACATCATCCTTCAGTTATATAACAGCCACGCCACGTCGCTGTGTCAGCATGGAAGTCTATAAGGTGACAATGGATGAGTGGTAGATGAAATTACAGCATCCTTCAGTTATATAACAGCCACGCCACGTCGCTGTGTCAGCATGGAAGTCTATAAAGTGACAATGGATGAGTGGCAGACGAAATTGCAGCATCCTTCAGTTATATAACAGCCACGCCACGTCGCTGTGTCAGCATGGAAGTCTATAAAGTGACAATGGATGAGTGGCAGACGAAATTGCAGCATCCTTCAGTTATATAACAGCCACGCCACGTCGCTGTGTCAGTATGGAAGTCTATAAGGTGACAATGGATGAGTGGCAGATGAAATTACATCATCCTTCAGTTATATAACAGCCACGCCACGTCGCTGTGTCAGCATGGAAGTCTATAAAGTGACAATGGATGAGTGGCAGACGAAATTGCAGCATCCTTCAGTTATATAACAGCCACGCCACGTCGCTGTGTCAGCATGGAAGTCTATAAGGTGACAATGGATGAGTGGTAGATGAAATTACAGCATCCTTCAGTTATATAACAGCCACGCCACGTCGCTGTGTCAGCATGGAAGTCTATAAGGTGACAATGGATGAGTGGCAGATAAAATTACAGCATCCTTCAGTTATATAACAGCCACGCCACGTCGCTGTGTCAGCATGGAAGTCTATAAGGTGACAATGGATGAGTGGCAGATAAAATTACATCATCCTTCAGTTATATAACAGCCACGCCACGTCGCTGTGTCAGCATGGAAGTCTATAAGGTGACAATGGATGAGTGGTAGATGAAATTACAGCATCCTTGAGTTATATAACAGCCACGCCACGTCGCTGTGTCAGCATGGAAGTCTATAAGGTGACAATGGATGAGTGGCAGATAAAATTACAGCATCCTTCAGTTATACAACAGCCACGCCACGTCGCTGTGTCAGTATGGAAGTCTATAAGGTGACAATGGATGAGTGGCAGATGAAATTACATCATCCTTCAGTTATATAACAGCCACGCCACGTCGCTGTGTCAGCATGGAAGTCTATAAGGTGACAATGGATGAGTGGCAGATGAAATTACATCTTCCTTCAGTTATATAACAGCCACGCCACGTCGCTGTGTCAGCATGGAAGTCTATAAAGTGACAATGGATGAGTGGCAGATAAAATTACATCATCCTTCAGTTATATAACAGCCACGCCACGTCGCTGTGTCAGCATGGAAGTCTATAAGGTGACAATGGATGAGTGGTAGATGAAATTACAGCATCCTTCAGTTATATAACAGCCACGCCACGTCGCTGTGTCAGCATGGAAGTCTATAAAGTGACAATGGATGAGTGGCAGACGAAATTGCAGCATCCTTCAGTTATATAACAGCCACGCCACGTCGCTGTGTCAGCATGGAAGTCTATAAAGTGACAATGGATGAGTGGCAGACGAAATTGCAGCATCCTTCAGTTATATAACAGCCACGCCACGTCGCTGTGTCAGTATGGAAGTCTATAAGGTGACAATGGATGAGTGGCAGATGAAATTACATCATCCTTCAGTTATATAACAGCCACGCCACGTCGCTGTGTCAGCATGGAAGTCTATAAAGTGACAATGGATGAGTGGCAGACGAAATTGCAGCATCCTTCAGTTATATAACAGCCACGCCACGTCGCTGTGTCAGCATGGAAGTCTATAAGGTGACAATGGATGAGTGGCAGATAAAATTACAGCATCCTTCAGTTATATAACAGCCACGCCACGTCGCTGTGTCCGCATGGAAGTCTATAAGGTGACAATGGATGAGTGGCAGATGAAATTACATCATCCTTCAGTTATATAACAGCCACGCCACGTCGCTGTGTCAGCATGGAAGTCTATAAGGTGACAATGGATGAGTGGTAGATGAAATTACAGCATCCTTCAGTTATATAACAGCCACGCCACGTCGCTGTGTCAGCATGGAAGTCTATAAAGTGACAATGGATGAGTGGCAGACGAAATTGCAGCATCCTTCAGTTATATAACAGCCACGCCACGTCGCTGTGTCAGCATGGAAGTCTATAAAGTGACAATGGATGAGTGGCAGACGAAATTACATCATCCTTCAGTTATATAACAGCCACGCCACGTCGCTGTGTCAGCATGGAAGTCTATAAAGTGACAATGGATGAGTGGCAGACGAAATTGCAGCATCCTTCAGTTATATAACAGCCACGCCACGTCGCTGTGTCAGCATGGAAGTCTATAAAGTGACAATGGATGAGTGGCAGACGAAATTACATCATCCTTCAGTTATATAACAGCCACGCCACGTCGCTGTGTCAGCATGGAAGTCTATAAAGTGACAATGGATGAGTGGCAGACGAAATTACATCATCCTTCAGTTATATAACAGCCACGCCACGTCGCTGTGTCAGCATGGAAGTCTATAAAGTGACAATGGATGAGTGGCAGACGAAATTGCAGCATCCTTCAGTTATATAACAGCCACGCCACGTCGCTGTGTCAGCATGGAAGTCTATAAGGTGACAATGGATGAGTGGCAGATAAAATTACAGCATCCTTCAGTTATATAACAGCCACGCCACGTCGCTGTGTCAGCATGGAAGTCTATAAGGTGACAATGGATGAGTGGCAGATGAAATTACATCATCCTTCAGTTATATAACAGCCACGCCACGTCGCTGTGTCAGCATGGAAGTCTATAAGGTGACAATGGATGAGTGGTAGATGAAATTACAGCATCCTTCAGTTATATAACAGCCACGCCACGTCGCTGTGTCAGCATGGAAGTCTATAAAGTGACAATGGATGCGTGGCAGACGAAATTGCAGCATCCTTCAGTTATATAACAGCCACGCCACGTCGCTGTGTCAGCATGGAAGTCTATAAAGTGACAATGGATGAGTGGCAGACGAAATTGCAGCATCCTTCAGTTATATAACAGCCACGCCACGTCGCTGTGTCAGCATGGAAGTCTATAAGGTGACAATGGATGAGTGGCAGATAAAATTACAGCATCCTTCAGTTATATAACAGCCACGCCACGTCGCTGTGTCAGCATGGAAGTCTATAAGGTGACAATGGATGAGTGGTAGATGAAATTACAGCATCCTTCAGTTATATAACAGCCACGCCACGTCGCTGTGTCAGCATGGAAGTCTATAAGGTGACAATGGATGAGTGGCAGATAAAATTACAGCATCCTTCAGTTATATAACAGCCACGCCACGTCGCTGTGTCAGCATGGAAGTCTATAAGGTGACAATGGATGAGTGGTAGATGAAATTACAGCATCCTTCAGTTATATAACAGCCACGCCACGTCGCTGTGTCAGCATGGAAGTCTATAAGGTGACAATGGATGAGTGGCAGATAAAATTACAGCATCCTTCAGTTATATAACAGCCACGCCACGTCGCTGTGTCAGCATGGAAGTTTATAAGGTGACAATGGATGAGTGGTAGATGAAATTACAGCATCCTTCAGTTATATAACAGCCACGCCACGTCGCTGTGTCAGCATGGAAGTCTATAAGGTGACAATGGATGAGTGGTAGATGAAATTACAGCATCCTTCAGTTATATAACAGCCACGCCACGTCGCTGTGTCAGCATGGAAGTCTATAAGGTGACAATGGATGAGTGGCAGATAAAATTACAGCATCCTTCAGTTATATAACAGCCACGCCACGTCGCTGTGTCAGCATGGAAGTTTATAAGGTGACAATGGATGAGTGGTAGATGAAATTACAGCATCCTTCAGTTATATAACAGCCACGCCACGTCGCTGTGTCAGCATGGAAGTCTATAAGGTGACAATGGATGAGTGGCAGATAAAATTACAGCATCCTTCAGTTATATAACAGCCACGCCACGTCGCTGTGTCAGCATGGAAGTCTATAAGGTGACAATGGATGAGTGGTAGATGAAATTACAGCATCCTTCAGTTATATAACAGCCACGCCACGTCGCTGTGTCAGCATGGAAGTCTATAAGGTGACAATGGATGAGTGGCAGATAAAATTACAGCATCCTTCAGTTATATAACAGCCACGCCACGTCGCTGTGTCAGCATGGAAGTCTATAAGGTGACAATGGATGAGTGGTAGATGAAATTACAGCATCCTTCAGTTATATAACAGCCACGCCACGTCGCTGTGTCAGCATGGAAGTCTATAAGGTGACAATGGATGAGTGGCAGATAAAATTACAGCATCCTTCAGTTATATAACAGCCACGCCACGTCGCTGTGTCAGCATGGAAGTCTATAAGGTGACAATGGATGAGTGGTAGATGAAATTACAGCATCCTTCAGTTATATAACAGCCACGCCACGTCGCTGTGTCAGCATGGAAGTCTATAAGGTGACAATGGATGAGTGGTAGATGAAATTACAGCATCCTTCAGTTATATAACAGCCACGCCACGTCGCTGTGTCAGCATGGAAGTCTATAAGGTGACAATGGATGAGTGGTAGATGAAATTACAGCATCCTTCAGTTATATAACAGCCACGCCACGTCGCTGTGTCAGCATGGAAGTCTATAAGGTGACAATGGATGAGCGACAGATTAAATTGTGGAACCGAGCGGCGATTAAATTTTTGACGAAGGAAGGTGAAACGCTACGCAGTATTCATGAATGGATGATCCGTGTGTACGCCGATGGTGCACCTTTAATGCCACTGTCAAGAGATGGGCTACTCTCTTTAAGCGGGAAGTTACTCGCTGAAAGGCAGCCCTCGAGAGGTGTTCCCTGTCACTTTGTCCGTGTCAGTTTCGTCCACGGTTTACTTTGCACGCCGTTCACTTTGTCTACATTCATTTCGTCCTTAGAATTAATGGAATACTCTGAAAATCTGTTTTGATGGAATTTTTGCTACTAGGTAGAAATAAAGGTTCAGCGGATATTTGCTTACATGCGACTCCCCCCGTTTAAGTTTTTCGGTTAAAATATAACGATTTTAAATGTTATTTAAAGTAAAACGAGAAACTGAACTTTGAAGAGGTTTTTAACTCGTTCGTTTCGTACGATTTCAATCACTACGACATAAATCAAAGTTTTACAAAAATCTTTTAATATGTTGAAATGCATCCTGTATGCTGCTTTCATATAGTTCTTAGCTTTTCAGTATATTTATTTTTTATTTTGATTATTAATTGTTTATAATTTCAGTATTATTAATTTTCATACGATGAACTATAATGCCCTCTATATATGTCATAGCTATTTAACGTGAGAAAAAAAAATCCATAAAAGTATAATGGTGAAAAAAAGTCTACATTAATATTAACTGAGAATTTGCGATGTGAGAGAAAGAAAAATAGACTTTCTGCATACAGGAAAAAGGAATCTAAAATTTTTCTCTTCAATCTAATACATTTATGGCCATTGAAATAAGCTTTTTACAAATCTGATTTTGCGAATAAAATATAATGCTGCTCAGTTAATACTTAATACATTTTATTATTGCAATAATAATAATAATAATAATAATAATAATAATAATAATAATAATAATAATAATAATAATAAAATTTACTATAGTTAACTGGCATTAAGTAACTTGTATGTTTAATTTCAGTTTTTGCTGTTTTCTTGATTGCATATCAAACTTCAGAATATGTTTCACAGCAACACCCATTTTCACCAGCTTCTAATGAGTTGAAAGTTCCCAAAATGTCGATGTTAATTTCATCATTGCCCGTCAGAAGGAAGGAACACACATGAAATCAACATTCACATTTTGGAAACCTTCAACTCATCAGAAGCTTGTGAAAATTATTGTTGCTGCGAAACATATTCTGGTTTCTTGAGACGAAACGATTTCGAGCATTCACTCTTCCCCTTTTTGTTTTCAACAAGCAGGTATATGTTGGCCTCGACACCTTTTCAATGTCCTTAATATTAAATTAATACATTTTAACAAATAAGGAATTAATTCCAACACGATATGCAATGGAACGTGATGTCAGCACGTCAAATGAAAACTTCTGAAAGCTCAATGCAAAAGATGCGATGGGAAAAGTAACTCTCAGGCTTACAATGTGACACGCGGGGTGTGAGAGAGTGAATCACCCGAGAAGCAGGCGATAGGCGTTTGCCACTGTCTTTGTCCGGACAATTGTGCTGCAAAAGTATCGTTTTACAATATGGTATTAGTGAGTCTAGTGTCTGCGCCGTATCGTCGGTGGTGGAAATGTTCTTTGCTTTAATAAACAAACGGCAATATTTTGGTATGACAAAACATTTTTCATTCCTCTGGCACCAATATCTAGCACAAAATTCCACAGAACACATTTTTGTTTGAAATATTTTTTTTTCTAAAATTAAACGGAAATAAAATTGGGTCGAAATCGGGGTAGGAACACCTTGACCGTACGCATTTGACCCGCAAGAAATTGTTGACCCGTTTCCATCACTAGTTAGGCGCTTTTAGCTCTTCAGTCAGTGTACTGTTAATTGTTGATTAATATGAGTAAATCTAAAGCACACACATCATTTTTGAAGTACATTATTTTTCTGTTTTCTGAGCAATGTACGCTGACCTATTTCTTTTTCTGTCTAGTTATAAAAATTCCATCAAACAGGACCCCCCCTAGCAAAAAAAAAAAAAAAAAAAAAAAAAACAAGAACATTTCCTCGGTATTCCATCGATTCTGAGGACGAAATGAATGGGGACAAAATGAACGGTGGACGAAATGAACAGTGGACTAAAAGAACAGCTGACAAAGTGAACGTGGATGAAATGAACTGGAACTAGTGAACGTGGATGAAATGAACTGGAACAAGTGAACGTGATGAAATGAACTGGAACAAGTGAACGTGATGAAATGAACTGGAACTAGTGAACGTGGATGAAATGAACTGGAACAAGTGAACGTGATGAAATGAACTGGAACTAGTGAACGTGGATGAAATGAACTGGAACAAGTGAACGTGATGAAATGAACTGGAACTAGTGAACGTGGATGAAATGAACTGGAGCCGCCCCGGTGGCACAGTGGTCTAAGCGATGGCCTCTGATCATTCGTCCGAAGGGGTCCGGGTTCGAATCCCGGTGAGGCATGGATGTTGTGTTTGTCTTTCGGCACTGGCTCTGCCCCTTCCCTGGAACCAGTGACCCTAAATTAGGGACGGGCAACTGCTTATAGCCCATTGAGTTGCTCACGGTGGTCGTTAAACCTCCAATAAAAAAAAATGAACTGGAACAAGTGAACGTGATGAAATGAACTGGAACTAGTGAACGTGGATGAAATGAACTGGAACAAGTGAACGTGATGAAATGAACTGGAACAAGTGAACGTGGATGAACTGGAACAAGTGAACTTGATGAAATGAACTGGAACTAGTGAACGTGGATGAAATGAACTGGAACAAGTGAACGTGATGAAATGAACTGGAACTAGTGAACGTGGATGAAATTAACACAGACAAAGTCATAGGGAACCCTCGAGATGGAAGTTCAGTGGAGATGACGACAGATGAAATGTGTCTGAAAGACGAGGTCAGAGCGGCGAATCCGTGTTGTACAGCTTGCAGAGGAACTGAAGTCGCCAGGTGCTGGAAAGATATACGTACTTGTATTTTACAAAATGTTTTTGCTTCTAGGAGACGAAATAGACGTTTATTGAGTAAATAAATCCATCGCTCTTTCCACGTTAAACAACGCACAGCAACCGAAAAATTGTTATTCGGCTGCATCGGCTGGATATCGAGATATTCGGGTTTCGATTCCCCGACGGCGGCTGAATAACAATTTTTCGTTTGCTGTGCGTTGCTTAACGTGGAAAGAGCGGTTGATTTATTTACTCAACTCACGCCACGTATTTAGATGATTTTTTTTTTTTTTTTGATTGGAGGTTTAACGACCACCGTGAGCAACTCAATGGGCTATAAGCAGTCGCCCGTCCCTAATTTAGGGTCACTGATTCCAGGGAAGGGAGAGAGCCAGTGCCGTAAGACAAACACTACATCCATAGATGATTTTCACCTTAGACGTTTATTGTTTGCGCAATTTAACCCTTAACAACCCAGGTTCGGTCTCACGAGTTTTATGAAGGCTTTGTTTATATGTATTGTATTATTTTACAAATAAACGATCCCCCAAAACATTAAAAAATATAAAATATAAAACGTTAACATGAAGTAAACGGTTAAAATGTTAACATGAAGTAAACGGTTAAAATGTTAACATGAAGTAAACGGTTAAAATGTAGCGGTCTGAGAGACTGGACGTGGGTTGATGTGGGACAGATATAAGACCTGGGCAGTTAAGGATTAACTGAGAAAGATTTACTACTGGAGGGCCTAAAACTTCCTTTTTTGTTTTGCAAAATATCTAAATGACAGCTTGAAAAAATGAATTCTGGTTTTTATCGGATAGAATTACGTTTACGTAAGGTTTTCCAATGTTTTTAGTGTACAATGTTTCCTCTAGGTGGCAGTGGCGCATGTAACTGTTGAAAAATAGCGCGCGATTTTGCATGATGTCGAACTATGGACTCGTTGTTTTGAAGTTTTCATAAAATATCTGTGTGACTTCGGAATATAAAAAAAATATAAATACTATAAAAGGGAAAAAACAATACGCGACAGAAAACGAAGAATAGAAACGTGTTCATTGCACTCGAGGCACGATGCCTGCTTAAGTATTTGATTTTCTCTGTTTGAAAGTAGATTTAATTTCCTCTGAAAGGTTTTCTCTCATTAGCGATAGCACACCACGACAAATGCAGACACTTGTAAATAGAACTTTATTCTAGAAATGTCTGAAATGTGTGCGTGTGTGTGGAGGAGCAGGTTTTCTTACTCCCGTTGTCGAAGGCAATAGGCACAAAGCGCGTAATAAGTTAGCTCTGGGCAATTCTTCGCCGTGAAATAACTCAGGGATTTACCAGAAAAATACTACTAAATAAAGAGAGAGAGAGAGAAAGAGGTGGCGGGAGGAGCTGTCTGGTTGATTCACTAATGGGAGTTGATAAATGAAAGAACCTTCTTTGCACTTTTTCAATCCACCATGTATGCACACAAACGTCTTAATTAACCAAAAGTAAAAAAACCATGGTTTGAGGACGTCGCAGCACAACAGAAAGGTTGACAGACACTAACTCTCAAATACTTTGTAAAATCTAAAGTTCGTACGAAATACCACAGTATTGGACAGTGAAATAGTTTGTGATACATTCCAATGAATGTGCTTCTGATTACTTCAATAGCAAAAATTACCACCCTATCAGTTTTAAACTGAAGCCCCGAGTGAAAAAGAGAAGTTTCAAATCAATGGTCCTACTTAAACAAATGAAACATTTTAATTCAGCAGCGAGCGAGGGGTGTTTTCGCAGACCGCTTTGCTTTGTATGATTTAGAAGTACATGCGGTCATGGTTTTTGTGGCATTATAATTCTTCTTTTTTCATTCTAAAAATACTTTTCCCAGCAAATGTTCAAAATGTCAAAGGCACACAATTATTTAGAAAGGTGTGTTTGACAAAGAAAGTGTTTTTTCTGCTTGAATTCAGCAGTTGCTGCAATATAAGACCATTCAGTTTAGCCGAGAATGAAACGAAAATAGACGCTGATGCATCGTCGAACATACACCTACACAGTCGCTTGTAGAGTCAGTTCGGAAAATTATGCATCTCAAGAATACAATTTCAGTGCTTGTGTCTTCAAGGTCACGCACTTTCTTATCTCAAAGCATTCAATTCATTTGATTCTGCAGAAAAAATATAAATATTCATTTTAGAATTTTACATGAAAAAAAAATCTCACAGGTAATTACTGCGGCCCAGCAGACTAATCATTAGCGTTTCATGGCGCAATGGCCACTCATAAGTCGAGTACGAAACAAGTGAGATTATTGGTCATATTTTCTGCGTCAGATATCTGGTGGCAACCAAGGTAATTCCGTGCCACGAATGTTATCGAAACAAACAAATAAATTAAATATAAGGACAGTAATCGAATTTGAGAGCAAGGGGCCCTGGCTTTCAGAAGCTTTTTTTTGGTATTTTTTGTACATACAAAGATTGTGTCATGTATTAGGAGTATACAAAAGTTTCCGCCGTTTTAAGGAGAAAGGAGACAGGAACAATTAGGAAACCATAACACATTTATTCAACGAAATATTTGCCGTTAGCATCAATGACCTTTTGCCATTTTTCAGGCAACAAATGAATGCCCCTGTGATAGAAGGACTCGGGTTTTGAGCTGAAAAACGCAGCGACGAAATTTTCCACCTCTGGAACTGTGGTGAACCGCTGTTGAGTTAGGGCATGTTGCATACAGAGAAACAGATGAAAGTCTGAGGGTGCAATGTCCGGGGAGTAAGACGGGTGCGGTAAAACCTCCCAGTGTAACTGTTCAAGGGTTGATTTCGTGGTGGTACTGATTGTGGTCTGGCATTATCGTGTAACAGGATAACTGGGCGGCGTCCTTTACCTGTCCATGAGCGTTTTTGCTCGATTGCGGCATCCAGTTTCATCAACTGATCGCCATATAGTTGTGCAATGATTGTTTCTCCCGGTTTCAACAGTTCGAAGTACAGCACTCCATTCATACAATACCACACAAACACAGCAGCACCTTTTTCCCGTGGACATCCTGTTTTGAAGTAGATGTTGATGGATGGCCTGGGTCGACCCAGGATCGCTTGCGCACGCGGTTGTCGCAATAGGCCCATTTTTCATCCCCAATGACAACCTTCCACAAGAAATTCTTCCCTGGAAACCTCTTCAGCAACGACATGCAGATGCCCAATCGTTGACCAATATTACGCTCCGTTAAAATATGCGAAACCCACTAACCAATCTTCTGGATCTTCCCCAAGGCCTGTAGACGCCGTACCACTGTTGATTGAGCCACTTTCAAACGTTTCGCCAGTTGCGTGGTCGATATACTATTACGCTCCGTTAAAGTATGCGGAATCCACTTACCAATCTTCTGGATCTTCCCCAAGGCCTGTAGACACTGTGCCACCGCCGAATGAGCCACTTTGAAACGTTTCGCCAATTGTGTGGTCAATTGTGTGGCATCCTCTTGCAACAGCGATTCCAGCTCCTCGTCTTCGAGGTCTTGCGGTCTACCTGCACGTGGCTTGTCTTCCAAGCTTAGATCACCTTTCTTGATCCTGGAAAATCATTCTCGACAGGTCCGTTCACCCATAACCGTTTCGCCACACGTCTGACATATTGTACCGTATGCTTCATTCGCACTTTTCCCTAAACTAAACATGAATAACAAGCAGTGCCACAAATGAACTTTATCGACCTCCATGCTTCGCTTCAGGTACCAACTGACAGCACAGTTCGCCGTCCGGTTAGACCCTTACAGTGCCCGCTAGCGAGGGCGGCGGAAACTTTTGCATACCCTTAATATTATTCCGTTACAGCTTTGTGGCAGCTACAAGAATTTCTAGTTTTATTTAGTCCACAAGAATTGAATTAAACTTTAAATAAATGCAGACAAACATTCGTGCACATGAACCATTAGGATGAATACCGTCTTCACACGATTTTAATGATATCAAAATATGAAATAAATGTACAATTAAAATACTCTAAAACACACTAGCACTTTCAGAGCGACAGTTGCCCCATCATCAGGTGTGGTCGGATCTCCCTAACCGTTCAGTATAAATATCTGAAGTGCGCCATAACTGCAATCGACGTAACAGAATTTTGCGACGTACACGCCATCTGTCCCGGCGGTTATACCACGATCAGAGCGACACCACATCACAAATCGTAAACATGATTATAACTGCAACATTAAGTATTAAAGTCTAAAAAAGGAAGATAGTTCTGTGGATTGTCCAACACTTGTAGACAAAAGACGTCTCCAAATATCAGGTAGATCCCAAGGGCAATTATCATTACAGCAACTTTGTTTGAACGCAGAAATGAACAAACTCTCAGTCACCAGTAGCATGTGTGTAGAGGCTGGGGTTATCAAAATTTTGGCAGTGTCCCAATCAGGGATTAAATCTTCTGAATCAATTCACTTGGTAAGGGCTGTACAGATATGGCTTGCTTTTAAACTATATTTATGTTCCTGCAGCCTGAGGCACAGTTTCCGACGAGTGGAGCCTATGTAATAGTTAATACTCTTATGCGAGTCATTGTCCAATAGTGGGATGCAATAAACACCCCACCTCTGTGAATCATCAATTCCTTGGCGGTCTTTCCTCAAAACAGATGATAGGTTGTTAACACCCACGCCAAAATGTAGCCGGTATCTAGAGCAAATTTTAGACGTTAAGGTCGTAAAACAAGGTGTTAGCCCCACCAGACCTTTAGAAAAAGCCTTGGCCAATTATCTTGCCAAATTTACCGGGAGTTCGCTTTACTCGATTAAGAGTCCCGTTGATGCTTTAGATAGGCTTAGGGTGCTTCAGCCACTCCTAGGGCCTCTCATTTTGGAATCTTTAGATGTTGTAGCATTGTACCCTAATGTACCCATAGAGGCTACACATCAAATTATCGACGCTAAACTTGCTGATACCCGCGTTCCCCCTCGAAATTTCGGCTATTATGAATGCTTTGAGATTTGTTAAGCAGCATTCGTTTTTTAAATTCCAAAGCTGTATTTATCAGCAACTTGAAGGTTCCCCTCTTTCAGCAGTTCTCGCTGAGATCCTGATGCAGGATCTTGAGAACAAAGTTATTAGTGAATTTCCTCTTCCCCCGCTTTTATTTTTAAGGTACGTTGACGATATATTGGTAGCGTGGCCTCACTCCCAAGATGATTTATTTTGTTTCGCCGACGTACTTTCTTCAAAGTATCCCACTATCAAACTCACGGTACAACTTGAGTCTAACTGTGAAATTCCTTTTCTAGATTTTTGTATTCACAGGCACCCAATTTCGAATCACTTATCTTTTTCGGTCTATCGTAAGCCTTCTGCCCCGGGTTCCTTAATCCCATTTGTCTCTTTTCATCCAATGCAACATAAAAATTGCTGCACTTTACTCTTTGTTTCATAGAGCATTTACACATGCCTCCACCAGGTTTTTCTTTAACCAGGAAATCAATTACATTTTTGATTTAGCCCACTCGTTCGGCTATCCTCGACAGATTGCTTGTAAAATATTTCGTCGAGTTTTTGCATCCCGTCGACCTCTGTCAACTTTGGTCGGTGATCCACCTGTTGTTAAAAGGTTCGTTGGAAAAATGAATTTCCTACCTGGTTTTACTACCTTAATATCTCAAATTTGCTCTAGATACCGGCTACATTTTGGCGTGGGTGTTAACAAACTATCATCTGTTTTGAAGAAAGACCGCCAAGGAATTGATGATTCACAGAGGTGGGGTGTTTATTGCATCCCACTATTAGACAATGACTCGCATGAGAGTATTAACTATTACATAGGCTCCACTCGTCGGAAACTGTGCCTCTGGCTCATTAACATAAATATAGTTTAAAAGCAAGCCATATCTGTACAGCCCTTACCAAGTGAATTGATTCAGAAGATTTAATCCCTGTTTGGGACACTGCCAAAAGTTTGATAACCCCAGCCTCTACACACATGCTACTGGTGACTGAGAGTTTGTTCATTTCCGCATTCAAACGAAGTTGCTGTAATGATAATTGCCCTTGGGATCTACCTGATATTTGGAGACGTCTTTTGTCTACAAGTGTTGGACAATCCACAGAACTATCTTCCTTTTTTAGACTTTAATACTTAATGTTGCAGTTATAATCATGTTTACGATTTGTGATGTGGTGTCGCTCTGATCGTGGTATAACCGCCGGGACAGATGGCGTGTACGTCGCAAAATTCTGTTACGTCGATTGCAGTTATGGCGCACTTCACATATTTATACTGAACGGTTTGGGAGATCCGACCACACCTGATGATGGGGCGACTGTCGCTCTGAAAGTGCTAGTGTGTTTTAGAGTATTTCAATTGTACATATATTTCATATTTTAAGATCATTAAAATCGTGTGAAGACGGTATTCATCCTAAAATTTAAACGTTTTTTTCTTTTCCTTAATACTATTTTTCGAAACTTTTGCGGTCATCAAACCAATAAACCGACTTATACTACTGGATGATAGGCAGCTTGTGTGCCCAGCACCACAATTTCCATATTTGTGAAGACGTTTGGCCACGAAAGGATAAAATTAGCTAATTTGTTCCAAGCAACTGACGAAATTCCCGTTTTTTGGAGGACCAGTTGTTTCATCATGTCCAAAATATCGCAGTCCTGTGCTTAGATACAAGTGCTTAATTACTACAACAACTCTTTCTATCATTTCGTACAGGTCCACAAGTTTTGTATCGATACGATAATTTTTTCCCTTGCTGTGATCATACATTGAGTTAGCTTCGTATTAGAAACACATACCTAATAACGCGTTGGTCAACTTTCTGTTCAATCACGGCTCGCAGACGAATAGGAACAAATTTTACAAGGTGTCGAACATCCTCCATGCGTAACTTGACTCATGTCTACTGCAGCATAATACACTGAGTTAGTTTAACATTAGGAACACATACCTAATAACGCATTGTTCCACCTTTCTGTGCAATCACGGCTCGCAGATGCCTTGGAACAGATTCTACAAGGTGTCGAACATCCTCCATGAGTAACTTGATCCATGTCCACTGCAGCATAATACACTGAGTTAGCTTTGCATTAGGAACACATACCTAATAACGCGTTGGTACACCTTTCTCTGCAATCACGATTTGCAGATACCCAGGGACAGATTATACAAGGGGTCGAACATCCTCCATGCGCAACTCGAACCATCTCCTCTGCAGCAGCTCCGTCAGTTCACATTAATTCCGTGGCGGAGGATCAGCAGTTCTCACACCCTGTTCTAGCATATCCCCCAAATGTTCGATTGGGTTACAGTCAGGCGAGTTTGGGGGCCAAGGCAACATGGCAAATTCGTTGTCGTGTTACTCCAACTGCGCAGTAGTTATACAAGTCCGATGACACGGTGCGTTTTCTTGTTAAAAGATGGCACTGTGGTCCGGTAAACCTCCTAAAGATATGGATGGAGATGGTCGGTTAACAAGTTTGCTGCAGCGACCATCATTCATTGTTTGTGGGATGATAATCAACGGACCTTGGGCTTCCCAGGGAAAATGTCCCCAGATCAGAACAACATCTACACCGGCCTGTTGAACCTCAACTATGCAATCAGGAGCCATGGCCTCAGGCTGTTTACGCCATATGCGATTTCATCCTTGTTCTGGTGGTTGAGCTGGGTGACAGTCGCACGTCGTTGCTGAAATCCTTGTCGTGACAACCGAGAATCACCACTGGGTTAAACCGCTCGTGGATGACCAATATAAGCCGTTCTGCTGGATGTCTGTGCCTGGTTAACCCAGTCCCAGTACACCCTTGATACAGTAGTACGGGAGCAGCCAGCAAGTGCGGCTGACTAATGTGAGCACTTCTGCTGAATGTCTGTGCATAGTTAATACAGTTCTGGTACACCCTTGATACAGTAGTACTGGAGCAGCCAACAAGTGTGGCTGACCAACGTGAGCCCTTCTGCTAGATATATGCACATGGTTAATCCAGTCCTGGTACACCCTTGATACAGTAATACGGCAGCAGCCAACAAGTGTGGCTGACCAATGTGAGCTCTTCTGCTAGAAGTCTGTGCATGGTTAATCCAGTCGTGGTACACCCTTGCCCCACAGTAGTATGGGAGCAGCCAACAAGTGCGACTGACCAATGTGAGACATTCTTCTGGATGTCTGTGCATGGTTAATCCAGTCCTGGTACACCCTTGATACACTACTACGGGAGCAGCCAGTAAGTGTGGCTGACCAATGTGAGCCCTTCTGCTGGATGTCTGTGCATGGTCAATTTAGTCCTGGTACACCCTTGATACAGTAGTATGGGAGCAGCCAACAAGTGTGGCTGACAAATATGAGCCATTCTGTTGGATGTCTGTGCATGGTTAATCCAGTCGTGGTACACCCTTGCCCCACAGTAGTATGGGAGCAGCCAACAAGTGCGGCTGACCAATGTGAGACCTTCTTCCGGATGTATATACATCGTTAATCCAGTCCTGGTACACCCTTGATACAATTGTATTGGAGCAGCCAACAAGTGTGGCTGACCAATGTGAGCCCTTCTGCTGGATGTCTGTGCATGGTCAATTTAGTCCTGGTACACCCTTGATACAGTAGTATGGGAGCAGCCAACAAGTGTGGCTGACAAATATGAGCCATTCTGTTGGATGTCTGTGCATGGTTAATCCAGTCGTGGTACACCCTTGATACAGTAATACGAGAGCAGCCAACAAGTGCGGCTGATCAATGTAAGACCTTCTTCTGGAAGTATGTACATGGTTAATCCAGTCCTGGTACATCCTTGATACAGTAGTATGGGAGCAACCAACATGTGTGGCTGACCAATGTGAGCCCTTCTGCTGAATGCCTTGTGCATGGTTAATCCAGTCCTGGTGCACTCTTGATACAGTAGTACGGGAGCGGCCAACAAGTGTGGCTGACTAATGTGAGCCCTTCTGCTGGATCAAACTTCATCGCATGGTAAATCCAGTCGTGGTACACCATTGATACAGTAGTATGGGAGCAGCCAACAAGTACGGCCGACCAATGTGAGCACTTCTTCTGGATGTCTGTGAATGGTTAATCCAGTCCTGGTACACCCTTGATACACTACAACGGGAGCAGCCAATAAGTGTGGCTGACCAATGTGAGCCCTTCTGCTGGATGTCTGTGCATGTTTAATTTAGTCCTGGTACACCCTTGATACAGTAGTATGGGAGCAACCAACATGTGTGGCTGACCAATGTGAGCCCTTCTGCTGAATGCCTTGTGCATGGTTAATCCAGTCCTGGTGCACTCTTGATACATTAGTACGGGAGCGGCCAACAAGTGTGGCTGACTAATGTGAGCCCTTCTGCTGGATCAAACTTCATCGCATGGTAAATCCAGTCGTGGTACACCATTGATACAGTAGTATGGGAGCAGCCAACAAGTACGGCCGACCAATGTGAGCACTTCTTCTGGATGTCTGTGAATGGTTAATCCAGTCCTGGTACACCCTTGACACAGTAATACGAGAGCAGCCAACAAGTGCGGCTGACCAATGTAAGACCTTCTTCTGGATGTATGTACATGGTTAATCCAGTCCTGGTATATCCTTGATACAGTAGTATGGGAGCAACCAACAAGTGTGGCTGACCAATGTGAGCCCTTCTGCTGAATGCCTTGTGCATGGTTAATCTAGTCCTGCTGCACTCTTGATACAGTAGTACGGGAGCGGCCAACAAGTGTGGCTGACTAATGTGAGCCCTTCTGCTGGATCGAACTTCATCGCATGGTTAATCCAGTCCTGGTACACCCTTGATACAGTAGTATGGGAGCAGACAACAAGTGTGGCTGACCAATGTGAGGCTTTCTGCTGGATGTTTGTGCAGGGTTAATCCAGTACTGGTTCACTTTTGTTACAGCAGTACGGTAGCAGCCAACAAGTGCGGCTGTTTCGGAAATACTGGGACCTGTTTCCGGGCCTCAACTGTCTGGCCGCGGTCAAAGGGGATTAAGTCACCACGTTTCTGCATTACTGGCAAACGTTTACTGACTACGTACAGAGGATAGGTGGGCGCCACAGAACAGGAGGCTCGGAGTTTAATCTTCCATAGAGACACATAGCAACCATTTGGCCCCGAAGATCTCAATAGAACAGCGCGCCAGTGGACGGACATGGAACTAAAACGTCGAATTGTAAGCGTCTGTCTGTCTTTTTTTCATTCTTCTTTTTCTCTTGTTTTGTTTTTCAAGAGTTTACAACTCTCTTCGCTGTGCTACTTATATAGCCACTGGTATCGTATCACGTGACAGACGCTATCGTAGTTTCATGTGCGACCACTGGTGCGCTCTCTTAAACACGAGAGTTGGACCTCTGTCTCTCCTCTTCTGTGGGTGGGCACAATTTACAGTAGCCACACGTGACGTTGATATCACGTAGTACTTCGTTGTCACTCCGAATTTGTAAAACAGGGGTCTTCCTAACGCAAAGCTAACTCAGTGTATTGTGACTTACACTTTAATTTGTCCTTCTTTTAACTCCTGAAAACTTGCAGTTAACTCGTTAAACGTTTTACAGTCTGAACGATATATTTTCTCTTTCGATTAACTTATGTTTCGCAAACTGGCAACAGGCCAAAGAGTAATGACGTAACCGAAAGCTGAAGATAAGAGTTGACGCTTTAACTCAATGAGAAGCACTGTTTCAGAGAGAATACTGTTCGGTACGAGCACTTGTTATCACGAGTACTTTATTATCCCTGTCACTTGGTATCGGCTGTAACACTTGTTGATTAGTCTGACTTGTAAACGTTCGCGATGTTTGAAACACGAGAGTCAATATTCCGCAGTTGATGCTTTCTTTGATCAAGACTATTAACTGAACTGTATGTTTAACGAAAGATATACGGCTGCAAAGGACAAATTAATTAAGAGTGGACTCAGTAAGTAGAATTTACTGACTTTCACCTGATCGTTTTTATTCCTGAATAGTTAATTCATGTTTAATTATAAGTTTACGTTTGCAATGAAGTGAGGCTATCCAGGATTTATCGAAAGTAATTCAGCAAGCTTTGCGGTGAAGCAAGATTTCTTCTGCAAGTTAAGCCTTAGTCGTGTTGTTGTAATGCTTTACAACGAAGTTTCATGTTAGTGTAATTGTTCGAAACGTGAACACATTTTGTAAAACAACTAATATCTCACAATATTGCAAACTATTTCGTTATGAGAACAGGAAATTCTCATGTTCACCAAACCGTACACTGGCATGTTTCCAATCAGAAAAACCCCTCATGGATAAGGCTAAACAATATTTGCTGTACAACGTACACCCTCAACAAAAAACAGTACCAGCGGATTCAGAAAGAACAAGCCATTCTCTCTTCACTTCCTAAGTTTTACATTTGTATCACTAAAACTGATTCATTGTTAAGTATATACAATTTATGACTACAGAGCTTGTGGTGTTGAGATATAGGGTGTTCCATATAAAAGAGGCGCGAGTATAATGAACGACAACAGTTAGGCAATGCTAATGTACATGGTAAAGAATAGTTGAAATGAGAGACAACAGGAGTGATTTACCTGCGTTTACAACAATTGCTGAAAGTGCTATCCTCCAACATCAAGACTCAGTTGCACACGACGGAACATGTTGTTCGTAACGCACCAAAACTCATCGCCAGTAATCTGAACTATGGCATCCGTAATGTTCACTTTTAATTCATCAAGGGTGTGCGGATTAGTTGCATACACTTCCCCTTTCAATGCTCCCCACAGATACAAGTCACAGGTGGAGAGATCGGGTGATCTGGGAGGCCTTAGTCCCTTCGATACAGTTCTGTCCTCCCCAAACACTTCATTCACGGCACGTAGACTGTTCCGCGCAGTATGCGCCGTTGCATCATCCTGCTGAAAGAAAGCACATGCTCGCTTTTCTTCTGTACGTGCAGCAACAAATGAGTTGAACAGTTGCTGAACATAGCGCTCCGAGTTGATAGTGTCAGAGAAAAAGAATGGGCCGACTATCCTCTTCGCAGACACAGTGCACGAAACGCCTATCTTTTGGTCGTACAGAGGAGACTCCATTGTCCGTCTGGGATTCGTGTTGGTCCAAATCCTGCTGTTTTGCGCATTGACATACCCGTACAGATGAAACCATGTTTCATCTGTCATGTAATAAACTGTTCGGTCCATTTCACCTCTGACAATGGTCTCCTGAAACCACTTACATTATTGCATCCGTTTTGCATAATCAGGAGTTTTAAGTTCTTGGAGCGCCATAACTTTGTACGGCCGAAAATCCAAATCCACCTTAAGTATGCGTCGGCATGACGTGGCAGATATTCCCGTTGCAGACGATAATCGGCGAATCGACTCCCGAGGGCTTTGTAACATCATTGTGCACACATCCTTGATATTGTCTTCAGTACAAATTGTCTTGGTTTTGTTTCTTTTCCTGTTGCACATTGTGCTGATTTCACGAAATTTTTGCACTAACTTCTGTATCACTGATTTCGCCGGAGCTGCACAATGTGGACATTTTTCTGTAAAGAACTCATTTAAAACCTTGTATGAGTTATTTCCGAAATATGTGTATGAGTTATTTTCGACCTCTACAGAGATCGAGCAGAGGTGAGAGTTTCGTGTGTTGTGTTGACTTTTCTATGTCTACAGCATAATATTATATTTTTGTCCTTGATGTTTAGTGTTTCTTTCAACTATTTAATGCGTAAAGTTAATGATATTCAGCGAGCATTTGAGAAATAGTGTACTTAATGATAATAAATGTATATTAGTGAAGTGTTCTCAATAGTAATACTAATAGTCTTTTGAACTACATAGTCCCTGGAACTTCTCGTTTTTAATATTTTTATAACGCAGTATTAAGATTCTTCACTAAAGTTCTTTCCCACCGCTTGAAGGTAACACTGGACATGGCTCAAATGAGAGAACAAGCTGGATTCAGGAGTGGCTACAGCACAATAGATCATATTCACGTACTGAGAGAACTAATTGAAAGAGCTAGGGAATATGAACTTCCATTGTGCATGGCTTTTATCGATTTTGAAAAAGCCTTTGATTCGGTGAAACCATCAGCAGTTGCAATGGCTCTGAAATCCTGCGGTATTGAAGATGCATACATTAATATTATTAATAACATCTATGAAAATTCAAGTGCAAAGATTAGGCTGTTTGAAAATACAACACACATAAAAATTGGAAAAGGAGTGAGACAAGGGGACACCATATCTCCGAAGCTCTTTAACGCCACATTGGAGGGTGTTTTTCAATCACTGAACTGGGAAAACAAAGGCATAAAGATTAATGGAGGTTATCTAACCCACCTTCGTTTTGCTGACGACATAGTCATTTTTGATACTACCCCATCAGAGCTGCAGAGTATGATCCAGGAACTTGCTGACAAGAGTAAAGAAGTGGGATTAAAAATGAACTTTCAGAAGACAAAAGTGATGTTCAATGCTTTTACAAGAAATGAAGATTTATCGATTGATGGAGAAAAGCTGGAGATAACAGACACGTACATTTATCTTGAACAGCAGATATCAAGTGAGGGTCCCATTGATGAAGAAATTAATCGGCGTACAAAACTTGCCTGGAGAGCTTTTGGAAGAAACAGCATAATTTTCAAGAGCAATATGCCATTATGTCTTAAAAGAAAAGTGTTTGATCAATGCATCCTTCCAGTGCTTACGTATGGTGCAGAGACGTGGACCTTAACTAAAAGAGACATACAAAGGCTGCAGACAACTCAAAGTAACATGGACAGGTGCATGCTTGGTGTAACCAGGATAGATAAGAAGAGAAACTCGTGGATCCGAAAAATGACAAGAGTGGAAGACATCATGATCAGAGTTAAATCTCTGAAATGGCAATGGGCTGGACATACTGCCAGAAGGACAGACCATCGATGGACAGCCGAAATTTTAGATTGGATTCCAAGGGACAGGAAAAGACCCAGAAGAAGACCACATGGAAGATGGGTGGATGAAATTCGAAAGTATGCGGGAGTGACATGGAGGAGACTGGCACAAGACAGACCGTTGTGGAGGAAACTTGGGGAGACCTTCGTCCAGCAGTGGATCGACAATGGTTGACAATGATGATGATGATGATTGCTATAGACTTTTAGCATATGCATCGAAGGGAAGGCTAAACTACTCACATGAAGGAATGTGCATAGAGTTTAAGGTGATGAGAACTGTATTTGAGAAATACACCTCATCAGATAAGATGTACGTGTGTCATTTTGTCTCTCTTGTGTCATAGTAGATCTAAAATAACATAGAAATTGAGTTGTAGTGAGAACCTGAGCGTTGTTGTGCAATTTCCGAGTAGAAGATGAGGGAATGGAGAAGCCATCAAATGACTCATATGCCACAAACTGAGAAACACAGCGAACGTAATAAGCTGAAATTTCAAATTTTACCACTGATAAGAATAGTGAAAATGACCATTGCGCCCTGCGGTCATTCTCACTGTGGTTAGCGGTAGAACCACCGAACAGAGGGGACAGTTGAAAGATATGCCATGAAACAGAACTATCATTCTGGATCTGCAGATTGCATATCTCCGGAGCAAGCCAAGAAGATTAGAAAGGGTCGGAGGCTTAGAGCTTGGACCATGCCCTGCTCACCCCACATTATACATCATCTAGTAAATCCCGTTTCCCTGCGATTACATCATACACATCCCTATGAAGATAAAAATACCCTCACAATGATACATTTAGTATCAGAAAAATGTAATACCTTTCTTTAATTCACATTGAAAAACAAATTTTGAAGATGACAATCCGGTATATTGATACATTGAAACATTTAGGGAAGCATAGTATGTTGGGTAACAAACTGAAGCCAAAAGTTGAGAGGGCAATCTGTACTTAAGAAAAGTTGAGGGGACACGATCCCCACTTGCTTATCAAGCAGAACCCTTTCATCCTTACCAATGACCTTTATTCAGTGCTATGATGTTGACATTCATTCATGCATAGGAAAAAAACAGTACTTCGAGTTGCAGTGAATCTAACATATCTGCGGAAAGGAATATAATAACCCACCGTTGTGTGCAGGACTGCCCTTTGACCCGGGTAAGAGGGGCACCTACCCGGGCCCTGCGCCTCAGGGGGACCTGGGTTTGGAGGACCCTTACTTATTAAGATAGAAAAGAAATATGAAGATTAAAATAAAATAACTGTGAATGACCTGCACAACCAAGAGACTGTTACCTTATTTGTATAGAATTTATTATATGGGATATGAGAACGTTTGAATATATTTAAATTAAGCCAGTCAATTGTTCTGGATTAAACGGGATAGTTTCAGATTTCGATAGCCCCCTGATTCCTGTATTTACACATCACACTTTTCGTATTTCTCTGCCTTCAAACTGTCGTAAACAATACTGCAAGACAAAACAAAACAAAAACAAGATGTAGTGCAATTTTTTATATGAAAATACTCTTATAAGTTTTGTATCAACAATTGAAAAGTTAGTTTCACTTGATTTCGTTTTTTAAACTATAATTTTGTATGTTTAATGTAAAGTGATTATTATTTTAATTTCGAGAAAGATAGAAATATTGTATATGTGGATTCAAAAAACAGTGCAGTATAAAATGTAAAGGCTATCAAAATTCTACTCTTTGGTTTATTTTTGTATTGCCAGCACAAGAAGCAATATAAAAAATATAGTCTGAATACATAAAATTTTTAATTTTTAATCCTTTTCATAATTGAGAATGAATACAAGGCGAGATCGAAATAGAAATAGAAAATATGAAAGTAGTGCTCAGATCGAAGTTTGGCTATTATGCTTCTAAAAAGATAAAAAAATGTTTAAAACAATTTTAGAGAAAAGGATTTTATTCAATCGAAAAGAAACCGCCTGTGAATTATGCAACAAAAAATGATATACATCGGAACAAAGAAAATGGAAACGTCTGCATGACTATGAAGGGGAAGATTCACATTCAAAAGTTCCCTACACGAATTACTATGGAGATTATTTTCTGGCCGTTATAGATCAAGGTATAGTTTTGATAGAAGAAAATCCTGCAGAAATTGAGCAACACACTGCTATTTTCGGTTTTCTGTATATTCCAGCATTTTGAAAGAACTTAAAAACCCATTGTATGGATCTGCATTGCATTGAGGGGCAGAGATAATCACCATTTAGGTAGTAGCAATTAATTTGATGGAATTAAAATATTTTGTCATATTTTCTGCAATGATGATAATTTTAGATATTTTCGCTGTCCAAAAAGTTGCCCGAATGCTGCTGAAACGAGTAAAATTTTGCATTAAAAGGCGTTACTTTCCGCTTATTTTTTTTTCTAGGGGAATGATTGGCACCATCCCTTTCTGACTGGCGCTGAGTTCAGGCTCAATTTTAAGAGCCCAGGCCCGTCCGAACCCGAACAATGTCTGCTCGAGCCCTTCCGAGCCCGAATTTTATATCACCAGACAGAGCCCGGACTCGAATGAGCCCGAAAAATATGACTATTCCATTTAGGCATTAATTAAAAAAAAATCTTGTCTTCTGTACTTCACCTCGTCTTCTCTCTACAATTAACCGATGTTTTTTCTTAACTGGGGAGTGGGGAAGGGGTAACTATATGTTTCTATAGTACAGTTGTGCTTTTTTCAGGTCGTTTCCCCCTGAAATGCTTCGGGCGGCCGACCATCCAGAAACTCAGGCGACCGGACATCAGGAAAGATCAGGTTGCTCTGCAATCTGTGCACATTACTTAATAGAATTAGCTGAGAGCTGCCGTGTGGAGGCAGAGGCCAAAATTTCATCGGAGTGCGATCTGCTATCTAGAGTATATAATTCTCGAAGCTTTTCCTACTTCGCGGAAATCCACTAGCTCGTGTCCTATGGTATTTGCTGTCCAAACCCAGAATAAATAGCCATTCCGAGTCCCCACGCCTCACCCAGACCCAGTAGCCAAAGAATCGTCTTTACTAACTTGAAAGTGTAAGAATATGCTAAATCATTCAAAATAGCATTTAAAAATAAAAAAATAAAATTCTTTCTCCCTCAGAGCCCGAAAATGCTTTGGGCGGCCGGGCCTGATCCGGGCCCTGGTTCGATCTCGGGCTTTCGGGATTGGGCTCTGCCCGTCTCAACACTGGTACCGACTAAAAGGGCAAAAACAATAGCGACGAACTTAAAAAAGGAGAGAGATGTTTCAGTCACTAGTTTCTACCCAGTGTCATGATGTCCGTGTCGGCGGGATTATCCCTTCCCCATCATGAATTGGCTCATGAGCATAGAACAATTACTAGAAGGATCGCTAGTCACAAATTTATGGTCGATACTTCTAAGATGAGCGGGAAAAAGGATTTTTTTTTGCATCAACTTTCGTAAAACCTGGTCTACACGTGAGCATGTTTGGGGGAGCCAAGCACTTTGGGCACCATTTGGTTCAGGCACATCGTCCATTTAAAGGCTTAAACATGGTATGTAAAATTCACGATTCATTTCCAAATTTCAGTATTGCTTTAAGAATTTCATTAACAATTCCAGTTACTCCTGCCTCAGTAGAGCGAAGTTTCTTTAAACTGAAATTAAGAAAAAACTGTCTGAGAACTACAATGACTCAACAAAGGTTATCTAATTCGTCATTACTGTCAATGGAACATACATTACGTGAAAATGTTGATTACCTCAACATAATTAGCGATTTTGCTGAAATGAAAACAAGAAAAACCAATTTTCTAGAATAAACTTTTTGATTATGAATTTTGTATGCCATTCGTATGTTATGTCCGCTGGTATATGAACAGAACATTCAAGTACACGCAATCTTGTATATAAAAGAAAGGCTCCGTTTCGTAATCCGGATTTCTGCCCGCATGTTTAATATCATTGCGGTCGTCTCAATGTGATACATTGCAAAAAAAAAAAAAAAAAGCCTGCTGCCAATGAAATCGACAAGTTTTCCGCGCAGAGTCTGAAAACAAGTGAAAAAGCCCTCCATTTCGACGTTTGTTTCTTTGACGAGCACTATGGAAGATGTCCATGGTCATGGCTATTGCATAAATCTCAAGAGAGACCACGCTCAACGCCGCCCCGGTAGCGCAGTGGTCTAAGCGCTGTCTTCTGACCTTTCGGTTGCTATGGGGTTCGAGTCCCGGTGAGGCATGGGTGCTGTGTTTGTCTTACAACACTGACTCTCCCCTTCCCTGGAACCAGTGGCCCTAATTAGGTACGGACGATTACTTATAGGTTATAGCCCATCGAGTTGCTCATGGTGGTCGTTAAACCTCCAACCAAAGGAATAAGAAACCACACGATCAACATAGAAAGAGATGACATTCTGAGAATACAGTGTAATTACGGTCCAAAGAGAACGCTGATTGGACAATAAACAAACATGTAAGTACCTCTTTTGTACACATTATTCAAAATCTTCATCGATAGATCAGTACACCTTACATTGGCCCATGAATTTCGTATTACATTTTTTAATCAAATTTCTATCATACAGACAGAGGCTCTCACAAAATATTTGCCCGGGACCCCACGTACCGTAAGGGCGGTCCTGGTTGTGTATATATAGCACACACACACACACACACACACATCCATATCATCGGCATTTTGTGCTGCTATGCCTGCGGTGTCATCTGCGAGACGTCTCGTAAGATTCTCCAAAATATATGGAAATGTCAGGTCTGATACCTCATCCACGTCAGGGCTGTATCAGAACTTGTAAGTAAATAAAATTATCGAAAGGTGGTGATTTTTAATAGGCGACCAATATATTTAAAGCCGCAACTTTTCGAAATAATATTCACCGAGAAACTATAACCTGAAAGATGATGCCGAATTATCAGATTTGAGGAGCAAGACTTTCACAAAAGCTAACACAGTAAACGCACTTATTTTTTCTTCTTAAACTTCGCACTTCGTCAATTTTTCGACAAAAAATCGAAGTTCAAGCCACTTCACGAAAAGCAAAACAAAACAAAAAACACTATCAGGAAAGATCGGAAATGCATGAAAAATCACCGTCGTTGATACAGCAGTTAGCTGGAAATTGGTTTTAAAAACACCGCGGGATAAATAATTGTGCCCATAAAAAGTGGAAAGGCAATCACAAATTTAGTTTATTGGGAATACAATCACATCCTTAGTCACCTCGTACTCATCCCATACCCCATTGTCAGTCATGAAAAAGCAAAAACTGCAGAATTTTAAAACTGATAGTTGTCATTAGTTTAATTGCATTTTAAATTTAAAACACTTAAATTAATTCATTAAATTTCACTTAGAAAAAAAAGTAACCTCGAGATCAACAGTTATAGTACAATTTTTAGCACAGTATTAATATTACTTAAATGTTGATCTCCTCCCCATCATTGGTTGTTTTTTGAGAATATTTAGATGGCCCCAGTTGTTTTGCTATGGTGAGGAGTATTGAGCAATGATATAGTGGGCTCGCTTTTTCTGTTTAGGAGGATTTTTATTTGTGGCCTTTGTTATGACGAACACAGATTCCGTATGCAGAAAGCATGGAAGTTGAACTTTTAGTTCTATAGCCCCCGCATTTAAACAAGTGATGGAGTGAATAGTGAATCCTATGTGTTCTCTGCGTGCTGGTTGGGTGATTTGGTTTATTGGAGTGGCGATGCCCCGGGGTTACGATGCATCGGAGACAGACAGACTATCCTAGTTAAGGGCAATTAAGAGTAATAAAAGAGAGAGAGAGAGAGAGAGATAGAGAGACCCGCAGCACGCTGCAAGAAATCTAGCCCTATAATCAGGTCCGTATTTAGGCACGTGCAACTGCACAGGGCGGCAAAATAATATTAAAATAAGAAAATTGACAAACAACGAATAAGAAAAAATCACGAAGAGCAAGCAGCTGCCATCTGCTACACGCGGCAGGAGTCCAAGTCACAACAGCAGACAGCAAGTAACAGAAGCAAATTCCCTCGGTTACAGTTAACGCTGCCCTGTGATAAATCCCGAAGAGCATGCTGGGTAGCAATGACACAGTGAGAAACGTACGCTGTTGGCTGGACGATCACTGTTACTTAAGGTTTTCAGTAGCAGGCGCTTTCTGTGATTTTTCGATAACCGTGACCAAACCACAGGTAGTGAAATATCGCTCATCTCTAGGTGTAATTGTTTTGTGGCGTGCTTTGTTTACTTGTCCGCAGTTAGGTTATTTGTTGGTGTTTGATTTAAGTAGTTCTTAGCTCGAGACTCGTCACGTTTAAACATTTCCACAGTGCTCTTGTGTTTTTTGTCAAAACGGGTGAATGTAAAAAAAACAGAGTTAGTTATAAATTTTAATTAAAATGGATGGACGATCGAGGTTAAGCGGTGCTGCACATCGTGAAAAGGCAGAAAAAAAAAGAGGCAAAAGGAGAGCAAAATTTTACAAAAAACTCCCAGACTGGGCTCTTTCTTACTTTAGCGGTGGTGGATTAAAAATTTCTTGCTGTCAGCCCAAACAAAAGAACGACTCATCAATTTTTGAGTGCTTGCCATAGAACCTGACATCACAGTTAAACTGGAATTTGAGGAATTAATGAATTCGTTTGCAAACGCAAAAACTGGAAGGAAACCACCTATAACTGAGGTAAGCTCCATAAATGAGGATTATTTTTATAATGATAATTTTTTTGGTGTTTCAATATATCTTTTCTTCAGACTTTTGATTTATCGGACTTCAGTATGGATATCCAAATAATTGTTGTACATGAATATTTTTCTGCAGACTTTTTTATAAACTTGTAAATTTCTCAGTTTTTATGGTTTATTCAATTACATAGCTTGTCCCAAAACAACTGAGAATATTTTTATAAAAAATGTGCAATAGTGCGTTTGACATTGGAACGAGTCTCGAAAACCGGTAATCGTTATAGTAACCGTAGCAACCGGCCACACCTGTTAATCACGCATGCGTCATCGGTAGTGCGCATTTAAATAAGAATTGTTTCGTGAACTCCTAACAAGGGATTTCGCGCTGTGATTTTTCGAAAAAATGGATGTGAAAGAGAAACAAAGATGCGCCTTTAAATTTTGCTGTCGACGTAGGAAGTCTGTCGGAGAGACTTCCTGTCTTATGAAAGAAGCTTATAAAAGATTAATGTCCAGGAAAATCAACAATTTACAGATGGCATAAAGAATTTATGGATGGTCGTCAGTCAGTCGCTTTAATCGAGCATGGAGGAAGACCTTCAATGAGTGCTACAGAGGTAAACATCAATAAAATATGTATTAATATACAGGAAGACAGACACCTATCAATTAGGGATATCGAAGATATGGTTCACATTCAAAATCATCAGTTCACAGAATTTTAACCGAGCATTTGGGCATGAAACGCGTTTGTTCAATTTGGGTTCCCCATTTCTTTTCATGTGCGGCCTTGCATTGGGCCGCACATGACCAGTTCCGTTGTTTCTTATTTACGGAAAATGAATATTACATTAATGCCCCAACCTCCATACAGTCCAGACTTGTCACCATGTGACTTCTGGTTATTCCCTATTTAAAAAAAATAATTGATAAAATACATTACGGAGACGACAATTTGGGACTGATCAGCAACTTATTACAGCTTCCCATTTCAGAAGAAGAATTCCAGAAAACATTCCAAAAGTGGGAGGAGTGTTGGGACACCTGTATTCGATGTAATGAGCAGTATTTTGATAAAGATGGCAGCTTCCTTGTTAATTAAGGTACGCATATTTTTTTTAATAAAAACATACTCCCTTGTTTTGGTACAACCCCTGTATGTTACAATATTTCAATAAAATTAAAAATTAATGTGCATTTTGTACGAGTATAAGTTTTCACAACCATATATCTACCTACTAGTCAATGCTGGAGTAGGTAAGAAGTGACGTTGGTGTTTGGGGGAAGGGGTGTAAAATAAAGGACTGCACAGGGGCGTAATATATTCTAAATACGGGCCTGCCTATAACACCAAATTCAGCGTAAGATAACCAAAATTTCTGAGCGTCTGGTTGACTGTCCACCTCCAACAGGCCCATGCAGTGTTGGCAACTGTTGAAAAGAACCTGTGACGAAAAAGTAAAAAAAAATTACATACAGCATTACATACCAGACGATCCTCGAAGCGTGTCCTTATACAAGAGACGGCCCTTTACGCTTCCTTCCATAGCACAAAATAACCAAATGTAAATTGCCATTAACTCTTATATCTTCTTGATGTATCTATTAAAATACACCGTAATAATAATGTTCCAAACTTAGTTAGAGTTTAGAAATTCATTTTTTTAGCTTGTACGAAGAACTTGTTTCGAGAATTTTTTATTGGGAGCGGGGGCTTTAGTTGCAGTTGGAGGAGCTTCAGCCCCCTGAAATGGTCCAACGACACCCATGCTATTGAACAAGATTTGAAATTTAAACAACCATCCATTCCGACTTTCACATTAGAGTAACAAATTAACCACCTCGTTTATAATTAGTCTTTGAGATCATTCATTATCTAAGATGTTCCAAATGTTACGCAAAGCCCACTTACTGACTGATGTTCGTATATACTGTATAAATCAGCACATTTAAATTGGACATACAGGGCCGCGGGTGGCCTAGTGCTCAGCGTTCGTGACTGCCATGGAGATAATCTCAGGTTCGAACCGTGCGTCGGATGGGCACGTTAAGCCGTCGGACCCCGGGTACTGGCCCCTCCCCCGTAATAAATAAGGGCGTCTTCCTCCCCCTTTCTACTTCGCTTCCGTGTCACTTTCCTATCAGGTACTCTAGCCCAAATCTCCTAGCTTCCTATTTCTAAGAGTTGTTTGAGACCTCGGGTCAGACACTCCCTTCCTAAAATCCTCTACATATGATCTGATCTGAATTGGACATACAGCGCACATCAACGGCGTAACTTCAGATTTTAGGTCCAAAGGCAGGAGACTGAATTGGGGTTCCTACCCCTTCAAAGACGGTTAAGTTAAAACATGACGATTGAATAGTAAACTGCTAAATATTGCAGAATAGCTTTTATATTGAGGCCACCGAAAACAAAATCACAGTTGAAAGGAATTAAAAATAAGATTTTTTTATCAGCTCAGAATGAAGACGCCAAGACGTTGTCATATATGTAAATTGTCATCAACCATTATCAAACCACTGTAGATGAAGGTCTCTCCAAGTCTCTCGCAAAACTTTCTGTCTTGAGCCAGTCTCTTCCTTGTCACTCCCACATACAAATTGCATCCTTCTATCCCCTATGAGGTGTCCTTTTGGGTATTTTTCTGTCCTTTTGGGTATTTTTCTGTCCTTTTGGGTATTTTTCTGTCCTTTGGTATATTTTAGTGCCCGGCCGCTTTTATAAGTCAGGCCTTTGCTTCTGAAGAAATTAAACAGTTCCAAGCTGTTAGCACCCAAATGAAAATTCATTCTTCTACATTGGTATTCTACTACTGTATTTGAAGAAGGTCACACATGAGTTTTGTTCTGATTTCTTGATTGTCCTTTATATTATTTACTCATTGATCTGTTTCTGTTTCCAAACTTAAACCCTTCCTCCTTATTCCATCTCGACATCAAAGAAATATTCTCCCGCCCTACGAAGAACAGATGATTCTTCCCCTAACTCTGATTCTTATCGCTTCCAAGTCCCAGAAGAATCTCCCTCTTTTTCGGGTCTCTCCTTTCCTCGAGAAAAAGCGCTGGGGAATGTACCCCAGTCCACGTTCACCCCTCTCACACAAACCGTCGTTAGTAATTTACTTTGCATGCGTGCATTTCTTCTTACGGACCTCTGGCCAGTGGCCGAATGTCCATTAACCTCATTTTGACCCATCGTGAGAAATCCGTCATTGAAACCTAAAGTTGCAAGAAAAAAGCACGTGCTTGAATATTCTCCCTATAAAAATCCTGACGTTATAAATCAACGAGACCATTAACTATTCGCTCGAAGAACAATAAAATAATATAAACTGAACTTTTCGTGAACTTCTGGAACAGAAATAGTGTTCTCCGGACTCAAGAAAGAGCACAGCGAGAGGCTGGTGACCTCTCCTCTCTCATTAATATAACCTCATTGGAGGGAAACTAGTGAATGGGGACCGTATAATATCTCCGCGAAAGCACTAACGAAAAAGGGAAACGATTTTAATTATGAGGCAATATAAAAATAAATATTAATGTTAAACTTTTGCTGAAATTAATGAGGCCAGAATTGCAATCTAGTCTAATGTTTCAGTTGTTCAACAGTGGCCAGTCCTAGCAATATGTCCACTGAGCAGTTTGAGTCGACTGTAATCGTGATGTAGTCAACTGTTGTCATTTTTTCTATTTCATGAGCTCCATTTCCCACTTTCTTTTATTACACCGAGCATGTCTGTTTCCATGCCTCTTTGAGATGTTCGCAGCCTCTTAATATCTTCTTTAGTTAAAGTCCATGTCTTTGATACAGAAGTTAGAACTGAAGGGGTGCACTGATTATACACTGTTCTTCCAAGACATAATAATAAATTGCCTTTGATAATTGTACTGTGTTTCACTGTTAGCTCTTTACAGTTTTGTGAATAATAAAACGAAATGTGTGTTAGGGTGGGGTGGGGGGGGGTAGAATGCTCCTGGTAGTGTTTTAGGCTTCATTCGTAGTACTGGAACCCTTAAAACACGGAAGAAACGAAATGTGTGTGGGGAAATGCTGCCGGTAAAGTTAAAAAAAATTTCGTAGTATTGGCGCCCGTAAAATACCGAGGTTGCTCTCTACCTGTAATTTAGAAATTGTTAAACAGAAGTTAAAAAATCAGAATGCCGCGTTCACTAACCAAAGCGCTACCAAACTGCTTAATATTAACAAGTTACTGTTTATAAAGCGTCGTAACACCGGTAGGTAATGTATAAACTAGGGTATACAGCATTTAGAATCATAGTTTAAAACAATCGGTCTGTTTTCTACAGAGAAAACCAACTGCACCTATAACAACTTTCAACAGGAGTGGTATCACAGAAACAATCGCAGTGATTACGCTTCACTGTTAATGCCCTTTGGGAATTTTTTTTTTTTTGGAGGTTTAACGACCACCGTGAGCAACTCAATGGGCTATAAGCAGTCGCCCGTCCCTAATTTAGGGTCACTGGCTCCAGGGAAGGGAGAGAGCCAGTGCCGTAAGACAAACACAACATCCATGCCTCACCGGGATTCGAACCCGGACCCCTTACGGACGAATGATCAGAGGCCAGCGCCATCGGGGCGGCCTTTCGGAATTGATAAATAGAAACGAACTTGTATTCGTGATCTCTGAAACACTTCACACAGCTATCTCAAGCTGACGGCCTCATTCGGTTTCAAAATTAAACCAAGTACCACTTAGAAAATTTATATACCTCCTGAGATAAATAAAAAACATCTCGTAGATCCACGCCCATGGAGATATTTTCCTCCTTCTATTGTCAAGGTATTGTAAAAATGCTCATTCCCAAGTACTCCACTTATTATCGCAGTCCTTTAAAAGGCTCTCTGTCAGGTGAATTAGATAAAAATTGCCACTATTTTAAGTGGAGACAGTATTTTACAATCGCATCCCAGCTATGAGGAAACTTTTATACATACGCTGGGAATATCTCAGCGGGGGGCATTTGGTTTCCTTCCAGGTATGTATTAACATGGGAGTTGAGGTCAAAGGTTAAGAGCGTAATAAAGCCAATGCGTTCTACACATCACTTGTGAAGTTTTCAATTGCCGGCGAGAACGAAATGACTGGTCCCTGAGCAGCGGGAAAGCTTGGAATTAAAAAGGTCTGCCTGCAAAAGGAAGGGTAAGGAATTCTTTGGGTGTGTATGTCTGAATGTATTCGTATTTCCTTTTAATAAAATGGACCCAGGTAATGCTCCTTTTCGGTCTGCTCTAAAGTACTAAGGTCACGACAGAAAAACTTTTTTGTAATCTTGTAATGGCAAAATAATTCGGGAAAAGCTGTTCCTCCACACACATTTATTGTCGTTTCTGCAGGACGTGTCTTCTCATTTTCAACAGGGCAATCGAAAAATCATGCAACACTTTCGTGATCAATGTGTCAAACAGAGCTTTTTTTCTTTTGAGCATGGAGCCAATCATACTTTCAAAATTTCGCGATAATCTGCTCAGGCTCGAGTGTATACACGGAGATATATGCTTTTGTAATTTCAACTGACATCTGATGAATTGCAGACATAATACATACACGGTCGAGTCACATTATTGTGACCACCAGCTAATATCCAGAATAACCGCCGTGTGCAGCGCGGACAGCGGCTAAACTGGATGGGAGTGCCTCAACAAGGTGCTAGGAGGTGTTCACAGGTATGTGGAGCCATGCTGACTGAAGTGCATCTGACAGCTGCTGGAGGGTGCGTGGTGGAGGATCTATAGAACGCACAACACGATCGAGGTGGTCCCACAGATTCTCAATTGGGTTTAAGTCTGGGAAATTAGGGGGCCAGGGAAGTACTTTGAAATCTTTATCGTGCTCTTCCAAACACTTTCGGGCATTTCTAGCTGTGTGACACGTCGCATTGTCGTGCTGGAAGATCTCATCTGCCCCAGGGAATACAATCAGCATATATAGGTGTACGTGGTCTGCAAGGATGGATTCATAACGAATTCGGTCTATAGTGCCTTTCATAGGTATGAGTGGACCCATGAAAACATTACCCAGACCATAACGCTGCCCCCACCAGCTTGTGTTCTTCTAGCAATGGTTGAAGAGTGTTTGTTCTCCGAGTTTTCTCGCCATATACGCCAACGTCCATCCGTTCGATGAAGCAAAAAACGTGATTCATCGGAGAAGGCAATCCTTTGTCAATCAGCGGAGGTCCAATTCCGATACTGACTTGCAAATGTAAGCCTTTTCTGCCGACGCACCTTCGTTAGCATAGGTGAAGTGACCATCCGTCTGCATCGGAGCCCCATACGAAGCAGGGTCCGCTGAACTGTCGTTTTAGACGCACTTCTAGTAGCCTTCTGGTTCATTCGGACAATGAGTTGCTCCACAGTAGCGTGCCGATCGGCCCTGACGCACCTTCGAAGCCGACGTTCACCTCTCACATCAATGGTTCTTGCACGTGCTCCGCAGGTTTTACGTCGCTTA
This sequence comes from Macrothele yani, assembly GCA_039090855.1. Classification (NCBI taxonomy): domain Eukaryota; kingdom Metazoa; phylum Arthropoda; class Arachnida; order Araneae; family Macrothelidae; genus Macrothele; species Macrothele yani. The sequence continues at coordinate 164,993,362 of CM077001.1, read as the reverse complement.
TTCGCAACGGTGCCATTTCTTTAATCACGATACACTTTAACCACATCAGCACGTGAACAGTTCACAAACTGCGCTGTTTCAGAAATACTGCCACCTTTGGCCCGAAAGCCGATAATCATCCTTTTTCAGCAAATCTGGTAAATCGCTTCTTTTATCCATGACAGCAAAGAGTGATATGTTTTCAGAATGCCTACAGCACACCTTATGTACCCTGCGAGCCAGCTCTCGACACGTGCCTTCTTTCATTGGCTACTCGCTGTTGACGTCAAAAGTAGGAGGTAGGAGGTGGGCACAATAATGTGACTCGACTGTGTATTTCAGAGTGGTTACAGGGCTGTTCAGCAACAATTTACCATATTTTCCAATTTCTTTGGGGTTGTCATTATGGAATGGGGTCCTAGTGAAACATTTTTCGAGGACTTCTGGGATATTACAATAGTTGCTATACGGACTGTGTTTACGTTTCCAAGTATTAACCTAACATGGAACTTCACTGTAAAGCATTTGACACCTACTAAGGCTTCACTTGCAGAAGTCAAATTGATTCGCCGTAAAGCGTACTAAATTATTTTAGATGAATCTCAGATAGCTTCACTTCTTTGCAACTGTATAAAACACGAATTAACTAACTAAGCACTAAGAATAATATATATCATTCATCAAACACGCACAGTTCAATTAATAGTCTTGATCAGAGAATGCAGCAACTGCAGAATTAACTCTCTACGCACTTAGCAGTATTATACGACGGCTCTCACTTTACCACAGTAGTTCGTAAATAAAACAACTATCGTGCTTCAAATATCTGGAACTTTTACAAGACAGACTGATCAACAAGTGCTATCGCCAAAAAAACAAGTGACAGTAATATTAAGTGCTCATGATACAACAAAGCCTGTGATAACAAGTGCTGGTACCAAACAGTACTCGCTTCTAAAACGTCTCTACCCGTAAAGTCAAAACATCAACTCTTACCTTCAGCTTTAGATTGCGTCTTTACACTTTGACTTGTTGTCAGATTGCCAAAGACAAATTCACCGAGAGAGAAAATGTAGCATTCAGGCTGCAAAACGCTTAACGAGAATAAACCAAAACTTAAATATGGAGACAGGAACTAAATAGAAAGTTTAAATTGTAGTATACGTTACAGACTCCCTCTTGTATTTTTTAAAGTGCATTTGAATAAAGAACCGCATTTGGCACATTTCAGGGGTATTCTTTTCAACAAGGAGGTAATATTTAAGTAGCTTCATTAAAGCCTAAGATATTTAAGTTGTCCAAGATGGTTTTAACCAATGACGTGTTTAGATTCACTGCTCATATTTTGATTATTCTTTAGATTTTTTTTTCAAATATGAAATAAAAAAAATCAATACTCTTTTCAACTCTGATTATTTTTATCCGTTTTTATTTTTCAACTCTGATTTATTTTTAAGACCAATAATTTTTTTTTCAAGTTTTGTCTTTAGTAATTTATCGTTCTTAGTTATAAGGTACCAAATAAAAATAGTTTGATCACTCACATTTTCTGCACATATTGTGTTCAGTATATCATTTTATTTTCTGTTTTTTTCTTTGACAAAATTTTATTCTCGATAAATTCTTTCAACATACTGTACTTCTCGCATTTTTTTATAAATTGTGATTTCAATCATTAAAAATAAAAAAAAAAAAAAGAACACCGAAGGTTAAACATCAGGGATAATGAAAATTATTGAGTAATTATGGATGATTGATAGTTTTGGTAATTTTCTTGTTCTGAAATTGTTTATCTCTGATTTAAAACTGCTCTGAAACAAATATAACCAAGCACTAAATAAAAATATTATATCAGCCTGATATCATAAATATCGTCTTTTTGCTACGTACAACTCATCATCCACAATTATTCCAGAATTCTGCGATGACACGCAAACACAATTTTGGCTATTTTATTCAAACTCGCACAACCACCATCCCAACTCTTGTTGACTCATTCAAAAGTTGTACGAAATATTTAAATTTTAAATCACTTCTCTTAACTCAAAAGTCCTCTGTCCTCATAGAGTTCGCTATGCATGCATTTCACTTGGCTACATTACAGTAATGAAGACTTGGTTTCAGTCCTCATTATTAGATCAACTTTTGTGAAAGTTTATGAAGGTAGTATTAAACACTGTTTCTTGATTTCTGTAGCTTTTGTTCAATTTTGGGGATTTCTGGGAGTTTTCAAATATCTGGTAAATATACATAGGGTGTCCCAAAAAGGTGTAACCAATTTCAAATGATGATAACTTCGGATGCACAACTAATATCAGCATTCTGTTTGTTGTAGGTGGTAGGGAATACCCTCGTTTTCTAGAAGTTTACACAATGGATCCTGCGACGAAAGCACAGATTGTGGAGTGGTTTATTGAAACCCGACCCGAAACGCAGGTTCAGTGGAATTTCAGAAAAAAATATGGGAGCAAACCGCTTACACGTAACAGCACCAGAAAGTAGTACAAGCCATTCAAGGAAACTGGTAGCGTCTTTACATAGAAAAGCCCTGGATGACCATCGCTGGTTCCAGAAAGGGAGGAGGTTGTGAGACAAACACTTACTCGTAGCCCTCGAAAGTCAATCAGACAAGCAGCACGACAGCTGGCCATCCTCAAGTCGTCAATGGTGTTACGTCAGAGATTGGAAATGCACCCGAATAAACTGCAGATAACCCATCACATAACCCTAGATGATCATGTGAAACGTAAACGGTTTGCTGAAGAGATGTTGGAGAACATTGCAAGTGCTGAATATTTCCTGAGACAAATAATGTAAGCACATCTCGGAATTCGGCGGAGATGTCAGTGAAAGCCATATATGAGAGTATTTCTACTCCTAGAGGATATCAATTTAGTTTTTGATGCTTCTTCACCATCCTCAGTTTCCGTTGTAATGCTCATTTTTTGTGTCATTCTTGGCATATATATTCAAAAAGGAAAGGAATTACAAACCTCCTTCTGAGGTAATTGCGTTATCGGCCAGCAGCTTTATTCTTCCTCTGAGTCAGAGGTTTCCAGTTTTTTTCGTATTGAAAGCAGGTCCATAAACCAGAGATGATCTGGTTGGACTAAGCACCCTTGACGAACCCATCAGCTTCCCTGCAGTACTTGAGTCAGTTTGAGTTTTTGAAATGTTGAATTAGGTAAAAGGAAGAAAACTGTAGACAAGTAGGGGAACATTCCCACACGATAACTTTGGATCTGAGGATGTGCGTTTTACGGTTGCAGTGGTGTGGGTGGCTTTGTTTCTCAGAAACGCCGAAAAGTGATTAAATAAAGCATATTTAAATTACACTCATTCCTAATGAATATTTAAGCGAAAGAAATAGGTTATATTTATAATAAAGTAAAATGAAATCATTCGAGAAGAAACCAAGGAAAGGGTGCAAAAAATGCGAGATAATTAAATCGCTTCTGCTCGGGTTAAATGCGTAAAGAAAGCCAGAGTACATTTTTCTGCATATGCATGGAAATTATTCAGCTCAGAAGATCAGGAATGGTGGTTTGGAGGGAATAGTAATAAAAACGGACACATATCACCGAAGGAGAGGGGAGGGGGTGAAATCTAGATACTCGCCAGGAAAATATGATCTAAATTTTAACAAACTTTTTTATTATTGTTATTATTATTACAAGGTTTAATTACCTCAGTGGCAAATTCTAAGTGATATAGGTAGTCACCTGTCCCTAATTTGGGGCCACTGGTTTCTGGAAAGGGAGAAATCTTGTCCCGTAAGACAAGCACACCATCCATGCCTTATCCAGGTCTGGAACCCGTGCCCATTTGGACGAACGGACAGAAGCCAACGCTAAGACCACTGCGCAGGCTAAGAAACCTGCCGAACAAAGAAGGAAACACTAACTGAAAGTAAGAGAAATGTTGAAACAAAGAAATATGTAGCAGAAATAAATAATTTTGTCTGTTGAATAATGTCAGAAGTTTGTACCGTCTTGTTTTGTTCAGTTTTACGTGAAACGCAAAGGCAATATTATTTATTGGCATATACAATAGGAATTCCAAACAACTGCGATAGAAAGCATCGAGAATGTTTTTCTCGAAAATAAACCCCCACAAAGTAAGAAACAACAAGCAAAACGCAAACGAGAACAAAACTGAAAATAAAAGGTTCCTTCGAAGCGGCCGAAAACTAGGAGGATCACTTTTCCAGAAGGAGGACTTATGGTGGATTCACATTACGTGTATTTCATTGCTTAAAGGGATGAACCAGATAGCTGAGATCAATCAAGTGAGAGTGTATGCTGGATGATACCGGAGCTACGCGTGGGAAATTCACTCAGAGGTATATATTTCCAAATCGACTTCAGCTCCTCGTTACTTTCATACGGTTAAGGTTGCCTGATAAATGTTATTTCCCTATACGCGGAAGGCAGCAGTTTAAAAGGGAAAAAATCGATGGCGGATTCAGTATACAATAACTATTGCATGTCCTTCATTACAAAATGATTTTTAGACGTGAAATAATTTAATTGATCACCAAATCACATGATGAAAAATAAAATCATAAGATTCCAACTTTATATTTAAGGTGATTTCTGGTATTGGAATTTATAAGAGCATTAAAATCAAGGTCATAATTCTGAAGCATTGTGTAAATGCTGATCGCCTCCCGGTAACCGAGTGGTGTGACATGCTAGCTTCTGACCATTATTCATCCGAGATATGCCAAGCTTTGAGTCCAGGATGGAGCATGAGTGGTGTGGTTGCCTAACTCTTTCCTTTACTTGGAACAGGTGGCCATAAATTCGGAACTAGTGACTCCATATGGCCCTTTGAGTTGCTCATGGTGGTCGCTAAACCCAGGAATAAGAAATGCTGATCTGGATAGGAATTCCAGCTCCACAGTTTTTCATATGCATTTATAAACACAGTTTTCAATCTCTGTTCATAAATGCGTATGTAGGACCAAATAATGTAAACATACTTGCGACCAATATCTTCAGGTTATCAAGAGTTCTATATGTTAAACCCCAGTAAAATTTTAGCAGAGTATTTTTTTTAAAAGATATCTTTCATTAACTCATGGGCATGTAAATCTATTACACGATCAAACTGATAAATTCCGCTTGCTTCTTCTTGGGACTCCTCGAATGGCTTTGAAACATTCTTATTTCCTTTCTAAGTTCATAAAAATCGCTAAATCTGCTCTCGAATGCCGCCTTCAGGTGTCTCAGTGCTTTTGTATATCTCTGAGTGAGGAGACAGGAATTCCTGTTCTTCAGATTTCCGTTCTTCGCAGCAAACGGAAGTGCCAAAAGTTGCGTTCAGTATTCTGTTTCGCAAAAATATTTGTATTATTTTGCTCAAACTCGTTAGATTCTGCACAAATATCCCATACAAGTTTCTCGCTGAAACCCTACAATTAACCTATTATAATATTCTTTAAAATCATTTAAAAATGTTATATCTGAAACCTGTTCACGGTGAGAAAATTATTCCTTGCGTCTTCTCTTTTCAATGAGATGTGTGTCAATTTCTTGGAAATTAAGAAATCGTCTCAGGACTTTCCCTCCGCTAAACCCCGTAACTTCCTCATGGCATATTTTTGTACACTCTCTCTTGTCAGAATGATTCAATTTGTGATGCCTCATAAAATTCACAGATGATAAAACAACATTTATTAAATTATCCTTCATTGAAATTACTACCCAAAATATACTGATGGGTAATATCAAAGAATAGCACTTCTTTAATCCTTGGGACCACGCTTATTTCTCTTCCCATTGCATTCTGTGTACCATTGATCATTATACTTTTCATACCATCCCAGCTCAAGTTCTACACTTTTCTCAGAGATTCAGCTATTAAAACCTTATCTAAAATCATTTATGATAGGTTAAATAAGTTAAAAATGAGCATGATGGTGTTAGTGGGCTAAGTCTAGATGGAAAGAATACATTGAAAGGATCATGAGTGAAGAAAACTAAAGATTAATCAGAAAATAAGAAAAAAAAACAAATAAAAAAAGGAAGCTCCATGAGAGTGGCAAACAATGAAGAGAACGCTCATTGTTCTTGGACGAACACGCAATACACTAGCATACTGGGGAGTGCTTTCTCTGTTGTCGGATCCTTTAGATGTTTGGAGCTTTAAAAGAGTTTTACTTCTGGTTTACGTATTCGTCTCATAAAATCACATAATTAAACGCAACTCAGCTACCAATTTTTCATTCTATGCATTAAAAAGAAAATATTACAGAAAAGTTACGTGTTTATCATATTTTTTGCTTGTGTGAAGCTTCTGAAAGCTGTGTTAGTTTTCATGATGCTTAGGAGAAGTAAGCGGACACAACACTCACATAGCTTTTTTTCTCATTTTATTCACCATAAAGCTAAAACGACTACAACAGACAACAAAATTGAGATTCTTTACTACAAATGACACGTAGACTTACAACATTCGCAATGAGAATCAACTCCACCCCTTCGCAAGAGGTAGGCACTAGTCATAACTTTGTTCTAAAGACAAAAAAATGGAGTTATAAACTTCATTGAGTTTATTATAATCTGGTAGATGAGTGACATGTATCAATAGTTCTTTTGATGTCAGTGCGATATGCACTTGAACTAAACTAGCATGACAAACTAGCTCTATTGACAATTTTTAGCTCAAGGAGATTCCTGAAAATAAATAATGTGCTGCAATCCATTGTAGATTTTAACAGTAATGAACTGAATCTCCATGTTCGATTAATTTTGGTAGGTTTCAGTGTCCTCAAAACCGAAGACCAGTACCACTAGTATAACTGAAATTTTATGCACTGTGTCATATCATTTCGAATCGTACCGTTACTTTTAGAATTACATATATTTTCAGTTCAGTTGACCTCGAACTACGTACGTGATGTTAAATGAAAATTAAAATATATGATCTAATGTATTTTTACATTGAGTGAAATAAATGCAGGGGGCTGATATCAAGACTTAATTCTTATGGCTAATGCACTAAACTGTGATGGAAACCTTCCCGTTTTGATGATGAATGCGCGGTTGTGTATTACTGTATAGTAGAAAATCTATCATAGCAAGGTAACCATGATGATGCAATGCTATCGTCTGGAGGGATCCCTTAACTTTAAAATAACTTTGTTTTTAAACTTATCATTTTAACATTGTGGAGAAGTAAAAGTTTAAAAATGGTTTTCATTTAGATGGAAGTTTAATGCAATGCTTGTTGCTTTCTCTCTTTTTTTTTCTTTTTTTTTGTAAATTTTTTTTATAGGAACGGTCGCTAAACATTGTTTGCTACGAGAGATGCAGAACTATAATATTTCAAACTTCATGGAACTGTCTCGTAGTGCTGTAGCTAGCATAACGACAGCTACCACAATTCTTTGTAAAACCCAGTTGCACTCCGCGTACCTGTACGACTAGTGCATAGATCAGAATAATTTCATTTTTAATCAACAGCTCTTTCTTACATTTTCGAGAAATCGCATTTTATCTATCTGAGTAAGGACATCTTTAATTTATTTTTAATTTTCTTCTTTTTGTTATTCCAGCGTCATTGTATAAAAAGAAAAGGAACAATTGCAATAAATATCTTAAGGCTTTTACAAAGTGGTATAATTGCCATATACACAAACACATATATAAAAGATATGACTAAAGATAAATCGGCTCTTATTCACCCATGTTTGTGATGATCTTACATTTACAACACTGGCAATTTCCTAGATTCGGTCATTCATTATTCGCTTTTGAATTTAACATATATTTTTTTGTTCTTCGTTGAATTTAACGTTATCAGAGAACACATCAGGAATTAAACTTTTTGTGAACAACCTGAATTACGATGGGGAACCAGAACGCATTCCCGATGGGAACAGCATTTCGACACCGAACAAAGGCCGGTACACAAGCGGTTACGCAAGAGTGGCCGAGTCTGTCAACTGCTGTGCTGCGGATGATGACCCACCACTAGAACCGACATGTTAATCGCTCAAGTGTGTGATGCACTCTGTACAATCACAGTTTGCTGGTTATCCGTGAAATGGTTGGAAAAGAATTTCGGCATAGACAGTTTTAAACACAGACTTGCGAATGAGAAGAGCTTGAGCTAAGTTCGTTTCTCGACTGCTGACAAAGAGACAGCCTGAGTGATATCAATGTTGTCTATAGTCAGACCTATTTGACTATGCAAAGAAACTTTAAGAATTTTAGGAATAAATAGTTTTATGTTACTTATTCACAGGTACTCAACGTCAAGAGAAACTTCCGTAAACAAACAAACTGGGCTGGTACAGCTGTCGTTGGAATACTAGATATGAAATGGGTGTTATGTCAGTTGTGACAACATTAGATCGGAACTTTTCCTGGAATCAACGGTTCTAAATTAGGTACGGACGGCTTCTGCAAGCCTTTGATCCTCACCATCGGGGAGAACTGAAAATGGATGATGATGATGATAATAATAATAATCCCCACCGAGGGTGCCACCTTGTCGCGGTGATGGGGCTTGTGTGTCCCGATGAGGTTGAGAGCTATGCTGGCGGTAGCATCGCTACCAGCAGGGCCACCCAAGCCAGATAGGGCTTGACTGAGGAGCCAGACTAAGAGTACCCAACAACCATCAATTATGATGACACGAAAGAAAAAGAATTCCATACCGGATCGGTATCGCGTCAGGTGCTATGGCTCCTGGACACCTGTCGACAAATGGGCTTCAGGGCTCAGCAGATCCTGTTGAGGAACCAGGACAGGCTGCTGCAATGCTACTGGAACAAAAAAAGAAAACTTGGACAGTTGCTGAAAATCGAGAAATCATGAAATGCTTTTACCAGGCAAATCCATCAGCCCGTGGGTTTCAAAAACGAATGATGCAAATTTGGAAAAGAAAACATCCAGACAGTGGAATAACAGAACAAAGAATAATGAATCAAAGAAGGTTTATCATCAGGAACAAGGTATTTACAGAACTGGAATTGCAAAAGATGGAGAAATTGGCAAAAGAAGGACCAACACAAAATAAGGACCACGTCGTGGAAAACTTTGTACTGGTAAATCCTGAAGATCAAGTAGCAGAAAATATTTTACCTGAAGAACAATCTGTGAAACAACATGACAACCATGAATTGACACAGCAGCAAAATCTCCTGAAAGAGAAAATTGTAATCCATATGATGCAAGGTGAGGAACGACAAAGACTTCCTGTAATTCGCCAAATACGAAACAAACAAGTGAAATATTTGTTAAAAATTGCAAATGATGTCGTGGACAAAATTCCAGCTCATACTTTAAAGGAAACAAACCAGCTCATGTACAGTGCAGCTGCCATAGTAACCATGGAACTTGGTTACAAGATGCCAAAGAAGAAAATACCGGGCACTCCTAAGTGGAAAATTCGGCTAGAAAATAAAATAAATAAACTCCGTAGTGACATTAGTAACTTAAAATGCCTGAAAGATGGGAAGCTTAAAAGTAGAAAAATAAAAGATGGATTCTGCAAAAAATACGACCTGTTGATTCTGAAAAAATACGAATTGTTGAAATTATGGAAGAATTAAAACAACGAGTAACAGCTATTGCAAAGAAAATTGAAAGATATGTCGGACGCATAAAACAGTACAAAGAAAATGCGCAATTTTGGAATCAGCAACAAGTATTTTATAAATCATTGAGACAAAAGGCAATCCAAATAAACATCAGCCCATGCAAGAAAGATGCCTGGACATTTTGGAAAGGAATTTGGAAAAGCCCAGTTGAACATAATAAAAATGCCTTGTGGATCAACGATGTTCGTAAAGATTTGAAAGGAATACACGTGGATAATCTGATGATAACAAATGATATGATTACACAGCAAGTAAAGAATGTGAAAGCCTAGAGCGCACCTGAGCCAGATGAATTGCACGGATTTTGGTTGAAGTATCTTACAAGTCTTCATCAACGAATAGCTATGAAATTCAATATAATGCTACAGAATTCTGCCAAAGAAGATTGGGTGACAACAGGTCGCACATTCCTTATAATGAAAGATCAAGAAAAAGGCAATGAACCCACTAACTATCGTCCAATTACATGCCTCCCAACAACATTCAAACTTTTCACAAGAGTACTAGCAAGATCAATATATGACTACTTATGGGGAAACAATTTGTGCCCAACAGAACAGAAGGGGAACTTCAAAAGGTCAAGAGGCACAAAAGACCAGCTGCTAATTGACAAAATGGTACTAAAAAACTCGAAAAGAAGAAAAACGAATTTGAATATGGCATGGATAGATTATAAAAAGGCCTTTGACTCATTTCCCTACAGCTGGATTAACGCTTGTTTAGAACTATTTGGAGTCAGCAAGAACATCTGCCGATTCCTCAAAGAAAATACGAAAAACTGGAAAACAGTGTTACATGCATATGGTGAAGAACTCGGAGAAGTTAATATCAAGAGAGGCATATTTCAAGGGGATTCTTTGTCGCCTTTATTGTTTAATATCTCTTCAATTCCATTGTCAATGATTTTGAACAAAACAAAAATAACGAAAATATCTTAAAAACAACAGAAAACAAGGTTGAATACAAGAGGAAACAGTTTGAAAGCAGATTAGACGGCTGGAAGAACAAGCCACTGCATGGACAATTTCTAAAGAATATTGATGGGAAAAGTGACAACAACTTGACTTGGGCATGGCTGAAATTGGGTTCCATCAAGAAAGAAACAGAATGTCTGATTTTTGCTGCACAAGAACAGGCATTGCAAACAAATGTTATGAAGGCTAAAATCCAGAAAATCAGTGATAATCCAAAGTGTCGACTTTGTCAAGAAAAAGATGAAACTGTGTCTCATCTAATATGTGAATGTAGCAAAATTGCACAGACAGATTACAAAGTTAGACATGACAGGGTTGCACAATTGATTCATTGGTCATTATGCAGAAAGCACAATCTGCCAGCATCGAAAAACTCATGGGAACACAAGGCTGAGAAAGTCATAGAAAATAATAGCCAAGATCTTGTGGGATTTTAGAATTCAAACCGATCGACACATAGAACATAATACACCAGACATAACAGTCATAGAAAATCGGAAAGTCTGGCTAATTGATATAGCGATCCCTGGAGATGCCAGAGTCAATGAAAAAGAATTGGAAAAAATGACTAAATTATAGAGACCTGGCCATAGATGTTACCCGGTTAAGGACTAAACACACAGCGGTAGTCCCCATTGTCATCGGGGCACTTGGAACAATATAAAAAAAATTATGAATGATTTTGAAGAATTGCAGCTTTCTGATATGTCACCTACAGAACTGCAGAAGACAGCTTTATTTGGGACATCATATATTTTACGCCGATTCGTGACTAATACCTAGGTCTCCGGCGGAAACTCGTATCAGTTCAACAATACCAGTCAATGATAATTTGCTGTTTATTTTGTTTGTCAGAGGCTGTGATTCGTAGAAGTATATTTCGAATAAAGAAAATAATAACAATAATACTAATAATAACAATAAACGGATCATTTAGAATTAGCAACATGTTGGTCCAGAGAAAAACCAGCACGCATATGACTTCCCTGTGTCTTCGTGTTCAACACATCTGAAATCATGTTATCTCTACGATGCCGATTCTCCTCACGAATTCCAAAACAGCATTACGTATTACACAGCTTATGAATAAATTAAGGGTTATTTCCCATAATAAAAATCCTGATGTACTTTCCGAAGTTTAGAAATTTTCAGCTTTGTGTGCAACAAAAGAAACAGTGCTAAGAAATCTTATAAGTATGGAAATTTTCCGACGACAACAGTTTCAGCTAAAGTATGGACACATTCGAAATATCGCGAGGTGCGTGAAAAGAAGCATCCTTATTTTTAAACGAAAGTATTTCAATGCGTTATGGTTCAGCTGTACCGATTCCGTTAATTATCTTCATTTCCGTTGCAACAAATTGGGTTCAAAGTAGATGGACACGTGGGTTTATTGCACTGATATTTTTGCTGCCGACAGTCACAACAGACAATTACGAGGGTTGTCGAAACTTTACTTACCACAGCAAGTGGTTAACTTATCGGGCTTACTGTTGACACATTCGTTGGCATTATGCTCAACTAGTAGTCGCAATAGTTTACTAACAGCGAATGTTTAGAAGTTAATTGTGTTTTATAAAGGGAAATAGTTTCTGATTTTCCAAAAATGGTAAGTTTTTCAGCGTTTACAAAGGGTTTGCCGTCAGCACCTCTGTTTTCTAGGGCTGATATCAACTGATTTCGTAAGTTTTTCTGCACTTTCTTTGTCAAGAGGGCTACGGAGATTTATTATTGACTATATAACGAAATAAATTTCTCCGTCATTTTTATCCGCGCCAGGATTTGAACCCGGGTCCCCTCATTCCGGAATAAGTTGCTCTACCAATTGAGCTACGCGGACGATTTATTCTGATTCCTATCTGCCTCTATGTCGTGTGCGTCCTTCTGGCAGGTACGTCACATCTCCTGGTACGTTACATCATCTCCCCCTTATTTTTTATTTATTTATTTATTTTTTTTTTTGTCGAAGTGCTGGAGAAGGGATTCTCTTATTTTACCTATCTCGCGGTGTGGAAATAACATCACAATAATGGGAGATTTTGAACGGTCGGGTCATCCGGATAGTTCGGGCGCCATTATAACGAAGTAAATTTCTCCGTCATTTTTATCCGCGCCAGGATTCGAACCCGGGTCCCCTCATTCCGGAATAAGTTGCTCTACCAATTGAGCTACGCGGACGTTTTGTTCTGATTCCTATCTGCCTCTATGTCGTGTGCGTCCTTCTGGCAGGTACGTCACATCTCCTGGTACGTTACAACTATTTTGTCTGAAGTGTTGCCAAGCTACTGTTGCGTGGAATGTACAAGGGCACACAGTGGCCAGTTATCTGAGTAGCCCAGACAAATCATTCGTCATACGGAAAATTTCATACCTAATGACATTTTCTCTATGGTAAGACAAAGAACATCACTCATTCACATGAATTTCTTTTCTGGAATTCGAATAATTATTAAAAAAGTAATAAGGTCCATTCAAACTACGCAGTAACTGTACTGTCGAAAAATTATCGTTTTAATTTACTTAATTTATGACTTTTTCTCTGATAAAATATGGTGTTTGCAGATCAGCGTAAAAGAACGCGTTTAATAGGAATACCTGTACTGCCGCTTCGCTCGTTCAAGGAATTTTCTCGAAAAAAGAAATGGTGCAAAGACAAAGTATTAGCAATGGCCTTATTATCTACAGGCTGTTACAAACAGAAGGGTTTTATGCCGAGGTGTAACTGAACTTAAGGTGGAAATGTCTGACTTTAAATACTTTAACTAAGTTCTGAACTTGAAATATCAACGTAATACTGATTTTTGAAAAATTAAGGAGTGACGACGACGAGTCACAGTACTTTTTCCTGGCAATAATTTTTTTCGGTCTTTGGTATCAGACGCACTGGATATTCCAAACCTCCATGTGAAGCACATAATATTTACAAATGACGAGGTTTCTGGAGGAAGTGAAATCTTCCCTTTCAGTTCTGAATGACACTAACCGTCTGGCAGCTTCTTTCGTTTCTCGTTCTTTTGCGTTTCAACCAGTAGGTCCGCAGTAATGAGAAAAATAAGGGCAGTCAGTGTGTCAGTCCGTGTTTGCTATGACCCAGTCAGAGAAAGCTGGCGAGCTCCTGTGACCAAGGTGTGAGTGAGTATTGATCTGACTTTCGGAGTCTCAGACAAATTCCTCTTCCTCTTCCTCCATTTCTTCTATTCGCATTCTTCTTCTGCCCAGATGGTTTCCTTTCAGACGAATCTCGCACGAACATCCGCTTCGAACCCGTATATAGTCCAACCGCCATGGTTCCTGCGAGTTGAAGTCTCGAACCAAAGCGTAAGTGTAGCTGTACCTCTGTTTGCAAACAGAATCCTTGCGGAATTTATCTTTGATGAATCGGCACGGGCGATCTCGGACGCCTTCTTTGCACGATGTGTGGTAGAAAGTTTGCGTAGAATTGTGGTCTCGGTAAAGCTCCAGGATTCTTCCCGTCTTGGAAACACCCCCAGGGGCATTATGAGCTCCATGGTTGACGGGCAGCACTCGTGGGTCTCAGTGGAGTCACTGTTCGGGTGATCTCTTTTCTTTAGTGTGGGATCCCAAGGGAAAACCCTAAATCACCAAAAAAGAGAAAAACACGTTAGGAAGAAATACATATAATATGCAATCTGTTGAACATGCTTTCAAATGCAAACTGGAATTACAGAGGTAATTCCGAAAGTCATTATTAACAGTTTTTTTATTTGATACATCCACGTTTCAATATACACTATATTGACAAGAGTCACCGGACACCCCTTCAAAAGCAAATGAACGTATCCGCAGCGTTGTTAAGATGTGCGGTACAGCTGCAAATGGTATAAAAACAAGCTCGATCATATCACACTGTGAGGCTGAGGGAAAATGTCGAGGCGGGAGAGAACTGACTTTGAGAAAGGAAAGATTGTTGGGTGTTATATTAGTGGGTTGTCCATAAGAGAAACCGAGAGGCGTTTAAACATACCCAAGTCAACTGTTTTGGATGTACTGAATAAGTGGAAGACACATGGCGTGCCTGAAGCAGCAAAACGTATCGGAAGACTAAAGAAAATCACTGATAGAGGACGTCGAAGCCTCAGAAGAGTCATTACAGCTAATCGACGGAATCCTGCACAAGACCTCAGTGTATAAGTGAGTAAAAATGCTAAAACTTCGGTATGGACACGTACCATTCGCAGAGAACTTCATTCCATGGGTTACCGTGGTCGTGCGGCTGCTCATAAGCCTTTCATTTCCACTCGGAATGCTACTCGTCGTTTTGCATGGTGTAAAGAAAATCTATCGTGGACCGTAGATCAATGGAAACGGGTCCTATGGACTAATGAATCCAGATACACGATCCATCAGTCTGATGGCCGTGTGTGGATATGGCGGCAGCCCGGGGAACGCTATTTACCACAGTGTACTGTTCCTACGGTCAAGTTTGGAGCTGGCAGTGTACTCGTGTGGAGGTGTTTTTCGTGGTATGGTCTCCGTCCATTGGTAATCGTGGACAAACCTGTTAACCAGCACGTCTACCTCTATATTCTGAACAATTATGCTTAACCAACTCTGTGGCAATACTATGGAACCGAGCTTTTTTGGTACCAGCAGGATAATGCACCGAACCAAAGAGCAGGAACTGTTACGGCGTGGTTTGATGATAATTCCGTATCGTGTGCGGACTGGCCAGTACAGAGCCCTAATCTTAATCTCCATAGGACACCTTTGGGATGAATTTGAGCGCCGCATAAGGAGTTTGGAACCAAGGCATACTACTAAGCAACAGTTAGTGACAGCATTATGTACTGATTGGAAGCGCATACCTATAGATGCCTTCCAAAACCTTGTCGAAAGCATGTCTCGAAGGGTCAGTGCATGCACTAAGGCCAAAGGTGGACCGACACCGTACTAACATATTTCATTAAATGCTATGTTGTGTTTCTCTTCTAGGTGCCCGCTGACTTTTGTCGATATAGTGTATATACAGCATATGTGACAATCTGTAAAATGATTTGTGGCTTGCCTGCACCGCAGGACGCACATGAGATAAAAGCTGATAAGAATGAGAGAATATGTCCGCGTAGCTCAGTTGGGAAAGCGATTTACTCCGGAGTGAGGGGACCCGATTCCCAGCATGGATAAAACTGTGTTTTCATATTGGCTCCCGAACTTCAAGGATGACCTGGCCATTAAGTTTCTCGCAATGGTGTGATGTTCTTTCCACACCGCGAGACAGGAAAAATGAGAATCCCTTCTTCAGTGCTTCAAAAAACAAAAAAACAAAAAAAAAACAAAACAATGTGTGTGATGTTACGTTCCACAGACCAAATTGTTTGTCTGGGATTTCTCAAGTGCACGTTCTTCAGCGGATGACTGCCAGCGGATGACACATGGCCCCGACTGACCCGTGGACCATGACCCGTTACTCCACATTTGTTTTTTAATTTGTGGTGATAGAAAATTTAAGTATAGTCCGTTTATTTTAACTTGGTACCTGATGATAATGGAATCGCTTAATTTTGGAGTTGTAAGAATTTGGGGGCGACGTGTCGAAAGTGGAGGTGACTTCTGATTCTCAGAGACAAAAGGCGAAAACCTCCCCAGTCACTTGTTCCCTGCGGGGCTAAGAATTTACGACCCGTTACCATGGCAGTACCACCCCTTGTTTCATCCCTCAGCCCCATTGTTCATTGTGAGCCGGGAGGAAAGTTATTCCCCCTGCACTCAGCACAAAGTACACCCCTTGGCAATGGAAACCAGCTTGTAATGATTGGTAAGTTTTGGAATTTGTACTTTATGTTTAAAAATTTCATAGCAGGAGTAAAAACGGCAGACTTGTTTCGTATTGCATAATAACAAAACAATCTTTGTCTTATGTACATTTTTGTTGTATACAATTGCTTATTTTTGGTACATGTATTTGGTAATATAATGTAGAAATGTTAGCGTATTTGTATTTTTTTACATGTTAGATAATCCGAACAGGTCGAAAATCCACACTACCAGTGGTCCCAGTTAGTTCGCATTTTTGACGCTCTACTGTACGAATAATTTTTTCTCTCCTCTTTGTTTTCATGGGAAGGCTCAGAACATTTTAATCATCAATCGTAAATTAGCTATGCAATTATAAAACGATAACATTATTCCTTACGTGCTAAGGAACGTTTTATGCTATATTGAATCCTTTCATCCTTCCACATTACTTATGTTGTTTCGAGTAATTTCTGTTTGGGAAACCTGAATTTAAGAACTCAACCGAGCATAGTGACACGGGTAATTGAAAAAGAGCTTTACTAACTCGCAGGGTTTGTATATATTCGATGCGTTTAAAGACCCATATACATCCCACATTTCTAGCGCTCACTTGCAAAACAAATCTTATCGATGCATGTGCAACGCACACCGTGTTAAAGGCGAGTGTAAATGGAAAGTCTCATGAAGGAAGGCAAATCAGGTATTTTCAAATAGTATCGGTATCTTAACCTTTGTTTCAGACAAATCGTTAAACAAAGAAAATTATTCAACGATTTGTGAAGTGAACAGAAAAACTTGACTACTCACGTGCTATATCGATGTCGTTTAGTTCCGGGTTTCCAATGACCACCGTGCGCTCGAGAATATACACAAGCCGCTAAGGACAGTAACTGGAAAAGAGAAAGGACAGAAATCAATATGTCGTACTTGAAAATCCATTTCATATGCATGAGTTTAAAAAACAGAGATAGAGAAAGTGCAAAGAAAAGAAAGCACCAATGATTTAAAATAACAAAACAATATAGCAAATAAGCACTTTTCTGACTTATTGTACTATGAATATTTTACAATAGAAAAAATGAAATACTTAATACGCTTTATTAATCTTTTTGGCAATGACACCACTGCGCCATTCCAGACATGAAGTCTCTCCTCTCTTTATCAAAGAATGTAGAAAGGAAATGAAGGATTCGGCCTCCAATGAGTATAATTTTGTTATTTCTCAGACATAACGAAGATGTTTAACCTTGACTCCACATAACTTTTGAATACACGTAGTATTAGCAAATTCGCTATGCCAAATACTCTATATTGACAAAAGTCACCGGACACCTAGAAGAGAAACACAACATAGGATTTATTGACATACATTAGTACGGTGTCGGTCCACCTTTGGCCTTAATGTATGCACTGACCCTTCGAAACATGCTTTCGATAAGGTTTTGGTACACAGCGATAAGTATGCGCTTCCATTCAGTACATAATGCTGCCGTTAACTATTGCTTAGTAGTATGCCTTGATTTCAAACTTCTTATGGGGCGCTCTAATTCATCCTATAGGTGTCCTATGAGAATAAGATCAGGGATCTGTTCTGGATACGGAATTATCGTCAAACCACGCCGTAACAGTCCTTGCTTTACGGCTCGGTGCATTATCCTGCTCTTACCAACAAGGCTCGGTTTCATAGTATTCCTACATAGTTGGTAGGGCATAATTGTCCAGAATATCGAGGTAGACATGCGGGTGAACAGGTGTGTCCACAATAACCAATGGGCCGGGCCATACCACGAAAAACACCCCCATACGAGTACACTTCGAGCTCCAAACTTGACCGTAGGAACAGTACACAGCGGTAAATATCGTTCCCTCGGCTGCCGCGATACCCACACACGGCCATCAGACTGATGGATCGTGTTATCTGGATTCATCAGTCCATAGGACCCGTTTCCATTGATCTACGGTCCACGATAAATGTTCTTTACACCATGCAAAACGACGAGTAGCATTCCGAGTGGAGATGAAAGTCTTATGAGCAGCCGCACGACCACGGTATCCCATGGAATGAAGTTCTCTGCGAATGGTACGCGTACATACCGAGGTTCCAGCATCTTTACTCACCTGTACAGTACTCCGTCGTATCTTGTGCAGTACTCCGTCGGATAGCTGTAACAACTCCCCTGAGGCTCCAACGTCCTCTATCACTAATTTTCTTTAGTCTGCCGGTACGTTTTGCTGCTTCAGGCACGCCACGTGTCTTCCACTTATTCAGTACATCCAAAACAGTTGACTTGGGTATGTTTAAACGCCTCTCGGTTTCTCTTATGGGCAACCCACTAATATAACACCCACCAATCTTTACTTTCTCAAAGTCAGTTCTCTCCCGCCTTGAAATTTTCACTCAATCTAACAGTGCGATATAATCGCGGTCAGCTGCAGGCTTGTTTTTATACTCTTTGCAGCTGTACCGCGCAGGAACTTAAAATATAAATTCGTGCGAGAGGTAAAAATTCAAGTAAGATGAGCTGTCACTGCACGATCTAAGAAATATGGGGTCAGAGTTGAATCCACTTTTAAAATATTTAATACATTAAATACATTGTATATAGATGTGCTGCGCATCTTAACAACGCAACGGATCCGTTAATTTGCTTTTGAAGGGGTGTGCAGTGAGTTTTGTCAATATAGTGTATATATGCATATACATATATATTGCGTTTTGTTAGATGGTCATTTTTACGTTTCTTTAGACTTTAATTTTTTTTGAGTTGAGACATTTTGAACTCACCTCCAATTTTCATGAATTTGGTGCAGAGAGCCTTGTGCTAGCGTTTTTCTAGTTCCAGCTTTATCAAATGTTATTAATTTAGTAATTTTATGAGCACTGTGTTGTGGGGTTTTACTGCGCGTGTTCATTTTATGAATTTAATTTTGTAAAGCGTGCTAGTTACCTGTTACAGGTAATTGGCCCCCACCGCAACTAGAAGGATGTTTCTTATGTGGTTAGCTCAGACTTAACCTTACGCAACTCCATTCGTAATACATTTTTGCGTTTTGTAAGCAGCAAGGCTGTTTATCTGTTTCCACACTCCAGCACGAAGGAGATGATATTATACAGGATACATTTCCCGATTAACAGCCAATAGAAGGTAACCCGTGGTTATGTTATTATTGACATACGCGTCAGGTTCTGCATAATATATTTCTTTTTCTGAAGCAGGAAGAATAGCGCAGCGCGTTTCTTGAGCCATCTATTTTAAAAGTAAATTTTTTATTTTCCTTTTATGCTAACTTTTTATGTTTTTATTTTTAGGGGAGAGGAAAATTTTCAGAATTTCTTTATTTTATATTAAAATTCATCCTACAGATTACAAAATATATTTGTAAAGTAAAATTAAGATATGCTTTAAATTCTAAATTAATACATTTATACCTAATATCATTGTGATATCTGGCCATCGCAATGAAAATAAACAGTGCATCTATCAATTTGAAAAATTAATGCAAAATTAGCAAAATAAAATAATTCTTATTTTAGTTAATTTTTCTTATCGTGCCGTTAAAGCCTCTGACTTTTTACGACCACAACCTTTCTCCAACGTTTGTCGTTTGCTTGCGACGGAAGTTCAGGAACGGAATGTTGTCAACGCGGTACTGATGTTACTAATGCTTTCGAGGAAAATAACATACTATAAAAAAAAGGAGGGAAAAAGAAAAAAATACCGGCGGTTCTGTCGTTTCATACTGCTTTACGTAAGATAATGCTTCCTTCCGATTAATTTTGAAAATTGAAAAAAGAAAAAGATAAAAAAAAAAAAAAAAAAAAACGTTTATTCAGCGCGCTAAGTCTGAAATATGTAGATCTTTAAAATGTACAGTTAGAGTCTTTCAGAACAGGTTGTTAACAAGTGAGTTGCCTACAAAGAGCTCGAGGGTCACGCGTAACGGAATCCTTAAATTCCTTTCGATCTAATCAGTCGCAACAGCTGCTGGTTTATGTTCAACACGTGAGGTCATTGTCGCAAGAAATCGTACTGACGTAGGTGGTCAGATAGAGACAGGTAGATTACCGGATCATTATTCCCCTTTCACTCCCTATCTATCCCTTTTGACTTTACATAACAAAACTCCTTATCGCAGCAGTTTGGTCAGATCTTCAGATGGTAAATTCTCCCGGAGTCTGCAATCACATGTTAAAGGGAACAGACACTACGTGCCTTGAGTGCTGCTGTTGATGATGACGAAGGGAAATAGTTTCCTGATAACCTACAATTTAAAACACCAAACTTGGCACGTCTTAAATTTCAAAACATGATGTTGCAAATAAATCGAAAGCACTTGGAACTTTTTTTTTTGTTTGAGATGAAACTAAGATTTTTGAAGAAATTTCTTTGCAGATTTAGTATCTCTTTCTTTTCTAATAATAATAATAATAAAAAAAATCTTTGCCCGAAGGTCACAAAGTACACTCAACGGACAAAACACCAGAAACACCTACCTAATAGCGTCTTGTTCCCAGAGTTGGAAACGAATTAAAAATTTTGGACCTGACCTGACCCAAACAAATCTGCTTTGAACTAGGAATTCAAATATACAAGAGGCGTCCTGAAAGTGATGCCCCTCCTTAATAACTTTTGAGATTTTAAAGTGATTTTAATGAAACTGCCCTGACATGTACTATGATATGTTACCAATGTGGGAACAAATTTTTTTCAGAATCGGAAATAAAGATCACGAATGACAGAGAAAAACAACGAGCCGTAATTGAATTCCTGGGAAAAGAGGGATGCGAGGCTCCAGAAATCCACAGAAGACTCCTGGCGGTGTATGGAGCTGCCACAATCGATATCAGTAATTTCCAAAGATGGATGAAGAGATTTCGAGGAAAGTTCAGTGTCGGACAAACAACGGAGTGGAAGACCCGCAACTGCAGTGACAGATGCCAACAGGCAACGAGTGAAAGACCTCATCACAGTTGATCGTCGTGTCACCATCCAGAAGTTGTAACAATAAACAGAGCTCACTATGTGCAGACACTGAATAAGCTAAAGGAAGCTATCAGAAGGAAAAGACGTGACATTCCACTTCATAGTGTTGTTTTACACTATGAAAACGCACGTTCCCACACCTCAATGGAGACTTCACAGGCTATTACCAAAATGGGGTGGAAGGTGAAGCCCCAACACTTTAAAGTCCTGATTTGGCTCCTTCAGATATTCTCCTGTTTGCCACTTTGAAAAACACTCTTCGTGGGGAACGTTTCGACGATGTGACAGATGTTAAACTGGCTGTGAACTAACTCATCGGTGAAACGACAGCCTCAGGGATTTTTCCAAAATGGATTTTACCAATGGGTTCAAAGATGGCGGAAATGTATAAAAAGCCATGGACAGTACTTTGAATAGGCTGGCATTATTAACAATATGTCCAAGTATTTTGCCACCAAGTTTCATATTTTTACTGCTACAAATAAAAATCTTATGAATGACGAGGTACTATTTTCAGGATGATCTTTGTATCATCATCATCATTATCAACCATTATCAATACACTGCTGGATGAAGGCCTCTCCAAGATTCTTCAACAACGGACTGTCTTGGGCCCGTCTCCTCCATTAATCCTTCTCCCACGTGGTCTTTTGGGTCCTTTCCTGTCCCTTGGAATCCAGTCTAGAGTTTCGGTTGTCCATCAGTGGTCCGTTCTTCTGGAAATATGTCCAGCCCATTGCCATTTCAGGGTTTTACTCGGATCACGATGTTTTCCACTCTTGTCATTTTCCTGATCCACGAGTTCCTTTTCTCATCTCTCCTGGTTACACTAAGCATGCATCTTTCTATGCTTCTTTCAGTTGTCTACAGTCTTTGCATGTCTTTTTTAATTAAGGTCCACGTCTGTGCTCCTTACGCAAGCACTGGAAGGATGCATTGATTAAACACTTTTTTTTAAGACATAATGGCATATTGCTCTTAAAAAAAATAAAAATTGTATTGATTCTTCCAAAAGCTCTCCAACCAAGTTTCATAAGCAAATTAATTTCTTCATCAATGTGACTTTTGCTTGATATCTGCTGTCCAAGGTAAATGTAGGTATTGGTTATCTCTAGCTTTTCCCATCAATCGATAAATATTCATTTCTTATAAATGCATTGTACTTCAGTTTTGTCTTCTGAAAGTTCATTTTTAATCCCATTTCTTTACCCTTCCCAGCAAGTTCCTGGATCATACTCTGCAGTTCTTAAGTATTATTTCAAAGACCTCTGAAGGGTTCTTTGAAATTTCACCATTTCTTAAAGATAGTTGAAAGTTATTGTCAGTTAAGAAAAAAAAAAGATCTCAAGTTCTAAAGTATTCTGTTGCTTCGAAATATCACGTTGAAAAAAACCACTTAATTTGTGATAAGTCCTCCTACAGGAAAAATAATACTAAAATCGTATTAAAAAATAAGATCAAACAGAAGATAAAATGACTGAATCCTTCGCATTAACGAAAAAAAAATCATCATCGCTAGA
This sequence comes from Macrothele yani, assembly GCA_039090855.1. NCBI lineage: Eukaryota > Metazoa > Arthropoda > Arachnida > Araneae > Macrothelidae > Macrothele > Macrothele yani. The sequence goes on along the minus strand of CM077001.1, from coordinate 164,970,534 downwards.
TTAGTTTTACCTTGAACGTGAGTGAAATTCCTAAGACCTTCTGGCTTAGTGGTTAAAACGAGCGGCTCATGTAGACTTAATCCAAACAACCTGAGCTCGCTACCAGCGCGAAGGGATTCTTTGGCGTAACGACTGGAAAATTCAGCGTCTTCGATTTTGCGATATTTTTGTCTAAATACAGAAAAACTTGGAACGGACTTTTCTGAAATAAACGGAATTACTGACTTCGGAAAATCTATGAAAACAACCGGGCACTTTCAAAAACGGAAATTTTGTTAAAAGACGGACACTTTCCTGCAACTTTGCTGCACGTTATTCTCAGAAATTTTCCGTCAATTCACACCTCTTATTTTTTACAGTGTAGAACATGGTAGCTATTTTATTTGCATGTAACAACTTTAATGTCTGATTAAAAAAACCTGCTGATCTCAGAATTTGGACCGTCCTTATGCACACGCTTGAAAAAACGCAGTGGAAGGGAAGATTTTTTGTGGATGATGAAATTTACTACGATTTTTTTTTTCTTTTGCGAATGATGACATACAGTATATTAAAATAAGATGCTCAAAACAAAAAACGGTTAATATTTTTCTAAACGTTAATTCTTGCTTATAAACTCATCCCCCGCGAACTATGCAAACACTCTAAGAATCGGAATCTTCACTTCCCATTTCTTTAAACGAAAGCTGTTTGCGTGATACAATTTTTTTCGTTTTCTTTGTCTGAAGCCCAAACAAGGTAGACTAACATCCTACAGCTGAGAAAATGGAAAAGAAGCTTATGAATTTTAATGCTTTACCTTAAAATTCCTCAAACATTCTGCTTCCTTCGTGATAGTTGATTTCATTATCATACTTCAAGTTTTCAAAATATTTTCTTTGAATATCAAAGCCAGCATTCTCTAAATAAAGGATTTCTTTGCTAAATATGCAGGCATTCAGTTTCGTTAAAGCGCCTATTTAGAACGCTATGTTTGATTTATGTGAAGGATTCAATTTTGTACTTTCACTACACAAATATGCGACCACTACCCACGTGATTGAGGAAATGTCAGTATCGTATTACTCCAAGCAAAATCGGCGGAAGAAGAGAATTGTTCTCAGTCGGTTGTTGTTTTTCCTAATGTGGAGATGCCTTCTAATCTACATAATTATTTTTCTTTGAAATAAATACAATGTATATTTTGATATTTCCAGTCAGACGTCATGGAGCCCAATATAATCATTCATCAGGACTAGTTCCTGCTGAATGACTGGAACTTCATATAGTATCTTTTTGATATGTCGTCAAATGGCCTACAGTTTCATTGTGTCATTCAGATCAGCATGAAGTTATAAGATATCAGCCTGATGAGTTACTCTCTGACGTACCTGCCAGCAGGACGCACACGACATAAAGGCAGATAGGAATCAGAATAAACGTCTGCGTAGCTCAGTTGGTAGAGCGGCCTATTCCGGAATAAGCGGCCTCGGGTTCGAATCCCGGCGTAGACCAAAAATGACGGAGAAATTTACTTCGTTATAACTCGTATACTATCGCTTGTGTCACATCGACGCTCATTGAGCTAAATTATTTGCATTCCGTAACTCATCGGTGGGTGTCCCGTCTTTCTCATCGAAATCGTTTCGAGCCAAATGGTGTGAAGCTTCACTCGGTCGCTCACTGAGTAACTCGTTTTCAGTCGCCATAAAACTTAACACCGACATTAATCAGTATTCACACTGAAATTGAAATTTTATTTTCAGTCAAATGACCGGGAATATGACTTTGAATTTCCAAACGTCAGTCATCATACCTCATCAGCACGAGGCTGCTTGGGTTGTTAAATAGTAGTACATAAAGAGCTTACGTATAATAGCTTTTGTTTGTGGAGGCTAAAGTAAAAGAACGTGCTTTATCTCTCCTTTGCACTATCTTCGATGACGATTAAAAGATTTTGGTGCTTTTACGATATGATGAGCTCCGCAGAAAAACTTCCTTTTAAATGAATCTGATGAAAGGCCTGAGAATTACATTCTTCTTTTTGTTGACCGTGATGAAAAACTTTCATTGACTTTTAGTGTCAACATTGAAAGCACCATACACGTTTTTACTTTCAGCAGAAGGTGTGCCGTATCACCTCCATGCCTGAAGGAAGCGTATAAATCTAAATGTTCAGAGGTCAATAAAAATCTCTATTAAAAATTATTTTTGAAATATATTTTGTTTATATTCCTAAAATTATTTTTGCTCAATATCGGTCTTTCATCCCACATTTGCTAAACTTTGAAAAAAAAAAAAAAAAAAAAAAAAAGGAATAAACGGGGAAAATTGAGAAAAATCAACTTACGATAAATATCCTCATGATGAAAGGGTGGTATACAGATAGTGCAAGATGAGTATAAAGAGTGCGGCAGACTTTTGATGGTGTCTGTTGAGGAGTTGAAGAGCAGACTTCTGTGCTCCGAATGACTCCCATCTTTATACCAGTCTCTTTGTTTACACTGATGGGCAAGCAATACAGGAGTTGCCTGCCTTCCTGCTTGCGAGAAACGCGGCTCCACCAGAAGCAAGACTGTGTTTTCCCCAACACAATTTCCCCAGCACAAGAGGAGACGAAAGAATGTTAGGCAATGTGAACACGCGTTCTCACCAACCGTAGCTCGCATTTTGACCACACCTTTCCCCGCAACCAGCCTCACTCAGTATTTTGAAACACAGTTAATAACGAATGAGGGGGAAAGACACTGATGCAACACAAGCGTGACTCCCCTCCCCCTTCAACACTTTCCGAGTTCTCTGAGAATCCTGGCCCTTATCAGCGTCCTATTGTAACCACCTATCAAAGAAGAGAGCGCGTGTGGTGTGTTCGCTCGACGCAATTCCTTCGTGCACTTCCCAAATGCTACTTTTATCAACTAGAGAATGAAAGAAATGTAATCCGCCGTTGTTGGTTCTACTGCGACTATTTACAAAACGCAAGTAGTGTTTGGGGAAACTGGGTGAAAAATCCGCTTGAGAGGATTATGTAAAATTGATAGCGACACACCTTTTGATCCCACTGTGGGCGCTGTATCCCTGGGCTCCGCGCCCACAGTCTGACATAACACATCCAAAACAAAAGTGAAACCCTTTAAAAGAATTGCTGTTGCTAAGCACGGAATTTTTAACTCGCTTTGCTAGAAAGATGTCTGAATCATAAACGGCAAAGTAAGCAGTGAGTTGCGTTATTGTTCTTCTGGGTCAGGGTTTGAATGCCTAGTAAGAGTGTTCATATATACAATACGATATTGGTTTTCTCTCAGTGGTCGTAAATGATTCTTCTTAACGTTAAATACCCAGCGATAATTCTTCAACTCTGCAGATAGATGAAAGAGTTAAGTTAATATCCAGTTGCACGATGTTATTAAAAAATGAAAACCAGTTTAACTAGAAAATGGGAAGCGCATACATTCTTTGTCCTGTGGTGGACAAGAATGTATGCACTTCCTATTTCGCAGTTGGTCGCCGTTGGCTAAAATTCGATTCACTCCTGTTATCACTATGACATCAATTTACTCCCCCTTTTTTTTGAATGTATCAAATGTTTTTATAATAATAATAATAATAATAATAATAATAATCTAAAAGGATATAATTTCCTCTATCTGAAGGTTTGAACGTTTGAACGTTTGTCCCACTTTTGCGCTGCAGCAAAAAGAGTTGTCACCATAGCAACAACTGAGAAAGAAATATTTGTGACGTCACGCTCAGCTTTTCGTGCTGGTGTTCAGCGAATGGAAACAGCTTCCTGGATATAATTATGTGACGTCATCACTATAGCACCAACTGAGAAAGAAGTATTTGTGACGTCCTACTTAGCTTTTCATGCTTTCGTGCTGGTATTCCGTGAATGGAAACTGCGAATTATGTCAGCATGTGACGTAACAACTGTATGGTGCAATACCTTTTTTTTTTTTTGTAATGTTCATGGAACATACCTTCACATTTGGACGTAAAAAACAAAACGAAAATACTTGGTGGTTAAATAGTATAATTACACTAGTGATCCCAAATTTCTTGGCGTAGAATAGAAATAAAAGTTTCCAAGCTTTCGCACATCAACCAGATGGCTTTCTCAAGAAAAGTAGACAGTTAACTGTAAACTGAATAATAGAACGGTTCAACAATTTGAACGTGTTGACTTGACAATAACGAATAGATGCGAACGTAATCAGGTATTCAAAGACACAAGGCGTTATGTTCGTTTAGCACGCGGAATCATGGAAGGAAAACCAAGAGGCAATCACTATTTGAAGAACTGGTTCCAAACTCGTGGAAACTCCATTGAGACGCTATCATTGCATGACTCGCTGTTGGTTAGGATCTCCAAACTTTCGCGAATGGCAGTAGATTTTGGAGTGGAGTAAGAAGCTAATTTCTTTACGTCATCTAGCCGGACGCTCACAGTAGAAGAAAATGAAGTTTGGAAACTTGGACCAAAATTCTGCTTCCAAACAAGACCGAATCCTAAAAGCGTCATTTAAGATTTTGAGAGCGTAATATCACGAGTTCTGAAGGATGCCAAAGGTGAACTACGCCAACTCTGTTGCTCTCGGTTACGATCATGGTACAATTTTAAACGAACACATAGTAAATTTAAAATTCCAAGACCGATTTCGATCCTCAGAAATGATCGCTCCATAATATTAACACTAACGGAAAAATCCGGCCAGATAGCAATTATGGATACTATAGATTACAATATGAAACTCCAAGACTTCATCTCCGATTCTGGATCCAGAGTACTGCATAAGAACCCTCTAAATTGTTGGATTGCTCAAGTGCAAAGAGCTGCCAGGCTGCCTGCTATCCCGGATGATCCCAAGAAAGCCATCAAATTACCTCTAGGCCCTCAGATCTCGAGGCTCTTCGGAAGACTTAAACATCGCAATCCCGATAATCCATTGAGACCCATCGTGTCAAGGAGGTCCGCACCGACGTACTGTTTACAGAAGGCACTATCCAAATTTCTGGCTAATCATCTCCCCGAATCGAACTTTATAATATCTTCCACAGTAGACTTTATCATGAAATTAAAGCAAATTTCTGTCCAACAAAGCGACATTATCGGCAGTTTCGATGTAGTTTCTCTGTGGCGTACCTGCCAGCAGGACGCACACGACATAAAGGCAGATAATAATCAGAATGAACGTCTGCGTAGCTCAGTTGGTAGAGCGACTTGTTCCGGAATAAGCGGGCTCGGGTTCGAATCCCGGCGTAGACCAAAAATGACGGAGAAACTTACTTCGTTATAATGGCGCCCGAACTATCCGGATGACCCGACCGTTCAAAATCTCGCAATGGTGTGATGTTATTTCCACACCGCGAGATAGGAAAAATCAGCGAAACTCTTCTCCAGCGCTTCGAAAAATAAATGTGTGTGCCGTTGCATTCCACACACCGGATTGACTGGGAGTTCTCAAGTGCACGTTCTACAGCGGATGGCTGCCTGCAACGATTCATGGTCACGGCTGACCCGTGGGCCATGCCCCCGGCCCTCTTTCGGGGGGATGTGACGTACCTGCCAGCAGGACGCACACGACATAAAGGCAGATAATAATCCGAATGAACGTCTGCGTAGCTCAGTTGGTAGAGCGACTTGTTCCGGAATAAGCGGGCTCGGATTCGAATCCCGGCGTAGACCGAAAATGACGGAGAAACTTACTTCGTTATATCTCTTTACCCTTCGGTACCTGTGCCGGAAGCCATCAGAACGTTAAAAGAAGCCATAACTAATTCGTCACTTTATTCACAGGAGTCCTACAACAGCATCTTCAAATTAATGGACTTCGTCTCAAATTCCAGCTACTTCAGTTTCCAAGGACAAATTTACAAAAAGATAAATGGCGCTCCGATGGGATCATCCCTTTCAGCCGTCCTCGCGGAAGCAATACTTCGTCCAATTGAGCAATATATATTCACCAACATCCCCCCAAGACCTACCACCTGGCTAAGATATGCGGACGATATATTCCTCATATGGCTTCACGGAAAGGATACCGTCCCGGGTTTTCTAGATAAAATCAATGATATTCACCCTACTATCAATATCACTATAGCTCGAACACAATGGCGCCTTGCCTTATCTGGATGTTTTACTGAGTAAATTACCTGAAAAACGCCTTCGCACACAAGTGTGTTATAAACCCACATCCGTACCTAACTTGATGCTTCGAAACTCATTCTGCCCCGCTGACTACAAGACAGATTTATTTCGTTCTCGAATCCGAAGAGCCTTTGTAGTCTCTTCAGATGTTCCTTCTAGGCAATGCGAATTGAAAAAATGTTATCAAGCTGGCCTCTAAGGCAGGATACACCCCGAACCTGGTATATCGCTACATCAAGAAAACCCGAACCAGTCGTACTAATCGTTCTATGCCGCAGCTACGCTACCTGGGATCAATTCCCTATGTACCAAATGTTTCCTATCAGTTCAAGAACGCGCTCAAGAAGATGAACCTCGGTGTTCGCATCAGGCCTGCGACATCTTTATATACCATGCTTAAGGGAAACACCGAGATGTCCCCACCTTCCAATGTAGCAGGTGTTTATGCCATTCCTCTACTATATCCAGACGGATCAGCGAGATACTACATTGGAATGACAAAACGTTCGTTTAGAATTAGAGTTAACGAACATAAAAGGGACATAAAGAATTTCAAAATAACCACTGCCCTATCCAGAGAAGTCAAGTTCAAGTCCGCTGCTCCTATGTGGGATAACATAAAGAAATGAGCTTCCTACTCCACTCCAAAATCTACTGTCATTTGCGAAAGTTTGGAGATCCTAACCAACAGCGAGTCGTGCAATGATAGCGTCTCACTGGAGTTGACATGAGGTTGGAACCAGTTCTTCAAATAGTGATTGCCTCTTGGTTTTCCTTCCATGATTCCGCGTGCTAAACGAGCATAAGGCCTCGTGTCTTTGAATACCTGATTACGTTCGCATTTATTCGTTATTGTCAAGTCACCACATTCAATTGTTGAACTGTTCTATTATTCAGTGTGCAGTTAGCTGTCTACCTTCCTTGAGGAAGTCATCTGGCTGATGTGCGAAAGCTTGAAAACTTTTATTTCTATTCTACGCCAAGAAATATACGATCACTTGTATAGTTACACTATTTAAGTACAGTTGGTTTATTGTTCCTTGTTATTAATTACTTGGTGGTTATTAAAAAATTACGCTGCATATCATATTTTCCCTCGTTATTATTGACAGGCTTTCACCTAGTAATAATAATAATAACGTCAGTGGAAAGCTACACATGCCCCACCGAGGGTGCCACCTTGTCGCGGTGGTGGAGCTTGTTTCTCCCGATGAGGTTGAGAGCTATGCTGGCGGTAGCATTGCTACCAGAAGGGCCACACAAGCCAGACAGGTCATGACTGAGGAGCCAGACTAAGAGTACTCAACAACCATCAATCATGATGAGACGAAAAAAAAAGAATTCCATACCGGATCGGTCGTCGCCCGGGTCAACAAGGACCGCGTCAGGTGCTATGGCTCCTGGACACCTGTCGACAAATGGGCTTCAGGGCTCAGCAGATCCTGTTGAGGAACCAGGACAGGCTGCTGCAATGCTACTGGAACAAAAAAGAAAACTTGGACAGTTGCTGAAAGTCGAGAAATCATGAAATGCTTTTACCAGGCAAATCCATCAGCCCGTGGTTTTCAAACGAATGATGCAAATTTGGAAAAGAAAACATCCAGACAGTGGAATAACAGAACAAAGAATAATGAATCAAAGAAGGTTTATCATCAGGAACAAGGTATTTACAGAACTGGAATTGCAAAAGATGGAGAAATTGGCAAAAGAAGGAACAACACAAAATAAGGACCACGTCGTGGAAAACTTTGTGCTGGTAAATCCTGAAGATCAAGTAGCAGAAAATATTTTAGCAGAAGAACAATCTGTGAAACAACATGACAAATATGAATTGACACAGCAGCAAAGTCTTCTGAAAGAGAAAATTTTAAACCATATGATACAAGGTGATTAACGACAGACTTCCTGTAATTCGCCAAATACGAAACAAACAAGTGAAATATTTGTTAAAAATTGCAAATGATGTCATGGACAAAATTTCAACTCATACTTTAAAGGAAGCAAACCTGCTCATGTACAGTACAGTTGCCATAGTAACCATTGAACTTGGTTACAAGATGCCAAAGAAGAAAATTCCTGGCACTCCTAAGTGGAAAATTCGGCTAGAAAAGAAAAGAAATAAAGTCCGTAGTGACATTAGTAACTTAAAAAGCCTGTAGGAGATTTCGGCTAGAGTGCCCGATAGGAAAGTGACACGGAAGCGAGGTAGAAAGGGGGAGGAAGGCCCATTGAGTTTCTCACGGTGGTCGTTAAACCTTCAATAAAAAAAAAAGGGGGGGACGCCCTTATTTGTTATCAGGGAGGGGGAAGTACCCAGGGTCCGACGGCTTAACGTGCCCTTCCGACGCACGGCGGATATTTAGTGGTTCGAGCGTTCGTACTTGCCCGGGATCGAACCTGAGGTTCCTCCGTGGCAGTCATGAACGTTGAATGGGGAAACACTCGCTGCTTCTATATAGTCTGATTTAAATTGGGCTCAATGCTCGCTGCTTCTTGTCTGATTTAAATTGCACGCGTTTCTGGTACATATCGTTGGGGCCATACTTCGTTATTTGTCCATTTACAGAATTATCTTATATGTTTCGCCAGTTTTAGTAAGATTGACCACTTAAAATTCGCATTTCTTCTTCAGAATGTTCAAGAGATGTTAGTTGCACACTTTAAGTATTGAAGGCGCGGTTGTACGTGTGTTGCAAGATAAAGATGTCGTCACATTACTGAGAATTCTCTGAGGCTATTCTATCATTAGGCCCATACTTCCAAGCAGTTGGGAAAAGCTGTAAAACACTCATAATTTGTTTGTCGCGACGGGAGGAGGGGGGGGGTACAATGACCCTGTGGTCAATAAATAAACAAAGACATCGATCTTTCCACACAGCAACCGAAAAATTGTTATTCGGTCACCGCTGGGGAATCGAATCCCAGATCTCTCGATATCTAGCCGAGCGCGTTAGCCTTACACCACGGTGGTAAACAATCCACAGCGCTATGTGTGTTTCTGTCAGCTTCTGGCATCAATCATAAATCCGTAAGATGGGCTCAGCTACTGAGACGTCTCCATCTGGTGACGTCTCAGTAGCTAAATCTAAAACACCAGAAGGAGACGTCTCCGTAGCTGAGCTCATCTTACGGATTTATGATGTCAGAAGCTGACAGAAAAACACACTTAGCGCCGTGGATTGTTGGCCACCGTGGTGTAAGACTAACGCGCTCGGCTAAATATCGAGAGATCTGGGATCAGATTCCCCAGCGGTGACCGAATAACAATTTTTCGGCTGCTGTGTGTTGCTAAAACGTGGAAAGAGCGATGTCTTTGTTTATTCACTGACGCCACGTATTTGGAGGATTTTCACCCTGTTGTCGTTGTAATGGGCTATAAGCAGTAGTCTCCCGTTCCTAATTTAGGGCCAGTGGCTCAAGTGAAGGGAGAGAGCCAGTGCCGTAGTACAAACACGCCATCAATGCCTTCACCTCCGACACGTGGTTTGAAGCCAGGGTTTCGTAGTTCTCGGCCATCACGGCGGCACAGTTTCATTGTGACTCCCTTATAGAGATATCATGGGGGTATGTCGTTAATTTTCTTTTGTCGGTGTTTGTCCGAGTAAGCTTGGGTTCGAGTCCCGGATAAGGTATGTGTCATATAAGCAAAAGGTATTGGTTTATTAAAAGGTATGTGTGTCCTAACACAGAAAAAAAAGGTATGGGTGTAACAAACATACCCATACCTTTCCTATATGGGTGTATGTTTGTCTTACGACAGTGGTATGTTTGTCGTCGACAAACATACCACTCATATCTTTTCTGAAACCAGGGGCCTATGATAGGGACTAGCAACTGCTTATATTCATTGGAGTTACTCGCGGTGGTCGTTAAATTTGCGAAACGAAAGAAAAAGACAGATAGGGGCGCAATATTTGATGCTTTGCTCCGGGCGCAGAAATGTCTAGTTACGTCTCTGCTGAACTGAATGAGAATACATCCACTGCTTTTGTAAGACTGTTCATCACACACACACATAGTGACTAAGAGCTCTGATGACATTAAAAAGAAGCAGAACGCCCTCTTAAGCGTATAGAACTCATTTTTATATTTTATGTATTACAGTACCTTTGTGTTTCAACATATTCTAGATTTTTGTACTTCTCTCTTTTCACTTCGCTGTACATCGCTTCACATAAAGCAAGAAAAGTTATATTTCAAACGTTTGAAACAAACTGATGCTGAAACACAAACAAGTTTAGACATTTCCATTATTTACTTTAACAATATTTTACATAAAATGCAGCACGAAATTATTAATATAAAATTCTTCAAAGAAACATTTGCGATGTAAAATTCAAACATCTTGTAAGTTTTACTCTCATTTGCAAAATTTTAAGACCACCTGTCAATTTATTGAAAATTAAGATTTTCAAAGAAACTACTAATCACTAGTCAGAGATATTTGAAAAATTATACCACAGATGAATACTTACATTCTCTAGCACACAAAAAGACCGAAATCAGTCCTTTGTGTGGCCACCTTTGTTTTCTATATATAACGGACAGAACACGATGAGGCATTTGCAATAGTCACTTGAAATGTCTTTGCACCACACGTACTTTGTCGCGTCAATCAAAGCTTGAGAATTTGATGGCTGTTTTTCTGCTACCTTGCCTTTAAAAATGATCCACAAATTTCGATGGGATTAAGGTCGGGACTATTACCGGGCCAGTCAAGCACAGTTATGTTTTTCCTCTGCAGGTAGTCCTTTAATGTCTTTGATATGTGGCATGGAGCACCAACATGCATAAGGATTGTACATCTGTGCACTTGCATATGAGTTAACAGCTTCTCACGTAACATTGCCACATAAAAAGGACCCTCACGGTAGTGCCTGTTGGCAAAAAGGATAATGAAGCAGTACCGGATGCTGACATAGCACCCCACATCATCTGACTATGCGGATGTCTCACGATGCTAACGGTGTATTTTTCATCAAACCTTTTGTCTTTTGGTCGTCAAACATGAGCTTCACGTGATTCAAATTGACGCACAGTTGTTTCATCGAAAAAAAGAACTTGTTTCCAATTTTCAGCAGTCCATGATTGATGACGCTTCGCAAACCTGAGTCTGTTCTTTTTCATGAAAGAAGTTAGTCTCGGTTTATATGCAGATTTATAAGACTTTAATCCAAAATCTTTGCTTAGACGTCGGCAAACAGCGATGATATTGATAAAAGACCCTTTTGAATCTAGAAAGGCCTTAATTTTCGTGCACGAATTCCTCGTGCACGAATTCATAACTATTCGCCTTTTGGTATTGTCATCACGTGGGGTGGTTTTCTTTGGATGTCCACTTTTCTTTTGGTCACTAAATTCACCTGTATCTCGATATTTCATGACTGAAGCAGCTTTCTGCTTATGTCATGTTCGAAGTTTACATCACGATATAAAGTCACTATCTGTGCTCTCTGAATAACACTTATGACGCTTTTTTTGCCCATTTTTCGCTGTTAAAAAATGCGTACAAAACCTCTCAGCATGAAAACCAGAAGCAAACTGACGATCGCACGCTTCCCCCAACTCTATCAACAGCTGCAACTGTAGGATGGTGTAACATCGACAGGAAGTTGAGTAATACAGACAGTAGCTGACGCAATCGGCAGAAATCTCCTAATGCCATGCCAACAGGTGGTCTGAAACTTTTGCAAATGGCTTTAATTCTACATAATGGAAACAAATTCAAGTTCCAGGAACATATGCATAAGAAAACTTTGTTTGGTCATTAGTCAAAGTGACACTCTCTGGCCTTCAATTTGTTTTTGAACAGAGGTGCAGCTACTTTAAACTCAAAAGTGGAGATGCAAAGCAGCAGTTGGGGAAAGTAAAATTTCTAAACCCTTCCTTAAACATTTACTTTAAAAATTTACTCAGTGAGACTTTTTAAAACACAATAGGATTACCACACCTTTTATAGCTAGCAGAGTATTGAGAGAAAAGCACAAATTTCAAACTAAAAGTGATATTTTAATTTTCATGCTGGAAGGACCTTCAATTTTTCCATAAATTGATGGCTCATGTTTTCTTAGAAAAACTGAAGAAAAGATAAGCAAACCTTCGCCTATTGACTGAAGCAAATAAATCTCGAATATTTGTTATTTTTGCAAAGGTCTTTCAAATGTCACAGTAACAAACAGGTGAAATCAAAAACAATACGGAAGCAATTATTTTAAAAAGTCGGAAGAGCATTTCACTACTAAAGTTTCTGCTAATTTCCGTGTGGGTGCTATTTTAGAAAACCATGCTTTAAGCATGGACTCTGAAATTAGAACTCGGAAATAAAACTTCATCTGCAGTACTCTACCCGCACTTTTATTGAAGTATTTTGAGACTAAAATAATTTACTTTCTCGCATATCTCTTGATTGCAACACGTATTTTGGATTTCAGTTGCTGATGCAGTTGAGAAATTGTTTTGCAGATAAGTTTTCAGACACACCGATTCTACATTACTTTTTTTTAAACTAAATAATCCTAGAATTTATTAGGAAGTATTTAACATAATCGGGATGTAAGGTCAGGTGATGCGTAACATCACAGCCTCTCCTTGACAAATGTCAACCCCGCCTTCTCGTGGTGCATCCTGTTCCCCACTAAAGGGGCTCTGACGACCGCAAATAGCGGTATAACTATACCATCGGGATCAGAGGAAATGCTATCCCACACTCACCAACCCGCTTGGCCAGCGTGGTGAGTTATGGCCAAACACCTCCAAAATGACTCTACAACTTAAATCTTGGCCCTCAGTCTCCGGCAGCTGGAATGTACCTGGCCAAGGCAGCGGCCAGTGCGACATGAAGGCAGAGGGTGCTAAGAATCCCCGGAGGACCGGACTAGGCTGCCATTTGATGCTGACCTTGGCTACCTACAACGGACGCTCCCTATCTTCTGATTCAAGGCTTCTTGAATTGGAAGAGGAACTACAAAGGATCAAGTGGGACATCGTCGGGCTAAGTGAGGTAAGGAGAAAAGGAGAAGATCTCATTGAACTGAAAAGTGGACATCTCTTCTATTATCGTGGGACAGATACTGGCAGAACTAGTGGTGTTGGATTTATAATAAACAAGAAACTGAAGGATAAAGTGGTAGAAGTTGAAAGTTCCTCTGACAGAGCTGCACGACTCGTTATCCAACTATCGAGAAGATACCAGGCTCAGATTATTCAAACTTATGCACCCACCACAAGTCATCCTGAAGAAGAAATTGAAGAATTTTATGAGGAAATTCGTCATCTAAATAATAAAGGTAAGCAGCACTTGAAGATAATTATTCCTTTTTCAAGAAAAAGCCACACAGGAAATGGACATGGAGACATCCAATTGGGACGACAAGTGAAATTGATTTTATTATGTGTAACAAAAAATTCGTCATCGAAGACTGCAGTGTGCTGAACAAGTTCAACACAGGTAGTGACCATAGATTGGTGAGATGTAAGATGCACCTCAACACTAAACTGGAACGTGGCAAGCTCATAAGACAAACAAAATGTATTGACATAACCAACCTTAAAAAAACACCATAATACTTTCAAGTTGGAACTGAAGAACAGATTCACTGCTTTAGAAGGCCTAACATCGGAAGAAGTGGATATTTCGGAAGTTAACAGAAAAGTAACCAAAGCTCTTATGGAAACAGCAACAAAATTAGCTGGGTCTAAGAACAAGTTGCATGTAAACAAATTATCAGGAAAAACCAAAATGTTGATGCAAAAAGAAGAGATGAGGACAACTAAAGAAGATGTGACTTCCAAAGTGGAATATATAGAGCTATGCAAGACAGCACGAAAAAGTATCACTGAAGACGTAAGGAAATTCAACTGTGAGCTAGTGAGGAAAGCAATTGAAAACAACCAAAGCCTAAAGATAGCAAAGGGACATCTCAGTAAGGGAAGAAAACAGATTATGGCTCTGAGAAAAGAAGATGGTTCTATAACAAGAAATAGAGGCAGAAATTTTGACAAGAGTGAAAGATTTCTACTCCAAATTATATGAAAGGGATGATACATGTACTCCAGACATCATGAAAGGTACCAGAGTTCTTCCAGTCCTCCCAGCAGAAGTTGCTCATGCAATCAAGAACATGAAGCGGAGGAAAGCTCCGGGAGAAGATGGAATTACTATAGACATCATACAAGAAGCAAGTGGAGAAATTGAAACAGTACTCGCCCAAATTTTCACTCGATGCCTTAATGAAGGGAAGATTCCTGAGGATTGGAACACCGCTACAATGATCCTGCTACATAAAAAAGGTGACATTGAGGATCTCAGGAACTACAGACCTATCAGCCTCCTATCAGTGGTTTATAAAATCTTCACTAAAGTTCTTTCACACCGTTTGAAGGTAACACTGGACATGGCTCAACCGAGAGAACAAGCTGGATTCAGGAGTGGCTACAGCACAATAGATCATATCCACGTACTGAGAGAACTAATTGAAAGAGCGAGGGAATATGAACTTCCATTGTGCATGGCTTTTATCGATTATGAAAAAGCCTTTGATTCAGTGAAACCATCAGCAGTTACCACGGCTCTGAAATACTGCGGTATTGAAGATGCATACATTAATATTATTAATAACATCTATGAAAATGCAAGTGCAAAGATTCGGCTGTTTGAAAATACAACACACATAAAAATTGGAAAGGAGTGAGACAAGGTGACACCATATCTCCGAAGCTCTTTAATGCCGCATTGGAAAATGTCTTTCAATCACTGAACTGGGAAAACAAAGGGATAAAGATTAATGGAGATTTTCTAACCCACCTTCGTTTTGCTGATGACGTAGTCATTTTTGCAACTACCCCATCAGAGCTGCAGAGTATGATCCAGGAACTTGCTGACAAGAGTAAAGAAGTGGGATTAAAAATGAACTTTCAGAAGACAAAAGTGATGTTCAATGCTTTTACAAGAAATGAAGACTTATCGATTGATGGAGAAAAACTGGAGATAACAGATACGTATGTTTATCTTGGACAGCAGATATCAAGTGAGGGTCACATTGATGAAGAAATTAATCGGCGTACAAAACTTGCCTGGAGAGCTTTTGGAAGAAACAGCATAATTTTCAAGAGCAATATGCCATTATGTCTTAAAAGAAAAGTGTTTGATCAATGCATCCTTCCAGTGCTTACGTATGGTGCAGAGACGTGGACCTTAACTAAAGAGACATACAAAGGCTGCAGACAACTCAAGAAGCATGGAGAGGTGCATGCTTGGTATAACCAGGAGAGATAAGAAAGAGGAACTCGTGGATCCGAAAAATGACGAGAGTGGAAGACATCATGATCAGAGTTAAATCCCTGAAATGGCAATGGGCTGGACATACTGCCAGAAGGACAGACCATAGATGGACAGCCGAAATTTTAGATTGGATTCCAAGGGACAGGAAAAGACCCAGGAAAAGACCACATGGGAGATGGGTGGATGAAATTCGTAAATATGCGGGAGTGACATGGAGGAGACTGGCACAAGACAGACCGTTGTGGAGGAAACTTGGGGAGACCTTCGTCCAGCAGTGGATTGATAATGGTTGACAATGATGATGATGATTTAACATAATCTCATCATCATTGTCAACCATTATCAATCCACTGCTGGACGAAGGTCTCCCCAAGTTTCCTCCACAACGGTCTGTCTTGTGCCAGTCTCCTCCATGTCACTCCCGCATATTTACGAATTTCATCCACCCATCTCCCATGTGGTCTTTTCTGGGTCTTTTCCTGTCCCTTGGAATCCAATCTAAAATTTCGGCTGTCCATCTATGGTCTGTCCTTCTGGCAGTATGTCCAGCCCATTGCCATTTCAGGAATTTAACTCTGATCATGATGTCTTCCACTCTCGTCATTTTTCGGATCCACGAGTTCCTCTTCTTATCTCTCCTGGTTATACCAAGCATGCACCTCTCCATGGCTGCTTTGAGTTGTCTGCAGCCTTTGTATGTCTCTTTTAGTTAAGGTCCACGTCTCTGCACCATACGTAAGCACTGGAAGGATGCATTGATCAAACACTTTTCTTTTAAGACATAATGGCATATTGCTCTTGAAAATTATGCTGTTTCTTCCAAAAGCTCTCCAGGCAAGTTTTGTACCCGATTAATTTCTTCATCAATGTGACCCTCACTTGATATCTGCTGTCCAAGATAAACATACGTATCTGTTATCTCCAGTTTTTCTCCATCAATCGATAAATCTTCATTTCTTGTAAAAGCATTGAACATCACTTTTGTCTTCTGAAAGTTCATTTTTAATCCCACTTCTTTACTCTTGTCAGCAAGTTCCTGGATCATACTCTGCAGCTCTGATGGGGTAGTTGCAAAAATGACTACGTCATCAGCAAAACGAAGGTGGGTTAGATAATCTCCATTAATCTTTATCCCTTTGTTTTCCCAGTTCAGTGATTGAAAGACATTTTCCAATGTGGCATTAAAGAGCTTCGGAGATATGGTGTCACCTTGTCTCACTCCCTTTCCAATTTTTATGTGTGTTGTATTTTCAAACAGCCGAATCTTTGCACTTGCATTTTCATAGATGTTATTAATAATATTAATGTATGCATCTTCAATACCGCAGGATTTCAGAGCCGTGGTAACTGCTGATGGTTTCACCGAATCAAAGGCTTTTTCATAATCGATAAAAGCCATGCACAATGGAAGTTCATATTCCCTCGCTCTTTCAATTAGTTCTCTCAGCACATGGATATGATCTATTGTGCTGTAGCCACTCCTGAATCCAGCTTGTTCTCTCGGTTGAGCCATGTCCAGTGTTACCTTCAAGCGGTGTGAAAGAACTTTAGTGAAGATTTTATAAACCACTGATAGGAGGCTGATAGGTCTGTAGTTCCTGAGATCCTCAATGTCACCTTTTTTATGTAGCAGGATCATTGTAGCATTGTTCCAATTCTCAGGAATCTTCCCTTCATTAAGGCATCGAGTGAAAATTTGGGCGAGTACTGTTTCAATTTCTCCACTTGCTTCTTGTATGATGTCTATAGTAATTCCATCTTCTCCTGGAGCTTTCCCCCGCTTCATGTTCTTGATTGCATGTGCAACTTCTGCTGGGAGGACTGGAAGAACTCTGGTACCTTTCATGATGTCTGGAGTACATGTATCATCCCTTTCATATAATTTGGAGTAGAAATCTTTCACTCTTGTCAAAATTTCGCCTCTATTTCTTGTTATAGAACCATCTTCTTTTCTCAGAGCCATAATCTGTTTTCTTCCCTTACTGAGATGTCCCTTTGCTATCTTTAGGCTTTGGTTGTTTTCAATTGCTTTCCTCACTAGCTCACAGTTGAATTTCCTTACGTCTTCAGTGATACTTTTTCGTGCTGTCTTGCATAGCTCTATATATTCCACTTTGGAAGTCACATCTTCTTTAGTTGTCCTCATCTCTCTTCTTTTTTGCATCAACATTTTGGTTTTTCCTGATAATTTGTTTACATGCAACTTGTTCTTAGACCCAGCTAATTTTGTTGCTGTTTCCATAAGAGCTTTGGTTACTTTTCTGTTAACTTCCGAAATATCCACTTCTTCCGATGTTAGGCCTTCTAAAGCAGAGAATCTGTTCTTCAGTTCCAACTTGAAAGTATTATGGTGTTTTTTAAGGTTGGTTATGTCAATACATTTTGTTTGTCTTATGAGCTTGCCACGTTCCAGTTTAGTGTTGAGGTGCATCTTACATCTCACCAATCTATGGTCACTACCTGTGTTGAACTTGTTCAGCACACTGCAGTCTTCGATGACGAATTTTTTGTTACACATAATAAAATCAATTTCACTTGTCGTCCCAATTGGATGTCTCCATGTCCATTTCCTGTGTGGCTTTTTCTTGAAAAAGGAATTCAAGATGAAAAATCCTTCTGCCTCTGCAAACTCAACGAGAGTATTTCCACGCTGGTTTCTGTTGCCGTGACCGAATTTACCTACTGAAGTTTCATTCTGTTGCCGGTGCCCTATTTTTGCATTGAAATCTCCCATAATTATCTTCAAGTGCTGCTTACCTTTATTATTTAGATGACGAATTTCCTCATAAAATTCTTCAATTTCTTCTTCAGGATGACTTGTGGTGGGTGCATAAGTTTGAATAATCTGAGCCTGGTATCTTCTCGATAGTTGGATAACGAGTCGTGCAGCTCTGTCAGAGGAACTTTCAACTTCTACCACTTTATCCTTCAGTTTCTTGTTTATTATAAATCCAACACCACTAGTTCTGCCAGTATCTGTCCCACGATAATAGAAGAGATGTCCACTTTTCAGTTCAATGAGATCTTCTCCTTTTCTCCTTACCTCACTTAGCCCGACGATGTCCCACTTGATCCTTTGTAGTTCCTCTTCCAATTCAAGAAGCCTTGAATCAGAAGATAGGGAGCGTCCGTTGTAGGTAGCCAAGGTCAGCATCAAATGGCAGCCTAGTCCGGTCCTCCGGGGATTCTTAGCACCCTCTGCCTTCATGTCGCACTGGCCGCTGCCTTGGCCAGGTACATTCCAGCTGCCGGAGACTGAGGGCCAAGATTTAAGTTGTAGAGTCATTTTGGAGGTGTTTGGCCATAACTCACCACGCTGGCCAAGCGGGTTGGTGAGTGTGGGATAGCATTTCCTCTGATCCCGATGGTATAGTTATACCGCTATTTGCGGTCGTCAGAGCCCCTTTAGTGGGAACAGGATGCACCACGAGAAGGCGGGGTTGACATTTGTCAAGGAGAGGCTGTGATGTTACGCATCACCTGACCTTACATCCCAACATAATCTAATCTGTCTTAAAATTAGTATGCTTTGGAATAATTTGTATTAACATGAATCATTCATATCATAATAAAAAAAGTAGCTCTATAACACTCTTAATCATGCTATTTTCTCACCGATTTGTTATTACAGATACTTTACATTAAATTTCGACATGTACACTGAGGTATGGATGAGTATATAGGTACCTTAAACATGATTTCTTAGAAAGGTTGGGAATTTCACGCATGTACCACATTACTCTGACGAAGCCAAATTTTTTGGTGTAGAGGCCTCTATCTGAAATGTTTTATGACTCCAGCAACAAAAAGAAATTGAAATGTTTAATGACTCCAGCAACATAAAGAAATTGAAATGTTTTATGACTCCAGCAAGAAAAAGAAATTGCATATTGTACCAGCCTAGAGCGAGTTGAAAGGGCGTTCGACTCATAGTTCGAGAAAATTTCATAACCGCGTGCCTGGCATTTATTACCTCTAATTTCGTGTGGCACCTGATCTGATCACCTGTTCTCGCAATAATAATAATTCCAATGAGAAATAGTCTGAAGAATTTGGTGAGACATGAGGAAAATCAAACTCCCATGTAACATAAGCAAAGAGTGTTTAGAAGGAACTTTTATAAAAGAGGTTAAACAATGGCTATGCTAGTTAATTTTTTTCTTCCTTCGGAGTTTGACAACGCTCTTGATCATTTAAAATTGAAAGGAGTCTCCGCTGCCGAGTTTAAGGTCATTAACGAAAGGGAAGGAAGAGAACCAGCGTTCAAGGACAAACAAAATATTCGCGCCTTTCAAGGATTCGAGTTCAATCTAGGTAGTAGGAGGAGCTAGAAGCTTGACTCTGTGATGATGTAAAAAAATATTGAAGACTGGGAAAATGGGAAAAATCCAAAATGGGAGGTGGAACGCCATTTTATCCTTGTAGGAAGAAAAATGACTTCAGGTCGGCCATATTGTGTGCCCAGGGTCCCACGGAGAGGAGAAGGGGGAAGGAAATTCTTTCATTGGTGAATTCCATGATGAGGCAGGAGTTTACAGAACATTGGGATGTCTTACTGGCGCAGAAAGTTTGAAGCAGCGAGAGACAGCTGAGGAGGGAAGAGATTTATCACATGGCCTCTTGCTCCAACGATTGCTCGTGCGGGATTGGCTGTGCGCTATCCGGGCTTCAGCAAGAGTAAGCGGGAAAAAAGTTGTAACGAACCTTTAGAGCTTTCTCTTGTTACTCGAATAGGAAGAGGACGTTCGTTTTGTAGTCGTCGCTCGAGATGTGCGTACGCTAGTCGGCTGCGGCTGACTAGAGAGTTAATTAGGTGCCTACCTGCGGGTTAAGGCCACTAAAGTATACATATATTGCATTACCTGTGGGTAATTGAGTATAACTGTGTAATACTACTAAATGCCAGACTGCGGTCAGCCAGGGAACTCCTCCACCTGAGTGAGAAATCTAGCCACCTGTAAAGAGCATATAATTATGTAGAAATAATTTCCTGATGCTATGTGCATACTCATAATGCAAAGACTGGACTGTGAATGAACTACGTTCGTGCTGGGATGTCGACTTGCTCAAGTTCAACAATCTTTTGACATGTATCTTCAACTTACTCGTCACCAAAGTTGTAAATAAACCTGTACATATTTTTCAGCTCTAAGTCTGTACTCTACAAGTCGTCTTTTTCTTCACCATGCCTCTGAGGAGAAAAACAACGTAAGTTTGACCGGGACTGAAATATCCTGGTCTGGTGGCAGCGAATTACCAGAAACAAATATATTAAAAATAAGTATAAGCATAACATCCCACGAGGGCGATTATGACAGTGGTGGCAGCGGTGGGATAAAGATTTAGAAGGAACGGACGAAAAAGAATCACAAAAGAGCTGGACAAAAAAAAAAAAAAAAAGGCCGAGAGGGAGAGGCGATCTACTGACCCACCAGCGCCGAGAACAAGCGAAAAGCCAGCAAGAAGGAAAAGACGACTTGTAGAGTACAGACTTAGAGCTGAAAAATATGTACAGGTTTATTTACAACTTTGGTGACGAGTAAGTTGAAGATACATGTCAAAAGATTGTTGAACTTGAGCAAGTCGACATCCCAGCACGAACGTAGTTCATTCACAGTCCAGTCTTTGCATTATAAGTATGCACATAGCATCAGGAAATTATTTCTACATAATTATATGCTCTTCACAGGTGGCTAGATTTCTCACTCAGGTGGAGGAGTTCCCTGGCTGACCGCAGTCTGGCATTTAGTAGTATTACACAGTTATACTCAATTACCCACAGGTAATGCAATATATGTATACTTTAGTGGCCTTAACCCGCAGGTAGGCACCTAATTAACTCTCTAGTCAGCTGCAGCCGACTAGCGTACGTACATCTCGAGCGACGACTACAAAACGAACGTCCTCTTGCTATTCGAGCAACAAGAGAAAGCTCTAAAAGTTCGTTACAACTTTTTTCCCGCTTATTCTTGCTGAAGCCCGGATAGCGCACAGCCAATCCCGAACGAGCAATCGTTGGAGCAAGAGGCCATGTGATAAATCTCTCTTCCCTCCTCAGCTGTCTCTCGCTGCTTCAAACTTTCTGCGCCAGTAAGACATCCCAATGTTCTGTAAACTCCTGCCTCAGCATGGAATTCACCAATGAAAGAATTTCCTTCCCCCTTCTCCTCTTCGTGGGACCCTGTGCACACAATATGGCCGACCTGAAGTCATTTTTCTTCCTACAAGGATAAAATGGCGTTCCACCTCCCATTTTGGATTTTTCCCATTTTCCCTGTCTTCAATATTTTTTTACATCATCACAGACCCCAACACCTTTTTGACTGTGCAACTGAAACTTCAAAAAAAAAAAAAAAAAAAAAATTGGAGTCATTTATTAAAGTTTAAGAAATTTAGCTTGTTTAAATTAGAATTGAATCTTAAATAATTCATTAAAATTTTATACTGCCCAATGTATTTGGTACCCATTTTATATGGAAGTTTACTGTTAGTTAAACGTAAATACACAGAAATACCAGTTTATTAGAGCAAATGTTATAAAAGAGTGTAAGGCCGCCCCGGTGGCACAGTGGTCTAAGCGATGGCCTCTGATCATTCGTCCGAAAGGGGTTCGGGTTCGAATCCCGGTGAGGCATGGATGTTGTGTTTGTCTTATGGCACTGGCTCTTTCCCTTCCCTGGAACCAGTGACCCTAAATTAGGGACGGGCGACTGCTTATAGCCCATTGAGTTGCTCACGGTGGTCGTTAAACCTCCAATCAAAAAAAAAAAAAAAAAGAATGTAAAAATTGTGTATGACAGTGAAATAGGAAAAAAATATAGGAAAAAAATGCATAAATCCTTACCAATTCTTTATTAATCCCGCTTGGTCGACTTTCAATAAAGTCGGGTATGAGAAAAAAATGAAGAAGCAGAATACTTTTACCATTCTTTCTGATTTTTCCATTCAAAATTCTGCCGCCAGGAGCATCAGTTTATATTTTTATTTGAAAGAGTTAATTCGATTCTAAGAATCCCTTAAAAAATTTTCGTTTTTTTGGTAGGAGACTCTTCCTTATGAAGAGTATTTTGAACACATTTTCTTCTGAAAATAATACAAAGGTTTTCCTCCGGGGGCGCAAAGTTATACACTGGTGTGCAAAAATCAAGGACGAAGAGGAGAAATTAGCATAACAGCGGAACCAGCAGGCAGAACGGACCGAAAGACCACTCAGGAGATAGACTAGTGTCCGGTACGTTAGAGCATGCGCATATATGCAGCATGACGTAGGGGAGGGAGAGTGTCGGAAGGGTATATAGCACACGGGCGGTGTACGCTCAGCAATTCGGGGGCCGCGGGTGGCCGATTGGGCAACGTTCGTGACTGCTACGGGAAGGGCCTCAGGTTCGATCCCAGGCAGGTACGAACGCTCAATCCAATAAATACCCGCCGTGCGTCGGATGGGCACGTTAAGCCGTCGGACCCCGCGTACTGGCCCCCGGTAATAAATAAGGGCGTCTTCCTCCCCCTTTCTACTTCGCTTCCATGTCACTTTCCTATCAGGCGCTGTAGCCCAAATCTCCTAGTTTCCTAAAATCCTCTACATATGATCATCATGCTCAGCAATTCGGTGAAAGCTATTGCACGGTGTACATCGGTTTGAACGACGTCGAGTTGCTGCCACCGTGTGATATGGCCAACAGGCAATCCAGTTGACGACATCTGGATGACTTTACCCGAGGTTGCGTCATTGGGAAGTTGGAAGAAGATCGAAGTGTGACTAGTGTGGCCGAGGAGTTCGGGATCGCTCACAGCGTCGTTTCACGAGCTTGGAGAGCATTTCAAACGACAGGAACAGCTGTCCGAGAGTTTAGCAGTGGTCGTCCACGAGCAACCACGGCGGCGGACGACCGGTATGTTGTCCTACAGGCGAGAAGAGACAGACGGAAGACAGCAGGAGAAATCGCAAGGCACGTGCAACAGACAATTGGACGTCCGTTATCGCGTTTTACCGTGGCCAGTAGGCTGCACAAAGGCGGTCTATTTGCACGACGACCAGTAAGGTGTGTGCCATTAACGCCTGCTCATCGGAGACGGCGGTTTCTGTGGTGCCACAAAAACAAGAACTGGACACATCAGCAGTGGGGTCGAACTCTCTTTACGGATGAGAGCCGATTTAGTCTGACGAGCGATTCTGGACGTATACACATCTGGAGAGAGCAAGGGACACGCAATCACACCTCCAACATCATCATAGATTTTCGACAACGCTACACCTCATCGTACAGTGGCTGTCGCAGAGCTGTTGGAGAGTGAAGATATTCAACGCATGGATTGGCTCGCAAGGTCCCCGGACTTAAATCCAATCGAACACGTGTGGGACCTTCTCGACATACGCTTGGCAGCACGTCACCAGCCGCCAACAACGATTCCGCAGCTGCGATTGGCGCTACAAGAGGAATGGGCCGCGATGCCTCAACAGCTCTTTGACAACCTCGTCCTTAGCATGGACAGACATTGTAAATCCTGCAACGCGGTCAGGGGGAATCATATCCCCTACTAAAGACTGGATTTTTCTTGGCAACCGCCTATCACATGGACGTTTCTGTCTTCTGCCCAGTTGTGCTCCAAGCTATCTTTTCAATAAAGTGCCTTTGTATCCTTTGGATTCCTTGTTTGGACGGTTTTGCTCACTTCTCCCATATTCTTACATCTTGGGGATCTTATGGTATGATTTGAGTCGATGTGGAGCACTTCTGCACGACGTTACATTCGAAAAAGCGTCTCGTCCTTAATTTTTGCACGACAGTGTATGATGTTTCCCTATGTATCTGTTATTCTAACTGTTCGATTTCAAAATTCCTTTGTCTCTGATATCTTTCTTTCACTATGAGAAAACTTTTGTGCAAAATATGTTAATTTTTGTAATATACTTTTCCGTCGAAAGTAGGGACAAGTAGCTATTTCTATTTCCGGATATTTTTTTTTTGAGATATTTGGTTGATTTTTTTAACCGGTTTCATTGACTACGAATAACCTTGCTTTCATTACGTATTTTAAATTACGCTCAGATTTTCCCTAGTTGGTGTAAGTATATTTTCCTCTTAGCTGAATTTTTTGATTTTCTAAAAATCTGCTTTGAAATATATTTTTCATGTCGAAAAGGATTCCAAAGGCGTGGTAATTCTAACCGCAAATTCGGTTGTAACTATGTGTTTGTTTAGTATGTTTGAAGTTTCTTGGTCAAACATCCCGACGCTCTTTCCACAAGATTTTTCAAACAAACAAATATGGTACCTGAAATTATGACAATTTTAGTTTCGTATAATGCATTTTGTGTACGACTCTGAGAAGCTAATGCTGTAGCCAGTGATGTTCAAGAGCTAAGATCATGGACGCCTAGCTGTCAGGGAAAATATTTGAAGGCACCGGTGGCGCAAGTTCGATAACTCAGTTAATCAGCACAAAATTTTGCAGCTGTCGGAAATTTCTTACGTAAAATATAATTTAGGAAACAAAGGAAAGCAAAGATGTTTCGCTTTGGCAAATAAAGAGAGAGAGAGAGAGAGAGAGAGAGAAAGAGACTGGCTGTCTGTACCAGCCACAAATGAAAAGAAATAACATTTATTTTGGTATGCAGAAAGCTCGATAGGAGGAAACAAATGTAACCTATTCTCTGCGGAGCTACCCGTCACGCTGGCCTGTACGTTGAGTTCCGGAGTAAAAGAATCGGTAACGATATACGAGATCTGCCAACAGAAAGCGAAAAGCAAGTTGAGGAAGGACTACAGGGTTTGATTACTCTTTGTTTTTCACTTTGATATAAAATAAAGAACTTGCATTTTTTCAGAGGAGCCATGTAAAAAAAAAAAAAAAAAAGAAAAAAAGGAAAATACACATCATTTCCAAAAAGAATGGTAAACATTACATTCAAAAATAGTAACGTGGAAAGCAGTACCCTTTTTTTTTATCACACGTCAGTACTTCTACCAAAAAACACCAAATGTTGTACGTATCATAGAAGTGTTCATAAAAATTGAAAATATGAAGACCTACCAAAAAATTACTAGGAGGGAAAAACTTTTATCTTCGATCCTTTATTGACTTTGCTATTAAACGCGTTAAAAGCAAAAGAAAAAAAAAAGTGGGGAAAAGTTCAAAAGGACAGACGGAGTCTTCATTTACCTAGGTACAGTACGTTACACTGCAGCATGCCATGAAAAATCTTTTTGCGGTGGTTTTACGTATTTTCAAAAAAGGCACTCATGCAGTTGATGAATAATCATTCGAAGATTTTAAAAACACTGTTTAAATATTTTTTCTTTCTGCCACTAGAAAATACCAGTCGTGTGGAACTGCACAGACCAGAGTACTTATTTGTCAGATGGTACAGAAGTAGAATTCCCTACTTACACCCAGAAATTTTCGTTACGAAAAATAAAAAATTGCACACAAATTGTTCCTCATAGTGGAAGATATCGGAAGCAAAAGGAATTTTCGAAATGAACAATCAGAAGGATGGAAAGAAAACGTGATATAATCTTACACCTCTAACGGGAAAGCTGTGTGTTGCTTTAAGACTAAAATGGGCGCAAAATATTCTTCGTAGCGAAGAGTATCGTGACATGAAAGAATTTTTCCAGAGGACTTCGAACTTTTAGAATCGAAGATACCCTTTCAAATGGAAATATACGCGGACGTCCCCTGGGGACAGAAATGTGAATTATGAGAAAGTAGAAAACATGCACAAAATATTCTTAGCAGCGAAAACTATGTGACCGAAAAATATTTTTAAAAGCACTTTCTAGAAGCAGATTACCAAAAAACAAGGTGTATGCGAATATGTCACCTGTTGGAAAAACAATGCATTACTTAAACAGAACAATGTTTACAGTTTTTAACAAAGCGACTGCCATGCAATATGAAAAATGATTTTTTTCAGTAGGGGTTTTAGAAACTGAGACACGTTGCTAATAGAAATGAACATTAACGCCACATGGTGTCTAATTGTGCATTATGAAACAAATAGGAGTATATTCCAAAATTTCCCCGAAGTAAAAAATAATCGATGCTAAAAGCATTCTTGAAAGCAGACTTTTAGAAGCAGAGATACAGAAAGAAATAGAATATACATTTGCTGCCATAGCGAGTAAATTGGTTATTATTTTGGGCACGAAAAAATGATGCATAAAATGTTTTCGTTTTTTGCGATAACTGATGGAAAAGCGATTTTATTTCAATTG
The DNA here is from genome assembly GCA_039090855.1 of Macrothele yani. Lineage (NCBI taxonomy): Eukaryota > Metazoa > Arthropoda > Arachnida > Araneae > Macrothelidae > Macrothele > Macrothele yani. The sequence goes on along the minus strand of CM077001.1, from coordinate 164,943,905 downwards.
GGAGACGCACAGATACAGCTGCAAATGTTCTGTAATAGAAATGTGCATTTAAGTCTCCCAGGGAAAAAAATTGCGTATTAGGAAAAAATAGAAAATATTACATGTAAATTATTTTCCACCATAAACGTTGTCCGACATGAAAGTCTTTTTATAGGGTTATTACAAGCAGAGATATCAAGCAAAGTCAGATATATATTTACCTCCCAAGCAAAAAAACTCTGTATTGTTTTGAACTGGTACATGCGCGATATACTTTTCGTGACAAATGATATTTGACCGGAAAGAAATTTTAACAGTTAGGCTTTCAGAAGCAGATATCCGTTTGCAAATATGTTGCCACTGTAATTTTCACTTACGTCCTGTTGTAGCAAGAAATAAAAAAGTATAGCTAAAATATATTTCTCCACAAACTATCCGATGCAAAAATAATTTTTTAAATTAGGCTCTTAGAGGCAGAGATATCGGAGAAAGCGCAATATATGCGGTCGTATCAGAAAAATATGCCCACATCCGGAATCACAGTGTACCCGCATAGCCGCGTCACAGACTGCACGTGACACGGAGATATAAGCGGCCGGCCGGGACGGATGAGCAATAGTGCGTCCCAATACCCTTTACCAGTTGACGGATGCGACGTTCTCCTCTGAGACCGAGGTAGTGATTTGACGGACTTTCAAAAGGAATGATCATCGGCTACAGCGCCAAGGGTTGGAAGCATCTCAGAAACAGAAGACTTCGTAGGCTGTTCGCGAGGTGCTGTAGTAAGGGTGTACCAAGAATGGACCGCTGGCACACCGAGTACCTCGTGACGTCATAACCGTGGAGTCCCAAAGGACATCGACCCCAGAGGAGAATGTCACCTCCGTCGATTGGTAAAGGGCAATCGACGCGCAACAGTGCAGCAATGGACCACGCAAATGAACGCTGGGGCACCTAGGTACGTGTCTCCGATAACAGTAGAGCGAACCGTTTTACGCATGGGTCTCCGGAGTCGACGCTGCGTCAAGGCGTCCATGTTAACCCAGGTCCATCGACAACGACTCATGCAGTTCGCATGGGACTACCGTCATTGGACAGTGCAAGAGAGCGGAAAAAGGTTGCCTTCTCTGACGAATCGAGGTTTCTACTCCACAGAAGTGACGGGCGGTGGCGGATACGGCGTCGGACACACGGAAACCAACACCCGGACATGCTTGTCGGTCAATTACAGGCAGGTGGTGGCCGTGTGCATGTCTGGGGAATATTTTTTTCTGCTATGACCTGGGACCGTTGGTACCACTGGATGGGTCCCTGAACGTCAATGGCTACCTATCCATCCTCGCTGACCATATGCACTTCATATCGGGCGTTTACCTGGGTGGTGATGGTGTCTACCAACAGGACAATGCGGCTTGCCATGTCGCTAAGGGAGTGCGTGACTGGTTCCAGGAACCCGATAGCGATGTCTCTGTTATTCCTCTGCCGGCGAAATCACCCGAACTCAATCCCATAGAGCACTTGTGGGACTATTTGAATCGACAGGTTCGATGTGCCGTCCCCACAACCACGTCATCTCCGGGACCTCCATGCTTTGCCGCAGTCCGAAGGTTTCAAAATAACTTTATTGAAGGTTGAAATCAGGAGACGAACCAGTAAGGACGTCTTGATACAAATAAAAATACATTATATGATCTACAAAATGCTAAAAATATATATATACAAATATACAGCATAGTGCCAAATTGGAAAAAACAGAGTAATGAGCAATACACACAGCTCGTGAGCAATGATTAAGAGACAGGCATGACTGGGCGTCTCCAAACACAATTACGAGATACTTTAACAAAACAGATGACTCATAAATGCAACACTGTGCACCTGACAAACTTGTACAAAGAAATAAGTAAAGTAAGAAACATGAGACAGCACGTCTCTTGCAAGAAGGTACAATAAGTTAGTGAGTTTTAACTAAGCGTATTTACAAAGATGTACAGTGTTATGCGGTTGGCAAACTGGTCGTAAAACAAATCAACTGAATGTTGAAAATTAGGAGATGAACTAGCAAAGACATCCTGTTACTGATAAAATACATTACATGTTCGGAAATATTCTAAAACAATGTACAAATATACAGCACAGTGCTATTGTTGAAATAAGCAATGCAATGAGTAAGATACAAAATTCATGATCAGTGATAAGAGACGAACAACACTGCAACACTATGCAATCGACAAGGTGGGATAATGAAATAAGTAAAATAAGAATACACTTGACGAACTAAGCCTGAACGTCTTTACATTAGAAAACACTAACATTGTTCAATGATGGGAGACTAACAACACAGAGCGTCTCTTAACAAAGAGGTACAATACAAAACGGCTCACAAGAAACATGTGGAATTTCTGAAGACATAATAGAGTTAGAAAGTCAACTTACAGCATAGTTGATATGCACAACAAAATAGCCAAAGATTTGGTTAGTGTTATTCTCATTAAAGATAAAACAAAGGCTCTCTTCCAATAAAGGGATATAGTAACTAATTCATGTTGAGAATAATTCTATAATGATTTGATAGTGAAAAAATCAGAACCGTCAGATAGAAGTGGTAGACTAGGAAAGAAAGTTATAAGGGAAGAAGTGAGAGAAGATAGAAAATCACTTGAATGGTAGCTACCATTCCAGAAAATAATAGTCAAGAGATTAAAAGTGGGTGTAAAAATAAGTATTGCTAGATTTAATTTAATGAATGACAGAGGAAGGACAGATGCAATTTTCCTAATGAGACACGTACGAGAAAAATATTTGTAAAAGAACAGAAACTTCTGCCCTGTATTTGTAGATCTAGAGAAATCTACAGAGAAGTCATATACCGGGCGGTAAGAAAAGAAAGCGTTACAGGAAAAAAATGTGGAGAATTGTACAAGCAATGTACGAAAACACAAAAATAGCTGCTAAATCTAGAAGTGATAAGGCAGGATATTTTGACATAAAGGTTAGACTTCGCCAGGGATCAGATCCAAACTTCTCAGCACGTCTTTTGAAAATTAAAAAAAAAGAAACAACGTTCTTATTGTACTACTATGTCTATCCTTCTGTGAACACTATATCTCTCCACCTATCAGTCCGATTTGAAAATTCTTTTTTCTTTTAGTTTTTTTCTATTATTGTTATTTGTTTGTATGGGAAAGTCCGATCTGTTACATACCACTTGGCCTTTTTCCGATTCACAACTTCGCTGCTAGAGGTCGTAAATGCAGATCCTGTTGATTTCAAAATATAATTTACTCCATGTCATTGTTGCTTCTAAAACAGATTGCTGTGATTCTTCTTTTCCTTTTATACTTTACGCAACAAAGGCCATTTTGCGTATAATTTCTTCTTGTAATGCACACTTTTTCTTCTTTCTGGGCATAAAATGCATAACTGTATTTTCCCCGATACTTGTACTTCGGAAAGTCCGATTTGAAACATTCTCTTTGCGTCTGATAGCGTTTATGGTGAAACTGTTTTGCGTGTAACATAATTTTTCGCAAAGCACAGTTTTGCCACTAGACGGCGTAAGTTCATATTTCCGTTTCCAGCAGATATATGCAGCCATATCTACGCGTCTAAAAACTCCAGTGAAAACTATTCCTTCTTAACAAGATGCTGCTCACTACGGAAAACATGTTATGCATGTTTTCTCTTCCTAAAATAATACACAATTTTCCCACCAGGGGTCGTAAAGATATATCCTAGTTTTTTCAATATCTCTGCTTCTGAAAATTAGATTTGAAAACACTTGCTTTTACATTGGATATCATTCACTGCGAGGAACATTTTACACATAGTTTTGAATTTTTCGTAAGGTGGCGAAAGTATGCATTTTTATTTGTAACTGCTTTGCCGCCTTTAAAAATTTGGTTAACATAATTTTTTCTGTACTGTGTGCCATTCGCAGATTACGAACGTTTTCCATTTTACGTAACGCACAGTTTTTCCGCCAGGGTGCGTATGTGTGAAAACATTTTTCATACTACCTCTACCTCTAAAACTCGTATGTTAAAAATTCTTTTTCCATCGCATAGCTCCCGTTATGAAGAATATTCTGAGTATGTTTTCAATTTCTTCAAAGTGCACAGTTCTGCTCCTAGGAGGCGTCAATGTACAGTATATTTCTATTTTTACAAGAATATCTCCGATTCTAAAAATCCTTTCTTGGTAACTTTTTGATCATGAGAAACATTTTTGACCAATTTACTTCCTCAAATAACGCTCAGTTTTCCCTCTAGGAGCTATAAAGTTACATTACTTTTTGCTCCGCATCTCTGCTCTTAATTGTTCGATTTGAAAAATTCCTTTTGCTTGAGATATCATCCGCTATGAGTATATTTTTTACGCAATTTATGATTTTTGTTACGCGCATTTCTGCCGTTAGGGGACTTCCACTTACAAATGTTTTACTGATTCTAGATGTTCTGTCGAACTTCTTTTTTTTTTTTTTTTTTTGCCTGGTTCCATTCACACCGGGAACACTGTGTTTCTTGAATAATGCGCAGTTTTTCCTCTAGAGACATGACTTCATTTTCGTTTCCGCTTTTTTTGTTTCATGTTTTATAAAAATTTGGTCTGTAAAATTCTTTTTTATGCCTGAAAGGAATAAAAAGGTCTGCTCATTAACCTGAGAATTCGGCGGCGGCATATTTCTTATCTATTTTGGTAACACTATTAGATGCATTGTGTGAAGTTGTGGCCAAGGGCTCACCATGAATTTTTTTTTTCCTTTTTTGCTAATCATTTAGTCATTCATTAAAATCAGTTGAAGTTGTTTGGAAATTTTACAGACAGGCAAATATTCCTTGAAGAAGCTTGTCTAAAAATAAATGTTAAAAATATAGAGATATGGACCTTTTCAAGAGGGGAACAAGAAGATTCGTTAATACATGCTGGAAAAAGTAAATCATCAAAGCAAGCAGAACAGTTTAAATACTTGGACTCAAGCTTGCAAAGGATCGCAGCTGCGAGGAGGCAGCAAACGAACGAGTGACAGCAGGATGGAATAAATGGAAGGACACTTGGACAAAAAATCGAAAACGTAGGGTCCTACCGTTTTATGTGGATCAGAAACTTGAGCAACCAGGAAAAACGAAGAGGAACAACTCAGAGAACAGAAATTACGATATTTAGATGGGTGAAAGGAACGTCACGTACAAAACATAGAAGATATAAGAACATAAGGAAAGAGACCGAAATTAGAAAAGTTACAAGAAGAGAAAGCCATCTAAGAGTGGCCGAATATACCTCGAGGAGACAGAGACTTCTAGGAGAAGTCACATATATCTCGAGGAGACAGAGTCGTCCAAGACAGATGGCTGCGGATGGCCTAGTGGTCACCGTTCGTGACTGCCACGGAAAAGTCTCAGGGTCGATCCCAGGCGGGTACGAACGCTCGAACCACTAAATATGTACTGTGCGTCGGATGGGCACATTAAGCCGCCGGACCCAGGGTGCTGCTCCACCTCTGGTTATAAATAAGAGCGTCTTCCTCCCCTTTCTACCTTGTTTCCGTGTGATTTTCCTATCTGGCACTCTAGCAAAAATCTTCTAGCTTCCTACATCTAAGGGTTGTTAAAGACATGGAGTCAGACACTCCCTTCCTAAAATCATCTACATAAAGATCTCGTCTAAGACAGGATGGGTATACCTGAGGAAGCAGAGTCGTCTAAGATAGGACGGATACATTTGAGGAAACAGAGTTGTTTGAGACAACCCGGATATATCTAGAATAGACGGAGTCATGTAAGAGAGGCCGGATATATCTATAGAAGATAGAATCGTCTAAGAGAAGCCGGATATATCTAGAGGAGCCAGAGTCATCTAAGAGAGGCCAGATATATCTAGAGGAGTTAAGAATCCTCTAAAGGAGTCCAGATATACACTGAAGAGCAATTGAATTAGAGATACCTGTCTAGTAACGTGTAGCACCACCTTTCGCCCTGATGACGGCGGCGATTCTTCTCGGCATGGACTCGACAAGACACCGGAAGCGTTGGGAAGCCATACGGATCCACGACTCCTGAACAAGCTCCCACAGTTCACGAAATTTGATGGAGGGGGACAGAGCCTCGAACATTTCTCTCGATGGCATCCCTGATGTTTTCGATGGGATTGAGGTCAGGTGACCTAGCTGGCCAAGGAAGCGAAGTCACGTCGGTGGAGTGTTTATCCAACCATTTGGATACAATTCAGGAGCGATGGCACGGTGCATTGTCTTGTTGCAGGATGAGGTCCCCAGTGGGATGTTGAAGACGCACAAACGGGAGCAAATGGTCGTCCAGGATATCCCGGTAACGTTGACCTGTGAGGGACGATGTCACACGTACCAGGGGTCCCACTTCAGTCCACGTAAACAGTCCCCAGACGAGAATGCCACCCCCACCAGCTTGAAGAGTACCCTGCTGGCAAGAAGGATCCATTGCTTCATGTGATTGGTGCCGTACTCGTATCCTGCCATCCTCATGTACCAACGTGAATCTCGACTCGTCAGTCCAGGCAACATTTTCCCACATGTTTACGGTCCAGTGGCGATGTTCCCGCGCCCATGCTAATCTTTGCACCCTGTGATGTGCGGTGAGCAGCGGTACCCTCGTGGGACGATGGCTTCTGTACCCCATAGCGAGGAGATGGTTCTGGATGGTGTGGCTGCTTAAACGTTTTTGTGTGCACCAGCGTTAAATTGCCGAGTGATTTCTTGCACTGTGGCCCGTCTATCCGCTGTTACAATGCGAGCTAGCCGACAATAACCCCGCTCATCCACACGCTGTTGTCCACTGCAGTTGGCACTTGCAGGGATGGTTTTACCGGATTTGATGTACTCACGGTGCACCCGTGACACAATGGCTCGTGAAAATCCCAGTGCCTGCACGACTTCCGAGATGAAGTGACCCATTCGTCGGGCCCCGACAATTTGCCCACGATCAAATGCGCTTAGATCCTTCGTCTTACCTATACTGCATCCGACTCTTACTGATTCCCGTCACCTCACTCCTTATATTGTCGGATCGCTGCATACGTCATGTCATTTCCTTTTACAGGGCCGCCCACAGCGCCACATTTGTATAACGCCTGCTATCTCTAATTCAATTGCTCTTCAGTGTTTCTAAAGAAGGCAGGAAAAACCCCAATCCAAGAGCAATGGAAATGCAGGCATCGGAAAAAGGGGAGTAAGAAGATCAAGAAAAATATGGTGGAAAATAGATAGCTGAAGACATGAAGGAGAAAAATTGAAGTCCAAGGGAAAGGTGCTGATGGTACCGATTCCTTGATGAAGTCAAAGAGTACGAAATAAATCATACTTTGACACTAACATGCTTTTCTCACTAAATAATTCAAAATCTCGATATAGAAAGAACACTTATAATATTAAATGAATGCCACTGAGATATTATGATGGTTGTTTGGATGCTCACATCCTTGTGAAATAGAATCACTGCACATAGGTTTGGAAATGCAAAGTAATCGCCTTTCTCAAGAAGCGTCTGAGGGTCTTTGAAGCACTCGTCCTGTTACCGTAGCAACCATATTTTTAGGTAGTGACAGAAAATACTCACTCGCAAATACGATACAAGTGACGAGAAACTTACTTGTAAGAGATGTCAACTCTTATATAAGATTTATTACTCCTCGTCTTGCCTCTTACTCTTTTCCATCGTGTTACGAAGAGCATGGACACCCAACACTCATTCGTTATCTATCTGATTAATAATCTATTCGTTGCTACTACATCCTAAATTCGGAATTCGTTATGTAGTTATATTGTCCCAGATAATTAAAAACTTCAGTTGTTTAAATCAAATTTAAATCAGCCAGTTTTTGAAAAGTCACACATTTTAAATAGGGGGGGGAGTAAATGTACCGTTAATATGACGTTTCTAAAATAAACACCTAAAATCAAGATGAATGTTAAAGAAATGATCATTCCGCTTTTTTATGATCAATTCTTCAGAAAAGAAGGAAAAAGAAAGCAGACTTCGGAGCCTACACATTAAGGCGAATGTGTTTTGAATTACAATATTTTATGGCTATATTTGTTAAATTATTTATGTGTTCTGATGCAAACCATTATATATTTTTTATAACCAATATAAATTTACACGACCTAGATTAAAGCATTTTTAGTTTGTAAAGCAGAAAGTCCGTGTAATCTTTTGATCGCAAGTCAAAATATCCCACAGAAATGAAACTTTCTCAATCCAACTTTTAGAAGTGGGGATATCGTGCTAAATGTAAGAGTATACCAACGCCACCAAGCGGAAAAACCATGCATCCAGAAAATGCAAAACTGCATGAAGCATTATTTTTTTCTTAAATTATCCGATGCAAATCGAATTTTTGGAATCTGGCTCATAGAAGAATGAATGTATGGATGGGTGGACAAAGTGATGCTATAAACACACAGTTTTATTTTTTCGAAAATTGTTTTAAAAAGTTTCAAATATTAGTGTTTGATAACTTTAAAGGAAGATTTATAATACACAGCATAAAACCATTCTAAAGCAGTTTGTTGCAGGCTGAAAAATCGTGAGATATTTCGAATTCACTAGATTAAAATTTGCGAAATCTTATTACAAGTAAAACACTCGTCTCCTTTATTAGAATTGTGAAAACATAAATTCGACAGTGGCGTTTTCGAACTCGCATCCTCCTGCTCCGGAGCCGAATGCTTTCCCAATGAAGCTACACAGACAAGTGCTTCTGACGGCTATTTGCCATCTTGACATGTGCGTCACCTCTATAGTACGTCACAGAATGCGTACCAAAAAATAAAAGTTTCCTACTAACGATACTTGAATTTGATTCGAGCAAATAGGCAGGCGCACTTGAAAATCTGGGATCTTTTGTTTCCTTATATGATGATTATCTTCTCCTTTTTCCGCTTGTATTCAACCAAAGATGATTTTACAAAAATGTTCTTCCGCTGTTGTGTGTTCTGTACAGCTGAGAAAATCGAAACATGTTCTTTATCTAAGGTCAACAATGAAAATAAGTTGCGTTCATGGTTCGAAAGACTGATAACACTCAAGGATGTTTCCGAGAGGTTTTTCCTTTATGTCTCTTTTACCTCTTACGATTTTGTTCCGGGTGTTAAGGTAAAATCACTTCACTTGCTTCCGTGTGGAAGTTATCAAACAAAGACCTATTTTTATAACTCGTTTTATTAGAATCGAATTGTAACTTGGAGTAGAAAAAAATGGACTCCACCACAGAGATATAACACAATAGCCTTGCTTGTCTTTGCAGATTTATCTATCAACTTCGTGATGACGTTCGAAACAAAAAGAAACAGCGATATCGGTACTATTATCAGACGATTAAAAAAATTTGTTTTGCTAAAATACGATGCAGTCATGTTAAAAACAAAACTCCTATATGTTGCTGTTCCACTGACCAGAAATATTCACACCTATTATGAAAAACAACAGGAAATCCAATGGGTTTACATTGAAAATCAAATCCCAGCAGAAACAACTCGTAAACAGGAACTCGTCCTTTTCGACCTTTATCTCAAGTACAGGAATAATGTACAATAACACTCAAGTACCCTTTCCTGAATTAACAGAAATTTGCCAGTAGATTCTATTAATAGGTTGGCTATTTTCAAATTTATTACAATAAAAAGTACAAGACTTACAGGTTTGAAAATTTTTTTTGGAAGGAGAGGGTCAACGACTACCATGAGTAACCCTTAGGGCTATGAGCAGTTTGCCCTTCTTAATTTAGGTTCCAGGGATGGGGTGAGTCAGTGCAAAAATATAAACACACTACTTGTGGTGCACCAAGGATTTCTTTATGAGGCTGGACCAAAATATTAAAGATGCAAATAAAAATACTCAGAAGAAAAATCTTCCAAAATATTGGTAAGCGATAAAAATATCTCCACCATATTAAAGTGTTTTTCCAATGATTCATGAAATATATGTATAACAAAAGTACAGTCACGTTCAAATTCAAAGTCCGGAAGGCGTGATCAAAAATGCCCCAGACGGTATTTATTAAAAAAAAAGTACAAGACTTACAGATTTGAAACTTAATCACCTTCGAAGTAGTCCCCTTCCGAAGCCACACACTTAGCGCAGCGCTGTTTCCACTGCTCGAAACATTTTTGAAGTCATCTTCTGAAATAGCGAGCTTCGCCACATTCTGTTGTATCTCCTCAATATCTTGAAATCTTTTTCCTGTTGATTTTTGGGAAGAAAATACTGTCGCAGTGAGCGAGATCTGGCGAATAGGGTGGCTGTAGGACCGGTGCAATGCGGTGCTTAGCAAGACACTGCTGCACAAGCTGCGATGCATGAGCAGGCATGTTGTCACGGTGGAGTTGCTACTTGCATGCAGTGCCGTCCCTTTGCGACGAACTGCGTCCCTCAAACGCCACAAAACTTGACTGTAATACTCCTTGTTGATTGTCTGGCCTGATGGAACGTATTCATGATGCACAATTTCTCATGATTTAAAAAACAGTCAGCATCATCTTGACACTGCTGCGGCACTGTCGTACTCTTTTGAGTCAGGGAGAGTTTGGGGTCTTCCACAGTGAAAATTGGGCCTTAGTGTCTGGGTTGTACTCATAAACCAACGATTCATCACCAGTTATGATAGTTTTTAAAAGATTTTCGTCGTTTTCAACGCTCTCAATCAGGTCACTAGCAGCTGAAACACGGGTCTGTTTTTGCTCAGTTGAGGGCAATTTCGGCACAAATTTGGATGAGACGCGTCTCATATCCAAATCGTCCATGGTAATCAACTAAACTGAACCGAAACTAATGTTCAAATCTTTAGATAACTCATTAAGAGTGATTCGGCGATTTTCTTGCACACAGAGTTGGAAACGGGTCAAAAAATTCGGACCCGGATGTCCCATTACTGGACCCGAACGATTCGGACCCGTAACTGACCCGGACAAATCTGCTTTGAACTATAAATTCGAAACTCAATTTATACATATATACATATAAACGTAAAATATATATTTCATCCCAATAACTGCTTGTTATTTAATAACTGAAATCCTTTTTTAATAACAAAATTTGGTTGCTTGCTAAATTTTAGTGCCACTATTTTGCGTAATCCAGAAGTAATGGCTGACTATGACCGTGACCATGGAATATATTATAAAATGGGAATCATTATTTACGATTGCACAAATGTATTTTTTTAAATGCATTTAGGGTGATCACTCTTTCCACGCTTTCATGGAGGTGCGCATACTTTCATATGGTCTGTTAGATTTTTGGTTCCATAATCTTTTACCAACCCGCTTGGCCAGCGTGGTGAGTTATGGCCAAACACCTCCAAAATGACTCTACAACTTAAATCTTGGCCCTCAGTCTCCGGCAGCTGGAATGTACCTGGCCAAGGCAGCGGCCAGTGCGACATGAAGGCAGAGGGTGCTAAGAATCCCCGGAGGACCGGACTAGGCTGCCATTTGATGCTGACCTTGGCTACCTACAACGGACGCTCCCTATCTTCTGATTCAAGGCTTCTTGAATTGGAAGAGGAACTACAAAGGATCAAGTGGGACATCGTCGGGCTAAGTGAGGTAAGGAGAAAAGGAGAAGATCTCATTGAACTGAAAAGTGGACATCTCTTCTATTATCGTGGGACAGATACTGGCAGAACTAGTGGTGTTGGATTTATAATAAACAAGAAACTGAAGGATAAAGTGGTAGAAGTTGAAAGTTCCTCTGACAGAGCTGCACGACTCGTTATCCAACTATCGAGAAGATACCAGGCTCAGATTATTCAAACTTATGCACCCACCACAAGTCATCCTGAAGAAGAAATTGAAGAATTTTATGAGGAAATTCGTCATCTAAATAATAAAGGTAAACAGCACTTGAAGATAATTATGGGAGATTTCAATGCAAAAATAGGGCACCGGCAACAGAATGAAACTTCAGTAGGTAAATTCGGTCACGGCAACAGAAACCAGCGTGGAAATACTCTCGTTGAGTTTGCAGAGGCAGAAGGATTTTTCATCTTGAATTCCTTTTTCAAGAAAAAGCCACACAGGAAATGGACATGGAGACATCCAATTGGGACGACAAGTGAAATTGATTTTATTATGTGTAACAAAAAATTCGTCATCGAAGACTGCAGTGTGCTGAACAAGTTCAACACAGGTAGTGACCATAGATTGGTGGGATGTAAGATGCACCTCAACACTAAACTGGAACGTGGCAAGCTCATAAGACAAACAAAATGTATTGACATAACCAACCTTAAAAAACACCATAATACTTTCAAGTTGGAACTGAAGAACAGATTCTCTGCTTTAGAAGGCCTAACATCGGAAGAAGTGGATATTTCGGAAGTTAACAGAAAAGTAACCAAAGCTCTTATGGAAACAGCAACAAAATTAGCTGGGTCTAAGAACAAGTTGCATGTAAACAAATTATCAGGAAAAACCAAAATGTTGATGCAAAAAAGAAGAGAGATGAGGACAACTAAAAAAGATGTGACTTCCAAAGTGGAATATATAGAGCTATGCAAGACAGCACGAAAAAGTATCACTGAAGACGTAAGGAAATTCAACTGTGAGCTAGTGAGGAAAGCAATTGAAAACAACCAAAGCCTAAAGATAGCAAAGGGACATCTCAGTAAGGGAAGAAAACAGATTATGGCTCTGAGAAAAGAAGATGGTTCTATAACAAGAAATAGAGGCGAAATTTTGACAAGAGTGAAAGATTTCTACTCCAAATTATATGAAAGGGATGATACATGTACTCCAGACATCATGAAAGGTACCAGAGTTCTTCCAGTCCTTCCAGCAGAAGTTGCTCATGCAATCAAGAACATGAAGCGGGGGAAAGCTCCAGGAGAAGATGGAATTACTATAGACATCATACAAGAAGCAAGTGGAGAAATTGAAACAGTACTCGCCCAAATTTTCACTCGATGCCTTAATGAAGGGAAGATTCCTGAGGATTGGAACAATGCTACAATGATCCTGCTACATAAAAAAGGTGACATTGAGGATCTGAGGAACTACAGACCTATCAGCCTCCTATCAGTGGTTTATAAAATCTTCACTAAAGTTCTTTCACACCGCTTGAAGGTAACACTGGACATGGCTCAACCGAGAGAACAAGCTGGATTCAGGAGTGGCTACAGCACAATAGATCATATCCACGTACTGAGAGAACTAATTGAAAGAGCGAGGGAATATGAACTTCCATTGTGCATGGCTTTTATCGATTATGAAAAAGCCTTTGATTCGGTGAAACCATCAGCAGTTACCACGGCTCTGAAATCCTGCGGTATTAAAGATGCATACGTTAATATTATTAATAACATCTATGAAAATGCAAGTGCAAAGATTCGGCTGTTTGAAAATACAACACACATAAAAGTTGGAAAGGGAGTGAGACAAGGTGACACCATATCTCCTAAGCTCTTTAATGCCATATTGGAAAATGTCTTTCAATCACTGAACTGGGAAAACAAAGGGATAAAGATTAATGGAGATTATCTAACCCACCTTCGTTTTGCTGATGACGTAGTCATTTTTGCAACTACCCCATCAGAGCTGCAGAGTATGATCCAGGAACTTGCTGACAAGAGTAAAAAAGTGGGATTAAAAATGAACTTTCAGAAGACAAAAGTGATGTTCAATGCTTTTACAAGAAATGAAGATTTATCGATTGATGGAGAAAAACTGGAGATAACAGATACGTATGTTTATCTTGGACAGCAGATATCAAGTGAGGGTCACATTGATGAAGAAATTAATCGGCGTACAAAACTTGCCTGGAGAGCTTTTGGAAGAAACAGCATAATTTTCAAGAGCAATATGCCATTATGTCTTAAAAGAAAAGTGTTTGATCAATGCATCCTTCCAGTGCTTACGTATGGTGCAGAGACGTGGACCTTAACTAAAAGAGACATACAAAGGCCGCAGACAACTCAAAGAAGCATGGAGAGGTGCATGCTTGGTATAACCAGGAGAGATAAGAAGAGGAACTCGTGGATCCGAAAAATGACGAGAGTGGAAGACATCATGATCAGAGTTAAATCCCTGAAATGGCAATGGGCTGGACATACTGCCAGAAGGACAGACCATAGATGGACAGCCGAAATTTTAGATTGGATTCCAAGGGACAGGAAAAGACCCAGAAAAAGACCACATGGTAGATGGGTGGATGAAATTCGTAAATATGCGGGAGTGACATGGAGGAGACTGGCACAAGACAGACCGTTGTGGAGGAAACTTGGGGAGACCTTCGTCCAGCAGTGGATTGATAATGGTTGACAATGATGATGATGATGAATCTTTTATTACAGCGACGACATCTTTCTTCGTAATTATACACTTTCCACATTTTGAACAACAAGCAAGACCAAACAACATAGAATTTTTCACCTGTTCCTTAATGAGACGAAACAATTTCCAGCATTCACTTTTCGCCTTGTGGTTTTCAACAAGCACGTATTTGTTGGCCTCGACGCCTTTCTCAACCTCCTTAATATTAAATCCATCCATATTAACAAATAAGGAGTTAATTTCGACATGAGATGTCATGGGAACGGGATGTTAGCACATCAATGGAAAACCTCTGAATGCTCAATGTAAAAGATGCGATGTGAAAAGTAACTCTTAGTCATACAGTGAACTTCGCACGGAGAGAGTGAATCAGCTGAGAAGCAGGCGAATGGAGTTTGCCTCTACCTTGCCCTGGACAATCGCACTGCAAAAGAACGCAAAGGAAGTATCTTTTTACGATATGGTGTCGGTGTGTCTGACATCGGTCGGTGGAAATCTTCGTTGCTTTAAGAAAGAGACGAAAATATTTTTGCATGGCCAATCATTATTCACTCCGTGGGCATCAGTATCGTCTACAGAATTCCACAACGCGCATTTTTCTTTGGAATATATTTTTCTCTTTTCAAAAATAAAACGGGAATAAAACCAGGTCAAAATCGGGTCAGGAACATCTTGACCCGAACCGTTGGACCCAGAAGAAATTGTCGACCCGTTGACCCGTGACCCGTTTCCATGTCTTCCCGAACAGCTGTGAGCGCAAGTTCTACATTGTTTTCACTTTTGCTGGTTGTGGGCCTCCCAGACCGTTCATCACTCTCAACACTTTCACGACCATCATTAAAACGTTTATGCCACTTATAAACTCTATAGGGAGTTTGACACTGTTTTTGCTTTTGCTGGTTGTGGGCCTCCCAGACCGTTCATCACTCTCAACACTTTCACGACCATCTTTAAAACGTTTATGCCACTCATAAACACAATCCTCCCCATAGACTTTCTGTAAGTTTAAGTATATGTCTTTGCAAGTTTCGCCAAGTTTTTCACAAAATCTGATGCAAATTCGTTGATCAATTTTTTCCGACATGACAGTGCGTCGAACAGCTTCACACACGTGAGAACAAAGCACTGCTGTGAAAAAAAAAAGACCTGGATGATTAGGGGAGACATGACTCATGGCACATGCGCAATAGATTAAGAGGTCAGCCTGTGCCAAACCGCTTCCTGATGCGTTGCGCGATTCCGATTCCGAACTTATGCAACCAGTCTGAATACTTTTTGACCACACTTCGTATGAACAAAACATACATAAAATAAACTTATTTTCTGTGTGTAAAAATCAAACAAAACGTACCGTTCTCTCGATAAATGTATTTCTCCCGATAAAAATGAAGTAGAATAAAGATTTCTGCAGGACTTCAAAACAATGAAAAATACTAGTTTCTAAAGTAACAATAATAAATACACAGTTGACGTGGATTAGGAACATCAAATAGAAGTCATCGCTCTTTCCACGTTTATAAGCAAGTCACGGAAAAATTCTCATCGGCCGCCACCGGGCATCGAACCCAGAGTCTTCCAGTTACGCGCTGGACATGCTGCCACTGCACCACAGAGGCCTCAAAATTCTCCAGACTCACATATGACAAACTGCCAAACCACCGATGAGAATTTTTCCGTGACTCACTTATAAACGTGGAAAGAGCGATGACTTCTATTTAACGTTCCTAATCCACGTCAACTGTGTATTTATCATTCATTCGCCTTCTAGTTATTTGCTCAGTTGCTACTGTTCATCTTTGGTGAATACCCAACATTGTGCGGGGCACCAAAGAAAGCAACTTGCCAGGTGGTTTGGCAGTTTGTCGTATGTGAGTCTGGAGAATTTCGAGGCCGCTGTGGTGCAGTGGAAACATGTCCGGCGCGTAACTTTAAGACCCTGGGTTCGATTTCCTTGGGCAGCCGATGAGAATTTTTCCGTGACTCACTTATAAACGTGGAAAGAGCGATGACTTCTATTTGATGTTCTAAAGTAACATACAGATAAATTTTCGCTCTGTTTTGAGCTCAAAAGCATGCTATCGATTGCCAAACATACTACATATTATGACTTCAGAAAATGGTTTCCTTGTGCTCAGTTCTTTAGAGCGGTCAATAATGTTATTTCGGAAAAAATAAAAAAAAAAATCAGGTAAGAATTTCCAGTGAAATTCTTATGGGCTAGCTGTTTTAGTTCACATAACTGTGATATGTTTATTTCAAAAGTCTTCGATATATACTGAATTGGAGCATTCTATTCATCCAGAGAAAGTGAAAAACAAATTAAATTGCTCGCATTCTGATACAGTCTGATGTTCTTACGTAAAATTGACTTGAGCTTGTACGTTAAGATCTATTTTCCATGTTTTTTCCCTCGATTTTGTACACAATGTTTAACCTTTTTTTCACTCTAGGATTGTAAGTGTTTTTTGTAGTTTTTGCTTATCACACAGCTTAAAATTAAAGACAAACACTTTTGAAGTGAGATTTATAGTATACAATACTTATGATACAAAACGTAATGGATCAGAAGTACAGACCTGTAAGCGATGTAAAACACAATACTCAGTACTTTGCGTACCCACAACGAGCGGTGGTAACGGTTCGTACACGGCGTGGCATTGACTGGAAGAGGCTCTGGATGTTGCACTGCGGAAGTTCATTTCATGCCTTCTGGATTCGTACCCAGAGTTCATCTTGAGTAACTGGCGGCGGAGCCTAACAGGCCAGATGTTAAGCGACTATATCTACCACTTGTTCAATGGGCAACAAATCAGGTGAACGTGCTGGCCAAGGAAGACATGCCACCCGTCGGGCATGCAGGAGCTGTATAACATTCCTGGCCACATGTGATCGGGCATTGTGCTGTTGAAAATGGCGCCGGGGATCGTCTGCTGATATGGCAGCACTTTAGCTTTCACAACTTCCGCGATGTGCCGCTGACTGGTCATGGTTCCTACAATGTGTAGGAAGCAGAAACGTGAATGGAACCCAAAAGTATCCACACCAGAAAGCCCTGGGTCGAGCCCGTATGATGTTGCATAAGGCATGCCCTAGAGAAGACGTTCACTACGGTGTCGCCGTGCAAAAATACATCCGTCATGGGTCATTAGGTTGAACAGAGACTCTTCAGAAACACTATGCGCTGCCATTCACCACGCCAGTGTCTGCGTTGTTGTCCCCATGGATCCCGCTAAACTCTTTAGTTTAAAGTCC
This sequence comes from Macrothele yani, assembly GCA_039090855.1. Classification (NCBI taxonomy): domain Eukaryota; kingdom Metazoa; phylum Arthropoda; class Arachnida; order Araneae; family Macrothelidae; genus Macrothele; species Macrothele yani. The sequence goes on along the minus strand of CM077001.1, from coordinate 164,926,372 downwards.
AGAGAAGTCGAAGTAACAGACGGCAAGCGAGATGCCACTCTGAAGCAAAGGGCGTCAGATAGAGCTTGCAGGCTACCCTTGATGTGATACAGACTTCCACTGTTGTGCTAACCCCCGGGACGTGGCTGTTCTGCCCACCAACGACATATAGTGGAGATGACAGTCTTCCAGGGCGTTCTTCCGTCGTTGTTCTCCCGACCAGTGAAGTCGGTTCGTCAGATCTTCCTCGTCTCACTATGCTTGCGTTTCGTCCAACACGAGCGGCGATGGCAGGGAAGGAAAGTCCGCCTTCCCGGACGCAGTCTAACCCATCTGCCTCGATAAAAGTCTGTCAGCTGTATGAATCGGTCTCGTCTGCTGCGGCCGGCATATTCAGTTACTACCACTACCTTACTGTCACAATTCCTGTGAATCAACTATGGCAACTTGCCCTGTGCGTCTTGCTTTTATACCTTCTGCGGGACAGCAATGAGGGCGTGAATGGTACAAATCATTTGCACGTGCGCTGCGGTTGTAATCGTTTGCACCTCGTCACGTGACCTACACATCCTGCAAGTTTCAGTCCGATCGCACACGCTTTTCCTGGTGCTGAATTTCAACAAACAGCAGTGCAATTTCCCTTTATTTAATTTTTCCTGGAAACACATGCACTATATTGACAAAAGTCACCGGACCCCCACACGAGTACACTGCCAGCTCCAAAATTGACCGTAGGAACAGTACACTGTGGTAAATAGCTTTCCCCCGGCTGCCGCCATACCCACACACGGCCATCAGACTGATGAATCGTGTATCTGGATTCATCAGTCCATATAGCCCGTTTCTATTGATCTAGGGTCCACGATAAATGTTCTTTACACCATGCTAAACGAGGGGTAGCATTCTGAGTGGAGATGAAAGGCTTATGCGCAGCCGCACAACCACGGTAACCCATGGAATGAAGTTCTCTGCGGATGGTGCGTGTACATACCGAGGTTCCAGCATTTTTACTCACCTGTACACTGAGGTCTTGTGCAGTACTCTGTCGATTAGCTGTAACGACTCCCCAAAGGCTTCGACGTCCTCTATCACTGATTTTCTATGGTCTGCTGGTACGTTTTGCTGTTTCAGGCAAGCCATGTGTCTTCCACTTATTCAGTACATCCAAAACAGTTGACTTGGGCATGTTTAAACGCCTCTCGGTTTCTCTTATGGACAACCCACTAATATAACACCCAACAATCTTTCCTTTCTGAATGTGAGTTCTCTCCCACGTCGACATTTTCACTCAACCAAACAGTGCGATATGATCCGGTTGTTTTTATACCGTTTGCAGCTGGCAGCTGTACTGCGCATCTTAACAACGCAGTGGATCCGTTCATTTGCTTTTTAAGGGTGTCCGGTGACTTTGGTCAATGTAGCGTACTTTCAAACTGAACAAATCTACCCAAACCTGTGGAACTGAAACTTTCGGGAAATGAATTTATTGGTACATAGATCAGGCCGAAATGGATTTAATGCTTAATTTCAGAAACATCATTAAATAGGTGTGAAAATTTAATGAAAGAGATTGGAAAATGAACGCATACGAATGTATGAACGTGTATCAATGAATGAAAAGAACATGAAGGAAAGAACGCAGAAATTATGAAAATACACTGACGGAAAAAAATTCCCAATACCAAGAAGGGGATTGTGTTAGATAAACGACAGTTGGTAGGCGATGAGAGTACATCTGTAAGATGATGTGAATGCAAATTTCGCGCTCGGCGCATACGTGTGGCGCTAGTAGCGCCCCTCGGAACATGCAAAGCAGGTTTGCTGTAAATACGCGCTGTAACGTTCGTGAGCGTTAGTTATCGTTGAGATTCGACGTAGGGTGTTGATGTTAGTCAAGAATGCCTTTAAGAAGACGAAGAAACCATTATCAACAGCTCACGGAGTTTGAACGAGGTCGTGTAATAGGGCTACGAGAAGGTGGATTTTCGTTCCGCAATATTGCAGAACGACTTGGCAGGAATGTAGCCACTGTGCATGATTGTTGGCAGCGGTGGTCAAGGGAAGGTATTGCCTCAAGAAGACCGGGTTCCGGCCGGCCACGTGGCACTACTGAGAGCGAAGACCGCCGTGTACGGCGTATGGCCGTGGCGCATCGTATCGCGTCTGCGGCAGCAATTCGAGCTGCAGTTGCCATCACATTGACACAACGAACTGTTACAAATCGGTTACTTGAAGGACAGCTCCGAGCCAGACGCCCTGTAGCGTGCATTCCACTTACTCCAAACCACTGCCGTTTGCGACGTCAGTGGTGTTAAGCTAGAGCTCATTGGAGGACGGAGTGGAGATCTGTTGTATTTTCTGATGAAAGCCGGTTCTGCCCGGGTGCCAGTGATGGCCGTGTGTTGGTTAGAAGGAGGCCAGGTGAGCGCCTGCTACCAACCTGTCTGCGGCCAAGACACACTGGACCTACACCTGGAGTTATGGTCTGGGGAGCAATTTCCAATGACAGCAGGAGCACTCTCGTGGTTATCCCACGCACCCTGACGGCACAGTTGTACGTCGGTCTGGTGATTCAACCTGTTGTGCTGCCAATCATGAAGAGCATTACAGGGGGTGTTTTCCAACAGGATAACGCTCGCCCGCATACCGCTGTTGTAACCCAACATGCTCTACAGAGTGTCGACATGTTGCCGTGGCCTGCTAGATCACCAGATCTTTCACCAATCGAGCACGTATGGGACATCATTGGACGACAACTCCAGCGTCACCCCCAACCAGCATTAACCGTCCCTGTATTGACCCGACCAAGTGCAACAGGCATGGAACTCCATCCCACAAACTGACATCCAGCACCTGTACGACACAATGCATGAACGTTTGCGTGCTTGCATTCAACATTCTGGCGGTTACACCGGTTATTAATGTACCAGCATTTCACATTTAAAATGGCTCTTCTCGCGCTTACAATAAGCTGTGATCTTGAAACCTTAATCGACTAAATATGTTACCTATACAAATGTATTGCCGCCATTTCATTGCTCTACAACTATTTTTTCGTGGTGTTGGGATTTTTTTCCGTCAGTGTATAAGGAAAGAGATTGGAGTTATAGTGAAAAAGTTAGAGAAAATCGTTTTAGATGGGTCCGACACACCTGGAGATCAGAGAAAGAAATTCCAATTCAAAAAGCCATGGAAATGAAGGTGCCAGGAAATCGGAAATTCGGAAAAGAAATAAAAAGGTGGCGGGAATAAGTAGTGGAGAACATGAGGGATAAAATTAAAAAGGAAGGATGCTCAGCACAGAAAAAAATGCAGAACAGTTGTTCTAGAGGGAGATCTTAAGATTGTTTGTTATCAAAATATTCCGATACGGAGAAGATCTATTTCTGTTATCTAATAATTGGGTATAACCTTATGTGATTGTAGGCTAACGAAATCCGTATCTTATGAGCCAGCTTTGTGCAGTAAAACTAACATTTTATCACACAAAAACACAACGTTAAATGCATTCACTGTCACTTTAACTGTCCTTCCTGAAATATGACAAAATAACGAAATAATAAGTGAATAAATCAAAATAAATAAATCTGCTATCTTAAATTTCCCGTTTCTTTTAGAAGTAAGCAAAAAGTCGTTGTTGTGAAAGCACCGCTTTCTGTTTTTGTTTTTGTTTTTTTGTCCATCAGGACTTGAGTAATTGGCAAATTGAATGCCTTTGATTCCTCTGCATACAGCTATTACGGTGAGCGTCCGTGTGTACGGGGCGGGGGAAGGGGAGAGGAAAGGTGATGACAGAAGGCTGTCGATGAGATGCTGCAGTTGTGCCTCATCTTGTTAGAGATGATATAAAAACTCCTGAAAATGATGCCTCCGTTTCTCCGAGAAATCTTTTACTATTCGCGACTGGATGGGCACATATGATATGACGCAACGCTGTCTAACGATGCTGTGTCGACTTGGACTGGTAGGAAAAAGTTCATTTGCAGGAAGAATATTATGAACCACTGAAAGATCTGTTTCTTTTTGTTACGAACTGAAGTTAGCAAAGAAGAAATGAAAAAGAAAGAGAAAAGTGGAACGTACGGGCAATTCGGAATGCAGCCAGTCAGAGGATAAAACAAAAAGTCGTACGCTTTTAAATTTGATATGCATTGTGAGTGATTCAGAGGGTAAGACTTTAAATACGTTTTCTCTCTCCCGTTTTCTTTTCTTTTCTTTTTTATTTTCGCTGAGAGTAACACTGCACTTACTCTTACTAAATTCTTAAATGGCGCATTTCTTATATACACCGAGACGCCAGTTTATTCGGTACACTTAGCTAATAGTGTGTTGCGGCGTCCATGCCCTTTAGAACAGTCTTTTTCGTCAGGTTATGGAGCATACCAGATTCTGGAAGAGTTATGCAGAAATGTGGAATCATATAAGAATTAATGAATCGCGCAGTTGCTGAAGATTGGCACAGTCTCTCTGCGAACATCCCTCCCCCTCGTCCCAGAGATGCTCGGTAGGGTTTAAATCCGTAGACTGTGTAGGCCACTACAGCAAGGAAAACGCGTTTGAATGTTTCTGAAACCATTCGGGCCGGCCCTGTGGGACAGTGGTTTAAGCGATGGCTTGTGACTATTCGTCTGAGATGGGTCCGGGTTCATATCCTGGTGAGACATGAATGTTGTGTGTGCCTTACGGCACTGGATCTCTCTCTCTCTCTTCCCTAGAACCAGTGGCCCTAAATTAGGGACGGGTGGCTGCTTATAGCTCTATAGCTCATTGCGTTGCTCACGGTGGTCGTTAAACCTCCAACCAAAAAAGAAAAAAAAACATTCGTTGACCACACTAGCCTTGTGAGCGAGTGTGTTATTCTGGACATGTACATCTCTGCTTGAGGAGAAACCGTAGCGATGAATTTAGTTGGCAACAATATGCAGACACACCGTGACGTTTAGATGTTCTGCAATGGAGGTATCAGGTGATAGAATGGGTTTAAGAAAACATATCCCAGACCAGAATACCGCCGCCATAGGCGACTACCTGTTGATATTTTATTGGATGTCTTCATGAACACATTTTGCTTGCCCCAAATTTGGATCCTCCCATTGGTATGATGCAAAAGATCCCTGACCTCTCCGTTCGGTCGACCTTTCTCCAGTCCTCAACGGCCTAGTGTCGACCCACTGGAGGCGTACCTTTGTGTTTTGTGCTGACATCAGCATTTTACATGGACATCGGATGTTGCTGACGATATTGGGATTTGACATGGACATCGGCTGTTGCTGACAGCATCGGGATTTGACATGGACATCGGCTGTTGCTGACAAAATCGGGATTTGACATGTCCATCGGCTATTGTATCACATTCGCGACAGGGTCCGATATGCGATGCGTTAGATGAACATCGGCACTCCAATTTTGAATTCTGTAGTGATTAGCCGGGTTGCGGCCAGTCTGTTCATTTGCACGATTCTAGACATTCTCCTTCGAAATTTTGATCCACCAGCTATTTCCGTCCACAGGATCACTAGTTGCTGGAAGTTTTTTGCGTGCCGTACCATTAACGGTAAACGCTTGCTATGTTTGTTGGTGAAAAAGCCTCGGAGAACAGGCTTTTGCGAGACACTGAAATCTGCATGCCTCGAGACAGCTACCATTCCACGTGGCTCAGATCACTCGTTTTGCCCATTCCGACATTCTGTCTAACTCTAACTGATGATAACCGTGTTCCGCATAATATGGTACGATAATTTCTTTAGGTTTAGATCTTATCTCGCATTCAGTTGTATAATATAAAGAACGAAGAAGTAGGTTCGAGGTAGGTCCTCTGATGGGAAAGTGTTTTATAGGAGAAGAAGGAAAATGTAGAGTCGTAGGAGTATGCTGATAAGGGTGCGGTTAAATTCACTGTAACTGTGCCCTTATGAGCTAAGAAAAAATAGTACGACCAAAAAATTCCTAACAATTTAAACCTAACAAAAATTAAATATCATGCCTGGACGGGAACTGGCAACTGATGATGACTTACGGATCAAGAATTGGACATTCAAAATTTTGAAGCGAAGTTTCAATAACTTCGATATCAGTCTTGAATTGCTTGTTTCCTCAAAAGGTTTAGTCGCCCGTATGAAATTCAACCGAATCTTGACAAACGGGAAAAGACGGGACGCAGTAAGTCTAACCGCTTTGAAAGGAGGAATGAACAGTTGTTCCTATCATCATCATCATCGTCATCATTGTCAACAATTATCAATCCACTGCTGGACGAAAGTCTCCCCAAGTTTCTTCCACAACGGTCTGTCTTGTGCCAGTCTCCGTTGTTCGAACAGGAAAGTCAAAAAGCCAAGGTAGTGAAAAATATAGCGTTAGAGAGAATATGTATTGCTTTAGGCTAAATGCTCAGTATGATGAAAAGCTATGTCTCATAAACTGTAAATATAAACTTCTGATAAATTAATTTAGCTTAATATATGTCATGGTGGCATTAAATCATTGGCGCGGGAGGATGCTTTCTTTAAATATATTATTTGAATATGTTTGGGGTATCAGAGTTACTACTACCGTGTTTCCCCGAAAAAAAGACCGGGTCTTATATTAATTTTTGCTCCAAAAGGCGCATTAGGGCTTATTTTCAGGGGATGTCTTATTTTTTCATGTACTACCAATTTTTTTATTTTTTTTTCATCTACATTTATTCATCTATTCATGTACAAAAATCTACATTTATTCATCTATTCATGTACAAAAATCTACATTTATCCGTGTACAAATAATTACATTTATTCATGTACAAAATCTACATTTATGCGTGTACAAAAATCCACATTTGTTCATGTACAAAATCTACATTTATTCATGTACAAAAAACTACATTTATTCGTGTACAAAAATTACATTTATCCATGTACAAAATCTACATTTATGCATGTACAAAAATTCACATTTGTTCATGTACAAAATCTACATTTATTCATGTACAAAAATCTACATTTATTCGTGTACAAAAAATTACATTTATTCATGTACAAAATCTACATTTATGCATGTACAAAAATCCACATTTGTTCATGTACAAAATCTACATTTATTCATGTACAAAAATCTACATTTATTCATGTACAAAATCTACATTTGTACAAAAATCTACATTTATTCATGTACAAAATCTACATTTATTCATGTACAAAAATCTACATTTATTCGTGTACAAAAAATTACATTTATTCATGTACAAAATCTACATTTATGCATGTACAAAAATCCACATTTGTTCATGTACAAAATCTACATTTATTCATGTACAAAAATCTACATTTATTCGTGTACAAAAAATTACATTTATTCATGTACAAAATCTACATTTATGCATGTACAAAAATCTACATTTATTCATGTAGAAAAATCTACATTTATGCATGTACAAAAATCTACATTTATTCGTGTACAAAAATCTACATTTATTCGTGTACAAAAAATTACATTTATTCATGTACAAAATCTACATTTATGCATGTACAAAAATCCACATTTGTTCATGTACAAAATCTACATTTATTCATGTACAAAAATCTACATTTATTCATGTACAAAAATCTACATTTATTCAAATACAGTCATGTCATCTTCTTCTGGAACATCGTCGTAACTCTCCAAACCCCGAATTCCGACTTGAATTTCTTGCGACTCCATTTCCTGTAGAACCATTGGCCCCAATCTCCCATGTCCAGCAATAAAGCTCTCCTTAAATGAGCACTTCTTGTCCATGTAGCCTACTCGTAGTGCATTGGCAACACAGCTGTCAGTGATTTTATCCCATGAATTCTTCACCCAAGTCACGGCCTCTTGCATGCTAGGCTTCACAAAGTTTCCACGCTGATTTTTCTCCATTTTATTTTAAATGTAGTCATTGATTTCCATGCGCAAATGATCCTTGAATGGCTTGTTTATTGCAATATCAAGAATCTGGAGATAGGCAGTCATTCCCGAGGGAATCATTATTTGATCTATTCTTCTCTCTGCAAGGAAGTTCTTCATGTCTTTAGCGCGGTGAGTGCTGGCTGAATCCCAGACTAGCAGACCTCTTTGGCCACCTCGCAAAACAAGTGGCAGCATTAAATCGACCCATTTCCTTATAATTGCTTGTGTGCACCAGGCTTTTTCGGTTCCAAGAACATAAATGCCTGAAACATGTTCAATCTTATTTTTCCTGCCCTTGGTGATGATTAGAGGTGGAGCTTTCTTTCCATCCAGACGAATTGCCAAAACACAGGTAACACGTGCACTTTCGTAATCAGTGGAGGGAATGTAGATTGACGAGGCACCCCTCTGATCAATTGTCGTTTGAGATCCTTGGTCCATAAACACTGCAGTTTCATCCATAGCAATCATGTTGGAGAGTTGGTATTTAGAAAAGTCGATGCCATCAACAAAGGACTTGAATGCAAGTGCACATTTAATAACTTTAGTATTTTCCAGCTTGAACAGTGTTGTCGATCTTCTTGGAGACAGTTCGTATCGCTGAAGGAAGCCATCCAGCCAGTGTTGTGATGCTTTGAATTCTTCTGGTGATATTTCTAACTGTGGTGCCATCCATCGCAAGGGCAAATGCTTGAATATCAGCCCTGCGCACAACCAAAGCCTTTGCTCTCCTGTCAGCAATCTATTCACAGATGATGTCTTCTAGCTCAGGAAATAATGGTTGCCGACTTGATCCACACTTGCGCTTCTTAGAATTTCCCTCGTCCACCTGTTGACTGATGTTATCGTACTCTGCTCGCCATTTTCGGACCATTCGGAGATCCAACATCTTCTCTATGCAGAAAGCCGTAGGATTCATGCCCCGGGAGCCCTCCACGATTCCTTTCTTGTACTCGACGGAATAGCTCTTTATTTTTGCACTCATCTTGTCTGGTGGTCAAAATATTATTCCCTTTAAATCTACCATTAAATCAAGTGTTAATTGAAGACTGTGTTAATTGTTAATCGACACAGGAGCGGCAACAAAAATGATGACAGTTAAGAATGTACGTTCGGCCCCAAAATATTGACTCTGATTTTTAAAGGATTCTTTCAGTCACCGTTGCCACCTGTGACGTGCCTGCCCAGCAGGACGCACACGACATAAAGGCAGATAGCAGTCAGAACGAACGTCCGCGTAGCTCAATTGGTAGAGTGACTTATTCCGGAAGGAGGGGACCCGGGTTCGAGCCCGGCGTGGACAAAAATGACGGAGAAATTTACTTCGTTATAATGGCGCCCGAACTTTCCGGATGACCCGGCCGTTCAAAATCTCGCAGTGGTGTGATGTTCTTTTCACACCGCGAGAAAAATCAGAGAATCCCTTCTCCAGCGCTTTGAAAAATATATGTGTGTGACGTTGTATTCCACACACCAGATTGACTGGGAGTTCTCAAGTGCACGTTCTACAGCGGATGGCTGCCTGCAACGATTCTTGGTCACAGCTGACCTGTGGGCCATGCCCCCGGCCCTATTTCAGGGGGCGGGCAAGATGTGACGTGCCTGCCCAGCAGGACGCACACGACATAAAGGCAGATAGCAGTCAGAACGAACGTCCGCGTAGCTCAATTGGTAGAGTGACTTATTCCGGAATGAGGGGACCCGGGTTCGAGCCCCGGCGTGGACAAAAATGACGGAGAAATTTACTTCGTTATATAACACAATAACTTGGACAATGACGAACCCCTTTCTTAATCCATTGAAAACGGTTAGAATACTTCTTACTTTTTCTTTGAGTTCGCATGTGTCCCCCCATTTCTAAAAACACACACCGCCTGTTGATGAATAACTAAAGATAACGTTCACCGGTAAAGTTTCCCACGTCGGATTCCCTTTTCGGAACTGGATGTTACAGCTCCCGAACAAAAGACGGCTTCTTTTCATTTCCCGTCAGCTCTCTGAACGGAACTGAATGCATGCGCCATTATTACAAAAACCATATCCTCGGCTGAATTCAAAGTCAATCGGCTTTCTTTCTTACTCTGGATATTCAAGGCAAATTAAACTCATGAACAGGGTATCCTCCAGTGATTTTGGCACTCGCTTCAGTGTTTTTGAACAGTGATAGGCTGGCTGACTACGGTACTACGTATCGTAACTGGGGCTTATTTTCGGGGTAGGGCTTATATTACGAGCATCCGGAAAAATCATGCTAGGGCTTATTTTCCGGTTAGGTCTTATTTTCGGGGAAATACGACACGTCTCGCTCTTAATTATCGTTTTTTTCTCGCTGTATGAGAGGAGTTCAAAACTTACATTAGTTTAATTGAGTTGGATTATTTAAAAAGAGGTCTGTATTCTCTCTACAAATATAGATGCACTGCGATTGAATTGGGTATCTTATGCTTGAGAGCTGCCTTTTGCAAAGCAAGTAAATCCTATAATTTGCTTGTCATTGCTTTTGCCTTGGGTAACTTACATTTATAGAGCTGTCTTCAAAGTAAACTGATCATAACTCAGATAAGATAATATGTAGAGGATTTTAGGAAGGGAGTGTCTGACCCCAGATTTTAAACAACCCTTAGAAACAGGAAGCTAAGAGATTTGAGCTAGAGTGCCCGATAGGAAAGTGACATGGAAGTGAGGTAAGAAAGGGGGAGGAAGACCCCCTTACACTCGTGTGATGAGAGGTGCGGATGTTGGTTCTGATCATTACTTGGTAGTGTCACGAGTGAAACTTAATCTTGGTTGGAGGAAAAGGAATAGGAAGACACCCAGGATGGAATGAATAAAGGTTGAAAGGCACCCTGAAAATCATCAGCGTTACTCTAACTTACTCAGAGAACGACTGAAAGTGCTGAAGTCATGTGAGAGGGATGTAGAAAAGAAGTGGGAATGTTTTAAGAACTGTGTTGTCACTGCTGTTGAAGAAGTTTGTGGCACCACAACAGTGGGTAACAATGGAGGTGATGCTTGGTGGAATAATGAGATTAAAGAAGCAGTAAAGAGAAAGAAGGAATCCTATTTGGGGATGTTGCAAGGTAGAGTATCTCTGAATGAATATTGCTGTAAGAAGCGTGGAGCAGCCACGCTGGTTCTCCAGAGTAAGACAAAAGATAGGAAAGAGAAGGTGGAAAGGCATCAATTGCCATTTTGAAAAAATAGAAAAACTTTCTCAAGTACAGTACATGAGACACGGGAAAATAGGGGAAACAAAATTGTAAGTTGGGTGAAGAATAGGATCGGGGAAATGATATGGGAGCCCAATGAGCTAAGTGAAAGATGGGGCGAATACTTCTATGAGTTATTAGATTAAGAAAGCTAAGGGGTTCTGAGGCAGAAGCAGATGATCTCACAATGAAGGATGGAAGCACAGGAGGGATCTCAAGAGAACAGGTGTGTAAAGCTCTAAAATCTCTTCAGAGTGATAAGGCTCCGGGAGTTGATGACATAGCTGCTGAGATGTTGAAATATGGTGGTAACTATGTAATTGACTGGTTAACTAAAATTTGCCAGTTGTGCTGGGAGTTAGGAATGGTCCCTCTGAATTGGAAGGATGCTATTATTGTTCCCTTGTATAAGGGAAAAGTTGATCAGACTGACTGTAAGAACTATCGTTGTATTAGCCTATTGGGTGTGCCAAGGAAAGTGTTTGGTATGGTCATTATCGAAAATGTACAAGGTCTTACATCAAAGAAAGTGTCGGATGTTCAGAGTGGTCTTATGCCTGGTAAAGGCTGCACTAACCAAATTTTTGCATTACGCATGATGATTGAAAAGTATCTGGCTGTTGGTATGAAAGTTTTTGCTGCCTTCATAGATTCAGAGAAAGCTTACGACCGAGTAAATAGGACACTTTTGTGGAAGGTATTGAATGAATATGGTGTTACTGGGAATCTACTTAATAGTGTAAAAGCCATGTATGCTGACAGCAGGGCCTATATACGAGTGAATGGTGTTTTATCAAATTGGTTTTCTATTGGTGTAGGAGTCAGACAAGGTTGTGTAATGTCACCATGGCTGTTTAATATATTTATGGATGCGTGCATGCGTGATGCCAAAATAGATAACACTGGTTTATATCTTGGTGATATCCATCTGTGAAGATGGCTGTATGGTGATGACACTGTCCTGTTGGCAAAGAGCAAAAATTAGTTTCAGAGTATGTTGTCTCGGATGTGCGAAATTTGCATGAAATTCCAACTGAGTATAAAAAATGGAAAACCAAAGTTATAGTTTTTGAGCGAGGTACTATTAGCACTGAATGTAAGTATAAATGGCACAGTGATTGACCAGGTGAATGAATTTGTGTATTTAGGAAGCATGTTTGACAGAGAGAATAAATTGGATGGTGAAATTAGTAGGAGAGTGAATTCTTCATTGAAAGTCATAGGTGCCTTGGGAGGTTTTCACAGGAATGAAGCGCTCTCAAGGGAGTCCCGAATGGCTATGTATGAAAGTGTAATTGTTCCGACTGAAATGTATGGCAGTGAAACATGGGTACTACAGAAGAAACATAGGAGTCATTTGTGTGCTGGAGAAGTGCGTTACTTACGAGAGATTTGTGGCAAGACACGTTCTGATCGTGTGAGGAATGAAAATGTGTTGCAGTTGTGTAATGTGAAGCAAAATGTTGATAGCAAGGTGGACACTAATATGCTTTGTTGGTTTGGCCATGTTGAAAGAATGAGTGATGAGGTGCTTACTAAGAAATGTTTTTAGCCCAAGTGATAGGAAGGAAAGGCTGAGGAAGGCCAAGGAAGTCATGGGAGGATCAGATTCAGGAGTGTCTGCATGAGAAAGAGATTATGAGTATGAAGTATAGAAGGTTTTGCCTACGTCGTGTGATGGATGTCAGTGAAGCCAAAGCTGTATGTCAAGATCGCTGTTAATGGAGAAGTTTGATACGCCAACAGTAAGTAAATAAGAATCAGTTAAAAATTTATCAGGTAGTTTGTATTTCTTTGTGGAGATAACCTCTGAATCTCAGAGAAAAGCTTAGTGATATGTATGTATGTATTGAAATATTTTTTTTTCTGAAGGAGGACTTATCACAAATTAAGTATTTCTTTTATCGCGATGTTTCGAAGCAACAGAATGCTTTGGGACTTGAGATCGTTTTAAACTGACAATGAGACCAATTATTTTTAAGAAAAGGTGAAATGTACTGTTTTATAGTATTAATTCACAAAACGCCGCCCCCGTGGCGCAGTGGTCTAACCGATGGCTTATAATCATTCGTCCGGAAGGGGTCCGGGTTCGAATCCTGGTGAGGCATGGATGTCGTGTTTGCCTTACGGCACTAGCACTCTCCCTTCCCTGGAACCGGTGGCACTACATTGGGGACAAGCGACTGCTTATATCCCATTGAGTTGCTCACGGCGGTCGTTAAACCTCAAACAAAAAAAGAAAAAAAACATTCGTTGACCACACGAGCCTTGTGAGCGAGTGTGTTATTCTGGACATGTACATCTCTGCTTGAGGAGAAACCGTACCGATGAATTTAGTTGGCAACAATATGCAGACACACCGTGACGTTTAGATGTTCTGCAATGGAGGTATCAGGTGATAGAATGGGTTTAAGAAAACATATCCCAGACCAGCATACCGCCGCCATAGGCGACTACCTGTTGATATTTTATTGGATGTCTTCATGAACACATTTTGCTTGCCCCAAATTTGGATCCTCCCATTGGTATGATGCAAAAAGAACCCTGACCTCTCCGTTCGGTCGACCTTTCTCCAGTCCTCAACGGCCTAGTGTCGACCCACTGGAGGCGTACCTTTGTGTTTTGTGCTGACATCAGCATTTTACATGGACATCGGATGTTGCTGACGATATTGGGATTTGACATGGACATCGGCTGTTGCTGACAGCATCGGGATTTGACATGGACATCGGCTGTTGCTGACAAAATCGGGATTTGACATGTCCATCGGCTATTGTATCACATTCGCGACAGGGTCCGATATGCGATGCGTTAGATGAACATCGGCACTCCAATTTTGAATTCTGTAGTGATTAGCCGGGTTGCGGCCAGTCTGTTCATTTGCACGATTCTAGACATTCTCCTTCGAAATTTTGATCCACCAGCTATTTCCGTCCACAGGATCACTAGTTGCTGGAAGTTTTTTGCGTGCCGTACCATTAACGGTAAACGCTTGCTATGTTTGTTGGTGAAAAAGCCTCGGAGAACAGGCTTTTGCGAGACACTGAAATCTGCATGCCTCGAGACAGCTACCATTCCACGTGGCTCAGATCACTCGTTTTGCCCATTCCGACATTCTGTCTAACTCTAACTGATGATAACCGTGTTCCGCATAATATGGTACGATAATTTCTTTAGGTTTAGATCTTATCTCGCATTCAGTTGTATAATATAAAGAACGAAGAAGTAGGTTCGAGGTAGGTCCTCTGATGGGAAAGTGTTTTATAGGAGAAGAAGGAAAATGTAGAGTCGTAGGAGTATGCTGATAAGGGTGCGGTTAAATTCACTGTAACTGTGCCCTTATGAGCTAAGAAAAAAATAGTACGACCAAAAAATTCCTAACAATTTAAACCTAACAAAAATTAAATATCATGCCTGGACGGGAACTGGCAACTGATGATGACTTACGGATCAAGAATTGGACATTCAAAATTTTGAAGCGAAGTTTCAATAACTTCGATATCAGTCTTGAATTGCTTGTTTCCTCAAAAGGTTTAGTCGCCCGTATGAAATTCAACCGAATCTTGACAAACGGGAAAAGACGTGACGCAGTAAGTCTAACCGCTTTGAAAGGAGGAATGAACAGTTGTTCCTATCATCATCATCATCGTCATCATTGTCAACAATTATCAATCCACTGCTGGACGAAAGTCTCCCCAAGTTTCTTCCACAACGGTCTGTCTTGTGCCAGTCTCCGTTGTTCGAACAGGAAAGTCAAAAAGCCAAGGTAGTGAAAAATATAGTGTTAGAGAGAATATGTATTGCTTTAGGCTAAATGCTCAGTATGATGAAAAGCTATGTCTCATAAACTGTAAATATAAACTTCTGATAAATTAATTTAGCTTAATATATGTCATGGTGGCATTAAATCATTGGCGCGGGAGGATGCTTTCTTTAAATATATTATTTGAATATGTTTGGGGTATCAGAGTTACTACTACCGTGTTTCCCCGAAAAAAAGACCGGGTCTTATATTAATTTTTGCTCCAAAAGGCGCATTAGGGCTTATTTTCAGGGGATGTCTTATTTTTTCATGTACTACCAATTTTTTTTATTTTTTTCATCTACATTTATTCATCTATTCATGTACAAAAATCTACATTTATTCATCTATTCATGTACAAAAATCTACATTTATCCGTGTACAAATAATTACATTTATTCATGTACAAAATCTACATTTATGCGTGTACAAAAATCCACATTTGTTCATGTACAAAATCTACATTTATTCATGTACAAAAAACTACATTTATTCGTGTACAAAAATTACATTTATCCATGTACAAAATCTACATTTATGCATGTACAAAAATTCACATTTGTTCATGTACAAAATCTACATTTATTCATGTACAAAAATCTACATTTATTCGTGTACAAAAAATTACATTTATTCATGTACAAAATCTACATTTATGCATGTACAAAAATCTACATTTATTCGTGTACAAAAAGTTAGATTTATTCATGTACAAAATCTACATTTATGCATGTACAAAAATCCACATTTGTTCATGTACAAAATCTACATTTATTCATGTACAAAAATCTACATTTATTCATGTACAAAATCTACATTTGTACAAAAATCTACATTTATTCATGTACAAAATCTACATTTATTCATGTACAAAAATCTACATTTATTCGTGTACAAAAAATTACATTTATTCATGTACAAAATCTACATTTATGCATGTACAAAAATCCACATTTGTTCATGTACAAAATCTACATTTATTCATGTACAAAAATCTACATTTATTCGTGTACAAAAATCTACATTTATTCATGTACAAAATCTACATTTATGCATGTACAAAAATCTACATTTATTCATGTAGAAAAATCTACATTTATGCATGTACTAAAATCTACATTTATTCGTGTACAAAAATCTACATTTATTCGTGTACAAAAAATTACATTTATTCATGTACAAAATCTACATTTATGCATGTACAAAAATCCACATTTGTTCATGTACAAAATCTACATTTATTCATGTACAAAAATCTACATTTATTCATGTACAAAAATCTACATTTATTCAAATACAGTCATGTCATCTTCTTCTGGAACATCGTCGTAACTCTCCAAACCCCGAATTCCGACTTGAATTTCTTGCGACTCCATTTCCTGTAGAACCATTGGCCCCAATCTCCCATGTCCAGCAATAAAGCTCTCCTTAAATGAGCACTTCTTGTCCATGTAGCCTACTCGTAGTGCATTGGCAACACAGCTGTCAGTGATTTTATCCCATGAATTCTTCACCCAAGTCACGGCCTCTTGCATGCTAGGCTTCACAAAGTTTCCACGCTGATTTTTCTCCATTTTATTTTAAATGTAGTCATTGATTTCCATGCGCAAATGATCCTTGAATGGCTTGTTTATTGCAATATCAAGAATCTGGAGATAGGCAGTCATTCCCGAGGGAATCATTATTTGATCTATTCTTCTCTCTGCAAGGAAGTTCTTCATGTCTTTAGCGCGGTGAGTGCTGGCTGAATCCCAGACTAGCAGACCTCTTTGGCCACCTCGCAAAACAAGTGGCAGCATTAAATCGACCCATTTCCTTATAATTGCTTGTGTGCACCAGGCTTTTTCGGTTCCAAGAACATAAATGCCTGAAACATGTTCAATCTTATTTTTCCTGCCCTTGGTGATGATTAGAGGTGGAGCTTTCTTTCCATCCAGACGAATTGCCAAAACACAGGTAACACGTGCACTTTCGTAATCAGTGGAGGGAATGTAGATTGACGAGGCACCCCTCTGATCAATTGTCGTTTGAGATCCTTGGTCCATAAACACTGCAGTTTCATCCATAGCAATCATGTTGGAGAGTTGGTATTTAGAAAAGTCGATGCCATCAACAAAGGACTTGAATGCAAGTGCACATTTAATAACTTTAGTATTTTCCAGCTTGAACAGTGTTGTCGATCTTCTTGGAGACAGTTCGTATCGCTGAAGGAAGCCATCCAGCCAGTGTTGTGATGCTTTGAATTCTTCTGGTGATATTTCTAACTGTGGTGCCATCCATCGCAAGGGCAAATGCTTGAATATCAGCCCTGCGCACAACCAAAGCCTTTGCTCTCCTGTCAGCAATCTATTCACAGATGATGTCTTCTAGCTCAGGAAATAATGGTTGCCGACTTGATCCACACTTGCGCTTCTTAGAATTTCCCTCGTCCACCTGTTGACTGATGTTATCGTACTCTGCTCGCCATTTTCGGACCATTCGGAGATCCAACATCTTCTCTATGCAGAAAGCCGTAGGATTCATGCCCCGGGAGCCCTCCACGATTCCTTTCTTGTACTCGACGGAATAGCTCTTTATTTTTGCACTCATCTTGTCTGGTGGTCAAAATATTATTCCCTTTAAATCTACCATTAAATCAAGTGTTAATTGAAGACTGTGTTAATTGTTAATCGACACAGGAGCGGCAACAAAAATGATGACAGTTAAGAATGTACGTTCGGCCCCAAAATATTGACTCTGATTTTTAAAGGATTCTTTCAGTCACCGTTGCCACCTGTGACGTGCCTGCCCAGCAGGACGCACACGACATAAAGGCAGATAGCAGTCAGAACGAACGTCCGCGTAGCTCAATTGGTAGAGTGACTTATTCCGGAAGGAGGGGACCCGGGTTCGAGCCCGGCGTGGACAAAAATGACGGAGAAATTTACGTCGTTATAATGGCGCCCGAACTTTCCGGATGACCCGGCCGTTCAAAATCTCGCAGTGGTGTGATGTTCTTTTCACACCGCGAGAAAAATCAGAGAATCCCTTCTCCAGCGCTTTGAAAAATATATGTGTGTGACGTTGTATTCCACACACCAGATTGACTGGGAGTTCTCAAGTGCACGTTCTACAGCGGATGGCTGCCTGCAACGATTCTTGGTCACAGCTGACCTGTGGGCCATGCCCCCGGCCCTATTTCAGGGGGCGGGCAAGATGTGACGTGCCTGCCCAGCAGGACGCACACGACATAAAGGCAGATAGCAGTCAGAACGAACGTCCGCGTAGCTCAATTGGTAGAGTGACTTATTCCGGAATGAGGGGACCCGGGTTCGAGCCCCGGCGTGGACAAAAATGACGGAGAAATTTACTTCGTTATACAACACAATAACTTGGACAATGACGAACCCCTTTCTTAATCCATTGAAAACGGTTAGAATACTTCTTACTTTTTCTTTGAGTTCGCATGTGTCCCCCCCCCATTTCTAAAAACACACACCACCTGTTGATGAATAACTAAAGATAACGTTCACCGGTAAAGTTTCCCACGTCGGATTCCCTTTTCGGAACTGGATGTTACAGCTCCCGAACAAAAGACGGCTTCTTTTCATTTCCCGTCAGCTCTCTGAACGGAACTGAATGCATGCGCCATTATTACAAAAACCATATCCTCGGCTGAATTCAAAGTCAATCGGCTTTCTTTCTTACTCTGGATATTCAAGGCAAATTAAACTCATGAACAGGGTATCCTCCAGTGATTTTGGCACTCGCTTCAGTGTTTTTGAACAGTGATAGGCTGGCTGACTACGGTACTACGTATCGTAACTGGGGCTTATTTTCGGGGTAGGGCTTATATTACGAGCATCCGGAAAAATCATGCTAGGGCTTATTTTCCGGTTAGGTCTTATTTTCGGGGAAATACGACACGTCTCGCTCTTAATTATCGTTTTTTTCTCGCTGTATGAGAGGAGTTCAAAACTTACATTAGTTTAATTGAGTTGGATTATTTAAAAAGAGGTCTGTATTCTCTCTACAAAAATAGATGCACTGCGATTGAATTGGGTATCTTATGCTTGAGAGCTGCCTTTTGCAAAGCAAGTAAATCCTATAATTTGCTTGTCATTGCTTTTGCCTTGGGTAACTTACATTTATAGAGCTGTCTTCAAAGTAAACTGATCATAACTCAGATAAGATAATATGTAGAGGATTTTAGGAAGGGAGTGTCTGACCCCAGATTTTAAACAACCCTTAGAAACAGGAAGCTAAGAGATTTGAGCTAGAGTGCCCGATAGGAAAGTGACATGGAAGTGAGGTAAAAAAGGGGGAGGAAGACCCCCTTACACTCGTGTGATGAGAGGTGCGGATGTTGGTTCTGATCATTACTTGGTAGTGTCACGAGTGAAACTTAATCTTGGTTGGAGGAAAAGGAATAGGAAGACACCCAGGATGGAATGAATAAAGGTTGAAAGGCACCCTGAAAATCATCAGCGTTACTCTAACTTACTCAGAGAACGACTGAAAGTGCTGAAGTCATGTGAGAGGGATGTAGAAAAGAAGTGGGAATGTTTTAAGAACTGTGTTGTCACTGCTGTTGAAGAAGTTTGTGGCACCACAACAGTGGGTAACAATGGAGGTGATGCTTGGTGGAATAATGAGATTAAAGAAGCAGTAAAGAGAAAGAAGGAATCCTATTTGGGGATGTTGCAAGGTAGAGTATCTCTGAATGAATATTGCTGTAAGAAGCGTGGAGCAGCCACGCTGGTTCTCCAGAGTAAGACAAAAGATAGGAAAGAGAAGGTGGAAAGGCATCAATTGCCATTTTGAAAAAATAGAAAAACTTTCTCAAGTACAGTACATGAGACACGGGAAAATAGGGGAAACAAAATTGTAAGTTGGGTGAAGAATAGGATCGGGGAAATGATATGGGAGCCCAATGAGCTAAGTGAAAGATGGGGCGAATACTTCTATGAGTTATTAGATTAAGAAAGCTAAGGGGTTCTGAGGCAGAAGCAGATGATCTCACAATGAAGGATGGAAGTACAGGAGGGATCTCAAGAGAACAGGTGTGTAAAGCTCTAAAATCTCTTCAGAGTGATAAGGCTCCGGGAGTTGATGACATAGCTGCTGAGATGTTGAAATATGGTGGTAACTATGTAATTGACTGGTTAACTAAAATTTGCCAGTTGTGCTGGGAGTTAGGAATGGTCCCTCTGAATTGGAAGGATGCTATTATTGTTCCCTTGTATAAGGGAAAAGGTGATCAGACTGACTGTAAGAACTATCGTTGTATTAGCCTATTGGGTGTGCCAAGGAAAGTGTTTGGTATGGTCATTATCGAAAATGTACAAGGTCTTACATCAAAGAAAGTGTCGGATGTTCAGAGTGGTCTTATGCCTGGTAAAGGCTACACTAACCAAATTTTTGCATTACGCATGATGATTGAAAAGTATCTGGCTGTTGGTATGAAAGTTTTTGCTGCCTTCATAGATTCAGAGAAAGCTTACGACCGAGTAAATAGGACACTTTTGTGGAAGGTATTGAATGAATATGGTGTTACTGGGAATCTACTTAATAGTGTAAAAGCCATGTATGCTGACAGCAGGGCCTATATACGAGTGAATGGTGTTTTATCAAATTGGTTTTCTATTGGTGTAGGAGTCAGACAAGGTTGTGTAATGTCACCATGGCTGTTTAATATATTTATGGATGCGTGCATGCGTGATGCCAAAATAGATAACACTGGTTTATATCTTGGTGATATCCATCTGTGAAGATGGCTGTATGGTGATGACACTGTCCTGTTGGCAGAGAGCAAAAATTAGTTTCAGAGTATGTTGTCTCGGATGTGCGAAATTTGCATGAAATTCCAACTGAGTATAAAAAATGGAAAACCAAAGTTATAGTTTTTGAGCGAGGTACTGTTAGCACTGAATGTAAGTATAAATGGCACAGTGATTGACCAGGTGAATGAATTTGTGTATTTAGGAAGCATGTTTGACAGAGAGAATAAATTGGATGGTGAAATTAGTAGGAGAGTGAATTCTTCATTGAAAGTCATAGGTGCCTTGGGTGGTTTTCACAGGAATGAAGCGCTCTCAAGGGAGTCCCGAATGGCTATGTATGAAAGTGTAATTGTTCCGACTGAAATGTATGGCAGTGAAACATGGGTACTACAGAAGAAACATAGGAGTCATTTGTGTGCTGGAGAAGTGCGTTACTTACGAGAGATTTGTGGCAAGACACGTTCTGATCGTGTGAGGAATGAAAATGTGTTGCAGTTGTGTAATGTGAAGCAAAATGTTGATAGCAAGGTGGACACTAATATGCTTTGTTGGTTTGGCCATGTTGAAAGAATGAGTGATGAGGTGCTTACTAAGAAATGTTTTTAGCCCAAGTGATAGGAAGGAAAGGCTGAGGAAGGCCAAGGAAGTCATGGGAGGATCAGATTCAGGAGTGTCTGCATGAGAAAGAGATTATGAGTATGAAGTATAGAAGGTTTTGCCTACGTCGTGTGATGGATGTCAGTGAAGCCAAAGCTGTATGTCAAGATCGCTGTTAATGGAGAAGTTTGATACGCCAACAGTAAGTAAATAAGAATCAGTTAAAAATTTATCAGGTAGTTTGTATTTCTTTGTGGAGATAACCTCTGAATCTCAGAGAAAAGCTTAGTGATATGTATGTATGTATTGAAATATTTTTTTTTCTGAAGGAGGACTTATCACAAATTAAGTATTTCTTTTATCGTGATGTTTCGAAGCAACAGAATGCTTTGGGACTTGAGATCGTTTTAAACTGACAATGAGACCAATTATTTTTAAGAAAAGGTGAAATGTACTGTTTTATAGTATTAATTCACAAAACGCCGCCCCCGTGGCGCAGTGGTCTAACCGATGGCTTATAATCATTCGTCCGGAAGGGGTCCGGGTTCGAATCCTGGTGAGGCATGGATGTCGTGTTTGCCTTACGGCACTAGCACTCTCCCTTCCCTGGAACCGGTGGCACTACATTGGGGACAAGCGACTGCTTATATCCCATTGAGTTGCTCACGGCGGTCGTTAAACCTCAAACAAAAAAAAAAAAGGTCACAAAACTTCCAAATCAAAAATTAACTTTTGTAGCTATAATAGTATTTGTCTTAAAAACTTCCCAGACTGATACACAGACATCAATACAATTACTTGTACAATAATTTAAGTACCCGGTTTTTTACGGTAATACATTGGTGTGCAAAAATTAAGGACGAAGAGGAGAAATTAGCATAACAGCGGAACGAGCAGTTAGAACGGACCGAAAGACCACTCAAGAGATAGACTAGGGCCCGGTACGGTAGGGCATGCGCCCATATGCAGCATGACGGGAGGGGGGGGTATAAAGCACACGGGTCGTGTACGCTCAGCAATTCGGTGAAAGCTATTGCACGGTGTACATCGGTTTAAACGACGTCGAGTTGCTGCCACCGTGTGATATGGCCAACAGGCAATCCAGTACACGACATCTGGATGACTTTACCTGAGGTCGCGTCATTGGGAAGTTGGAAGAAGGTCGAAGTGTGACTAGTGTGGCCGAGGAGTTCGGGATCGCTCACAGCATCGTTTCATGAGCTTGGAGAGCATTTCAAACGACAGGAACAGCTGTCCGAGAGTTTAGCAGTGGTCATCCACGAGCAACCACGGCGGCGGAGACCGGTATATTGTCCTACAGGCGATAAGAGACAGACGGCAGACAGCGGGAGAAATTGAGGGCCAGGAGGCTGCACAAAGGTGGTCTATTTGCACGACGACCAGTACGGTGTGTGCCATTAACGCCTGCTCATCGGAGACGGCGGTTTCAGTGGTGCCAGGAACAAAAGAACTGAACACATCAGCAATGGGGTCGAGTTCTCTTTACGGATGAGAGCCGATTTAGTCTGACGAGCGATTATGGACGTATACACATCTGGAGAGACCAGGGAACATGCAATAACACCTCCAACATCATCGATAGGGACCGGTTTGAAGGTGGTTTAGTTCTCGTTTGGGGCGGTATCATGCTTGCTAGCCGTACTGACCTCCACATCTTCCAAGGAGGTTCAGTCACTGGTGTCCGCTATTGTACCGAGGTTCTCCTGCCTCACGTGCGTCTGTTTAGAGGTGCTGTGGGTCCTGAGTTCCTCTTCATGGACGACAACGCTACACCACATCGTACAGTGGCTGTCGCAGAGCTGTTGGAGAGTGAAGATATTCAACGCATGGATTGACCCGCAAGGTCCCCGGACTTAAATCCAATCGAACACGTGTGGGACCTTCTCGGGAGACGCTTGGCAGCACGTCACCATCCGCCAGCAACGATTCCGCAGCTGCGATTGGCGCTACAAGAGGAATGGGCTGCGATGCGTCAACAGCTCCTTGACAACCTCGTCCTCAGCATGGACAGACGTTGTAAATCCTGCAACGCAGTCAGGGGTGAATATATCCCCTACTAAAGACTGGAGCTTTCTTGGCAGCCGCCTGTCACATGGACGTTTCTGTCCTCTGTCTAGTTGTGCTGGAAGCTACCTTTTCAATAAAGTGCCCTTGTATCCTTTGGATTCCTTGTTTGGATGGTTTTGCTCACTTGTCCCATATTCTTACATCTTGGGGATCTTATGGTATGATTTGAGTCGATGTGGAGCACTTCTGCACAACGTTATATTCGAAAAACCGTCTCGTCCTTAATTTTTGCACGCCAGTGTACAATATACAATAGCTGGTGCACAAAATTAGTGAAAGGAGAAGAAATATCCTGCACCATAATAATCAAAATTCATACGATATTCTATTCACAATATTCGATCTCGCTACAGAACGTCAACATCAGATCTTTCGACAGACGATCGAAATTTAACAGTTCATCAAATCTGAAGTATTCCTGCGAATCGATCCTATTACCTGAAAATTTTCGTCATATTTATATGGCAATAGTGAAAAAGGCGTTTTTCCGTTTTTGTACGAGAGAAATTGCGTAAAGTTTTCTGAAAATTCAGAATTTTTCGTTAACACATCTTAAAAGCGGCAGTTTGCCGTCAACAGAAGAAATGAATTGCGGAAAGGTTTCTGAAAATTTAGAATTCTTCGTTAAGACATCTTAAAAACGGTAGTTTGCCGTCAACAGAAGAAAGGAATTGCGGAAAGGTTTCTGAAAATTCAGAATTGTTCGTTAAGACATCTTAAAAACGGCAGTTTGCCGTCAACAGAAGAAAGGAATTGCGGAAAGGTTTCTGAAAATTTAGAATTTTTCGTTAAGACATCTTAAAAACGGCAGTTTGCCGTCAACAGAAGAAAGGAATTGCGGAAAGGTTTCTGAAAATTCAGAATTTTTCGTTAACATATCTTAAAAACGGCAGTTTGCCGTCAACAGAAGAAAGGAATTGCGAAAAGGTTTCTGAAAATTCAGAATTTTTCGTTAACATATCTTAAAAACGGCAGTTTGCCGTCAACAGAAGAAAGGAATTGCGAAAAGGTTTCTGAAAATTCAGAATTTTTCGTTAACATATCTTAAAAACGGCAGTTTGCCGTCAACAGAAGAAAGGAATTGCGAAAAGGTTTCTGAAAATTCAGAATTTTTCGTTAACATATCTTAAAAACGGCAGTTTGCCGTCAACAGAAGAAAGGAATTGCGAAAAGGTTTCTGAAAATTCAGAATTTTTCGTTAACATATCTTAAAAACGGCAGTTTGTCGTCAACAGAAGAAAGGAATTGCGGAAAGGTTTCTGAAAATTCAGAATTTTTCGTTAACATATCTTAAAAACGGCAGTTTGCCGTCAACAGAAGAAAGGAATTGCGAAAAGGTTTCTGAAAATTCAGAATTTTTCGTTAAGACATCTTAAAAACGGTAGTTTGCCGTCAACAGAAGAAAGGAATTGCGGAAAGGTTTCTCAAAATTTAGAATTTTTCGTTAAGACATCTTTAAAACGGTAGTTTGTCGTCAACAGAAGAAAGGAATTGCGGAAAGGTTTCTGAAAATTCAGAATTTTTCGTTAACATATCTTAAAAACGGCAGTTTGCCGTCAACAGAAGAAAGGAATTGCGGAAAGGTTTCTGAAAATTCAGAATTGTTCGTTAAGACATCTTAAAAACGGTAGTTTGCCGTCAACAGAGGAAAGGAATTGCGGAAAGGTTTCTGAAAATTTAGAATTGTTCGTTAAGACATCTTAAAAACGGTAGTTTGCCGTCAACAGAGGAAAGGAATTGCGGAAAGGTTTCTGAAAATTCAGAATTGTTCGTTAAGACATCTTAAAAACGGCAGTTTACCGTCAACAGAAGAAAGGAATTGCGGAAAGGTTTCTGAAAATTTAGAATTTTTCGTTAAGACATCTTAAAAACGGCAGTTTGCCGTCAACAGAAGAAAGGAATTGCGGAAAGGTTTCTGAAAATTTAGAATTTTTCGTTAAGACATCTTAAAAACGGTAGTTTGCCGTCAACAGAAGAAAGGAATTGCGGAAAGGTTTCTGAAAATTTAGAATTTTTCGTTAAGACATCTTTAAAACGGTAGTTTGTCGTCAACAGAAGAAAGGAATTGCGGAAAGGTTTCTGAAAATTCAGAATTTTTCGTTAACATATCTTAAAAACGGCAGTTTGCCGTCAACAGAAGAAAGGAATTGCGGAAAGGTTTCTGAAAATTTGGAATTTTTCGTTAAGACATCTTAAAAACGGCAGTTTGCCGTCAACAGAAGAAAGGAATTGCGGAAAGGTTTCTGAAAATTTAGAATTTTTCGTTAACACATCTTAAAAACGGTAGTTTGCCGTCAACAGAAGAAAGGAATTGCGGAAAGGTTTCTGAAAATTCAGAATTTTTCGTTAACACATCTTAAAAACGGCAGTTTGCCGTCAACAGAAGAAAGGAATTGCGGAAAGGTTTCTGAAAATTTAGAATTTTTCGTTAAGACATCTTAAAAACGGCAGTTTGCCGTCAACAGAAGAAAGGAATTGCGGAAAGGTTTCTGAAAATTTAGAATTTTTCGTTAAGACATCTTAAAAACGGTAGTTTGCCGTCAACAGAAGAAAGGAATTGCGGAAAGGTTTCTGAAAATTTAGAATTTTTCGTTAAGACATCTTTAAAACGGTAGTTTGTCGTCAACAGAAGAAAGGAATTGCGGAAAGGTTTCTGAAAATTCAGAATTTTTCGTTAACGTATCTTAAAAACGGCAGTTTGCCGTCAACAGAAGAAAGGAATTGCGGAAAGGTTTCTGAAAATTCAGAATTGTTCGTTAAGACATCTTAAAAACGGTAGTTTGCCGTCAACAGAGGAAAGGAATTGCGGAAAGGTTTCTGAAAATTTAGAATTGTTAGTTAAGACATCTTAAAAACGGTAGTTTGCCGTCAACAGAGGAAAGGAATTGCGGAAAGGTTTCTGAAAATTCAGAATTGTTCGTTAAGACATCTTAAAAACGGTAGTTTGCCGTCAACAGAAGAAAGGAATTGCGGAAAGGTTTCTGAAAATTCAGAATTGTTCGTTAAGACATCTTAAAAACGGTAGTTTGCCGTCAACAGAGGAAAGGAATTGCGGAAAGGTTTCTGAAAATTCAGAATTTTCCTGCTGTATGAAATATAAGTGAAACTGAGGTTTCTTTCCGTCATTTGAGGGAAAAGGTTGTATGAGAAATATGCTACATTAATTCAAGAAAGGAATCACGGAAAGTGGATCGGGAATTCCAGAAATCTTTTTAAAGTATAAATTACTTCATTTTTTTTTTTTGGATGTCCATGATTGGATTGTGTAACTAGCTGACATTTTTATTTAGTAAATTAATCAGTAAGAGAATATTTTTTGTGCAGCTATAAGATAGTGACCTCTGAAAATGAATGTTCTGTTGCTTTCTTGTTTTGGTTTCTTTTTGAAAAAATTGCAAAGTTATTCTTGAAACGAACAACAAGGTGTCTTAAAATATTGCTTCAGAAAATCTAAAACTGCAATCTGTGGAGTTTACTCCTGTGGCCAATTTTTCTGAGAGAAAAAAACAACGGAAAGGTTTGTTACTTCGTATTTAAGAAAGTTTGTTATTTATTTCCGAAGATTTCAAAATCTGAGCTTTCGTTGAGTCTTGCAACTTGTTGTGTTTGTTATTTTCTGTGTTTCTTTCTCCTCATGCGCTTTCATGCAGCATTTCTTACTACTCCCTTCATCCCCCAATTTGTCTCTGCTTCCTCTTTACTTAGTCGGGAAATGATTTTTTCCCTCTTTTCTTTTCGCTGTTTTGTGCCGGAAATAATCTTAAGGAGTGTAAATGGTGTGTGGGCTGCATAAATGGACACATACAAAATAGAGAGACCAAGGCAGAACTGAAAGAGGGGGTCATACACTTAAGAAAAGCAGTTACCTGTTTTTTTGACATCATTTTTCTATGTTTGTCATTACTTAAAGGACAAACTTTGGGTAACACGTAGGAGAGCCCTTACTGCTGTTACCCGTAAAGTCACGACAATTCCCAACGAAAGAAAGCTAATACCTTTTGTTTGTATTCATAACATAGTTTAAAGAACCTAATTTCAAAAAGCAGCGAGAACTGATTAAAGTACATTAACTAGTATACATGTTAAGTGATTAGGCACCTCAAAGCGACTTTTTCAACGATTTTTTGTGATGTATCTTTCACTGTAAGCATTTCAAATTTCGCAAACTAAAGTCATACCATAAATGAGCTCCGTCTTAACACGATTTATTTCAAAAACGAACATATATTTACAATTAAAAACCATTAGCACTTTCGGAGTGCCGTTCACTCCATCCTCAGATAATAATCCATGTTGCTGTATTATGCAGCTATATATATATACAGAGTCACATGGGGCATTACGTAGCTAAACTAATTGTCATTCATGACCTACACGGTGTTATATCACATACATCTGTTGCCACAAAAAATAGTGAAAAGCTATATACATATGTTATAATTTGATCATTTCAGTAAGTGCTTCCAAAATTCAGGTAGATCGACAGGGTAATCGGCGTTACAACATTTCGTATCTAATGTCGTGATAAAAACACTTTCTGCTATAAATAGGGCATGAACAGAGGAAGGAGTCTGGAGTATACTGACATTGCACCACTCAGGAATAAATGTGCCATTATTCATATTACGTGCAAGTGCTGTATTACAAAGGTGCGTTTTAATGCTATACTTGTGTTCATTCACTCGTAGCTCCAAATTCCCCCTCATAGAACCTACATAATTACTAATATGCTGTTTAGTAATTGGGTCTAAAAGTGGAATGTTGTAAACACCCCAACTTCGCGAAATATCATTTTTATCTCGGTCTCGTCTGAGTTGTGCAAACAAATTGTTACACCCAATGCCTAGTTGAAATTTATATTATAATTTGGTGGGTGGCCTCCACGGGTACATTAGGGTACAAGGATACTACATCAAGGGACGCCAATATGAAAGGCTCATTATGTGGCTGAAACATTCTAAGCCTTTCTACAGCCCTAGTGGAACTCTGAATAGAGTAAGAGGAATCCACTACAAGTTTTAACAAATATAATGCCAAAGCTTTTTTGAGTGGTCTGGTAGGGCTAACATACCACCCAGTAAACAACGGTTACCACCTCCACCCGGTTACCGTGTGCCTGATGTTTTTGGCCGACTTAAACTACATAAAGAAATGTACCCATTTCGCCCACTGGTATCTGGCTATGTTAGCCCTACCAGACCACTCGAAAAAGCTTTGGCATTATATTTGTTAAAATTTGTAGTGGATTCCCCTTACTCTATTCAGAGTTCCACTTTTAGACCCAATTACAAAACAGCATATTAGTAATTATGTAGGTTCTATGAGGAGGAATTTGGAGCTACGAGTGAATGAACACAAGTATAGCATTAAAACGCACCTTTGTAATACAGCACTTGCACGTAATATGAATCATCATCATCATCATTGTCAACCATTATCAATCCACTGCTGGACGAAGGTCTCCCCAAGTTTCCTCCACAACGGTCTGTCTTGTGCCAGTCTCCTCCATGTCACCCCTGCATACTTTCGAATTTCATCCACCCATCTCCCATGTGGTCTTTTTCTGGGTCTTTTCCTGTCCCTTGGAATCCAATCTAAAATTTCGGCTGTCCATCTATGGTCTGTCCTTCTGGCAGTATGTCCAGCCCATTGCCATTTCAGGGATTTAACTCTGATCATGATGTCTTCCACTCTCGTCATTTTTCGGATCCACGAGTTCCTCTTCTTATCTCTCCTGGTTATACCAAGCATGCACCTCTCCATGCTTCTTTGAGTTGTCTGCAGCTTTTGTATGTCTCTTTTAGTTAAGGTCCACGTCTCTGCACCATACGTAAGCACTGGAAGGATGCATTGATCAAACACTTTTCTTTTAAGACATAATGGCATATTGCTCTTGAAAATTATGCTGTTTCTTCCAAAAGCTCTCCAGGCAAGTTTTGTACGCCGATTAATTTCTTCATCAATGTGACAATCACTTGATATCTGCTGTCCAAGATAAACATACGTGTCTGTTATCTCCAGTTTTTCTCCATCAATCGATAAATCTTCATTTCTTGTAAAAGCATTGAACATCACTTTTGTCTTCTGAAAGTTCATTTTTAATCCCACTTCTTTACTCTTGTCAGCAAGTTCCTGGATCATACTCTGCAGCTCTGATGGGGTAGTTGCAAAAATGACTATGTCATCAGCAAAACGAAGGTGGGTTAGATAATCTCCATTAATCTTTATCCCTTTGTTTTCCCAGTTCAGTGATTGAAAGACATTTTCCAATGTGGCATTAAAGAGCTTCGGAGATATGGTGTCACCTTGTCTCACTCCCTTTCCAATTTTTATGTGTGTTGTATTTTCAAACAGCCGAATCTTTGCACTTGCATTTTCATAGATGTTATTAATAATATTAATGTATGCATCTTCAATACCGCAGGATTTCAGAGCCGTGGTAACTGCTGATGGTTTCACCGAATCAAAGGCTTTTTCATAATCGATAAAAGCCATGCACAATGGAAGTTCATATTCCCTCGCTCTTTCAATCAGTTCTCTCAGTACGTGGATATGATCTATTGTGCTGTAGCCACTCCTGAATCCAGCTTGTTCTCTCGGTTGAGCCATGTCCAGTGTTACCTTCAAGCGGTGTGAAAGAACTTTAGTGAAGATTTTATAAATCACTGATAGGAGGCTGATAGGTCTGTAGTTCCTGAGATCCTCAATGTCACCTTTTTTATGTAGCAGGATCATTGTAGCATGGTTCCAATCCACAGGAATCTTCCCTTCATTAAGGCATCGAGTGAAAATTTGGGCGAGTACTGTTTCAATTTCTCCACTTGCTTCTTGTATGATGTCTATAGTAATTCCATCTTCTCCTGGAGCTTTCCCTCGCTTCATGTTCTTGATTGCATGAGCAACTTCTGCTGGGAGGACTGGAAGAACTCTGGTACCTTTCATGATGTCTGGAGTACATGTATCATCCCTTTCATATAATTTGGAGTAGAAATCTTTCACTCTTGTCAAAATGTCACCTCTATTTCTTGTTATAGAACCATCTTCTTTTCTCAGAGCCATAATCTGTTTTCTTCCCTTACTGAGATGTCCCTTTGCTATCTTAAGGCTTTGGTTGTTTTCAATTGCTTTCCTCACTAGCTCACAGTTGAATTTCCTTACGTCTTCAGTGATACTTTTTCGTGTTGTCTTGCATAGCTCTATATATTCCACTTTGGAAGTCACATCTACTTTAGTTGTCCTCATCTCTCTTCTTTTTTGCATCAACATTTTGGTTTTTCCTGATAATTTGTTTACATGCAACTTGTTCTTAGACCCAGCTAATTTTGTTGCTGTTTCCATAAGAGCTTTGGTTACTTTTCTGTTAACTTCCGAAATATCCACTTCTTCCGATGTTAGGCCTTCTAAAGCAGAGAATCTGTTCTTCAGTTCCAACTTGAAAGTATTATGGTGTTTTTTAAGGTTGGTTATGTCAATACATTTTGTTTGTCTTATGAGCTTGCCACGTTCCAGTTTAGTGTTGAGGTGCATCTTACATCTCACCAATCTATGGTCACTACCTGTGTTGAACTTGTTCAGCACACTGCAGTCTTCGATGACGAATTTTTTGTTACACATAATAAAATCAATTTCACTTGTCGTCCCAATTGGATGTCTCCATGTCCATTTCCTGTGTGGCTTTTTCTTGAAAAAGGAATTCAAGATGAAAAATCCTTCTGCCTCTGCAAACTCAACGAGAGTATTTCCACGCTGGTTTCTGTTGCCGTGACCGAATTTACCTACTGAAGTTTCATTCTGTTGCCGGTGCCCTATTTTTGCATTGAAATCTCCCATAATTATCTTCAAGTGCTGTTTACCTTTATTATTTAGATGACGAATTTCCTCATAAAATTCTTCAATTTCTTCTTCAGGATGACTTGTGGTGGGTGCATAAGTTTGAATAATCTGAGCCTGGTATCTTCTCGATAGTTGGATAACGAGTCGTGCAGCTCTGTCAGAGGAACTTTCAACTTCTACCACTTTATCCTTCAGTTTCTTGTTTATTATAAATCCAACACCACTAGTTCTGCCTCCAGACTCCTTCCTCTGTTCATGCCCTATTTATAGCAGAAAGTGTTTTTATCACGACATTAGATACGAAATGTTGTAACGCCGATTACCCTGTCGATCTACCTGAATTTTGGAAGCACTTACTGAAATGATCAAATTATAACATATGTATATAGCTTTTCACTATTTTTTGTGGCAACAGATGTATGTGATATAACACCGTGTAGGTCATGAATGACAATTAGTTTAGCTACGTAATGCCCCATGTGACTCTGTATATATATATAGCTGCATAATACAGCAACATGGATTATTATCTGAGGATGGAGTGAACGGCACTCCGAAAGTGCTAATGGTTTTTAATTGTAAATATATGTTCGTTTTTTAAATAAATCGTGTTAAGACGGAGCTCATTTATTGTATTTTAATTGCACGACTTACTCTTCATATTTAAAGTCATACCTTTTTTTATGCCTTTTTAATTAATTCTCTTTTGGTAGACATGCTTTTACTGCTACAGCATTCCGAGCATGGCGACTTTCTTGGCTATGTTCACAAGTTAGATCAGTAAGGAACTATTGAAGATCAATGTTTGTTTGTTTGTTTGTTTGTTTACGGAATTATTTGGAGTAAGAAACAGACTTAGCTATAGAGCGCCAGGTATCTTTCAAACAGTTACAATACCAGCTGGTGCCGTGCAGGGCCGGATTAAGACCTTAGTAGGCCTCTAGGCTAAGACATCTGAATGGGCCCCCAAAGAACTTATGACGGGAAATTATTATGAAATTAAAACACGAAACTATAGCTACTAAAGTATCTGCAAAGTTTTCGCAATAAGTTAGTGTATTTTTCATTGATCTCACAAGAACAAGAGTTAAAAGCTAAAGATTCCCAGATTTTGTCTCGGATTTTCTAATGATTTAGCATTGTATACTTTTCTTAGTGCATCTTTTTTGTTATGTACACCGACCATTAACGGTTCCAAATGCAAATTGGGAGGTGTGAGTGGATGGTAGTGAAAAAGCTGAAACCGTCTTGCCGACACCGCTGTACACAACAACATGAAACCTTTACCCTTGGTGAGTCATTGCCTTGAAATCTGTTCGTCTTCCAGCCTCTGTTTCTGACCAAGTGGAGATCATACGAGACAAAAGTCAAATTATTTTATATACCTCTCACTCTCACTCTCTCTCTCTGTCTATCTACTACTTGCCCAGGCATGCCTCCTGGGTCGGTGGACCCCAAAACTATAGCCCCTGTAGATCCCCTCTTAAGCCCTGGTGCTCTGGGAACGCCAAGTCCCATGCAACTGCAATAAATAGCACCTGAATAGCTGAGGTTACAACATTTGATCTGCTACAGCGAAATATGCACTGAATCAATAGTTTACACCGATTTGTCATTACATTATGACCACTCCCCAGCCTAGAGATATGAGTGCGCCTGGAGACCGAACGGTGGCGCAGGTGAAGTTCACAGAACAATATGCACTGAGTGGCCACTTTATTATGACCACTCCCTCAGTACTTCGTTGGGCCACCTTTTGCCTTTAATACTGCGTCGATTCTCCGTGGCATGGACTCCACGAGATGTTGATAGGTGGTTTGTGGAATCTCATATCATGCTTGATGAATAGCACTTTCCAGGAGTGTGAGATTGCAGGGTTGTGGATCCAGCTGTCTGATGGCTCGTTCTACTTCATCCCACAAGTTCTCAATGGGGTTGAGATCTGGAGATTGTGGGGGACACTTAAGCAAAGTAAACTCACCGGCATGTTCCTGAAACCAGTCCTGTAGAATACGAGCACTATGGAAGGACACATTATCTTGTTGAAAGTAGCCATCGCCATTGGGGTAAACCATCCGCATGACATGATGCACTTGGTCCGCAACGATGTTTAGATATGATGTGCCAGTCACACGTTGATCAACACGATTTAAAGGGCCCAAAGCATACCAGGAAAACATTCCCCAGAGCATAACGTTGCCTCCACCAGCTTGAAGGGTTGTAGCAATGCATTTGGGGTCCATGCTTTCGTGCTGTTTCCGCCAAATTCTCACTCGGCCATTGGCATGGTGCAACTGAAAACGTGATTCATTGGACCACATAATTTGTTTCCAATTATCGACTGTCCAATCCTTGTGCTCCTGTTCGAACTGGAGACGATTTCTCTTGTTAACTGCAGACAGCAAAGGTGTTCGAACTGTTACAGGGCTTGGAGCTGAATTCCATAACAGCACCCTGTGTGGAGGATTCGTTTGTGTTTCCTTTGCCGTAAGTTCGGTATCGGTGGTTTAATCAGTAATTATTCCAACTGGAGCAGATAAAAACAATACAAACCGTAGAAAAATGAATCGACTGAAGCTAAATTTTGCAGTGAGGAAAACGTTTATTCAGATCATACGGGGAATGTCACCAAGCTTCTGTCCTTTTCGTGCTTTCATTCTTTCCGTTCTCCCTCAGTATTCTACACCGCCGAAAATCCTTCTCTCTCTTTCCGGCCACTCAAAACTATTCCTTCCTCCGTCCCTTTCGGCCACTCAAAACTATTCCTTCCTCCGTCCCTTTCGGCCACTCAAAACTATTCCTTCCTCCGTCCCTTTCGGCCACTCAAAACTATTCCTTCCTCCGTCCCTTTCGACCCGAAGCATACTGCCCCTCCTGCTAAAAACTATCTTGCTTCGTCGACCCATTGCCACCGCGTTCCTTCCGGCTACACCCTAAGATGTCTCTTCTCCGAAAATCGCAAGATTCCCTAATTGCCATCTGCTGCGTAGCGTGGGAAAGGAAATACTCATTTGCCTTTCGTCCAAATGGCGGGAATTGAAAGGAAATGATTCCAATTCAGTATCACAAAAATGGCTACAGAATATCGCTTCTGATAAATATGTAAGCCCCGGTTACAGAACAGGCCTTCGGCTGCCATATCCCATACGATGCAGAGTACGGCGAACAGTGCGTGCAGAGATCATTTGAGGGATCCTTGATTAAGATGATCTGTAATTTGCTGCACTGTTGCCCTTCTGTTGTTTGTTACCAGTCTGGACATCCCCCGTTCCGCCCGAGCAGTCACTAGTCGATAACGACCACACGTTGCACGTAGAGACCCAGTTTTTTGGCTGACAATCCAGTCTTTAAACACTTTAACAACAGCTGCTCTGAAACATTTCACGAATGCAGCGGTTTCGGTGATACTCGCTCCATGGCTCCGAGCTCCTACAATCTTCCCACGTTGAAGTCCGTCAAATCGCATTTTTTACCCATCTCGTTACCCAAAAATCCCTTCTACTACTGTCGCAAGCACTAAGTTTTCCCTTTTTATACTAGCCTCGTCCTTTGGCGGCAACAGCGTGCAGCCATAGCTCATTCGCTTAAAACTGTCAGGTGGTCATAATAAAGTGCCCACTCATTGTATATACAACTCTAGGACCGGCTTCCGGATAGTACAGTGTTCGGAGTCAGAATGGGAAAAGCTGCCGATTTATCGGAGTTCGATGAAGGACAAATTGTGATGGCACGGTGCCTCGGGACTACGGCCTCGGAAACGGCACAGCTTGTGGGCTGTTCACGTGCCGCTGTAGTGCGTACGTATAAAAAGTGGTGCACTGATGGCCAAACGACGAATCGTCGTCCGCAGCTCATTGTTCCCAGAGGGGAGCGGAGACCGTCGCGCATTGTTCACAGGGACTGCAGGGCCACAGTGCGATAAATCGCCCACAGCTACAATAGGGGTGATCAGGGCAATGTTTCAAAGGACATAGTTCATCGCGGCCTTCTGCGCATGGGCGTGCGTAGCCGAAGACACAGTAGGGTCCTGATGATCACTGCACGTCATCGTCAACAACGCATGAAATGGGCCCAAGATCATCGAAATTGGACCGTGGATGATTGGAAGAAAGTGGCCTGGTCTGATGAATCAAGATTCCTGGTGTATCACGTAGACGGCCGAACGCCGATACGCCGATCACCAACGGAGGCCATGACCACCTGGATGAGCTGTTGGGCGGAAACAGGCCGGCGGCGGGGGTGTTTTGCTGTGGGCGATGTTTCCTTGGGGCACTTTAGACCCCGTTATCGCAATAGCACAATCCCTGACAGCTGTTAGGTATCAGAACATCGTTGCGGAACAAGTTCACCCATTCATGTCAACTGTGTTCTCTGCCGGTGATGGTGATTAGCAACAGGATAATGCGCCGTGCCAAACTGCCAGAATCGTCAAGAAGTGGTTCGAGGAACATGTTGGTCACTTTCTGTTATTGTCCTGTCCTCTAAATTTTACCTGACATGAACACAATGGAAGAATTGTGGTTCGACTTGGAAAAGCGGGTTCGCGCTAAATTACCCCCCCCCCCCGAAATGTACGGGAACAGGAGGACTTTCTGTTGACATTATGATACCAGATACCCTAGGATACCTATCGCCATCTCATCGAATCGATGCCTCGCTGTTTGCCCGCTGTTTTGCGGGTTAAAGGGTGTCCTACAGCTTATTAGGTAGGTGGTTGTAATGTAATGGGTCATCGGTGTATAATGAAGCACAAAATTCCTTCCTGCTGAGTTATTATCATAATTTCGAGTAATCAAGTACACTTACTAGATTTCCTCCATGAACGCAGTTCCTTTTTTAAGAAAGTTCGCTTTCATTCGAGCAAAGGGAGATTAAGAAACAATGCAAAAATAATGGACTGCGTTCCCTTGAAATTACATTTATAATAAATTTTGATTTCGCATACAAACTTTAAGTATATTACGCGAGGTAATGCAAATAAAAAGAGATAAACAACGGAAGCGTGCAACAAATGAATTTAATTTTTTTATTAAAATAGAAAACTTTTAGAGAATTTTGCAAAACAATAACATAGCAGCAATCAGAATATCAAATCATAGCTAGAACCGGCCGATGTTACTTTTTTTGTTTTAAATGTAATGCTTCAATTAGCAACAGAAATATCGCTGAACTAAGAATGCAAATCAAAGCCATTTTAAGGAGTATTGTACATAGAAAATGAAGAAATGGATGAAAAAATTTCCTTTTTCGTAAACTATTCGATACAAAAATAATTTAAACATAATAACTATAATGAATATGATTTTACTACTAAGCTAACGCTTCTTCTAATGGTTGTTGTGTTATTAATTATGAATAAACTTTCCTGCTAGTAGTGTAGTAATAATAATAATCAAGCTTATAACTGGTAGTAATGTTGTAGTAGTAATTAAGATGAATAAAGTCTTATGCTGGTTGTTACTAATAACACTAAATGAAATAAACCTAACAGGCAGACAGAGGTCTAACAGTAACTATGAACTGAGAAAAACGTACTTACAACAAATTCTTTATTATTGAGACTTCTCGCTCTCACATAAACGAACTCTCTTTATACAGCACCAGCTTTCTGACACATAAACCACAGCTCACTTCGTACAACAACAAACGCTCTCTTTAACATAAACCAACGCTATCCGTACAACAACAAACGCTCTCCGTACAACAACAAACGCTCTCCCTTATTTTTTTTTTTTTTTTTTTTTTTTTCGAAGTGCTGGAGAAGGGATTTAATTTTTCCTATCTCGCGGTGTGGAAATAACATCACACCAATGCGAGATTTTGAACGGTCGGGTCATCCGGATAGTTTGGGCGCCATTATAAGGAAGTAAATTTCTCCGTCATTTCTATCCACGCCAGCATTCGAACCCGGATCCCCTCATTCCGGAATAAGTTACTCTACCAATTGAGCTACGTAGACGTCTTATTCTGATTCCTATCTGCCTTTATGTCGTGTGCGTCCTTCTGGCAGGTACGTCACATCTCCTGGTACGTTACATAACCTGCAAAACGATGATGTAGCGCCATACGTAAAAATTCAATTATACGTCGCAGAAGTATTCATTCTTATCTTTTGCCGATAAACTATGCATCATACAATGAAAAACAAGAAAGATGACACTGAATTTTTGGTTGTAATGACCACGTCTTTTCCATCCTTTACCGACACGGATAAAATATTTGGAAGTTATTTAGTCATTGGAACCCATTACAGAAAATAGAAAATCATTAATTGCATTTCTGCAATCGATAAAACATCTAGAAACAGAAACAGTTACTTTCCACCACTAAGGTTGAAAAGTCTGTTACGAAAACTAACAAATTGTGATGAAAAACATTTCTCTTACCTGAAGGAACATAGCAGGGAAAAAGCGATTTTTTCATCAAACACTTCACAGAAAAAGCTGCATTAAGGAAAAACATTATATTTTTTAAATATGTCTCTTGGGAGCAGAGATAGCGAGAAAAAGTTTTTGACATTTCTGCCTCCTAGCGAGCAAACTGTGAACTATTTTAAAAATATGATATTCGGTATATTTAGCGCAACAAACGGCATACAGTAAAAATACATTTTTCAAAAGGATTTTTAGAAACATAGATACAGCATCAAACAGCGAAACAGAAGTACACCCTGACACCACTTAGCGGTAAAACTGTGAACTACAAAACTAAACACTATAACCCCAACACCATTTAATGGCAGAACTGTGAACTACAAAACTTCACGAATAGATGCAAAGTGTTCCACAAAGTAAATAGTGTATGATGTTTAAAGAAATTTTAAAATCGGGCTCTTAAAATCACATGTACTGTATTAACAATATATGCTGCAAACGGAAACGTTAACTTATGCGCTCTTGGTGGCACAAATGTACGTTAAAAAAATTATATGTATGCAAAATATTTCGCACCCAAAATGCTCTCCGGCAAAAAAAAACCTTTTTCAAATCGGACTGTTAGAAGTAGAGATCGACAAAAAAAAAGATATTCATCTACGCCGCCTGGCGGAAAAATTATGTCCGTTTTTAACACAAAGTATTCTCAAAATGCTTGTCGTGATGAGTGGTATCTGACTGCAAAATACTTTTTTAAATGAAGCTTTCAGAAGCACATATATTGCTACAAATATATCAGAAACAAAAATATATACTTCCGCCCCTAGTGGCCAAACCATTCTTTACAAAAATTAGAAATTATATGCAAAACATTTTACACCTGGAGCTCTCAAATCGGACTTTTAGAAGCAGATAACGGGGAAATTGCAATTTAAATTTACGCTCCCTACCGGGAAAACTATGCATTACTTGAAAAAAAAACTGTACCCAAAATAGTTTCCGTTATAAATGATATCGAATGGAAGAAAGAATGCTTTTAATCGGATGTTCAGAAGTAATTATATTGAATACAACGTATTTTGAAGTCGATTGCGTCTGAATTTACGCCCTCTGGTGGTGAAGTTATTCATTGTAGAAAAACTGGGAAGCAAAGGATCATCGTTAACGTTATTTTTAATACACCACAACATGAAAGAATATCTCTTCTTTCTAAAGTGTATCAAGAAACTCCGAGTGTAGATCCGCTACGTTGACGATATATTCTTCATATGGAAACATGGAATAGACGAATTAAAAGATTTCATACATAAGATAAACAGTCTACATAATACGATAAAGTTCACCATGGAGCTTGAAGTGGATGGAACGTTGAATTATCTTGACGTCGCGCTCAGAAGAAATAGAACATCCAGCTTCGATTTTAACGTTTATTATAAACCGACCGCAGTACCGAACCTTGTCTCTCCTGATTCGCACTTCCCAAAAGAGTACAAACTTTCTGCTTTTAGAGCATGTTTCTATAGAGCGTATAACGTATGCCACCCCGACTACCTAAATAACAAGGAAATTGATAATATTTATAGCAAAGGTCTAAAGGCTGGATATAAGAGGGATGAAATAGACAGAATACATAGAACTGTAAGAAATCGCATAATGTCAGCAGCGACAAAATCACCTAGTAAGACAATGAAGTACGCAAGATCCATTTCATATATCCCAGGCTTTGCATATTAGTTAAAGAATTTGTTACGTAAATACCAAATATTAATAGCAATAAAGTCCCCGACCCCATTATCACATATAGTATCAAACTGCGAGGAGAGACAGTGTGAAAAAGAAAAGGCGGGTGTGTACGCTATACCGTTGGTATATCCTGACAACATGGAAAAGATATATATCGGAATGACAAAGCGATCCTTGGACACTAGATGTAAAGAAAACGTGCGAAGTGTCCACCAGGACATGCAGAATACAGCCCTCGCCAGAGAAGTCATGCATTCATCAGCCACTCCAGTATGGAATAATATAAGAAGAATTGCCCCTTACACTAACTTTAAAGAGACTGCCATCAGGGAAACTGTCGAAATCCTCTCCAACAAAGTAGATATCTACTGAACTACCAATGGTTTGGCATGCGTTATTAAAAGACGGGAACACGTTGCCGCGCACCGTGTAATTACGTGCTAAAAACATTTCACGAAATATGCTTGTGATATCACCCACGTTTGTAATTACGTGCTAAAAACATTTTATGAAATATGCTGGTGATATCACCCACATTTATAATTACGTGCTTAAAACATTTTACAAAATATGCTGGTGATATCACCCACGTTACTTACAAAAGTCATCTTTGTTCCGTATCTGTTGCAATTCCCTGCATTTTTATGTGTACCGTTGTCTTGAAAAAGCGTCCCAGTGGAGTGCGAAAGCTTAGCGAATTTCTGTGATTACTACACCATAAGAAATAAACGGATTTTATACGCTATATGCGTTTCTTGAATAAGGATCATCGTTCGCACATTTCAAGTTTTCTAAGGCAAAAAAAAAAAAAATCTTATGGAACTAATAGTTGAAGATGTTCACAGACAGAAGGATGGGCGGACAAAGCGAGAAAATTAGCACGATTTTTTTTTTTTGCAAATGATGTGCTAAAATTGCATGGAAAGTTTTGGACATAGCTTCAGCTGTCTAATGTAAAACGAATTTCTCTAATGCAACATTTAGAAGTGTACTTCCTGTGTTCACCATCAATGTATTTTCCCGTCACCTACCGAAAAAACTGCGCCCTACAGAAACTAGAAACTTAGAAGTGAATGAATCATCATCTTCTCTTCTTGGTTAGCGCTATTCGATGAAGTAAAGTATCACTAATCTCACATTTATATTCGGAGACAGGGGTCAACACTGGGACAGACAGACAGACAAACAGACAGACAAACGGGCAAAGCGGTACTGTTAGCACGTGATGTTTTTCAAAAGACGCACTAATAACTGTAGGCAAGTACAAAACGTAGAGCATCAGTGCACTCTTGCTCCCGATGCTGTCAAAAAAGATGCATTGGTTGTTAAAAATTCATATTCTATTCTGAGAAGAAACAAAAACAAACCATTTATCAGTTTGCTTGAATGTACAATAGCCAAATGATTACTTTTATTGAAAAGTATTATCATCTGCGATTAATAAATAGCACTGCCTATCCTTTTTAAAAGCATGTCTTTTGTAAAAAAAGATCATGCTTATGTTACCAGTTTGTCCTTCCGTCTGTAGACACCATATCGTTGCAATTAATTGTCCGATTTGAAAAATTCTTTTTCCGTTAGGAAGCTTGAAATGTGCGAATGATGATCCTTGGCTTCTTGGAGTTTTTCGGTTGTTGGTTTTTTTTCGATGCAAAAATTCGCCGCTAGAGGGCGTAAATCAGATGATATCGAATTCGAAACACATTTTATTGCACATATTTGCTTCTAAATATCCTATTAAAAAATTCTTTGTTCCATTCGATGCCATTTATAACGAAGACTATTTTAGGTACAGTGTCTTTTTCAAGTAATGCATAGATTTTCTGCTAGGGGGCGTAAGGGTAAATTGCGATTTTCCCGATATCTCTGCTTCTAAAACTCCAATTAAAAAAAAATTCTTCCTGCATCTCATATAGCTCCTGATGGGAAGTGTTTTTCATATAATTTCTAATTTTTGATATAGAATGGTTTGGCCACCAGAGGGCGTAAGAGTTTATATTCGTTTCTAATGTATTTGCAGCAAAATGTGAGCTGCTGAAAACTTGATTGAAAAAATTCTCTAGTGAGCCGATACCGCTCCCCTTGGAAAACTTTTTCAGAATACTTACTTCTTAAAATAAGGTATAGTTTTTCCGCCAGGGGGCGTAGACGCATATCATATTTTTGTCTATATCTCTGCTTCTAAGAGTCCGATTTGAAAAATTCTTTCTTTGTTTGAGAGCGTTTCCGCTGCGAAATGTTTCTCACGTAATTTAATATTCTTCTTTGCTCACAAGTATGCCACCAGAGGGAGTAAGTTTACGTTTTCCTTTTCTGGAATATATGCGGAACTAAAAACCCGACAAAAAAATTTTTTTTCACTCAGGTACTACTAAATATGAAAATTTTTTGTGTGTATTTTCTTCCCAAAATAATCCACAACTTCGCGCTAGGGGCGTCAGTATTTAATTTGTTTTTCTCAATATATGTGCGATTTAAAACAAAATCTTTCAACATTGGATGCCATTTACCTTGTGGAACAATTTAAGTTAGTATTTGAGAAGTTTTATAGTTCAGAGTTCTATCGCTAGGTGGTGTTTGTGTGCTTCTGTTTGCAGCTGTATCTCCTTCTGAAAACCTATTGAGAAATTTCTTTTCTACTGTGTGTCGTTCGCTACAATAGAGATGTGGAGCATTATGCTCTTTAAATGACGCACAGATTTCCTGCTTGGGGGCGTAAAGGTCAAAACCTTTTCCTCGCTATCTCTGCTTCCGGATTACGTATTAATATTTGAAAAGTTCATTTTCTTAGCATAGCTTTTCCCATGAAGAATATTTTTTCGCCTATTATCAACTTTCTCATTATTCAAAATTCTTCCACTAGCAAGCGTACGTAAGCTTACATCATGTTCCTTTCTATATTTCTTTCAACTGTTCAATTTGAAAATATTTTTGTCTATGATACCTTTCTTGTGTTATGAGAAACTTTTTGTTCGCCATTTGTTAGTTTTCGTAACATGCTTTTTAGCCGCTGGTGGAACTAAGTAGCTGGTTCTATTTCTGGATGTTTTATCGATTGTAGAAACCGGTTCCACCGACTCTGAATAGCTTTGATAAATTTAATTCGCGTCAGAACGGATTCAAAAGAGGTGCTCATTACAACCGAAAATTCGGTGTCATCTTTCTTGTTTCTTATTTCGTGTTGTCTAAAATTTGTAAATTTTATTAATGGCATAGCAAGACATAAAATAAAATGCGATGGCGCAAAGATTGGCGATCCTAAAAATTGTTTTCATTGAGTGCAGAAGAAGCGTTGAATCAGTGCTTGTAGTTTCAAATGAGACACCGAAGAGGATTTAACATCCATGAAACACTGACTAGTTCCTATTTGTTTTTACAGATTCGGTGTCAACATAGTTTTATATGTTGTGCTGTAACGATACCTCAGCGTTTGTTTTACTCACACACTGACATTTCACTTTGTGTCGTTGATCCCTGACGACTTATCCTCCTGTGTAATGATCAGTCCCGTATTCACATTTTAGCGTGTGAAGCGACAGTGCTCGCGAGTAATGCTTAAAAGAAGCAGAGAAGCAAAGAGAAGTTCTGGAGGCGTGCGTCTCCGTCTCTGGTAGATCAGTGTGCGAGCGATGAGCTGGCCACGTGCCGGGGTAGACCGCTGTCAGCAGAAAGAAAGCAGAGGCCATCGTTTTACTCAGCACCATTTGTCAGCTGATGATAGTGATTATGCCGGAGGCTGAGACTGTTAGAAGAAGAAAACTTTCTTTCTCCTGGAATGAATACAAAGACGCCTCATCACTTCGAAGCGGCAGCCCTCCCGGAAGGTCGACAGAGTTCACGGAAAATAAATCGGGCACTCTCTCGACTCTTAAAGATAACATAATTCTTTCATTTTCTTTTCACACTTTTTTAGTACCGATTGGTGAGCGGGCCCACTCTTCTCGAGGAAGGGTGGAGTACCTCATTTTATACATTACGCCATAATGTTATAAAATAACAGCTTCCATTCCAATGCAATTCAATTTAAAAGCACGATAGGTTCCGGACTTACCGCTCGTCCTTTGATAGACTTAAATGCCCCCAAAAAATCAGAG
This sequence comes from Macrothele yani, assembly GCA_039090855.1. NCBI lineage: Eukaryota > Metazoa > Arthropoda > Arachnida > Araneae > Macrothelidae > Macrothele > Macrothele yani. The sequence goes on along the minus strand of CM077001.1, from coordinate 164,882,986 downwards.
AATTAAAAAAAAAACAAAAAAAAAACGCCCTTGTCTCATCTCTTTGTCGGTATGTACAAAACGATACCTTTGTTTTCAGAAGTCTATAAAAATTATTTTTCCCGTCGGACAAAAACCGAACATCCAAATCAATGCAATGAAGGTACTGAGGTCTACGTTCAGAAGTAATGACATAATATTTCCAGCATACAATACATGGAATCCCGGTCACGCCGGCCATGTAGTCAACGATTTTTCCGGGGTTTTCCGCTGACTTCCTGGACTCGGGGACGTTAATGCGTAGATGGTTCCCTGTGAAGTCGGACCAGGACGCCCTTTACCCCTTACACACATGCAGCAGAGGAATAGCAAGCCAGCTACATTAATTTGCCAGTAACTCTCAAAGGCGCATAATCATCTTTGCGAGACTCAACCTGTCATGGCCGGACGAGATAGATATACAGATAGATAGATAGGTAGATACAGATATATATATCGAGAGACAATACATGGATGTTTAGGTTGCGACTAATTTGCTTTAGGACATCCAGACGACGTGCATAACCCCAATTTTTGGACAGAGAAGTTGAATTTTTGTCGTAAATCATTCCACCACATGGAATTAACAATTCTGACCATACGGCAAGCAGTAGTATTGTATCTTAACGTATATCACTTCGGTTGGGTTCTACAGTTTAAAAAGTAGAAAGCAATAAATCTTACTGATGCCGCAAAGCATTTTTAATTTGTCATTATTGATGGCAAATGGGCTTCGTGGATTATACTTTGAAACTGTCGTATGGACTGTTCCTTATTGAATCTCTGAAAAATTCGACTGACCGTAAAGCATGATGCTACACTACTGTTTGTGAAAATGGCAACACCATTAAAGACTACTAGTATTAGCTTGGAGCTTAACACAGATTCATTTCGGAGAAAGGTCATACAGTACTTCGTCGATCGTGGGACCTCCCACGAACAAAGGGACATCCTCTTTCCCCCCATCGTTCGACACCACTCTCCCTCAGAAAGAGCCCGCCAGGGACAAGGGGAGTAAGCAATGAGGATGTAGCACGTGACGTCATCGAGAAGTTTCAGTTGAGTGGCAACAGTCCCTGCAAGATCCTGAAGGGCAAGGACAAGCATAGCTTGCTGTCCTGCAGTTAGTGTGTAAAGTGCGATCATTAGCAATCTGGGTTTATAAAAATTTGAATCCAAAATGCCTAGATTTTGTGTGTGGAATTATTAATTTCTTAGGCTGCTAGCTGCTGTCTCTAAAAGAAGTACCGAAAAGATTGGCTTTTCTGCCAAACAAAGGAAGATTGCTTCCCAGAGCTTAGAAAACACTTTTTGTTGAAGAGTTAGTAGACTCTTCAAAGGCAAAAATCTTTTAAAGGTTAGTTTTATTCATAAATTAGTGATTTCTGGTAAGGCATAGAACCTACCTTGTACTTGTTCAAATGCTGTTGGCGTACAGTACTTGCACTTATTGGGACAGGCGTTCCACTCGTTGATTCTAAAATTTTATTACTACTGACTATTTTCTTATAGAACACCTTTTAGAGTTTGTCTCTTAGTCAAAATTTTTCTTAAATCAACGCTTCGGCACTTCTGTGCACGTAGGTTTTTCACCTCCAGGGATTTGACTATTTATTCAAAGGCTCTTGGTGTGTGTAGGAGGTGTTGAAATTTTTGTAGAGCTAAGAGTTAATTTTTTAGCCAACCTGACTGTTAGTCAGAATCAAATCTCTTTGGCTGTTCTGGATTTTTTAGAACTCTAGCACACCATCCCCCGATTCACTTGTTTTGCGAGTTTTCGGCTTTTTACTTGGTATTTTCACTTTTAATGTTATTTGGCTGTCGGTGTTGGGGGTTTATACTTTGCTAGTTTGTTCTATATAATCCCCAAACCACCATTTATTTTTATTTTTAGTACACCTGGATTGTTATGTGGAGCTGAAGCACACTTTTGCGGAAAAATGCAAACCATGGCTAAAATTATTGTCCAAATGAAATTCATTTTGGTGGCTAGGTTTGTTTACAGACCGGGATTATGCTGATAAATTTATTTACGGATAAATAAATTAGGGCGAAATTCAAATCATCACAATTTTGCGTGAAGAAATGGCTTTTGCTCTAAATTTTCCTAAGTCTTGGAAATCGCTTCTCAGAACTAAGAAAAACACTTTTTATTGAAGAGTTACTAATTACACACTAATTGATGATCTCACTAAATTATCATGTGAAAGAATACCCACGATGAGAAATTGTTATATGCTGTTGTGTGGTAAAGGCGCGTCGACCAGAGACGAAGTAATAGAAAATATTTACTATTTGTAGTTTCGAAAAACTTTTTGCGTCACCTTCGAAGATACTGGCATTCAGTACATACGGGTCTTTTCCTTCAATCTCTTTATTTTTTCCAGTTACCGCATTTTGCACTCGGAAATTAAACTTTCAAAGTAAGACGCCATCATTTCAGCAAGGACTGGTTGTCCTTCACTTACGTTACTAAGTCTCGTTGCAATGCTGAAAGTCACGTGTCTGCTACATATTCATTAACAGTCGACTACTTACATCAAAGGCATTTTTCTGGAGGACAGATCGGGAATGGACCGGATAGGAGTCATAAACGGGGAGTCTCATTGGCGATTTTGAGTGGAGAAGAATGAAGGATTTTGCTCGGACACAAGGCAGGGGAAACGCTTCTGCACGGGATGAAGTAGAAAGAAGTTTCGGCTGGAATTACATAGAAGTCACCCGAGATATCTATCAACCCGCTGGAAGTATTTACTATTCAATCAGACCAATTAATATATTTCCCCTTTTACCCTCCAATCTGAAGAATAAAGATAAGTGCAGTCGAGATCTCTGTCATTACATTCAATTTGTTTAACTACTTATTTATTTGCGTCTCTGCTCCAATGACAGGAACCTGCAACCAAGAACGATTCTTCTGATAAGTTGGCGTCCACCACAATACATAAAATTAGAACAAGCCAACAGGAGCAGTGTCACAAGTCAGGCTTTGTCTTCCAGCACAGGTCGACAGCATATGCTTAACAGAGGACTGGTCGATAGCAGCCCATTGATGCGCATTCCTTTGAACATCAACCACAGACGCCTCAGGCTGCAGTGAGATCTCATACATAGACACGTGCGCGCTGATTGGCAAGAGGTCGTGTTTTATGACGAGTCACGATTCAATCTGATGCACCACGATGGTAGCATACGTGTTCGAAGACATGGTGGCGAACCTTACGGCGTTCATGTTGCAGCGTCATACCGGACCAATGCCAAGCATCATGATTTGGGGCGCAATTCATTGGATTCAATTCGCGGCCTCGCCGGATACGAATGGAGGGGACCCTCAACAGCCAGCGATACATCAGGGATGTTTTAAAGACAGAGGTGATACCCTTTCTTCAGAGTTTCTCTGGTGTTAATTCCAGCAGGACAATGCTCGACCACATGTGGCCTGGAATGTCCAAATCCTCTTCCATGCACGGCAGATACTACTTTTGACCTGCACTTTCGCCGGATATGCCCCAGATCGAAAATGTCTGGAACATGGTAGCTAAGCGACTGGCCCGTCAAATGCCTCCACCAGTCACCTTAAATGAACTCCGGTCTCGCATAGAAGCAGCTTGGCAAGCTATTCCCCAAGACTGTATCAAAAACCTTTTCCATTCAGTACCACACCGCATAGAGGCTGTTGTGGTTTCACACGATACTGAGTTTTGAATAAAGAAAATCTTGTATATCTCTTCAAATGTAATCAGTTATCTCCTGTGACATGAGGAATCTGTGATATAAATTTGATTTGAATAGAACGATTCTTTCTTGCTGTTGTAATTTTCACACACAGCAGTGTATGTAATTGTTTTGTTTGAGTCATTACCTGTTCATAATATCTACGCATTGGTACTTTTGTACGTGAGTACAAAGAAAACTGCTGATGGCACGCAATATGTCGCCATTTACTCGCTTTGATGTCATATTAATGACAGTCTGTGACATCCATAGGATTGGGAATATGTGAAGCGATCAAGACAAATAATATTTCGGAAAATTTTTCTAATCCCCTGTATTTATCATGAGCAAGTATGCGGTTTTTAATGTTCCACAATTTTTTTTATCAAAATTTAGGATGAAAAGAGCTTTCATCGGTTAAAACTACACTTTAAGATAAATAAGCAAATAAAGCAAAAAACAGGTCACAGCTATTGGGAGAAACAAATGCTCTGGGATCATCTTTGATCATCGATACACAGAAGTGTTGCGGCGGATAAGGTCAGTGAAGAAGTTTTTCTTATATCTCTCTCGAATTAACAGCACAGAATAATTGTGCATTCGGGTTTGACATTCTTCTATGCAGCACGATGAACAAGAATAAAATGAAGGTCGTTGCTGAAGTGTAGCATGGAAGTAATAAAATGTATGGACCACATAATACGAGAATAACCTGAATCTTACCTCCGTGCATGAGAAATTCGTTGACTAGCTACAAGCAAATTTTTCGGACTTTGCGTTAAAGCTTGACGAAGTGAGCCTCCGATGACTTATGATTCCTTACAATTCCTTCCGTTACGATGCGTTATGAAGACTGTTTACGTTAAAGCTGTGGTTCGAAAGTTAATGACTCTGTCACATACAGTGCTTTAATGCCCTATGAAGATATTTGAGCGGAGCTCTTTTTACGAGACTCGAGACAATTAGTTGTTCGGGCATAGGTACGAGATCACACATCCTATCACCGTGATTTTTTGCATGCGATTGGACATGGTCCATGGCCAGGTTTCGGACGCCTTCCGATTCCCGAAATTCCATGTCGTTGAGGAATAACTTAAACGTCCAAAAACTTATATTTTTAAGGAGTTTTCCGGGCTTTGAGAAGGGGTCGTTTGTTATCTATCTCCTCCAACGATCTTCAGCCGATCGCGGTGACACTTGCCACAGTGAGTGACATGGGGTTGGTATCATGGTGATTGACCGTGTCGTATAAAAATAATGACCATTAAAAAACTGACCAATTTCAATAATAATTGAAAAAATCGGCTCTCTATACAAGACTCGGAACAATTAGTTGTTCGGGCATAGCTACGACATGACACATCCAATCACCGTGATTTTTGGCATACGATTGGACATCGTCCATGGTCAGGTTTTAAAGCCTTTCGATTCCCGAAATTCCGTGTCATTGAGGAATTTCAATTAAAACTAGATGGCCTTTTACTTGAACCGTTTCAGGAAAGTCGGCTTACTAATATTAATTTAAAACAATCGTTTGAATTGAGAAACGAAGAAATGGAAAGACTCCATCTGTTAGCTCAACATTTTCATAATCTATGATAATAAAAATAAGTTTGTTTATGTGTGTGTGTGTGTGTGTGTGTCTTTCGCGATACAAAATGAAAAACGTGGTTCCCAATCTGAGTGTGTCCTTACGCTTTGTTTACACGCAACCTGATCACAACCAACGTGAAGGCGTGAAGGAAAGTTGTTCATGATAAATTTTAGGATGTTTCGTACTTTTGTTCTGAAAGTCATAAATTTTACGCGTTCGCTTTTTAGAATTTGTTATAATAGACGCCTTAATGACCTTAAGTTTTGCAATAGCTTCGCTCAAAATTTGCCAACTGCATCCGAGTTATCGGTTACCGTTGGCGGCTTGTCCTAAAGTGGAACCGATAGTGCGAGAGAATATACTTCTCCTAGAATTTTCATATTTGATGTCCGGTGCTTGTGTTGTGAAGCTTCGTATGAAGAAGGAAGTACCCAACTTTTTTGTGTGGATGGGAAACTATTAACGAGAAATACCTACATTAGAGTTGAGAATAAGTGCTACTGAGGAGTATGAGACTGAGGTGCAGTGGAAGCATGTCCGGAGCGTAACTGGAAGAACCTGGGTTCGATTCAAGGTGGCGGCCGATGAGAATTTTTCCGTGACTCACTTATAAACGTGGAAAGAGCGATGACTTCTTTTTGATGTTTCTGGTATACGTCAACTGTGTATTTATTAGACTGAGGTTTGTTCTTTTACTACGCATTAGGGTGGACTTTCTGAGAGTTTTGGAGGAGTGTGCGCACCTTGGGGCCAAGAGCCAAGTCTTATGTATGAAGATTATGAACTACAGTGTACACCAGAGAGTGCTGTTAGAGTACGTGCATGTATTAAATTTTTTAAAAAGCCTAAGACCACGGAGAGTTCGAAGAAAAAGGCAGTGTGTAAATCTGTGAATATGGATACGTCTCGTTATGCTGTCGCATTGGACACTAACTCCTCTTATTGGAAACCTGAACTTATGTCATCGGGAAAATTCTAAGTCTGATGCCGATTCCTGGTGTTTCTGATTAAGCTAAGAGATCCTTTTTGTCTCCAGGATGGCATGATGCTCTTCAAAAACACCATGTTCCCGACATTTTTCAATCTGCATAACGTATCTCTGAGAAATTGCTTCTAGAAATACTGACGTTCAGCTAAGAACTTGATTGTGAAGAAGTAAGTGTCATGTTTGTGGACATTTGTGTAACGAAGTGATGAAGCACATGCTGTAACCTCAGGGTTCGTCTCGCTTTCCAGTTGATTGAACATTGTTGTCTGGACGAGGTCTGAGCAGATTTGTCTATATATACTCTGTTCGGGCGCTCTTTGGCCAAATACGAGAGCTGCGTCAGATTTTGACGTAGAACTACGTGTTTCTCCGCTCTGTAATAAATAATACATCATTAGATAGTTTATGTAGTCTCATTTATAACAAAATAAATTTCAACCCTCTACTCCTTAATCCTTCGATACTCTAGCGTTAGAAAGTTAAGCTAAATTTCACGATATTTTGTTTCGCAGCACGCCGTTTTAAGGTTGATAACTAGTGAATAGATAATGATAGCGATTACCTCAGCCCCGCATTTCGTAGCTGACGGTCAGAGCTAACGGACGTATGTGATAAACCGAAATAGAGTGGATTTAAAATTTATTTATTTATTAGATAAAAAAGATTGGGGACGAAAATTTAGAAATGCCGCGGAAATCCAGGCAAAATTACTATAAGAACATATATAGTAATTTTTATTAAATTTGCTAAAGTTGAAGAAACAGCTAGAGGAGAACGAGAGGAATCCGAAAAGACCCGTCAAGTCATCAACCGAAAGGTCACGGGAATGTAGAGAGCGTCAAAAGTCCTCGCGTCAGGATGCGTTTTACCCGAGTTCGACTCTAGAGCCACAATCTTCCACTTCAACTGCACAAACTGAGCCTGAAGAGCAAGAACACATGGAGATTGATGTCATCGAACCAAATTTTTAAATTTTCACACAGAACATTTAATACCATTGTACATCGCCAGTTTTCACAACTTCGCTGGATAATGAATGTATTACGTCTCAAACCTTTGCACCGCCGATACATTCTGAATCTAGAGGAGAACAAGAGCAACAACAAGAAGAGTACATTAGGCCCGAGACGTATCGCCAAGTTTATAACTAGGCAATTAAGGAGTTTCAAAAATTGTTTTCGAAGAACGATTTCTTCAGAAACAATTTTAGCAATAATTACTGACAACGATGATACTACGCCTTCTACTTCTACTAACATTAATTTATAATCAGCATAAGTTACTTTTAAGTAAATAAAGTAAAGCATTTCTTTCGTTTTATTTCTTTAAAATTTTACATCTGAAAAAAATCAAAGGGGCACAGTAACAACTGTGCCGCAGCATACAACGTAGGGCTACGTCAACTGTTCTTCGCTGAATACTTTAAGGAAGTAGAACTAGTGAGATAGTGCCATGGAATAGTGACAGTTGACGTACTTGTACGATGTAGGTTGCGGCACGGTTGCTACTGTGCCCGTTTGATTTTTTTTTTACTAATAGGCGAAAAAACACATGTAAAGAGTATTGGTCCGGGTACCCCAAAACTGTTAAAGTTTGTCCCGGGCGTTAGGCTAAAAATTTATTAAACGCCCTTATAGTTCCTTAGATTCTTTACCTTTTAATTGCAAGCCTACCACACCGTTGCCATTAGTAAATGGTGCGAATTCCACAGGTGACAAGCCAAGGGTATATTGTTGACACTGTTTTATCTCTTGTAGGCATGAAGCTACGCTTTTCGCGAAGAGATCAGAGGAAAGCTAGCACAGGTCGTCACTCTTTCAGTTTATATGCTCAGTGTCATCGCTTCGATATTCTTCATGCAAGTATTGTGTCTCAGGAGCTGGGGGGGGAGAATAAGAAAGCGTACTTAAATATAAATTTTTTTCTTAACCAGAGAGGTAACTTACAAACTGTGACTCAGGTCATATGTAGAGGATTTTAGGAAGGGAGTGTCTGACCCCGGGTCTTAAACAACCCTTAGAAATCGGAAGCTAGGAGATTTGGGCTAGAGTGCTCGACAGGAAAGTGACACGGAAGCGATGTAGAAAGGGGGACGAAGATGCCCTTATTTATTACCCTGGAGGCCAGTACCCGGGGTCCGACAGCTTAACATGCTCATACGACGCACGGTGGATATTTAGTGGTTGGAGCGTTCGTACCTGCCTGGGATCGAACTTGAGATTCCTCCGTGACAGTCACGAACGTTGACCGCTAGGCCATCCGCAGCCCCAAATGGTTAACTCAGGAAGAGGGCCACTTGAAATACTTAATGCCGCTATCGGACCCGCCCGCAGTGATCTATTTTCCAGCAGAAATATTCGTTTTGCTTATTCTTCCATTGTCGCTTACTATCATGCTCTCCTCTTTACATGTGTTCCCAAAAATCGACTGTGTCATCCCTCACTTTTTCTCTTGCGCAAGATAAGCATTTTGTAGCATATAAGGGTGGGAAATGTCTTCTAATCGGCTGGTTTGCGTGCGTTCGTGCGTGCGCGTGTGTGTGGGAGGGTGTGTGTCATTTTTACATCTGCTGTGAAAAGTGTAGGTCAGTGTTCTTCCCATGGCTGAGATCTTTCCCACCTTAGGTTAGTCTCCATTAGATGAGCAGAGTTGGAAACAGTTCAAAAATTTTGGACCCGGACCCGGCCGTCAGATAATTGGACCCGACATGGGCCTGACAAGGACAAATTTTTTTTGAGTTATAAACTCGAATATATCATCATCATCATTATTGTCAATCATTATCAATCCACTGCTGGATGAAGGTTTCCCCAAGTTTCCTCCACAAAGGACTGTCTTAGGCCAGTCTCCTCCATCCACCCATCTCCCACGTGGTCTTCTTCTGGGTCTTTTCCTGTCCCTTGGAGTCCAGTCTAAAATTTCGTTTGTTCATCGGTGTTCCATTCTCCTGGCATTATTGGGAGATGTGTGGATATGTCCATTGCCATTTCAAGGATTTTACTCTGATCGTGATGTCTTCCACTCTTGTTATTTTCCTTATCCACGAGTTCCTCTTTTTACCTTTCTTGGTTACACTAAACATGCATCTCTCCACGCTTCTTTCAGTTGCCTGTAGTATTTGTATGTCTTTTTTAGTTAACGTCCACGTCTCTGCTGCGTACGTAAGCACTGGAAGGATGCATTGATTAAACACTTTTCTTTTAAGATATAATGGCATGTTGCTCTTAAAAATTGTACTGTTTCTTCCAAAAACTCCAAACAAGTTTTATACGCCAATTAATTTCTTCATCAATGTGACCCTCGCTTGATATCTGCTGTCCAAGGTAAATGTAGGAATTGGTTATCTCCAGCTATTCGCCATCAATTGATAAATCTTCATTCCTTGTAAAAGCATTGTACATCAGTTCTTCTGAAAGTTCATTTTTAATCCCCATTTATACCCTTCTCAGCAAGTTCTTGGATCATACTCTGCAGCTCTGAAACATTATTACAAAGACCTCTTAACGGTTCTTTGAAATATATTTTATCTCTTCAAAAATAAAACGGATATAAAACCGGGTCAAAATCGGGTCAGGAACACCTTGACCCGACCCGTTTGACCCGCAACAAATTGTCGATCCGGTGACCCGTTTGACCTGCAACAAATTGTCGATCCGGTGACCCGTTTGACCTGCAACAAATTGTCGATTCGGTGACCCGTTTGACCTGCAACAAATTGTCGATTCGGTGACCCGTTTGATCTGCAACAAATTGTCGATCCGGTGACCCGTTAACCCGTGACCCGTTTCCATCTCTGTAGATGAGTTGTAACTGACCGTTTGAATTATGTTTCTGAGATTGATGTGTCAGGGTTTTGCTACCCAGCCCTCTCGAGAAGCGCTCATTTTATTTGCTTTAAGAATGAGAATGTCCCAGTGGGAATATGTGTGGGAAAGAAGGTTGCTAGGTGGCCTACTATCACTACCGCTTCCGATTAAGATGAGTGTGTGAGTGGGAAAGGAGGATTCCGGAGGAGTTTCTTCTTATGATAAATAAATTCCTTCCTAACTGAAATTCGCCATGCTAACTCAATTAATGTCGCAGGTTTTGATTGCTAATTAATATGAAGATATCAGTATAACAATGCATATGGCTCTCCTTAGGCTGAAACGAAACAAGATAAGTATACGCCATCCATATCTTATCCGGGATTTGAGCACAGACCTAACTCTATGCGCACTTGATCGGAAGAGTGACTTGCCATTTACATTTTTAGCACGTCTTTTGTAAAAAAGATCTTGCTTACGTTATCGGTTTGTGCGTCCGTCCGTCTGTGGACACCATATCTCTGGAACTATTTGTCCGATTTAAAGAAATTATTTCTGCATTCGAAAGTTTGAAATCTGAGAATGATGATTCTTGCATTCCGGGTTTTTTCTGATGCACAACGTTGCTGCTAGAGGGCGTAAATGCAGATGATAACGAATTTGAAACATATTTTATTCCATATATTTGCTTCTAAATATCTGATTGAAAAAATTATTTCTTCCTTTCGATGTCATTAATAACGAAGACTATTTCAGGCACAGTTTTTTTCTCAAGTAATACACAGATTTTCCGCTAGGGGGCGTAAAGGTAAATTGCGTTTTCTCCGACACTCTGCTTCTAAAAGTCCAGTTTGAAAAATTCTTCCTGCAACCGAATCATCTCCTCATGCGAATGTTTTGCATATAATTTCTAATTTTTGCTAAGGAATGGTTTGACCAATTGGGGATGTAAGTGTTTATTTCTGCTTCTGATGTATTGCAGCAAAATCTAAGCTTCTTTAGACTCGACTGAAAAAATTCTGTCGTGGACTGATACCGCTCACTTGGAAAAATCTTTTCAGAATAATTTCTTCTTAAAATAATGTATAGTTTTTCCGCCAGGAGGCGTAGATGTGTATCGTATTTTTGTCCATATCTCTGCTTGTTAGAGTCCTATTTGAAAAATTATTTCCTTGTTATAGAGTGTTTCGGCTGCTGAAATGTTTCTCACATAATTTCAAATTTTTCTTAACGCACAGGTTTGCCACCAGAGTGCGTAAGTTCACGTTTTCGTTTACAGCAGCGTCTGCGGGACTAAAAATTGCATTGAAAAAATTATTTTCCGGTCAGATACTACTAACTACGAAAACGCTCTGTGTTCCCCCCCACCCAAAATTATGCAAAATTTCGCCGCTAGGGGTGCTAATGTTTAATCAGTTTTTCTTAATATCTCTGCTTTGAAATATGCTATTTAAAAAATTATTTTAACACCGGATGCTATTTACATTGTGGAACACTTTAAGTTTGTATTTGAGGAGTTTTGTAGTTCAGAATTCTGTCGCTAGGTGGTGTTTGTGTACTTCTGTTTGCAGCTCTATCTCAGCTTCTAAAAGCCCTATTGATGAATTTCTTTATTTACTGTAAGACATTCGCTATAATAAAGATGACTAATATTATCATCTTTAAATAATGCACAGCTTTCTCGCTAGGGTCATAAAGGTCAAAACCTTTTTCTCGCTATCTCTGCTTCCGGATGACGTATTTGAGAAGTTCTTTTTCCTTAGCATAGCTTTTGCCTTGAAGAATACTTTTCGCCTTTTTCAACTTTTCCATTATGCAAAATTTTTTCGCTAGAAGGCGTAGATTTATATCATGTTTCTTTCTATATTTCTTCTTTTAAGTGTTCGATTTGAAAATCTGTTTGTCTTCGTTACTTACTTCTGCTATGAGAAACTTTTTGTGCACCATTTGTTAATTCGTAACGTACTTTTTAGCCGCTGGTGGAAGTAAGTAGCTGTTTCTATTTTTGGATGTTTTATCGATTGTTTTCCTAACCGGTTCCATTGACTTTGAATAACTTTGGTAAATTTTTTTCGCCACAGAAAGGATTCAAAGAACGTGCTCATTACAACCGAAAATTCGGTGTCATCTTTCTTGTTCTTCTTAGGAAGCACACATAAGCAACTTTCTTTTTTTTTGATTGGAGGTTTAACGACCACCGTGAGCAACTCATTGGGCTATAAGCAGTCGCCCGTCCCTAATTTAGGGTAACTGGTTCCAGGTAAGGGAGAGAGCCAGTGCCGTAAGACAAACACAACATCCATGACTCACCGGGATTCGAACCCGGACCTTTTTCGGATAAATGATCAGAAGCCATCGCTTAGACCACTGGTTTCAGGGAAGGGAGATAGCCAGTGCTGTAAGACAAAAACAACACCCATGCCTCACCAGGATTCGACCCCGGACCGCTTTCGGACGACTGATCAAAGGCCATCGCTTAGACAACTGCGCCACCGGGCAGGCCAAACGCAACTTGGAAACAATGAAAATTTGAAAGGTATATATAACACATGAAGAAATATTAATATAAAGTTAAAAATTACTAGTTTTTCTACGCTGTATACTACACTGCTGGACAATTGCTAAGGACGGATCATAAACGGCTATATAGCGCTAAAAAAGTAAGTGTGGTTGGATGCGAAGTGAAATAAAATAATGTCAGAATGCCAGGACATTACAAGAAAGACAATTTATTGTGCTCTGAAATCCAGAAGGCTTTGGAACGTGTTCAAGGGACAAACAGGCCATTTTGTGCAGAATACGTAAGCGTGAAAAAAATGCCATTACCGTCCGCAGGCGTTCCGGCGTAAGATGTCAATACGGGATATGGCCACCATGGAGGGCGATGCAAGATTCCACACGTCGTGTCATGCTTTGCACAACATTATCAAGCAGCTGTTGGGGTAATTTATCCCACTCCTCTGTCAGTACACAGATGAGGGTGTTCTTGTTTATTGGAGGGCACTGGCGACCAGCAAGACTCCTCCCCAAAGCATCCCACACATTTTCAACGGGATTCAGATCTGGAGAACGTGCTGGCCATACGGGGCGTTGAATATCATCGCTCTCAAGACACTCCTGGATAGCGACTGTTCGATGACATGTTGCGTTGTCGTCCATGAAAATGAATCTATCACCGACAGCACCACGGAACATGCGAACATGAGGTAGCAGAACATTATTAATGTATCGTTGGCCAGTCATAGTCCCAGTTGGAAGCACATAGAGGGACGTACGGCCATTCATCATGATGCCAGCCCATAATATGACACTACATGTTGGATATCGGTCCCTTTCCTGTATGTTTGCTGGACAATATGCAGTACCACTATCACGCCAGATCAGTTGTCGTCGACAATCAGACGATAGACTGTATCTACTCTCATCTGAGAAGAGGACAGCAGACCAGTCGTTATCAGTGGAATTGCGATGTTGATGGCACCATTGCAAACGGGCGGTACGGTGACGTCTGGACAATGGCATGCACACAACAGAACGGCGGGCGTATATTCCTCCTTCATGCAAACGTCTGGCGACAGTTTTTCGGGAGATCCGCTTGCCAGTAGCAGCCATAAACTGATTTGCTACTTCACTAGCTGTGCTGCGCCGGTGTCTTTTTGTTGATAGCACTATGTACTGATCTTCTGCAGGTGTCGTACTGCGAACACGACCTCCCCCGTGACGTTTGCTACACTCTCCATTTGTTTGAAATAATTTCCAAAGCCTTGAAACAACACTGTGGCCTACGTCGAACTCCCTGGCAACATCTGTTATTTTTCGCCCTCCTTCAATCTTGCCAATAATACGGCTACGCGTAAAATCATCTAGGTGATGTCGGGAAGACATACTGAAAATTGCAAGTTCGTCAATTGATTCTTTCCCTTTCAACTTTGCGTTTGAACAACAACGGTCAATACGCGTCAAATCCTTTATATCTCTTATCAGCGCTATGACGTCACGAACAAGTTCGGCAATCCAAAATTTGCATACGCATAACACGTCTTACTGTATCCCGCACTTATGCTAATTTCCACATTTTCCTGACTTCCATTTTATGGTTGCTATCGTTGCTATTGTCATCCGTCCTTAGCAATTGTCCGGCAGTGTATATACAGCAGTGGTAAAACTTTGCAAAAGTCTTCACTGGTCCTGCCGGGCGGTGTATACCAGTATTTGATGGCCCGCAAATGATACAAATATTAAGGTATTTAATATGCACACTGTTACCTTTATTGCCGCAATGAAGCATAAACTTTATTTTAAAATGAACTAAATAACAGAGTACAAATAATGCGGAATGTTTTCACACTGCTTACAAATGTATTTCAACTAATGAACTTGTAAGTTACAGTTATCGTTTTGACTGCTGGATGGTTTAACAACAACTTTATTTTGTCTTTCTGCCTGATTGGATCCATAGTGACATTACTGAATGTGGATCAAACTGTGCAATACCTGTGGTATGTAGTAATACTCTCATTAAATCTGGAACAGCTTCAGTGTTCAGTTTGTTTCTCCAGTCTGTTTTGATTTCTTCCATATTTTTGAACCCTAATTTACACTCAGCTGGTTTGCAAGAAAAAGAACATAAAACATCAATCACAGCGAAAAAAATATGTCTATGCCCAAAATGATATTTATCTCTTCTCGTGACAGTTTATTAGGTTCTACATTGCAAGAACATAATGACTTCTTAAAAGAAAGCCACTCAACTTCTATTCTGGGTTTTTGAATATCTGCAGTACATCATTATAATCATCAGTCAGTGACTTTATTTGTTCCTCCTCAAAATTCTCTGGACATGATTTCAGTGGCCATTCTGACAAAGACGCACTAAAATTAAACTTCCACTGATATTGAGATACCTAGCTTTTAGCTGCTCAATTATTTGCTCAATAAACTGGGGAAAATGATGTTCACTGTCCTTTTTGTGTCACACTTTAATTTTGGTCATAGAATACACCTTCTTTCTTTTTCAGATTTTCTCAGGGTATTATTCCTTCAGGACAATAAGAGCTTTGATAATTGCACATACAAAAGCGAATGCATGAAACAAGTCGTATGTCAGTGTTGAAAATTTGAAGAAACTTTTTGTGGACAGCAGACCACCTCTGATACTGCAGGAAAAATGATGATTCGTTAATAACGAGGAATTATACACCAATTACGTAGAAAATTATTTAGAAATAGATAGACAGAAGAAACTGAGAAGATAGAAGAAACAAGGATGATAAGCAGAAACTGCCTTTCTACACCAATTATGTGGAAAGTTAGTATCTGTCTATCTTTCTTGAAAAAGCCATCTAGTAGATGTGCGAAAGCTTGGAAACGATTGTTTATATATTCCTACGCCAATAAATCAGATCACTAGCATAGTTTTACTATTTTGTACATGATGATTTCATTGCGGCACAAAGGATGTCCCCGATGTCATAGATTTTAGCAGCTTTTAGCAGTCCATGAGCAATAAATACAGATTCTGTTTCGGATGACAAAAGGCAGTTTTCCTGTTGTAATTTCAGAACATCAAAAATGAAAAAAATTATCCAATGATTTATTCAAATGTACTAGCCAGCGGGTTTTATCAACTCTGGTAGGAGTCAGATGCTTCATTTTGAAAGACTTGCACACTTCTTTCAACTGTGGGCTATTTGAAGGACTGCTATTTTAAAATTTGCAAAACCCTAAAAGAAATTGTTCCACATTATATACGTAATACACTTTAAAAGCTTTCAATGCAAATGCTAATCCTAGACTATGTGCCACGCAGTAAAGCTTTATTACTGTTGGTTATTCCTCCATAATTCTTTGGTCAGCAGCTGTTCTGTTGCCTGTGGTACAGTCAGTATGTAACGTACCAGGAGATGTGACGTACCTGCCCGAAGGACGCACACGACATAAAGGCAGATAGGAATCAGAATAAAATGTCCGCGTAGCTTAAATGGTAGAGCGACTTATTCCGGAATGAGGGGATCCGGGTTCGAATCCTGGCGTGGACAGAAATGATGGAGAAATGTACTTCGTTATAATGGCGCCCGAACTATCCGGATGACCCGACCGTTCAAAATCTCGCATTGGTGTGATGTTATTTCCACACCGCGAGATAGGAAAAATAAGAGAATCCCTTCTCCAACACTTCGAAAAAAAAAAAAATAAATAAGGGGGAGATGATGTAACGTACCAGGAGATGTGACGTACCTGCCCGAAGGACGCACACGACATAAAGGCAGATAGGAATCAGAATAAAATGTCCGCGTAGCTTAATTGGTAGAGCAACTTATTCCGGAATGAGTGGACCCGGGTTCGAATCCTGGCGCGGATAAAAATGACGGAGAAATTCACTTCGTTATAAGTAACAAAACACAAAAGCTTTTCAAACGGATTAGGAACAAATAGAAAATTCATGCATTCATCACGTAAGTCTAAACAGATTGATTTAGCATCAGCCTGCTGTTCACTGAACAGATACCAAAACATTTTATTGAAAGCTTACCTCTCCGTCAAAACAAAATGTAAATCATTTGCTGTTCACTATCGGTAGAATTATCACACGTTATAGAGAAACATGTGGCATCATTAATATCCCAAACAAGCTGTTGAAGATACACCTTTGAGATGAAAGATATAAATTCTTTACGAGCTTTATCTGTTAAGTACGGTTGCCATTAAATCTACATTTTTCATAATATCCAGTTTGTATTGTCATGTGACATCAGTGAATGGCCGATAATGTTTAGTTAATGAGTGTGCAGTACGAAACAAATTAATCACTCTATTTGTTTGGCATTCTTGTAGTGAGAATAAAGCTTTTATGGCTTCAGATGTTTCCAGTGCTTGTTTAGAAATTGTGTTGAAATTTATTACTTATCCATGGGGTATACTCGATTCATACGTTTTGATCTCCCTTCCCTATAATCGAGACCCTGAGTTAGGGGTGGGCTACTACTCATAGTCTATGATGCTACTGAGGGGGTTAAACTTTCCCCAAAAAACTAAATGTACGCATTAGTTTTCGTAAAAATATGTTTCATTCAACCTGAGTACACAGAAATATAAACGCCGTTCCATAAAACCGGAGAGTAACTTTTTTTTTAGTTGGCAATAGTGCGAAGGGGAAAATAACCATGCAGACGACTAACTGAATTAAGTAAGTATCTATGGCAACAGTTATTAGCCGTAGCTGACGATTTTGGTTTTGTTATTGCGCAGTTGTTTAAGGTACGTCTGCATTTCAGCATATAGCTATGGAGGTAAGTGATTCAGAGTTAAGAAGTGAAAGGCGTTGTGCGATAAAATTTTGCCATCATTTGGGTAAAACGGCTCCAGAAACACTTGATTAAATGAAAAAAGCTTACGAAGATAAATGTTTGGGTGAGTCAACGACTTTTAGATTGCAACATGATTTGAAAAAAGGGTTTGTCGGCAGAACTCGCTCCTAGGCCTGGTCGACCTGAAAGTGTTGTTACGGAGTGTATTGTGAACACTGTTTGGGCAATCCTACAAGAAGATCGACGAATGACGCGTGAAGACATAGCGGCGTCAACTAATATTTCAAAAACGTCGGCAATCCGCATTCTACGCGACAAATTACTGCTGCATCATGTGTGCTCCAGATGGGTTCACCTGACGAGAGAAAGGTGTTAGCCAGAGTTCAGTTGTGTCATGAGTGGATACAAATGATTGCAAAGGATCCAAACTTTCTAAACACAGTAATAACTGCCGATGGTACATGGGTCCACTATTTCGACACCCTCACGAAGCTCGCAACTAGTGTCTGGAAACATAAAGGCTTGCCTCCTCCGAAAAAAGTCCGCCAAACCAAATCAGCTGGGAAGGTGATGATAGTAATTTTCTTCATAAAGGTGTAGTTTACCAGCATGCCGTTCCTCCACAATTTACTGCCGATGCTGAGTATTATATTTCAGTCTTGAAGTGCCAGCGAAGACATGTAGCGATTAAGCGACTGGAACTGGTGGACAAGGGGAGCCTACATATGATAATGCCCGCCCACTTGTGGCTTCTTGTGTTCATCAATTTCTTACGAAATGCAGTATTGAAATCATGCCCCAGCCTGCCTGCCTACAGTCCAGACCTCGCCCCGTGCGATTTCTGGTTGTTTCCAACAATGAAGGAGAAGTTCCGTGACAACACAGATGCTTTGAAAAGTGGACTGAACGATGCGACCGTTGCATATCATCCGAGGGAAATTACTTTGAGAAAGAATAACATATATTTTGCTGTACCTATATTTTTTCATTTTTGTTTGATTTTTCTCTCAGTTTTTATGGAACGGCCGTTGTAGTTACAAAAAGAAATAAATTAAGTACTGGTTCGTTGTCTCATCGAATGCATTACTGAATTTCTGAACTTTTTCGTAGGGCGTGCAGCTGAGAATGCTATCCGATTGAGACACGGTCACACAGTGTGGTTAGAAAAGTAACATAAAAAGAAACCATCAATAGCATTGGTTTACGAGGGTGCGAGCACAGTAGTTTTCAATTTGAGCTGATGTTTTAACTTCGTGGGATTTCCTTCCCTTGTAACAAGCAAGAAAGCCGAAAGATTCGAGAATGCCATAGGGAGATCAAGTTCTATTACCTTTCCAGTTTACGACGAACACTTGTGGCTCTGATGTTTTAAGAGATGACGAAAAAAAAAAGCGCTAGGGGATGATCACTGATAATTTTTACGCGACCTTCTCATAGTCACGAGCGCCAGTAATGGTAGACAGACTGACTCCCTTGGGCTGCTCTGACGTTGTGCTATAAACATGGCAAATCTGATGAGAAACAAATTAAGACACAGAACCCATCGTACAATTTAGTATCACTTAAATCATAGTACATAAGGTTTCATAAGTTCAGTGAAATCTGATAATACTTTATCATCACACTACTATATAAGGAAAAACACTGTATGAAGAAACACTATATGAAGGGACATACTAGTATATGAAGAAATGTGAACTGGATTTTTTCCCATTGGTTAATGTCTAAGGAAGTGTTTAAAATAAAGCGCCACAGAGGATTGCTCCACGTTCATTGGCGCACTCAGTGGGGGTGGCCCAGGGGCCCGGGCCACCCCATGCGATATATTTTGGACCTTCATTCTTTGTCTACGACTGCTTACTTTTAAATATGTTTGCATACATTTTTAAATAAATATTTTACGAATCAGTCGAAAAGCACTTTAATATGGCGGATATATTTTTTATCGCTTCCCAATATTTTGGGTGTTGTTTTCTCCGGACTATTTTTATTTACATGTTCAGTATTTTCCCCCTTCCCCCCAAAAGAAATCCTGGGTGCGTCACTGATCCAGTTGCTGACGTTTCTTCAGAACAGTTTCCTCAAAATATTACGGAAATTATTGCGAATTTTCCCCGGAATTTTTTCCATGGGTTTCAGCAGATTCTGATTCTCAAGATTTGTACAGGGTCATGGAGTGTCACTACCCAAAAGAATGTAGAATGTTTTTAAACCACATTTGACATAAATAAGAGTAGGATTGTTGTCTGGAACGTAGCAATCTTATCTTTTCTGGGAGGGCGAGCCTTACAATTTGAGTTCAAAAGTTCCTTAAGTTAAAAAAAATACTTAAGGAACCATCAATTACTTTGTCTTTTCAAAAGTTCCTTAAGTTCATAAGTTCCTTTAGTTCTTTGAGTTCAAAAGTTCCTGAAGTTCAAAAGCTCATTTGAGTTCAGAAGTTCCTTACTTCCACTTAATTAGTAAGCAGTTCGTACTTTCTTATACCTTTGTCCTGTTGAAACGTGGCCGCTGGAAGGTCCTGCAGGTAAGGGAGGACTACAGGCTCTAAAACGTCGGAGATGTAGTGGTGGCTGTTGAGTGTACCGGCGATATGCGTACCAGAGGGGTGCGGGTGTCATATTCAATTGCGCCCCAAACCATAACGCCAGGCGACGGACCGGTATGGTGATGCATAATGCAGGCGTCATACAGTCTCTCGCCGCGGTGCCGCCACACGCGGATCCGACCATCGTGGTGTTGCAGGCAGAAGCGGGATTCTTCAGAGAAGACAATGTCGTGCCATTCCGTAGTCCAGGTGCGGCGTTCAACGGCCCACTGCCGTCGCACTCGCCGGTGGTGTAACGTCAATGGTAATCGGAGCAATGGGCGCCGTGCGACAAGTCCCCGCTCCTGCAGACGACTTCGAACGGTGCGTGCAGACACAGGTTGTCGCGCAACACACCCTGATTCCTGCGCTAACGTTCGTGATGTGGCGGTGCGAGCCGTTAATGCCCGCCGGTGGTGTGCCGCGGCTGCGGCAATCGCTCACGTCCGTCTGTCCGTCCGTCCCTCCTACACCCTCCGAATCCATACTCGCCTCACTGTGGCTGGATGTCGTCCCACACGAACGCCGATGTCTCGGAACGATAAACCGCTGTCGCGATAAGCCACTATTCGTGCCCTGTCGAACTCTGAAACGTGCTGGAATGACTGCCGTATTCTGCGACGAGGCATCAGGAAGCTTCCCACTCACAGGTCCGGCAGCACAACACACTTCCACTACTTACACCCCGCCTTCTGTGCACCCTTCTTATAGTGATTCTCGGTGGCGTGCCGGACGCACATGATTTGCATATGCCCTGCAGTGCTAATCGTTTGCATGTCCTCTCGCGGGCGACGCACGCTGCGAATTTCAGGCCAATCGGATGCTTCCTTCTTGGTTGCAATTTGGGTGGCCAGCAGTGTAGATGTATTTGACAACACATTTTTCACTACATCCATAAATGCAGCGGTCTCAGCACAATCACAATTATATCCGATGAGTTAAAATCATGGTGATATACTTAAAAACCTTCAATTTAAAAATTTTATTGTAAAAATATGATTCACTAAAAACCACTAGGTCTTTCGGACCCTCTTAATGTCCATCCTTAGATGAGTACACAGCGAACTGGAACAACGTGAATGATGTACAATATATAGAGTTTAGAGTAAAGTCGTGGACCATGACGCTTGCGCCATTGTAGTCCAAATTTATGGGTTGTCATGGTAACATCTTCAAGCAGACAGGAAAGTTGTTCACGGATTATTTAAGTCATCTT
The DNA here is from genome assembly GCA_039090855.1 of Macrothele yani. Lineage (NCBI taxonomy): Eukaryota > Metazoa > Arthropoda > Arachnida > Araneae > Macrothelidae > Macrothele > Macrothele yani. Next base: position 164,861,756 of record CM077001.1, on the reverse strand, counting down.
GATCAGATTTTGATATAATTATTTTCCATGGCAATGGAATAAAGCATGGAAGTTCGTCATTTTAGCATTGCTTTTTATAATAATGGATGAACAGACTCTCAGTGAGCAGAGTCATGAACTTGGATTGGGGAGTAGACAATATAGTGGCTTCATCCCAGACAGGATAGTGGGTACCCTTAATTTCTAAACGTGATAGGGAAGTCGCTCTCGATCCACTTTTTATATTGAATCTGTGTTCCATAACTCTAGTTTTTAATGTCTTAACTGTAGAGCCGATATAAATCATATCACTCGTTCAGATTTGTAGCTGCTAATAGGATCCTGTATAGGCACCATGTTTGTTCACTATTTAAACTGGGTCTCCGCCTTTTTTGATTACCGAGAGAATGTTCGTTGTTTTAATCCTAAAGTTGATATTGTATCTCCGGCAAGTGTTTTTATGATATAAATGATATTTATCATAAAAACACTGATATAATAATATTATTTATGATTAATATATAGCAAATACATAAATAATAAATATTTTATTATTTATGATATTGTGTTTTCTTGATATAATAATATTTAGTTATGATAGTGTATCTCCGGCAAGTTTCACTGATGAAGCGTAGTTTCAGTTCAACGACTACGTGAGAAAACATAGGCGCTGAAATAAAAGTAAATAAAAAAACCACGAGAATATGGGCTACTGAAAATCCACACGACTTACACGAGGCCCCAGCGCATGCAAAAAAAAAGTCGGTGTTTGGTGTGCTGCTTCCTGCAGAAGTATCAGTTCAATATTTTGATGTTATGCATCTTTCCCGACAGCAGTAAAGTAAATCCCATGCATAAAATTTCGATGTAACGGAAATGGGTAAAGGAAGTAGTCAAAACCATGGTTGAAATCAGATTTTTGAATGCTGTTTTGTGAAGTGACGCAACAATAGTTAATTTCATCGTTACTCAACAGTATATTTTACGAAGCCATCGCCGAACATTTCATCACGTTTTCCATAAACGTAACAATATCTCATTGCAATCTGCGTAAATTAAGAGAACCTGATGCTAGATGTGAAAAAGCCATTACAAATTTCCCAGCTGGTCTAAAGATGGCTTCTGACCATTCGTCCGAGAAATTATTCGATCCCTATGGTTTAAGAGAGTGACTGTTTAACGAAGGGCGATTGTCCATCTAGAAAGAGATTTTTTATCTTTCTTGTTATTGAAGTAGTTGTGTTTCAATAAATGTTTTAAAGGGATCTAATGGTTGTGAAGTAGTTATGTTTGAATAAATATGCTTCTAATGTCTTAAAGGGATCGAGTGATTGTGATCACTGCTGTTTGTGCTGTGGAATGTCATGTATTTGACAAAGATGTTTCCTGTTCGCCGTTGTTGGAATTGTACTTGTTTTGGGAAAGTAGGAAGTGGTAAAGATGATGTTTTAAATTAATTAATTTTGATATTTTGTAAAATGTAAATTTTACTGCTGATGATAAGAAATGTGTATGGGGTTTTGGTTGCAATTGAATAGTGTTAAAATACTTTAAAAAAATGGGTACTGAGAAAACACAAAATGTTGATATTTTTAATTTGTTGGTTTAAGTAATGTAAATTGATCGACAGATATAGTATTTGAATAGGTGTTTTTTTTTTTAGTGTTTTGCCGGATTATTGTGGGTAGGGCAATTAAAATGAAGGTTGGTAATTAATACAGACATTTGACGTGGACCAGGAACATCAAATAAAAGTCTTCGCTCTTTCCACGTTTATAAGTGAGTCACGGAAAAATTATCATTGGCAACCACCGGGATTCGAACCCAGGGTATTTCAATTACGCCCCGGATATGCTTCCACTACACCACAGCGGCCTGAGGGGATCCAAGAAGCAACCTGACAAATTGGCTTGGCAGTTAGCGTGTGTAAGTCTGGAGGAATTCGAGGCAGCTGTGATGTAGTGGAAGCATATCCGGCGCGTAACTTGAAGACCTGGGTTCGATTCCCGGTGGCTGCCAATGAGAATTTTTCCGTGACTCACTTATAAACGTGGAAAGAGAGAAGACCTTTGTTTGTTAAGGTTGGTAATTGTAAGTTTTTTGGTTTGTAATTGATAATTACTTTATCTTTGGAATAATGTTGTGTAATTAGTTACTGAGTGTTAAACATAATATTTGTTTCTTTGGTTAGGAATGTTGATGAGGAAAATTCGAATGTTATTGTGTAATTTGTTTTAAGATCGTATAGAATACCAATCCCACAGTGTTTATTTAGAATTTGTTTGAATATTGCAGTAGTGTATTTATTGTGAATGTTAACTTTTATCGATGCATTGATAGTGTTTTTTTCTTCGAATTTGAATTTGAATTGCATTTGTACCTTGAATAAAGGACGGTGTTGTCCAGTTCGTATGGCGAGCGAGCTTCCAGGACGTTTCCGGTCCGGTTCGTGGGTCGCAGTGTGGTGGCACGGTCATGTTCCGCGGGTGGAGCCGTGCGGTGCGTGTGAAGGATGTTCGACTTGTTGGGGCTGGTAGGATTGCTCTTGCTTTCCTCCTTAATTGGTACTGCTAATCCTTGTCGAGCCAGACTAGGCGGTACAAGTTCAATTGCATCAGTAATTCGTCCAGGAAGGGTCCGTGTTTGAATCTCGGTGAGGCATAGCTGTTGTGTTTGTCTCATAGCACTGGCTCTCTCCGTTCCCTGCAACCTGTGGCCCTAAATCAGGGACGGGGGACTGCTTACAGCCCACGCTATTAGTAACAAACGTTACGCAAACTTCTGTTCTTCACGTTATTAAGGACTTTAATTGTTGAGAGGAGCTCAATTATACAGTCATACTAAAATATTATTTTACAAATTAAAATTGAATAATAGATATTTTGAGAGTTTTGCATGTTCAAAGTTCCAACCTTGTTGGTATGTTGTCCCCAAAGATTATACTGCTGTTATCCTTTCTCCGAGCGATATTACGGCTTGGCTTTGAGTGCACCTGCACTAGGTTTTATCCGCGTATGAATATGTTGGCCAGCTCTGCTTGCATGTTAAAATCTTCTCAGAACAGTTTTGAAAGTAATGCCAACACAATCTTGAAGGTATACGGCCATTGAGTTGCTCACGGCGGTCATTGAACCCCAAAGCAACAACAACAACAAAAAATTTACCAGAGTGCCACAGGATTGTCGTAATTCGGTCAGAGTAGGTCAGAGTAATGCTGTAGTACTCTTTTCCATTTCATTAGACCACAGGAAAATTTATTTGAACTAAACTACAAGATACTTCACCTGCTAGATTTAACATCTGTTGGCAGCTAGATGGCTATTAGCCCGAACAGGATCAAGTATGGGTCTACTCCATGAAATCCTTGGGCGAGAAGGCCCGAGTAGCTGAGAACACGCTCCTACAACTAGGAAAATTAAAGGTCTTCACATATACCCCGAATTAAAAAGAACACGATGTATGAGTACATAGGTGTCCTAAGCACGGAGTGGAAAGCTGTTACATGTTTTGGAAGATCAAGAGTTTTAAGATAGGGCCCCACGAGCATAAAATCTCCAGAAGAGTCATAGTAGCGGAAGAACACTACCCAGCGTGTGAAAGCATCACCCCGACACGAGGTTAGGTGATATTTTTTCCCTATATTCAGTTCCAATGTACTTTATATGTTTTGCGTATTTATCTATGTATGGTCGCTGTTCATCCTCGTAGGGAAATTAGGCAATATACTGTACACATACAGTATATACATTTTAAACAGGCCAGCATGGATCAAACTGAATATGGGTCAGCTAATTACTACAGAGCTAATAAGTTTCAGTATCTATAACTTTGTCCACTACAGGGGCTGAAATATAACTTGCATCTAATTTTCAATTACCTTATGGTATTCATTTAATTATGTGTTATCTGAGTATTGTGAATATTTTTCTGTCACTTATTATGCGGCATGTGAGCTTTTGTGAATTGCTCATGAAAGGCTCATAGTCTGTAAACTTTGAGCTTGGGCTTCTAATCTACCAGGGACAAAACCTCACTGTATATCACATTAGAAGATGTTTTACATGTTCATCACTCATCGCAGCACACCTGGGTCATGGAGATACATGCAAAAATGTTCTAAAAAGGCTTTTAAAAAGAGGTTATCGAGAAAAAAACACTTATTTATTTTTAACAACATATACGTATTTTGCGGAAAAACTGCGGACCATTTTGAACAAGAAATATGTTCCATAGAAAGCGATGTCTGACCAAAATAGGATTTGTTTCGGGGTTTAACAACCATCCTGAGCAACTCTAAGGGCTATATGCAGTTGTTCGTTCCCAATTTAGGGTCACTGCCTCCTAGGAGGGGAAAGAGACAGCTCCGTAAAGCAAGCACACCACTCTTTCTCATCCGGGATTCGAACCTGCGCCAGGGGGTTTGATAACTGAACCGATACATACGCCTCTGACTAATCGATCACCAGGGCGGTGGAATTTTTTAAAACGGATTTTCAAATTAGTAGATGCGGCTACAAATATATTGCACCAGAAACATACACGTACTCTCTCTAGTGACAAAGATGTGCACTATGGAAAATTAGAAATTATATACTAAAATGATCTTGACCATGAACGCTATCTGACGCAAAAAAATTTCAAATCACTTTCTCTCTAGCGGAAAACTGCAACTTATCTATTTAAAATGTAAGGTTTTACTCAGAAGGTTCTTCGTGGTAATGGAATAGGCCACCCTGGTGGCGCAGGGGTCGAAGCGCTGTTCCTGACCGTTTATCCGAATGGGCCTGAGCTCGAGCATTGCATGAGGCATGTGTGGTACGCTTGTTCCATGGCACCAGAACTATCCCCCTCCCGGGAACCAGCGTCCCCGAATCAGGGACAGCTGCTCATGTATTCATTACATTAAACTCAGGACCGAATTAAGGGGGCCTAGCGAGGCTATAGCCTAGGGGCCTACCATTACCATGGGCCCAGAAGGCATGCCGCTACACCACAAATAATACACAGCTTATATTATACACTGCCGGACAATTGCTAAGGACGGATGACAATAGCAGCGATAGCAACCATAAAATGGAAGGCAGGAAAATGTGGAAATTAGCATAAGTGCGGGATACAGTAAGACGTGTTGTGCGTATGCAAATTTTGGATTGCCGAACTTGTTCGTGACGTCATGGCGCTGATAAGAGATATAAAGGATTTGACGCGTATTGACCGTTGTTGTTCAAACGTAAAGTTGAAAGGGAAAGAATCAATTGACGAACTTGCAATTTTCAGTATGTCTTCCCGACATCACCTAGATGATTTTACGCGTGGCCGTATTATTGGCAAGATTGAAGAAGGGCGAAAAATAACAGATGTTGCCAGGGAGTTCGACGTCAGCCACAGTGTTGTTTCAAGGCTTTGGAAATCATTTCAAACAAATGGAGAGTGTAGCAAACGTCGCGGGGAGGTCGTGTTCGCAGTACGACACCTGCAGAAGATCGGTACATAGTGCTATCAACAAAAAGACACCGGCGCAGCACAGCTAGTTAGGTAGTAAATCAGTTTATGGCTGCTACTGGCAAGCGGATCTCCCGAAAAACTGTCGCCAGACGTTTGCATGAAGGAGGACTATACGCCCGCCGTCCTGTTTTGTGCATCCCATTGTCCAGACGTCACCGTACCGCCCGTTTGCAATGGTGCCATCAACATCGCAATTGGACTGATAACGACTGGTCTGCTATCCTCTTCTCAGATGAGAGTAGATACAGTCTATCGTCTGATTGTCGACGACAACTGATCTGGAGTGATAGTGGTACTGCATATTGTCCAGCAAACATACAGGAAAGGGACCGATATCCGACATGTAGTGTCATGGTATGGGCTGGCATCATGATCAATGGCCGTACGTCCCTCTATGTGCTTCCAACTGGGACTATGACTGGCCAACGATACATTAATGATGTTCTGCTACCTCATGTTCGCATGTTCCGTGGTGCTGTCGGTGATAGATTCATTTTCATGGACGACAACGTAACATGTCATCGAGCAGTCGCTGTCCAGGAGTGTCTTGAGAGCGAGGATAGCCAACGTCTCGTATGGCCAGCATGTTCTCCAGATCTGAATCCCATTGAAAATGTGTGGGATGCTTTGGGGAGGAGTCTTGCTGGTCGCCAATGCCCTCCAATAAACAAGTACACCCTCATCCGTGCACTGACAGAGGAATGGGATAAATTACCCCAACAGCTGCTTGATAATGTTGTGCAAAGCATGACACGACGTGTGGAATCTTGCATCTCCCTCCATGGTGGCCATATCCCGTATTTACATCTTACGCCGGAACGCCTGCGGACGGTAATTGCATTTTTTCACGTTTACGTATTCTGCACAAAATGGCCTGTTTGTCCCTTGAACACATTCCAAAGCCTTCTGAATTTCAGAGCACAATAAATTGTCTTTCTTGTAATGTCCTGGCATTCTGCCATTATTTTATTTCACTTGGCATCCAACCACACTTACTTTTTTATGCGCTATATAGCCGTTTATGATCCGTCCTTAGCAATTGTCCAGCAGTGTATATAGAGAGAAGTAAAATACACTGGTGTGCAAAAATTAAGGACGAGATGGTTTTTCGAATGTAACGTCGTGCAGAAGTGCTCCACATCGACTCAAATCATACCATAAGATCCCAAGATTTAAGAATATGGGACAAGTGAGCAAAACCGTCCAAACAAGGAATCCAAAGGATACAAAGGCACTTTATTGAAAAGGTAGCTTCGAGCACAACTGGAAAGAAGGCAGAAACGTCCATGTGACAGGCGGCTGCCAAGAAAACTCCAGTCTTTAGCAGAAGATATGATCACCCCTGACTGCGTTGCAGGATTTACAACGTCTGTCCATGCTGAGGACGAGGTTGTCGAGGAGCTGTTGAGGCATCGCTGCCCATTCCTCTTGTAGCGCCAATCGCAGCTGGGGAATCGCTGCTGGCGGCTGGTGACGTGTTGCAAAGCGTCTCCAGAGAAGGTCCCACACGTGTTCGATTGGCTTTAGGTCCGGGGACCTTGCGGGCCAATCCATGCGTTGAATATCTTCAATTTCCAACAGCTCTGCGACAGCCACTGTACGATGAGGTGTAGCGTTGTCGTCCATGAAGAGGAACTCAGGACCCACAGCACCTCTAAACAGACGCACGTGAGGCAGGAGAACCTCGGTACAATAGCGGACACCAGTGACTGAACCTCCTTGGAAGGAACAGCTGTCCGAGAGCTAAACTCTCGGACAGCTGTTCCTGTCGTTTTGAAATGCTCTCCAAGCTCGTGAAACGATGCTGTGAGCGATCCCGAACTCCTCGGCCACACTAGTCACACTTCGATATTCTTCCAAGTTCCCAATAACGCGACCTCGGGTAAAGTCATCCAGATGTCGTGTACTGGATTGCCTGTTGGCCATATCACACGGTGGCAGCAACTCGACGTCGTTCAAACCGATGTACACCGTGCAACAGCTTTCACCGAATTGCTGAGCGTACACCGCCCGTGTGCTTTATACCCTTCCGACACTCCCCCCCCGCTATGTCATGCTGCATATATGCGCATGCCCTACCGTACCGTACCCTAGTCTATCTCCTGAGTGGTCTTTCGGTCCGTTCTGCCTGCTCGTTCCGCTGTTTTGCTAATTTCTCCTCTTCGTACTTGATTTTTGCACAACAGTGTAGTTTTGGTTTTGTCTCGTATGATTTCCACTCGATCGCCAGCAGTGGATAGAAGACGAACAGATAGATTTCAAGACAGTGATAATAATTCACTAAGGGTAAAGGTTTCATGTCGCTGTGTACAGCGGGGCCGACGAGACAGTTTCAGCTTTTCCACTACCATCCACCCACATCTCTCTGTTTGCACTTGGAACCGTGAATGAGCGAAATCCACTGAGACTTCAGATGACATAAAAACATATATGCACCGAGAAAAGTATTCAATTATGAATTATTAAAAATTACAAGACAATATCTAGGAATCTTAAGCTTTTAACTCATGTTCTTATGAGAACAGTGGAAAATACAGGGACTCGTTATGAAAACTCTTCAGGCAATTTATTAGTTTGAAGAATGACTAAGTATTAATTATCACAAGCATATTGCTAGAGTTTCCTGTTTTAACGGACTTCTAACGATTTTCCTTCATAAATTCTTCGGGGGCCCACTGAGATGTCTTAGCCTTGGCAGTCCACTGAGATGCCTTTGCTAGGGACCCACTGAGGCTTTAATCCGGTCTTGGTTAAACTCCAAAACAAACAAACAAAAAAAAAGGTACAAGATTTTGGAAGCAATGACATAGAATCAAATATAGTTTGAATTCAGTAGCATTTGCATTTACAACCCTGGCAAAGTTATATGCATCGGAAACAGACCAAACAAACGGATCATCTTTCTCACGGTTCAGGATTTTCCGCGCAAAGGAATGATTCAAGATATGCGTTCACAGACGGGCAAAAGCACACAGTAATAAAGTGATAGCATATGCCTGCATTTCTTTTTTCAAAGGCATTCTAAAAGAAAAATCGGGTTCTATAGTCACACATCTCAACAATACCTTAAATTTCTCTTCGCGGGCGTCAGTGTCTTTTCAGTGCATAAAAAGAGTCAGACAGCTTAAAATTGATCCATACGTACAACGTGTCTTCCTATGATAATATAATCATATGCTCCAATGAGATATACACTGAATGATCACTGAATTATGAACACCTACCTAATACTTCGTAGGTCCTCCTTTCGCCCTCAATAAAGCAGCTATCCCACGTGGCATCGGTTCAACATACACTGAGTGATCTGAATTATGATCACCTACCTAAAACTTCGTAGGATCTCCTTTCATCCTCAGTACAGCAGCTATCCGAAGTGGTATCGATTCAACATATACTGAGTGATCACTGAATTATGACCACCTACCTAATACTTCGTAGGTCCTCCTATCGCTCTCAGTACAGCAGCTATCCGACGTGGCATAGATTTAATAAGTTACCGGATGCAGTTGGAAAGTATGGCCACCCAAGCTGTGCGTAATGCGGTCTTCAATACAGGTATGGAGGTGATTGGTGAATCCAGACGCCTGATATACGTTCCATATTGTCCCACAAGTAATCTATGGGATTTATATCAGGGGAGTTTGGAGGCTAATCGATATTCTGGAAGTCTGAACTGTGTTCTTCAAACCATTCGTGCACAACGTTGGACATGTGGCTCGGCGCATTGCCATCTTGGATGACACCGTCGACATTCGGGAAAAAGTGAAACATTGTTGGGTGTGCAGAGTCAGCAAGCAATTCGCGATAGTGGACACTAGTCATACGTTGTTCCACATGCATCAAGGGTCCAAGTTCCTGTCAGGTAAACATGTGGCACACAATAAAGTCTCCACCACCAGCCCTCACCGTGGAGACCATGAGAATAGATCGAATGCCTCAAGTTGTTTGCGCCAAATACGTTCACGACCATCCACGGAGTTGGGCAAGAAAGCGAATTGTCATAGCAGCACACATGTTTTCTAGTTATCCAAAGTCCAACTTAAAAGATATTTGCCCTCGGCGAGTCATTCGCGCCGATGAACCGTGGTTGAAGAAGATGTCGTCGTCTGCTCTTATAGCCCGTACGTGTGAGAGTGCGACGCACGGTCATGACAGATACTGTTCCGGATTGACCTCTATTGTATTGAGTAGTCAACTGTTGAGCAGTGCTGCGTCTGTGAAAGATACTGTTCCGGGTTGACCTCTGTTGTATTGAGTAGTCAACTGTTGAGCAGTGCTGCGTCTGTGACAGATACTGTTCCGGATTGACCTCTGTTGTATTGAGTAGTCAACTGTTGAGCAGTGCTGCGTCTGTGACAGGTACTGTTCCGGATTGACCTCTGTTGTATTGAGTAGTCAACTGTTGAGCAGTGCTGCGTCTGTGACAGATACTGTTCCGGGTTGACCTCTGTTGTATTGAGTAGTCAACTCTTGAGCAGTGCTGCGTCTGTGACAGATACCGTTCCGGATTGACCTCTGTTGTATTGAGTAGTCAACTGTTGAGCAGTGCAGCGTCTGTGACAGATAATGTTCCGGATTGACCTCTGTTGTATTGAGTAGTCAACTGTTGAGCAGTGCTGCGTCTGTGACAGATACTGTTCCGGATTGACCTCTGTTGTATTGAGTAGTCAACTGTTGAGCAGTGCTGCGTCTGTGAAAGATACTGTTCCGGGTTGACCTCTGTTGTATTGAGTAGTCAACTGTTGAGCAGTGCTGCGTCTGTGACAGATACTGTTCCGGATTGACCTCTGTTGTATTGAGTAGTCAACTGTTGAGCAGTGCTGCGTCTGTGACAGATACTGTTCCGGGTTGACCTCTGTTGTATTGAGTAGTCAACTCTTGAGCAGTGCTGCGTCTGTGACAGATACCGTTCCGGATTGACCTCTGTTGTATTGAGTAGTCAACTGTTGAGCAGTGCAGCGTCTGTGACAGATAATGTTCCGGATTGACCTCTGTTCTATTGAGTATTCAACTGTTGAGCAGTGCTGCGTCTATGACAGATACTGTTCCGGATTGACCTCTGTTGTATTGAGTAGTCAACTGTTGAGCAGTGCAGCGTCTGTGACAGATACTGTTCCGGATTGACCTCTGTTGTAGTGAGTAGTCAACTGTTGAGCAGTGCTGCGTCTATGACAGATACTGTTCCGGATTGACCTCTGTTGTATTGAGTAGTCAACTGTTGAGCAGTGCTGCGTCTATGACAGATACTGTTCCGGATTGACCTCTGTTGTATTGAGTAGTCAACTGTTGAGCAGTGCTGCGTCTGTGACAGATTCCGTTCCGGATTGACCTCTGTTGTATTGAGTAGTCAACTGTTGAGCAGTGCTGCGTATGTGAGAGATAATGTTCCGGATTGACCTCTGTTGTATTGAGTAGTCAACGGTTGAGCAGTGCTGCGTCTGTGAAAGATACTGTTCCGGATTGACCTCTGTTGTATTGAGTAGTCAACTGTTGAGCAGTGCTGCGTCTGTGACAGATAGCGTTCCGGAATGACCTCTGTTGTATTGAGTAGTCAACTGTTGAGCAGTGCTGCGTCTGTGACAGATACTGTTCCGGATTGACCTCTGTTGTATTGAGTAGTCAACTGTTGAGCAGTGCTGCGTCTGTGACAGATACCGTTCCGGATTGACCTCTGTTGTATTGAGTAGTCAACTGTTGAGCAGTGCTGCGTCTGTGAAAGATACTGTTCCGGATTGACCTCTGTTGTATTGAGTAGTCAACTGTTGAGCAGTGCTGCGTCTGTGACAGATACTGTTCCGGATTGACCTCTGTTGTATTGAGTAGTCAACTGTTGAGCATTGCTGCGTCTGTGACAGATACTGTTCCGGATTGACCTCTGTTGTATTGAGTAGTCAACTGTTGAGCAGTGCTGCGTCTGTGACAGATACCGTTCCGGATTGACCTATGTTGTATTACGTAGTCAACTGTTGAGCAGTGCTGCGTCTGTGACAGATACCGTTCCGGATTGACCTCTGTTGTATTGAGTAGTCAACTGTTGAGCAGTGCTGCGTCTGTGAAAGATACTGTTCCGGATTGACCTCTGTTGTATTGAGTAGTCAACTGTTGAGCAGTGCTGCGTCTGTGACAGATACTGTTCCGGATTGACCTCTGTTGTATTGAGTAGTCAACTGTTGAGTAGTGCTGCGTCTGTGGCAGATACCGTTCCGGATTGACCTCTGTTGTATTGAGTAGTCAATTCTTGAGCAGTGCTGCGTCTGTGAAAGATACTGTTCCGGATTGACCTATGTTGTATTGAGTAGTCAACTGTTGAGTAGTGCTGCGTCTGTGACAGATACCGTTCCGGATTGACCTCTGTTGTATTGAGTAGTCAACTCTTGAGCAGTGCTGCGTCTGTGAACGATACTGTTTCGGATTGACCTATGTTGTATTGAGTAGTCAACTGTTGAGTAGTGCTGCGTCTATGACAGATACTGTTCCGGATTGACCTCTGTTGTATTGAGTAGTCAACTGTTGAGCACTGCTTCGTCTGTGACAGATACTGTTCCGGGATGACCTCTGTTGTATTGAGTAGTCAACTGTTGAGCAGTGCTGCGTCTGTGAAAGATACTCTTCCGGATTGTCCTATGTTGTATTGAGTAGTCAACTGTTGAGTAGTGCTGCGTCTGTGACAGATACTGTTCCGGATTGACGTCTGTTGTATTAAATAGTCAACTGTTGAGCAGTGCTGCGTATGTGACAGATACTGTTCCGGATTGACCTTTGTTGTTTTGAGTAGTCAACTGTTGAGCACTGCTGCGTATGTGACGATACTGTTCCGGATTGACCTATGTTGTATTGAGTAGTCAACTGTTGAGCAATGCTGCGTCTGTGACAGATACTGTTCCGGGATGACTTCTGTTGTATTTAGTAGTCAACTGTTGAGCAGTGCTGCGTCTTTTGGACTATAGGAATCGTCGGACCCGGCGCTAACTTCTCACATACACTTTTCGCTGCCCTGTGCAGTTTTACCTACCTCCGGTTCGCTGTTTGACCATTTTCACACCAGTCCTGATACAGTTTAACTACGGCGGATGGCGAACAACCCTCCAGTTCAGCCGTTTGGAAATCGATGCTCCTGCTCTCCTTAGCTCCCAGAATCTGGCCTTTCTCAAAGTCCGATAAATGCTTCTGTTTATCCATTCCGCTTTGATTTTTACAACCTACTGCTCCACTCACACCTTATATATGCTACGTCGGATGACTTATCGCGCCCTCTCGGAAATCACGTGGACAACTTTTGTTAAGGGTGGACATAATTCAGGGATCACTCGGTGTAGATGAATATTTAATTTCTTAGTCTTTGGACCTTTTTTTTTACGTAAAATTATTACTGTCTTAATTTCCTGCACTTCTCAAAGATCTCCATATTGTCGATAATCCATAGCACCAGTTTTGATGTCTTAATTTTGCAAACTTAGAATGACTCTTCGTGTAACCATAACACATCTAAATTTGTCATCCTCTTGCGGATATTATCGAGCTTCAACGGACATTCATCAGTTTATGTCGGCCACTGTCCGAAATATGTTTTACAAACTCTTAACTCCGAGCATTATCCATTTCATCCAAAAAGAGGCATTAGACGTAACACAGGAACATGATATTAAAATGAAAACTGATAATTGTAGTGATTAACATAGAAAATAATCGTAGTGATATGTGTATAGTTGGGGACTCATTTTGCTTTCATTTCATTCGATGAAAGAACAAATGCAGAATTTCTTAGAAATTAGAAACTTGAAAAGGAGGAAGATAACGCCTAAAAATATATGTATGTATATTTACATTTATTTAAAGAAATATTGGAACAATTAGAAAGGGATATTGAAATAATAGAAATAAATATTGGAAAGATTATTATTAGAAAGATACATATTAGAAAGAAATATTGGAAGAAAGAAGATTTCCGACAGAAATGTAACGAGAATAATTACATATCAAAATTAGCGCTACAGGTGAATCTGGATATGTGAGCAAAACATATTTTAAATCTAAAATCTAAAATTTAGTTAACTTCCAGAAAGAACGGATTTAGCAAGAAGTTTTAAAAGCAGCTTGTCGTTTTATTTTAATTGCCGCCATTGACTTGCACAAGTTAACAGTGCAAAACTGAAATATCGTTAACATTTCAATCCATGTTGGAAAGAATGCAACATTTATCTCTTCTCACCAGCAGCATCTCATGCCTGCATGCCGCGCGGACATGGTTTTCGCACAGACCACTTCAAAACAAAAATTCTTGTTCGCAGTGAGCTTTCACCATTTGCTTCTGTCATAGCAACTTTTTTCTGTCTCCATCAAGTCTCTTTCTCAATCATTAATGATTAATATTTCACATCTTCAGATGACTTTCTTCTAAGTCTAAATCCTGGTCTACTGCCTAGCACATTGACAGCCGATTATACAGAGTTGTACCAAAAGTTTTACCTTCTTCTTTAGCTTCAACAGCCTTCAAGATTCCTCGTTTGCTAAAAAAAATTAAAAAAAAATCCTTTTACCAACGCTGGTTGCGTTTTACTTTCTCTCTCTATCACTCTCTCCAGTCAGGCATTCCTAATGTTTCCAGGTCTTGTTGGATGCAATCTATCCAGCGTTCTCTCGGTCTTCCTCAAGATTGTTTTCATTAATCTATAAGCATATGTGTCGGGCCATTCTTTCTTCATCCATTCGCCCAATCCATTTCAATCTAGAAGATCTGATTTCAAATACTAACAAGGAGAATGATGTCAACTTTCTATTTCTTCGTTATGTGTCCGTCTCCATCTTCCAGTTTCAATGTCCTTTGTGGTCCCAAAAACGCTTCTGCTAGACATAGCAAATGTCATGCCAGGGAGTATGTACATATTTGTAGGAGCGCCATATAAATTGGCAAGTATGTGTAGACATTTGAGTTATGTAAATGACCGCAGTTGTAAACATATCACGTGATACGTGAAGGAGATAAAATGGAAAAATGGCGTGGCGTAGGGCTACGTTTTGTCGTCCACAGCTGGACGTGTGGAACATTGCATTGGAGTGATTTCGCTGGAGAAAGCACTCCTAACGAGCGATAATGCCTGGGCTACATCGGAAATCCTACTATCACTCGGACAGGGCCTACTTTTCTTCGGTCTAGGCGGGATACTATCTGCACCCAGTCCTTCGAGCTTTGTTAACCTGTACCAAGTTCTTCGAACTTTGTTAACCTGCACCAAGTCCTTCGAGCTTTGTTAACCTGCACCAAGTCCTTCGAGCTTTGTTAACCTGCACCAAGTCCTTCGAGCTTTGTTAACCTGCAACCAAGTCCTTTGAGCTTTGTTTTGAGAAGAGGAGTCAAACCATCGCATTGGTTCTTAGTATACAGACTTCCCTCTCACAAAGACGGCTGGACGAAGTTCCCCACACACCGTCGAGCCCGCATCCAAACGCCATCAGTTTGCAAAGGAGAATTCGACAGCGAGCTGTCTGGCTGTCGTCTTCTTAAGTCTTCTCGCTGATAAGACCAGACTTCGGCCATTCTTGGTTATTGTGACAGTTGGCAGGCCCGCAGCCGGTCATCAAGATGCTTTCCTGGATTCTTGATATTGTCCCATAGCATGGAAATGATCATCCTAGCGACATTAGCTATATTATGCACTCTGGTTACTTTAGCTTGAGTCTTTTCTACCAACATCTTACCGACGGTTATTCATCTATAGGAATTCCCCATTCGACTCCAGGGGTTCGCCTACATGTTCTCCCACAACTTTTGCAAACTGATGGCGTATGGAGCTTTTGAGGCATGATATGACGAGCGTTGTATCTCTGTTCTCTGTAATGGCAAGCTTTATGTACGTGAGGTTTGCATGTGCCTGTGCAAACACTATTCATGTGACATTCCTTTTGGATATGTTCTTTGTCGTGGGCTGATCTACCTCTCTACTGAACTTCATTAAATTCTAGCCAGTCCTGATTGTTGATTATCAACACTTATGTTTATAACAGCTTTCGTCCACCAGTGTCTAATAAATTGACTGCAAAAATGAAGCGTTGCTGTAAAGATTAGAACAGTCACTTTTTGAAAATACGTAGTGCGATCAAAAAGTTCTGAGACTAGGTACGTAGCACGCTAACAGATGGCAGTACGCAAATGCGCGAGCAGCTGTCGAGGGCAGTGACCTTCATGAGTCATTGTGCCGAATGGCGTCGTTCTGTGAACATATGGAGCTGTGCTACACGATATTTGGTGACCACGTGCAGAACCCAGCTGCGATTTCGGTATGGACTGCAAACTAGAGCAGCGAGTGAACATCGAATTCTGGGTCAAACTCGGCAAATCGGGAACGGAGACGCATGAAATGTTGCGGCAGGCTTATGGCAATGAAGCAATGAGTCGTGCGAGGTGTTTTGAGTGGCACTCACGCTTCAAGAGCGGGAGAACGGTACTGAAAGATGACGAGAGGTCAGGGCGACCGTCCACGAGCAAAGCCCCCAAAAATGTGGACAAAATTAAGGAACTAGTGCATGAGGATCGTCGGAGAACCATTCAAGACATTGCTACCATCGTCAATGGGTCATACGGAACAGTGCAAGAAATTCTGACTCTGTCAAGATCTTCGTCAGCAGGTGGTGAATGAACCAACCTTCCTGTCGCGGGTGATCACTGGACACGAGACTTGGGTCTACGGTTACGACCCGGACACCAAACAACAGGCGTCGCAGTGGAAGAGCCCGGCATCTCCACGACCGAAGAAGGCCCGACAGGTCCGGATCGCAACCAAAAGCATGGTCATCGTGTTTTTCGACATTCGTGGGGTTGTGCATCGTAAATTCTTCCTCCAGGGTAACACCGTCACCGCCTATTTTTGCTTCTGATACGTTTGTAGCAATATCTGCACTTCTGAAGCTCGATCAGAAAAATTGTTTCACGGTCAGATAGCACTTACCACGACAAGCATTTAAATGAAACCTTTTGCTGAGGATCGTGCATAATTTTTCCGCCTAGGGGCGTAGATGTATGTGTTATTTTTGTTCACATCTCTGTTTCTAACAGTCCAAATTAAAAATGTTTTTCTTTGTCGGAGAGCGTTTCAGGTGAGAAATGTTTTGCATATAATTTCAAAATTTTCTTAATACACCCATGTGCCACTAAGAATGCGCAATTTCACTTTTCCGTTTGCAGCATATTACCAGCAACATCTGCGCGTGTAAAAACCCGATTGAAGAAATTTTCTTTCAGTTAGACACTACTAACTGTCAAAACACTTTGTGATATTTACTGTTCAAAAAAAGTACACAATTTTCTCGCTTGGAGGCAAATGTCTTATCGGTTTTTGTTAATATCTCTGCTTTTAAAAGTCCGATTTAAAAAATTCTTTGAACGCTGTATACTATTTACTTTGTATAACACTTTGGCTCCAATCGTGAGGTTTTACAGTTGACAGTTATGGAGCTAAGTGGGGTTAGTAGGAACTGTTGGGTGCTGTATCTCCGCTTCCAAAAATCCTTTTGAAGTTGTTTTTTTTTTACGTATGGCGTTCGTTAGCGTAAAGATCGGAAATATTATCTTTGAAAATAGTGCACAGTTTACCCGCTAGGGGGCAGAAATGCCAAAACCTTTTTCTCGCTATCTCTGCTTTCAAAAGACAAACCTGAAGATTTTTTTGCTATAGCTTTGCTGTGAAGAACACTTTCCACACATTTTCTACTTTTTCGTAATTAAAATTTCTTCCTCTAGGTGGCGTAAAGTTAGACCATGTTTTCCTCTATATCTGTTCTGACTGTTTGATATAAAAATCGCTTTCTCTCTGATATATTATTTCTTCATCTAAGATAATTTCTTTTGAGAACACACTTTGTTAAATATTGTAACACACTTTTCAACTGCTAGTGGGGGGGAGAAACTCTTTCTGTTTTTAGATGTTTTATGAATTGTACAAAGGCCGTTCCATAAAAACTGAGTAACTTTTTTTTTCGAGTTGGCAGCTGTGCGAAGAGGGAAAATAACCACGCAGACTACTAACTGAGTTAAGGAAGTATCTATAGCGACAGTTATTAGCCGTGGAGACGACTCTGGTTTTGTTATAGCGGAGTTGTTTAAGGTACGTCTGCATTTCGCCATACAGCTTTGGACGTGAGTAATTCAGAATTAAGAAATGAAATGCATTGTGCGATAAAATTTTGCTATCATTTGGTAAAACGGCTCCAGAAACAGTTGATTTAAAGATAAAAGCTCACAATGATAAATGTTTGGGTGAATCAACGATTTTTAGATGGCAACAGATTTCAAAAAAGGGCGTTTGTCGGCGGAACCGCTCGTAGGCCTGGTCGACCTGAAAGTGCTGTCACGGAGCGTATTGTTAACACTATTTGGGAAATCCAGCAAGAAGATCGACGAATGACACGTGAAAACATAGCGGCGTCAACTAGTATTTCAAAAACGTTGGCATTCCGCATTCTACGCGACAAATTACTGCTGCATCGTGTGTGTTCCAGATGGGTACCTCATAATCTGACGAGAGAACAATTGTTAGGTAGAGTTCAGGAGTGTCATGAGTAGAAACAAATTTTTGCAAAGGATCCAAACTTTCTAAACACAGTAATAACTGACGATGAAACATGGGTCCATTTTTTTCGACCCCCTGACGAAGATCGCAACGAGTGTCTGGAGACACACAGGTTCGCCTCCTCCGAAAACATTCCGCCGAACCAAATCAGCTGGGACTGTGATGATAATTTTCTTTGATCATAAAGGTGTAGTCTACCAGCATGCCGTTCCTCCACAAATAACTGTTAATTACATTTCAGTCTTAACGCGTCTGCGACGACACATATCGATTAAGAGACCGGAACTGGTGGACAAGTGGACCCTACACCATGATAACAACCGCCCGCATGTGGCTGCTTGTGTTCAATCGTTTCTTAGGAAATGCAATATTGAAATCATGCCACAGCCTCCCTACAGTCCTGACCTTGCCCCGCGCGATTACTGATTGTTTCCAACAATGAAGAAGTTCCATGGCGCAACATTCATCACAGATGCTGACGTTATTCAAGCTGTTCAATGGTGGCTAAAGTAGCTTCTACAAATTGCCTTTGCCACATACTTTGAAAAGTGGACTGAACGATGCCACCGTTGCATATCATCCGAGGGAAGATACTTTCAGAAACAATGACATATATTTTGCTGTACCTCTATTTCTTGATTTTGTGTGATTTTACTCTCAGTTTTTATGGAACGGCCGTTGTAGAAAAACGGTTGATTTTTTGTATTTTCTGTTATGGGCTTCATTTACTGTGAATAACTTTGAAATATCTTATTCGTGTTGGAAAGGATTCAAAAGACACGATCATTACAACCGAAAATAGGGGGTCATCTTTCTTGTTTTGTTTTTATTTGGGGCGTTAAACGATCACCGTGAGGAACTTTAAGGGCAATAAACAGTCGCTCGTCCCTAATTTGGGGCAACTGGCTCCAAGGAGGGAAGTGGGCTTGTGCAGAAAGAAAAAAACATCATCCATGCCTTACTAGGAATCGAGGCCAGATTCCTCTCCGACGAAAGATTAGGAGCAAACGACTCGTAACATTCGGCTACTGGAACAGCCATTCCGGCCATTTAGACAAGCAGAATAAGATCCTGCACATACCGGCTACTGAATTAGAAACTTTTACTCAATACCGAAGTAAATTTCTCCATTATTTTTATGCCAGGGGTTGGATTCGAACCCACAACTCTGGACTCCGGAGCTCCGAGTGCCATCCACTATACTACACTGCCATGTACTCTCACTGTTATCTGCCTTTATCTCATGTCCGTCCTGCGGGGCAGACACGTCAGACCCACCCCCGAAAGAGGGCCCGGGCATGGCCCATGGGTCAGCCGGGATCATGTGTCTCTGTAGGCAGTCATCCCATGAAGAACATGCATTTGAGAAATCCCAGACAATTTTTGGCATGTGGAACGTAACACCTGCTTTAGCCCGAATGTAGTTTTGCATAGATTCCAAAAGATGTTGGAATGCATCTACGTCTACAGTATACCAGGCGTTCATCAGACAGTCCTTTAACCAGCTCAGATTTGACATAAGAGGACTTTTCTCCAGGATCTGTTTTTCCAAAATGCTCCATACATTCTCAATAGGGTTCAGATCAGGGCTTTGTGGTGGCTATAGAAGCCGCTGTCATGCTCGCTGATCCACTGCTGAACACATCTTATGTAATGGACAGTAGCATTGTCATCCATGAAATAGTCGTCACCTGCTGGATAAAAAATCAACATTGCAATTTGATCGTTAACAATGTTCAGATAATCTTGGGTGTTCACCCCACCTTCCAGCAATATATGGGAGCCCGTTTCATACCAACAGAACGTGCCCTACACCATGACACCCCTTCCAGAACTTTGAGTTGTGTTTAAGAGATGTTCCAGACACCACGGTAGACGAACTTCCTGATTCTTCGCCGATTAGTGGTGTCCGTATGGGAATGCGACTGCTAGTACTAATCCACTTCAATTCCATGGGCATAATTCGCTGGGATGTGATCCGGAACCAGCCTTCGTTGAATGTTTCGGTCAATTGCTGCACACAGGAAGTCCTGTTTCTCCATACAGACCTTCTCAGACGACGGCGATCTCGTTCGTGACAGTTGTCGTCACGCCGTAGTTACCCTCCTAGACAAGCAATTTAGGTTATGTTTGCACTGATCCGGAATATCTCATCTTTCTAACTTACAGATTCGTCGCTCCAGGCAGATGGGCATCTACAATATGTCCTTTATCGAAAAGATCGTTTGTTTTTTCCGTTGTGAACAACACTATTGACGATTGCAGACGATCAGAAATCATATATAAATAGCTACCTATGTCCCCTGGGGACGCACGTGACTACATATTTTACGTATACGCTACGTGAGTGACGTTTATGTACATCTGCACAAAGGCATCTAATTCGGTGGTCGGTTTGTGTATTTACTGTAATTAAATGTACATTGATGTAGGGATACATAGCTTCCAGCTGCACAATCATGTATTCAAGAAACTGGGAGAAATGATGTTCACTGTTCTGCACTTTCCGCTTTGTAAGACATTTTAATATTGGACCTAATTTTCAGAGTTTTCCATTCGGTCATTGAGAGCTTCCACAACTGCACGTACAGAAGTATATGAATTAAACAGTGTGGTACGTGGGAGTTGTAAAGTTAGAGAAACTATTTGTAGACAGAAGATCCCCTTTTATAAAATTCTGCTGCAGAACAAACGAATGTCGTTGATGTAATAGATTTCAGCGATCCATCAGATTCAGATTGTGTTATGGATGACAGATGGAAATCTTCCACTTTTAATTTCAAATGATTAAAAATTATTCAATGCTTTATCCAAATGTGGTAGCCGTCAGGATCTACCAGTTATGGTGGGAGTCAGCTGCGTAATTTTCAAAGATTTGCACGCTTCCTTCAACTAAGATACACAGTCTAGTCACATTATTGCGATCACCTCCTACTTTTGACGTCAACAGCACGTAGCTAATGAAAGAAGGCACGTGTTGTGAGCTGGCTTGGAAGGTATATAAGGTGTGCTGTAGGCATTCTGAAAACATATCACTCGTTGCTGTCATGGATAAAAAGAGAGATTTATAAGATTTACAAAAAGGGATGATTATCGGCTTTCGGGACATGAGTGGCAGTATTTCTGAAACAGCGCAGTTTGTGAACTGTTCGCGTGCTGCTGTGGTTAAAGTGTATCGTGATTGGAGAAATGGCACCATTGCGAATAAGCGACGTAGAAACTGCCGAGCACCGCGTGCCATTGATGTGAGAGGATCTTCAGCTTCGAAGATGCATGAGGGCCTGTCGACATGCTACAGTGGGGCAACTCCCTGGCCGAATGAACCAGGGGGCTACCGGAAGTGTGTCTAAAACGACAGTTCAGCGAACACTGCTGCGTATTGGGCTCCGATGCAGATGGATGGTCACTGAACCTATGCTAACGAAGGTACATCGTCAGAAAAGGCTTACATTTGCACGGCAGAATCGGAATTGGACCTCCGCTGATTGGCAAAGGATTGCCTTCTCTGATGAGTTACGTTTTCTGCTTCATCGAACTGATAGACGTTGGCGTATAAGGCGAGAAACATCGGATAACAAACATTCTTCAACCATTGCTGGAAGAACACAAGCTGGTGGGGGAAGCGTTATGGTCTGGGAAATGTGTTCGTGGTGTTCCCTGGGTCCACTCACACCTGTGGAAGGTACTATGGACTGAATTCATTATGAATCCATCCTTGCAGACCACGTACACCCATACATGCTGATTGTTTTCCCTGGGGCGCATGAGATCTTCCAGAACGACAATGCGACGCGTCACATAGCTAGAAATGTCCGAGAGTGGTTGGAAGAGCACGATGAAGACTTCAAAGTACTTCCCTGGCCCCCTAATTCCTCAGACTTAAACCCAATTGAGCATCTGTGGTACCAACTCGATCGTGTTGTTCGCCCTATGGATTCTCCACCACGCACCCTTAAGCAGCAGCAGCTGTCAGATGCTCTTCAGTCAGCATAGCTCCACATACCTGTGAACACCTTCCAGCACCTTATTGAGTCACCCCCCAGCCCGTCTAGCTGCTGTCCGCGCTGTACACGGCGGTTACTCTAGATATTAGCTAGTGGTCACAATAATGTGACTCGACTGTGTATATTTGATGGGCTGTTGTAATAAAATTTAAAAAGGCTGTAAAAAAAAATCTTCCATATTACAATACACTTTTACAAGCTCTTAACGTACATTTAAAGGCTATTTCGAAACTTTCCTGTATGGGAGGGAAACGCTACGTCTTTGTTTCTGAAATTCATGACGTTACTGTGAAAAATTACTCGTCATCGGACCACATTTGTTTTGATTTTGGTGGTCCTACTATAATTTTAGTGCTCTCAAACCTACGGATCACCAAAGTATTCGAACGTTGCTCTGATAACAGCCTTTTTGTTTTTGTGTATGTTAAAAAATGTAACATATTTTTTAATTAATAAACCACGATTCGGAGCCCACTTAAGGAGACAGGGGGCCTCGGGGTAGGGCAGTATTTCGGGGCCCCAGTATTAGTGGCGCATCTATAGAATTTCGTTATGAGTGGCCGAATAAAAATACCCAGGAAAAAACATTCCCAAAATATGACGAGGAAGCCATAAAAATATCCCCGCCATGTTGAAATGTGTATCCAATATTCATGGACGAATATCAGAATTAGTAAGAAAATGTAAAAATGCATGGTTAAAAAATGGATACCAGTTCAGTTCTGCTTTAACCCTCCTGCCTCCCTCCACGGTTCAGCTTGTTGAAACTATATCAAAGTAGCGGACAAAATAATATGATCTAAATATCACGATTCAAACGAATTCTTAATGTACGAAAATTTCCCCCAGTTACAGATGTGTACAAAAAAACCCATCTGTAAAGCTTTCCAAAGATTTGAGGATGGACTGGGGGCGACTATTCTTTTTGTGGAATCCTCCTAAAAAAGCGGAAAGAAAGATATTTTTTTTTCAGAGGATAGTTTCTTATAGTTTTTGCTGTGCGATCTGCAAAAAAATAAAATAAAATTGTGGAACTCTGTGAATTCTTCAAGCATCCTGAATAATTCTGGGGGCTCTTGAAAATGCGATAGTCCGGGGCTAACAGCCCCCTTAGCCCCTCTCTTAAATGGACTCTGAGTTAATATGAAACAAAGTTTACAAACGCGTTTTCTTATAACTTGAATTAAAAACAAAGCGTTGTCAACAGGCAGTTTCATCAGCAAGATTTTTGTCTTTGTTCCACCAACGCTGATATTTTGACTTCTCGTGTCCAACCTTCAGTCAACGAGATGCTTCGGTTTTTTTTCTTACTCTCTTTTTCCACTGCCCCCTTTTTTTGTATTTGTTTAACGACCACCATAAGCAACTACAGTATAAGGACTATATATAGGCAGTCTCCCGTCCCTAATTTGGGGCCACTGTTGCCTGGAAAGGGAGAGACAGAGCCATAAGACAAGAACATAACCCATGACTCATTTAAAACTCGAACCCGGGGCGAACTCGGATGATTAGCGATAGACCTACACCCCTGACCACTCGACCACCAGGGAGGCACTCTCCCACATAGTTCATAAATCCATTGGATCCCATTGACCCCAACCCATCGGTGGGAGGTCTGAAGGAAATGCGAAGCGAGGGCGCACTAAGCTGTAGTGGTGCAAGGTTGGAGAGAAATACTCACCCCATCACCTACAGTATTAGAACCCAGCTCAGCACCACTAACTTTGATCATGTTCCTTTGCAAATTGGAGCAGAAATTTTGCTTTCCCTGATATGTTTTCTTGATAGTGCATTAATCATAATGATTTTAATGTGCGGCTGTAGCTGATATCAGTCTGAATTCTGTATTTTGAAAAACACAACGAATACCTGATAATATGCCATCGTTACTTGATAATTTCAGTTCTGCTAGGACTAATAAGTTAAAAAAAGATTTCATTTACTGGCATCAAGATTAATTGCAGTGGCGTATCAATGTATAGTGCAGTTTTTATAGTCGCATCTGGGCCACTAACTGAAGGAGCCCCTGTACAAAACGGTAATGAAAAAAGCATAGAAAACTGTTTGATATCAATTTAAGTAATAAGAGAGTACATAGCTCTTCACTAGAAGATAAATTCAAGAATTAAAACATTATGCGTTTGTTTTTGTCATATCAGCAAAATGTCATGCAAAGAAAGCTAGAATGTGCTTTGGAAATTAAGAAACAAAACTAGGAAGAGCTACCAATGACGATCTTGTGAAGGTCATCTTTTTCAAGAACAGTTAGTTAATCAAAACCCGCAGTTTTCTTGAATCCGATAGTGCGTTTTATCGAAACTTTTATCGTAAGATTTTAGTCATTCCTCAAGCAAAAAGACACCTCTAAATTTTTATTTTCTTCTACTTTCAAGCACATGTTTCCACTGTTGCACATAATGTTATTATAATGAATATAATTCTGATTGAAGTCTTCTTTCAATGGTCCAACTTATTTGCCAGAAATACACAAGGTTTCAGTCATAAAGAAGGCAGCTGAATTATCATTTATTCGCTTTTTCAATTGCTTTTATTATAAGAATTCTTATCTAATGGCGCGATGTACGTACTTCAAGGTTTAACTTTCAAGGGTGCCATTTAGGGACGATAGTTTAGGAATTTGCGTTTTTCGGGCAAAGCCAATGATCGTGATAGCACCGTAACTGCCATTTTTGGGAATTAAAATTGGTAACTACCTCGAAAACGCTAAGTCTGAAGGTGGATTATTGGAATTCTTAATTTTGTCAATAGATTTCCTAATTTAATAGTTTTCATTTGAATGGTCAGAGGAGTAAATCTCCGAATGGTCAGAGGAGTAGATCTTTGGCTAGGGTTCGCGTCCTGGATGAAGCATTGGTGATGTGCTTGCCCTATGGCTCTAGGTACGTTCCTTCCCTGGAACCAGTGGCCCTAAATTAGGGACAGGCGACTGCTTATAATTCTTTGAATTGCTCACGGTTGTCGTTAAATCCCGGAACAAAAATGAAATGGCTTCGAAAAAATGATAAACACAGCGCAGACTAAATAAGCCATGGAATATTAAAAAGTAAAGGGACCATCATGAAAAACTTCAGTAATGAAGGCTTTGATTAAACAATTTAAATAAAATTTGTAATTAAAAAAGCGCACTTAAAATCCAAGTTCATTGTACGATTTTTAAAATGTATTCATACAAGAAGACATTTGAATGAGTTCACAGTGATTTGTTGTACCAGCTAGCTCATGCTATTTAGGTGCAAGATCACTGATTTCTGTATGGAAATCACAGAATAAGCCACTCGAGAGTATAAAGTTGTCCTGCTAACGTACTTGTGCGAAACAAATGCGATCGACATACCAGGGAAAAGGAGAGAAAACCGCGGCCGAATGTTTCTGTGCCGGGGTCATGACCCCTCTGTGTTTATAATCCTTTGTAGGGCCACACTCAACGGCGTCCATCAATGATCTCGGCAATGTGCTGTTGGTCGTAACTTGAACAAGCTACATCCAGGGTGACGGTGCCACCCACGAAGAACTTCCTCGCTCTCTTGAGGTAAACTGTGGTTAACAAGGCAAGAAATTTCCAACCGCGACAGCGATTCTCACGATGCTGCACGGCAGCAGGCAGAGGCTGCTTCTCTTACGAGTAGCTGCTTGCCACTTCTGTTCTTACTCAAACCACTTCTGCCTTCTTAAGCCTTATTTGCTCCTTTATCTTCTGACACACCCACCAACAGCACAACGCGTTGCGGTCTATTTTTCTTGCTTTCAATTCGTGTGTGTATACGTGCATGTAATTTCCTTTACATCGTTCCCCACATTCTTTCACAGGAAAACAGTGTCTCACCAAGCAATAACGTAACAGTGAATCAAGGTTTTTGAGGAACACATTTTTACTTTTAAGACAACGTCTATTCATAGCAGATAATCGAAAAACATTTTGTCGAATCGATCGAATTCCTTATTTTTTGTTTTGTTTGGTTTCTATCTGTCAT
Organism: Macrothele yani; assembly: GCA_039090855.1. Taxonomy (NCBI): domain Eukaryota; kingdom Metazoa; phylum Arthropoda; class Arachnida; order Araneae; family Macrothelidae; genus Macrothele; species Macrothele yani. Next base: position 164,835,713 of record CM077001.1, on the reverse strand, counting down.
GAATCGGTAGCTGATTTGGCATAATAATGAGTTTAACAGAGCAAAAACACTTCTCATCTGCTCTCCAGGCGATGTTCTGAATACCACTCTCCCTTGATGAGGTAAGTGTTGTGTGTGTTCTTCAATTCTGGTTCTCTCCTTATCCCAAAATTATCAGTCCTGCGATAAAGATAAGAATATTCGGTAGATTACAGAAGTAATCTATTTTTTCCTTTTTTATTGTTCGATATTATCCATGAGCATCCCAGTCAAATACTATATACCACCACCCAGTGGCGCAGTGATGTATAGCTTCTGACCATTCGTCCGAGATGGGTCCGGGTTCGAATCTCTGTGAGGCATGGACGTTTTGTGTGTCTTATGGCACTGGCCCTCCCTTTCTTGGAACCAGTGCCCCTAAATGAGGGAGGGGAGCTGCTTATAGCCCATCGAGATGTTAATGGTGGTCATTAAATCCTCAAACAAACAATCAAAAAATATTAAATATCCATAACGGAAGACAAATTAACACATATAACTGACGCGGGAGCCGAACCCAGGTCTTAGCTACAGAGTCTACAAAGTAAATCGGAAAGCCCTTGCCAAAGTCACTTTGATTTGATGCACTGTATTATTAAAAACATTGCAGGACATACTGAGTAAGCAAAAATCTAATCTTTAATTAATTTTGAATAACATTTTCGGTCAGGTGGCAACAGTATGGTACTTCCTGTTGTACCATTTCTTTCCAAACATGGCGTCTAAAGGCGAGTTCAGAAGAGCAACAGTGTTTTGTGAATTTTGTTAATTCGAGAATGGCACAGGAAGTGACATTTATCCATTGGCAAAAGCAGTAGGACCCTATGAAACGAAAGTGACAATATGTGACATACTAGGATCCCAAAAATGTACCTATTCCTCATGTATAGAGCCATTTTCGGTTTCTTCGTGCATTTACAATGGTGCACTTGAATCTTCTAGGACAGGGATGGCGAATTTTTTAAGCGTGTGCCCAAATAGGCGCCAATCTTCTAAAAACCTTCTCTTCTGTGCCTATGGAAAGTCTGAGCAGCAGATTATCATTTATTATTTATCCTCTGTTTCTTCACAAACAACATAAGAAAAATATACGAAAATGAAGCCATTTATTTCTATTATTACTCAAATGTTGAAGTATAAACCAAGTCTGCGAAGATTTCAAAACGTGTCATACGACTTCACATGTTTTCGCAACCGCCCAACTGGCTCCAAACCGGCATGAGATGTCTCTTGTGAACACTTCTCACTGCACTCGTTGGTGCTGAAAAGTAGCAGGGATAAACAGCAGGTGTACCGTTGTCGTTGAACCCTCCTTTCTTAGCTAAACCAAGCCAACAGAACCAGTCATGGAAAAGTAATCATGCGTAAAGGAGCAGGTCTTTACGTATTGGAAACCAGTCACGGAAAAGTAATCATGAGTAAAACGATTGTATGAAAGAATGCCCACGGAAAAAACGCCCACGGAAAAATCGCCCACGGAAAAAACGCCCACGGAAAAAACGCCCACGGAAAAAACGCCCATTTTTCGAAAGTAGGAAAAAACGCCCACGGAAAAATCGCCCACAGACAAAATGCTCACGGGAAAAATATGTGATCGACTGATAAGTTTTTATGTCTGTTATAAACGGTGTTCGGACAACTAGTCACAGACTGCTGGCCAAAAAATCGTTAGGGGTCATATAAAAATTGCGGTTTCTTGGCCACCTCACCTACATAACGCGAATATGGGAATGACGGAATGAAAACTTTTAGAAGGGCCTAAACGTTAGTACTAATATTATTTTCTGCCTAAGTAATACCGCAATATTAATAATTTGATGTGTAAAATATTTTCTGCAAACCTTACAAATATGAGAGGAAAGTTCGGATTGCACTGATTGACTGTAGAGGTTGTATGGTGTTGGCCTAAAAGCCGTGGTAGTCTTATGCAACATTTATTTAAAAACATACTAATGATTCACCGTTGTCTTCAAGCCAACTGCTATACGATATTTTTCTAGAAACTACAAATAAAAAATTCTCTGCGAGTATGTGCAAACCCAGGGAATTTGTCTGGGGAGGGGGGTGCTTAAAATCTAAAATATGTAATATAAAGAATTTCTGGTCCGATCGGGAGATTTCCAGCGTTTACAAGCTACAACACGTCGAATTATCTGAGGGTATCTGCTGCCTCAGGAAACTAGTCGAGGGGAGGGGTAATACCAAAATCGTAAAATATCAAGAATATCTCTTCCGATCGGGAGATCTTCAGTATTTAGAAACTGCAACTCGACAAATTTTCTTAGCGCATGTCACTCTCTGGAAACCTGTCGGCGAAGAGGGAGGGGGGGGGGTAATACCAAAAGTGTAAGATATGAACAATTTCTCGTCCGATCGGGAGATTCTCGGCAATTAGCAGCTACAACTCGACACATTATCTGAAGGCATGTGAATGATGAAAATCTCCGGGTCGGAAGAGAAATTCTTCATATTCTACACTTTTGGTATTACCCCTACCCCCCGACAGGTTTGCTCAGTAGGTTCATGCCCGGAGATAATGTCTCCAGTTGTAGTTTGTAAATGCTGAAAATCGCCCGATCGGACAAGAAATTCTATATAATTCACAATTATCATATAACCCCCACCCCACCCCCAGGTTTGCTGAGTAGGCACGTACCCTCAAATAATCTGTCCAACTGTAGCTTGTAAATGCTGAAAATCTCCCGATGGGACGATACATTTTTCAAATCTTAGAGTTTTGATATCCCCCCCGGACAGGTTTCCTGAGTCAGCACATGCGCTCAGATATTTTGCAGACTTGTAGTTTGAAAACCCTTAAATCTTTTGCTGAGATGTAGATCATAAACATTTCTTATAAAGAATTACATTAATTATCGCAATTAAGAAAAGACGAAATTACGGAAACTTTATATGACTCTGATTACCAACCTCTAGGGTTCGTGGGCACGAAGCGGTCGAAAACGTTATTTTTATGAGGCCCCTTAAAATTTTTGTGGCCAGTTCTCCTACACCCGTCATGTAGAAATTAACTGTTTTAGTTGTCCTTTGGAAAACTCCCAGGAAGCTATGAGTGCGTATTTTTTTCTTTACACTGGGAAGAAAAGAAGTATGCCTGTAACTTGAGATTATACTACTCACGGGGAAGACACACCCTGACCGGTGGCCAACCGATAAATTTAAATGAAATATATCCCTTGTTATTTGGGGTGCGGTCGCTAGCAAACGTTCCAGCTGCAGCTGCAAAGCACCACTTTGACGAAAGACAGATGCTCCCCCTCCCCCTTCGGCTCGCCGTACACAAAAGAGGATTTCCAAAAGAGACAAGAGTGCAAAGAAAGCACATTACACAAAGTTATATCTGTACATTGCGCCTTTTACGAAAATCGCTTTTACAATTAAATGCTATACTTTACAAGTTTTTATAAATAAAATAATCTGACTTTTAATGATTTCCCTTTTAATTGATATAGTTAAATAACAAACATGCATAGTTTTATAAAAATTAAGACCTTACTTTAAAAAATAAGAATAGTCACAAATTTTTTACAGTAAAGCCGAACTGGATTTTTTTAAGAAAGTAGCTACTCTACAGTCATCATCATCATCATCATCATCAACCATTATCAATCCACTGCTGGACGAAGGTCTCCCCAAGTTTCCTCCACAACGGTCTGTCTTGTGCCAGTCTCCTCCATGTCACCCCTGCATACTTTCGAATTTCATCCACCCATCTCCCATGTGGTCTTCTTCTGGGTCTTTTCCTGTCCCTTGGAATCCAATCTAAAATTTCGGCTGTCCATCTATGATCTGTCCTTCTGGCAGTATGTCCAGCCCATTGCCATTTCAGGGATTTAACTCTGATCATGATGTCTTCCACTCTTGTCATTTTTCGGATCCACGAGTTCCTCTTCTTATCTCTCCTGGTTACACCAAGTATGCACCTCTCCATGCGTCATTGAGTTGTCTGCAGCCTTTGTATGTCTCTTTTAGTTAAGGTCCACGTCTCTGCACCATACGTAAGCACTGGAAGGATGCATTGATCAAACACTTTTCTTTTAAGACATAATGGCATATTGCTCTTGAAAATTATGCTGTTTCTTCCAAAAGCTCTCCAGGCAAGTTTTGTACGCCGATTAATTTCTTCATCAATGTGACCCTCACTTGATATCTGCTGTCCAAGATAAACGTACGTGTCTGTTATCTCCAGCTTTTCTCCATCAATCGATAAATCTTCATTTCTTGTAAAAGCATTGAACATCACTTTTGTCTTCTGAAAGTTCATTTTTAATCCCACTTCTTTACTCTTGTCAGCAAGTTCCTGGATCATACTCTGCAGCTCTGATGGGCTAGTTGCAAAAATGACTACGTCATCAGCAAAACGAAGGTGGGTTAGATAATCTCCATTAATCTTTATCCCCTTGTTTTCCCAGCTCAGCGACTGAAAAACACCCTCCAATGTCGCATTAAAGAGCTTCGGAGATATGGTGTCACCTTGTCTCACTCCCTTTCCAATTTTTATGCGTGTTGTATTTTCAAACAGCCTAATCTTTGCACTTGCATTTTCATAGATGTTATTAATAATATTAATGTATGCATCTTCAATACCGCAGGTTTTCAGAGACATTGTAACTGCTGATGGTTTCACCGAATCAAAGGCTTTTTCATAATCGATAAAAGCCATGCACAATGGAAGTTCATATTCCCTCGCTCTTTCAATTAGTTCTCTCAGCACATGGATATGATCTATTGTGCTGTAGCCACTCCTGAATCCAGCTTGTTCTCTCGGTTGAGCCATGTCCAGTGTTATCTTCAAGCGGTGTGAAAGAACTTTAGTGAAGATTTTATAAACTACTGATAGGAGGCTGATAGGTCTGTAGTTTCCGAGATCCTCAATGTCACCTTTCTTATGTAGCAGGATCATTGTAGCGGTGTTCCAATCCTCAGGAATCTTTCCTTCATTTAGGCATCGAGTGAAAATTTGGGCGAGTACTGTTTCGATTTCTCCACTTGCTTCTTGTATGATGTCTACAGTAATTCCATCTTCTCCTGGAGCTTTTCCCCGCTTCATGTTCTTGATTGCATGTGCAACTTCTGCTGGAAGGACTGGAGGAACTCTGGTACTGGTATCTTTCATGATGTCTGGAGTGCATGTATCATCCCTTTCATATAATTTGGAGTAGAAATCTTTCACTCTTGTCAAAATTTTGCCTCTATTTCTTGTTACAGAACCATCTTCTTTTCTCAGTGCCATAATCTGTTTTCTTCCCTTACTGAGATGTCCCTCTGCTATCTTTAGGCTTTGGTTGTTTTCAATTGCTTTCCTCACTAGTTCACAGTTGAATTTTCTTACGTCTTCAGTGATACTTTTTCGTACTGTCTTGCATAGCTCTATATATTCCACTTTGGAAGTCACATCTTCTTTAGTTGTCCTCATCTCTCTTCTTTTTTGCATCAACATTTTCGTTTTTCCTGATAATTTATTTACATGCAACTTGTTCTTAGACCCAGCTAATTTTGTTGCTGTTTCCATAAGAGCTTTGGTTACTTTTCTGTTAACTTCAGAGATGTCCACTTCTTCCGATGTTAGGCCTTCTAAAGCAGAGAACCTGTTCTTCAGTTCCAACTTGAAGGTATTATGGTGTTTTATAAGGTTGGTTATGTCAATAGATTTTGTTTGTCTTATGAGCTTGCCACGTTCAAGTTTAGTGTTGAGGTGCATCTTACATCTCACCAATCTATGGTCACTACCTGTGTTGAACTTGTTTAGCACACTGCAGTCTTCTATGACGAATTTTTTGTTACACATAATAAAATCAATTTCACTTGTCGTCCCATTTGGATGTCTCCATGTCCATTTCCTGTGTGGCTTTTTCTTGAAGAAGGAGTTCAAGATGAAAAACCCTTCTGCCTCTGCAAACTCAACGAGAGTATTTCCACGCTGGTTTCTGTTGCCGTGACCGAATTTACCTACTGAAGTTTCATTCTGTTGCCGTTGCCCTATTTTTGCATTGAAATCTCCCATAATTATTTTCAAGTGCTGCTTACCTTTATTATTTAGATGACAAATTTCCTCATAAAATTCTTCAATTTCTTCTTCAGGATGACTTGTGGTGGGTGCATAAGTTTGAATAATCTGAGCCTGGTATCTTTTCGAGAGTTGGATAACAAGCCTTGCAGCTCTGTCAGAGGAACTTTCAACTTCTACAACTTTATCCTTCAGTTTCTTGTTTATTATAAATCCAACACCACTAGTTCTGCCAGTATCTGTCCCACGATAGTAGAAGAGATGTCCACTTTTCAGTTCGATGAGATCTTCTCCTTTTCTCCTTACCTCACTTAGCCCCACGATGTCCCACTTGATCCTTTGTAGTTCCTCTTCCAATTCAAGAAGCCTTGAATCAGAAGATAGGGAGCGTCCATTGTACGTTGCCAAGGTCAGCATCAGATGGCAGCCTAGTCCGGTCCTCCGGGGATTCTTAGCACCCTCTGCCTTCATGTCGCACTGGCCGCTGCCTTGGCCAGGTACATTCCAGCTGCCGGAGACTGAGGGCCAAGATTTAAGTTGTGGAGTCATTTTGGAGGGTTTGGCCATAACTCACCACGCTGGCCAAGCGGGTTGGTGAGTGTGGGATAGAATTTCCTCTAATCCCGATGGTATAGTTATACCGCTATTGGCGGTCGTCAGAGCCCCTTTAGTAGGAACAGGATGCACCACGAGAAGGCGGGGTTGACATTTGTCAAGGAGAGGCTGTGATGTTACGCATCACCTGACCTTACATCCCACTCTACAGTAGGAAGTTGAAAGTTAACAATCTTATTTGGTTCTTCACTAGGCCACCCGCGGCCCTTAAGTCATAAGTCCTAGGCCTTGGCCTATTTAACAGTTTTTATTCTAACGATGTTATATTCATAACGTTTACGTAACACATCAAATTATTAATATTGCGGTGTTACTCAGGCAAAAAATAATATTAGGACTAACGTTTAGGCCCTTCTAAAAGTTTTCGTTCCGCCATTCCCATATTCGTAAATTTACATAACAAGTATTGTCAATAATCAAACAGAAGTCATCGCTCTTTCCACGTTTATAAGTGAGTCACGGAAAAATTCTCAGTGGCCGCCACCAGGAATCGAACTCAGGGTCTTCCAGTTACGCGCTGGATATGCTTCCACTGCACCACAGCTATTCCTATTCCACGTCAAATGTCTGAATTAATTGTCAGTAATATTGCGCTTCTACTTATGCACCATACATTCAATCCATACATTAATTAATAGGCCGTAGGCCTAAGCCTATTCAACACTTTTTTCTTCGCCTGTGAATTAATTAAGTAAAAGAAAAATATTGTAAACTTGACATGTTATGTAAATATTTAGTACCTACGTAAAAGTGCAGCGTTATTAAAAAATCCCACCTTAGGGTCCTTTTCCGAACATACATGAATTATGCTGTAATTCTCGCTTGGCTTACATAGAACGTTTTCTCGAAATTTGTTTGGAGTTCCTAATTCAATTCTCAATGTAGGCCAAAAATCAATAATACTTACACCCCCCCCCCTTGAACTTTTGTGGCCAATTCTCCTACACCCATTTTCGTTATGTAGGTGAGGTGGCCAAGAAACCGCAATTTTTATATGACCCCTAACGGTTTTTTGGCCAGCAATGTGTGACCAGTTGTCCGAACACCGTTTATAACAGACATATAAACTTATCAGTCGATCACATATTTTTCCCGTGAGCATTTTGCCTGTGGGCGATTTTTCCGTGGGCGTTTTTTCCTACTTTCGCGAAGTGGGCGTTTTTTCCGTGGGCGTTTTTTCCGTGGGCGTTTTTTCCGTGGGCGATTTTTCCGTGGGCGTTTTTTCCGTGGGCATTCTTTCCTCATACCAGTAAAACCAGTGACGTAATTGAGTTTGACCGTAACCAGATACGAGGTAGTAGTTCCTGTAAAGCCCAGTTGTTCAATCCCCGTAACTTCTGAACTGTTGGGATTTCCACGTCAGACCGTCCCACGTGTATACAAAGACTGCTTGAAATACGGCACAGCCGCCCCGGTGGCGCAGTGGTCTAAGCGATGGCCTCTGATCGTTCGTCCGAACGGGGTCCGGGTTCGAATCCCGGTGAGGCATGGATGTTGTGTTTGTCTTACGGCACTGGCTCTCTCCCTTCCCTGGAACCAGTGACCCTAAATTAGGGACGGGCGACTGCTTATAGCCCATTGAGTTGCTCACGGTGGTCGTTAAACCTCCATTTAAAAAAAAAAAAATACGGCAGTGGTATCGGACTCCAATGCCTGCTATTGTATGCACTGGCGATAACTATTAGCATTAAGGGTAATCACTCGAATTTCAAAAACTATGTTTTCCCAGTATTAGAGAAAACACAGGCTCGCTATTCGAGGATGGGCGTTGTGTTTCACCCAGCCGACGTTCCGTGTATCGGGGTCCGCTGAGTGCCGCAATGTTTAAAAGTAATCGTCTAGCTTTTCATTTCTCGCGAATATTTCGTTAACTTACAAATTTTGATTTTTTTACTAGCACTGATCTGAAAGTTAAAGTTACTCAGTGTTGAACTGGAGGACTTTTCTGAGCATTCATTCCAAATCATTTACTCACCCATCCAACTCTCAATCGTGATTAACATTTTTACTTTACAAAATTGTACACTCAAATGAAATTTAGCCGACTCATAATAACGTGAAAATAAAATATGTTTATTTTGCCTGATGAAGGCTTGAAATTTAGAAAATTACACTCAGTCATATGAATATGCTTGAAGACCCTTTTATCAAAATTATTTATTTAAAGGTTAACTTTAATTTCTTATTTTAATTTAATATAAATCTGAAAAAATTCTAAACATAATTTGCATAAAATGATTCCCTATCCTACACAATTTCCTGCTCTGATCAATGTATTTACTTTACTCAACCATTTCATTTCTTCTATTTCTGCCCTACTTTTCTCAGCATTAATTTAGAGCTGGTTTATTTTCAACCCTGACTTAGGTTCTGCTATGCTCTTCTTTAATTTTCGGTTCAACATACGAAATATATAAAAAGAGAGGAAACCGCTATGGTCGGAAATGTCCTACCTTCTATCCCACGATAAGGGCTGGCGTTCCATTCTCCTCTTCCAAATTGTTCTTTGCAGATTCCTTCTTTGTACATAGCCTGCCGTCCTGGATCTTTTATATCACCGTCATGATTTCACAGTCCACTTTGTTCGTTAATGTAGAACATCTCTTCCTATTGGGCACATGCTCGATCATCGGGGATATTTCTATCTCCCGCTAGTGAGCGCGAAGCTGGATACGATCCCCCGTGTCACTCGTCCTTTTTTCTTAATGCCCCGATCCTCGTATCGGTAGTTCTTCCTCAATTTTTTTCACCATGCTATATTTTATTTTTTGTCGCTCCTCTTCCAGTCCTACGAAAAACTGTTCTTCCCGGATCCTCCCACCAATTTACAGATTGGTTAAACAATTATCATTTCCCGATCTGATTTGCTCTGGGTTTCCCGCCAATACTCTGACTTGCCATCCTTCGCCCCGTCCAAAATCTGCGTCCGCCCTTGAATTCTAGGAAATTCCGTGCCCGTGGATCTTCTGGGTCGTAAATTTTCCTACCATAAAACTGCTATGGTTTTCCTTTGCCTGGCGCCATGCTATTCTTTCTACCAGACTTGGTGCAGCAATTCTCAAGACGACCGGCGCCGAGCTCCAATAAAATGTCTACCCGCCATACTCTTGTAGAATTACTTCAATTTACCCAATATTCCTGGCTCTTAGCCGATGGGAAAGGATTGCCCCGCGGTCCCACGCCACAGCAAGTGGCCGACTGGAAGCCCTTCGACTCGGAGAGAGAGAGAGAGAGGGAGGGAGGGGGGAAAGAGCGGTACTTTCCCGACCTTGCTAGGCGTGAATCCACGGAAGAAAATTTAAGGGGAAAATTAAATCGCGGAATGTAGAGCACCTGAGGAGCGGGAAGTTTATAAAATCCTAAATTTTATTAATTTTTACACCAGCTCCCCAAAATCTCTCCCATTCATTTGATTAATTTTTTAAATCCCATTTCTTTTTCGCTTCTGATTAATTCTCAATTCCAATACAGGGAAAAAGTTGCACGCTCGCTCACAAGTGCTGCAACAGCACAACTTCCAACCAACGGGAGAAATGTTATCGTAAACGTACAAAGACTCGCGAGGTAAGCGCAGACTGTTCCGCATCGCTACAAGCAGGGGCGGCGAAAAGGGAAGTTAGCTGACCGGGCCCGAAATTCCGAATCGTGGTGCACCCTCTTCCTTCCCGCTTCCCGGAACAAACAGAAGAAAAACAATGCTTTAGGAACTTTGTTAGGGATTAGGACTACCTGACCTTTATAATGATCAGGTAGTCCTAATAGTCTTTTAAAGAGGTAACTTTCTAAGGCACATCACAACAAAAAATCGCACAGATGCCAAATAAATAAAAATAAAAATCTTGGTTAAGATTATTGAAATTATTGACCGGGCCCAGGCCCTGGTGGCCCGGGCGGTTCTACCGCCACTGGCTACAAGGAATCGCATAGCTAGCGCGGAGCAGAAGGCATCTGAATTTTTAACAAGGGCAAGTCCACGAGCTTATGCTCAAAGACTATCCGTCGTACCGTGGAAAAATGAGCTGTGGCAGTTGAAGTCCACATGATGTCCCCTTGTTGACTGCAAGGAACCGAAAGATTAGACTGCAGTTTGCGAAGGACTATCATAGCTGGAGTGCGGAGGACTGGAAACATGCTATCTGGTCTGACAAATACCAGTTTTCAACTCTGTCACGCCGATGGGTGGTACGTGTGTGACGTAAACCACACAAAACCATGGATTCAGCTTGTCAAGTTGGGGTCGTACAGGCAGGTGGATACTGTGAAACAATTTGAGGTGCGGTTTCTTGAAGCCCCCGTGAACCCGTAGAAACTTTCGTTACTGCCAGAAGGTACGTGAACATGCTCGCCAATCATCTACACGTGTATGTAACGCTTCTGTTTCCGTACTATGACGCTATCTTTCAACGGCAAAACGCCACGCCGCATATTTCCCGAGTAGTGACTGAACTGGCCCTACAACATTCAAGTGAGTTTATCACAATCGAATGGCTCCCAAGATCGCCGAACCGCAACCCCATTGAGAATTTGTGGGACGAATTGAAACCCTTTGTGGAAAGCCACCAAATCCCAGCGGCAACTCTGCATGCTTTACGAAAGGCGATCCACGTTTCATGGGCGGCAATACCACCCCCGTGTTTTTAACACCTCATTGAGTTTTGGTTGCTGTTGTGAGGGCAAACCCCCACCTGTAACTGTGGATGCTCTACGTCAGGCGATCCTCGCTTCATGGGAGGCAATTCCACTTCCGTGTTTTCAACACCTCATTGAGTTCTGGCTGGTGTTGTGAGGGTAAACCCCCACCAGTAACTGTGGATGTTCTACGACAGGCGATCCTCGATCCATGGAAGGCAATACCTCCTCCGTGTTTTCAACACCACATTGAGTCCTTACCAAGACGTCTGGCTGCTGTTGTGAGTGCACACCCCACAAGTAACTGTGGAGGCTCTACGACTGGCAATCCTTTCTGCATGGGCGGTAATAGCTCCTCCATGTTTTCAACTTCTCATTGAGTGCTTACCAAAACGTCTAGCTGCTGTTATGAGTGCAAACCCTCGCCAGTAACTGTGGATGCTCTACCACAGGCGATCGTTACTTCATGGGCGGCAATACCATCTCCGTGTTTTCCACAACACATTGAGTCCTTACCAAGACGTCTCGCTGCTGTTGTGAGTGCAAAGCCCCACAAGTAACTGTGGAGGCTCTACGACTGGCAATCCTTTCTCCATGGGCGGTAATAGCTCCTCCATGTTTTCAACACCTCATTGAGTCCTTACCAAGACAGCCTGCTGTTGTGAGGTCAAAAAGTGGAGCAACAGGTTACTATATTAGTGTACATAATAACTTTTCCGTTCAGTTTATTACTGTCCCAATTAATATGACAAAATATGGGATTTTTAATTCGCCATCACCACTCCCGAAGGATTAAGAAATCAGGCAACATGATGAATACTTGTCAGGTTCTACATATATGAACAATTTCTTGCTGAATTCGACGCCAAATCCGACACATGCCGTATCTCAACCGGCTATATTTATTTTCACATTTTTAAAAGCCCATTGATTTTCTGCCCTCTTGAAATTCTTTTCAAGATGCTTAATCTCATTTTTACAGCCTTGATTTTTCTGTCCTTCTTTGATATCGCCAAAAATATCTACGCTTTGAAAATACTGTTTATTCATCCCGAGTACTAATTATCACAAAGAACACAAAACTTATCACCGCCCAGAGTGAAGATACCAAGCAGAGTTAGGAAATAACTCTGCATGGTATGCTTACTATGAAGTGCGCATGAGCAAATTGTTTTATGTAATTTACCGCTTTGCAAAACAATGCAGTTACCCGAAGGTTCAGGTACGTTCCCCGGTTGCACGTTTACTTGATTTTACGGGGTGAAGATGTCGTATGCGTGTGTAATTGGGGTATTTACGGAATGATATTTCTTACAGGAAACTGTAAACTTGTTTCCTAAATAAAACAGAATGATTCCATTATGAATGAATTTATACGTTAAAATTCAGAAAAACTGAAATTTTGAATGAATTAAAAAATGACTTGTGAAAGACATAATACTAATATTCTAAATTCAGAACTTTCTGGGTCTTCCTTTTCATGCATGTGTTTTTACAGAATTTAATCCTTTTGATATTTATTCGAGTGTCGTTTTACGACGACATATATTTGCCAAAATTTTCTGTTCTTTCGCATGTTGTACCATTAAAGGCCCTTCAAAATGTACAAATGAAAGATTGTTTATATGAGATTTTGACTGGAATATTTATTCTTAAACAATGTTTGTGAATTTCCGGAGAAAACTCTTCTCCTTCTTCAGGAAGCAATTTTTTGTAATTCTTTTACACCATTTCTATCACGATTAAGTTTCAGCATGAAGGTTACGTTAATTCTTGCCAGATGTTAACTAGTGGCAAATCCATACAGCCATTGGCGATGGAATTCTTTATCTTCTCAATCTCAAGTCCTTCTTTTAATTTACTTTTTAGGAAGTTGTTCTGAAAGCTGATGACCATTAAAGAATCTTAGTATATGCTGTGACAGAGTTGTTCTACATACCTACCTAAACCTGTTTCATTGGAGTACTTTTTTATTGCTGCTTTATGTTCTGCTATTCGAGTTTCAAGTCTGTGACCTGTCTCTCCTATGTAAGATAGTCCACAACAACATTTTGCTTTATACATGTATATTACTCCTTGCTTTTTCAAAATACAACCTTCTCTTTGAATTATCATTGGATTGTTTAACTTTATTTTCTAAATTTGGAGCTAATCTTATCATATTTTCTGCTAATTCTCTTAATGACGAAAATAAGCCTCTTCAATAAATAGAGTTTCTAGTGAATTTACTTTCTTGGCTTTAAGAGTTCTTTTTCTTTTCTGAACTATTCTGTTTTGTAAAATGTTGGTATTTTTTGGGTAGTCATTTTCTGCAAGAATATCTTTAAGTTCTTCTTTGTGAGCCTTTACCATCTCTGCTGTGGAGACTAACTTTCTATGAACTGACTTGCAACCTCTGCTTTTATAAAATATGGATGATAGGAATTAATATTTAGTAATTTCCTAGTATTTAAAGGTTTTTTGAATAATTTTGTAGATTTTTCTTCTTTCTATATTGATATTCATACCTAAGAAGTTAAATGTTCCTTCTTCTTGCACCTCTGAAGTGAATTTAATTGAAACACTAAGTTCTCTTTGAATGTGTCTAAATTTTTCTGGAAAATTATTTTGTGCTATCTATTATAAATAAAATGTCATCCATGTACCCACTATAAAAGTAAAAATATGTGGATTTCATAAGGATGTTACGTTCAAGTTTCACACATAGTAATTTGCAAAAAGTGGTGAAACCATAGTTATTCCAGACTTTTGAAGGTAAATTTTTTCTCAAATTGAAAATAGTTGTTTTGTAGAGAAAAGACAAGATTTTCAAAAATTTCGACTATGTTTCTATCTTCGTTTTGAAAAACTATGAGCTATTTCCAGGTGGTCTGCTATAAACTCAATAAACTGATCCAAACTGATGTCAGTCTACACCGAAACAATATCTACACTACCCATAATCGGGGTCTAATGTAGAAAGAAGATCTAGTTTTTCTTTTAGTTCCAATGAATTTTTAATTAAAGCCGGTGGTTCTTTTACCAACTCTTGAAGATGTGCTACGTAACTTGAGAAAATAGTTTAGAGTAGAAAGTATTGAGCATTTTGAGTCTATTATTAGCTTTACTGGTTGGGTTCTTTATGTAACATGACTATTCCATATATTTGAAGAATTCTGAACTGGATACAAATTTTGAAGATGACAATCCGATTTTTAACATAAATGTGACAAGGATGGTAAGTCAGATAATATCCGAAAACTTGAAAATTTTCATCGTCCTGGAGCGGAACCCGAATCCGCATCTCCCAGAAAACGCCCGGGTATTGGTTAATTTTGTTAGAACCGTAATTAGTTTTGAGACTTTCTTAATCGAAGCAGGGGATGGGTTTTCTTCTACGTCTTCAGAATTGACTTTTTAAGTTCTTTAATTTTTTAAGATATTCTTTTTTTATCTAAATGATATTTAGGAATAAATACCCTAGTTAAAAATCCCATATAATAATCAGTTCAGTTTTAAATTGAGCTTCGTTTAGTGTATTCGTATTTCTCTAACAGACACATTTACTGTTACGCATTTCGACGGGGCATTTCCACTATTCGTACTCAATCCAGATGAGCAACGATGTACCCTTCAGCTCTTGTGCTGCCAGAATGGCGAAATAAATGGCATTTATCGACAGAAAGTAGTACTTCTATGACAACAAAAATGTCATCCACTTCGATGAGTGACTTCGTCAACGAAAAAAAATTGTCCACCACTTCGTTGTTCCTCAGGCGTGGACAGCGGGGGCGTCGTTTCGAATGAGGTAACATTAGGAATTCCGTCACAATCTACAGATAAAATGAATAACCCTGTACGACAATCATCTTTCATTTGCATATTTTGAAATGTTGATAACGATACAATATGTCAAGCAACGAAATGTTGGCAAACCTATTTCGATTTACTTGCAGAAATGATCGGTACATTTTTAATGTTGAATTCAAATTCCGTCCGTCCAAGGTCTTTCCGTTGAACTTTCGTGCTTACCCCTCGTTAACTGACCTCTTCTTCCAAAATCAACTTGCCGAAGGAACGAATCAAATGTTTGACATCATCTTAACTTCCACTCAAGTGCGGCGAACGTCACCTGAAACGGAAGACTTCCAGTTTTTAGTTTCCGCCTCCCTCAAACACACGGGCGCACTTAGCGTGTTCTATCATATCAACGAAGTGTCAAGAATGGCGGCCTAAGGTACAGAATGAATGTATGTATCTCTCGCTCTTTGAAACTCAAACATCGTCTGCGTTCGGGCTACTTGCTTCGGGGCTGGCGCAGAAAGTAGGTCATCGGCCAATGGACGCATCACCCAATGAGAGAAATTGCCATCCAAAAAGGTTTAGTGATATGAGAGCCACAAAGTTATGATGACGTTGTTTGTGTATTTGCTCGCTTCAACTTAAATACACGATGAAAGGTATGCAGGTGTTGGGGAAACTGACAGAAGAAACACGCGGACCCTTCCTGCTGCTAAAAAGCGTTTTATTTTTCGCGAGGGAATTGATCTGCGTAAGCTGTCTTGAAAGAAATTCCTCAGTTCTTTTTTTCGACGTCTAGACGCGCTAAATTAAGTGTCAGATTTCAAATTTCCAGGAATTTTACAAAATGTAATGAAGATGGCGCGAGAAATAGGGAATTTTAAGACGATAGCCGACGGCGACTGTTACTGGATTTACTTTTGCAGTAGATAAATATAATACAGAATAAGATTGAAGCGCTTACAAACCGTTTTGAGAGCTGTGTGCAAGGCTTGCTTTAGTCAGTGCCACAGCACCAGGCGCCAAGTTGAGGGAGTGCCAAGCTGAACTTTTTTTGACAAATGGTAAAGTATATGCGATTAAAAAGAAGAAGAAATACCATGCGAAAGAGTATTGCAATTCAAGATGATGAGCGCTGATGATTGGAGAACATTAAATGGTCTCGCTGTCACTGGAACAATCCAAATCACCACAGTAGAGTTTGCTTACAATTAGGCACAAAATGGAGCATTCTTTCTTTGCCGTTGATCTTGGGATCAACACTCGCGACTGTTATTAATTTATGTTGTATAAGGTGTACAAATAAGTTTTAAAGCGTTTTAAGACAACGCAATGTGTAATTTGAGAGAAAACAACAATGCCTTTACGTAATGTGTAATTTGAGAGAAAACAAGAATACCTTTACGTATATCAACGATTCGTATGACGAGAAATTACCGGTAATATACCTTTACGAATCAAAATATGAGCCGTCATTATCTATCACCTTCCGCCATCGGTTGGGCAGCTGACGGATTCCAACCATGAAGAATACTTCGTCGTGTGGCGCGATGAAGTCGTCAACTCATTTCTGCACTTCGTCACATATCCGAAACCGTACAGCAGACAAACCATGTTGCATCGATCGGAACAAATTATAGTCTGAAGGGGTTATGTCGGGACTATACGCAGGGTGCTCCAAAATTTCCCAGCGAAGCGCCAAAAGCATTTCCTTGACCGATTTCGCAACATGCGGCCTAGCGTTGTCATGCAATAATTTCACGGGACGCAATCCTTTGCGTGTGAATGGACGTTTCCCACAGATTTCCTGGTTCAATCGCAGCAATTGTTGCCTGTAGCGATCAGCACTAACAGTTTGACACTGTTCCAATGGTTCATAATAGAGCACAGCCTTCATATCTCGCACCGGATGCACAGCAGAACTTTCTTGAAGCGAATATTGCGTTTCGGTGTCGAAGTCGTTGCTTCACCGGGGTCTACTCAATGTTTTTTTACGTTTAGGATTGTCTTACCATATCCACTTTTCATCACCCGAAACGTTTTCCCACAGGAAATACTTTCTGTGTTGTTTATTCAACAGATTCAAACACTTCATGACACGCTCATCCTTGTTCCCCTGGCTCAGTTCATGTGGCACCCATTTCCCTTCCTTCTGAATCTTTCCCATTGCGTGTAAACGATTGGAAATGGTTTGTTGAGTTACCCCCAGTTGTTCACCTAGTTCTTCTTACGTTTGAGACGAATCTTTATCCAGCAATGCTTGCAGTTCCTCATGTGCAACATTCCGCGGAGAACTGTACGATCTGGATCGCTAGCATCAAAATCACCTGCTTTAAACCGTCTAAACCAAAACTCACACGTGCTTTTGATACAATTTTCTTCTTCAGAACAGAACAGATCGAAGCAAATGCTTTTGCGGCATTTTTTCCTTGATGAAATTCGTAAGGAATGCAGTGTCGAATAAATGCAGTATTGCTTGTCATCTTTCACCTACCGATGTGCAAGTGCGTTTGACTGTTGGGCAAACTTCTGTGTCACATTTTATACTCTGGACCAGTTACGATTACATGACATCAACTCGGGAGAATGTCGGATACGTAAATTAGCGGTATACGTCACAGAAAAAACGCTTTAAAACTTATTTGTTGTATACCTAACATGCCTTTCGTATGTGGCTGAAAAATCATACATTCCAGCATACAAGAAAAACAATCGAGAGAGTGCCCTGGTACTCTTTGTAGATAATTTATGCTATGCATTTTTCGCATGCTAAGATCTTTGTGGGTGTGAAATATACATTTATTGCGTACAATATATTGCATTTATTAGCGTCATTCGCGACCAAATCTAAACACAGTCCGGTACATACTGAGTGGAATTAAAGCATAACAAGAATCAATAAGGTTTACCAATTCCTGATATTGAGCGGTACTTACACTGTAAAAGATTTTCTGAAATGCACGAGCCACTTCCCGTCATTTTTTCGTGAATTAACGAAACATATTTCTCACCCAACTCTTTCCGTGAAATGACGGAAAGAAACCTGAATTTCACGGAATTTTCGTACCACGGGAAAATTCTTTATTTTCAGAAACCTTTCCGCAGTTTCTTCCTCATAATACGGTAAATTACCGTTTTAGAGATGTGTTAACGGAAAATCCTGAATTTTCAGAAACCTTTTCGCAGTTTCTTTCTCATATTACGGTAAATTATCGTTTTAGAGATGTGCTAACGGAAAATTCTGAATTTTCAGAAACCTTTCCGCAGTTTCTTCCTCATATTACGGTAAATTACCGTTTTAGAGATGTGTAACGGAAAATTCTGAATTTTCAGAAACTTTTCCGCAGTTTCTTTCTCATATTACGGTAAATTATCGTTTTAGAGATGTGTTAACGGAAAATTCTGAATTTTCAGAAACCCTTCGGCAGGTTCTTTCTGATATTACGGTAAATTATCGTTTTAGAGATGTGTTAACGGAAAATTCTGAATTTTCAGAAACCTTTCCGCAGTTTCTTTCTCATATTACGGTAAATTACCGTTTTAGAGATGTGTTAACGGAAAATTCTGAATTTTCAGAAACCCTTCGGCAGGTTCTTTCTGATATTACGGTAAATTACCGTTTTAGAGATGTGTTAACGGAAAATTCTGAATTTTCAGAAACTTTTCCGCAGTTTCTTTCTCATATTACGGTAAATTATCGTTTTAGAGATGTGTTAACGGAAAATTCTGAATTTTCAGAAACCCTTCGGCAGGTTCTTTCTGATATTACGTTAAATTATCGTTTTAGAGATGTGTTAACGGAAAATTCTGAATTTTCAGAAACCTTTCCGCAGTTTCTTTCTCATATTACGGTAAATTACCGTTTTAGAGATGTGTTAACGGAAAATTCTGAATTTTCAGAAACCTTTCCGCAGTTTCTTTCTCATATTACGGTAAATTATCGTTTTAGAGATGTGTTAACGGAAAATTCTGAATTTTCAGAAACCTTTTCGCAGTTTCTTTCTCATATTACGGTAAATTATCGTTTTAGAGATGTGTTAACGGAAAATTCTGAATTTTCAGAAACCTTTCCGCAGTTTCTTTCTCATATTACGGTAAATTACCGTTTTAGAGATGTGTTAACGGAAAATTCTGAATTTTCAGAAACCTTTCCGCAGTTTCTTTCTCATATTACGGTAAATTACCGTTTTAGAGATGTGTCAACGGAAAATTCTGAATTTTCAGAAACCCTTCGGCAGGTTCTTTCTGATATTACGGTAAATTATCGTTTTAGAGATGTGTTAACGGAAAATTCTGAATTTTCAGAAACCTTTCCGCAGTTTCTTTCTCATATTACGGTAAATTACCGTTTTAGAGATGTGTTAACGGAAAATTCTGAATTTTCAGAAACCTTTCCGCAGTTTCTTTCTCATATTACGGTAAATTATCGTTTTAGAGATGTGTTAACGGAAAATTCTGAATTTTCAGAAACCTTTTCGCAGTTTCTTTCTCATATTACGGTAAATTATCGTTTTAGAGATGTGTTAACGGAAAATTCTGAATTTTCAGAAACCTTTCCGCAGTTTCTTTCTCATATTACGGTAAATTACCGTTTTAGAGATGTGTTAACGGAAAATTCTGAATTTTCAGAAACCTTTCCGCAGTTTCTTTCTCATATTACGGTAAATTACCGTTTTAGAGATGTGTCAACGGAAAATTCTGAATTTTCAGAAACTTTTCCGCAATTTCTCTCCTGCATTAATAGAAAAACCGAGTTCTCACTTTTTCCGTATCCGCATGACGAGAAATTACCCTTAATAGGAGCAATTGGGCAGAATACTTGAGGTTTGATTAGCTTTTTAAATTTCATTCATCTGTTGAATTTTGAAGGTTCGTAGTGATATCGGACACTGTGGATAGCATATCGCAGTGTCCGATATCACTACGGAACTTCAAAATTCGACAGATAAAAGGGAGGGGAGAAGAAATATCATATCGTGCCTCAGGATATTTCTTCTCCCCTCCCTATTTTATGCACCAGCTGTTTATTATATATTGTGTTATTGTAAGATACCTTAACTTATTCAACAGATGATTATACGATGTCTATATATCAGTCTTTGGACAACTTAAGACAAAAGCTATTATAGCTATCAAGAGTAAATTTTATATTTAGGATTTTTTTTTGTAAAATAATATAAAATATTTACATTTCACCTTTTTTTTTAAAGATAACTGAAAGTCATTGTCTGTTTATAAAAATCAAGTGCAAAGCATTTTGTTGCTTCGAAATATCACGATGAAAAATGCTTAATTTGTGAAAAATCTTCGAACACAAAAAATTTTACAAACGTATTCAGAAAAATAATAAGTTCCAACAGAAAATAAAATTACTAAAATACTCGCATTAAGGTGGACGTCAAGTAATTTTGCTTCCTATACTTCCAATGGAAAAACTTTTGTACACATTTCCTTCACAATTAGTGTGTTCCCAAGTATGAAAATTTGAACATCGATTAAAATAACTTCATATTATAACTTGGAATACTTAATATTTTCTAAGACATAACCATAATTATATTAAAAATCAGTAACTTTTCCTTTGGTGGTGTTGAAACCAGAAAAGATGGCGCGACCTGTACTTTGATGACGTCAGTAGACAAACAAAGTTGGATTGCATAATTATGGCTATGTTTTAGAAAATATCAAGTATTCCAAGTTATAAAATGAAGCTATTTTAATCGATGTTCAGGTTTTCATCCTTAGAAACGTATTAATTGTGAAGAAAATGTGTACAGAAGTTTTTCCATTAGAAGTATAGGAAGCAAAATTACATTACTTAACGTCCACTTCAATGACAAAGAAAATTTCGTTGCCGTGCAATTTGGTTTACGATGTACGGGATTTGCATTTCCAAGCGTTTGTGGGTTAGTTATTAATGGAGTGCGTTACCTGTTGAAACAACCCAAATGACAAGAGTTCGGTCCTGACTGCAGCGGATGGATTATCTGGACTAAGATGAAAAACGCTGGCAGGCTCGTCGATTTTGCGGATTTTCAGTTTAAATACGGAAAACACAGAAATGGACTTCTCTGAAATAAACGAAATTTCTGACTACGGAAAATCTGTATAAATCCGGAAGTTAAAATAAACGGACACTTTTAAAAACAGAAATTTCTGAAAAATACGGACACCTACCGGCAATTTTGCTGCACGTTATTTTCAGAAATTTCCCGTCAATTCCATGAGATAGTATAACAATTCATATTAAAAAAGTAGAAAATGGAACTTTTTACGAAAATTTTGGTATAGGGGCCCCTTGACCCCGGGCTCCGACTCCTTCCAAAAACCGTCTACATTATAAGTTAAGAGTACCATGAGATAATATACCAATTCATAATAAAAAAAGTAAAAAAATGGAACTTTTTACGAAAACTTTTTATGGGGGCCCCTTGACCCCGTGCTCCGACCCCTTCGAAAAACCGTCTGCGGTCTAAGTTAAAGTACTATGAGATACTGTATAATTTGGTGGTTCTAAATTGAAAAGCGTGGATTTGCATAGCGGACAAACAAACAAACATTCAACTATATATTAGATTAAGATTTTATCCGGGGCTAAGAAAAACCCTGGAGGCATTTCTGACTCAGTCGTACTGATTATGTTACTTTGGGCAACGATAATTTATAAAATATAGCCGAGAAAGAAGCCACTGTCCAATGAACGTTGGAAGAGAAGATCATGTCAGAGTGAAAGCTATTAACACTTCCGATCATCACGACCAGGGGACTGCGTTTAGCGTAGTGTTTCTCGATGCAGAGTCCTCCATTACCTATATGCATGCAGTGCACTTTGCGTTAAGTACATTCGTCGCTTAACTTGAGTGCATTGTGCCCGTCTTTTGCGTTGTGCCATCAGAGTGGGAAGAAGTCTAATTTGGAACCTATCTTGGGACAGAAAGGAAAAGGAAAAGCTTTCACCATTCCGCCCCCTCTAACTTCAATGACACATATGCTTGTCTGAGTAAGAGTGCGCATGAAAAACGCAAACGTTCTTCCTTCGAAATCGTACTCACTGGCGTTCCCAAGAGCGCATGCAAAACTGGTGTATGCTAGTCGTGATGAGCATAGTGAGTTACGTGGAAATACATGCAAATTGATGAAGTTTACACAGACTATGTTTCTAATAAACAACACCGTGTAATATGACAAACATATACAGACGCGTTAGTGCACAACGCTTACACCTCAGTGTGTTATATTCTTTCAAATTATTTTCTGATATCCTTTCAAATTTCAAACGGTTCCGTCATGCAGCAACTTCATCTATGTTCAAGTTTACGAAAAAGATTGATTCTCCATGAAAGTCGGCAATAGATATTGCAATCGATTGGCATTTTAACATGGAGAAAGTAATGTCTGTTTATGTCTTTGACTAAAAAAGAAGTCTCCAATAGCTTCGTTCGCTGAACAGGTGGACGAATATCTATTAAAGAACTCAATGCTCTGAACACCTGTCAAACAATTAAAATTGGAAATCAGCAGCTCAAGTCTACAGTTTAGCACGTGTGACGTATACCTCTAATTTAAGCTTCCTTTTGAGTTCCCTTGTAAATTTTGTTTCTTCTTCACGATAATTAACCCAGCAATCAGACATCTCTGGATTGACTGCATTTACTGTTCTCGTGTAATATCCATCACATCAGAAAACTGGAAACTTTCATCGTCCTGGAGTGGGAATCGAACCCGGATCTCCCGATTACCGTTTGAGCATGCTAACCGTTACACCACCCAGGACGACAAAGTCCCAAGATATTACGTGAGAAACAATAAATACAGTAAATTCAGAGATGTTTGATTGTTGTGTTAATTATCACGACGTATTTCCCACGTATTATGAGCATATTTCTTCTACACTATATACTTGTTTCTTCTTGTTAAACGTTTTCTGACTTAACGACACATTAATTTCTCCGACGAGTTTTCTAAGTTTGGCATCACTGGCAGTGAATCGCAGGTCAATAGAATGTAATGTAATCAATAAACGTAAGAAGAGCAGAGTTGAGAGATCGTTTGTTAATGCTAAGCGCATAAATTTCGTGTAAAGATTTGTTAAAAGCAGTTTCTTTCGAATTAGCAATTTTGTATTGAGTAGTGCCCTTTGAGATTACGATTTGTTAAGAGCAAAGAGAGATAACGATTTGGACAGATCACTTTGAGATAACATCGTGTTGACGATAAGTGAATTTTGGATTGAGCGATATGATTTGAAGCCAACAAGTTATATTTGTGGCTAAAGCGCTCGACATGTGATGACGTGCTGTAGCATCAAATAAAGACTGGATTTATCCTAAGTTAATGTTGATTCTTTAGTACCCTCGGCCGTTAGGTCGTTTTCTATAATCACAACTGTCAAGAGGATTTTCACAGGTTCTTATCTTAAATAACGTTAACATTTAAGCAAGCAAATCTTACACTTTTCAGTTGAAGTTAAAGTCTTAAATCTCCTACTGCAGTGAAGCCAATTACTATGAACAATCTATATATTAATTCTATAAGGTTTTTTGCTGTGAGTCCTATTTAAAAAAAACGGTTGAACGTAAAGATATGGTTAAGGTATCAAATTAAAGGTCTTACCATGGAGATGTGCCAGTCGAAGAGAAAAATGAGATTGGGGCAACGGTTCGGATGTTGTGGGGCGGCAAAGTTCCCATGTAAAGTCTATGGGGGAAGCGTGGGGTTGACATTCGATTGCTTGCGGTTGACTCACGCGCTGTTGAAGGCGGCCACATGGAGGGACTGAGGTAATCCAACGTCCGAAGTCTTCTCTTTTCTGAGCAAACCGTTGCGCAAAACAACGCTAGTAGGCATTCGTATCAAAGTTCTCATCGGAACAGCGAACACTCTCGAAGATCTGATGGCGTTATGCCGTTGGACTGTGTGATGTATATATACATTTTAATATTCATTCGATCCAGTTTATTCACGTAGGTAAGATGTTTCCCATTATGTAAAGATGTAAATAAACATTCCGTTGACCATTGTTAGTGAAAATATTTAGAATGTACATATCGAGTTGCGCCATCTATATCTTCATTCTATAAGGCTTTTTTACTGTGAGAACTATTTTGAGAAAAACGGCTGAACGTAAAAATGTGGTTCAGTTACCAAAATAAAGGTCTTACCACGCAGATGTGATAATCGAAGACAAAATTGAGATTGGGGTAACAGTTCGGGCGCAGCGGGACGGCAAAGTTCCCATGTAAAGTCTATGGGAGAAGCGTGCGGCCCTTATCTAAATCAGGCGCTCAGTTCAGTGTCAGACTCGGTGTGTGCATGGTGTTCTATGATCAGTCCTAAAGTAAGTAAATACTTTATTGCATACTTAACAGAATGTCTCTCCCGCAGAAAAAAGAAACAAAACGTAAAAACCTTACTGAAAAGCGTGAGCGATCAATGGGTCGCAACTATGCGCCTCAGACAAGAGAGAATAAAGAGTATTCGCAACGCGAATCTCATTCCAACAACATTTACAAACACAGTTGTGACTGAAGATGAGAGTGAAAGAGTGCGCTATCCGGTTGAATTTTTGCACACGATCGAGATGAGTGGACTTCAGATTCACATTTTACGACTGACAAAAGGGCGCAGTCGTGATGCTCATCACGAACCTGGCCGCCCCGGTGGCGCAGTGGTCTAACCGCTGGCTTATCATGATTCGTTCGTGAAGGGTCCGGGTTCGAATCCCGGTGAGGCATGGATTTATTTTGTGTTTGTCTTACAGCACTGGCTTTCTCCCTTCCCTGGAACCAGTGACCCTAAATTAGGGACGGGCGACTGCTTCTAGCCCATTGTGTTGCTCACTGTGGTCGCTAAACCTTCAGCCAAAGAAAAAAAGAATCACGAACCTGGTCAAAAAAAAAAAAAAAAAAAAACTGACCTTCTATTCGGACGGGGTTGGTCTAGTGAAGCTTAACCCTTTAAGCGGCCGATGTATCTGAATCAAATGTCGCCCAACATTTTCTGCACTCCACAAACAGAAATGTCCACATAAAGGATGGGTTTTACCAATTTTCCCACAACGCAATTCGTTTTCCCCTCTCATCTCTGCAGTACCGATTGAAAGCCTGTCCTAGATGATAAGAGCTCCCTTCTGGTCCTTTATTTTTGTTCTCCATAACACAAGGCATGGTGGGAAGGGATAGTGACATCATGTCACGGGGTGGAAACAAATAACTCAAATATCTTTCTCCTTCCTTAAGTTCTTCACCATTATTACTGCCCGTTTAGTAGGTAAATTGTCAGAAAAGATTAATGTCAATCTTCCCCCTAAACGACCAGTCCGAATAACAAGGTTAAAGGGAGAAGCAACATTTTCTGATGCGCAGGCTCACTTCTTCCACCACGTTCCACTTACTTCTTAGACAGCAATTATATTCGTTCGAGCATATTTCAGTCCATTTCGCTAACCCGAGTTAATTCGTTCCAGCCGGTTAAAGAATTAAATCTATAAATTGCACGAGCGACTTCAAATCAACGAAAGTTAACCCAAATCATCAAAAATCATGAAACGATACTTTGCACTGATATCCTGTCAAAATCAGACGTGCAAGAATGTGGCTTCAAAAATGTTTTCAGTCGCACCTTCATTTTATTAAGGGAGATTCGAATATTTATAAAAGAAACGAATGCTCTAGATAGCCGTCAATGCTAAAAATTTACTATCACATGGGAGAATACTCACTATTCATGAAATCGTAAAGAGGAAGGTATTCCTGACGCCACCTTAACTGAAGATTTAGGAACGGAAGGCTTCTCAGTCAAGTTCGCTTCATTTCTGCTGACAGACATGCTTTAACGCTCATTAGCTAGTTTCAACTCGTTCGAAAAGTACAGTAAACTAGAATACTATCAGAGATTATGGGTGTCTTATGTGCCGTTTTTACTATTCCTTTAATTTAAGAATAACGTGGAAACAATTTAAGATACTACGTATCAGCTGTCAGGGGATTTCAGAAACTTAGTTTGAGATGTGATTTTTACAGAGCACTCGTATGCATTGTACAACGCTAACCTGTGCCGACGTTCAGAACTAAGGAGGCCATTAAGGAGCTGAGCGTCGTATACAGGGGGGTTAAAGTTTGAAGTGTTCAGAAAATTTTCCGAAAAATTCCAGCCACATAGATTTTGCCTCCAAGCTGATGCCGTTATTCCCAGTAAAAAGGTTTTCAAGTACACACTGTACGCAGTATTTATTCAGAGCATGTGGTACTATGAACCATGGACACGAATCTCCATGTCCTTTAACAAATTACTATTTGTTCATAGTTTCATCTTACTTACGTCATTTTTTGTCTTTTTTAAAAATCTGCTGTCATAAAGCTGCTTATGAATTTTAGTTTGTAACCTGACCAGGACGACATCATCTTTTTAAACTATAATTTCGGAAACTGTTCTACTACTCTCTCAAACATTTTCTCAGAGGATTTCCTCCATTTCGCAGAAGAGTACAATACCAAATTTTAACAAATTATCTGTGAATTCGAATAAACAGAGACATCGCTCTTTCCACGTTTTAGCAAAACACAGCAACCGAAAAATTGTTATTTGGCCACTGCTGGGGAATCGAACCCCAGACCGCTCGATATCTAGCCGAGCGCGTTAGTTTTTACACGCTCGGCTAGATATCGAGAGGTCTGGGGTTCGATTCCCCAGCAGTGGCCAAATAACAATTTTTCGGTTGCTGTGTTTTGCTAAAATGTGGAAAGAGCGATGTCTCCGTGTATTCACTGATGCCACGTATTTGGAGGATTTTCAGTTTTCACTTTCAATCTGTGAATTCGAAAAATTCGCATATTTTTATCCAAGTTTCCTAAACTCTTAGATGGTTGTATTTGCTTGCCGGGTCTGGCACGATTCGTCCAACGACGACTGGTCCAATGCCGATTCGTCCAAAAGACAATTGGTCCAAATGTACTGTAACGTACCAGGAGATGTGACGTACCTGCCAGAAGGACGCACACGAGGGAGATGATGTAACGTACCAGGAGATTTGACGTACCTGCCAGAAGGACGCACACGACATAAAGGCAGATAGGAATCAGAATAAAATGTCCGCGTAGCTCAACTGGTAGAGTGACTTATTCCGGAATGAGGGGATCCGGGTTCGAATCCTGGCGTGGACAGAAATGATGGAGAAATTTACTTCGTTATAATGGCGCCCGAACTATCCGGATGACCCGACCGTTCAAAATATCGCATTGGTGTGATGTTATTTCCACACCGCGAGATAGGAAAAATAAGAGAATCCCTTCTCCAGCACTTCGAAAAAAAAAAAAAAAAAAAAAAATAAGGGGGAGATGATGTAACGTACCAGGAGATGTGACGTACCTGCCAGAAGGACGCACACGAGGGAGATGATGTAACGTACCAGGAGATGTGACGTACCTGCCAGAAGGACGCACACGACATAAAGGCAGATAGGAATCAGAATAAAATGTCCGCGTAGCTCAACTGGTAGAGTGATTTATTCCGGAATGAGGGGATCTGGGTTCGAATCCTGGCGTGGACAGAAATGACGGAGAAATTTACTTCGTTATAGTACGATTCGCCCAATGGTACGATTGGTCTAATAACGATTCGTCCAATGGTACGATTGGTCTAATGACGATTCGCCCGATTCGTCCAATGGGACGATTAGTCCAATTCCGTCTGATCTGTCCGAAGTGCTACTCGTGCGAAACAAATCTCATCTGTTCTGAATCTTCTTCGATGTTGTATGTAAGTACTAGTAGTCCAAAGAATGTAAAATAATGTTACAATTCATGCGTAATATTGTGGTTAAAAATTTCTTTTCTTTCGGAATCGCTTTTTTCTTGTTATACTGTCCTCGCTGCGGTATGAAGTTACTATGTACGAGCAGTTCAATCGACTTCGATGCTTCTCTCTTGCATTAAATAATAGAAAATATTAGTTTCCCATTTCTGTTTGTAGCATAGAGTGGGGCTCGGCTAAGTGGCCACTGGAAAACTTAACGGGGTTCCGACCTAGGATTTTTAAGTTTTTATTCTACCAGCGTCACATTCATAAAGTTTACATATCAGATCAAGTTAATAATATTGCGATTTTACTTAGGAACTAAATATTAATACATAGGCCTTTTAACAATTTTTATTTTACCTATTTCATGTTCACAACGTTTACACATCAGATCAAGTTAATAATATTGCTCTTTTACTCAGGCACTAAATATTAATTATTAATTCATAGGCCATAGGCCAGGTGTTTTTAACAGTTTTTATTCTACCGGTGTCATATTCACATTGTTTACACATCAAGTCAAGTTGATAATATTGCGCTTTTGCTTAGGCACTAAATATTAATTAATAGCCCTAGGCAGAACTGTTAAGAAGGCCGGGCCTTTTAACAGTTTTTATTCTACCGATGTCATATTCACAACCTTTACACATCAAATCAAGTTAATATAGCCCTTTTACTTAGGCACTGAATATTAATTGACAGGCCCTAGGCCTAGGCTTGTTTAACAGTTTTTATTCTATCGATGTCGTGCTTTTTTAACAGTTTTTATTCTATGGATGCCAGCGGCCTAGGTGTCATGTAAAGAGTTGAGAAATAATCCATTGAGTGCCTTTTATTAGGTTTTATAAAATGTTTACAAATGCCAAATTATGAAAATCATTTTTCAAAAGGATATAAAGAGGGCAATAACTAAAATTATTATTCCTTTAAAAAAAAAAAAAAAATGGCCGTTGGTAGGATAAAACCGTTGGACGAATCGGCGTTGGGCCAATCGTACCATTGAACGAATCGGCATTGGACTAATCGTACATTAGACCAATTATCCCTTTGGACGAATCGGCATTGGACTAATCGGCCTTGGATCAATCGTCATTAGACGAATTGTCCGGGACGGGCATTCGCCATGTGTTTTATCTGCTTAAATATTTTAGGGGAAGGTGGGGGCCTAAAGTATGGGCTCAAAGAAAAGTTGGGTGGGCCGAAGCCCACCCGTAGATTTGCGCCTAAGAAATTAAAAAAAAAAAAAAAAGATAAACTAAAAAAATCAACATTTTCAAAAATTTTATTTGCCATACGGACTTATTAGCATTGCAAAATGTGCAAATATAAGATGAAATGCGAATAATGTATTAACTGTAGGGGCATCCCAAACAGGCAACTTGTTGACTGCAGTAGTTTAGGTGATTACTTCAGTAGCTGATGTTCATAGATAGCTTCGTTGATGATTTCGTTGAATATACTGTAAGTATAGTCACATTTCTGATATAATTAAGTAAGGACTAACGGCCAGGTTGAAAGAATCAGCACTTGCGTGAAATTTTAACTTCTTTCTACTCTATACACTTTAACTTTAAGACATCATATAATGTAATCGTGATGTTGTGATTTATACACTGACACATCAATCTTTAATCATATAACAACAATACATATTTTTCGATTCACATGGATATCAAACGAACTTCAATTTCTATCGTTATGTCAACTCTCTACCATCTAATCACAATCTCCGCCGTCTCCAACACCACCACACTATTCACATTTAACGTCGTCTATATATTTTTCTTTCACTCACTGTCAGTGCTGCCAAATGGGAAATGCTGTTCTGGGAAGTAATGTGCCGTTCAGTGAGAAAATTTCAAACCAAGGAGTAACGATATTTACACAAGAACACAGAAACTCAAAAGAAAGGTTGTTTTGAGGTATGTGCCATAAAATCTCCTCCAAATGTTTACATCAGAAAAACGACGAAGCATTACGTAACTTTTGCCTTCTCTTGAATCTTTTTCAAAATCGTACAAAGAAAACCCCGAAACACGTATTTGCTTTTTTCGTAAGGATAAAAGCAGACGAAAGGTGATATCTTTGAAATGCTATAACATCAAGTGCAGTGTTGCTACCTGCTGAAAAATTACTTAAAACTCACAATGGATTCGCATTTATCTTGAAACATTAACAACAATAAAAGTAATGGGGTATTTTTCAAGTTAAAAAAATGCATCAGAAGATTTTTCTCACCCTCCAAACCTTTGCGGCGGTGAACTAGTATTTTTGACGCAGGTAAGTAAAAATATAGAAAGAAGTTTTAAGGGATTCAAGATCTATATTTGGAATTTTGAATTGCCTGACGATGGAAGTCGTTCCCTAATAATTATCGCGAAAAAAAAAAAAAAAAACAAGGAGGAAAAAATATATAAGCTTTGATCCTTTAGATAGAGCTATCAGCAAGTCAGTAGCTACGGTATACTATATTAAGGTAGTTCTTCGATTTTTATTTTGTCATTAACTCTCTTGGTGGTAACGGGAGAATGTTGTTTAAATCATGAATACATTGGAATAGCATTAAAATAAAATCACCGTCGCTAAAGGTCAGTGAGTTCTTAGCAACAAAAATGCATCCATACATGCCATTAAACTGTTCCCTGGCTTGCAGAAGTTTGTTTTCCGAAGAAATAACTTTCTCCGTCTTCTAAATCAAGAGCTTAAATCAATTTAAAACAATGAAAGTAATGCTACTAGCACTCGAGCGTTTAAAAAGAAAAACTGTGCTGACAAAACAACCACCCCGAACTTTGAATGTTCTACAGTATTGCAATATCACGTAGCATCTCCGCAACGGGCGTGTGTGTGTGTGTGTGTGTGTGTGTGTTTGCTGTTGTTTTTAATACATCCCTGCCAAATGAAAAATTCTATTGTTGAGTAATCTAGAAAGCTAGCTTCCGGTTACTTAACCCGATTAGATCCTAGCTGGGATCCTGGGTAAAGGGCGGACATTATGTTTTTCCTTAGAAAGTTTTTATTAAAATTTTCATTACAAAAATACATTTCTTAACATGAGAAAATGTGCCAAGAAACGAAACGAAGTTACTGTAATATTGGCGTGTTCGGAAAAATTTTGTGTTGCTAATTTACAAAATTTCAGCCGAATGGGTTGTTGCTGTTTCAGACCGTGTAAAACCTAGGTGTGTGGGAACCTGTTCATGTAGCGTACACATGTTTCGAAACGCGCATTGAACGCCTATCATGTTGAACAAAATAGCCTCGAAGTTTTTGATCTTGATTTTGTTGCATCTTTACCGGAAGAAAGGGTTTAAAACGGCTTAAAAATAAACGAAATTAAAGGTTTTGCTGTCACCCGGACAGCGGAAATTTGGTTGAAGTTTGCTGCTGTAGACATGAGCTTGGAGAAAATGATAGTCATAGGAACGTCCTTCATAGTTGATTCAGACTGCCTACTCAGTGCTGTTGAAGTGAATCCAACAGCTAGCATCCGCAAATTGGTGGCTGAACAGAGAGTTTTCAAATCCACCATTGCTGACCACCTCGGAAAGGCGTACAAACAAAGGCGCGAAATGCCACAAGAGTTGGCCCCTGCTCAGGGCCGTTGAAACAAATCCAACAATCAGCTCCCACAAATTGACAGCTGAACTGAGAGTTTTGAAATCTACCATTGTTGACCATCTCGGAAAACTGTACAAACAATGGCGCGGAATGCCACATGAACTGGCCCCAGGTTTTGGTTCAATAATGCGTCAAGGTCTACTAAGAACTGCTCAGAAACCTGCAAGACACTTGGTTTATCAAACGGATAGTTATTGGTGATGACACTTTGATCTATCTGCTTAATCCAGATGCCTTCGACCAGCGGTTAGACCTAGGTGAACCAGCGTTACTTGTTCTCAAACGCAGTTTTTTTTTGAGAAAAAGTTTGTGCCATGTGTGTTTGTTGGAATTATGAGCGTGGGATTCACTTTGAGCATGTTTCCGTTGGCCGGGATATCAACGCTGAACTGTATTCCGAGCAGCAGGAATAGATGTACAACAAACTGAAGCAATGGTACTCTGCTTTAATCAAAAACATGCTTCTTTAACAGGGCAATATCAAGCCTCATACCACCATTGAAACCCAGCTAAAGCTTTACGAACTTGATGAAACTGAGCTCCTGCCACGCGCAACGTAATCTACCCTTTCTGACTATCATCTGTTTTGGGCGACGCGACGGTACATTTTTTCCGTGGTAGGCTCTTCTGAGATTCGGACGCCATAAAACGGGAGTTCTTCGCCTCTAAGCCGAAAGTATGGTATCCTTCCAGGATTGAACGCCTTGAAAAAAGATGGGTACAGACACTTGAATGCGACGATGCATACTTTTAAATTAAGCTTTGATTGTTACAACGTTTTGAGTAAGTACATCTCTTTGTTAGAAACACAATTTTTTCCGGGCTCTACAAATAACAACCAGGGAGAATGAGTTATCCCTGATAAGTGTTTTATTTGTCATTCTTATGAATCTTCTGTCTTTAAGAATGTTTCTTATAAAACATTACGAAGACATGACATCAAATAGAAGTCATCGCTCTTTCCACGTTTATAAGTGAGTCACGGAAAAATTTCTCATCGGCCGCCACCGGGAATCGAACCCAGGGTCTTCCAGTTACGTGCCGGATATGCTTCCACTGCACAACAGCGGCCTTGAAATTATCCAGACTCACAAACGAGAAACTGCCAAACCACATGGCAAGGTTGCTTCTTTGGAGCCCCGCACAATGCTGGGGATTCACCACAGATGAACAGCAGCAACTGAACAAATAACTAGAAGGCGAATGGATGATAAATACACAGTTGACGTGGACCAGGAACATCAAATAGAAGTCATCGAGTCATATAGAAGTCATATTCTAGTTATTTGTTCAGTTGCTGCTGTTCATCTGTGGTGAATCCCCAGCATTGTGTGGGGCTCCAAAGAAAGCAACCTGCCAGGTGGTTTGGCAGTTTGTCGTATGTGAGTCTGGGGAATTTCGAGGCCGCGGTGGTGCAGTAGAAGCATGTCCGGCGCGTAACTGGAAGACCCTGGGTTCGATTCTCGGTGGCGGCTGATGAGAATTTTTCCGTGACTCACTTATAAACGAGTAAAGAGCGATTGCTTGTATTTGATGGCCCTGGTCCACGTCAACTGTTTATTTATCACGAAGACATAAACTTAACATTCGTCTCAAATGCTCTGTACTTCACATATTTTCCAATTTTTTTTTCCTTTGCCTTATTTAACTTCGAGAGCAAAATTATTTTGACCCTTTCCTCACACAGGTCAAACAACTTTCTTGGGGCACTGGTTCTGACTCACAAATGATAAATAATCAAAAATTCTTATACATACAGATTTAAACTGAAGTGACACCTCACACGAAACACCCCGAAAGGAAACAAAGTGATTATATGCCATATGCATCTTTAAGAATCGAAGTTGCTGGATACCCTTGCAAAACTTTGTTACGCCACAAATACTGAACTGAATTCCTAGATCTCACATTAAGAAATATTCCCGAATGCAGATGTCACATTCCTCCCCGGTGGCTGAGTGGCCAAAAGCGCTGCCTTCTGGTTAGTCTCCCAAGCTAAGATCAGGTTTGAGTCTATCCCGACTGAAGCATGAGTAGTGTGCTTGTCTTACTGGGCTGGACTTAGACTGGTCCAATCTCGATTCATCCAATGGTAGGATTAATCCAGTGCCAAGGACAACTCATGCAAAGCTCATCCGTACAAGTCGCTGACATGAAAACTCCTTTTTCTGTGTGTGTGTGTGTGTGTGTGTTTTAGCTCGTTTTCTTCTCAAGAAAGATAACTTGCTGATGTTATCTTCAAGTCACTATCAATATCGGAACCATTCAACCGAATTTGATAGTTCTTATGTTGGAAAAAGGGAAAGGTCTAGTTTCTCACACAGAGATTTTTAGGCTAAGGTTAGAAAATGACCTCAATTCTGTGAAAGAAATATTTGTGGAATTAATCAGTTGACTTTGTGCTCAGTAGAGGAAAAATTCCATATTTTGCACGAGCATATTTTGGATATCTAGGTATGCTTCATTACCGAAACTAACTTGCTGGAGGATAACATGCTTTCCTCATTCAACAGAAAACGGATAAGGAAGCAGTTTTCAGCCGCTTATTCAATTAATTGACAAATTATTATATGCTTCTTCCATCATGTTTTGTCACATTTCGTCATTCAAACGCCAGAGTAAGACGTTTTCATTTATTTTTTAGAAGTCTTTCTGTGTATTTGTGTATAATGATAACACATCTGGGGAGAAAAAAGATAACACCGGAGCAGTATAATTTACTTTAGCGAGATACAAAATACATGTAATAATTTTTACGAATATAGTGAAATTTGCTCGAAACACACACACACACACACACACACACACACACTCTGCTATTTCTTTTTACTTCCAATACCTTTTATTTAATAATACGCGCATATCACTGATAAAGTTTCATTCAAAATCGTGTATTGAAATTTAGGACAAAAATGTTCATATGAATAGTATTAATAATGTGAGGTGAAAATATTTCACAGAAGTACCAGTGTAATTTAAATTTTTTATGTAGTTCTAAGTATGACGTAAAACGCTTTCCAGTAAGGTACAATCTTTTCTTATTTTACCATATTATTAGAAAACATAACAACCGAGATGCTAAAATTCACCTGGTACAATGATTTAATCCCCTTTTCTCTCACCTCTTCACCTTTGCCCTTGACGTTTTCTGCAGGAGTGCTACCAGTTACGAAACAGATAACTGAGAAAAAGAAATTTATATGAGAAGTACATAAAAAGACATGTGAGGTTGGCCACAGTTAGCGACAACGTTCAAGATCCCTAATTTCGTTGAAAATGTCTTATAATAAGGCCTGAAAATTGCAGAAAACTCACAAACAATATATCTAGTGACAAAAAATTAACCGTGTGTTTTGTATACTTATTGCTCAAGAAAAAATATCAAGGGATTTAATTAGCTATTTAATCACAAGTTTTTTTAACTAAAAACCTCAATACTTACTAAATTATTTTCCCCAGTAAAACCTGGTTGAAATATTATTTCTGATTCAAAATCATTCTTAGACCAGTATAGAGAGGGACAAAATTGACACGTTATGCGTTTCCTAAAATAAAAGTTTAAATTTAACCACGAGCAGGACTTTGTAATCTCATAATTTTTTACCAGTCCATGAGGACAGGTGATAAAATGTAAGGTGGACGGATTTATGCATTTATGAGTAATGGACGAAACTCACCGATGAACCAATGGGTATTGGACGAATTGGTATTGCACCGAACGTACCATCCGACGAATAGGTATTGGACGAATTGGCAATGCACTAAACATATTAATCGACGAATAGGCATTTGACCAAAAGCACTATTCGACGAATTGGTATTGGGCCAAACTCATTATTCGATGAATTGGACATTGGGCACTAAATGTATTATTCGACGAATGGGTATCGGATTAACCTTGACTCTAAAATAGACTGGATCAAACGTACTACTCGACGAATTGGTATAGGGCCAAACTCATTATTAGACGAATGGACATTGCACTAAACTTATTATTCGACGAATGGGTATCGGATTAACCTTGCTACTCTAAGAATAGACTTTGGATCAAACGTACTACTCGACGAATGAGTATTGGATCAGTCTTGCTACTCGAAGAATAGACTTTGGATCAAACTTATTACTCGACGAATGAGTATTGGATCAGTCTTGCTACTCGAAGAATAGACTTTGGATCAAACTTATTACTCGACGAATGAGTATTGGATCAGTCTTGCTACTCGAAGAATAGACTTTGGATCAAACTTATTACTCGACGAATGAGTATTGGATCAGTCTTGCTACTCGAAGAATAGACTTTGGATCAAACTTATTACTCGACGAATGAGTATTGGATCAGTCTTGCTACTCGAAGAATAGACTTTGAATCAAACGTACTACTCGAAGAATAGGCATTGTATCAAGCGTACTACTCGACGAATGGCCATAAGATCAAACGTACTAATCGACGAAAAATCACTGGATCAGACATACTACTCGACGAATGGGCATTGGATCAAACACACTATTCGACGAATGGGCATAAGATCAATCGTATTATTCGACTCATGGGCAGTAAATCAAGCGTACTACTTGACGAATGGATATTTTACCCTACGTGCTATTGGACAAATGGTTATACAGGCTGCACAGTGATCTAAATGTTGGCTGCTGACCATTCGTCTGAGTGAGCTCGGGCTCGAGGCATGGGTGGGGTTCTTTGTCTCACGGCGCTGGCTCTCGCCCTTCCCTAGAACCATCGGCCCGAAATCAGGGACGGGCGCTACGCTACTTATAGCCCATCGAGTTGCTCACAGTTGTAGCTACCCTTCCCAAAAAAAGTTCTAATGGACATTTAATAAAACGTATCATTCGACGGAAGAGCATTAGGCGAGACGTGCCATTGAACTAGTCGGAGCTGAAACGATTGTTATCACTCTAGACAACTTTGCATTGGACCAATTGTCATAGGACGAATTAGCGGGGACTGATTTAGAAAAACTGTACTGAAAATCTATGCCACTTAATTTGTTGATATTAGTAGTCAGCTTCTCACTTGATCTACTACGTCGGCGGCTGGTAGAGAGATAACACTGGCATTTTCATGCCATGCAACCAGACTCGAGGCTATTTGGACACGGAATTATGTTTCTCTTGGGTTCTGCATTCCCCCTTACACTGGAGCCAGGGCCTGATTTGCAGGAGGAGTATTCGGGGCACATGCCCAGGGCCTCGACCTTTGAGAGACCCCCTGCCCCCCAGAAAAAATACATTTGCATGCATCAAACTGATTCCCAATGTTCATACACTGAAAAAAGTTAAAATGGTAATTTCAGAACTCTAGATTGAAACAAACACATGGAGATGAGAATTATAATTTCCACAAATAAATAGAACGCCATATTATTGACCAATTAATGTCTTATTCTGCAGATAATAACTATAAAACTGGTCCTCAATCATACATGCAGGCAACTATCACGGAATGCCGCCCACCCCCTCCCTCAAAGCCTCTTGCACAGGGCTCCAAACTGTCTAAGTCGGTTCCTGACTGGAGCTAGTAGTCCTAAATTTCGTCGAAGCTTGAAAGTGTTGTAAACAAGTAATAATAGTAATAGTGAAATAAAACCCAAAGATATAAAGAATCAGTTCCACGACGCCGCCAGTGCTCTGACCTTTATGTTTTGTACACAACTCACTATAAATATGAATACTTCCTTTCATAGCGGAAAAGTTTCGTAAGCTTTTCACTGCGTGAACTTGGGATACATATTTTTAGAGACGAGATGACGCTTCCGCTTAAAGAAAGCAGAAGAGAGCAATTCAGTTTATTCAGGTTACGGTTCCACTCAGTTACTCGGTCGTGACAAATTTTATACTGACAGCGGGAGCGCTGTTTCCACAATCAACACCAAACGGGAGAGAAGGCAGAATGAATGCGGATCCAGGAAAACGACGAATCCGACTCCTCAGACAGACCTAGCGGCACGTTGACCAATAATAGACGTCATTCATATCCACCTGTTAACCACGTGCTCTTGTCCTTTCCATTTTCTATTCAACTGACGCAGCAGCTTTTCCGATCACTGCTCCTCAAGTTTTACTCTACGATCATCGTGTATTTCGGACACCTTTCAACGCAGCAGGGCTGGGATTTTGAATGAACAGAGCTGCCGGCTACTCTCTGTACTCAGTCGAAGTATTCAAACTACGCTTAATGGGAAGACAAACAGTTCAAACACGAGGGAAAATCAAATAATCTTTGCTGACATGTTTTTCAGTGGAACCACTGCAAAGAACACTCCTAAACTGGTAGAGAGGTCAGGAACGCCAGCTTCTGGCTAAGCCCAAGTTAGACCCGGGTCGGAATTCCGATGAGGAATGCATGGATCGGGTGTTTGTCCTCAGGAGCTATTTATTTCCCTTACTACTCCTTAGAGGCTCTGTAACGTACCAGGAGATGTGACGTACCTGCCAGAAGGTCGCACACGACATAAAGGCAGATAGCAATTAGAATCAATGTCCGCGTAGCTCAATTGGTAGAGCAACTTATTCCGGAATGAGTGGACCCGGGTTCGAACCCCGGCGCGGATAAAAATGACGGAGAAATTCACTTCGTTATAATGGCGCCCGAACTATCCGGATGACCCGACCGTTCAAAATCTCGCAATGGTGTGATGTTCTTTCCACACCGCGAGATAGGAAAAATAAGAGAATCCCTTCTCCAGCACTTCGAAAAAAAAAAAAATACAGGGGAGATGATGTAACGTACCAGGAGATGTGACGTACCTGCCAGAAGGTCGCACACGACATAAAGGCAGATAGGAATCAGAATAAAATGTCCGCGTAGCTCAACTGGTAGAGCAACTTATTCCGGAATGAGTGGACCCGGGTTCGAATCCTGGCGCGGATAAAAATGATGGAGAAATTCACT
Source organism: Macrothele yani (assembly GCA_039090855.1). Taxonomy (NCBI): domain Eukaryota; kingdom Metazoa; phylum Arthropoda; class Arachnida; order Araneae; family Macrothelidae; genus Macrothele; species Macrothele yani. Next base: position 164,797,317 of record CM077001.1, on the reverse strand, counting down.
TCGTTATAGCTCATGGAGTGTTATTAAACTCCCAAAAAATCTGATCAGACGAATGAACGATGAATCTTTCGGTGCTGTGCTCATAGATCGGCAATCTATTTATATTCTTTTTTTGAAGGAGAGGGCTAACGACTAACGTGAGTAACATTTGTTTGAGCAGTCTCCTCTCCTTAACTTAGGTTCCAGGGATGGGGTGAGTATGTGGAAAAATAAAAAAAACACACTACCAGTGGCGCTGGTAGCATTTCTTTATAAGGGTGTACCAAAATATTGAAGATGCAAATAAAAATACCCCAAAGAAAATCTTCCAAAATATTGGTAAGCGATAAAAATATCTTCACCACATTAAAGTGCTTTTCCAGTGATTCATGAAATATGTTAGGTGCTTGAATTAATTCCCGCTGTTGCCCAATAGAGCGCAGCAGATGTGCGCTGTGACCCAGGCCACACGTGACCTCTCTTGCGCACGCACGTACCGTCGGAAGTCTGGGCGAAGCAGTGTGTGACACGTGATCGGAGGGCACTGAACACGTGTTTGTAACGCATTCACGATGTCGAGTTTCTTACCAGAAAAGGAGCATTTGCTGGAAGCATTACTCTTCTGCTTTCATCTCAAGAAATCTGCAGCGGAAAGTCATCGTTTGCTAGTACAGGCCCATGGGGGACATGCTCTAACGCAAACAATATGCAGACAGTGGTTCCGACGCTTCAAAGCCAACGAATATGACGTGAAGGACAAAGAGCGCCCTGGGAAGCCAAAAAAGTTCGAAGATGTTGCATTGGAGGTCTTATTGGACGAGGATTCGTGTCAGACGCTCCACGAGTTGTCTTAAACACTACGGGTCGATGAGTCAACGGTTAGCAAACGTTTAAAGGCAATAGGAATATTCCAGAAGCTCGGAAACTGGATCCCACATGACAAGGTTATTCTTCTCCACGACAACGCTAGACCTCATGTCGCCAAATCCGTGAAGGAACTCTTGGAGGCACTTGGCTGGGACTTCTTACCCCACCCGCTTTATTTCCCGGACATTGCTCTCTTGGACTTCCATTTGTTCCGGTCGCTACAATATGGCCTGTCAGAGCAGCACTTCCTTTCTGTCGCGGATATCCAAAAATGGCTCGATGAATGGTTCGCCTCGAAAGAACCTGCATTTTTCTACCGCGGAATCCATTTGTTACCCCAACGGTGGGAAAGGGTCGTAGCTGCCAACGGACACTACTTTGAATAGACTATCCTGTAACGTTCTGTGGCAACACACAGATGTTTGTGTGGCAAAAAACAGCGGGAATTAATTCAAGCACCTATATTTAAAACTACAGTAGTGTTCAAATTCAAAGTCCGGAAGGCATTCATATCGATAAAAAGCAAAACACGTACAAGGCTAGATCAAAAAGTCTCCAGACCGGATTGATTAAACAAAAAAGTACAAGACTTACAGATTTGGAACTCAATTGCCTTCGAAGTGCTCTTCTGAGCCACACACTTAGCCCAGCGTTGTTTCCACTGCCCGAAGCACTTTCGAAGTCATCTTCTGAAATAGCGAACAGCTGCTTCGTCGCATTCTGTTATATCTCTTCAATATCTTGAAATCTTTTTCCTTTCAAGTGGTATTTGATTTTGGGAAAGAGAAAAATGTCACAGGGAGCGAGATCTGGAGAATCGGGTGGCTGTGGGACCTGTGCAATGCGGTGCTTAGCAAGACACTGCTGCACAAGTTGCGATGCATGGGCAGGTGCGTTGTCATGGTGGAATTGCCACTCACGCCATTCGCATACAATGCCGGCCGTTTGTGACCAATTGCGTCCCTCAAACACCGCAAAACTTTAGAGTAGTACTCCCTGTTGATTGTCTGACCTGATGGAGCGTATTCTTGATGTATCTCTCATGTCTGAAAAAACCATCCAGCATCGTCTTTATATTGCTGTCGTGCTGTTTTTTTTGCGGGGGTATGGGATGGTTTCGGGTCTTCCAATGTGAAGACTGGGCTTTAGTTCAGGAGCCATAGCTATAAACCTACACTTCTTCACCAGTTATGATAGTTTTTAAAACATTTTCGTCGTTTTCGATGCACTAAAGCAGGTCGCTAGCAGCTGAAACACGGGACTGTTTTGGCTCAGCTGAGAGTAATTTTGGCACAAATTTGGTTGAGATGCATCCCATATCCAAACCATCCGTAAGAAGCGACTGAACTCAACCGAAACGAATGTTGCAGTTTTCAAGTGACTCACGAATTGTGATTCGGCAATTCCCCCAGCGCAGCTGTGAGCACAAGTTTGACATTGTTTTCACTTTCGCTGGTTGCGGGCCTTTCAGACCGTTCATCACTTTCAATACTTTCATGACCATCTTTAAAATGTTTATACCACTCACAAACCCACTCATAAACTTGTGCAATTCTCATACAATTCTCCCGATAGACTTTCTGTAAGTTTTAGTACGTGTTTTTGCAAGTTTCGCCAAGTTTTTGACAAAATCTGATGCAAATTCAATGATCAGTTTTTTTCTGACGTGGCAATGCGACGAGCAGCTTCATACACGTGAAAACAAAGCACTACTGTAAAAAATCCAGATGATCAACGGAGACGTTACTCACGGCACATGGGTGGCAGGTTCCAAGATCAAACTGTGCTAAACAGCTTCCTGATGTGTCGAGCGATTCCGAACTTATGCAACCAGTCTGGATACATTTGATCACACCTCGTAACAGAAGGTACAGACGTTTGACATATGAAGGGACACACTCGTAAAGGTTATAAACATTTTATAACAGCAGACAAATATATACACATTTTGAATGTACAGGGTAACATCAACAAATGTCACCAAGGTGAGATGTATGAATTGTAACCTAACAATGTCTTAAGAAGGAATATGATCACCTCGTATGGAGAGACAAGAATTACATTCCTCGATGAGGGCGGTGAGTAGCTTGGAAAGCGTTCAGGGACTGGGCTGACGAGCTGTTACGTGTCGTCCCAAAGCATCTTAGGCATTGTGGCGAAGTGGAATGCAATCCGCATCTGAAAGTTAGTTTGAGAGATCAGTTTCGAAAACGACAGGGGTGAGACGCCATGTTGCATAACATGAAGCAAGGAATCTCTTTTGGGGAGGCATGAGAAAGGAAGAGAGGCGCGCCTGCGAAGCATCCTTCTTGCCCGGGAAACAGGACGTCCGAGACCTGAACGGGGTTACAGTTTCGGTGAGTTATGAGACCCCCGGAGTATGCATCCAGCAGAAAATGCACTGACGGGATTGACTGATGGCCTGAGAGCTGGGTGAAATCGCATTTCGGACCAGGGACCCAGAAATTCGGCTGGCACGCTCTTGGTTTTGCTACAAATGGAAGGATGCTGAAGAATTTTCGCTGATGGCTACGGCCATTAGTCTATTGCAATTTTAGAGTGGCTGAGATCATTCATAAAATATCTACGTACATAATAGAGATCACCCTGTACTGCGGTAAAGATAACACCAGAGAATTGATACTGTTGAGTCGCTTCAACACAAACACCCGGCACATTAATGCTCTAAATCTTGTGTAAGAGGAACGTCACCTTCTTCTGTGAACTCGCTGATGAACTGACCATCCACTGGACTCCTCAATTCACTCATAGGAATATACAGGGTGTTTAAAAACTAATGGAACAAACTTTAAGGGGTGATAGAACACACCAAAACAAGTACTTTTTGTCATAGAATGCATGGTCGTAAGTTACGCGGTTAGGCGCTGGATGGCGTTTTCCGTTTCCCCAAACACGCCGTCTTTCGCAACGCAAAGACAGGAATGGCACAACAAATCAAAACAAAGCTTTATTGCAGACAAAACAAAAAACAAAACGTGACCACAAAATTACATTAAATTTGCAAACATTAATAAGCACATACTGAAATTAATTACATTTACAAAAGCTGCTCAAAGGGGCGACAGCCACTCCTAATACACGCTTCGCATCGTCGACGTAAAGATGCCCGTATGCTGTGGAAAATACCAGGCATTTCCCGGACAACTGCTGCAGCGACTAGTTTCTCATTGGAATCAATGGGAGTGTCGTACATTACGGACTTAAGATGTCCCCATAAAAAGAAATCCAGAGGGGACAGATCTGGCGATCGTGGGGACCAAGCGATGGGTCCACCTCGGCCAATCCATTGGCCTGGAAATGCGGCCTTCAAGTAATCATGCACCTGAGTGCTAAAATGAGCAGGCGCTCCTTCATACGTATGAAGCGACAGTACTGCACCACATTTCGCGTCGGACGGTTGCTGGTACATGCTGGATAAATTCAGGTAAATCTTGTTGAAGGAAAATAAGGTACGTCCTCTCATCCAGACGTTCCGGTAAAAGATATGGGTCTTTGCGTTGCAAAAGATGGCGTGTGTGGGAAAACGGAAAGCACCCTACAGCTCCTAACCGCGTAACTTGCGACCATGCTTTCTATGACGAAAAGTGCTTGGTTTAGTGTGTTCTATCACCCCTTAAAGTTTGTTGCATTATTTTTGAAACACCTTGTATTGAATGAAAGACTGATTCATAATGGAACAACAGATGGAGTGGATCGGATTTTGTGTACTTATTCTGCACCCTCTGCAATTATGGGATGTAAATAAAAACCTGTAAATGAAGCCAGTCAGTCTACTTTCGTGGATCTTACTTAAACAACTAAAAAGTGTATGTAAAGGATAAGTATTGCCAGACCAAGAAAGAGAAGATTTGGCTGGTAGCAGTAACTACTTGAGTAACCGAAATCTAAAATTCCAATAATTTCTTGATCGCAAAGCTACGCACCAAGGCGATATCAAAATAATAATAAAATAATAATAATAATAATAATAATAATAATAACACCACAGAGCGACTTGACTGGCCAGTCCATTCATCCTCGCTCTGCATTATCGACAAGATGAGCTCTGTTTCGGCGAGCATTTTTTTTTTTTTTTTGATTGGAGGTTTAACGACCACCGTGAGCAACTCAATGGGCTATAAGCAGTCGCCCGTCCCTAATTTAGGGTCACTGGTTCCAGGGAAGGGAGAGAGCCAGTGCCGTAAGACAAACACAACATCCATGCCTCACCGGGATTCGAACCCGGACCCCGTACGGACGAATGATCAGAGGCCATTCGGCGAGCATTATACACACACACATTAAAAGGAGCTGAGGGCCAGCAGCTCTCCGAAAAAGTCTAACATAAGGCTCTAGGGCCTCGTCCCTATAGCGCTCAGCATTCACATTACCTCGTACGAATATGTGGAGTGCTGCGCGGCCGTTGAACATAGTGCCAACCCTCGCCTCCGTAGGAGCCTCGTTCGCGGACGTTTCGAGGATCAGTACGGGGTCCCTGTTCTCTCCAGATGAAAAGCCATCGAGAATACGTTTATAGATGGAATCTAGACTTGTCGGTAAAAAGAACATCGGCCTACCCATCTGGGCTTCAGGAACGATATTGTCTGCACCAGTTCAAGTGAGATCTCCTGTGTCATCTTGCAAGCGAGATCTTTGTTTAAGCGAAATCTCTTATGAGATCTCGCTTGTACAATTGGCCATCGCTATGTCATATGTCTTAATACCGTAGACCCAGTGGCAAAAGAGAGCTCCGAAAACAATTGCCGGGCTGTATAAGACAAATAACAACGTGCGGTTAAAGCGACGATGTAACGGTTCTCTCGAGTTGTTGTATGCCTTGGACGAAATGAACTAGGCCTTCGTGACACACCGTTGGTGTAGTTGAATTGCTGCCATAACCATGAAACCACTCTGAGGTGAATATTCAAGTCCCTTGCGATCTGGTACTGAGACTGGCCTGCTTCAAGTCGTCCTATTGCTAGCCACCGTACAGCGTCAGATACACGCATATGAGGCATTAGGAAAACATTTACTGCCACCGAAACGCTTCTTAGGCGCACCGTTGGCGCAAAGGTTTAAGTTATGGCTTCTCGTCATTCGTCCGACAGAGGTCCGGGCTTGAATCCCGGTGTAGCATGGATGTTGTGTTTGTCTTACGGTGCTGGCTTTCTCCCTACCCTGGAGCCGGTGACCCTAAGTTAGGGACGGGCGACTACTGATAGCCCATTGAGTTACTTACGGTGGTCGTTAAACCTCCAATAAAAAAAACCCCCTCCGTTAACGGACACCTCTGCACAACCGTAACTTCCAAACAAAATATCTGCGGTAGAATTAACATTAGCGAAAAACTCAGAACCTTTTAACAGCGGTGAACGAGCACCGTAGTCAGTCCGAAAGGAGGACTAACGCATACCTTGTCTCTTAGGATTTTCTTTGTTCCTACGGTAGTTCGGCGGGTAAGTAAGATGGGGACAAAGAATGCTGCTAAAGAAATTGTGCCTGGGTCAGAATAGGCTGCATTACAGCGGGTACAATAGCGTGCGGAAGTGAAGAGATTAGGGTTCAAGTTCAGTTCGAATGTGACGGCAATTACTTTTGGCGAGCTCCATGTCTTAGTCCCGCACCGTGGCCAGCGGATGTAGATGCTGATGCCTGACATATTGCTGGCCCACGACGGTGTCTCTTGGTTTGTGCCCTGTGTCTTCTGTTCCGGCAATGCCGTGCATGGCCGCCAAACCGTGCAAATTACACTTCACTATTTCTAAAACTGTTCTGTTTTCTTTCCAATAGGGTACCTGAACCCTAATCTCCTGGCTTGCTATTTCTAAGAGCTTTTCAAAACAAAGGTTTAGACACTACCTTTCTGAAATCCTCTACACCGTGTGTAAGGTGGTTCCACTAAAAATCTGTGCCTTATGTTTCCAATGGTAAAACTTCTTTACATATTTTCTTCGCAATTAATGTATTCCCAAGGATGAACATTTGCACATCGATTATACTAACTTTAAGTTATCGCATGGGATACTTAATATTTGCTGAAACATAATCATAAATAAGCAATTCAACATATGTTTGTTTACTGACGTCATCAATGTACAGGTCGTGCCATCTGTTAACAGGTCTGAACATTACTTAAAGAAAAATGATTGATTTTTAATGTAGTTATGGTTATGTTTTAGCAAGTATTAAGTATCCCATGCTATTATCCCAGCAAAAACAGTCTTGCTGGCCCAGCACTATGTTGCCGCTGCCGAACCGTCAATAAAATGTCCGGGTGGCCAACAGAAGGGCCAGCAGTTCAGGCCAACAGTTGGCACTCCATCAGTTGTCATATGCCACAACAGGGCCATCAGTGGTCCATCACAGGCAGTAGCTGCCACAAGTGGCCCTTCAGTGGCCCTGCAAGCACGTGCCATAAATGATGGCTAGCCTAATGTGGTCCGCTAGTGGGCCGTTAGTGGCAGCCAGCAACCACGTGACGTAACTGGTGGCTTGCCGAATCTTGTCCGCCAATTTCCCAGTAGTAGCCATAATAATAAAAAGCAAGGATAACCGCAGTTTCCTAAAGTTACAATCTCTTTTTTCTACACTTACGAAGCTTGTGAATTAAAGCACTGCGCTGGGGAAATTTTCTCGACAGACCGGAAAAACGCCCGTTTGCATCTGACTAGATTTGATCCTGGGCCGTTTGCATGGAAGCCGCGCTCGATACCGACCGGACTAATTCACTACGCTCAGATATGTGCTGGAAGCTATCTGTTTGGTATGCAATTTGTAATCGAATGCTACCCTCTTTCATTTTACAATATTGCGAGGTATTTTTCATAAAAGTCAGTTTCATATAATTGATAAATTAATTTTTTCAACGTAACGATAGTTGTTTTTTTTTACCTTAAGGGAACTTCACTCATTTTCAAGGCGTGTACATACTTAGAGTCGCTTTCCAAAGTTTTGTACTGTCCTTGCCGTTTTCAGAAGAGATTGTTGAATAAATATATATTTACCCGGGTTCATGTCACATTCTGTTACATTTTTAACGTTGTGTCTTTCCTTTCCGTTGTCCGAAGCTACATTTGTTTTAAAGAGGAAAAGATATTTTATTTTACTTCTCGTTATTTTTAGAAGCGAATTCCTCCCAGTCTTGTGTATTCAACCCATGGATGAGTACACCACATAGCGTTGCTCTTTTTTCTTTCAAATAATTAACAAATTTTGTACGTGTATAATTCTTTTTTTTCCAACAAACGCTATTTCAATGGTTTTCCAGGATATGTGTTTCAAGCGGTTTCAAATTTTTTCTTGTTATTCATCCACTCCATTCCATGAATTGTTATTCATGGGAATGGAGTGGGTGTATTTCATGGCTGTAATCTAGTATTTCACGGCTTAATCTGATATCTTCGTCGACGTAAAATTTCATTAGGAAATTAATTCGCCTCTCCACATATGGATTTTTTTCTTAACATCCACTAAAATAAAACGATGGCGATAGCGTCGTCTTCAACTAACTGGTACCATGAGAGACACAGCAAGTGTTGCTTCTGCGCATGCGCAGTCCCGATGCTTTCACCTGCTGTTGGGGGTTGCATTGGTTGCCAGCAACGGGCCACTAGTGGCACTTGCTTGGACGCCCACAATTCACGGCGATGCTGCAGGGCCATCAATGGCTCGCCAACTGATAGCGCTGCCACCAACGGACCACTACCGGGCCGTGAGCGGCAGATTTCAGCCAGCAGTGACCCATCACTGCCAACTGGTGGCCAGCAGTTTCCCAGCACTTGTGTTTTTGCTGGGATACTTAAAGTTAGTTTTATCGATGTGCACATTTTCATCCTTGGGAATACATTAATTGCAAAGAAAATATGTTAAAAAGTTTTACCATCGGAAACATAAAGCAGACATTTCAGGTGGAACCACCTTAATTGTTAATATTTAGCTGTAGGTCGTCTAGTTTTGGAAAAAAATAGGTGGAAATAATGAGACAAATGTTCGCATTTAAAGTACTATCGCTGGTTCAAAAATTCAGCTGCAAACAATCAGTTGTGTTTGCTGTTGTAAATCTGGACATTTTCTCTCTTGAACAAAGATCAGGTTTAAGTAGGCTAACATAATACAGTGTGCATTCTGATCTTCACATCATTACAATTGCTGACCATGTCTGTCTCTTATTCCGCGTTGAGGCCTGACCACCGAGCAAAATGGCAGAAAAAAGTGATCGCAACGGGTACCTCCCAGAAGCGATCACTTTTTCCCAGTGCGAATGGTGACCGTTATTTAGAGGTTTCACTTTAACCTTTCCGCACACACAAACGAAAGTTGAATTGTCCCCGATGATGGAGCAATCCTAAGCGCTAAATTGCGCTACTGTTAAGCATGTGTTAAAATTTTGGGTAAGGCATGGATGTTGTGATCGTGTTAACAACGTTCTATATGAATAAAGCTGAGCCGCCCCGATGGCGCAGTGGTCTAAGCGATGGCCTCTGATCACTCGTCCGAACGGGGTCCGGGTTCGAATCCCGGTGAGGCATGGATGCCGTGTTTGTCTTACGGCACTAGCTCTCTCCCTTCCCTGGAAGCACTGACCCTAAATTAGGGACGGGCAACTGCTTATAGCCCATTGAGTTGCTCACGGTGGTCGTTATACCTCCAATCAAAAAAAAAAAAAAAATAAAGCTGAAGGATAACCAGAAAGAAAACGACAGTTTGGATAGGATTGAAGTTCTCATTTGCGGCGTGCTTCACGACGACCGGTTTCTCGGTTGGTTGGTGTCCTCAGTGAGTTTTTCTTGACTCTATTTGAACAAACCTGACGATTACAGTACGAAGTCCGCAAAATGGAAGCAAACCACAGGAGCGCAACTGTGGTTTGCTTTTGGGACTTTTTATTACAACATGATTTGTTGTTTAAGAAAGAAGACATCCTATAGTAGCTAGCGGTTGTGTAAAAATCTATTTCACATCACAGGATAAATGATCCAAAAGCGTGTGCCGCCCCGGTGGCGCAGTGGTCTAAGGCGCTGGCCTCTGATCATTCGTCCGTAAGGGGTCCGGGTTCGAATCCCGGTGAGGTATGGATGTTGTGTTTGTCTTACGGCACTGGATCTCTCCCTTCCCTGGAACCAGTGACCCTAAATTAGGGACGGGCGACTGCTTATAGCCCATTGAGTTGCTCACGGTGGTCGTTAAACCTCCAATCAAAAAAAAAAAAAAAAGCTTGTATTTATCAAAGAAGTCTTCAGAATTTAAACGAGAAATCATGCTGTTCTCAGAAACTTCAAAAGCTCAAATGAGCCTTGGCATCGACCTCACCTACAAGAACAGAAGCCATTCCTGCAGCTCATTTTTCCTCCTATTTTGCCATCGCAAAAAACACATGAAAAGCTCTTTGTTTCCTACACAATCAGGTGAATAACGTCCAGCACTCAGTAGGTACGTGCTGCCATCTATTGTATTCTTCATAGGAAGAAACGCATGCTGCATCCGTTACTGCCGTTATAATAACTTCACACGCATGAGGAGTTATGCGTCATAATCACGAAAGGAGTTAATTTCCTCCATTTCGAGCAGCCGATTTTGATTGGGTCTTAATGAATTTTACAGAAGATGGTGTTTCTTCTTTCGAGCTTATAAATGCCTGCCTGCTCTTGTTCTTGAAAAGGAACAGCATCGACTTTCCATCATCTGATTGGTGTACTGAGGTTCCAGTTTTAAGCTTCAGACATGAACCTAAACTGCATGAATAGTCATTTTTTTGGGGGGAACACATGAACAAGGAATAACCGAGAAAACTGAAATAATGAAACAAAAATAAAATGAAACACATGTGAGGACATCAAGTAAGTCACTTTGTATCCGGCATCTGAACAGCAAGACGTTCACCACGCGTACACTGTCCTACCGTTAATATACGGACACCGACATGTTAACACACATTCAGGGTTGGACGATACGACTAATCGGCCCAAGCGATCCGATCGAAATCAGTCCATATGTCATCATCATCATCATCATTGTCAACCATTATCAATCCACTGCTGGACGAAGGTCTCCCCAAGTTTCCTCCACAACGGTCTGTCTTGTGCCAGTCTCCTCCATGTCACCCCTGCATACTTTCGAATTTCATCCACCCATCTCCCATGTGGTCTTCTTCTGGGTCTTTTCCTGTCCCTTGGAATCCAATCTAAAATTTCAGCTGTCCATCGATGATCTGTCCTTCTGGCAGTATGTCCAGCCCATTGCCATTTCAGGGATTTAACTCTGATCATGATGTCTTCCACTCTTGTCATTTTTCGGATCCACGAGTTCCTCTTCTTATCTCTCCTGGTTACACCAAGCATGCACCTCTCCATGCTGCTTTGAGTTGTCTGCAGCCTTTGTACGTCTCTTTTAGTTAAGGTCCAAGTCTCCGCACCATACGTAAGCACTGGAAGGATGCATTGATCAAACACTTTTCTTTTAAGACATAATGGCATATTGCTCTTGAAAATTATGCTGTTTCTTCCAAAAGCTCTCCAGGCAAGTTTTGTACGCCGATTAATTTCTTCATCAATGTGACCCTCACTTGATATCTGCTGTCCAAGATAAACGTACGTGTCTGTTATCTCCAGCTTTTCTCCATCAATCGATAAATCTTCATTTCTTGTAAAAGCATTGAACATCACTTTTGTCTTCTGAAAGTTCATTTTTAATCCCACTTCTTTACTCTTGTCAGCAAGTTCCTGGATCATACTCTGCAGCTCTGATGGGGTAGTTGCAAAAATGACTACGTCATCAGCAAAACGAAGGTGGGTTAGATAATCTCCATTAATCTTTATCCCCTTGTTTTCCCAGCTCAGTGACTGAAAAACACCCTCCAATGTGGCATTAAAGAGCTTCGGAGATATGGTGTCACCTTGTCTCACTCCCTTTCCAATTTTTACGTGTGTTGTATTTTCAAACAGCCTAATCTTTGCACTTGCATTTTCATAGATGTTATTAATAATATTAATGTATGCATCTTCAATACCGCAGGTTTTCAGAGCCATTGTAACTGCTGATGGTTTCACCGAATCAAAGGCTTTTTCATAATCGATAAAAGCCATGCACAATGGAAGTTCATATTCCCTCGCTCTTTCAATTAGTTCTCTCAGCACGTGGATATGATCTATTGTGCTGTAGCCACTCCTGAATCCAGCTTGTTCTCTCGGTTGAGCCATGTCCAGTGTTACCTTCAAGCGGTGTGAAAGAACTTTAGTGAAGATTTTATAAACTACTGATAGGAGGCTGATAGGTCTGTAGTTTCCGAGATCCTCAATGTTACCTTTCTTATGTAGCAGGATCATTGTAGCGGTGTTCCAATCCTCAGGAATCTTTCCTTCATTAAGGCATCGAGTGAAAATTTGGGCGAGTACTGTTTCGATTTCTCCACTTGCTTCTTGTATGATGTCTACAGTAATTCCATCTTCTCCTGGAGCTTTTCCTCGCTTCATGTTCTTGATTGCATGTGCAACTTCTGCTGGAAGGACTGGAGGAACTCTTGGTACTGGTATCTTTCATGATGTCTGGAGTGCATATATCATCCCTTTCATATAATTTGGAGTAGAAATCTTTCACTCTTGTCAAAATTTCGCCTCTATTTCTTGTTACAGAACCATCTTCTTTTCTCAGTGCCATAATCTGTTTTCTTCCCTTACTGAGATGTCCCTTTGCTATCTTTAGGCTTTGGTTGTTTTCAATTGCTTTCCTCACTAGTTCACAGTTGAATTTCCTTACGTCTTCAGTGATACTTTTTCTTACTGTCTTGCATAGCTCTATATATTCCACTTTGGAAGTCACATCTTCTTTAGTTGTCCTCATCTCTCTTCTTTTTTGCATCAACATTTTGGTTTTTCCTGATAATTTGTTCACATGCAACTTGTTCTTAGACCCAGCTAATTTTGTTGCTGTTTCCATAAGAGCTTTGGTTACTTTTCTGTTAACTTCAGAGATGTCCACTTCTTCCGATGTTAGGCCTTCTAAAGCAGAGAACCTGTTCTTCAGTTCTAACTTGAAGGTATTATGGTGTTTTTAAGGTTGGTTATGTCAATAGATTTTGTTTGTCCTATGAGCTTGCCACGTTCAAGTTTAGTGTTGAGGTGCATCTTTACATCTCACCAATCTATGGTCACTACCTGTGTTGAACTTGTTTAGCACACTGCAGTCTTCTATGACGAATTTTTTGTTACACATAATAAAATCAATTTCACTTGTCGTCCCATTTGGATGTCTCCATGTCCATTTCCTGTGTGGCTTTTTCTTGAAGAAGGAGTTCAAGATGAAAAACCCTTCTGCCTCTGCAAACTCAACGAGAGTATTTCCACGCTGGTTTCTGTTGCCATGACCGAATTTACCTACCGAAGTTTCATTCTGTTGCCGTTGCCCTATTTTTGCATTGAAATCTCCCATAATTATTTTCAAGTGCTGCTTACCTTTATTATTTAGATGACAAATTTCCTCATAAAATTCTTCAATTTCTTCTTCAGGATGACTTGTGGTGGGTGCATAAGTTTGAATAATCTGAGCCTGGTATCTTTTCGAGAGTTGGATAACAAGTCGTGCAGCTCTGTCAGAGGAACTTTCAACTTCTACAACTTTATCCTTCAGTTTCTTGTTTATTATAAATCCAACACCACTAGTTCTGCCAGTATCTGTCCCACGATAGTAAAAGAGATGTCCACTTTTCAGTTCGATGAGATCTTCTCCTTTTCTCCTTACCTCACTTAGCCCCACGATGTCCCACTTGATCCTTTGTAGTTCCTCTTCCAATTCAAGAAGCCTTGAATCAGAAGATAGGGAGCGTCCATTGTAAGTAGCCAAGGTCAGCATCAGATGGCAGCCCAGTCCATATGTATGCATATATATATGGACCGATCTGGATATACACTATCTACCAACAAGTAATTTGACACGCCTGCAATCGACGATATCTGCGGTCTTGATACACGTCACGGCCGCCGAAGTTAAATATCGTGTGGGAAACAACAACGCAACCAGTCACATGCAAGATGCCACGCAGTTCGGAGCTCTCTGATTTCGAGAAAGGTGTAATCGTCGGGTATCACAGAAATGGCCGAGATCTATACGTGACATATCCAGCTAGTTGAAGTAGCCAAAATCGACAGTGGCCTACGTGATTGGCAAGTGGAAGGTGAGAGATGACTGTCGTAATGTGCCCCGACCCGGCAGACCCACAAAACTGGGAGTTAGAGACCGACGGGTGCTGCCCAGAGAAATTTGAAAGAACCGCACCAAATCGATGGGCCACATCCGCGAGGAATTTCAACAGGCATCCGGGAGTGTTCTTTCGATGAATACCATCCGCAAGGAAGCCGATCTGCTCGGTTATCATGGACGTGCTACCGCCCACAAGCATTTGATCACCAAGTCCAATAGCGCTGCTCGGCTAACGTGGTGCAAAGAACGTCGACAGTGGACCGTTGAACAGTGGAAACAGGTTCTCTGGAGCGACGAATCAAGGTTCACCCTGTACCATTCGGATGGCAGGGTCTGGGTTTGGCGTCTGCCTGGAGAACGCCTCCTTCCGGAATGCATTGTGCCAACTGTGAAGTTCGGCGGCGGTGGAATTATGCTGTGGGGGTGTTTCTCTTGGCATGGCACGGGACCCTTGCTAGCAATTCCTGGTAGACTCAACGCCAAGACCTACTGCACCATTTTGGATGATCATGCGCTTCCTACGTTGTGGCAGTTTTACGGGGTGGACCCATGTTACTTTCAGGATGACAATGCCACCTGTCATGTTGCGAGGTCCACCATGGCTTGGTATGGTGACAATGGGGTTAATCGAATGGACTGGCCTGCGCAGAGCCCGGACCTTAAGCCTATCGAGCACCTCTGGGACGATTTGGAGCGTCGACTTAAGGGGTGCCCCCACCGTCCGAAATCGGTGAAGGAACTGACCTATCTTCTCTAAGCCGAGTGGAAGAAAATACCGCTATCCGTCTTATAACGCCTGGTTGAGAGTATGCCCCGGAGGGTCGCAGCTGTAATCGCCGCTCGTGGAGGCTCCACGTTTTCCTTTGCTATCACAGGTGTCCAATTACTTGTTGTTAGATAGTGTATTACACACACACACACACACACACACACACACAAGACTATATATATATATGTTCATCTGTATATGTGTGTGTGTGTGTGTGTGTGTGTGTGTGTGTGTGTGTGTGTGTGTGTCTGTGCATGTTTATTAATTATGTTAATATAGACACTGCCTCTCCCGACTGCGCATATTTGGACGAAAATAAGCATTTAAAGCTTGCGAGAAAAATAAAAAAATCAGTTTAGAACATCGGACCCATGTGAATATCATCTCCCGAAATCGCATGCGGCAGGTCTATATGGTACATATAGTTCCGCCTGTCGGGCGCTGGTAGCAAACACCGCACCATTAGATGTGTACTGCTGGTTTATAGAAAAGGGAGAATGTGAGGTAGACGGTTAATCATAGCAAAATTCCGCTATAGACGTTACGGAATGTATGAGAATGAAAGAGACAATGGTGAAACTTCATATTGAGCATTAGCAACCCAGCGATGGAATGTGGGGGAGGAAGAATATCTCACATTCACAGTAACATAAATCTTTGGTTGGAATAATCTAATTTCAAGCGATGTCAGCCTGAAAATCTTTCACCAACGGTCTGCAACTACACACACACACACACACACACACACACAAGTTATAAGAAAACGTATTGCTTACCAAATTCGAATAATGAGATTTTGAAAAGAAAAAAGTCAATCCCCCCCCCCCCCAAAAAAAAAACGCTCCACTGCGCGATAGCACGCGCGACTGGCCAGTGCAACCCTTCACACATTGCCTTTATTTACAAGAAAATTAATATTGTGTGCTGAGAGAGAGACAGAAACCAAACTTTGATCCTTATGACGGGGTCTACTGCTCATGAAATACTCTACACCAATTTTTCGTCAGTGTTCGCCGATATCTTCCGCCTTCAAAGTAGTAACCAGTTCAACTTTGTTTGTTGCTCGACCACTACTTCCATGTACCCTACGATCCAATTCGTCCAAGATATTCTCTATAATGTTCAGGTCAAGGGTTGCCAGACTAACATTTCGACGTCCATATCTTCAAAACAGTCTGTTACATCGCGACCAGTATTACTTGGTGCGTCGTCTTGCTGACAGAAGTTTTTTTTTTTTAGATTGGAGGTTTAACGATCACCGTGATCAACTCCATGGGCTACAAGCAGTCGACCGTCCCTAATTTAGGGTCACTGGTTCCAGGTAGGGGAGAGAGCCACTGCCGTCAGGAAAAAACAATTCCGGATTCGAACCGGGACCCCTTTCGGACGAATGATCAGAGGCCATCGCTTAGACCACTGCGCCACCGGGGCGGCACAGAAGTCTGAGCTTTCCTCAAAGCACTGCCTTGTTCAGGACCTCTATAATGTTCTTAGTTAATCATGTGTAACTATGGGCAAAAAGTCAGTTTCCCTATGACATTAAATCTGAAACACTGCTTTAATTGAAGCATTTACTTGATGCTTCGTATTGTTAAAATATATATTTCTAAACTAATCACTGACTGGCTTTAACGGCAAGTAAATAACAACACGGTACTTTACAAATTTGGCAGATGTGAATCCTTTTATTGGTGTAAATATGACATGGATGTTAAGTCAGATAATATCCGAAAACTTGAAAACTTCGTCGTCCTGGAGCGGGAATCGAACCTGCGTCTCCCGGATAGCGCTCGAATATGCTAACCACTACACCACCCAAAACGACCAAGTTTCAAGTTTCCGATTAATTTGAATATAACCATCACAGGATTCTGGGTAGTGTAGTGGGTAGCATGCTGGGGCACTATCCGGGAGACGCAGGTTCGTTTGTCGCTCCAGGACGATGAAAGTTCGAAGTTTTCGGATATTATCTGACTTAACATCCATATCATATTTACACCAATAAACGGATTAATATCTTCCAAATTTCTATTGTACAATGGTGTAATCCCGTATTTCATTTATTGAAGACGGTACTTATTCAAACTTCAATGTCTTTATTATCATCCAAAACGGATCACTTTAGCACAATTGGCCAAATCACTCGTACAGTAAAACACTCTTCAAGTACAGCAAACTTAATAACGGATTAATGCTGTAAGCTCGCAGCAGTTAGCAATCAACTTTTCATAAACTGGAAACCCAAAACATCTAACTAGTAATTCTAAACATTTAACGTGAAACAGCAAAATATCCCTGACAAGAAACAGTACTTTGATGGAAATAGAAGGCATCTGATCAAAGCCAGCTAAAACGCCACCCATCTCGAAAGCCAGCGTACATATTTTGTAAACATGGTTCTTATCTCTGTTGAACACATACGTCATTTTACTCCTAATCTCAATTCAGTTTGCTACAAGACATTCATTCGAGACAGAAATGTAGCGTTGAGTTAGAAACTGTTTAAAAGACAACGAACCAAATTTACATAGATAGAGGAACTAAAAAGGAAAGTAAAACTACAGTATACGTCACACGTCTAAGTAGAGCTCAACATTCATGATTTTGTCCAAAACGCCTAATGGGCACTAGTCGAAACACCGAAAACAGCTTCATACCATCACGGAACTTCCATGTCGGAACAATGAGGTCCGAAAGGCACCTATCTCCCTGCATTCCCACACTCAGAAACCACTATCAGACTAGTAGACAGTGTACCGTGACGTGTCAGTCCAAAGCACAGTTTCCTATTGGTCGACAATCAAAGATCGACGTTACTTACACCATGCTAATTGGCATGAGATATTCGTGACGTGTCAGCCCAAAGTACAATTTCCCATTGGTCCACAATCAAAGATCGACGTACGTTACATCACGCTAATTGGCATGAGGCATTCGTAACATGTTCAGCCCAAAGCACAGTTTCACATTCATACACAATCAAAGATCGACGTTCCTCGCACCACGCTAATTGGCATGAGGCATTCGTGAGTTCCAACCCAAAGCACAGTTTCCCATTGGTCCACAATCAAAGATCGACGTTCATTACACCATGCTAATCGGCAGAAGGCATTCGTCATGTGTCAATCCAAAGCATACTTTCCCATTGGTCCACAATCAAAGATCGACGTTCCTTACACCACGATAATTGGCAGAAGGCATTCGTGATGTGTCAGTCCAAAGCATAGTTTCCCATTGGTGCACAATCAGAGATCGACGTTCCTTACACCACGCTAATTGGCGTGAGACATTCGTGACGTGTCATCCCAAAACACAGTTTCCCATTGGTCCACAATCAAAGATCGGCGTTCCTTATACCACGCTAATTGGCATGAGGCATTCGTGAGTGCCAACCCAAAGCACAGTTTCCCATTCATCCACAATCAAAGATCGACGTTCGTTATACCATGATAGTTGGCATGACGCATTCTTGACGTGTCAGCCTAAAGCACAGTTTCGCATTGGTTCACAATCAAGGATCGACGTTCGTTACACCACCCTAATTGGCACGAAGTATTTGTCGAAGTGATCATCTGCTTGTGAATGGCTGCTCAGGACGCCGTGGTAATTAACATCTTGCAGCGTCCTGAGCATTATACTGGTGTTCAAATCATTCCCGATAGTCTCACGTAGGATCTACATGATTTGAGATAATATTGATTTGTGTTCTGAGCGTACAGTCTTTTGCAGAACTCCTCTATCACGTTCTGTTAGCTTCGCGGGTTTACTGATGAGTCGTTTCTCGACAGATACAGCTCCATTTTCATGTCACATCACCAATCGTCGACCTCGCAAACTTTAATGCCGCTGAAAAGTCACGTACTGATCGATTGCTTATATGGCACCATATTATCAGTCAGCGCTAGAAATCAGTCAACACTATCGTCAAGGCATCTTGCGTTCACAGCCGTGGTATTGTCTTGTCAAAACCCTGATAGCATATTTGTAGTTAGTCTGTGACGTCATGCTTGCGTGGGACCGAATTTACTATGAACAGAGGCGTGTCCGGGTATTAATGGTAGAGCAGTGAACATATTGTCATTGTGATTTCACAAGAATAGACTGAGAAGGATTTAACCGGCTTGTTCAAAATTATGTTTTCTTTAATATGTACATAAGTCACCTTTCAGCGCACTCTGCCTGTAGAAGCAGATCAATCGCGATTTCTCTATCTCCTGCATGTGTATACGAGTGTTGCATTAAGCACGATGATCGTACGTACAAAATTAATACTCTTCCTATCTTAAAGACGGAATTAATTTGCTTGCTCTAAAAAAACACAACCTCCATACTGTTAGTGTTTAGTTGCCATTTTGAACCAAATCATAGATAAGTGAGACACCTGTGAATAATCTAAGGAAAACTATGTCATCCCCCAGAGTAGCTTGATTCTAAAGTGTTGTATTTAAAATGAAACACAATAGGAAAGTGAGTTACATTATTTTGCTTGGTTTTCTATTTTTTATATCTTACATGAGATACAATATTAAATTATGTAATAGGGTAAAACAAAGTTTTTGCCTTTTTTTTATTCAGTACATACAAATGCAAGACGAATCTTAAAAAAGCTTTAAATTATTTTTTTTAGTAAAAATCGTTTTACTAAAATTGCTGTTTTGATGTTGAAAACATGGCATCTCCAGTGTTCGAGCTTCCTACATAAATGAATGAAAATCTTCTAACTTTTCATTTGAAGTTCAGCATGTCCAATGGATGAAAAGAGCTCAAAAAAAACATGCAACGTTTTGTATATCATAGTGTGTGAACACAGACGAGAAAGGTTTCTTATCTAAATCATGTAACACAGACGGAAAGGTTTCTTATCTAAATCATTATCACCTGTAACACAACTGCAGAATGTGTAGCACAATATATAAAAGGAGTAGCCTTTATGAATGGAATACGGGATTACACCATATATTACAAATTTTGAAGATGACAATCCATTTTTTTTGGTGTAAATACGACAATAATAGTAAGTCAGATAATATCCGAAAACTCGAAAATTTCATCGTCCTGGAGCGGGAATCGAACCCGCGTCTCACAAGTAGCCCAGGGTATACTACACCACCAAGAACTACTAAGTCTCAAGTTTCCGATTAATTTGAATATAACCATCACAGGATTCGCTGGTCGAAGCAATCGGCATTCATGTTTAGCGAATCTGGAGGTTAATTAGATTTATCTGCTCCCCCGGGCAATCATGGGATAGGATTCTTAACTTCCAGATTCGCTAAACATGAATGTCGGTTGCTTCGACTAGCGAATCCTGTGATGGTTATATTCAAATTAATCAGAAACTTGCGACTTGGTCGTTCTGGGTGGTATAGCGGTTAGCATACCCGGACATTATCTGGGAGACGCGGGTTCGATTCCTGCTCTAGGACGACAAAATCTTCAGATATTATCTGACTTACCATCCTTGTCATATTTACGCCAAAAAACGGACTGTCATCTTCAAAATTTGGAGTAGCCTTCATTTGCTCCAGAATATTCCGAAATGTTCATAACAGCGTACCAAATAAAACGTGTTGAAGAAGAGTAATTAGCCTTCATAAACCGTGATTTGGGAAAAAGTTCAGTTGTGGGGTTCTCGATATTTTTAATATACAGTGTATGTTTTTCACACGAGCTGAAATAACTAGATCAGTGATATATTCAGGCATTTTCTCGGGCATGCTTAGGCCTTCCGAAAATCCATGAACGCTACCCCCCCCCCCCCCCCCACACACACTTCCTTCCAGTAGGTTTTTGAGTGATCTCCCCTTATATTTAGTATAATTATTTAGGTTTATAGCTGAATATTTAGAAAAATTAATTCCAAAAAATTAAGAAAATGAGGGAAAATATCCTAATAATAAAAAACAAACAAGTCCACATGGACTTCAATCTGAAATTTCTATCATCCTTCAGTAAAACATTAAACTGCTTCCAATATAACAAAATATTTGCTACCTAATTCTTAACAATACCAAACGATGGGTGGTTTGTACTCTGTGACAATATTCGGTCACGGCAGCAGAAACCAGCGTGGAAATACTCTCGTTGAGTTTGCAGAGGCAGAAGGGTTTTTCATCTTGAACTCCTTTTTCAAGTAAAAGGCCACACAGGAAATGGACATGGAGACATCCAAATGGAACGACAAGTGAAATTGATTTTATTATGTGTAACAAAAAATTTGTCATAGAAGACTGCAGTGTGCTAAACAAAGGTTCAACACAGGTAGTGACCATAGATTGGTGAGATGTAAGATGCACCTCAACACTAAACTCGAACGTAGCAAGCTCATAAGACAAACAAAATGTATTGACATAACCAACCTTAAAAAACACCATAATATCTTCAAGTTGGAACTGAAGAACTGATTCTCTGCTTTAGAAGGCCTAACATCGGAAGAAGTGGATATTTCTGAAGTTAACAGGAAAGTAACCAAATCTCTTATGGAAACAGCAACAAAATTAGCTGGGTCTAAGAACAAGTTGCATGTGAACAAATTATCAGAAAAAACCAAAACGTTGATGCAAAAAGGAAAAGAGATGAGGACAACTAAAGAAGATGTGACTTCCAAAGTGGAATACATAGAGCTATGCAAGACAGTAAGAAAAAGTATCACTGAAGACGTAAGGAAATTCAACTGTGAACTAGTGAGGAAAGCAATTGAAAACAACCAAAGCCTAAAGATAGCAAAGGGACATCTCAGTAAGTGAAGAAAACAGATTATGGCACTGAGAAAAGAAGATGGTTCTGTAACAAGAAATAGAGGCGAAATTTTGACAAGAGTGAAAGATTTCTACTCCAAATTATATGAAAAGGATGGTACATGCACTCCAGACATCATGAAAGATACCAGTACCAGAGTTCTTCCAGTCCTCCCAGCAGAAGTTGCACATGCAATCAAGAACATGAAGCGAGGAAAAGCTCCAGGAGAAGATGGAATTACTGTAGACATCATACAAGAAGCAAGTGGAGAAATTGAAACAGTACTCGCCCAAATTTTCACTCGATGTCTTAATGAAGGGAAGAATTCCTGAGGATTGGAACAACGCTACAATGATCCTTGCTACATAAAAAAGGTGACATTGAGGATCTCAGGAACTACAGACCTATCAGCCTCCTATTAGTGGTTTATAAAATCTTCACTAAAGTTCTTTTACACCGCTTGAAGGTAACACTGGACATGGCTCAACCGAGAGAATAAGCTGGATTCAGGAGTGGCTACAGCACAATAAATCATATCCATGTACTAAGAGAACTAATTGAAAGAGCGAGGGAATATGAACTTCCATTGTGCATGGCTTTTATCGATTATGAAAAAGCCTTTGATTCGGTGAAACCATCAGCAGTTACAATGGCTCTGAAATCCTGCGGTGTTGAAGATGCATACATTAATATTATTAATAACATCTATGAAAATGCAAGTGCAAAGATTTGGCTGTTTGAAAATACAACACACATAAAAATTGGAAGGGGAGTGAGACAAGGTGACACCATATCTCCGAAGCTCTTTAATGGCACATTGGAGGATGTCTTTCAGCCGCTGAGCTGGGAAATGAAGGGGATAAAGATTAATGGAGATTATCTAACCCACCTTCGTTTTGCTGATGATGTAGTCATTTTTGCAACTACCCCATCAGAGCTGCAGAGTATGATTCAGGAACTTGCTGACAAGAGTAAAGAAGTGGGATTAAAAATGAACTTTCAGAAGACAAAAGTGATGTTCAATGCTTTTTCAAGAAATGAAGATTTATCCATTGATGGAGAAAAGTTGGAGATAACAGACACGTACGTTTATCTTGGACAGCAGATATCAAGTGAGGGTCACATTGATGAAGAAATTAATCGGCGTACAAAACTTGCCTGGAGAGCTTTTGGAAGAAACAGCATAATTTTCAAGAGCAATATGCCATTATGTCTTAAAAGAAAAGTGTTTGATCAATGCATCCTTCCAGTGCTTACGTATGGTGCAGAGACGTGGACCTTAACTAAAAGAGACATACAAAGGCTGCAGACAACTCAAAGCAGCATGGAGAGGTGCATGCTTGGTGTAACCAGGAGAGATAAGAAGAGGAACTCGTGGATTCGAAAAATGACAAGAGTGGAAGACGTCATGATCAGAGTTAAATCCCTGAAATGGCAATGGGCTGGACATACTGCCAGAAGGACAGACCATCGATGGACAGCCGAAATTTTAGATTGGATTCCAAGGGACAGGAAAAGACCCAGAAGAAGACCACATGGGAGATGGGTGGATGAAATTCGAAAGTATGCAGGAATGACATGGAAGAGACTAGCACAAGACAGACCGTTGTGGAGGAAACTTGGGGAGACCTTCGTCCAGCAGTGGATTGATAATGGTTGACAATGATGATGATGATGATATATATCAAGCAAAACTGACATACAAACAGTTAGTTAGTTTGTTTGTTTTTTACTACTATGTACTAATCTAAATAATCTAAAGAGGTTGAAACCAAGTGGCACGGAAATGGTTGGCACCATACGTTTTCAGGTAACACTGTTATGATTACTTTTCAGGTAACACAGTAATGATTACTTTTCAGGTAACACTGTAATGATTACTTTTCAGGTAACACTGTAATGATTACTTTTCAGGTAACACTGTAATGATTACTTTTCAGGTAACATTGTAATGATTACTATCAGAAACACGCTCGTAGTAAGGTGAGATCGTTTTTACCGCTGCTAATGTTTTGGGGGATTTTCTCCAGCAGAGCGTTATCTTACTAGCATCCTCAATATTTTACACCACCCCATGGTCAAATTCGTGGTGCATTATTGAATTAAAGTAAAAGTACAACATTTTTACATTTTTAATCACTTCTATGTGTTGATTTCCTGGAATTTGCATTTCCGATATACGACCATAAGGAAATTTTTATACTCTACTTAAACTTTTGTTGCCTGTGTCAATATACAGTATATATAAATAACAAAATTGTGAGTATATATACTGTATATAATCAGTCAAGTTTCTGCCGCCTCAAAGTTCGTAATTGCCCCGCCCCCTGGAAAAACTGTCTGAATAAAACGCTGAACTAGATTCTGTGAAAGATTTTTCTGCGGCATGTAGTTTCATAGTTAAAAAGCGAAACCCATAAAAGTGAATTAATTTTTTCACTCCTATTCAGGTTTTTGTTGAGTGGCTGATACAGAAAAATGCGTGCCTTTGAAACAGAAATGCCATTTTTATTGGGTCCTTTTCCTCAAGGGTCATTTTCCTTCTTCTCAGAAAAGGATCGTTCAGTGGGCGGGTGAGGTCTTAGAAGGCAGGATTGGTCCCCAGGTGCCTGAAATTAGCAAAACACGGGGGCGTTCTCGCATTCACTTTCTCTTCTCTTCCCTAACGAAATCTAGTCTACCCTCCTGAGGGTCTAATTTTCTGGCTTTGATATTTGCTTCCCTTTGATCTATGTCCTCAGGGATGTCAAGATCTTTATCTACCATCAAAGGCACTTGAGTCAACAAAGACAAAAGTGTTCTTCCAAGAGCATTTCTCCTATTTCCAAATACATCACGTGGTACGCTTCTCAATTCAGAAACGATCTAAAACTGAGCAAGACATGAATATCCTTGGTTCCGCTTAAGATACTATTCAGATTTTTATTTGCGAAATAGGCATATGTTGATGCAATAGCCGGAGGATGAGAGAGGTTTCGCGAATTTTCTTTCTGTTCGACTTCGTAAATGTATTTTTTTATAGCTTGGGAAAGCTTCTGCACGTATAAAGACTTTTTCTCACAAACGCCGAGAGACCACATGACATCTATTCAAGAAAAGGTCACTTACATATAGCTTTCATGTACCCTCCCGTTACTAAAGAGTATAACGAAGTAAATTTCTCCGTCATTTTCGGTCTACGCCGGGATTCGAACCCGAGTACGCTTATTCCGGAACAAGTCGCTCTACCAACTGAGCTACGCAGACATGTATTCTGATTCCTATCTGCCTTTATGTCATGTGCGTCCTGCTGGCAGGTACGTCACATCTCCCCCCCCCGAAAGAGGGCCGGGGGCATGGCCCACGGATCAGCCGTGACCATGAATCGCTGCAGGCAGACAACCACTGTAGAACGTGCACTTGAGAACTCCCAGTCAATCTGGTGTGTGGAATGCAACGTCACACACATTTATTTTTCGAAGCACTGGAGAAGGGATTCTCTGATTTTTCCTATCTCGCGGTGTGGAAATAACATCACACCAATGCGAGATTTTGAACGGTCGGGTCATCCGGGTAGTTCGGGCGCCATTATAACGAAGTAAATTTCTCCGTCATTTTCGGTCTACGCCGGGATTCGAACCCGAGTACGCTTGTTCCGGAATAAGCGTACTCGGGTTCGAATCCCGGCGTAGACCAAAAATGACGGAGAAATTTACTTCGTTATAAGAGTTCCTCGTGAATTCAGAGCTTACCCAGAATGCTTTCCGTAATTACTAAGTTTTGATCAGGTGCTTCTGAATTTGGTTAATATATATCAAACACGCGGAGACAATGCAAATGGACGATGTCATCGCTCCCTCCACGTTATTCTTTAAACAACGCATAGCGACTGAAAAATTGTGTTCCGGCACCGCTGGGATCGAACCCCCGAACTCTCGATAACTAGTCGAGTGCGTTCGAATTTACGCTACGGCGCCAACAATTCTCAGCGCCATGCGTGGTTTATCAGTCAGCATCTGACTACACGAATACGTATTGATGGTGTCAGCAGTTCGATCCCAGCGGTGCCGGAACACAATTTTTCAGTCGCTATGCGTTGTTTAAAGAATAACGTGGAGGGAGCGATGACATCGTCCATTTGCTTCTGAATTTATTCAACATTTAAAGGAATCGAAAAATCACTCAACCGACAATTTCTTGAAGGTAGTAATATTTATTGCTTTATTTGTCTTTACTTCACTTAATAATTACCTTCGTATTATGGGCCGATTGTTCTTGTCGCACTGGAACTTGTTAGTGTTACTCCGCGAAAAGCTAGCACACAAAATCCTTAATTACATACTGAGCTAGAGTAGGCGATTTAACGGTCATAAAAGAGTCTTATTATTTTACGAAATGAGTATTTTTATTGGCATACAGGTACTTCAGTTCAACAATGCATCGAAGATAATCATCAGCAGCATCTAATACATAAAGTTGAATTGTTTGTTTGTTTGTTTTTAGTTCAACAACGCATCGAAGATAATTATCAGCAGCGTCTAATATACAGGGTGACTGTAAACTCCTTCAACAAAACAAGAGGGGTGATAGTACACATCAAGACGAACAATATTTGCAATGGAACCTAGGGCCGCATTCCACTCCTAGTGCCAGAAAAGAATAAAGTTACATATCCACGTTGAGTTGAGCCTTCAACACTGAAAACAAAGAGACATACCTAATTTATGAGTTGCACAATTCTAATCGCATCAGAGAAAGATTCAAAGCAGCTGCTCAAATTGGCGTCCAACGGCGTCGTCACATAGCCCACACCATAGCCCACTACAGACTCCCGGTGTGGTGTTGATCTTGTCCGAAGAAACAGCGATTCGCGCGACGAGATCT
Organism: Macrothele yani; assembly: GCA_039090855.1. Taxonomy (NCBI): domain Eukaryota; kingdom Metazoa; phylum Arthropoda; class Arachnida; order Araneae; family Macrothelidae; genus Macrothele; species Macrothele yani. Next base: position 164,770,910 of record CM077001.1, on the reverse strand, counting down.
TACAGAGAGTCCACAGGTGTCGCGTACACCAATGTTTTCATGTGCCCCCAGAAGAAGAAGTCAAGTGGATTAAGGTCCGGAGAGCGTGGAGGCCAAGCCACAGGTCTACCGCGCCCAATCCACCGCCCGGGATATGTTGCATTTAGGAAGTATCGTACTTCAGTGGCATAATGCGCCGGGGCCCCATCATGCATAAACAACGTGTACCTCCATGTGGTGAGCGAAACACCCTGCAACAGTTATTGGGCTTCACGTCCATATTACCACATGCTTGGTCGTGAATCAGATGCATGTCCGCCAATTCCTCGTATGTGTAGTCCTCCATGCTCTTCACGAATACGTCAATTATCATGCGATGTTCGCATGGTAATATCGCTGAACGGGTTCTGCCGAGTTTTTAAATATTTGCTCCTCGTCGTCTACGCACGTGTTCAGCACACCTAATTTGCATCTTGTGCTTCTCATGCACTGGTTGGAACTGAGTGTGCCTGCTGGACGTTTTTCAAACGCGCTCTTTTCTGGCACTACGAGTGGAATGCGACCCTAGGTTCCATTGCAAATATTGTTCGTCTTGATGTGTACTATCACCCCTCTTGTTTTGTTGAAGGAGTTTACAATCACCCTGTATAAAATTGAATGTTTGTTTGTTTGTCCGCTATTCAAATCTACAGTTTTCAATTTAGAACCACGAATTTTGGTACACTATCTCATGGCACTGTAACTTAGGCCGTAGACGGTTTTTGAAGTCGTCGTAGCCCAGGGTCAAGGGGCCCCCATAGAACATTTTCCTAAAAGGTTCCATCTTTTTTTTACTTTTTTATTTTGAATTCGAATTTAATGCTTTTTGTTGATATAAGTGCAAGAATTTATTTTTTTGTGACAAGTGCTTTCCGGTGAAGAACAGCATCACAATTGCAACTGAAGGTAAGTAAACAACAGAAATCAAACGGAAAAACTAAAAATACTCTGTGCCTAAAGACTCTACAGAGAATAAAATTCAAATTCAATGAAGAAATGAATTACAGTGTTGGGTAAGGTTCATGCCGTAAAAAAAGAATCGTTTTCATTTGATTTGTACAAAATTTAGATGGTGAGTTGTCACCAAATTTTCCCGAGCAACGCCGGGCAATTCAGCTAGTAATACGTAAATAATTAGCAGCTCTACTTTTCAATTAAAGACAGAAACTGAACCTCTATATCTTGAAGGTCAAAAATCTCGGAACAAATAGAACTTCTTTACGTATAGCTAGTCGTGCAAATGCAACGTAAAGCAACGCAAATCTATCTTAGAGATGGGCATGGGCGCGGGCTATGACAAAAACCCTTGAACGGATCCAGGCGGGCTCTTATGTCAAATCTTTGACTAAAACTCGGGACCAAGTTAATTTTACTTTTTCTAAATAATTTTATTTAACACTGTTAACCGAATTAAATAACACAATGGAGAACGCCAACTGAATGTGTGTGTGTGTGTGTTTTATTTTAATTTTGTTGTTGGAGGTTTAACGACCACCGTGAGCAACTTAATGGGCTATAAGCAGTCGCCCGTCCCTAATTTAGGGTCACTGGTTCCAGGGAAGGGAGAGAGCCAGTGCCATAAGACAAACACAACATCCATGCCTCACCGGGATTCGAACCCGGACCCCTTTCGGACGAATGATCAGAGGCCATCGCTTAGACCACTGCGCCACCGGGGCGGCATTTTGTTTGTTTTATTTTGATTGAAGGTTTAACGACCACCGTGGGCAACTCAATGGGCTGTAAGCCGTCGCCCGTACTGAATTTAGGGCCACTGGTTCCAGGGATGGGAGGGAACCAGTACCGTAAGACAAACACAACATCCATACGTCACGGGATTCGAACGCGGACCCTTTCTCGGAAGCATGGTCATAAGACAGCGCTTAGACGATTTCGCCACCTGGGCCGCCCTCAATAGTTAGGCTGTAGTCTCTCTTTTGTTCTTTGCCTAAAATTCTTAATTACTGTTTATTGCGTGTTAGCGTGCATTTCGTAACTAAAAACATCTGTGAATGTTTTAAGTAACAACTATGTATTTTTTTTGTAGATACGGTTAAAACTGATAGTGTAAAGTTTTCTGGCGACTAAAATTTAAAGTTCTGCTAGCTGCTATATGAAAAATGGGAATTTTTGGTCATTCGGTGAAAACATGAAGGTGAGCCGATGGCTGACTGCTGGCCAAAGGTCAGTTACCCAGGGCTACTGGTGAGGGGAAATTAGGAGAAATATCTAGCCGACTGAAAATCTCAAATACAACTTTCGCCTTTAGAGTTCCGATATCTCGTTAAGATAATGGACTCCTTCTTATAAACAAATCTAGCTTCTCGGGATTTGGAGACTTCGGCCCTGGCCATCGAGATCCTATTGTAGCATACGCATTCCCCGGTCCTGGTAGGAGATAGATTACAAACCAAGCCCATCAAGCCAGACTTCTTTTCGTTAATTTTAACTACTTTTGAAAAAAGAAGTTAATAAATAAGAGTACATGTGACAGTTTCACCAAATAATAAAGAAAATAAATGCCAAAACCAGCTCTGTCACAGTAGAGCTAATAATGTAAATTTCCATGTAATTAACACAGCAATCAGACATCTCCGAATTGAGTGTTTCTCGCGTAATATCAATCACATCAGAAAACTTGAACATTTTATTGCCCTGGAGCGAGAATCGAACCCGCATCTCCCAATTTCCGTTCGAGCATGCTACCCGTTACACCACCCAGGACGACAAAGTCCCAAATACCTGAATGTTCCGATGTGATTGATATTACAAAGCATGTGAGGAACAATAAATACACTCACGGACAATGAAATTTGCGCACCAAGAAAGAAGCATCGGATTGAACTGAAATTTTATGGACGTAATGATACAGATGAATGATACATATGATGACAAAAACAGAGCTGCAGGACAATTGACCTGTCATCTTCAATAGCGCGTCGCACCGCTTGTTGCGGCGATACATGCTGCAATACAGTCCGGCATGGAGGCGAACAGACGCCTGATGTTGTCCTGCGGCAGACTGGCCCACACGTGTTGGAGGGTGTGCTCCAAATCCCAAATAGTGGGGGACGGCGGCAGCTGGCGTTTCAACCGGTCCCGCACATGCGCGATAGGGGACATGTCCGGGGAACGGGCAGACCATGGAAGTATCTGAATATGACGTAGACAGTCCTGGGCAACCCGAGCCGCGTGTGGGCGGGCATTATTCTGCTGGTAGAGTTCACCTGGAGTCCCGGTTAGGAATGGGAGCACATGGGGTCGTAGGATCTCATCTACATACCGCTGGTCCCTCAATGATACACGTACCACTACTAGAGCTGATCGGCTATCGTAGAAAATGGCTCTCCAGACCATAGTGCCTGCAGTGGGGGAGGTGTGCCGCTCGATAGCGAGGTTGGGATTGTGCTATTGACCCGGGGGCCACCACATCCGGACACGGTGATCATCTGTTTCCAAAACAAAGCGAAGCTCACCGCTAAACACCACACGTAGCCATTCTATGGCGTTCCACATCGCTCTGGCCTGGCACCACTGCAAACGGAGCCGGCGATGTTCCGGTGTTAATGGCAGCACACGTAAGGGGCACTGGGATGGCAGATTCGCTTCCGCGAGGCGTCGGCAAATGGTTCGTGGGCCCACAGGAGCCGCTATATCTGCCTGTATAGTGGACCGGATCCCCGTGGGATCCGTTCGTGATTGGCTCACGATCTGTCGATCCTCTTTGCCGGTGGTCCTCCTGGTCCTTCCAGAACCTCTCCGCCGTGTGGCAGTGTCGTCACGTCTCCACTGCTCCAAACACAGTCGGCCGGTATGGTCAGAGCGATTCATGTGGCGGGCTATACGGCGCGCCGACCACCCTGCGGTTTTCAGCCCGATGATCAGGCCTCTCTCAAAGTCCGTAAGCTGCGTAGATCGACGTCTCAGGCGTCTACTCGTCATTCTTGTCACTCTGTACTCTTGCTTGCGTCGGCTTTCATGGGGCATCGACTATACGCCGGTTTATAAAGCTGTCGGTTTGTGGTTGCAGCGCCACCACAGGGTGTGCGGTCATGCGCAATCGCACCAAACGTGGATCATTTGCATACCAGCACGCACTCTAGCTATTATATTTGCAAAGTTTCGTGGTTGCAGGATGTTTTAAATTTCATTGTCCGTGAATGTATATCCGCCTGTGCGTTTTCCCTTCTAAAACTATGTAAAAACATCAAAAATATTACCCTTCTAACTAAATTAACATTGCAAAGTATAACCGTTTTCCCGCTCTTTACGTAACAAAAATGTGCGGGAGGTATTTTTGAAATCTCCAATACTAATATATTCGCATGACTGTGAATTTCTTCTGTATTTTATGTAAATGTGCTTTTGCATAAGCTTTTGTTTTGTGATTGAGTTATAAAGATCCCAAAATCCCCCCCCATTGGCGTAGTGGTCTAAGCGATGGCTTCTGATCATTCGTCCGACAGGGGTCCGCTTTCGAATCCCGGTGAGATATGGATGTCGTGTTCGCCTTACGACACTGACTCTCTCCCTGCCCTGGAGCCTGTGACCCTAAATTAGAGACGAGCGACTGTTTATAGCCCTGTGAGTTGCTTACGGCGATCGTTAAACCTCCAATCAAAAAACAAAGTCATAGAAATTGTTGACAAGACCTGTTCCTCCATAGCTACAATTCGAAACTACGGTTCACATGTTAGGACGGTGATGTCACTCAGTGACGTCATGATTATTCGTCTGCGAGGAAGGCGGGATGAGCAAACCTTACTGTCTATCAACCTTGCACTCACGTATCGGTGGCAATTTGAATTTAGGCTCTTGCTCTAAAGAACTCTGAGAAAAACTGAGTCCCACTCGATATCCAGTTTGTCTTTTGTTTTCTATCCACGACTAATCAGGAAATTAAAATACACGCAATCCCCTTCCAGCATTTTCTGGCGAAAACGTCTGAGACATTACCAATGGTTTCTTGTGCCTTTAGACTATTGAAACCACGAGCCGAGGGTAATGGAAGCAAAGAGTGGGATCGCTTATAGCTTCTATATCATAAAATCCATCTGCCGGTAGCGATTATCGAAACCGCACCCTTCTGCTCCGGAGACAAATGCTTTCCCAATAAGGCTACACCGACAAAGTTTATCGCTTCAACTTTGCTGTCTTCACATGTGCGTCACCTCTGAGTTAGGTACGTCACATATAACCTCCCCTAGAGAAAGGGCTGGGATGGAATCGTTTTCCGGGGCAGCCGACAAACCCCACTTGAAAGAGGTCACTGCATGAGAAGGAATTTGCATTAATTCCAGATGATGTGTGGAATGAACATCACACATTTTTCGAAAAACCCAACGGCCAAGACATTCAGTTTACGTTAGGGCGCCAATACAGCGCAAAAGCCATTAGCCAGTGGTGAAGATTGAACTCGCACCCCTGTGCTCCGGAGCCGAATGTTTTTCCAACTAAGATACACCGATGAAGTTTGTTGCTGCAACTTTGCTTTCTTGACATGTGCATCACCTCTAAGGAAGGTACGTCACGCGCCGCTTTCTCTCTAAAAGCCTTTTACAGTGAAAGTGCAATGTCGAGCAATAACTCCCCAAATAGCATAGCCTTGCAATTTAACGTGGGCCCAACACTGAGCCACTGTCTTTTAGGAATATAAGACGGTGGCTCAGTGTTGGGACTACTTTAAATTGCAAGACTCTGCTACCTGGGTCAGCAATTACGTACATAGCATTTGAACCCATTTCTGCCTATGGAAAATGCTGTAATGCGATAATACCCTGTACGTGACACGCCTCCTTTGGGAATTTAGTTTCTCTCTCCCAGGCTATGGCCTAGGTGGATCTCTCCCTAAAACAGCTCTGGTAAAAAAAAACGGACATAAAACTGATTTTTTTTCATTACTAGGGGCTGCGTATCTAGGCTCGTTACGCTCGTTTGCTGAGTAGAGCTCGGGCCCTTCAGCCCTATCTCCAAGTATATCACATGAAATAAACTGGAAAATTTATATAAATTTCAATTTTTATTGCATGTCTAAGCAAATAAGGCTTGTTATTCCGAAGTTTCAGGGGTTTTTTTACTGTCGTTAATTTTTGGAAGGTCGGACTTTTGTCGTTTGAACTTAAAGCATTTACAAAATTTACCACTAAGGAAAACAAAAGCGTTTCAAAAAGCATTTCCGTAAACCGTAAAACGTTATGCTAAACCGTTAAGGTGGACGTCAAGTAATTTTGCTTCCTATACTTCCAATGGAAAAACTTTTGTACACATTTCCTTCGCAACCAGTGTGTTCCCAAGGATGAAAATTTGAACATCGATTAAAATAACTTCACATTATAACTTATAATACTTAGTATTTTCTAAAACATAACCATAATTATATTAAAAATCAATAACTTTTCCTTTGGTAGTGTTGGAACCCCCAAAAAAAGATGGCGCGACCTGTACTTTGATGACGTCAGTAGACAAACAAATGTTGGATTGCATAATTATGGTTATGTTTTAGAAAATATTAAGTCCAAGTTATAAAATGAAGCTATTTTAATCGATGTTCAAATTTTCATCCTTGGGAACGCATTAATTGTCTAGAAAAAAGATGGTGCGACCTTACATTGATGACGTCAGTAGACACACAAATGTTGGATTGCATAATTATGGTTATGTTTTAGAAAATATTAAGTATTCCAAGTTATAAAATGAAGCTATTTTAATCGATGTTCAAATTTTCATCCTTGGGAACGCAGTAATTGTGAAGAAAATGTGTACAGAAAGTTTTACATTGGAAGTATAGGAAGCAAAATAACTTTACGTCCACCTTAAACAACTGAGATAGCTTTACCAACAAAACATATACATAGCAAATTCTCTGCGTCACCGTGGCAGCAGGTCACGGGACCAGAATTTTCCTGTGTGGTTATCGTGAAGACAGACAAGCCGCTCGTTTCTTTCCTTTGAGTCTTTGAAAAATGCTTAAAAATCAGAAAACGACTTTTTCTTAAAACTTTTTTGTAAAAAAGGGATGATAGTTGCGTGTTTATGCTGTAAAAATTGCAATGCGCTATGATTTATAGTTTGCCATATATCCGTTTTTTTAAATGGATCATATCGCGTAATAGAGAATTTTGTGAAATTTAGAAATTTAATTTCTCGTAAAATAAATCGAAATTCAAAAAAAGGGCGACGAGGTGCAAAAAATTCGGTCATGGCACTACATGCCTACAAAGTTTCGTGGTTCTGTTGCTGTTAGTGTGTCCGGAACGCGACCTGATAGCACTTTTTTGCTTACCTTAAGTTTGAAATACAATAGCGCTTGAAGTATGGCCAGAATAGAGAAACGGTTTATTTCACCGTGTTTTCCAAACAATTCTCTACAACCGGTGTAAATTTCATATTTCTGTGTTCAATACGTTTTGCGCTGCGAGCTAGGAAAGCAAGAGTGTCGCGAAATTTCTAAAACAGCGGCAGCAGTTACCTTTTTTAGAATACAGAGAAAGTTTCTAAATTTGTTCAGTAAAATATTTTCTTAATTGAGCAAGTATAGCTTGTATTCTTGCTTTTCTGCTGATCACAAAATGATACTAAAAATTGCTTCACACGAAAGTAATAACGAGGGTAACTCGTAATTTCATTAAAAATGTCTTCTTCCACTTTGCCATTCACATAACTGTCTCTTTAAAGAGCGGACATCCGAGTCCATTTCTTCATTAAATTTCCATTTTGTCCTTATCCGTTGATTTGTGGGCGTAAACGTGAAAAACTCCTTCTGCATCGACACTCCATTTTTCCGGAGGCTCTTTTGATTTCGAAAAAAGTGCCGATAGCATTAATTTCCACTCTGCGATATTTATGTCATGGTTGCGGCTAAGTCTAATTCAAATGATCGCACAATAAGAATAAGGACATTGCAAGGCGACAGAGTTACCATAGCTACAAACATTTTGGGACTATGCGTCTTCTTTCACGATGCGCCGTAAAGTTTCCTTTCATTCAGAAAAACAAAGTCCGGAAATTCCTCCGAGAACACAAATCTTAACGCTGAGCTGAATATTCATTTAATCATGAGGATTTTTTTTTCATGTTGAAAATCTTTGCAGTTCATTTAAACAAGTTCATTTTAAGGGTAATTGACTTCGGTTCAGCTAACATCTACATATTGTCGGTAAGTACGAACCTTGCGATTATATCAAATGGAAAAAAACGGTTCTGTCGGGGAAAACAATGCACGAAAATCTTTCACATGAACTGAGTTATTTGTTCACAGTAAAATTAGTCTTTGTAGAGGGACTTCTTTAAGTACTTAGCAATAGATTTGCGTTTTCCAAGTGGAGCGAATGCCCACAGGCGTAGGTCTCTGGCATCAAAGCTGGGCTTCGGGTGGTGTCCAGAGTTGGAAACGGGTCAAACATTTTTGACCCGGACCTGACCCAGGATAAATCTGATTTGAACTAAAAATTCGAAATGCAGCTTATAATTATACATAATCATATACACGGTCATATCAGAATAATATAACCACCTACCTAATAATGGCAATAATCACCCTTGACCCGGATTACAGCGGCGAGACGACGAGGCATGGAACGCAATGAGGCCCTGAAAAGTTGCCCGAGGCTCACGTGCCAATTCGGACTGCAGCAGAGCACGGAGGTCCCGGAGATGACGTGGTTGTGGGTAGGCACGTCGAACCTGTCGATCCAAAGAGTCCCACAAGTGCTCTATGGGATTGAAGTAGGGCGATTTCGCCGGCCAAGGGAGAACAGATGCATCTTGTCGTGTTCCTGGAACCAGTCACACACACCCTTAGCGACACGACAAGGCGCATTGGCCTGTTGGTACACACCATCACCACTAAGGTAAACGGCCAACATGAAGGGATGCATGTGGTGTTGTGGTCAACGAGGATGGACAGGTAGCCATTAGCGTTCAGGGACCCATTCAGTGGTACCAGCGGTCCCACGTCATACCAGGAAAACATCCACCAGACATGCACATTGTCACCGCCGGCCTGTACTTGACCAACAAGCGTGCCCGGGTGTTAGTTCTCGTGTGTCTGACGCCGTATCCGCCGAATCCCGTCACTTCAGTGGTGCAGAAGCCTGAATTCGTCGGAGAAGGCAACTTTTTTCCCACTCTTCCACTGTCCAAGGACGGTAGTCCCATGAGAACTGCATGCGTCGTTGCCAATGGACCTATGTTAACATGGGCGCCTTGACGCAGAGTCGACTCCAGAGACCCATGCGTAACAGGGTTCGCTCTGCTGTTTTCGGGGACACGTACCTGGGTGCCATAGTGTTCATTTGCGTGATCAATTGCTGCACTGTTGCTCGTCGATTTCACTTTACCAATAGACAGAGGTGACGTCTTTCTCTGGGGTCAATGGCCTTTGAGGCTCCACAGTTATGACGTCAGAAGGTACTCGACTACTCGGAGAGCCAACGGTCCAATTAGTACACCCTTACTACAGCACCTCGCGAACTGCCTACGAAGACTGCTCTTTCTGAGATGTTTCCACCCTTAGCCGATGATCATTCCTTTTTGAACGTCCGTCAAATCACTACCTCTGCTCATTGTGCTCACGTTACGCACTATGGATCATTTGTCCTGGCCGGCCTCTTATATCTTCGTGTCGCTCTGGTGACATAAATGGTCCTTTTGCACTCAGGTGCCTATAATCAGGTGACCTTACATCCGGTACCTAACTACCACGCACTTCGTTGATATATGTGCCTAAACAGCCCTTGTTTAGTTGAGTAACAACAAAAGCATTAGCTAATGTTCTTAATTTACCTTCACACTGTTGTTCCGTGTTGGTAATTGATGATTAACTAAATACTTTTTTGCGCCGAAGTGCAATATGCGAGATTTGTCGCTTCGTAGTTTAACGACAGCATCTAGATCTAAAAGAAAATTAGAGCCACTGATTCCAAGGAAGAGAGAGAACCAGTATTCGAAGGACAAACGTGGTTTGCCTCGAGATCGAATCCAGAGCCAGCAATATGAGAAGCCAGAAGCTCACGCCCTAAACCACCGACAAACACTGGGCGACTACGCAACAATTCACAGCATTTATCAAAATCAGCATTTCACCATACCATCGTCATCAGACGTTCTCAATTCACGGTGGATGGAGGTCTCCTCAAGAATCTTTCACAGTGCTGTTGTGGTCAGGTCCGAATTCAGGAAGTGCTGTATCTATCTCTACGGCGCAGGTTCGTTCGGAACCAGTGATCCCTAAATTAGAGACTCCCCGACATGCATGTGAACAGTAGGGAAAGCATCTGTTATTTTGAAAAGCTATCGACAAAATTCTTGTGCTCTTCATAGGGAGATTACATTTTGTTAAACTTCACTTAGCCGCCAAACATTATGTAGCTCTTTTACTTGATCGACTTGAAATGCATAAAAAAAATTTATGCATTCAGTGATGATCTATGACAGTGTATGTTTACAAGCATGAAGAGTAACAAAAACTTACTTTATTATTCCGGTATAAAAAGAATTTAACAAGCACGTGATATTGTATACGGATATAAGCACTGAAAAGTTGTTACATTTCTTTGGAATCAAAATTGGCGCAAACAAGCCTACAAATTCTATAAATAAGATCGTGACGTCCAATTGTTCTGCTTCCAGTTGTAAAACGCAATGTAGGAAGAAAAACTGAGCCATAATTGACATTGTCGGTAAGTTTTGCAGCTTTCTTTAATCAACCGTAAAAATTAAAGCTATAAAAAAACTGAAAGAGACGCTTTACTCTCAGCTTCGAGAAGCTGCGACTATCTGTACTTGAGCCGTCTGAAGATATAAGCAACACTGTCCTCGTACTGTTGCTGTACGTTTTGGTGGGGGGATGTACTTGACGGAGGAAAGGTTCCTGCCTTCACGAAATCTACAGAGCAGTGTCCGTGTTATGAAGGTTAACATACAGGGGTTAGACAGAATAATGTAACACCACGCTCAAAGACGTGACTTTTAATGCAGCTGCTACGTCGCAATACCGTAAGATATCCACCAGTTTTTGGTTGTAATAGCTTTGTTTAGAACCTCAAGGTTCTGCTGTTTAAGTGCATTTAAAGTATCTTGTTGCAAAATTTCTTTGGCCAACCGGTGGCGCAGTGGTCTAAGAGATGGCTTCTGATAATTCGCCCGAGATGGGTCCGGGTTCGAATCCAGTGAGGCATGGATGTTGTGTTTGTCTTACGGCGCTGGCTCTTTCCCTTCCCAGGAACCAGTGACTCTAAATTAGGGACGGGCGACTACTTATAGCCCATTGAGTTGCTTGCGGCGGTCGTTAAACCTTCAATAAAAAAAAATTCTTTCAGGGTGACGACGAAATGAGCGACCTATCGGACTTCGAAAGAGGGCTAATTGTTGGTAGCCGGCTAGTTGATGCCTCTGTGACAACAGTCGCCAGGGTAGTGGGGTATCGAGAACTACTGTGTCTACACATGACAGCATACCGTGTTCGTGGCGAAATCACGTCTGCGAAACACAAGAGCGGCCGGAAAATGACCCTGACTGATGAAGACAGAAGAGCATTAAAGAGGATTGTTACCCGTAGTGAGAAAACAATGGCGCCTAAAATTAGTGCGGAGCTCAATCTGCATCTCCAGATCGCAGTATCAATGATAACAGTGCTCGTGGAACTGCATAAGCAAGATATTCATGGCAGAGCTGTTATTGCAAAACCTATGGTGACCCGGATGAATGCAGCAACGACAACGGCAGTCCTGCTTGGAGCATACAAAGTGGACTGCCGATGCATGGAAGCGTGTAATGTGGTCTGATGAATCTTCATTCCCACTATTCCCCACCGCAGGACGTATTTACGTGTGGAGAACAACGTCAAAAGCGTACAACCCAGATTGTTTGCTCCCAACAGTGCAACATGGTGGTAGTTTTGTCACACTCTGGTCGTTCATATCGTGATTTTCAGCAGGTCCCCTGATCACCTTGAAAGGACGGATGACTGGAAGGGCGCATGAAACCATTCTGGCAGACCAAGCCCATCCAATTGCTCAGACATTGTTTCCTGCCTGCATGGGATGCTATCTACCAAGATGATAAAGTCCCAATTCACAGAGCTCGGAAATGTCTAACCATGGTTTGAGAAACATGAGGGACGAACGTTCACACCTTTCTTGGCCTCCCCAATCACCAGACTTCAACATTATCGAGCGACTGTGGTGTGTGTTGGAAAACACAGTAAGATCCCTTTATCCTCCTCCTACATCTCTCAAGGACCTGCAGTAGTTTCTGCATGAAGACTGTTGTAACATCGCACTAACAGATACCCAGGATGTATATGCGTCCATTCCAAGAAGGATTTAGGCGGTTTAGAATGCCATAGGTGGTCCCACACCCTATTAGGTACGTAAAACCTTCTTTTCCTAGGTGTTCACATTACTCTGTCTAACCCCTGTATGTTCAACGGCGTGGGTGGTGATTTTCAACTGCAGCATAATGTGAGGGATGACAAAGAGGAGGTACAGAGCATGAATAACATAAAGTCAATGACCGTATGCTGGAGAAATGATGGCGATTTTTTACATGGCTTTTTTCAACTTTTCTTTGCCATTGGTGGAATTCGTATCTTCTAACTCCAGAGCGGCTGTTCTCCTAATTGAACGACGCCGGTAGGGTTTTCGCTGCTTCATGGTCGATTTGGCTCACCTCAGTAGAACGTCATCTGCGTTATGTCACGCAATACGTTATACTGCATATATCAACGAATGGAACATCGAAACACGTCTTTTTACAAAAAAAACACACATGAAAACCAGCCGAAAATAACGCGTCTACATGCAAATAAAGTATCGTGGATTGTTTCTTAAATTTCACTTCTGTGACTCTATGATTTCCTTTCACGTCCTTGAGCCAATTAAAACCCCTACCGGAAGTGTCAGGGTATTCCAAAAAATTTGATTAACGTTTCCATGACAACTTCAACTTCTGAGTGGGACTGAACCGCCTTCGCGCAAGAACTGTTTTTCCGGCCGATTCGTCAATATTTGTTTTCGTTTCTATCTTCGTTGTTTAACATGATATTGATCGCATTTTTATCTGTAGGAATTTCTGGGATGAAACGGAACGAAATCATCAATATCACAGGTCCATAAAATGTTGCATATTAAAAAGTGTTTGATTTAATTTGGCAGATTTGCACGTGTACTCATATTTGCGATGCTGATTACAAATAGAATTCCATTTTTACTCTATCATGTAAGGGTTTGATGTCGCACGTTTCTCGAAGTATGCGTAAAATATTAAGTTAAAAAATGAAAATAACTATTTTAATTATTGAGGATACATCCATCACATTTGAAACATTTTTTTCATACACAACACCGCAATTAAGTAATGAAACTGACTTTTTTCAAAATCTCGGCGAAACACACGGGTTAGGAAGGAATGGTTTGCTGATAAATCATTTATCAGCAATGCGGTGGCAATAGCGTTTGCGTGAGAATTGCGCAGATGATTATCTACACAGGCATGACGTCATTCGTTTGGAGAATATTGTCACTGCTATCTGTCTTGGAGCAGAGAGCAAATATCCGGTTTTGTTTGAAAATCGGTAAGACCGCATCTGAGACAGCGGAATTGTTGCGTGATCCGTATAGGGCTAATTGCCTATCTCATGAACAAATAATCCGATGGTATACGCGCTACAAGGATGGGCGGGAAGATTTGGAAAATGACGAAAGGTCCGGACGCTCAATTTCAGTGCGCATGTCTGAACTCATTGTGAAAAATCGTGAAGAGGATAAAAAGTGATCGTTGTGTGGCCTTGAAGATGATGGAATGTGATAACGGTCAGGCAATGGTTCCTTCTTCACGATAATGCGTTCGCACACAGTGTACAACAGTTTCTCGCACGGAAACAAGTGTTTGTACTCAACCATCCCCCTGTCCTCTAGATTTGTCGCCGTGTGACTGCTTTCTTTTCCCTACATTAAAGCTGCCTTTAAAAGGAAAAAATACATTTTCCAGACACTGAAGACATAAAAAAAGAGCTGTGACATCAGCTTTTCAGTACATGTCAAAAGATGACCTCTGCAAGTCCTTCCTTTTGTTGGCTGATCGTGTCACTTCTGGTGTTAACGCAGGAGGAATTCACTTCGAATAAATATGAAGACATACAAAGAACTGTGACATTAGCTCTTCACTCCATACCAAAAGATGACCTCTGCAAGTCCTTCCTTTCGTTGGCTGATTGTGTCACTTCTTGTGTTAACACACGAGGAATGCACTTCGAATAAATATGAATAAACATTAAATAAACTTTCATCTGTTGCTGTGCCATGGGCAGATATATCATCATTCTGCATTATAGTGCAAATATTTTCCTTCAAAGATACAGTACAGTTCTTACGAGTTAGTGTTTTAACTGATAATAGGTTGCCTACGAGTTCTGGAATGTACAGCACAATTTCAAGTGTTATCTTGTATTCTTCATTTTGAAGAGTTGTGACATTCAGCATTCCTTTACCAATTCTAGCTGTGAGTAGCCTCACACCATTTTCTATCACGACCGAGTTTTCAGAACTTTCTGTTAACTGTGTGAAAAAATTAACATTTTCATTCATGTAACTTGTTGCGCCCGAGTCCATGACCCATTGCGAGTCTTGTACATTTTCTTCTGCTTTCAAAATATAATTTCAATCTATTTTATGATCTTTGTGAATTATGCGAACACCTTCATGAGTACTGAGAACTTTTGTTGCAGATAATCAGCTTTTGTATCGTGTAGTTCCTTTGTGGAAGTAGTTGGTGTTAATGTCGTATGATGTAGTTCCAAACCATCTCGGAGGTCCTGTGACGATTTTGAGTCATACGGATTTACGCCTTGTTCTTGTACAACAACCTGATGTGTACAAACATTTAGTTTTGTTCTTTGCTGATTATTTTGCTTCTTTGAAGAATGTTGTTGTTCTCTGTTTTTATTCTTAAGATACCAGCATTCACCTTTGTTATGACTAATATAACGAAGTAAATTTCTCCGTCATTTTTGTCCACGCTGGGAATCGAACCCGAGTTCTCTTATTCCGGAACAAGTCATTCTACCAACTGAGCTACGCAGACGTTCGTTCTCGCTGCTATCTGCCTTTATGTCGTGTGCGTCCTGCGGGGCAGGCACGTCACATCTCCCCCGCTGGTCCTTCAATGATCCACGTACCACTTCTAGAGCTGATTGACTATCGCAGAAAAGGGCTCCTCAGACCTATAATGCCTGCAGTGGGGGAGGTGTGGCGCTCGATAGCGAGGTTGGGATTGTGCTGTTGACTCGGGAACTTCCACACTCGGACACGATGGTCATCTATCCCCAAAACGAAACCGCACTCATCGCTAAATACCACACGTTGCCAGTCTGTGGCGTTCCATATCGCTCTGACCTGGCACCACTAACACAGAGCCGGTGATGTTTCGGTGTTAATGGTAGCACACGTAAGAGGCGCTGGGATCGCAGATCCGCTTCCGCGAGGCATAGGGGAAATGGTTCGTCGGCACACAGGAGCCGCTACATCTGCCTGCATAGTGAGACGGGTCCCCGTGGGATCCGTTAGTGCCTGGCTCACGATCCATCGATTCACTCTACCGGTGGTCCTCCCGGTTCGTCTGGAGCCGCTCCGCCGTGTGGTAGTGCCGTCACGTGTCCACCGCTTCCAACACGGTCGGACGGTATAGTAAGAACGATCCATTTGGCGGGCTATACAGCGCGCCGACCACCCCACGGTTTCAGCTCGATGATCAGGCCTCTCTCAAAGTTCGTAAGTTACGTAAATCGACATTTCTGGCATCTACCCGGCATTCTTGTCACTTTGTGCTCTTGCTCGCGTCGGCCGATGCTTTTGGCTTTCATGGGGCATCGACTACACGCCGGTTCATAAAGCTGCCAGTTCGTATTTGCAGCGCCACCACAGGGTGTGAGGTCATGCGCAATCGCACCAAAAGTGGATCATTTGCATACCAGCAAGCACTCTAGCTATTTGCAAAGTTTCGCGGTTGTAGCATGATTTCTCCTAGGTGCGCAAATTTCATTGTCCGTGAGTGTATTCAATTTAAAATTTAAAATGGGAAACATATCCGACGAAAGAAGGCGTTTCGGCCAACACGAAATGCATTGCTATAGCCTTGAAAACCATCAGTTTTCCTAGAGTTGCCAAAAATTTAGATACAGTTCCTTAATACTGTTTTTCCCCTTTAAAACTGTCACGTGACCAACCACCATAGGACTTCGTGACTTCAAACGTAGATTTCTCTCCGTATTTAATCGTTATTTATTTGTTTAGTCAAGTCACTCTCATATTTAAATTTTAAAGTTTTAATATTCAGTTTGTGTACTCTCCTGTGAGCCTTGGCAAAGCCGTTTCTTGATATAAGAAAGTTGGCAAAACGGTTTGCTTTGATTCCTTACTCCAATAAACGGGTGGTTACCATAGTTTATTTGAAATTAAAATCAATTTTCGAGGTGTCGTGAGGTATATTATAGCTACTCATGTATTACAAATAAGGAAAACAACTTCGGGCTCTTGTCTTATCTTATTAATATGAATGTTATGGTATCTGAGAGAACGCAGATTACATGTAACGCAGAAATGTCAGGAACGCATTCTACGAGTTACGTAAGGAATTTCCAAATTCTTATCTGAGATTTATCTGAAATGACACGAAGAGAATTCTGATCTCTGTTTGTATTTACAATAGAAAAAGTATAGAACGTTCGTCAGGAAAAAAATTGTGTTTCAAAAGTCACTGCGAAGCTGTTTTGTGAACAATAGCTTTGCTTTGTTCTTTAGAGTAAAAGTACAAAGTACTTTACTGGTTCTAGTACGTTAGCATGGAGCACAATACCGCACAATACTGCCCATATGGAAGTCAAGGAATCTAAGTTTTTATGCCTGCGCCGCTGAGTGACGTGCTGATATTTTTTGATATAGAAAATATCAGCTTAGTTTAAAACTGAAGGCCTTTAAATAATGGCATGTCTAAGGGAATAATGGAAGCACTGGGAATTAAGGATGACGCAAAAGTTGTTGGAAGATGTCCATTTTAGAAGTAGCTACTGTAAGCATGCAACGCTTCCTGTTTCGGTTTTGCAGTTTTGAAAACCTATTGCTCTGCAAATAGAACAGCGAGGGCTGTTCTTCGAATCAGAATGCCTTCAAGTAGTTTCCGATTTCGAGTGTATCGTTCCGCTTTGATTACACAGAACCTGATCACACCCAATGTGAAAAAAGTTGTTACTGATAAATTTTATACACTGGTGTGCAAAAATTAAGGACGAAGAGGAGAAATTAGCATAACAGCGGAATGAACCGGCAGAACGGACCGAAAGACGACTCAGGAGTTAGACTAGGGTCCTGTACGGTAGGGCATGCACATATATGCAGCATGACGTAGGGGGGTCGGAAGAATATAAACCATACGGGCGGTGCACGTTCAGCAATTCGGCGAAAGCTATTGCACGACGTACATCGGTTTGAACGACGTCGAGTTGCTGCCACCGTATGATATAGCCAACAGGCAATCCAGTAGACGACATCTGGAGGACTTTACCCGAGGTCGCGTCATTGGGAGGTTGGAAGAAGGTCGAAGTGTGACTAGTGTGGACGAGAAGTTCGGGATCGCTCACAGCATCGTTTCACGAGCTTGGAGAGCATTTCAAACGACAGGAACAGCTGTCCGAGAGTTTAGCAGTGGTCGTCCACGAGCAACCACGGCGGCCGACGACCGGTATATTGTCCTACAAGCGAGAGGAGACAGACGGCAGACAGCGGGAGAAATCGCAAGGCACATGCAACAGATAACTGGACGTCCGTTATTGCGTTTTACCGTGGCCAAGAGGCTGCACAAAGATGGTCTATTTGCACGACGACCAGTACGGTGTGTGCCATTAACGCCTGCTCATCGGAGACGGCGGTTTCTGTGGTGCCAGGAACACAACAACTAGACACATCAGCAATGGGGTCAAGTTCTCTTTACAGATGAGAGCCGATTTAGTCTGACGAGAGATTCTGGACGTATACACATCTGGAGAGAGCAGTGAACACGCAATCACATCTCCAACGCCATCGAAAGGGACCTGTTTGGAGGTGGCGGAGTTCTCGTTTGGGGCGGTATCATGCTTGGTAGCCGTACTGACCACATCTTCCAAGGATGTTCAGTCACTAGTGTCCGCTATTGTACCGAGGTTCTCCTGCCGTCAGCATGGACAGATGATGTAAATCCTGCAACGTATTCAGGGGTGATCCTATCCCCTACTAAAGACTGGATTTTTCTTGGCAGCCGCCTGTCACATGGACGTTTCTGTCTTCTGTCCAGTTGTGCTCGAAGCTGCCTTTTCAATAAAGTGCCTTTGTATCCTTTGGATTCCTTGTTTGGACGGTTTTGCTCACTTGTCCCATATTCTTACATCTTGGGGATCTTATGGTATGATTTGAGTCGATGTGGAGCACTTCTGCACGACGTTACATTCGAAAACCCGTCTCGTCCTTAATTTTTGCACGCCAGTGTATGAATTGGTTTTTAGAATTCCGTTACAGTAGACGTCCAAATGACTGTTTTTATTTGTAAACATATTTTGCGAAGGAAATATTATATATCGAATAATGGTACTACAGTTTGTTGTTGTTGTTTTTTGTTATCCGGAGGTAGAGTGTTTCCTATGCTAAGCTATTTCCAACTTTGTGCGGGAAGTATCGAATCTCAAAGTATGTGAAAAAAAAAATTTGCCGGTGATCGAACCAGCATCCTTCTGCTTCGGAGCCGAATACTTTCCCAATTAAGTTACACCGACGATGCTTTTCGTTTTAACATGTGCTTCAGCTCTGTAGTAGCGTACGTCACAAGTATCGAAACCAATTGAAGAGCTCTCAAGCAAAATCTGAGAAGCCATACATACTTCCAGATCAGAAGAACTATTGGCCGATAAGCAGGGTATAGAAGGGCTTTAGCGCGTCTTAGCGGCGCTAAAGCCCTTCTATACCCTACTTCCAGATACTACATACTTCCAGATCATACTACATACTTCCAGATCATACTACATACTTCCATATCAGAAGAACTATTGGCCGATAGGCAGGGTATTGAAGGGATTTAGGGCGTCTTAGCGGCGCTATTTTTCTAGGCTTAGTGGCGCTAAGGTACTTTTTGTAGTTAAGTAGTTGCAGAAGATCGGTAAAGACATATTTTTAAATGATCATTAATTCGAAAGCAGCTAATATTGTGTGTTATATGCAACTCTGATTGAAATATTCGTATTGCAAGGATGAAATTATACCGTCGGATCATACAACAGGACATCTCACGGATCATAAGGGTAAAGAGAATGTTGTTTGTTCCCGGGTTGAACTCTCACCGTGAGCTGCTATCAGGGCTATATGCCGTCGGCCGTCCTTGATTTTGGGCCTACGCACCACCCAAGCTTCACAGGAGCTTAGACCGCTAACCAGAAACCTACACCTCTGACTACTCGGTTACCGGGACGGCATAAAGAGAATATAAAGTCCATTGTCGAGACGGCAGTCCTCAAAATTATTTCAATGCTCCGAGAAAAAACTGTAGAGAGAAATTATGTTGCCATCAAGGCTAGGGGACAAGAGTTTTATGCGTGCAAAAAATTATTTTTACTAAGCTACCATTTCTCTTGTTCGTAAGGATAATATAACAGATATCTTCTTTATTTACCTCAGAATTTTAGGATAAGGTCGTATTGATCACACTGAATAGATGTGACAGTATTAGTTACATTATTTCAGTGTGACTATATTAGTTACATCTATCCAGCGGGACCCAAATAGTAATCACATGAACATTTGAAATTGGGTGAAATGGCAGTGCGTTACTTAAAAAACTGCGTATTTTTAGGATGCGACTAACAAACAACTTATCTTTCCTTTATTAAAAAATTGCCCAAATTAAGCGATTTAAATAAAAGTAATTAGTAATTAATTTTTTTAAATACACCGAACAATGAAAATAGCAAATCAGAATTCACAATGT
The DNA here is from genome assembly GCA_039090855.1 of Macrothele yani. Taxonomy (NCBI): domain Eukaryota; kingdom Metazoa; phylum Arthropoda; class Arachnida; order Araneae; family Macrothelidae; genus Macrothele; species Macrothele yani. Next base: position 164,750,891 of record CM077001.1, on the reverse strand, counting down.
TTTTGAAACCTTTGAGTCTTCTCTCCAAGTCTTTTGTACCTAATCAGTTCACCGCTGAGGCACTTTTTAAATTAGAAGTACATCCCTGCCGGTAGGTGATTTTGTAAAAAACAAAATTAAAGTCCCTTTAAACAGCTCATTGAAGTACTTCGTTCTATCGAATGCAAAAAATGAATGTTAAGCACATTAATTTCGTGCTATTACACTACATGAAAAAGTGCGTTGCATTATGAATTTTTATAGAATTATGATCTATAAATCTGTGATGTGAAATAAAAGTGTTATAAAAAAAGCTTATAATTATTTCCATTACGATAACATTTTTTTCGCTGAAAATAGTAACAAAAATTCCGTATCGTATTGTGAACTACTTTCTTTCACGTAGCGGAAAGATACATTCGAAATCGGAAACTACTTGAAAGCGTTCTGATTCGGAAGTTCAGCCAGAGTAAGTAATATCACACGAATATCTTTCTTTAAACTTTCAAAATGCAGAATACTGCATGAAAACGGCGGATGTTTCGAAAATGTCGTCAAATCCTTTCAGAAGAAAGTGCCATAAATATGGATGCATCCCACAGAAAAACATCTCGCGAGCAAATTCAGTGCTGCTTTACCCTATAACAGAGTAAACAAAAGAAATAAAAATTCAAATTGTGAACAACACGCATTTTTTCGGTTAAAACAAACATTACTCGCAATATTTACTTTTATTTTTCTGCTGCAGTTTGATTGTGTTAACGGCCCAGCTTTGTCAGGAAGAATGACGTAGCACAGCAAAACTGTAGCAAACAAATCTAAACAAAATACTTAACGTTGTTTTGTTTAATCTGATAATTACAGAATGTCTTACCTAGAACACGCACTATTTGAAATTCCAGAGAATGGTTGAAGAATTCAAATCGTATTTGATAAATTAAATTCAATATACTAAAGTACAGAACCCAAGGGGATCAAAATTTACTATTATCGTACAGCCAACGTAACCCGCTATGTCAAACTAGAAAGTGTACATTATGGAATATACGATGGTATGCATTTGTATAGAGGGCGAACAGAATTTGCGCTCCAAGCTACAGATGAAAAAGTAGTTTTAAAAATAAAATAGCACGAATTATGCGCATTTTAATGATAGTTACCTCAGGAACAAAATTTAAAGGCTTGCTGAAGCTGTTTTTTTTTATTAGAGGTTTAACGACCACCGTGAGCAACTCAATGTGCTATAAGTAGTCGCCCGTCCCTAATTTAGGGTCACTGGTTCCAGTGAAGGGAGAGAGCCAGTGCCGTAAGACAAACACAACATCCATGCCTCACCGGGATTCGAACCCGGAGCCCTTTCGGACGAATGATCAGAGGCCATCGCTTAGACCACTGCGCCACCGGTGCAGCTGTTGAAACTGTATAGCGATTTCTAAAGTTCATTAGAACCGTAAGAAAAATCCGGTTCATAAACTATATGAAGGTGGAAGCTGTGAATCCGTTTATTGGTGTAAATATGACATAAATGGTAAGTCAGATAACATCCGAAAACTTAAAAATTCCGTCGTCCTGGAGTGGGAATCAAACCTGCGTCTCCCGGATAGCGCCCGAATATGCTAACCACTACACCACCCAGAACGGCCAAGTTTCAAGTTTCCGATTAATTTGAACATAACCAACACTGAATTCTCTAGTCGAAGCAACCGACATTCATATATAGCGAATCTGGAGGATTAGAATTCATTCATTGCTATATTAAGGATTCATCATTGTTAGCACTGTGAACTGCGTAGACAAGGTTGTTGATCAGTGGAAGCAGACAGTACGTGTCAGTGCTGTTTCAAATTGATTGCGACTTATGCTTTTGTTGCTGCTTAATTTTATTAAAGGACTAAAATTACGAGAATTTCTCACATTCTTTTCAAGAAGTGTGTACGTAAGTAATTATTTATAAACACACAACGTCTCCGGAGTTCTGAAGAGACCTTGCTTTTCTAAGGTCGTGTTTTTCTGCTTTCTGTGAAGCGCTGAAGGCCCTCCTTGATTTGAAAAAGGTAACACATTACTCAGTTCGTTTTGAATATATTATCAGTCTAAATTATTCATGTAAAATCTCGATCAAAGCAAAAATGGAATTTCAGTTGATGCCATCAATTCAGGCTTTATATAAATTAATTATATTGGCTGTGAACCGAAAAATTCACCATTTCTAAACACGCCATTTGATTTATTTTGGCTTGAATAATTTATGAATTTTATGATTTGACAGGGTTTTCTTCTTATGTACTTTTGTTTTGTATTTTCGCTACATGTTGGTGGCAATAATTTCCTGGAGGCACAGGCACACGTGCACTAAAAGATATCGGTTTCATGTTCCATAATTTTCCAGCAATTCTTATTCCAATTATATTAGCGTGATTTACATCTCCTGAATATATGAACTAAACAAGTCTTCGTTATCAAACCCACCTGTTTATAAGTTGGCCACGTGTCGAAGATCATCTTTTTCTCATACAATCTTTTTTCTTCCTTTTCTTTTTTTCAGTGATTTTTTAAAATTTCCCCAGCACCTCTTCTCATTCCATTTATTTTCATATTGCTTATCAAAGACGTTTTAACGTTTCCATCAAGTTCTTAATCTGCATGAAGGCCCCAAAGCATAAACACTCTTCTAATATTAATTGAAAAATCTCTCTCAAAGCATGCGGAGTGACTTGGTGATATCGGAGTTTTTTTTGTTTTGTTTGTCATACACGTGTTTCATTCACATCGACCGCAAAAGGTATGGAAGCTATCATTTATTTCAGGGAGTCGTGCATGGGGATGTTGATAAAAAAATATTTTTAGAATGAATCTGTGTAAGTTCAGGTATTTGATTCACAGGAGATGAAATATTAAAACCCTCTCTGTATTTTCAGAATGTACAGAATATTGCCAAATTGATTGTGTCACTCGAAAAGTTCACCCAAAATAAATAAAAAAGTGTTTAAAGGGGAAAAAGAAATGCTTATTCTGGCACTTTTGAAATTACAATTTTTATGTCCCTCTTTCTCAGAACCTATTAGAGATAAATACTTGAAATTTGGTACGGTCGTAGAATGAACCTTTCTATATAAATTGACATTTTTATAAATACATACAGTGGGCCTCTGAAAAGCGGACGCTTTGGGACTTCAGCATTTGTCCGTTATTGGGAGGTGTGTTCTATTCGGAAGGTTAACTTCTGAACTGAACTTAAAAATATTAAAACTGGCCACTAGATTTCTTACTATAAAAAATCAATCATATTAAATATGCACGTAGAATAAAAGTGATGTTTTTGATTAAATGTGTGAGTGCATGCAGTACATGTACAGTATTTTTATTTTAAAATATAGTACATACAGTGTACATATTCCAATGCACATTTAAACATACGTACGTAACAATAAAATAGATTACATCATGAATTTTAAAATGCACGTACTTACCGCTCACTATGTAATTTAATCAGAGTGAAAGTTTTGCCTAAAAAAATCTGATAAAAGCGCTATTTTTTTTGGTAATTCGTAGCATATTTTCAAATCGTATTTTGAAAATATGCTACGAATTACCAAAAATAACGCATGACTTCTAAGAAAAGATCGGCTATATTCAAAACACAAACCAGTAGTTTTTGTAATGGGGATCTGGAGAACAAAAAGTTTCCTGTTTCCATCAAAAGAAGTTCAACAAAATATTTTCGGCAAAAATTTGCCGATTTTTTTCTTGAATGTTTATGTTTTTAAATGTCTTATGACCAAGACCAGGTGTGCAACAATTCAAAAATTACGGGGGGGGGTAGTTTCATACCGAAACAACACCGAAAATAATTAATAATCTAGGATAATCAATTAATAGTTAAGCGTCAGTTATCAATAATTCATTATTTTGAATAACTAAATAAATTGACAAATTTATTGATAGTTAAAATACTGATTTACAAAATTTTGATACAAAGCCTTATGTAATGTGGAGGGCTACGTATTTATTACATGTGGTTAATGCTAAATAGAATACGTCTCTCACGGTATTTAATTTCTCAGAGTTATTTAAAAAGGCGCAGTTTTAAAATTAGTTACTTTATGAAATAAATAATAGTGCAGAATATTGAAAATATAAAGTTACATATCTTAGCATCATTGTACAAGGTAACTAACTGCACTTCGCCACCACTGCCTTCAAAATGTGGATCCTGTATTTACTTCTACTTCAGAAAGAATGTTCAGCAATGCAAGTCGAGAATTAGACATTGTGTTTCGAAAATACATTTTCTGGCACCTGAGAACAGAAAATGTACTTTCCCGAGTGGCTGTTGAGACAGGAAGCGTTGATAAAATTTTTAGTAATTTCTTGCAAACATGGGATAAAAAAAACCCCAGCTTCACTACTTGATGAGGATTCTGTCGCAGTGGTTGGTCTTTCCTCCTGTCTTATTATTAATAAAGGCATCTTCCAGAGGTGTAAGCGACAGCGATTGAGCCCTGCAGGTGTGTAGTTTGCACGTGGGAAAGTGGCCCAATGAAATGAATTCAAAAGAAATTTAAAAAAATCTCAGACTTCGTTGGAAAAAAATGTGATTGAGTCAGTTTTTTTTATAGGTTTTTCAGATTGATCTTGATATTTTTAATGAACAGGATTTAAAATTCGGCATTAAAAGAGGAAAGGAAATCATGTGACTCGGCGTTCAAGTGAAAAATGTGCCTTGAAAGGGAGGGGCTCAGGGGGCTCCTCCCTTTCCTTCGCCAATGACCAAGACCACTGTCCGTTATTCAGAAGGTCTGCTATTTGGAGGTAAATCTACAGAACCATGTACACTATATTGACAAAAGTCACCGGACAGTTAGAAGAGAGAAACAACATAGCATTTATTGACATACATTAGTACGGTTTCAGTCCACCTTTGGACTTAATGCATGCACTGACCCTTCGAGACATGCTTTCGACAAGGTTTTGAAACACAGCGATAGGTATGCGCTTCCATTCAGTACACAATGCTGCCGCTAACTGTTGCTTAGTAGTAGGTCTTGGTTCCAAACTTCTTATGCGGCGCTCTAATTCATTCCATAGGTGCTCTATTGGATTAAGATCAGGGCTCTGTGCTGGCCAGTCAACACACGATACGGAATTATCGTCAAACCACGCCGTAACAGTCCTTGCTTTGTGGCTCGGTGCATTATTCTGCTGGTACCAACAAGACTCAGTTCCATAGTATTACCACACAGTTGGTAGGGCATAATTGCCCAAAATATCGAGGTAGATGTGCTGGTTAACAGGTTTACGATTACCAATGGGCGGAGACTATACCAAAAAAATACCCCCACACGAGTACACTGCCAGCTCCGAACTTGACCGTAGGAACAGTTAACTTTTGTAAATAGCGTTCCCCGGCTACCGCCATACCCACACAAGGCTCATCAGGCCATAGGAACCGTTTCCATTGATCTACGGTTCACGAAAAATGTTCTTTACACCATGCTAAACGACCAGTATCATTCCGAGTGGAAATAAAAGGCTTATGAGCAGCCGCACGACCACGGTAACCAATGGAATTAAGTTCTCTGTGAATGGTACGTGTACATACCGAGGTTCCACCGTTTTTACTCACCTGTACACTGAGGTCTTGTGCAGTACTCCGTCGATAAGCTGTAACGACTCTCCTGAGGCTTCGACGTCCTCCATCACTGATTTTCTTTGGTCTGCCGGTGCGTTTTGCTGCTTCAGGCACGCCATGTGTCTTCCACTTATTCAGTACATCCAAAACAGTTGACTTGGGTATGTTTGAACGCCTCTCGTCTTCTCTTATGGATAACCCATTAATATAACACCCAACAATCTTTCCTTTTCAAAGTCAGTTCTCTCGCACCGCGACATTTTCACTCAACAACAGAGTGCGATATGATCGCGGTCAGCTGCAGGCTTGTTTTTATACCGTGTGCAGCTGTACCGCTCATCTTAACAGCGCAGCGAATCCGTTCATTTGCTTTTGAAGGGGTATCCGGTGACTTTTGTCAATATAGTGTATTCTTCGGGACTAGAGTTCACAAAACTGTCCGCTAAATGTTTTTTGCTGTTCGGGAGTGCACGTTTAGGATGTTTTACGGCATATGCATAAGAAAAAATGCGAGGTTTGTTCAAATCACTATCCCAATGTGGTGCAATCACTATCCCAATTTGGTGTTTTTGCACGGTAGTCAAAATGACAAATTTAAAACCACAACTAAAAGCTCTGATGTGTTAAAACATACGCCTATAATACATAATCAAAAATGTCAAATAATAAAACAATAATGCATGAGGTCCTTTCAATCTTTGTGTCGTTTTCAATCTCTTGTGTACCTTTTATGATTTCGACAGCACGAAAATAGTTCATCTTTTACCAATTTGATGTCATTTTTTTCCAACACAAAAAAGACATACCTCAACAAATACTCCAGTGTTTATGTAACAAAATATCAAGTTTATATAGTATTATTATAAAAATATACTCAGAAAATTTGAAAAGTATGGAGTCAATAGCTTCTGAGAAATAGTTACGTAAACATACAACATAGTATTTCTGTAAAAAATCCCTTTTATTAAATATTACAGCTTTTGAAAATTAATAATTTTCTACAATATGTTCAGGATTTTCAGCAGCATCGCAAATCAGTTCATTCCTGCAACATATTCAGGATTATCAGGATCCTCTTTTTCAACTTCTATACTGAAAAATATCATTTCTTGGAACACATTTCCCCCAAGTGGAGTAATATCTAAGATTACATGTAAATTATGAATGAATTTGGTGAGACCACTGAAGTACTACGTAATATTATATTATTTTTCTCTTCGTGTATACGTCAGCTAAAATTAAACCCAGTTACTTCCAAATCGTTAAAAGGACATTTAATACGCATGGGTGTCTTTTTCCCCCTTATTTTTCAATCCAGACCATTACGTTGAAATAGCAGTAAAGACGATTTATAAAATATTCTGATACGATGCAGATGGCTTCCGACGATCAATAGTAGCCAAAATTTACTAATCAACGGAAATCGTTATTCAATTATTTCTAAAAATCACATGAAGCGCAGTCGAACACTCGTCTCTCAAGCGCGTAGGCAGAAAAGAAATCCACACGGCGTCTTTAACACACATCATGGAAAACACTCGTTAGTGTAGCACTTGATGCGGATTAAATACCTATCGAAGCATCGATTTTCAGGTTGCTGAAGAAAAGTCCTGTTTATAAAAAATTATAATGTTTAAGTTACTGCTAATGACTTTCCATTGTCCATCACGAGCTTATAACTCACGAATGTTCCAAAAATAGAATATTTATTTATAGTGATATCTATTTTTTTCGTTCCGCTTTCCGTACATTGTGATATACGTATCTTCCAAACTGCTTTCAACTTCCATACGCACATGTTTTGTTGGGTGTGCAGGGAACCATATGGTAATACCTGTTTTATGTGAAGCAAAAATACATCATTTGCACGCAGCAGATTGCGATCTAGAAGTTTTAGTAATGCTCATGTCAAAAAAAGACACACCTTTCTACCACTAGATGGCACTTGTGAACAAGCTACCGTATAGTTCGTCGTTTTATACTGCGTCAGGCAGACATGGTCGTATCAGAATAATATGACCATTCCGAGAATCACAGTGTACCAGCCCAGGCGCGTCACAGATTGTACGTGATAAGGTCGATCACACGGAGATAGAAGCGGCCGGCCAGGACAGATGAACCATAGTGCGTAACGTGAGCACAATGGGCAGCGGTAGTGATTTGTCGGACGCTCAAAAAGGAAAGATCATCGGCTACCGAGCCAAGGGTGGAAGCATCTGAGAAACAGCAGACTTCGAGGGCTGTTCGCGAGCTGCTGCAGTAAGTCTGTACCAATTGGACCACTCTGGCACACTGAGTACTCCCTGACGCCATAACTGTAGAGCCACAAAGGCCATTGATCCCAGAGAAGAACGTCGCTTAAGTCGACTGCTAAAGGGCAGTAGAACCGCAACACTGCAGCAGTTGACATTGCAAATGAACACTGGGGCACCTAAGTACGTCCCCGATAACAGTAGAGCGAACCCTGTTACGCATGGGTCTCTGGAGTTAACTCTGCGTCGAAGCGCTCATTTTAATCCAGATCCATCGGCAACGACCCCTGAAGTTCACATGGGACTACCGCCATTTGACACTGGAAGAGTGGAAAAAGGGCGCCTTCTCCGACAAATTGAGGTTTCTGCTCCACAGAAGTTACGGGCTTCGGCGGATACGGCGTCAGACACACGAGAACTAACACCCGGACACGCTTATCGGTCAAGTACATCCCGGCGGTGGCAATGTGCATGTCTGGGGGATGTTTTTCCTGGCATGACCTGGAACCACTGGATAGGTCCCTGAACGCCAACGGCTGCCTCTCCATCCTCGCTGACTGCATGCATCCCTTCATGTTGGACGCTTATTCTGGAGGTGATAGTATCTACCAACTAGACAATGCGTCCCGCCACATCGCTAAGGGTGTGCGTGAATGGTTCCAGGAACACGAGAACGATGTCTCCGTTCTCCTTTGGCCGTCGAAATCGCCCGCCCTTAATCCCATAGAGCCCTTGTGG